>JAOPSE010000001.1:192279186-193524363 GCA_029449295.1 Zea luxurians | reverse complement strand
GCAGTCTGACAAAGTCTAGAGGTGCACCCGACCAGTAATGTGCAAGGTCTGGTACACCCGCATAAAGTGTTATTTTGGTCATTCAATGCCAACAACTATATGGGTTGTTGGGGGTTATATATACACCCCAACCAACACATTCAATACACATGAGCTGAGCAAACATCCATACATTCAATAACAACACTCCAAGTAATCCAAAGCCTCCCAAGTGCCACATTTCAAGTGTTTGTCCTAGAAAAAGTGTTAGTGTCTTGTGTGAGTGTTTGAGTAGAGTCGTTGATGTGTTCTTGTGCTATTGAGCTTGGAGTTTCAACTCCCATTCATTGTGAAGCTAGCGAGAGACTCTGATTTATGTGGAGATCCTCGCGGAGACTCCGATCTCATTCGAGTGAAGACATGACTCAAGCTTGATCCGTGGAATCGCTTCAGAGGGATGAAAGAGACCCGGTACCTTGGGGCACCTCAATGGAGATATAGGTTTCATTTGAAAACCGAACCTCGATAAACAAACCGCTGTGTCACTTGTGTTGTTTTGCTTGCGATTTGTTTTCCGGTCTCCCTCTCTTAGTTCTATTGCTCGATCGTCATCGAAATCGTTTTGGGTTGCCTCCAAGTTAATTCCACAATCATTTGAGCAACACTAGCAAGAAGAACTCATCTCTTCTACCTCGGTTGATTTTACTTCTCGTTCTAACGCTTAAGCGGGATCGAAGTTTTTGTATTAAGTAATAAAATTCAGGTTTTTGCCTATTCACCCCCTCTAGGCGACCTTTAATTGGTCCAAGAGCTAAAACATTAATTTATCAGCACATTTCTCGAGTCCTAGAACATCAATTTTGTTGGAACAATGCGTATTAGTACAATAATTCAGGGGTAGCATTAGATAGTTGACCCCTCATTTATACTGGCTTACAACATGTTTTAGATGTGGAAATAGCTAGGACGGGCTATAACAACAACTCATCCCTGCGTCTACATGAGTGTGTGGTTCTCTATATAACCGGTCAAAGTTGATAGTGATTGAATTATGAGAAACCCAGAAAAGACACATTCATATGCACGGATTGAGTAGTATTTGCTTTAGTTAGGCTTCGAACTCAATATCTCTAACCCTAATGGCATTGTTGAGTCGAATGCACTAATTATTTAAACTCAAAATCTTAAACCACGGAGAAATCAAGAGTTAACAATTCCCTTAAACTTGCTTGAACGGTTTGAACATAAAAACTGGTTGCCCTTTTTTTAATTATATTTGGGCAAACGATTCAGCATGATGGAAAACGTATCCTACGTAGAAGACCCTTTCGTGCATAAATATAATACATAAATTTAATCTAGACCCTTTATCCAATAACCAATGGGTGAGAGAGCTATTGCTTGTTTGACGAAGAATTTATCTTGAATTTATGGTTTGTGTACAAAGGCTTATGCATACGATTCGTTCCCTAGAAGATGATGAGAGGGCCGGGAGACGACGACGACGAGGCGGGCAGCGGCAGGTGAGAGTAAATGTCGAAGCTTACCTGCTGTCCGTGGCGGAGGACGACGTAGGGGTCGCTGCTGTGGGTGAGGGGGTCGCAGATGGCCAGGTGCACTCCTCGCACCACCCTAACCTTGAGCAGCCCCAGCAGGCACTCCATCTCCCTCGATCTCCTCCTCTGTGTCCCCGACCACGGCGACGCAACGCATGCAGCAGGACGACCCAGCAGAAGGGCCTGACCGTCAACGGATCGGAGGACGCACGTCCGACAAGCCCGGCCGCGTCAACAACGGGAGATGTCATAAAAGTTTTGCTTGGTCGATCTGGCTTGGCCAACTGGACGGAGCTAGGGAGATCCCTTGGGGAGGCAAGAGTATGCAGAGGCTGGGCGACAAACGCGGGGAGCGCCCGGCTCTACGCATGCGCAAATACATGCAAACTGTCTCGTCGCTGGGTTCCGGTGGTAGTACGTAGTAGCATCTGGATTCTGGAGGCAAGAGTATGCAGAAGGAGTCGACAAATTCTGGATGTCTATCGAGTTTTAGAGGTGGTGATGATGGAAGTCTTTGCAATATATGAATAGGGCTCGAATGCAAGAATTAAAGATGACTAGTATTTTGTATAGTCATGACATTTTGTTTTATTTGAGTTAGTTTAATTATTCAAGCAACTGCTCTATGGTGCAATAATCAATAATCGTTATGTATTGGTTGTACACATCTTTATGCTAAAGCCGGAACTCTTGTTTCCATAATAAAAAAAATCTGGATTGTGGAGGGGCGAGCTAATAACTTATTAAACACGTAGTACCAATTAACCATACATCCTAATGTATGTGAAGTAAATATTTTTAGACACCATAGTGATGATTTATTAGTCATCCCTTCTTGTAATAGATGCCCTCACGGCAAAGTAATATAAGCTCATAATTTATTGAACAGAAGCGCAAAATAGAGACTCAACACCTTCAGTATAATCTATGTGGAGTAATAAATTTAAGGGTTAGCACAGCATAGATAGAATGGGAATGTACAAAGAAAAAGGGCAAGCCCGTAAGAGCCAATGTGTACATGATATGGATGCACAAGTAACTACATAAGGGATTATATTTCTCTAAACAAAAAACAGAGTATAAAGAACATTTGGTTACAAAAACATCCTTCAACATTCAATGATCCACTTGTTTTTTCTTTCACTTATTTTACAATTTAGGAGTACACACCATGATACACGCGCACACATATGTTTTTCCGCAGGTTCCATAATATAATACATACACGCATACTGTAGACAGGTGCGGCCAGCAATTATTATGTAGACATGCCAATCTGCCACCACATCCACACTAATAAACTCACGACTCATGACAGAGTTGTACATACTGAACAGGCAAATCGAAATAACAGCAAGTAGTACTATATTGGTGTCTTAGTTTACCTGTGATCTTCAGCTAGCCACGCGTTGCTTCATGCTAGGAAGCTGACCAATTTTCTTTGGAGCAACCGGAACTTGAGTGATACGGCCATAAAGGTATTCATCCACTTGTTCAATTTTCTTCACAAACTCATGCTCACCATATACCTCGATTTCGATTTCGTCGTAGTACAACCCAACCTCCAAATCAGTGAGTTCTGGAAGTGCATATTTCTTTATCTCGAGTTTCACAATTTCCAGATCATAAAGTATCAGCTTTGTAAGGCTTGTAAATCCACCAGCTTGGAAGGCAAGTTGATCTTGATCATCCTTGTAGGATTTTACCAATATTAGAGTGGTGAGCGAAGGCAGCTTCCCAAGCTTGTTGATGAAGTTCTGCGACACCTCTGTGTTTGCCAATGATAGGAAGCTAAGGTTGGGGAAATGAAATTTTGACTCCTTTTCTTTAGATTGCAGTACCAACATGTCCAACTTGCCGTCTAAGTTTAGGGTACGAAGACGCCTCAGGGAAGAACTGGTGAACACACTCAATGGGATGTCATGAACATGAAGAGTGAGGGTATCTAGGTGTTCAAGGAAATTAGCTTTATCAATAACAGCAGATAGAGCCTCAGCATTAACTCCATTGTCCTTAGAATCCCAAACATGAAGGGACTGAAGGTGAGCCATTTTCTCAAAAGTGCTGCTGTCCCAACCATTATCCTTATCAGGATCTATGCTTTCAAGTGTCTGCAGGTGTTTCAAGTCACCCACCTGCTTAGGCAAGAAAAGACCCTCACCAAATACATGCCGCAGTGTCGTTATACTCCAAAATGCTTCTGGAAGTTTATAAACAGACGTGTGTCGAACATCCAACGTCTGAAGTTTTTTAAGGTTTTCAATTGTCGATGGGATATATTTCAAGGAACAAGCAGTGACACCGAGGTACTGCAGGTGTGCCACATTCCCAATAGTTGTTGGTAAGCTCTCACCAATATCGATACCTTGTAGATTGATGACACGAAGAAACTTGGATACTTGCAACATTTCTTTTATGTATGAGTTGGTGCTCTCTTGAGGGCTGCCATGTTCCCCGCAACAACGAAGCAAGCCTGATAGTGGTGTCACCCAACACTGAAGCAAGTTTGGTAATAATGGCATTGTTGTACTGGGCATCACATCCTGTTTTGCTTCTTCACCTGTTACATTTTCCCCTCCTTCCTCAGTAATTTCAAACGATCCCTCAACCTCCCCATTGTTTTCATTGTCTCCACATAACACAATCTCAGTATTTTCATCTTCTTCTCCCTCTCCCTCTCCATCCCCATCCCCATCACCTTCTACCTTATGCCCTGCCTCCATGTCTCCTTCCTCTTCTGAATCTTCATCGTCATCTTCACTTTCCTCACTGTCTTCATCTTCCTCGTCATCTTCACTTTCCTCATTATCTTCATCTTCCTCGTCATCTTCAACCTCTTCCTGGAAATTGGACAAGATAGACCGTAGTTTTGGCAAAGAGCTGGACAGAGCAGCAAATTTATCTGTATAATTTTGTAGAGATAGGCGACGAGTAGTTGCCAAAGAAGGGATATCGTCACCATTGTGGATATCCACAAAGTTAGCTTCTTGAGCTTCGTGCTGTAAAAATTCATGAACCTTATGGTGGACGGCCACAAATTCATCATCACCACCGGCATTGTCTGTCTTCATTAACTTAACTAGATGCCTCATAACCAACTCCTTCAAATAGATTCTTCCAACTTTCTCCATTGTTCTCCCATCTTTTGGTCTTAGAAACCCCTCTGCCATCCACATGCATACCAATTTGCGAGCCTCAACAGGCGTGTTCATAGGCAATGCAGCAAAGTAGAGGAAGCATGATTTTAGGTCATGTGGGAGATCGTCAAAAGACATGGCAAGTATGCTATCAAGCCTTTTTGATTTCTTGGATTTGAGGTGTTCAAGTACTGCCTGCCACTCATTTGGGTACTCCTTTGTTCGTACAAGGCCAGACAGAAGAACAATGGCAAGAGGAAGGCCTTTGGTTATACCATGCAGGACTTCATCAAAGTTTTCAATATTTATTTTTTCTTCCATGCACACCCTTTGGCTGAATAGGCTAGTGGTTTTTTCTGTTTCAAAACATTTCAGCTCAATCCAGTGTTTAGCAGGAATACCAGGTGGCCGCTTATGTATACCTTGCATGATACGGACAATCCTACTACCGTTGTTCTTTTCTGGTAACGCGGCAAGGATGGCATTCCAATCACTATTGCTAACATCTCCATCTATGACGAGCAAGAACCGGTCCTTATCCAATATTTCGTGCAGTTTCTTGTCTACTTGTTTTCTGGGACACCAAGTATCTGTTTCCTCCAATTCCTGATGGATTAACTGTAGGATGCTTGAAGAACTTAAATACGGTGGAAAGCTAACCCAAGCTTGACATTCAAACTTCTTTGACTTGGTTGTTGGCTTATCATATAGTTCTCTGACTAGTGTTGCCTTGCCCACACCACCTTCCCCTGTCACACATATAACAAGTCGGTTCTTATTGTCACAGAAAAGTGCTTCTTCAAGCTGCTTCCCCAGCTCCTCCCGTTTGATCGAAGATGGTTGGACATCATCCCTACACATAATTATGATTTTTCAGTCCTTCCCGTAAAAAAGAGAGGCTTTAGTTTTTGAAATTCACTCATCATAATACCTATAATCTAAACGGGAGACAGCAGGACACGGCAGGCAGGAAGGAGAAACGTGTAGGTGATTAAACAAATCAAATTTCCTTGTAGTTTCCCTCCCAGTTATCGTCGGTCTGCTTGTTGGATTTATAGGATCAAGTCAAATCAGGAAACCTATAGGTGGCAGAGGCTAGACTGTGCGTGGGTTTTTGCATATAGTTGAATCGATCAGAGTTTTTGTTTCTTAGAGACGGAACGGAACTACAGAGCACAAGAGGCCGATTAATTGTCATGTGGGGCAAACGGTATACACGCCGCCAGGGATAAGTCAGTTGAGATTGAGTAGGAATTGGTTTAGATAAGAGTAAGATTAAGATGAGAGTATTTAGGAGAGTTAATAGGAGTCGATAGGAGAGCAAGATTAAGTTGAGATTATTTAGGAGAGTCAGTTATCAGGAAGACTATATGTAAGCCGTGTGGGCAGCAGGAGTAAAGCAAGCAAGAAATTATATCATTTCCCTCACCTCCTCTCCAGCAAAGATAGGTAGCTGAGGGGCAAAACCTCGCGCTGCCAACTCTGGCAGCTACGCCATGCGCAGCCAGGGGTCGCCGCCTCCGGCGCCCATCCCACGTCACAACATCTTGGTATCAGATTCCAGGCCATCCTCCCCACCACTTCCACCACTTAAATCCATCTCTTTACCACCATCCGACGCAGCAATCCCTTGCAGCAACGGTGGAATCCCTCAAGCTTTCGGTCGTCGAACTCCAGCAGGACCGCCGAACTGAGTCCTCTGCCCTGGACGGGAAGGGATAGCGCACCAGCGATCATCACCAGGATCGACCCCCGCAGTTCTAGAAGTTGAACTTCCCAAAGTATGATGGCAAAACCGATCCATTGGTGTTCCTTAACTGATGCGAGTCCTACTTCCATCAACAACGCATCATCAACGAGTAACGCGTGTGGATGGCCTCCTACAACCTCGACGACGTCACCTAGCTGCGGGTTCATCCAAATACATCAAGATGAGTGCACTCTATCATGGCGTCGCTTCTCCGAACTCCTGAACCTGCGCTTTGGACCCACCTGCGTTCAAACCCGCTCGATGAGCTTGCTGCATGCCGCCGAACGGGCTCGGTGGTGGACTACCAGGACCGCTTTCAAGCCCTCCTGCCACGTGCGAGCCATCTCACGGAGACACAACGTGTCCAGCTCTTCACGGCCTCTAGCCGCCGCTCAGCCTCAACGTCGAGATCCACAACCCCCAGTCCTTGTCCGTTGCCATGAGCCTTGCCAGGAAGATGGAACTCCGGGAACAAACCGCGGCGCCGACCACGCCGCAACGGGCCGCCGGCCGTGGTCTCTCTTCCCCTCCTTCCCACCCTCTGCTGTCGGCTGCACCTCCATCCCAACCGTTGGAACATCCCCCACCCCCATCCCTGGCCGGCGGGCAACCAGCCCTAGTCGTCGCCCAGGCATGCACATGCCCGTCTACGCCACTGGTCACCGTTCCTGCTAGGCTTCATGCGTCTCAGCCTCGGCCACGCTTGGGGCTCATCTTCCCTAGCTCCGGTCGGCCGCGCGCCCCTCCTTGGATGGCGCTCGCACCCCTATTGTGCTCGCCGGCGCCTCCCGGTCCCAGCGCGTTCCCTCCTTAGGCCTTGAGCGCGAGCAGCCGCCCCTGCTCCCTTCAGCGCTCGCTGACGCTGGACCGCACCACACGCCGCGCAGGACCGCACCCCACGCCACGCAGTCCCAGCGCCCCCGCATGTCATCTTCCCCAGCTCCGGTGGCCGTCGCCGGGGCACCACCTCAGGCTTCGCCATCCCTGCTCCGCCAGCCTCTCTGAACTTCGACGCCACCGCGCGCTCCCCCGTCGCAGCCCCGACCCCGAGCTCCCCCTACCGCTGCTCTTCGGCCATCCGCTGTTGCTTCCCTAGGAGACTTCCTGTCTCAGCCGTCGCGCCATCCAGACTCCTGTCGACGCGCGCCTCCAGTAGCAGTTGGCGCCGCCCAGAACCCCTTGCTCGGCGGCGTCCCCTTGCACCCGCCCCCGATGCCCTCGGCGACCCTGCCCCTTCCCCACGTCAGGCCCGTCCATCCCGGCTTCCTAGCAGCCATGACCGCGGGCGGCACTGGTGCCTTCTTCCCCGTCACCTCATGGGTTCCACTACCCGGCATCCCTCTCACCGCCCTCGGCGACCCTGCCCCTTCCCCACATCGGGCCCGTCCATCCTGGCTTCCCAGCGGCCATGACCGTGGGCGGCACTGTCGCCTTCTTCCCCCATCACCCTAAGGCGGGCCGCAAGCGCCTGGGCTGCTTGTCTTTGCCCGTGCTGTGATTGCCTCGCTGGCGATCGATACCTTGTTATCTCCCTCCCCTCCCAGTGGCTCTATCGGAGTACCTCCCCTAGCTCTTTCCACGCACACCATGCATTCGCCACCCCCTCCCTCTCCTATCGATTAGGTGGTCGATTCCAGAGCCTCCTACACCACTCCTATCACCAATTCGTTATTCCACTTCCATCCACCACATCCTCACATCCTCACGCTATCGTTGTGGGCAACGGTTCCACCCTTCCGGACACCTCAGTAGGTGTATCGGTTCTTCCAGGACCATTCTACCTTAACGACGTCCTAGTTGCTCCCGGTATGACTCATCCACTTCTCTCAGTTTATCGCTTCACTAGTGACAACCACTGTTCTCCTGCGTATTCAAGAAAAAAAAATCCTCGAGCAGTTTGGAACCGGCCAACAGCTCGTAGATGTGTCCACCAAGCTGCTAGGAAAGATAAACTTTGAGAAACTCAAGACCCAGGTCGGCATAGTGGAGATTAAACAGCAGCAGCAGTCAGCTGTCAAACAGCTGCCAAGTATTGTAGCAACCAGATTACTGTAGCAGCGCGACCTACTGTAGCAGCCGACCTTAAAGGCCCTATAAATAGGCATGTACCCCTCTCATGTTTACCAAGCTTGTGAAATAAGACTTCTACTTCATATCAGTTCCATACTTCATCCAAACGCAGTGTGTGGGTGGTGTGGCTGAGTTGAGGGAGGTGCTGGTTGTGCTAACATTGTCGAAGTTGACTTATTTGTGTTAGATGGGATGTAAGTTAATGTATTGTCGAAGTAGACTTATTTGTGTTAGCTGAGATGCGAAATGGCCTCTAACTGAGTTGGTTAGGTGGTCTGAGTAGCACTCCTTAGTTCCTAAGTTCGAATCACAGTGGGAGCGAATTTCAAACTGATATTAAAAAGGTCACTTGCTGATTCCCTTGGTCGTGTGCACATGAGATGGACTGACCTATAGGGGGCGGATCCTCGTGTAGGGGCTGAAAGGGCTCAAAGCACAAGTAAAGATTTGGCCTATAGGGGGTGGACCCTCATGTTGCACGGGGGACCAACTTACGTGACCTTTCTCGGTTGGGACTCCGATTGAGCTTCTTCTTAATATAATACCGTGGGGACGATCTTTTCCCTACCGACCGAGTTTTTTTTGTGTTAGCTGAGATGTCCTAATTATTGTATTGTGGTTTATTTGTATTAGCTGAGATGTTTTAACTATTGTATTGTGGTGTGACTCGTGAGATTGATGTTTAATTAGTTTGTCTAATTTGTTGATGTTTCTCTATTATGTTTGAGACAAGTACTATATGTTCTTGCTACGCTTTTAAATAAGATGTTGCATAAATTTTGTGCTTCCATAATAATTTTAATTGATAGTGGTAGGGTGTTACCCTACCAAACAGTCAATTAGAGTTTGACAAAAGCTCTATCAAGCTTACTGTATGCAATCTTCATGTTTTGTTTAGATGCATGTATAGGATCTTATTTCAAACGTGGAAATAAAGGGATAGAGGCATATAATTCGAAACCTCTAGCTCTGATATCATGATAGAGTGGACGCACTAACCAATTCAACGCAAAAGCTTAAGCTGTTGGGACAAGTAGATAATCCACTTATACATTTCAACAAAGACATCCCAAAAGGCGGCTTCCATCATACGCGAATTTTCTCTGTTTTATCTTGTGCAGTCTTGCACAAGACTAATGGGCCCACATGATGAAGTTTGTTCACCTTCCCACCTCTGTTGCTTGCGCTGCGTGCCGGTTCCACACCATTTTTTGTCGCACAACATAAGGTCAACAAAGTCTCCAATTTTTGCGGTCAGGTTGTCAAGATTACCAAGGCCACAAGACAATGTTGTGCTTGCCATGGTCTGCGGACAGGTCGCCGACGTCATTGGCCATGCTCGCATGATTTAGAATTTTAGATGATAGAAGTCAGCAGCAAAATTATCCCCTCCGTGCTCTTCTTCGAGAAGCTCCACCTAGGCTACCGAGGAAGAGCAGCCCCGAGGAGATTGAAGAGTTGTAGCAGTGCAAAGGACAACAACGGTGTGAGTGAAAAATATGAAGGAGCACCGCATGTTGCCCAAAGCAAACAAGTGTTAGATCTGCACAGGCATGGAGGATTTGGCTGAGTTGGCAGCATAGCAGTAGGATTGGCTGGCGTCGGCCGCGGCCCGCGATCACATGCAAGCAGTGAGCAGCCACCCCACGGTGCTGTCCAGGGCATGTGACACCGGGCATGCCAGGAGGCTGCATCAACCTAAAATGTCCAAAATCAATCTCCTCTAAACATGATTGAACTCGAATCAACATGTTCTGCCCGAGATCTTGTGAATCCCAACCCGAATAAATACCCCCTCATGTAATTTGAGTGAAGTTGTTCTTTCCATTGTAGGATCTTTGTTGGCGCATAGCGGATGTATGTGTTCAGAAGGTAAAGGGAGGTAGAAAAGAGAAATGCGAAAGAAAGAAGAACAGGGGAACAATAAGTTGAACTAGAGCAGCAGAGGGATTCAGAAGGTAAATAAGAATTCGGTATCCAATAATTTGGTTTCAGGTATCCAATAATTCGGATTCAGGTTTTACCTCATATATACCCAAATTGATAAAACCAACAATATTGACATAATTTCAGTAGCATTTTAAAGCAATAAACAACAGTCTTTTAGATCACTTATGTTGTCATATCGACGTGACATGATGGTTTGAATATTTGTACATGTTTGAGCGGTCATTAACAAAGTTCTATTTACACTCAACTCCTCGAACGACACTTTAGAAAGTAGTGTTGTGGGAACTTACAAACTTTTTGCCACAGTATAGATGTCCGTAGAAGGTTTCCATGTCACCAATGGAAAATCATTGGGTGCAGCTTCAATCTTGTATTTCTCCTTATTGTTAATGATGTCTTCAAGCCTTAAGTTGATCTCTGCGATCTTTCTTGATAGATTGTGTCGAATGCTTACTTGTGTAGTGAATCCGGAGAAAAAAAGAACAATGGACTGGCTCCAATTTGGATACCTTCACAGGAGCAAAAAATATATTCAATCAAATTTCAAATTATGTAGAAATTTTGGAAGCTATCATTAAGAGAGGTCGCTAACCAAAGAGGAACGTTGTGCCAACAATTCAGATCTCGATTAATGTCAAGCTATTTGTCTTCATAAGAGGTTGATGTAATGTGAGATCAAGTGATGAAACTTTTATTTAAGATGAAATTGGTATTGCAAAATGATTAAAATTTTTGTATAGGTAATGTGCATGTATTACTTATATATGCTTGTCATAGCATGGCGATTTATTATTGTCGCATGATACACACATTTGAGGTGGTATTCGGATTAATTGAATTGAGTCAATGCACTTATGCTCGTACACGATAGTGTGTTTGTTCATGTGCAAGTGTTGTTTTGAGGCAGAACATGGTCAATAGCGAAATGGAACCTAGGTCTTATATTCAAATTTAGGGCTTTGCAATATGGGAGAAGGTATATAAGCCTTATTAGGTGTCAGAGAACGTGAGGTAAGAGCCGTGAACGTGGCCCAAGTGGAGGTTAATATCATGGCAAGAAACTCGATCACTTAATGACTTGTAAGGAGCGACTTTGGTCCCATTATGCATCATAAATCCATATATCGAGTACAGAGAGCACTTCTTGATTATCATGAGGGTTTATCTTCAATAAAAGAGGTACGCCAAGATATGTACAAAAAAGATTAAATGCATTTTGAGATGAAATCTGATGAATTATTAGATGATTTCTTTGCTCACTATAATAAAATTCTTAGTGACCTATGTGATATCAATGTTACTTATACTAATGTGAAAAATGCACGTCAATTACTTAGAGCTTTAATATGTCTATATAGGAGATGAAAGTTACTTATATTACTAATGTTAACCTAAATTGAAAACTCATGAATGTTTTGGCTAGAAATAATAATAATTAGTCAATTGATTTGATCTCTCAACCTAGCCTGTCTAATATTGAATCTCCATCTAGTTTTTTGTTATCATTCTTGTCTTCACTAACTAATGAATAGCTTGAGAACCTTCTAGAAGAACTAGCACACTTCTCTTCTCAATCTGATGAAGCTTTAAAGAATGTAAGAATGACAAAAGAAGTGGAGATCCTCAAAGGTGTTTTGAGTGTGGTCCACTCAACTATATTCCCTCCAAAAGCCCAAAGTTTCTAGTAAATTGCAAGGGGTGAAGGTGAACAGGAAAAAGAAATTGAACGAAGTGAGACAAAAAAAACACATTCAGCAACAACAGACTACTTGAACCACAAGGTGGTACATCATGTTCTTTCTTCTTTGATCAAGTCAATTTGAGTGATGTGGACACAAACACAAACAATGAGGATGGTGCAACTCCCAAAAGTAAGAACCATTTGAGTGGATTGTGTTTAACGGCAAGTAAAAAGAGCTCCACAAATAGCGAGTTTGACAACGTAAGTGAAGGTCATGCATTAGAGCCTTGTTACAATGATTTAGCTTGTGCAGTTAAAAAACCTGGTACTACACTAGATAAAGTAAATAGAAAATTTAAGAAATATGATACTTTGATTAAAGCTTAAAATGCTAAAACTGCAAGACTTAAAACTTTGATTTCTAAATATGTAATTTATTCCAAACTTACTTCAACAAAGGATGTGCATGTTCCTACTTTAGAACAACTTAAAACTGAAAAGAACAAAAATGAGAAACATGTTTGTGCTATTGTTAAACCAACTCCGTATGCTAAATGTGAAATTCTTGAGTTGAAGTTGAAAGATGTTGATATTAAGATACATCAACTAAAAAATCTAGCTACCATGAGGTTTTTGTACTCTAATTGTGGTAAAAAAGATAAATATAAGAATAATGCTTGTGATAATTATTCACCCTTTTAAAATATATTGGATACTTTAAAGGAAGATGGAAAACAAAAGCTTGACCCAAATTTTAGAACAAAAAACAAGCTCCCTCTCACATAAAACTAATTTAGGTTTGATCCTTACGCACGCTCGTTCAAGACTTATGCACCCATATGTTAGACCTTTTGGTAGTGACAAATTTAAGATAAATAATAAACCTAAAATGATTTTAACTCCACTAGTATCATATCTCATATAAAGGTGTTTGTTTCACCCTATGCAAAAATAAAAGTGCCACAGTCTCAAGAGTAATAAAAGCCCTTCTGAAAGTCTTGGCACTTTCTGTTCTTTGTTGTTTAGCTAGTCTAAAGCAAAAATGTACTATGTGATCATCTTTACCGTAATGAGTGAAAATATACTTAACTTTATGTTTAACTTGTGAAGTGGAAATAGCATTTGCATTCGCTTGACATGTATATCTGTATAGCAAAAACTATGTATCTAGAATACTCAAAATGTATTGTAATTTAGAATAGAGAGTTGCATATACTAGTATGTTAAGTTATTCTAATTTCATTTTTTTAAAAAGAATCATGAGTTAGCAAGTTAATTTTATTGCTGAAGGCGTTCTTACAAAAATCAGAGGAAGTCTAAGGGGCGTTTGCGACCGCTTATACAAAATTCGGATTTAATGTAATCATAGTTTTCTTATAAGCCGTAGTCCAAACAATTTCCAGGATATAGAATCAGAGATGTCTGACAAAGTGACAATCCTGATTATTATAGCAATCGGGAGTGTAAAATAACCTTCGTGTCCTTCGTCAAATCACCATCCGTTCGATCTCCTATGACCTCGAGCGCACCACCGTCCTCCGATTGAGCCAGGGCGGGAAGCAAACAGGAGAGCTCCCACGCCTCACGTCACCCTCGATAGGCGCCTCCGACGGAGCGACGGGTGGAAGTCAGATACTGAGTGGATGGGAGCGCCTCCGACAGACCGCAGTGCGGGGGAGTGGGTGAGGAGCCGCCTCCAACCCAGCGCAAGGCTTGTCTCTGCAGCGCAGGGGAGCGGACTGGAGGAGCTCATCTGCGAGACTGCGACCGAGCAGGCGGCGGGGAAGCCGAAGCTGAGAGGTAGGGTGGTAATGGATGATCTAAATATTTCGGTTACTCTCACTCTCAACTAAAGCTCTGTTTAAATAATAATTATGAGTATTAAATATAATCTTTATTAAATCTAACTGCGCATATATTTAACACTTATAATTAATATTCAAATATTTGATGTGATACAAAATAAATTTTAGTAAGTGCACTCTCTAATTTAGGACCTTTAATTAATTTTAGTTTAAAAATGAATAGTTGTAGCGTTTTTATTCTAGATTTAGAGGGTGGAGCAGTTTTATTTCAGATTCTAAGTGTGCCGTGGAATTGTTTCATTTTTATTTAGGTTCGCCGCAAAGAAAGAGGGAGAAGTGGAACGGTGATGTTCCTTTGTTTTTTGAAGCGAGTTCGTTCCAAATCTGATAGAAATATTCTTAGGGCCCGTTTGGCACAGCTCCAGCTCCTGATTCTAAGCGAGGATCTGGAGGAGCCGTGCCAAACGGGTATTTTTTTAAACTGATTCTCGTGTGGAGCCGAAAGATCGAGAGTCGTTTTTGTGAAGAAAGATGAGATCTAAAAAAACCTGCTCCACCCTCCCTTAAAACAGCTCCTCAACCAACCAAATATGGACCTCCCCTTAAAGTTTGATCGAAATTACCCGCAATTGTAATTGGACAAAAACATAACGAGCCAATTTATGGATTAAACATTTGAGACCATTTTATGCACTACTATGATGGGAATATTTTATATGTTATTGTTTCATATTTTTTTCCCGTATATGCATCCTACAAGGGCCCGTTTCATATGTTTTTTAATAAAGTTGAACTGCAAAGAGTAAAACAGACAATCGCCACAGACCACCAACTCTCAGAAGACAAGAATCAGTTTACTTGCCAAACGGTTTTAAAAATGATTCTGATTTTCTAGGAGAATCAGGAGGATCAGCTCCTCACGAGGATCAGGATCTAGAGCTAAAGAAGCTGGAGCTGGAGCTTTGCCAAACGGGCCCTTATTTTGAATCATTTTACTGCACCTGTTCCGTTTCCTCTTCAACTAAACGCACAATAGAACAACTCTATTTCACCTCGTTCCTCAATGAAATGGACTTAATCTCTCTCATTCAATCTCCTTCACTTCTATGCGACCGAATAAGGCTCTAGTGACGTACGTTTTTCCAAATATCTCCAACATATGGACGGGCGTACTCTAACAAAGCCCACCACTAAACCTACTTTGGATCTCTTTGACATGGTTCTTTAAACGACTCTAGCTTGGAATCATGGTACATTGAAAGGGAAATGTGCCCTTTAACCATTTCTATAAGATTTTGGTGATTAAGTGCTACACACAAATGCTTCAAGTTATATTTGTGTCATAGACTCAAGAAGTGCAAATCAAAATTAAAGGTATGTTTCTAAGACTTAGTACATTGTTTTAAAGACTAATTGTCGGCGTTTCAGACCCGGGGGTCCCTGGACCGACGAGTAAATTTGTCGCTGCGTGCCCCTGCCCAGATGGGTTGGCGCGGGATAGAACACAAGTGGGGGAATGGGCCTTGTATTATCCTGCACCAGGGTGCTCGTAGTAGGGGTTACAAGCCTTGCGAGAGAGTGGGAGCGAGAGAGGGCGAGTAGCAGAGAGCGAGAGAGAGAGAGAGAGAGAGAGTGTCCGGCTCCTGCTCGTCTTCTCCCGCCGTGCGTACATATGCTTCGTATGTTCGTGTGCTCGTCCCTTCGTCCCCTCGCTCCCCCTTTCGTCCCCCCCTCGTGGGGCCTGGACACCCCTTTTATAGACGTAAGGAGATGCCCAGCTGTACAATAGGGTGTAGATGGGAGCTAACGTGACTGGCAGGGAAATGCCCTGAGCCCTGTACAGATAACAACGTGGTCGTCGGGGGACGTCTCGAGTCCTGTAGAGGTAGCATCGTGGCCGTCGGAGAAGTGCCTTGAGCTCTGTAGCAGTAGCATCGTGGCCGTCGGAGAAGTGCCTTGAGCCCTGTAGCAGTACAGCTGTTGGCGCTGCATGGATCTTGCTGACGTCTCCTTGCTTCCGTAGGGGGATTGAGGACCACCGACGTCATGGTTGCATGCGGGAAACCACCATCGCATGTTACCGGGGTAAGCTTGATGGGATGCCGGTCTTGTTCCTTCGTAGCCTGAGCTAGCTAGGAGTAGGATAATGATGCATCCCTCGTGGCGTGGTTGATCCGAGCCTGAGGTCGGGCGAGGCGGTGACTCCTCCGAGGCCGAGGCCGAGCCCTGGGGTCGGGCGAGGCGGAGATTTCCTCCTGAGGCCGAGGCCGAGCCCTGGGGTCGGGCGAGGCGGAGCTTCCTGTTGCGCCCGAGGCTGAACTCGACCGTTGTCGGTTTCACCCAGGTGGTTGGCACAGCAGCCAGAGCGGGGCGGGCGACGCTGTTTTCCTGTCAGATCGGTTAGTGAAAGGCCGAAGTGACTGCGGTCACTTCGACCTTGCCGACTGAGGTGCACGTGTCAGGATAAGGTGTCAGGCGACCCTAGCATTAAACACGCATGCAATACGGTCGGCTGGTAAGGCGATTTGGCCAAAGTCACTTGCACGACAAGTAGGGATGGATTCGGATCGGATACACATGGAAACGGATTCGAATGTCACTATTTACCATATTTTAATCCGAATACGGATACGAATACGAATATTGTCGGATACTAATACAAAACGGATAGTTCGAATTCGGATTTACATTCGGATACTTACTTGATTTAGAACATAACATCATAATAAATATTAATTTGTTTTATCGATGGATTTATAGTTGATAAAAATCACATTACAAGCAAATTATAAACAATAGTACATATATATTATTTAGTTGAAACTTAGTTGAATATCATATTTTTAAATAAAATATTTATACCTGGTATACTTATATTTTGGACTCTAATTATAATCTTTTTGTATATTAAGTATATTTGTATTTTGGACTCAAACTCCAATAATCTAATGTATTCAAAATTATACTTTTTAATATTATTAAAATTTATCATTGTATATCACTAGTACTTTAAGATTAACACAATCATTTGTTTATGATATAAATATTTTTAATATTTTAAATGGTGTACTACAGTTTTTAGTATATTATGTAATGTTTAAAATCACTTGTAATTAGTAATAAAAGTAGGTTTAAATTGATTTTATTGAATATTTTTTCTTTCGAATACGAATAGTGTCGGATATTTCACGGTTTTGTCGAATGTTGTCGAATACGAATCTTAAACCGGATAGAGAAGAAACGAATTCGGATATGTCTATTTAACATCCATATTAAAATCGAATACGAATACGGATATCCATATTAGCACTTTATCCGAATACGAATACGGATGTTTCGGATCTCCAGACATCCGAATCCATCCCTAACGACAAGGCTTGTCTTTGGTGGAGCCGAGGGTGCACTCACTGTCCGAAGAGACCCTCGGGCGAGACGTGGACTCGTCCGGGACCACTATTCCGCCCGAGGCCGGGCTCGGGCGAGGTGAGACCACGTCCCTTAGTAGACGAAGCTTTGACTGTGACCCGAGCCGTAAGCCTTTATGGTCACCTCTAGAGGTGTTTACCAGCCGTGATTAGGAGTGTTGGGGGTACCCCTAATTTCGGTACCCGACAGTAGCCCCTGAGCCTCGAGGGGAGTGGTGATGCTCGCTTCGAGGCTCTGCCGCATTCTTGGTGAGGGGACCGGCCTTTCTCGGTTATACTTTGTTCCGACGGGTGCGCGCGAGCGCACCCGCCGGGTGTAGCCCCCGAGGCCTCGGAGGAGTGGTTTGACTCCTCTGAGGTATTAACGCTTTTCGGGATGTTTCGGCCGATCCTGTCGTTCCCTCATGCGGTCTGGCCGTAGCCTGGGTGCACGATCAGGTTCCGAGTTTTTGAGCTGGTTTGTTGACGCTGTCAACAGTTTGGCCGTAGCCGAGTGCGAGAGCAGCCCCCAAGCCTCTGCACGGAGCGAGAGGACGATCAAGGACTATCTCGACTTTTATTATACGCCCCTTCGTCGCCTTTCCGCAAGGAGGAAGGGGAAAGCGCCATGCTACCCTCGGAGGGCACCGATCATGGTGTTTCCGGCGAGCTGCTAACGGGTGATCCGAGTGGACGCCCGTGCCCCATTCGTTAAGGGTCGGCTAGTGGCCCAGAGGCGCGCTCCAAAAGTACCTACAGGTGATTCGCTGGACCCGACCCCTTTTCGACAGGGTCCAAGGGCTCGATGCCTCCCTCCGGTGGGATTCCATTACGAGTCGTTTCCGCTGGTCTCAGAAATGTCCTAGGGTACCTCGGGAGCATAGCCCGAGCCTCGACCATGTATTAGACGTACCCAGGGTCATCCCTCACTCTGCGTGTTCTGGGGCGGCTGTCGAACCCCTTCGAGGGGCCAGCCTACGAACCCCTGATCAGTAGTGGGCGCGGAGCCCGAGTGCTCTGGGGCAGCTGTTGAACCCTTCCGAGGGGCCAGCCTTCGAACCCCTGATCAGTAATGAGGGCTCGGGGGCCCGTTTCCTTCGTGGGGAAGGATCCTTTCTGAAATATCCCCTTCCCAGTCCCTGTGACAAGAGAGAGAGAGGAAACGGAAAAAAGGATATGAATTCGAAAAGTCGTGGCGCACTTTTTTTTGACGCGGCCTTTATGGCGGAGGTAAAACGTCGCTCGCTTCGCCTGCCAACGGTGTTGCTGGCTCTGCCAAGGAGTTAATGCGACGGGACGGGCGATTCGCGGGCCGTCTATTGCGCGGGCTGTTCGAGGAATGGGGCACGGGCGCGTCGTTCTTACGCCGTGGGAGAGGGCTCTCCCGCTGCTTCAGGAAAAGACGTGAGCCTGGGGGGGTGATCTGACCGCTGCTTCCGCCCGCCTGCTGCAACAGTTATTGCCGGTCCGCTTTTGGCCATATCAACTGCCGTGCCTAGCCCCGTGGCTGACTGACCCATGACCGCTGCACCCAATTGGCACTGTTGGGTCACGCGCGGGGCCGCCTCGAGTCGTGGCACTGGTTCCGCAGTCGAGAAGACGCGGCATTGGCGCAAGTGGCGGTGCAGTTGCCTCGCACGTAGCGACCGTCGCGCTGATTGCATGGTAGGTGGGACAGGCTTTCGTGCTGCTCCACCGGAAGTGACGAAGCCGAATGGGTGCATAACCGTGGCGCGGTTGCATGCTCCCAGCGTGGCGGTTCGTCCTTTCGTCCGCTGGTTCCGGCGAGGATGAGGGAACGCTTATAACCGCAGGGCAGTTTTATGCCTTTCGTGCGGCGTCTTGCCTCCCTCGCGTCTCGAGTCAGTTCGCACGACGTATGGGCCCCAACCCCCCGTGTAGTAGGGGGAGAACCCTGGAGCACGTCGGTGGAGACTTTGCCCGTGACGCTTGGGGCGCAAGTGAGGAGATCTTCCTATAAAAGGGGATCGATCCCCCGGGCAGTGGCCATGACTTCGTTCTTCCCTCATGTGTTGCGCCCTTCCACCTTTCGAGCCCCCGGATGGGGTGCACCGGTGTCGCCTTGCTCTTGCTGTCGTTGGAGGAGCGCGACCTCGTGGAGATTGGCGCTCTTCAGCCGCCGCTCGGCTTCAAGGATTTTCGTCATGCAGCCCGGCTGCATTCCCTCACCAATGGTCATCCGTAGGGATGATCACCAGCCTAGTGGTGGGGAGAAGCAAGTCGGGCTGCGACCTCCGCCCCGCCCTCAGCTTCAAGGATCTTCGTCATCCGGGCTAAGGCGGAGGAGCGCACCGAGTGGGGGGTTGCCTCCGCGTGGGTCGGTGACCCTTTTCTTCCCCCAGCGTTCGGGGGAGAAGGGCATCCTCCAGCCCTGCGGAGACGTCCTCCAGCCATGCAGGGGAAGGCAAACTGCTGCTCCCTGGCCAGGGTGCAGCTTTCCGTCCTCCACTCGGGCGGCGGTCGTGCCGCGCGCGGGCCGGCCACGTCCAGGTCCTCCTCGCACCGTCAGCTGCACAGGGGGGTCGCTCAACACGTCGTACGCCGCGAGGGCGGTACTCGTGTTCTAGGACGCCCCCGGCGAGGACGGGAGTGAGGACCTGTCGGTGTGCTTTGGGGCGGCCGCTGTTCGCCGGCGCGTTGTCGGTGGGTTCGATCCCACGGACGACGCCCTCCGACTCTTCGGCCACAACGTCTTGTCCTCGCCCCTCGTGTGGGGATGTGGGCGAGGGCCTCTTCACAGCAGCGTCTGTCTTGAGGTCCTCGCTGCTGTTGTTTAGCCGCCCGAGGTGGAGGTCGTTGTCTCTGCTGTAGAGGTCACCGGCGAGCCGCTTGGAGTTCGTTATCCCGCGGGCCCCCTGGTGTGGAGGTTGTTCATACCCGCGGGAACGGAACCGGAGTCCCATTTGTAAGGGGATATACTGGGTTTTTGCCTGAGCAAAATGTAACTGCTTCAAGGACTTAGACATTTGTCGTGGGCCGGGAGAACCGCCAAGGGTCCTGCCGACGTCTAAGTCTATGTAGCATAGTTACCCCAAGCATATGTATTTGTTCTTCGTGGCTGTCGAGGCCTGAACATTTGGGTATTCGAGTATAAAACTGTGCCTCTTCCTCGTTTCGAGCACTAGGACTTGCCTGTCGGTGGCCGAACCACTTAACCGAGCGTGAGTTGCCTTGCGCGGAAGGTGACGAGTGAGGTATCCGTATCCCGGAGGCGTAGGAGTTCCTCGGCTCGGTCGGCCTTGTCGCTTAAAGCCTCTCTGGCTCGGTTTTAGAACCTTCGACTGCTCTGCGATGAGCCGAAGCTGAAGGCAGCGGTGGCGTGGACAGAGGCGATGTTGGCTCGGACAGAGGCCTTCTCGGCGCGGGAGCAGGCGGCTTTCTAGGCCGAGAAGGTGCAGCAGCGGTAGCTGGGGTTTGGCCAGATCACCCGCGAGCAGGGCCAATCCTGGAGCCAAGCCGCCGAGGCCGTGAGCCGGGCTGAGATCCTCGGGGAACGGCTGGCTGGGGCTTTGGAGCAGCTGGCCGAGGTACCTGCTCGCATCACCGTCTGAGGCTGGGCCAGATTCCACCGAGGGTGGAAACGACGCCGAGAGTACCGCTCCTCCCCTGCTGATGTTTGAGCCTGCATGAACAGTTCGTCTGAAGTATGCGTATGTTTGTTGCGGCCACCAAGGCCTAAACATATTTAGCATTCAGATTATAAAGTTGTGTTTTCTTTCCTCTTGTTTTGAGCACTTAGGACTTGTTCGTCGGCAGTAGAACCGCATTATCCAAGCGAGAGTTACTTTTCACGGAAGGTGATGAGTGAGGTATCCGTATCCCGGAGGCGTAGGAGTCCCTCGGCTCGGTCAGCCTTGCCACTTACGTGCTCTCTCACCAGTTCGTAGGATTCTGCTATCGATATAGTCGAAAAATGCACGAAAGTCGTTTTCTACCCGAGCGTTAGGACTTGTTCGGTAGCAGGATCGCTTATCCGAGCGTGAGTTACTTTTCGCGGAAGGTGATGAGTGAGGTATCCGTATCCCAGAGGCGTAGGAGTCCCTCGGCTCAGTCAGCCTTGCCACTTACGTGTACTCTCGTCGTTTTTAGGGCCCTGCTATCGACATAGTCGAAAGCACGAAAGTTGTTTTCTGTAGAAAACTTTTTCGAGGAAAATTTTGACGCAGAGGGGGTTCCCCCCTTCTAGCCCCCGAGGGAGGGTCAGGCTTGGCTGAGGCAAGGCTGACCCTTCCTTGACGGTTAGACTTTATTTAAGCGCGTAAAAACGAGGAACACAAACGACTTGAAACTTTTTAAGGGTAGAAGCGACGTAGTTGTTCGATGTTCCAAGCGTTGTTGAAGACCTCGCCTTGATCGTTGGCCAGCTTGTATGTTCCGGGCTTCAAGATCTTGGCGATGATGAATGGCCCTTCCCAGGGGGGAGTAAGCTTGTGGCGCCCACGGGCGTCTTGTCGCAGCCGAAGCACTAAGTCTCCCACTTGGAAGCCTCGGGGCCGAACCCTTCGAGCGTGGTAGCGTCGCAAAGACTGCTGATACCGCACCGAATGTAGTAAGGCAACGTCCCGAGCTTCTTCGAGTTGGTCCAATGAGTCCTCTCAGCTGGTCTGGTTGCTTCGGTCGTCGTACGCCTTCGTCCTCGGGGAACCGTATTCTAGGTCCGTGGGGAGGACGGCCTCGGCCCCATAGACTAGAAAGAACGGCGTGAAACCCGTGGCTCGGCTCAGTGTCGTCTTCAGACTCCAGACCACCAAGGGCAGCTCTTTCATCCACCGCTTGCCGAACTTGTTGAGGTCGTTGTAGATCCTAGGTTTAAGTCCCTGCAAAATCATACCGTTGGCACTTTCCACCTGCCCATTCGTCATGGGGTGAGCTACGGCGGCCTAGTCCACACGGATGTGGTGGTCCTCGCAGAAGTCCAGGAACTTTTTTCCGGTGAACTGCGTGCCATTGTCGGTGATGATGGAGTTCGGGACTCCAAAGCGATGGATGAAATTGGTGAAGAATGCCACCGCCTGCTCAGACCTGATGCTGGTTAAGGGTCGGACCTCAATCCACTTGGAGAATTTGTCGATGGCGACCAGCAGGTGCGTGAAGCCCACGGGTGCCTTCTTCAAGAGACCGACGAGGTCTAGACCCCACACAGCAAACGGCCAGGTGATGGGTATCGTCTGCAGGGCCTGAGTGGGCAGGCGTGTTTGCTTTGCGTAGAATTGACACCCCCGGCAGGAGCGTACAATCCTAGTGGCGTCGGCCACCGCGGTTGGCCAGTAGAAACCTTGTCGGAAGGCATTCCCCATGAGGGCTCGAGGTGCTGCATGGTGGCCGCAAGCCCCTGAGTGTATTTCTTGTAACAGCTCTTGTCCTTGGGCGATGGGGATGCATCGCTGGAGGATGCCCGAGGGACTGCGGTGATAGAGCTCATTTTCATCACCCAGCAAAACGAACGACTTGGCGTGCCGAGCTAGTCGCCGAGCTTCGGCCTTGTCGAGGGGCAGCTCTCCTCGGAGGAGATATTCCAGGTACGGGGTCTGCCAGTTCGGGACCGGTGTGACCCCATTCCGCTTTCCCTCGACGTGCAGGGCCTCACCCTCGGCGGCCGAGGGCACCTCGGGCTCGACCGAGGCTTCCTCGGGTTTGGCCGAGGGTATCTCGGGCGTGTCGTTGATCTTGACGGAGGGTTGATGTATATCCCTGGAGAAGACGTCCGGGGGAACCGGTGTCCGCCCCGAGGCTATTTTAGCCTGCTCATCCGTAGTCTCATTGAATCGTCGGGCGACGTGGCTGAGTTCCAGCCCGTAGAACTTGTCTTCCAGGCGTCGAACTTCGTCGCAGTAGGCATCCATCTTCCGATCGTAGCAGTGGGAGTTCTTCATGACTTGGTCAATGACAAGCTACGAGTCGCCACGAGCGTCGAGGCGCCGAACCCCTAGCTCGATGGTGATGCGTAGCCCATTAACCAATGCTTCGTACTCGGCCACGTTGTTTGACGCCGGAAAATGAAGGCGGATCACGTAGCAAAGTTGTTTTCCGAGGGGTGAGATGAAGAGCAAGCCCGCGCCTGCTCCGGTTTTCATCAGCGACCCGTCGAAGTACATGGTCCAAAGCTCAGGTTGAATTGGAGCCGTTGGTAACTGGGTGTCAGTCCACTCAGCCAGGAATTCGGCCAAGACTTGGGATTTTATGGCCTTCTGAGGGGCGAATGAAAGTGTTTCGCCCATGAGTTCCACTGCCCATTTCGCCATCCTACCCGAGGCCTCTCGAGACTGGATGATCTCTCCCAGAGGAAAGGATGACACCACAGTCACCGGGTGAGACTCAAAGTAGTGTCATAGCTTCCACCGTGTTAGGATCACTGCGTAGAGCAGCTTCTGGATCTGCGGGTAGCAGACTTTGGTCTCGGATAGCACTTCGCTGATGAAGTAGACTGGCCTCTGGATGAGCAGTGCATGCCCTTCTTCTCGTCTCTCGACTACGACCGCGACGCTGACCACCTGAGTGGTTGCGGCTACGTAGATCAAGAGGGCTTCTCCCGCAGCGGGGGGCACCAAGATGGGGGAATTTGTAAGGAGTGCCTTCAAGTTCCCGAGGGCTTCTTCGGCCTCGGGGGTCCAAGTGAAGCACTCGGTCTTCCTTAAGAGGCGGTACAGGGGCAATCCTTTTTCGCCAAGGCGTGAGATGAAACGGCTCAGAGCTGCAAGGCATCCCATGACCCTCTGTACTCCTTTCAAATCTTTTATCGGTCCCATGTCGGTGATGGCCACGATTTTCTCTGGGTTGGCCTCTATGCCCCGCTCGGAGACGATGAACCCTAGGAGCATGCCTCGGGGGACTCCGAAGACACACTTCTCGGGGTTGAGTTTCACGCCTTTAGCCCTCAGACACTTGAATCTCGTTTCAAGGTCAGAGAGGAGGTCGGAGGCCTTCTTCGTCTTGACAACGATGTCATCGACGTAAGCCTCGACCATTCTGCCGATGTGTTCTCCGAACACATGGTTCATGCACCTCTGGTAGGTGGCGCCTGCATTCCTCAAACCAAATGGCATTGTAGTGTAACAGTACATGCCAAAAGGTGTGATAAAAGAAGTCGCGAGCTGGTTAGACTCTTTCATCTTGATTTGGTGATAGCCTGAGTAGACGTCGAGGAATGACAGGGTCTCGCACCCAACAGTGGAGTCCACAATTTGATCGATGCGAGGCAGAGGGTAGGGAACCTTCGGACATGCTTTGTTTAGACCAGTGTAGTCTATGCACATCCTCCATTTCCCATCCTTCTTCCTTACAAGAACAGGGTTAGCTAACCATTCAGGATGGAATACCTCTTTGATGAACCCTGCCGCAAGTAGCTTGTTGATCTCCTCGCCTATGGCCCTGGGCTTTTCTTCGTCAAAACGGCGCAAGGTTTGCTTCGCGGGTCGTGCTCTAGCTCTGATGTCCAGTGAGTGCTCGACGACATCCCTTGGTATGCCTGGCATATCCGAGGGACTCCACGCAAAAACTTCGGCGTTCGCACGAAGAAAGTCGACGAGCACTGCTTCCTATTTGGGGTCGAGCTCGGAGCCGATCCGGACTTTCTTGCTGGCATCGTTGCAGGGGTTGAGGGAGACGGACTTAACCGCCTCGACTGGTTCGAAGTTGCCGGCGTGCCGCTTCGCGTCGGGCGCCTCCTTGGAGAGGCATTCCAGGTCGGCGATGAGGGCCTCGGACTCGGCGAGGGCCTCATCGTACTCCACGCATTCCACGTCGCATTTTTACGCGTCGCGGTACGTGGATCCGATGGTGATGATCCCGTTCGGGCCCGACATCTTGAGCTTGAGGTAGGTGTAGTTGGGGACGACCATGAACTTGGCGTAGCACGACGTTCCCAACACCGCGTGGTAGGTCCCTCGGAACCCGACCACCTCGAAGGTGAGGGTTTCCTTTTGGAAGTTGGAGGGAGATCCGAAGTAGACGGGCAACTCTATCCACCCGAGGGGCAGGATACGTTTCCCGGGTGCGATCCCGTGGAAGGGTGCGGCACCGGCCCGGACCTCGGACCGATCAACCCCCAAGAGTTCCAGGGTCTCGGCGTAGATGATGTTGAGGCTGCTGCCTCCGTCCATGAGGACCTTGGAGAGCCTAACGTTGCCGATGATCGGATCGACGACGAGCGGGTACCTCCCTGGGCTCGGCACGAAGTCGGGGTGGTCGCCTCGGTCGAAGGTGATAGGCTTGTCGGACCAGTCTAGGTAGGCTGGCGCTACCACCTTTACTGAGCAGACCTCCCGACGCTCCTGCTTGCAGTGCCGAGCCGAGGTGTTCGCCACCTGCCCGCCGTAAATCATGAAGCAGTTGTGGATCTCGGGGAACTCCTCTTCCTTGCCGCCCTCCTTCTTGTTGTCGCCTTGGCCCTTGCCATCTTCCGCCGGGGGCCCGGCCTTATGGAAGTAGCGCTGGAGCATGACACATTCTTCAAGGGTGTGCTTGACGGGACCCTGGTGATAGGGGCACGGCTCCTTGAGCATCTTGTCGAACGTGCCGACCCCTCCAGGGGACTTCCGAGGGTTCCTGTGCTCGGCAGCAGCGACAAGATTCGCGTCAGTGACGTTGCGCTCCGCTTGCGCCTTCTTCTTGGCCTTCTTCTTTGCGCCATGCTGGGCGGACGCCTTGGGGGCGTCTTCCTTCGGCTCCCCCTGAGGCTGCTTGTCTTTCCGGAAGATGGCCTCGACCGCCTCCTAACCCGAGGCGAACTTGGTGGCGACGTCCATCAGCTCGCTCGCCCTGGTGGGAGTCTTGCGCCCCAGTTTGCTCACCAGGTCTCGGCATGTGGTGCCAGCGAGGAAAGCTCCGATGACATCCGAGTCGGTGATGTTAGGCAGCTCGGTGCGCTGCTTCAAAAACCGTCGGATATACTCTCGGAGGGATTCCCCAGGCTGCTGGCGGCAGCTTCGGAGATCCCATGAGTTCCCAGGGCGCACGTACGTGCCTTGATCAGGTCATCCCAGTCGGAGATCTGGGCAGGGGGCAGATGCTCCAGCCAGGCCCGGGCAGCGTCGGAGAGGAAAAGGGGTAGATTACGGATGATGAGGTTGTCATCGTCCGCCCCTCCCAATTGGCATGCCAGTCGGTAGTCCGCGAGCCACAGCTCCGGCCTTGTCTCCCCTGAGTACTTGGTGATGGTAGTCGGGGCTTGGAAACGGGCGGGGAACGACGCTCGTCGTATGGCCCGGCTGAAGACTCGTGGACTGGGTGGCTCGAGCGAGGGACTCCAATCCTCCTCACTGTCGCAGTGTCCCCCGGGCCTAGGATGGTAGCCTCGGCGCACCTTCTCGTCGAGGCAGGCTCGATGGTCGCGATGGTGATGCTCGTTGCCAAGGCGACCCCAGGCGACAGGGCCTCGTCCCACGTGCGCTCGGGATGGACCGAGGCCTCCCGCATGCGTCGGGAGGACGTCGCGTAATGCTCCGATGGGTCAGCTCACCTCCGGGAGGCGGAGCTCTCAGCTCGTCGAACTACGACACCTTCCAGGAGATTCTTGAGTTCGCCCTGGATACGCCGTCCCTCGGTGGTGGATGGCTCCGGCATGGTTCGAAGTAGCATCGCCGCTGCAGCTAGGTCCTGGCCGGACCCGCTGACTGCCGAGGGCAATGCTGCCCTGGCATTGTCGACGATGCGACGCTGGATGTCCCGGGCCCAATGACAGGCTCCTCCAGCGAGTGTTCGGCCTGCCCACTCCTGTTCGATGTTCTGTCGGAGCTGCACAAGCCGCCCTGCTTCCCCATCGACCCGGGCCTGCATCTCACGGATTTGCTCAAGCTGTGTGTCCCGACCCCCGCAGGGACTGGGACCACAGCTAGCTCCCGCAGGATGTCAACGCGAGATGCGGGCCCAGGGGGATCGTCAACCTCCGGCATACCGAGGTGGTTGCCTTCGTCGTGATCTCCCTGATCGACGTGGAAACATTCGCGACTTGGGCCGTAACCCTCGTCGTCAAGGCCGTGGCCATCGTCAGAGCAACCGGAGAGGTAGTGGTCACATGCGGACATGAAGTCCCGCATGGCACCGGGGTCACCGAGGCCAGAGAAATCCCAACCAAAGTCGGGGTCGTCCTCTTCCTCGGAACCCGCCGGTCCGGAGGTTGAGACGGTCGTCAGTCGGTCCCAGGTCGACCACATATGGTACCCCGGAAGGTTGGGATACGCGTTTACGAAAGCGCTCACCGTAGCAGGGTCGCTCGGTGGATCGAAACTGAATCGATAGGGAATAGGGTGGAATACAGACGGTACCTTTTGATCGATGGACGGTGGTGAAGTCGCGTCGGGGACGGAACACACCGGCATCTCAGGCACGAGGGTGACGCCCAGCAGGTCCTTGGCAAGGGTGCTGGCGTCGTCTGTCTGCTCGGGGCTGGCATGTTGTGGGGAAGTGGCGCTCGTCGTCGTCTCAGGCACGAGGACAACACCCAACACGTCCCCCGGAGGAATGCTGGCGTCGTCGGCTCGATCCGGTTTGACAGCCGATAAGGTGCCGCCTCCTGCGTGGCCACGGTTGCCCCGTCTCCGCCTCCTCCAGCGAGGAGGGTGGCGGGGACGACCGGAGTGCTCCTCTTCCGCCACAGGGAGATGCCGCCGTGGAGGTTGCCTCCACCGGGCGAGTCGTTTACTGTCATTGTCGTTGTGCCGCGCAGGGAGGAGTACCATGTCGTAGCTACCGTCGAGGGACATGAACTCGAGGCTCCCGAAGTGGAGCACTGTCTCGGACTGAAGAGGTTGCTGAAGACTCCCCATCTGGAACTCAACGGGAAAGCGATTGTTAACACGTAGCAGGTCCCTACCTGGCGTGCCAACTATCGGCGTTTTGGACCCGGGGGGTCCCTGGACCGACGAGTAAATTTGTCGCTGCGTGCCCCTGCCCAGATGGGTTGGCGCGGGATGGAACACAAGTGGGGGAATGGGCCTTGTATTATCCTGCACCAGGGTGCTCGTAGTAGGGGTTACAAGCCTTGCGAGAGAGTGGGAGCGAGAGAGGGCGAGTAGCAGAGAGTGAGAGAGAGAGAGAGAGAGAGAGAGAGAGAGAGAGAGAGTCCGGCCCCTGTTCGTCTTCTCCCCCCGTGCGTACGTATGCTTCGTATGTTCGTGTGCTCGTCCCTTCATCCCCTTGCTCCCCCTTTCGTCCCCCCCGTGGGGCCCTGGACACCCCCTTTTATAGACGTAAGGAGATGCCCAGCTGTACAATGGGGTGTAGCTGGGAGCTAACGTGGCTGGCAGGGAAGTGCCCTGAGCCCTGTACATATAACAATGTGGCCGTCGGGGGGACGTCTCGAGTCCTGTAGAGGTAGCATCATGGCCGTCGGAGAAGTGCCTTGAGCTCTGTAGCAGTAGCATCGTGGCCGTCAGAGAAGTGCCTTGAGCCCTGTAGCAGTACAACTGTTGGCGCTGCATGGATCTTGCTGACGTCTCCTTGCTTCCGTAGGGGGCTTGAGGACCACCGACGTCATGGTTGCATGCGGGAAACCACCATCGCCTGTTACTGGGGTAAGCTTGATGGGACGCCGGTCTTGTTCCTTCGTAGCCTGAGCTAGCTAGGAGTAGGGTAATGATGCATCCCTCATGGAGTGGTTGATTCGAGCCTGAGGTCGGGCGAGGCGGTGACTCCTCCAAGGCCGAGGCCGAGCCCTGGGGTCGGGTGAGGCGGAGATTTCCTCCCGAGGCCGAGGCCGAGACCTGGGGTCAGGCGAGGCAGAGATTTCCTCCCGAGGCCGAGGCCGAGCCCTGGGGTCGGGCGAGGCGGAGCTTCCTGTTGCGCCTGAGGCTGAACTCGACCGTTGTCGGTTTCGCCCGGGTGGTTGGCACAGCAGCCGGAGCGAGGCGGGCGACACTGTTTTCCTGTCAGATCGGTCAGTGAAAGGCTGAAGTGACTGCGGTCACTTCGACCTTGCCGACTAAGGTCCGCGTGTCAGGATAAGGTGTCAGGTGACCCCAGCATTAAACGTGCATGCAATACGGTCGACTAGTAAGGCGATTTGGCCAAAGTCGCTTGCACGACAAGGCTTGTCTTTGGCGGAGCCGAGGGTGCACTCACTGTCCGAAGAGACCCTCGGGCGAGGCGTGGACTCGTCCGGTACCACTGTTCCGCCCGAGGCCGGGCTCGGGCGAGGTGAGACCGTGTCCCTTGGTAGACGAAGCTTTGACTTTGACCCGAGCCGTAAGCCTTTATGGTCACCTCTAGAGGTGTTTACCAGCCGTGATTAGGAGTGTTGGGGGTACCCCTAATTTTGGTACCTGATACTAATGTATTGTGTCTAAGGAAACAAGAGAAATCGCCTTGAAGAAAAGTTGGCTGTATTCAGCCAAAAGGCTGATCGGTCTGGGTGCACCGGACTGTCCGGTGGTGCAACGGACAGTGTCCGGTGTGCCAGGACCAGTCCCGGTGAACAGCCTGCTCTCGGGTCTCGACGGCGGCATACAGCTATAAATCACCGGACTGTCCGGTGATGCACCGGACTGTCCGGTGAGTCGTCTACGGTGAAGTCGCCGCTCTCGGGAAGAAGTCAACAAGAGTACGACTAAAATTCACCGGACGGTCCGGTGAGGCACCGGACTGTCCAGTGAGCCAACGGTCGGGCGCACCAACGGTCGGCCGCGCAATCCGCGCGTGACGCGTGGCCGAGCCAACGGTCGGATAGGGACACCGGACTGTCCGGTGTGCACCGAACAGTGTCCGGTGCACCAACGGCTCCAAATCTTCAACGGTCGGCTGCGCCAAATTTGGAAAGCAATCTGCACCGGACTGTGAACAGTGTGTGTCCGATGGTGCACCGGACTGTCCGGTACGCCACCCGACAGAAGGCAAGAATTGCCTTCCTAGATTGCTTCCAACGGCTCCTAGCTGCCTTGGGGCTATAAAAGGGACCCCTAGGCGTATGGAGGACAACACCAAGCATTCTTTGATCAACTCTAAGCACCAAGACTCCATTTTCGCGCATTTGATTCTTTGTGATAGCAACTAGAGCTCCATTTGAGTAGAGAACTCCTCGAGTTGTGTTGCGAGCTCAAGTTGTGACTGGTGTGCGTGTTTGTGCTCTGATTTTGTGTCTTGTGTGCGTTGCTTTTCCCACCCTTACTTCCGTGCTTATTTGTGATCATCAAATTGTAAGGGCGAGAGGCTCCAAGTTGTGGAGATTCCTCGCAAACGGGATATAGTAAAACAAAGAGAAACACCGTGGTATTCAAGTGGGTCTTTGGATCGCTTGAAAGGGGTTGAGTGCAACCCTCGTCCGTTGGGACGCCACAACGTGGAATAGGTAAGTGTTGGACTTGGCCGAACCACGGGATAAACCACTGTGCCTCTCTGTGTTGATTTCTTTGTGGTTATCGTGTTTAGCAAGAACTCCTGTCTAGCCACTTGGCTTTATTGTTCTAACACTTAATCAAAGTTTGTGGCCTTGAGTTTTAAGTTTTTACAGGATCACCTATTCACCCCCCTCTAGGTGCTCTCATAAATACCAAACAACCATAAAAAATGTGGCTTCTACCACTTTATCCTTTATTTTTCTTGTTGGAATATACCTCTAATTTCTTATATATTTAGAATATGGCTTGGAATATGCCTTGAAATATTCTTTCATGTACGCCTATAAATATAGGTCCTCCCTGTTACTTGTACTCAGCGATTGATAGTGGATCTGTTTCCTCGTGGTTGTTTGCTTCTCCATACGGAGAAGATTTTTTCACGTAAATCTTTGTGTCTATTTCATTTTCCTAACAAGTGGTATCAGAGCTAGGGTTAGACACATTATTTTTATCCACATTGTGGCCGCCACCGCCACCGGGTTTTGCTTCGATTTCGTGACTTCAGAATTTTTTATTTCGTATTATATCGACTAAATTTGATATTCCGAGGTTTGATGGCAAAATTAGTTTTGCTATTTGGTAGATTCAGATGGATATTGTTTTTACCCAGTTGGTTGTTTAAAAGGCGTTGTAGATGCGACCTGCTGACATGACTAATGATAAGTGGCAAGATATTGATGAGAGCTTTGTCTGTCATACAACTCAGTTTATCTTTTGATGTTCTGCGTGAAATAATGCATGAAAAATCTACAACAACATTGTGGAAAAAATTGGAGGAGTTGTACATGACCAAGAATCTTGCAAACAAGCTACGACTTAAGGAGCGTGTTTACACTATTCGCATGTCAGAAGGTATATCTATACAGTCACATCATAATGAATTTAATTCAATTATTATGGGCCTTGAGAGTCTTGATGTGAAGATAGATGATGGAGATAAGGCAATTTTGTTGATAGTCTCATTGCCCCCTTCTTTTAAGCATTTTAAGGAAATTATGCTTTATGGTAATCATACTTCACTGTCGTTTGAGAATGTCAAGTCAAATTTGTTGTCCAAGGAAAAATTTGATGTTGATTCTTGTCGGCGTTTCGACCTCGGGGGTCCCTAGATCAACGAGTAAAGTGTCGCTGCGTGTCCCAGCCCAGATGGGTCGGCGCGAGACGGAGACACAAGGGGGGAAAAACAGTAAGGGGAAACCTGCGGCCTCGTGTTGTCCTGCGCCCATGGCAGATGCGCTTGCAGTAGGGGTTACAAGCGTTCGCGAGGGAGAGAGAGAAAGACAGGGGGCGTGAGGCTGCCCGTTCTCCCGCGCGGCCACCTTTTTCGTATGAGAGCCCTGGACCTTCCTTTTATAGACGTAAAGAGAGGGTCCAGGTGTACAACGGGGGGGGGGGGGGGGGGGGGGGTGTAGCAATGTGTTAACGTGTCTAGCAGAGAGGAGCTAGAGCCCTATGTACGTGCCGACGTGGCTGTCGGAGAGGTGTTGGAGCCCTGTTCATGTGGCGTCGTGGCCGTCGGAGGAGCGCTTGAGCCTTGTAGAAGCACAACTGTCGGGGCTGTCGGATCCTTGCCGACGTATCCTTGCTTCCGTAGGAGGGCTGAGAACCACCGTTGTCATGGAGCACGCGGGGTGCCATCATTACTTGTTTTACCGGGGCGAGCCAGATGGGACGCCGGTCTTGTTCCCCGTAGCCTGGGCTAGCTAGGGGTAGGGTAATGATGGCCTCCCCTTGTGGCGTGGTCGGCCTGAGCGAGGTGGTGACTCCTCCGAGGTCGAGGCTGAGTCCGAGCCCCGGGGGTCGGGCGAGGCGGAGACCTTCTTCCGGAGTCGAGGTCGAGTCCGAGCCCTGGGGTCGGGCGAGGTGGAGACCGTCTTCCGGAGTTGAGGCTGAGTCTGAGCCCGGGGGTTGGGCGAGGCGGAGATCGTCGTCCGAGGTGAGGTCGAGTCCGAGCCCTGGGGTCGGGCGAGGCGGAGATTCCTATGGCGCCCGAGGCTGGACTTGGTTGCTGTCAGCCTCACCCTGGCGGGTGGCACAGCAGTCGGAGCAGCGCAGGCGGTGCTGTTTTCCTGTCAGGTCAGTCAGTGGAGGGGCGAAGTGACTGCGGTCATTTCGGCCTTGTCGACTGGAGAGCACGCGTCAGGATAAGGTGTCAGACGATCCTTGCATTGAATGCTCCTGCGATCCGGTCGGCTGGCGAGGCGATCTGGCCAAGGTTGCTTCTCCGTGAAGCCTGCCCGAGCTGGGCCTCGGGCGAGTCGAAGGTGTGCCCGTTGCTTGAGGAGATCCTCGGGCGAGGCGTGAATCTGCCTTGGTCTTCCGTTCCTGCCCGAGGCTGGGCTCGGGCGAGGCGAGATCGTGTCCCTTGAGTGGACGGAGCCTTAACCGGAATTGCGCCCATCAGGCCTTTGCAGCTTTGTGCTGATGGGGGTTACCAGCTGAGATTAGGAGCCTTGGGGGTACCCCTAATTACGGTCCCCGACAATTCTCGTTCTGAACCCAAAGGTGAAGATTTAATTGTTCGGGGATCTAAAGATCATAAATCCAACCTTTATTGTCATTATTGCAGAAAAAATACTCATCATATTTCTCAGTGTCCCAAAGTGAGAAATAAACATGAGAGAAAGAAAAAAGAATTGGATAAGTCTTCTGCTGAAGCCAGTTTTGTTGAAACTTTGGATAGTGGAGAGCTCTGTTTGTTGCCTCTGTTGAAAAGTGCTCTTCTTGGGTTCTCGATTCCGCTCGCATTTTTCATATTTGTTCGCATAGAGATTGATTTTCTGATTATGTTCAGTCTCATGCTGGTGAGGTTGTTATTGGAGATGGATCCACATGTGAGATTATTGGAATCGGCTCTATTTATATTCAAGTTCATGATGGCAGTATTAAGAAACATATTAATGTATGTTTTGTTTCAAAATTGAAGAGAAATCTTATTTCTTTGAGCAATTTAGAAGCAATGTGATTCAATTTTGTTGTTATTGATGGTGTTCTTAAGGTTTCTCGTGGCAATCATATTATCTTGAAGGGCAACCGTTTAAATAATCTCTATTACTTGCAATGTTCAACAATTGATGCTAAAGCTGTTTCTATTGCACCCCAGAATAAATGTTATTTTGATGATACGAAGCCGTGCTCCAGTTCTAAATCTAATGATCCCTTAGACTTGGTTGATATTCAAATTTAGCACCATATTAGTGTTTGGAAAATAGTTCTATGGATTTAGAGTCAAGGGAAGATTTGTTGGAATATGTCTCTAATTCATTTTATTTATTTGGAATATGCCTTGGAATATTCTTTCCTGTATACCTATAAATATAGGTCTTCCCTGTAACTTGTACTTAGCGGTTGATAGTGAATCTGTTTCCCATGCTTGTTTGCTCATCCATATTGGAGGACATTTTTCCACATAAATATTTGTGTCTATTTTTATTTTCCTAACATTTCTAATACATCATTTAAAATAAACATAAGAGAAAATATTTTGCTAAATCCGAATTGCAAAACAGCTCCGCCAGAAAAGCCATAACTTTTTGAAAAAAATTCTTTACATACCGGATGTAAATAAACTCTTTTACAGCCCCTCATATACACCAGCTGTTGATCCATATAAATAAGAAAAAACAAATTACTAGAGGGTTATTTTGTAAATTTTGATCTGTCTTTGTGGGTCTACAAGTGGTGGATGTGTGGAGCTATAAAAGATGATATTTACATCTGGTATGTACAGAATTTTTTTCCAACTTTTTTCAGAGAAACCGGAACCGTACCAAAGAGGTCTTTATATATCAATCGAAAATAGAAAGGAAAAATAGCGCTCGCGAGTCTCGCTCTCTTCTGCGATTTTCCTCGGCTGCAGCACGGCCTCGCTTCCAGCCGCGAGCAGGCAACGACGGAGTCCGACGAGCAGCCAAGCACCAGTTACCGAGGATCACGGCTGGCCGCGAGGAAATAGACGAGAAGAGGAACTCCACCGGCAGCTAAAAGCGACGGCTCCAATGTGTATATGCCTTTCAGATCCTGTTTGTGAAGAGTGTTGAACTTAAATCGAATATGCAGCTGTGTAGCGTGGAGGATTTGACAAATCGGCGACAGGCTCCAATGTGTATATGCCTATTCCTAGATCGCACCCTATCACGACTTCATGTGCAAACAATTCACCGGGCTTAGGCGCCTCTATTTCGAACTTTACTATATAAAATATATAATTTATATTATAAATTTTCTATTTTACACGATCTGCTACGGATAGTTTTTAAAAAATTAGTCTATGCTTTATAACTTTACAATCTTGGTTTAAGCGTATGGATCTAAATCTCAAAGTTTTAGATATCTAACTCCTTACTATTTCCAGAGCCTCAGGTTCAGGATTCGGAGCTCAGCATCTCAGTCCGAAAAAGCTTTCTTTCTCATTTTATATGTAAATCATCTAAACAACCTTTAGCAAAAGTCTTATTACCTCTATTTTTGAATATTTATTGTCCGCTAGTTCATTTTTTAATTAAAATGTGACAAATAAAAAAAAACAGAGGGAGTAGTTGATACAATACAACCTTCTTCCATTTTTGTTAATTCACTATATTAAACATGTACTTTTTTTTGATAGATATAAAACTTCTGGATTTTGCTAAATCTTGCTGTTATTTGGAACATCATTGTCTTTTGAGGTAACATTTAACCACTATTTACTGAATTGGTAAATAGATTTTATTGAATCACATAAGCGTCTACCCTATGAAAAAATCCTCGATCTAGTACTGATTACGCTTCCCTAAATCATTGACTATGGTGCTGTTTACTCATTTGTTATAAAAATATACTACTATGAACTTTCATATATGACATGCTAAAAGTCTTTGTACTATCAACATATTTATATATTACGCTAAAAGTCTTCTTCCACACGTAAATTGAATCATGTGGTTCCTCTTCTGTCCTTATCCGATCGTCACTACCTTCGCAAGCTGACATGGCCAAAGGAGGCATAGCAAACCCAATCAACATCGCGCTTTAAATGGATCATCTCCGTCATTATTAGTGTCTTTGGTTTGAGGATTGAGGTAGTCCACCTTCTTACTCCTCACTTTTTTATTTGGTTTGTGAAATGTAATAAGTTGATACATCACCATTTCATTCTTTATAAACTAATAATTAATATAGTTTATTCCACTAAATTTGTATAATAAACTCGTGATACATGACTTTATTTAGAATAGATTGATTATTCAAACAAACACCCCTAGTTATATGTGAGACATAGACTTGACCATAACTCCCACGAGCAGTTGGAAATATTTTTTTTTCTTTTTCATATTTTTGAATGGACAGATATTAAGTAATTCTTCTGTCTCTAAATAAATCAATCTTTAATCAAAATATTTTTAAACTTAACTGAATTTGTGGAATAGAGTACAAATATTTTTAACAATAGTACATTAGAAATGTATATTATGGTGTATCTTATAATACTAATTTGGTTCTATAAATTTTGACTTAAAATAACTTTAACAATAAATTTATTCGAAGATATCGAGTGTATTCTAGTATAGAAATGTATATTATGGTGTATCTTATAATACGTCAAAAGGAAAACATCTTGCTTATTGCCTCTCTGGCCTTTATTACGAGCGGCCACGTTTGTGGGGTGCAACAGGTCTCGCGAGAATTTCCATTTATCACGATCGTCACTTTCTTTTCTGTTTCAATTCAAAAGGAAACAATCATTTTCTTCTATGGTGTAAACAGATAATTTCGTAAATATTATCAGAGTCAATTTCCATTTTGTCATGATCAAATAGCCTGTTGACCAAAAAAAACTGCAAATAGACTTATCACTGAATAATAAAAGTCGGTAATGAACTCAATTACTCAACATCCCTTCAATTCAGTTTGCTTGCTAATATCATATGATACATATAGCACCGATTATTGTTACTTTTTTTAAAAAAAAGAATCAACATGAAACAATAGTCCATAGACCTATTGTGAGGGATAAAAACGGTTTCAGATTTTTTCAGAATTCCGGTAACTGTTTTTGATTTTTTTCCTGATTAGATTCAACGGTAGAAGTATTTTTAAAAATGAAATCAGCATGGGAATTTTGTGTCGGAAAAGATATCCAAATCAATATGACATTTTAATGACTATTTTTTCCTATTACCGATTTTAATCGAAATTTACCAAAATTTAATCTCGAATTTTTTTTACTAGAAATAAAACATGTACAAGTCCAGCAATGTTAGACCCAACATGCCCGTAAATTCAACAGGTCGCGCCTAGCCTCACAAAAAAAATAAAAAACAATGCAACTGGAGTGCGATTTTTTTAAAAAAATAACCATGTTGGTGGTTGTGTACTTTATCCGTTCTGTACTTGTCTTGACCCTACCATGATGAAATCACTTGTTTGCACCAAAGATAGGATACCTAGAGCAAGGAAATGTTATATAGCATTAACTTATATTTGTTTACAATTTAATTCGTCATTGCCCTTTTACGAATGTACTAATGGATCTTTATATTCTAGGTTCCAAGGCTAAATATGTTGCTATTCCTAATATAGCTTGTGAAATGGAGGAATTGTGGACGTGTGAACTTTGTGAAGTTGTCAATTTGTGAATTGTGGACTTGTTATATCGTGAATTGTGAACTTGTTATATTGTGATTTGTGAACTTGTTAATTTTAAGAATGTGAACTTGTGATCCTTATGAACTTGTGAACTTGTTATATTGTGAATTTTGTATAATATGAATTGTAAATTTGTGATCTTTGTCAACTTTATTATATTGTGAATTTGTCATATATATTGAGATATTTTTATGTTGATATGTTTACCGGTCGTATTTTAGATTTTGATCGAGTATTTTTCGTACCGAACTTTCATTTACGATGTTTCCGAAATACCGATATCGTTATTGTTTCTGGAGTTACCATTTTCGATTCCGTTTCCGATAAAAAAATGTAAAAATAGAAATGATTTTACCATTTTCACCCTACCTATTGCGGTGCGCTTACTTTTCCAGCAATGACTCTGGTGGGATTACTACGTCTCCTTGATCAGCTTTGGATTTCTTAAATATATGAATATATCAACTTGATTGCAGTATTCTGAATTATATTAGCCCACATGTTGTTTGGAATCCTATAGACTATGGTTGTTGTATTATTGTCCATTCACCTATAATTTTCTATTAGATTTAAGATAGATTTTAGGATTCTAATAGCATGTTGACTGAATTATTATAACTGGGTCATAATCACCCAGAATTATTTTATCTGATTAATATAATCCTGATTCCCAATCGACCTGTCGTTATTATCCACGGTCACACGCCACATTCCCCCACGGGCCACGGTGTGGTGGCCTCTAGCCTCACGAGCGGCATCACGTGGGGATGGATGTTAGTGTAGCACTTATATATCGGAATTGATTGCGAGCACATGATGGTAGGTGTGGAGTTTGCCGGTGAGAGTACAATGATTGATTCCACTAGGATTAATGTTGTGATGGAAATTGGCCGCGGCAATGCAACATGCGCGGGCACCACCGCAATGCTAAAACTTTTGCAAGTACATCGGAAAAATATACCTAGCAGCTTTCAAAATAGTTAATTTTTTTCACAGCTAGGTGAAAAATGTTTCAAAGTTTCTTTGTTCTGCTGCAGCACTTTAACAAAACCATGGACAGAAAATTTCGATGCCATATTAAAATTATGTTTAGCAAATAGTTTAGCACTTGTAAGAAAAGATGCACTGTAGTGCTGCTACCGCTGTATCTTATCATTCGATTCCTTGTCGTGCATATATATAGATTCTGTTCTGTATGTTTAAACCTGAAATTTTGCATGAACATGGCATGACCCAGAGAGGTGCAAATTTCTAAAATTTTGAAAGCCTATAGATATTATTTACAAATATTTTGTGGCACTTGACTTGCTATCTCTTTTTTAGGTAGAGCTTTTATTCAATCAACCAAAGTCTTCACAGATCAGAGACTGAATGTTCTCCGGAACGAAACACAAAAGAGAGAAGCTCAGCTCCAACCTAGTTCTAATGGCCAACTGTGGGCTGCTAAACTCGTGCAGACGAAAAGAAAGTCAAGCACCACCGTTGAACCTATATATTCATCTTACTTATTAGAGTTCTTTTCTTACTTACAAAGAAAAGGATGTTTGATTTGTCAGTGGCAGTGTGTACTCCCAGTCTCCCTTCAGGTTCTTGGCTAGGCCGATATAGACACAGAGAAGCAAGCCAACATGTAGACTAGCAGGTTGAAAGTGTGTTCATCATGCATGTTTATGTTTATAGAGTTGACAAAAGGTGCCACAGTTTTTTTTTTTACAAAATACCCTTGAAGCTTTGGTTGTTTTATTTTTATGGATATATACAAGAAAATCTTCAAGCTTACTTTGCTGGAAAGAAAAGCGAAGTGCAGGGTGTATGTATATATAATATATTCATACCTAGAGAGGTCGACCTTGAGGGAGTAGTCGTCAATGGCGTCCTCGGCGTCGAAGGCAACATCGCGGGTCTGCTTGAGCCACACCCTGATGAGCTCGTCGGAGGTGTCGCGTCGCCGCGGGTCGGCATGCCGCAAGAAGGCCTGCATCCACATGAGCCGGTCCCGGAGGCCGCGGATGTCGTCGTTCACTGCCACTAGAGCCTTCGCCTCGCTCACCGCCATCTCCTGGAGCTTCCCCACCAGCGGACCAACGATGGCCTCCGCCATCCTGGAGCTGCATGCAGGCGCTACGAATCCTGAGAGCTGCTTCTGGTTGTGAATTTGTGTTACAAGTAGGGGTGCCTTATACGAGGAGCCGTTGACCGGGAAGCTAGACTTGCTCTTATTTTGTTTTATTTATTGATGAGTACACTTCGTCTCAAACAGTACCCACTCCATCTAGTAATGGTTTGTCATTTTTAATAATGTTTGGTCCACGTAATTATAACGTGATGGGTTACAAATAATATTAAACTATGTTTATTTAAGTCTAAACTGTAACCAAATACTACACTAAAAATTGATATATGTCTATTCAAACTTATTATCGCTGTCACTCGATGCGAATCTCACTGTTGTCATTTACATTATAATTCGTGAACTAAACAACACCTAATTCAATCCAATTAGTCATTTATTGAGTTTTAGAGAATTATGATTGTCCTTATCCATGATCGACAAGATCCACTTGACAAAATATATTGTAGTTAGAAGTATTATAACCAAATAAATTATGTTACTTGCAATATGTAAGCTCATCTAAGTTTTGAATAGATGGCAAAGTATTGTAATCGGTTATTCTGATAAAATGGTTATCTAGAAAGATATCAAAGATACGATCAACAAAAGTAAAGTCAAAGGTATTGATTTCTTTAGTGGACTCTTATGAGGTTGGTTTTGAAGGAATGCAAACAAAGGATCAGATTTGACATCAACTCATTCGACTACACCATTGCACTTGTTCTAGAATTGATTACAAAATCAACATCAGTATCAATATTTTTCAATCTTGGTCACAAATCATTAAATCCAAAACAATTATAAAAGTTTCACCTTATATGGGACCAAGTATAAATTAGATTTAAAATAAATAAAACAATCCAAACTATTCATTGGGGGTAAGATTTAACTTCGATAAAATATTGTCATCAACCTCTCTATAGGCAATAATATGTTGGCCAATGTAATTTGGGTTTGTTTCATTATTGATAAGTAAATTAACTTCCTCAATCAGTATCTTAATATTTCAAGAAAAAAATGTCGCTGATAGATGTATCAATTGAAATAATACAACTAGATTCAAATTTTGGAAAAATACTTATGCCTTATACCTTGTTAATCAAACTGGAGAAGTATATATACTCGATGACATTGCTCCTTGTCTCTAAAGAATGGTTAGTTATAGCTTGATCCATAGAAAATTCTTTGAAATCCACAAGAAAAGTCTGCTTGGTCGCCATCAACCCGACCTGGTCGACTTGTACAATAGAAGACACAACTGAAGTTGACCTAGCAGGCTGAAACCCATTCTAAGTAGATAATGTCAGTCTGGCCAGTTAAGATCCGGTCAAACCTACCTAGAAGGGTAAAGTCAGTCTGGGCAGCTTATGAAGTAGAGTGTGAAGTCGGTCTGCCAACCCTATGGTGGCCTAGTCCACTTTTGCATTATAAGCTTCTCCTTCTCCTTTGATGCTTTCAGGGGTTTGATTTTCATCACCTTTATATTAAAGTCTAGCCCTTTAGCTCCTAAAAATCAAGTCTATCCAGTTTCTTGTGCTTTCCATGATTTTCCTGTGGCTAAAATTGTTTTTTGAAATGTTATTAATTTGGAAAGGATACTATTTGTCTTCCCCACATCTAGCCACCAAGCGAATGAGCTCCAGCGTAGGACCTAGCAGCGCCCCAATGTGGGTGAGGCCCTAGCGATAGGCGAGCACCCTCCATCATTGTCTTCCTCACAGCCGATCACTGAGCAGATAAACTTCGACGTGGGATCTAATGGCCTCCATGGCGTAGAAGCATGCCCTTCATACGAGCATGGCCCTAAAACCAAGTGAGCACACACTCCATCTTTGTCTTCCATGTGGCTGGCCACCGAGTAGGAAAGCTCCAGCTTAGGACCATTCGTCTTCCTCGCGAATGGTGCAGGTTATGATGAGGGTGGAAGCATAGTGGAGAAGATTGGGAATAGTGAAGAGATTGACATGCTGGATCAACTAACGACTGGGACCCGCTCACAACTATTTTTCAAGAAGCTACAGTTGTGCAACCAAATGATATTGAGCTTTAGCATAAGTGCACAAGCCACAAAAAGTTTTGTAAATCCCATAGCTCATAGCAACTTTTTTTTCAAAAGGCACAACTCAATCAAGCACACCCTTATACTTGCTACCGACACCTGAAGTAACTAACTAGGATATATATCCTGGTGCTTGTGACTTGAACTTGCTACTAAGACAGGAAATGACCAACTAGGATATATGTCTCAAGTATGAATAGGAAGTAGCAAAGCAATGTTGTTATATGGTCTAGTGTAAGGGACAAACATCATGATGTATGTTGGATAGGGGAATCAATGGTGTAGCCATTGTATGCTCTTAGAGTGGATAGAGACAATATCATGTTGTATGTCAGGCTCGTAGAGTGGGCAGGGACAACATCTTATTGTATGCCAGGTAGCAGGAACCAACAGTGTATCCATCGTATGTTCCTAGGTGGTGGACAGAGACAACATCATGTTGTATGCTGAGTAGCAAGAACCAAAAATGGAGCTATTGTATGGTATTAGAGTAGGTAGAGACACATCTTATTGTACGTTGAGTAGGAGGAACCAACAATGGAGCCATTGTATACTACTTAGAGTAGGCAGGGACAACACCCTGTTGTGTGTCAAGTAGTATGAACCAACAATGGAGCCATTATATGCTACTTAGAGTAGTTGAACAAGTTTGGACTATAGTTGTTCGATGGCTTAGGGGACAACTCAAAAATTTTGGTCATGTCTGAGTTCTATCTATACTCATAGTCAAATTGGGTTTGGACCACAATTATCCGATGGCTTAGAAGCCGTCTCGCAAGACTTGGTCGTGCTCAAGTTGGACTCATACTCATAGTCAAACTGGGTTTGGACCATAGTTCTCTAATGGCTCAGAAGTCGACTTGAAAGACTTGATCATACCCAAGTTGGATTTGTACACATAGTCAAGTTGGGTGGACCACAGTTGTCCGATGGTTGAGAAATTGACTTAGAAGACTTAGTTATGATCGAGTTGGACTCATGCTCATAGTCGAACTAGGTAGGTTTTGTCCAACCAATGTGGTACAGAATGGTGTGGGTACTTGGTTGGTGTCGTGACATGGTGGTACTTGGTCGCTCGCCCTAAGGTGTAGTCAATCATTGTATAACCATTAGAGGGTAATTCCCATCAAAAGTTGTACCAAAATCACATGTTTGTTGGTGCTTGGTCAAACAAGTAGAGAACATGTTAGAGAAATAAAGATAATTATTAAAAGCGCCTTAACTTAATTTGTGGCTGAGTTGAAGAACAATGTGTGATCCTAGTGTTTTTGGGCTTGAGAGTCCTCGAGCATCAGCTTAATCGTTGTAGCTGAGTAGGACTCATTTAGGTTGAGATGTTTCCACGTATAGGTCATATCTCGATGAAGAATCAATGAATAGTGTTGGTGTTGTTCGTCATATACATATAAGAGACAAACATGGAGGTTGATCTCTTTGGGAACATGATGAGATCCACCAAGCTTTTGATCATTTTTTGGCGTATACCCCTACTTGGCATGCTAGTTGTCGTTGTCTTGTTACTAGCAATCCCGTTGTGGGGTTACCCAGAGTAGGAATTAGTGTGATTTAACATAAGCCAAACTCGATTATGAATACAAAGACACCAATAACCTACTCAATATCGTAATACCCTACGTCCAGTTAGGCATGCTGCCTTATGTTGGATTATGATGTGTTGTCCATTATAAGGGGGTGTGATATCTCTCTTTATATAGTCGAGAGGGTAGATGTACACGTTGAGTCCTAGCCGACTAAGAAAAAAAGTTCTAATCATGTTATAGAAATAGTCTTTCCTTTAGTACAATAAGGTCAGTAGCCTTTGTCTTGGAGAGCACACCATCTTATTTTGTGTATTTAGACAACGCTGTGACCAACCCATCTCCTTGCTAGGTAGTTGGTCCTATGGAAACCCTTAAGGTCGTAGTCTGCCATGAACCTTAGGGGAGCGATTAAAGAGGGTTGGCTGACGACGAGCAACAATAATGACCTTGAGGTCGAGACAGAGAGGAAGTGGAGGGGATTGAGGGAGGGAGGTTGTGTCCGAAAAGCTTAGGGGTGACTCCCACCACATACCGTTAGTAGATAGGGCCTCCGACAAGCTAGGACAAGCAGTGGCAGACGACAATGATGGCTGATAGCAATGTTGGACAAAGGAGGAAGAAGAGAGGAAGAGAGAGAGAGAGGTTATTTTTAGAATTAGTTTTTTTAATATGTGTTAAAGATAAAAAACAAAGTTGATGACATGTTGATTTTCTGTGCATGGCCCGTGCTACCTCTATCGCCTGACTAGCCCTTTGTGATATTCGCCTAGAGAGGGGGTGATTAGGCAAAACTTGAAATTTATATCTTTAAAACAAAACTTGATCCCCTAGCTACCGGTTAGAACAAGAAGAACAATAAATAGAGTATAACTTTAAGATCTTTTCTTGCAAAAGTGTTGCTTCTAAAAATGCGAGATTAACTCGAAGAAACACAAAATAATATCTATAGCGAATATCACAAGAGAACTTAGATGAGAAGAGGTTGGAAAACAAGTTCTCTCTTGCAATAAGTTGCTTCTTAGAATGAGACTTTACCTTGAAGCAACACAAAGTAATATCAACAAATAATATTAATGCAAGATAACTTTGATAAGGAGTATGAATACAAGTTATTTCTTGCAAAGAGTTGTTTCTTCAAATGAGAATCTGTCCCTAAGCAACATGAAGTAGTATCAACAAAGAATAGCGCAATAGAACTTAGAGAGGGAGAGGACAACAAAGCAATCACAAGAGACACGGACGATTTGTTTACTGAGGTTCAGTTCCACAAAGAACCTACGTCCCCGTTGAAGAGTCTACTAAGGACAGGTCTCTTGCAACCATTTCCCTCTCTCAAACGATCACCAAGACTAGTTGAGTGTTACTTCTTTGTTAATGAAAAGACCGAAGTCTTCGCAAGACCTTCCACAAAGATAAGGAAGCTCTCACTAGCTTTTCAATGAATGAGAGTCAAAACGCCATGCTCAAATGGTCATAAGAGGCAGAATACACTTTCTTCTCAAGTATTCTCACAAGTCTCTATCGCACAACACACACAAGTAGCTATTTCTTGCTTGATACTCTCTTTTGTGGCACTTGCGAGGCTTTGATCTCTATTGATGTATTGCTCTAGTGGATAGGAGTAAATGCCTAGCTCTTGTGTCTTCAAAGTGTAGAATGGGGGTGTATTTATAACCCTAACTCCTAAAATAGACATTGGGGGCGAAGTGGGAAAAACTACAGTAATTACTAGTTTGACTCAAACTAGCTCCAAAAGAGTGAATTGTTGAATCTGAGCTTTCCAACCTCTCTAGATGTATCAAATAGGTTCTTTGGGAGTATTTAGAACTTATCCAAAGAATATAACTACTGCTAGTTCTTCTGTTCCAAGTTTTACCTCATTTAGGCTAGATTTGAGCTATTTATGACTTAGGGACTCAAATGATGACTTATGAACTTGTGAATCAAAGACTTAGCAAACTAGTTAGTCCATATGATTGTAATGGTAATCAAGCACCAAAATCAATATAGAAAATGGTTTAAGACCATTTCCCTTTCACTTTGTGAAATGGAAATGTACCCTTGGGCCATTTCTAAGTATTTTGGTGATTAAGTGCCCAACACAAATGGTTTAAGTATTAAATTGTGCCGAATGGTGGATGAAGTGTAAAAAACACAAAGGTATGATTCTAGACTTAGTACATTGGTTTTTGTGTACTAACATATTTGTCTAAGTGCTAGAATCAGAGAAAATACAAAAGGAAAAAGACTTGGCTGGAGCAGTCAAGACTCTACGCAGTCTGGGTACACCGGACTGTCCGGTGGTGCACCGGACATTGTCCGGTGCGCCAGGACTGGCGTCTGGTCAACTGGCCGCTCTCGGTAATTCGTCGGCGGCGTACGGCTAAAATTCACCGCACTGTCCGGCGGTGCACCGGACTGTCCGGTGAGCCAACGGTCGACCGCGCCAACGGTCGGCCGCACAATCCGCGCGTGACGCGTGGCCGAGCCAACGGTCTGATGGGGGCACCGGACAGTGTCCGGTGCGCCAACGGCTCCAAATCTGCAACGGTCGGCTGCGCCAATTTAGGAAGGCGATCTGCACCGGACACTGAACAGTGAATGTCCGGTGGTGCACCGGACTGTCCGGTGCGCCACTCGACAGAAGGCAAGAATTGCTTTCCTGAAATGCCTCCAACGGCTCCTAGCTGCCTTGGGGCTATAAAAGGGACCCCTAGGCGCATGGAGGAGATACATAAGCATTCTTTGATCATCTCTAAGCACCAAGACTTCATTCTAGCGCATTTGATTCTTTGTGATAGCAATTTGAGCTCCTCTTGAGTTGAGAACTCCGTGTGTGAACTTAGAGCTCAAGTTGTGACTAGTGTGCGTGTTTGTGCTGTTGCTTTTGAGACTTGTGTGTGTTGCTTTTCCCTCCCTTACATTCGTGCTTCTTTGTGATCATCATTTGTAAGGGCGAGAGGCTCCAAGTTGTGGAGATTCCTCGCAAACGGGATATAGTGAAAGAAAGAAAAACACTATGGTATTCAAGTGGATCTTTGGATCACTTGAAAGGGGTTGAGTGCAACCCTCGTCCATTAGGACGCCACAACGTGGAGTAGGCAAGTGTTGTACTTGGCCGAACCACAGGATAAACCATCGTGTCTCTTGTGCTTGTTCTCATTGTGACTATTGTGTTTCACAAGAGCTCGGTCCTTAGACACTTGATTTCATTGTGCTAACACTTAATCAAGTTTTGTGGCTTTAAGTTTTTATAGGATCACCTATTCACCCCCCCTCTAGGTGCTTTCAATTGGTATCAGAGTCGTTCTCTTCATGAAAGGGACTAATCGCCCGAAGGGATGGATCCTAAGGGAAAGGGGATGGTGATCAACGACAAGGAGAAGGAGTCCTTCATCAATGAGCCAAAAGACGACAAGCCCACTGACTCGGGCTCAAGTCACAAGAAGAAGGATGGGAAGAAGAAGAGGCGCATCAAGAATATAGTCTACTACGACAGCGACGAGTCCTCTTCTTCCCAAAGAGACGACGACGACGAGAAAAAGAAAACGGTTAACTCAAACTTTTCTTTTGATTATTCTCGAATTCCGCAAAATTCCAATGCTCATTTGCTTTCCATTTCTCTTGGTAAACCTCCACACTTTGATGGAGAGGACTATGGATTTTGGAGTCACAAAATGCGTAGCCACTTGTTCTCTCTTCATCCAAGTATATGGGAGATAGTAGAAAATGGAATGCAATTTGATAGTACGGATAATCCCATGTTTATCAATGAACAAATTCACAAAAATGCACAAGCTACCACTGTTCTTTTAGCATCCTTGTGCAGGGAAGAGTATCATAAGGTGGGCGGCTTGGATAATGCCAAGCAAATTTGGGACACCCTCAAGATCTCACATGAGGGGAACGACGCCACCATGATCACCAAGATGGAGTTGGTGGAAGGCGAATTAGGAAGGTTCGCAATGATCAGGGGGGAGGAGCCAACTCAAACGTACAACAGGCTCAAGACCCTGGTCAACAAAATCAGGAGCTATGGAAGCACGATATGGACGGACCATGACGTCGTCCGGCTTATGCTAAGGTCCTTCACTGTCCTTGATCCTCATCTTGTAAACTTTATTCGTGAAAATCCTAGGTACACCAAGATGACGCTCGAGGAAATACTCGGAAAGTTTGTAAGCGGGCGAATGATGATCAAGGAGGCAAGATATGTTGATGAGGCGTTGAATGGCCCAATGCCGATCCACGAGCCTCAAACCGTTGCTCTCAAAGCAACAAGCAGCACGGAAGGGCTACCTAGCAAGGTGGCGCAAGTTGAGGCGGCCGGGCTAAATGAGGAGGAAATGGCCCTCATCATCAAGCGCTTCAAGACGACGCTCAAAGGTCGCAAGGAGCATCCCAACAAGAGCAAGACGAAGGGAAAGCGCTCCTGCTTCAAGTGTAGTAAGATTGGTCACTTTATTGCTAACTGTCCCGATAATGATAGTGACCAGGAACAAGGAAAGAATGGGAAGAGAGAGAACAAGAAGGTTTATAAGAAGGCTAAGGGTGAAGCACACCTTGGAAAAGAATGGGACTCAGATTGTTCTTCGTCCGACTCCGACGACGAAGGACTCGCCGCCACGGCCTTCAACAAATCGTCTCTCTTCCCCAATGAGCATCACACCTGCCTCATGGCAAAGGAGAAGGTAAGCACTCGAAATACTATTGCATATGCTTCTTCAAGTGATGATGAATCTAGTGATGATGAAGTAGACTACGTGTGATACCCAATTTTCAAAAAGAAGAGAAATTGAAGTTTACTCTTTTTTTTCTTTGTTTTCTCTTGTGGGTCCCGTGCTATGGGGGGTTTGGAATTTTAGGAGGTAAAAATCTGTAAATCAGTAAAATTTATGTTTGATGTGTGCACGGGGGTCGAGAGCTCTGGCGTAGGAATGGTTTTGGGCCGTTGATCACGATCCGGCGGTGGGAAGCCCACTTTCCCCCCCAAAACCCTAGCCGCCCCTCTCTTAAGGCCCCTTGTGGGCAGCCGCCCCCCCTTCCCTCCTTTGGCCGTCACCCTCCCCCCCTCTTCCCTCTTCTATCTTCCCCAAGTGCTGCAGCCGCCCCCTCTCCATTCTCAAGTTTTTTGCAGCAGCCATCTCCTCAACCCTAGCCGCCACCCCCATCTCCTCTTCTCCAAGTGTCGTTCTTCCTCGTCGGATCTTCTTCGTGTGGGTGCAAGTTTCAATTGGAGAATTGGTGGGAGGAAGGAAGGAGGAAAAAGGTGGAACTTAAGGTGATCTTGAAGTTATCTATGTTTTTGCGCTAAAATTCAATTGATTATATGTTTATCTATGCGAATCGGTAGAGGTGCTGTCCAGAATTTTTGTGGGAGGGCGAACAGTAGTAGTTCTAGGGATTTCTGGGAATTTTTCGTGGGCAATTAGTGGGGATCAGTGGGAGAATCATGTAGAGCTTTGTCATACCTTTCCAACGAGTACTTATGCGCTCGATTCGGAGTTATAATTTAGGAGATATCGTTGTTTGAATCCGGTTATGTTGCTGTCCAAAAAAACAGATTTTTCAGGTGGGTGAACAGCAGTAGTATTAGCAGTTTCTGGGAATTTTTCGTGGGTAATTAGTGTTAACCAGTATTATAATCATGTAGGGCTTTGTCTTACCTTTCCAACGAGTACTTATACGCTCGATTCGGAGTTATAATTTAGGATATATCGTTGTTTCAATCCGGTTATGTTGCTGTCCAAAAAAACAGATTTTTCAGGTGGGTGAACAGCAGTAGTATTAGCAGTTTTTGGGAATTTTTCGTGGGTAATTAGTGTTAACCAGTATTATAATCATGTAGGGCTTTGTCTTATCTTTCCAATGAGTACTTATGCGCTTGATTTGGAATTATATTTTAAAAGATATCGCTGTTTGAATCCGGGTATGTCGCTGTCCAAAAGACAAAAAACAGATTACATGGTTCATCTTGTGGACTGTTTTGGGCTAATTAGATGTTGGAATTTAATTATAAATTGTATACAAAACTTGTGGGGAATTTTATGTAGATGACTCTGGAGTTTTTGTTTGTTACCACTGCTGTCATAATTTTAAAGTTATGAAATTATTAAGCAGCGCCGCTGCAGTTTGGTGGGTGTGGGGAGAGATGTAACCCGCGACGGGGTTTGAGTTTGTGCGTAGGTGCGGCGTCGTTTATGAGCCTGATTATGTGAAATTGGTGCACTAAGTTGTGTGTCAAAAAAACAAGTGGTGGACTTCCGGATCGTACTTAGAGATTTGCCCGAACTTCCGGTAAAGGCAAGTAAATATAGTGGTGGTTGCTACCGTTTGGTTTGCATCCTATTCCCTGTCATTATAGGTGCCCAAACGGGCGGCCCGGCACGGGCCCGTTAAGCACGACAGTTAAACGGGCCGTGCCCGGTCGGCCCGCGTGCCGCAGATGCGGCCCAGGCACGGCACGCCGGCCTGGTAGCCGTGCCGGGCCGGCCCGTTTAATTTGCCCATGTTGTCCATTTAATCAGAAAAACTGCAAAAAAACTGTGTGTGGTGGGGTTTTGAACCCAGGACCTCCTTCATCCAAGAAGAAAGCACTATATGTAAGAGGCTAACCAATAGAACTCTAGCGCATTTGTTGTAAATAGCAAATATAAAATCTAAATATATATATACTATGATTTATAAAATAAAAAAAATATAATCGTGCCGGGCCGGGCCGGCACTGCGGGCCGAGACAGCGGCCCAAGCACGGCACGGCTATCGTGTCGGGCCCGACCCGGCACTATTAAACGGGCCGTGCTTCGGGCCGGCCCGTCAAGCACGGCCTATTTGGCCATCTATACCTGTCATTGAGTATGCATAAGTTTTAATTATGTTAATCATTGAATTCTATGACGAAGTTTATTTGTTTGGAAGTATTAATTCTCAATTGTCTAATATTGTGGATGATCATAATTTGGTTATGATATATGTGGTTGATTCCCATCTTGGATGAAGTTGAAGTATCTTTTTTGAATCACGTTATATGAAGTGTTGTAGTCATGACATGCACATCGCATCATCCATCTTGCATTTTGAAGTTATGTCGTGATCTTATGGTCCGACCGTACCGGTACATTTTTAGCATCGTACGTTGCCCGAGGAGGGGTACGATGCGGCTTCATATCCTTAGAGGTATGAAGGTAGAAGTCATCCTTGCATTTGCAGACATTTGCACTCATGAGGTATATATGAAGTGTGACATTATTATGTTACTATTGTGGTTTCTACCTGCGAGGTTTGGTGACTAGGTGTGTTGTACGTTGTATACGTGCTGCACCGTCGTAATAAGAAAGTTGTGGAATCAAGTGGTGGTAAAACAATGTTCTTATGTGGTTAAATAGTTTGATATTATTTTACTTGCTGAGATGTGTCATCTCACTCTTGCATTACTCAATGCAGGTACTTGATACATGTTGAGAATGAGGGGAGTAGCAGCACGTCCACTTTCACTCTCACAATAACGCTGCCCAGGCGCAGCCATGATTTAATTAGAAACTTATTGTCAAAGAAAGTTTGTTTCTTTTAACTAGTCGTGCGCACTAGTTAATCCAGTTCATGTCGTATGTTTAACTTATCTTTGCTAGCCGATTAATATTACTTAGTATGTTTTGTCATGATATATGTTTATACACTGTTGCCCCCCCTCATTTATGCAATTTTGCAAAGGGGGGTGCTGCCGAAATTTTATATATAGATGTCAGAAGTGTTGTTCAGTAGCATTCCGGGGTGTTTGTGGACCCCGGGGTGTTACAGTTGGTATCAGAGGATAGGCTTTAGATTCTACGCAATTTGAAGATAAATTTGACACACTTGCACATATAGGAGGGGTATGGGTTCGTATATCTTTCATATTAGTATTTTATTGTATAGATGACTAGAATTCCCTTACTCCAAATCCCTTTATGGTTTGATGGGGTATGTCGTTAACGACTTAATGTTTGATATGATATGTTACTTCTAATTAATATTGGTTTCTTGATGTGGTTGTTATTGAAATTATTATGCAAGTGAAGCTACTAATGTACTTGTTTTGTATACGTATCGTCATGATGTTTTTTATGCGATGTTTTTCAAATCTTTGAGCTATTACTATCATATATTTCTATATGCTTGATTGTGGTTGTTTTTTTTAATGGATTTTTTGGGGTTCTAGTACTTGTAGGCCGAAATTTTATATATAGATGTCAGAAGTGTTGTTCAGTAGCATTCTGGGGTGTTTGTGGACCCCGGGGTGTTACACTACGCAAGTTTATTCAAAGGCTTAGATAGAACTAAAATTGATAAGATCAATGAATTAATTGATGCGTTGAATGAGAAGAATAGATTGCTAGAAAAGCAATAGGATCTTTTATATGAAGAGCATGATAAATTTGTAAGTGTGCAAAAGTCTCTTGCTTTAGAAGTTAAAAGAAATGAAATGCTTTCATGTGAATTATCTACTTGTCATGAGTCTATTTCTAGTCTAAAGAGTGTCAATGATGACTTAAATGCTAAGTTAGAAGTAGCAAATAAATCTAGCTCATGTATTGAACATGTAGTAATTTGTAATAGGTGTAAGGATTTTAATGTTGATGCATGTGTTGAGCACCTTACTTCTATTGCAAAATTAAATGGTGAAGTGGCTAGTCTTAATGCCCAACTTAAGACTAGCAAGAATGACTTTGACAAACTAAAATTTGCAAGGGATGCCTACACTATTGGTAGACACCCCTCAATTAAGGATGGGCTTGGCTTTAAAAGGGAAGCCAAGAACCTAACAAGCCAAAGAGCTCCCATTTTCAACAAGGAAAAGGGAAAGGCTCCTATGGCTAATAGTAGTCAAAAGAATCATGCATTTATTTATGATAGAAAATTTTCTAGAAATGCTTATCATAATAAGAGTTGTAATGCTTATGATTCACATGCCATGATTGCTTCAAGTTCTTCCTTTGTGCTTGGTAGAGATATGCCTAGGAAAAATGTTGTTCATCATATGCCTAGGAGAAATGTTGTTAATTTGCCTAGGAAAATGCATAATGAAAATGCTACTGTTATTCATGCCTGCAACACTGATTTTGTACTCACATGCAAAAATAAGAAAGTGGTTGCTAGGAAATTAGGGGAAAATGCAAGGGAGACAAAACTTGCATTTGGGTCCCTAAGGCTGTTGTTACTAACCTTGTAGGACCCAACAAGAGTTGGGTACCTAAAACCCAAGCCTAATTTGCCTTGCAGGTTTATGCATCCGGGGGCTCAAGCTGGATTATCGACAGCGGATGCACAAACCACATGACGGGGGAGAAGAAGATGTTCACCTCCTACGTCAAGAACAAAGATTCCCAAGATTCAATCATATTCGGTGACGAGAATCAAGGCAAGGTTAAAGGACTAGGAAAGATAGCTATTTCATCTGAGCATTCCATATCTAATGTGTTTTTAGTTGAATCGCTCGGGTATAACTTGTTGTCCGTTAGTCAATTACGTAATATGGGTTACAATTGCTTATTTACAAATGTAGATGTGTCTGTCTTTAGAAGGAGTGACGGTTCATTAGCTTTTAAGGGTGTACTAGACGACAAACTCTATTTAGTTGATTTTTCGAAGGAGGAGGCTGATCTAGATGCATGCCTAATCGCTAAGACTAGCATGGGCTAGTTGTGGCATCGCCGTCTAGCACATGTGGGGATGAAGAATCTTCACAAACTTCTAAAGGGAGAACATGTGTTAGGTCTAACAAATGTAACTTTCGAAAAAGATAGACCTTGTGCAGCTTGTCAAGCAGGTAAACAGGTGGTGAGCTCTCATCATAGCAAAAATGTGATGACCACATCAAGACCTTTGGAGCTACTTCACATGGACCTCTTTAGCCCCGTCGCCTACCTCAACATCGGGGGAAGCAAGTATGGTCTTGTTATTGTTGATGATTTTTCCCGCTTCACTTGGGTATTCTTTTTGTAGGATAAAACAGAAACCCAAGGGACCCTAAAGCGCTTCTTAAGGAGAGCTCAAAATGAATTTGAGCTCAAGGTGAAAAAGATAAGGAGCGACAACGGGTCTGAATTCAAGAATCTTCAAGTGGAGGAGTACCTTGAGGAGGAAGGAGTCAAGCACGAGTTCTCCGCTCCCTACACACCACAGCAAAACCGTGTGGTAGAGAGGAAGAACATGACGCTTTTAGACATGGCAAGGACGATGCTTGGTGAATTCAAGACGCCCGAACGGTTTTGGACGGAAGCTTTGAACACGGCTTGCCATGCCATAAACCGAGTCTACCTTCATCGCCTCCTCAAGAAGACGTCATACGAACTCCTAACTGGTAACAAACCCAATGTGTCATACTTTCGTGTATTTGGGAGTAAATGTTATATTCTAGTGAAGAAAGGTAGAAATTCTAAATTTGCTCCCAAAGCTGTAGAAGGGTTTTTGTTAGGTTATGACTCAAATACAAAGGTGTATAGAGTCTTCAACAAATCATCGGGTTTGGTTGAAGTCTCTAGCGACGTTGTATTTGATGAGACTAATGGCTCTCCAAGAGAGCAAGTTGATCTTGATGATGTAGATGAAGAAGATGTTCCAACGAACGCAATACGCACCATGGCGATCGGAGATGTGCGACCACAGGAACAAAAGGAGCAAGATCAACCTTCTTCCTCAACAATGGTGCATCCCCCAACTCAAACTGATGAACAGGTTCATCTCGAGGAGGCGTGTGATCAAGGGGGAACACAAGATGATCATGTTATGGAGGAAGAAGCACCACATGCCCCTCCAACTCAAGTCCGAGCGACGATTCAAAGGAATCATCCCATCGACCAGATATTGGGTGATATAAGCAAGGGAGTAACTACTCGCTCTAGATTAGCTAATTTTTGTGAGCATTACTCTTTTGTCTCTTCTATTGAGCCTTTCAGGGTAGAAGAGGCCTTGCTAGATACGGACTGGGTGTTGGCCATGCAGGAAGAGCTTAATAACTTCAAGCGAAATGAAGTTTGGACACTGGTGCCACGTCCCAAGCAAAACGTTGTGGGAACCAAGTGGGTGTTCCGCAACAAATAGGACGAGCACGGGGTGGTGACAAGGAACAAGGCTAGACTTGTGGCAAAAGGTTATGCCCAAGTCGCAGGTTTGGACTTTGAGGAGACTTTTGCTCCTGTGGCCAGGCTAGAGTCTATTCGTATTTTGCTAGCCTATGCCACTCACCATTCTTTCAGGTTGTTCCAAATGGATGTGAAGAGTGCTTTCCTCAACGGGCCAATCAAGGAGGAGGTGTACGTAGAGCAACCCCCTGGCTTTGAGGATGAACGGTACCCCGGCCACGTGTGTAAGCTCTCTAAGGCGCTCTATGGACTTAAGCAAGCTCCAAGAGCATGGTATGAATGCCTTAGAGACTTTCTAATTGCTAATGTTTTCAAGGTTGGGAGAGCCGGTCCAACTTTATTCACTAAGACTTGTGATGGTGACTTATTTGTGTGCCAAATTTATGTTGATGACATAATATTTGGTTCTACTAACCAAAAGTCTTGTGAAGAGTTTAGCAGGGTGATGACTCAAAAATTTGAGATGTCGATGATGGGCGAGTTGAACTACTTCCTTGGGTTCCAAGTAAAGCAACTCAAGGACGGCACCTTCATCTCCCAAACGAAGTACACGCAAGACTTGATCAAGCGGTTTGGGATGAAGGACGCCAAGCCCGCAAAGACTCCAATGGGAACCGATGGACACGTCGACCTCAACAAAGGAGGTAAGTCTGTTGATCAAAAGGCATACCGGTCAATGATAGGTTCCTTGCTTTACTTATGTGCTAGTAGACCGGATATTATGCTAAGCGTATGCATGTGTACTAGATTTCAATCCGATCCAAGGGAGTGCCACCTTGTGGCCGTTAAGCGAATACTTAGATATTTAGTTGCTACGCCTTGCTTCAGGATCTGGTATCCAAAGGGGTCTACCTTTGACTTAATTGGATACTCAGACTCCGATTATGCTGGATGCAAGGTTGATAGGAAGAGTACATCAGGGACGTGCCAATTCTTAGAAAGGTCCCTGGTGTCTTGGAGTTCTAAGAAACAAACTTCTGTTGCCCTATCCACCGTTGAGGCCGAGTATGTTGCCGCAGGACAGTGTTGCGCACAACTACTTTGGATGAGGCAAACCCTCAGGGACTTTGGCTACAATCTGAGCAAAGTCCCACTCCTATGTGACAATGAGAGCGCAATCCGCATGGCGGATAATCCTGTTGAACACAGCCGCACAAAGCACATAGACATCCGGCATCACTTTTTGAGAGACCACCAGCAAAAGGGAGACATCGAAGTGTTTTATGTTAGCACCGAGAACCAGCTAGCCGATATCTTTACCAAGCCTCTAGATGAGTCAACCTTTTGCAGGCTGCGTAGTGAGCTAAATGTCTTAGATTCACGTAACTTGGATTGATCTATAGCATACATGTGTTTATGCCTTTGATCATGTTCTTTTATGCATATTGATTGCTTATTTATGGTGATCAAGTTGTACTCATGATACCCGGACCTCTCAAGTCCATTTGCAAGTGATGCACTTATTTAGGGGGAGGCATGCTACAACTTGACACTTTGAGACTAACCTTGTATTTGAGTTTAATTGTTTTAGTCTCAAAAGTGGATTGAAAGGGAAAGGTGGACTTGGACCATGAAAGACTTCCACTGCACTCCGATGAGAAGGTAATTTACTCCAAGCTCATCTCCATGCTCTTATTGCCTTTTTACTCCTAATTGGAAATTTTGGTGACACAATGGGGTTAAAGGGCCAACAATGATCCCGTTTTGGTGCTTGATGCCAAAGGGGGAGAAATTAAGGCCAAAGCAAGCAAATGGATCAGCTACCACTTGAGAATCTTGAAAATAGAAGAGTTAGAGCTTTTGTTTTGTCAAAATACTCTTATTGTCTCTTATTGTCAAAAGTTAGTCTCTTGTGGGGAGAATGTTTGATTATGGGAAAAAGGGGGAGTTTTTTTGAATCTTTGATCAATTTCTTTTGGAATACCTCTCTTTATGTCTCAACAAGTGTGTTTGACTTAGAGATAGGAAATTGAGTTTGATTTGCAAAAACAAACCAAGTGGTGGCAAAAAATGATCCAAATATGCCAAATTTGAATAAAAAACAATTCTTGGTCTTATTTGCATTCATGTTGCACTTCTATGTGTTGCTTTGTGTTGTGTTGGCATAAATCACCAAAAAGGGGGAGATTGAAAGGGAAATGTACCCTTGGGCCATTTCTAAGTATTTTGGTGATTAAGTGCCCAACACAAATGGTTTAAGTATTAAATTGTGCCAAATGGTGGATGAAGTGTAAATCAACACAAAGTATGATTCTAGACTTAGTACATTGGTTTTGTGTACTAACATATTTGTCTAAGTGCTAGAATCAGAGAAAATACAAAAGGAAAAAGACTTGGCTGGAGCAGTCAAGACTCTGCGCAGTCTGGGTACACCGGACTGTCCGGTGGTGCACCGGACAGTGTCCGGTGCGCCAGGACTGGCGTCTGGTCAACTGGCCGCTCTCGGGAATTCATCGGCGGCGTACGACTAAAATTCACCGGACTGTCCGGTAGTGCACCGGACTGTCCGGTGAGCCAACGGTCGGCCGCGCCAACGGTCGGCCGCGCAATCCGCGCGTGACGCGTGGCCGAGCCAACGGTCTGATGGGGGCACCGGACTGTCCGGTGGGGCACCGGACAGTGTTCGGTGCGCCAACGGCTCCAAATCTGCAACGGTCGGCTGCGCCAATTTAGGAAAGCGATCTGCACCGGACACTGAACAGTGAATGTCCGGTGGTGCACCGGACTGTGTGCGTGTTTGTGTTGTTGCTTTTGAGACTTGTGTGTTGCTTTTCCCTCCCTTACATCCGTGCTTCTTTGTGATCATCATTTGTAAGGTTGAGAGGCTCCAAGTTGTGGAGATTCCTCGCAAACGGGATATAGTGAAAGAAAGAAAAACACTGTGGTATTCAAGTGGATCTTTGGATCACTTGAAAGGGGTTGAGTGCAACCCTCGTCCATTAGGACGCCACGACGTGGAGTAGGCAAGTGTTGTACTTGGCCGAACCACGGGATAAACCATCGTGTCTCTTGTGCTTGTTCTCATTGTGACTATTGTGTTTCACAAGAGCTCGGTCCTTAGCCACTTGATTTCATTGTGCTAACACTTAATCAAGTTTTATGGCTTTAAGTTTTTACAGGATCACCTATTCACCCCCCTCTAGGTGCTTTCACTTTGAATTAGGGTACCATGCCAAAAGATGTTGCCTCTAAACGAAGTGGTATGGCTAGGATGATGTATGTATCCTCTATATAGAAAATTTTACATGGGAAATCCTTGCGAAGAAACCACAGACACCAACCAACAATCTTCGCTATATGAGGAGAGTTTAGAGAATGCATAAAATACAATGAGCTATATATCTTCCCAAGAAACTTATAATATGTATACTAGAAAAGTGCTTGTATGTTACTATAGTTTCTATTTTGTGAATGTAGAATATAAAACACAAAGACATTTGTGCTATGTTGGCTAGGTGGGTATGAATGTGAGTTGTCGGTACCCTGAAACAAGGGTACCCCTTACTACAACATGAAGACGCGGTGCCCACGCGGCTATCTCTAGTCACGTGGTGAGCAGCACCCGACCCCGCCACGTGGATGGTTCTAGGGCCGCCACATGGCTAGAGAAGACAATATCCCCCAAAGTATCAACAGTGGGTCTCGACCCCCACTAGAAAGTACCGGACCCCTGTATATATGGACCGGACCTCCGGGTAAGGTCCAGGACCCACACGGGCACGAACCAGACCCCTGGGATGGGTCCCGGACCCCCTTGTGTGGGGTCCGGGCCACTCTCAGCAGGGTCCCGGGATTCTAGGGCAAAGAATACCCAGACTTTAATCAAGGCCAGGCGGGGGTCCAGAGCCGACACGTGTTCGGACCATACCGTATACGCTTCTGCTCCCCGCTCAGGCGGAGACCCGATGCTGCCACGTGGCCCACTGCCCGTGACGTAAGCCAGCGGGCGGAGCTTGATGTAAGGCCTCTGGGTCACGCGGCCTCTGCATTTATTGCGGATAAACCGCGCCGCCTATCCACTCTTCTGGCAGGCGATGTGCCGCCTCAGCATTTAATGTGCCTTGTCCACTCCACTGGCAGGCGATGTGCCACCTCAGTATTTAATATGCCCTGTCCACTCCGTTGACGAGTGGCGACCAGGCCATCCTGCAGGCGTCGTGCCTGTCTATTTCGTTGGCAGGCAGTACGCCCATGCTACGACATACACTGTGCTCATCATCACTCGCGCGTTACCAAGGAGGCCGCGCGGCATATCAACACTGTAGGCGCTACAGACATTATGGCGCTCGGAGATCTTCTAGGCGACGCTGGCATTGGATACTTCTATATGTATTCCCTCCGTTTTGCCCCTGGGCCCACATGTCGGGGCTCACCACCCTTGTACGTGCCCCCCTTGAGCTATAAAAGGGGAGGCACGCAACGTTACAAGGGAGAGAGACTTAGACCCAGCTAAGGCTCGCACACTTACTCAAGCTCTCAAGCTCAATACATCACACAGTGGAGTAGGGTATTACGCTCCGGCGGCCCGAACCACTCTAAACCCTTGTGTGTTCTTGTGTTCTTCTCGTTTCCACCTAACAGGCAAAACGCTTAGGCCCCTCCTCATCTTAGGATTTAGGGCGGGTGCATTCCGCCACCTGGTCGGACAATTCCCTCTCGACATTTGTCACGCTAGGTAGGGGGCTAGGCTTTAGGTTTTTGCTTGTTTTCTTGTCCAACATGATGGTGCAAATCGTTGAGCACCGCGCTGAGACTTCGGAGGATTTCCTGGTGGAGGAGGAAGCTGCTTCTTCCACGCCACAGGTTCCCAACCACCCAGTGCCGGGCACTGCTGCTGTGCACGCTGCACAGCAGCATACAACTGTGCAGACATCCCGGACTTTGTCGAGGGCTGCTCTGGGGGCGTTGTCTGCAGCCAGGGAGTTGTTGCGCCACCCTCCAAGCTCCACGACCTCATCGGGGGCCATGAAGCAGTGGCGTGACGACGTCGACCGACTGCTCGGCATGGCGCACTCTGGCTCGACCAGGTCTAGGCCACGGTCATCCCGGCGCCAACATGAGGCGACGGCGTCTGTGCGCTCGCCCTTTGTGAGGGGTGCACAAACCGACGACCTCCGGGTAGAGCTCAACCGCAGGCGTGCGGGAGAGGATGCCCGAGTCTCTCTGGAGAGGGCGCGAGAGCGCCGACAAAACTTCGAGGGTCGCGAAGACGCTCGAGTCTCTCTAGAGAGGGCGCGTGAGCGCCGGCTAAACATCAAGGGTCGCAACCTCGATCAAGATTTTGCTGCGGTAGCACCACAAACCCAGTGGGTGCCCGGTTCCAAGCGGGTGTCACTTTGGTCGGCGTGGGCTGCGTCGCACTCGCGGATCATCTCCACGCGGCGACCTGGCCATCCAAGTTCCGGCCGCACCTGCCAGAAAAGTATGACGGTACGTCCAACCCATCAGAATTCTTGCAGGTGTACGCCACCGCCATTACGGCAGCGGGTGGAGACACCGCCGTAATGGCAACATATTTTCATGTTGCCTTGTCTGGGCCTGCCCGGACTTGGCTCATGAACCTTACCCCAGGATCAATCTACTCCTGGGAAGAGCTCTGCACGCGGTTCGCAGCGAACTTCGCCAGTGCTTATAAGCGGCATGGCGTGGAGGCTCACCTCCATGCAGTGAGGCAGGAGCCCGGGGAAACTCTCTGGACCTTCATCTCCCGCTTCACCAGGGTATGAGGAACTATACCCCGTATCTCCGATGCTTCCATCATCACCGCTTTCTGCCAGGGGGTGCGTGATGAAAAGATGCTGGAGAAGTTGGCCACGCATGACGTGGAAACTGTCACCACGCTCTTCGCTCTGGCCGACAAGTGCGCCAGGGCTACTGAGGGCCATGCATGGCACTCAGCACCACAGACCGGGGTTGCCCAGACGGGTGGCTCGGGTACCGTCGCTCAGGACGGCAAAAAGAAGAAGAAGAACTGTGTCTCCGAGAGGCCACCGTCTGCTGCTCCGGTCATCGCACCTGCGATTGGGGGCTAAAACGAGCACAACAAGCACCCACGGCCACAGAGGGGTAACAGTGGCTCATGCCCTGTACACCCCAACAGTCGCCATAGCGCCGTGGAGTGTTGCGAGATCATCGAACTCGCGAAGCGTGTCAGCGAGCGGCGCGAGCAGACCTCCAAGGATGGCTCCCCTCCTCGTCGCCGGCCTGGTAAGGAAAGGGTCGACAACGACGAGGTGGCCACAGGAGAACCGGACCTCAGGTATCAGTCACCTGAGGGGGTCCTGAAGGACGTTTTCACCGGAGACTCCGACTCCGGCGATGACAACTAGTTGGGCCACTGGGGAGACCCCGTCCTTCCTGGTCTACGGGGCTGAAGCCTGCCTTCCCCCGGAAACCCTTATGGGCTCCTCACGGGTCTAGTATTTTAACGAGTCGATGCAGGAATAACTGCGGCGTAAGGACGTGGACTTCATCAACGAACGCAGATGGCAAGCGGCAACCTGAAATGCACGATACAACCAAGCGCTCAGGTGCCACCTCAAGTGGATCGTGTATAGTAGGGAGCTCAGGGTCCGGGACCTAGTCCTACGGCGAGTACTGAACCGAGAAGGGCTCCACAAACTCTCCCCTAGTTGGGAAGGACCCTTCAAGGTGACGGAAGCATGCCGACCCGAGAGTGCCCGCCTCGCCACAACTGAAGGGGTGCCTCTTCCCAATCCCTGGAATATAGAGCATTCTGTAAGTCCTACCCACAGAAGCAAGTCCGAGGGTATCGGCGTTTCAACCCCGGGGGGTCCCTGGACCGACGAGTAAACTGTCGCCGCGTGTCCCAGCCTAGATGGGTCGGCGCGAGACGGAGCACGAAGGGGGGAAAAAGGAGACAGGCGTAAAGGGGAAACCTGCGGCCTTCGTGTTGCCCTGCACCCAGGTCGGGTGCGCTTGCGGTAGGGGGGTTACAAGCGTCCGCGTGGGAGAGCCTTTATGCGCCGGCCCATTGTCCCGCGCGGCCAACCTTTTCGTAAGAGAGCCCTAGACCTTCCTTTTATAGGCGTAAGGAGAGGGTCCAAGTGTACAATGGGGGGTGTAGCAGTGTGCTAACGTGTCTAGCGGAGAGGAGCTAGAGCCCTAAGTACATGTCGTCGTGGCAGTCGGAGAAGTTTTGGCACCCTGTTCATGTGATGTCGTGGCCATCGGAGGAGCGCTGGAGCCTTGCGGAAGGACAGCTGTCGGGGCTGTCGAGTCCTTGCTGACGTCTCCTTGCTTCCGTAAGGGGCTGAGAACCGCCATTGTCATGGAGCACGCGGGGCGCCATCATTATTTGTTCACCGGGGCGAGCCAGATGGGACGCCGGTCTTGTCCCCAATAGCCTGAGCGAGCTAGGGGTAGGGTAATGATGACTCCCCCTGTGGCGTGGTCGGTCCGAGCCCTGAGTCGGGTGAGGCGGAGGTTCCTCCGAGGTCGAGGTCGAGTCTGTCTTCCGAGGTCGAGGCTGAGTCCGAGCCCTGGGGTCGGGCGAGGCGGAGACCGTCTTCCGAGGCCGAGGCCGTGTCCGAGCCCTAGGGTCGGGCGAGGCGGAGACCGTCTTCCGAGGCCGAGGCCGTGTCCGAGCCCTGGGTCGGGCGAGGCGAAGACCGTTGTCCAGCGTCGAGGTTGAGCCCGAGTCCTGGGGTCAGGCGAGGCGGAGCTTCCTATGGCACCCGAGGCTGGACTTAGCTGCTGTCAGTCTCACTTTGTCGAGTGGCACAGCAGTCAGAGCGATGCGGGCGGCGCTGTTCTCCTGTCAGGTCGGTCAGTGGAGCGGCGAAGTGACTGCGGTCACTTCGGCTCTGTCGACTGGAGCGCGTGTCAGGATAAGGTGTCAGGCGATCCTTGCATTAAATGCTCCTGCGATACGGTCGGTTGGCGTGGCGATCTGGCCAAGGTCGCTTCTCCGCGAAGACTGGGCCTCAGGCGAGCCGAAGGTGCGTCCGTTGCTTGAGGGGGCCTCGGGCGAGACGTGAATCCTCCGGGGTCGGCTGCCTTTGTCCGAGGCTGGGCTCGGGCAAGGCGAGATCGTGTCCCTTGGGTGGACTGAGCCTTGACCCTAATCGCGCCCATCAGGCCTTTGCAGCTTTGTGCTGATGGGGGTTACCAGCTGAGATTAGGAGTCTTGGGGGTACCCCTAATTATGGTCCCCGACAGTAGCCCCCGAGCCTCAAAGGGAGTGTTAATACTCGCTTGGAGGCTTTTGTCACACTTTTTTGCAAGGGGACCGGCCTTTCTCGGTTGCATTTCGTTCCGGTGGGTGCGCGCGAGCGCACCCGCCGGGTGTAGCCCCCGAGGCCTCGGAGGAGTGGTTTGACCCCTTCGAGGTCTTAATGCGTTTCGAGATGCTTCGGTCAGTCTGGTTGTTCCCTCATGCAAACTGGCCGTAGCCCGGGTGCACAGTCGAGTCCCAAGTTCTCGGGCTGGTATGTTGACGCTGTCAACGGTTTGGCCAGAGCCGGGTTTGCGAGAGCAGCCCCCGAGCCTCCGCACAGAGCGAGAGGACGGTCAAGGACAGACTCGGCTTTTTACATACGCCCCTGCGTCGCCTTTTCGCAAGGAGGAGGGGGGGAAAGCGCCATGTTGCCCTCGGAGGGCGCCGAACATGGTGTCTCCAGTGAGTTGCTAACGGGTAATCCGAGTTGACGCCCGTGCCCCATTCGTTAGGGGTCAGCTAGTGGCCCGGAGGCGCGCTCCAAAAGTACCTGCAGGTGATTTGCCGGACCCGGTCCCCTTTTGACAGGGTCCAAGGGCTCGATGCCTCCCTCTGGTGGGATTCCGTTACAAAATCGTTCCCGTCGGTCTCGGAAATGTCCTAGGGTACCTCGGGAGCGTAGCTCGAGCCTTGGTTATGTATCGAACGTACCCAGGGTCATCCCTCGCTCTGCGTCTGAGGCGGCTGTCGAACCCTTCGGCCGGGGGCCAGCCTACGAACCCCTGATCAGTAGTGGGCGCGGAGCCCGAGTGGCCTGAGGCGGCCATTGAACCCTTCCGAGGGGCCAGCCTTCGAACCTCTGACCAGTAGTGGGCGCGGAGCCCGAGTGCTCTGAGGCGGCTGTTGAACCCTTCCGAGGGGCCAGCCTTCGAACCTCTGATCAGTAGGGGGGCTCGGGGCCCGTTTCCTTCGCGTAGAAGGATCCCTTTCGGAGTATCCCCTTTCCCGGTCCCTGTTGCAAGAGAGAGAAAGAGGAAGAGGAAAAGGATATGAAATCGAACGACGTGGCACACCTTTTTTGACGCGGTCATTATGGCGGAGGTGAAGTGTCGCCTGCTCCGCCTGCCAAAGGTGCCGCCTGTCCTACCGCAGAGTTAATGCGACGGGACGATTGGTTCGCGGGGTAGCCGTTGCGCGTGCGCGAGCCGTTCGAGGAACGGGCGTCTCGCTTTGAGTTTTGAATCTCGCGGCGGGTTTGAGCGAAGTGTTGAACGGGTCTCGCCTAGGCCTTTATATATTCGAGAGAGGGACCGGTGGCGGTTCTCTACTCTGCTGCTTGCCTCCCACTTAGGTTTTCGCAACCCGAGGGAATAGCCAGAGAAAGGAAACCGCGCACCTCGTCCTCTCCGCCGCCACCTCTTCTGCTTGGTGATGGTCGACCGGGTGACCGTTATTTCGCCGCGCGACCCATGGCCTTTCTCCACCGTCACGGCGGATGACCTGGAGGCCCTTGTTGCTGATTGTTTGCTCCGCCCTCTCTCCGGTGACTCGCAGCCGGAGTGGATTGCCCCTCCGAGCGGAGCCGCCCCGTCCCCGCTGCCGGGGTATGTGGTGAGCTTCGTCACCTTTCACGAGCGGGGGTTCAGAGTGCCGGCAAGCCATTTTATGCGGGTGATTCTGCACGTCTACGGGGTGGAGCTGCACAACCTCAGCCCCAACTCCATCTCGCAAGCAGCCATCTTCGCGACGGTTTGTGAAGGATATTTGGGGATTGCCCCCCACTAGGACCTGTGGACCCATCTCTTCTCCGCGGAGCTTTTTGCCTCGCCAACGGGGGAAAGAAGGGTTCGCATGGCGGTGCAGGCTGGTGGCTGCATCCTCAAGTTGAGGCAGGCGCGGGCGCCGCAGTACATCCCTACCATCCTCGCGTCTTCGAACAAAGGGTGGCAGCGCCGGTGGTTCTATCTCCGAAATGACAACGGGAGGCTCCCATCGTTTTCTCAACGAGTGGTGACCGCCACCGACGAGAACTGGCGCTACGGGGCCCCGCGCGATAGACAGAAGAACCTCTAGCCCCTTTTGAAGGCCCTGGAGGAGCTGCGAGGAAAAGGGCTCACCGCCGCGGGGGTGGTTGCCGCTATTCATCGCCGGAGGGTGCTCCCCTTGACGGAGCAGCGGCTGCCGCTTTGGGAGATGACGCCGGGGGTCGACTTGAAGGGTTTGCAGATGTCCTCGGACCCCCTTCCCACCGACGACCTCCACAGGCGGGTGGCTGGCACGGTAGGGAAGTTAGAGGCCGGCGCCTTTTCCCAGCCCTTGATGCGTCCCGATCGCGTGTGTGTGTCTCTAGTGAGTATCCGCTCCTTCTTCCTTCTTGCGTCGGATTGCCCTCGGTTCTTACAGCCGAGACTTTTCACCCGTCTCCAGGAGGTGGGGTTTCACAAGCCTTCCTTGCCACCGGTCCCGGAGGACGCGGTGGCCCAAGCTGCATGGAGGGTCGCCACGGAGAAGAGGAAGGAGAAGAAGGACGCTAAGAAAGCTCGGGCCCGCGAGCGGACGTGGGCTCGGGACGCCTTGGAAAGGCTTCATCATCGGCAGGAGAGGGAGGGGCTCCCGAGGGAGCCGTCGCCGAAGACGCTTGATGACGACGACGACGGTGAAGACGATGATGAAGACGACGACATGGCCGCCCGCCTCGGCCTCAGCCCGGATCTGAGGCTGGGCCAGGGGTCGTCAAGCCAGCCCCCGAGCGGGCTGGCGCCGTCGGTATCCGAGGCCGGGGTGTCAGGGTCCCGGTCTGAAGAACAGGGGCAGGCCGAGGGGGTACTTGACCCCTTGGTCGAGGTAGTTGAGGTGACCCCGGCGAGTCAGGCCGAGGCGCCTGTTCCCCGAGAAACGTTGCCCGTGCCGACTGCGCAGGAGGGCGATCCTCGGGTCGTCATGGCTGCACCTGGGCAATTCGTCCCTCTGATGCCTCGGGTGCCCGAGGTAAGGATGGTGCCGACGCCGGCAGCGGGGCCAACCTCGGTGGTACCTTTGGGGATCGGGGCTCGAGAGACCTCCCCACATGCACGGTTGATCATGGTCCGGAGTGGGTAAGTATCTTAGGATATCTTCGTCCTGGCTCCTTCTTCGTACGTCCTGATCTAGTTCTTCCTTTCCTTCCCAGCAAACGGAGGCATGGTTCGACCGGTCTGGCTCCCCGGAAGGCCCTCAAGACAGCGCCGGCTTCTGCAGCCAGTGCCGCACCGGGCCTTGCCGGCCAGCTGGCCTCCTTGCAAGATGCCCCAAAGTGGGGGGCCAAGGCGGCACAAGTTGCCGTGGGGCGAGCTCCCGAGGGCGACTCCTCCGTCGAGGCGGCCGTCGTGACGAGGGAGACTGTTGGCGCGGCCGCGGCCTTGAGACCACCAGACGCGTTGCCGGTGCTGGCATCGGCTTCTGCCGAGGAGGTTGCCGTTCCGGTCGTGGAGCCACCCATCGCCGCCGACGCTGAGATGGGCGAGGCGTTGGCGCTGTGCGCCTCGGAGGAGGGGGGCGCGGAACCGCGACCCGTCCTGAGGAGCGGCGGCCTCATCCCCGCGCGGCGCAGTCCCGACGGGCGGCGTCAGTCGCTCCGATTCTGGACCCAGGGGGCTTCGGATCCCTTCTTCGTTCTTGACGATGAGCGAGAGGAGCAGACTTGGGACGGGCTTTGTCGGTGTTTTGGGTCCGACCGCACACCCGGGGTTGCCCCTCAAGGTGTTTTTAGGAGTAGGACGGTGTCGACAACTGTAGCAAAATGGTTCGTGCCGATTGCACGAGGGACAGTGGACAAGGTTTACAGGTTCGGGCCGCTTAGAGATGCGTAACACCCTACGTCCTGGTGAGTATGCTTGGTGAACGAGGTTACAAGAGAGCTCTCTGAATTGAGAATGCAGAGAGTTGATGTGGTGGCTAAGTAATAGGGCTGATCGTTATGAAGGGGTGCCCCCTAGGCCTTATATACTCGACCGTGGGGCAATACATGTGGATATGATAACAACGAGTAGCTAAAAGATAGTGAACTGCTTGAGTTTATCTTCATGTAGCTCTACCGACTTATCCTCGCATGGCTCCGTTGCATGGGGGCTCCAGCGCGGGAAAGTCGGATCTCTGTTGCGGTCACTCGCTCGACGTTGTGGGCCGTCCGGGTTTGCACCAATCCGGCCTCATGTCGATCTGCTTTGCTGGTTGTCTCTCCCCAGGCCCACGAAAGAATGACCTTATGATTTACTGGGCCCTTAGGCCTTTCGTGAGGTCTTTTACTCTTTTAGTGGACCCGGGGGATATCTATCCCCCACAAGCCCCCGATCTTTGGGTTTATTTAGAGGTAATCTGCCCAAAGATCCCAGGTCTAGCTTGCAGGTGATTTGAAAAAAAGACTTCCTGTTGTCTTCTCCTGCTTTGATCACTCGTAGACCGAAGCCTAGTTCCGTGCTTATGCCTTAGAGGTCGACATTTCAATTTGTAGGATTCTGAACTTCATTGGGTGCACCTGGGTGTAGCCCCCGAGCTTCGAGTAGATTTTAGAAAATAATCTACTCGAAGGTCTTCCCCAGAAATTATTTCCATTTGTGCTCCTGCGTTTTAGTTGAGGGCTGGCCTTTTAATCTTGTCCCACGCCTTAGAAGTCGGCACTATCTTGGCTTGGAATGATAATCCATGGGGTGCACCGGAGGTGCACCCAATGGGTGTAGCCCCCGACCTTCAAATGGATTTTAGAGGGTAATCCATTCGAAGGTCTTTCTTTTGTGTCTGTTTGCTGAAAATTATCCTTTCTGTTTGTAGAAATTGGCACGAAGCTATTCGCATTATGCTTTGGAGGTCAGCATTATGTCATCAATATTTTGCTTCAGAGGTCAGCATATATTTTGTCTTTAGCAGCCGAGTTCGCAATCCCTCCATATCTTGCTAGGTAGTGCAATTTATTTGCTCTGCGATTAATTGGACGTTTGATGGACATTCTCTGTCTAGTCTTCACGTCGCTTCTGTCGGCCATATTTTGTACTTCACTGGCTATATTTGGCTTTTCTCTGATCCTTATTGATATCTCATTTTTGTCTTGAGGTATTCACTGCGTGCCCTGCACAGATGTGACCGTTTTGAAAAATATACTGATAATTCCTGGGCGTCCCCCCCCCAATGGGTGTGGGCAAGGGACGGCTTGGTACGCTGAGTGTTTTAGCCGGCTGCTTTTGAGTAGTAATGTGATGTGACGGCGGGTGTAATCATATCCTCCGCGCTGTTGACTGGAGTCCCAATGGGTGTTGTGTTGCGTGAAACGGCGTCAGTCGCCTGACGTGTCTTCAGACGGGTTGAAGTGCTTATTGAATGCTTTGCGACTGTTCAGTGACCGCGGTTGGAGGTGAGCGGTTGCCTTCTCCTTCTATAAATAACGTCGTTGTCTCTCTGGCTTTTTCACATCTCTCGCTGTTCTCTATTGCTTCCCTTTCTTCTCTCCCTTCTGCTTCCACCATGGGCAAGAACAACAAGCGCAAGCGTGAGCCGACTCCTCCATCGGAGGAGTTTGGTGACTCGGAATACTCAGAGGAGGAGTTCTCCTCTGAGTCTGAGGGGTCTCCGGCTCCCATCCCCCTGCGTGAGTCGTTTGACGACTCAGACGACTCCCAGGGGCTCGCGGCGGAGGTCTGGACGTACATCCGGGCCGTCGAGCGTTCCGGGCTCGAGGGCTCGGATGAGTCGGAGTACTCCTCGGATGAGGAGGACTCGGACGGCGGCGGCGAGGACGAGGACGACGACGACGACGACGACGGTGGCGACGGTGACGGTGACGGCAGCGGCAGGGGCGGTGGCGGCGGCAGCAAGGACGGTGACGGCGGCAGCAGCAGGGGCAGCAACCGGGGCGGCAGCAGTAGGGGCAGCACCAGGGGCGGCAGTGGCGGCAGCAGCAACAGGGCCAGTGGCTAGATGCCACTGGTCTTTTAGATATTAGTATAGTATAGTTAGAATAAGGTAGTAATATTTAGTAGTGTAGAGTAGTATAGTGTAGTGTAGTAGTAGTAGCAGTAGGGAAGTATCAACTCATAAAGAGTTGATTTGTAAGTATGTTATCTTCCCTTCTAATGAAAGAATGATGTTAGCTTCTCCTTGATGACTGTCCTGCTTATTTGTGAGGCTAATTCCTTTGAGAGAGTAAGTGAATAACTCGGGCATCAAACTGATGCTTTCAGAAATAGTTGCCGAGTAACTTTGTAGATGGTGTCGGCGCTTGTAGAGTAACTGCCGAGTGATTGAACACGATATCAGCGTTTTAGAGGTAACGCCGAGTGATTGGAGGGTGACGTCGGCGTTTCAGAGGCAACGCCGGGCAACTGAACACTATATCAGCGTTTTAGAGGCAACGCCGAGTGATTGAATACGATATCAGTGTTTTAGAGGTAACGCCGAGTGACTGGAAGGCGACGTCGGCATTTTAGAGGTAATGCCGAGCGACTGAACACAAAATCGGCGTTTTGGAGGCAACGCCGAGTGATTGAATATGATATCAGCGTTTTAGAGGTAACGCCGAGTGACTGGAGGGCGACGTCGGCATTTTAGAGGTAATGCCGAGCGACTGAACACAAAATCGGCGTTTTGGAGGCAACGCCGAGTGATAGCAGGCCGCGCGAGCCACTTTGAGGATGATTGCCGAGTGATGAGGTGGCACACCGGTGTTCTGGAGATAACTGCTGGGTGACCACGTGGCACGCTGGGGTTTTGGAAATAACCGCCGGGTGATGACTGGGCACTTTTTGAAACGGTATCTGGCTCGAGAATATCCCATAAGTGCTGCGCTTTTAGCCGCCTTTCCTTTCCGTGCCCTAGTTCTTGCTTTCCCGCTTCCGAATCCTCTCTGCTATTCGCCTCCCACTCCGCTCGCTGATAGAATCGAGATGGCGCCTAAGAGGAAGACCTCGAGTTCATCTGCTGTGGTGATTCCTCCAATCGACCCCAACAGCCAGTTGCCGTTCGCAGGTAACCACATGTCTGTCATTTCTGAGCCTGAACTTCTCCACCTCGTATCCATCGGGGTTCTTCCTCCGCGGGAACTCTGTTCTTGGCAGATTTGCCATGGGTTTACTGTTCCGACCGAGGATACCCATGAGTCCGTTGTTTACGCCCCTTTCCTTCTTCGCGGCATCGGCCTTCCCATTTCTCCCTTTTTCCGCGGCCTCCTTGATTTCTACCATATTAACTTGACCCATTTGAACCCCAATTCAATTATGCAAATCTCCATTTTCGTTCATTTATGCGAGGCCTTTCTTGGCGTGCTGCCGCATTTCGGTCTGTGGAAATACTTGTATCATTGTCGCCCTAGGATGGCCGGGGGACAACATCAGTTGGTTGGGGGTGCCAGCTTGGAGATGCGCCGCGGGAGGAAGACTGAATATCTCGAGATCCCTCTCAAGGACAGTATCAAGGGATGGCGCTTGGAGTGGTTCATAGTTGAGAATTATGGGAATTCTCTCCCCTCCCGGTCGGGAAGACAGCCGGACGTTCGCACCCCAAGCTGGACCGAGTCTCCCACAGATCAGGAGGTAGCTGAGGCCGGTATGTTGCTAGCTGAAGTTGGACTGCTGAAAGAGAGGGGTCTGACTGCTGAAGCTATGGTTACTGATTTTGTTTTCAAGAATATTCAGCCATTGAAAGACAGGGCATACCCAGCTTATCTGTACAGAGGGCTAGCCGACTCAACTCGGGTTACCAACAGAAGAATTCCCTCTGCCGACTTGGTGAGCCGACTAGAGATGATCCTTAGGGGCAAAGTGTCAAATGTTGGTGCTCCAGTGGCATACTCGGCCTAGAACCTGCCTCCTCCCAAAGCCTTCACCCTTTTTGTGTCGAATCCACCTGTTACTGATGGCAGTTTGGGCCTTAGAGTGCGACCCTCTACTGATGAAGTTAGTGCCTTGGTTGCTTCGCTTGGGGAGATTCCTGATGATGAACGACAGGTCCATTTTGAGGTGCCCTTGAACCCTAGTGATGCTGAGATAAGTGCTATGCTTGATTTGCTGGCTGAGGATTCTTCCGACGCTGCTCCTGCTGGGGCGTTGGTAGTGGCGCCCCTCCCAGAGGCTGATATAACTTTGGATACTCAGAAGCCTGTCAGTACTCGCCCGAGGTGCCCTTGCCGAGCCAATCAGCCTGATCCTTCTGCTGATGAGCAGAAGAAGAAAAGAAGACGCCTCCGGCGAGTATCCAGTTTGGATCGAGACGCTGGTACCTCGGTTCCTGCTACTGAAGAAGTGCCTGCGACTAGATTTACTGATGCTGACCCCAATGGGTGTACCCAATCCGCTGCTGATCCTAATGTGGGTGCTCCATCTGTTGCTGATCCCAATGGGGGTGCTGCTTGTGTTGCCAATGCGGATGATGAGGAGGAAGAAGATGAAATTCCTTTGACTCGGAAAAACAGTCGGTAGCTCATCGCGAGCGGCGAAAGTAGTGGAGTTCCCTCTCCTGCTTTGTCTGCCCTCATTGGTCTGCAGGAACTGTCCCTGGCCAACTTTGATCAGACTCTTGAGGATATGGTCCCAGAGGATTTGTTATCGGAGCCAGTGGATGATGGTGCAATGGAGGTTTGCGCTGACGTGCCTGATGCTGGGTTGAGGTCATCCCGTGCCTCGTCGACCTTAGAGCGCGATCTCGAGGGTCGGGAGACTGACTTGGATCGTCCTGGTCCTATGGAAGTAGCTGAGGGCCCGTCAACCTTAGAGGTGGTTACTGCAGAGAACTTGGACCTCAAGAATGGTGCTGACACATGCCCAGCCCCCGAGGATGTCGCCGAGGATGACTCGGCTCGGGTGAGGAGTGTAAGCCACTGCCCAGCCCCCGAGGGTGCTGCCGGGGATGATCCGGCTCAAGTGGGCAGTGCGAACTATGACCCAGCCCCCGAGGGTGCCCGAGCAGGGTCTCCCTCCTGTACTTCCATGGACGTTCATGTGGGATCTCCTCCACACTCTGGCTGTATGGTGGTAGCCCAAACCTTGGACCAGGGAGTCGCTTTAGAGGGCAGCGTCCCCGCTGATCGAGTGTTCGGCTCTGCTGAAGGCACTGAGCTGATTCCTACTGGTTCGTTGCAAGCTGCTTCGGGTGGTGGCCTTACGCCTGATTATCAACTGATCTCTCCTAATTTGGGGATCCCTTCGTTCTTTTCCAACCTCCAGGTACTGTGATGTATTTTAGCTTGATTTTCACATTGTATGAACTGCTGTCATTACACTCATCTGTTCTCCTCATTAGGCTTTGGTGGATGGGATGGCTAGCCAGCTGAGACTACAAGGTGCTTCTGTCCCAGAAGTAGCTTCGTCTCTTGCATGTTGGAATCCAGTGTCACTTCAACATCGCGTCTCTGAATTGGAGGCAACCAACGCTGGTTAGTGCCTTTTTGCTTCTCTTTGCCTTCACTGTGGACTGCTTTACATTCTGACCCCGTTTTGTTTGATTATCTTTTGCTAGGAATGACTCGGCAGATTTCAACTCTTGAGGAAAAACATTCCCGAGATCAGGCTGAATTGGTCCAGCGGTGTGCTGACTTCGAGGAGAAGTACTCTCAGAGCCAAACTGAACTGGGTCAAGTCTCCGCTGCCTTGGATGACGCCAATGCACTGAGTTCTTCTCTTCATGCTCAGCTCGATTCTGAAAAGGTGATTTACAAAACTGTGCTTTGCCTTGCTGTGTTCCTATTACTTGCTTGGTTTTTGAAGGAGTTGATTTTTTGCTCGCAGGAAGAAAAGCGTATCCTTGCTGCTTCTCGTGACAGTCTTGACAGATTGTACCGTGATTCTAGCAACTCGCTGACCATCTTGGAGAGGAGTCACCGCTTTACAATGGAAGAATTGGACAATCAACGCTGTAAGCTGCAGGAATCTGCGGATGAAGTGACTCGCCTCAAGCAGTTGATATCAACGAAGGATGCTACCATCAAAGAACTCCGAGCTTCCAAGAAATCCATTGGCCAGGAGTTAGAAACTGCTCGACTGGCTGCTAAGGTTGCCGAAGAAACTTCTGTTACTCTCAGAGCCCAGCGCGACAAAGCCATGGACAAGGCTATTCGGGCGGGGCGAATCTTGATGAGGAGACCCGGCGTGGTTGTTCCTGAAGACATAAGGGCTGATGTGAATGCTGCCCCTGATTCCTCGAGTCGCCCTTCTTCGTCGATTGCTCCTGAGAAAGATATTGCGAAATAGAGAAACATTTTGCGTGCTTTGAGCGCGCGGTTAGCATGATCGAATATTTGTTAGAGGACATCGGTTCAGCGTTACTCTCTTATTGTTTCAGAATTCATCAGTTCATAAATTTGTAGTAGTGAAATGACGCGCAATGGTTATGAAATTTGTTTGCAAGATATGGAAGTCATCCTTATATGAGTAATTATAATCTCGCCAGATCGCCTTAAGTCGCTGCTGACTTAAGTCGCTTGCTTTTGTTGGCAGGGCATAGTGGTCACCCCGAGTTAAGTAAGCGCGAGCATGTCGCACCGCCTTAAGTCGTTGCCGACTTAAGCCGATTGCTCCGTTAGTAGGGCATAGTGGTCACCCCGAGTTAAGTAAGCGTGAGCATGTCGCACCGCCTTAAGTCGTTGCTGACTTAAGCCGATTGCTCCGTTAGTAGGGCATAGTGGTCACCCTGAGTTAAGTAAGCGTGAGCATGTCGCACCGCCTTAAGTCGTTGCCGACTTAAGCCGATTGCTCCGTTAGTAAGGCATAGTGGTCACCCTGAGTTAAGTAAGCGTGAGCATGTCGCACCGCCTTAAGTCGTTGCCGACTTAAGCCGATTGCTCCGTTAGTAGGGCATAGTGGTCACCCCGAGTTAAGTAAGCGTGAGCATGTCGCACCGCCTTAAGTCGTTGCCGACTTAAGCCGATTGCTCCGTTAGTAGGGCATAGTGGTCACCCCAAGTTAAGTAAGCGTGAGCATGTCGCACCGCCTTAAGTCGTTGCCGACTTAAGCCGATTGCTCCGTTAGTAGGGCATAGTGGTCACCCCAAGTTAAGTAAGCGTGAGCATGTCGCACCGGCTTAAGTCGTTGCTGACTTAAGCCGATTGCTCCGTTAGTAGGGCATAGTGGTCACCCCGAGTTGAGTAAGAAGGCAAGTCAATCGTGAACAAACTGAGTATCTTTGAAACCCCTTTTTTATTGATGACATATTTCCACTTTACAGAGTACATCGTCGTCCCGATAGCTTCTGAAATATAGCTAGGGATAAAACTTCCTGAGGTGTTCTATGTTCCAGGAGTTCCCGACTTCTGTGCCATCCATCTAAGTGAGGCGATATGATCCGGGCCAAGTGACTTCTGCTACTATGAAGGGTCCTTCCCATAAGGGCGATAGCTTGTGCCGTCCCTCCCCTGTTAGAATTCGGCGAAGGACGAGATCTCCTACTGAAAAGGATCGTTGTCGCACAGCCTTGTCGTGATAGCGCCTTAGAGTCTGCTGGTACCGTGCTGATTGGATTACCGTATTCAGCCGTTCTTCTTCAAGTATATCAATGTCCTGCAGCCTGGTGGCCTCGACTTCTGCTATGTTTTCGAAAATCAACCTTGGCGCCCTGAACTTGAGATCGGCGGGTAGCACTGCCTCCGACCCATAGACCATGAAGAAAGGAGTGTTTCCATGCAGAGCTCGACTAGGTTGGGTTCTTAGGCTCCAAAAGACATAGGGAAATTCCCTTATCCACTTTCCTGCAAACTTTTCATTCTTGTCGAAGACCTTTTTCCTGAGTGCCTCCAGTATCATCCCGTTGGCTCGCTCAACCTGCCCACTGGCCCTTGGATGTGCTACAGATGCATACTTGATCTGAATGCTCTTTTGCTCGCAGAAGTCGAAGAACTCTGAACTTGTGAAGTTGGATCCTAAGTCAGTTATGATGCTGTTTGGTATCCCGAATCTGAATATTATGTCTTGTATGAATTCCACAGCCTTAGCAGAGGTTAAAGAAGCAATGGGCTTGAACTCTATCCATTTAGTGAATTTGTCAATTGCTACCAATACATGAGTGTATCCCCCTTGAGCTTTCTTGAAAGGTCCAATCATATCCAGTCCCCAGCATGCGAAAGGCCAAGTTACTGGTATGGTCTGCAGTTGCTGTGCTGGCAGATGTTGTTGCTTTGACAAGTATTGGCAAGCTTCGCATCTCTGAACTAACTCGGCTGCATCACTCTTTGCTGTTGGCCAATAGAATCCTTACCTGAAGACCTTCCCGACTAGTGTTCTGGAGGCTGCATGTATTCCACATTGCCCAGCATGGACCTCCTCCAGAAGTTGCTTCCCAGTTGACGAGAGAATGCACTTCATGAGGACGCCCGATGCACCCCTTCTGTACAATGTCTCCCCAATGAGTGTATAGTGAGCCGACTGTCTGGCAATGCGCTCTACCGAGTTCTTGTCATCTGGTTCTTCTTCATTCTTTATATACTTGATGATTGGCTTTCTCCAGTCGTCAGAGTCTGACTCGGGTTGATCTATAATGTTGCACTCTTCTGTTTGATCCATTGAGATACTCGGCTGTAGTATTTCTTGCACAAAGACTCCGGGTGGGACCTGAGTTCGACTGGATCCTAGCTTGGATAGTACATCGGCTGCTGTGTTCCGATCTCTCTCTACATGATGGAATTCCAGACCCTCAAATTTATCTTCCAGCTTTCGGACGGCAGCACAGTATTTTCCCATTGAATCACTTGAACAATCCCACTCCTTGTTTATCTGGCTGATGACTACCAGAGAGTCTCCGTATACCATCAATCTCTTGATGCCCAATGAGATGGCAATGTTCAATCCATGGATCAGAGCTTCATACTCGGCTGCATTGTTGGAGGCCGGAAATAGCAACTGGAGGGCGTATTTGAGGTGCTCGCCTCCAGGTGCGATGAAGAGAATTCCTGCTCCTGCTCCCTGTAGCTTCAGCGAGCCATCGAAATACATTCGCCATACTTCTGCAGTCTCTGGATTATCTGGTACTTGCTGTTCAGTCCACTCTGATACAAAATCAACCAGTGCTTGAGTTTTGATGGCAGTGCGAGGTCGGAACTCGATGTCATGAGATCCCAACTCGCAAGCCCACTTGGCTATTTGGCCAATGGCTTCCTTGTTGTGAAGAATATCCCCTATTGGAAAACCAGTGACTACTATGACTTTGTGGTCATCAAAGTAGTGTCGCAGCTTGCGGGCAGTTAGAAGTACTGCGTATAATAGCTTCTGAACTTGAGGATACTTTTTCTTTGAGGGGCCTAGAACTTCACTGATGAAGTAAACAGGATGTTGTACTGGATAGGCATGTCCTTCTTCTACTCGCTCGACTACCAACGCGGTGCTTACCACGTGAGTCGTGCAAGAGATATACAGTAGCAGATCTTCAGCTGGTTGAGTTGACGTAGCACGTCGGGGTGGCTTCAGTACTGGTGGTGTTGTCAAGAGTTTCTTCAGTGCATCTAGAGCTTCCTGTGCTTCTGAAGTCCACTGAAACTTATCCACCTTCTTGAGTAGCTTGTAAAACGGCAAACCTTTTTCCCCCAGCCTGGATATAAATCTGCTCAGAGCTGCCATACATCCAGTAAGTCGCTGAACCTTCTTTTGTGATCGAGGCGCTTCCATCTTCATGATAGATTCAATCTTATCCGGATTAGCCTCAATTCCTCGGTGGCTGACGATAAACCCGAGTAACTTTCCAGCTGGTACCCCAAAAACACATTTTTCAGGATTAAGCTTCCATCTATACCGTCTCAGACTGTTGAAAACCAGCTGTAAGTCTTCGATGAAGTTTTCCGAATTCTCCATTTTGATTACCACATCATCTACGTAGGCCTCCACACACTTGCCCCAGTGATCGGCTAAGCACGTTTGGATGGCTCTCTGATAAGTCGCTCTAGCGTTTTTGAGGCCGAACGGCATGGAGGTATAACAGAAAGCACCAAACGGAGTGATGAATGCTATTTTTCCTCATCTTCCTTCGCCAAACTAATCTGATGATATCCGGAATAGCAATCCAAGAAAGACAGCACAGAACATCCAGCGGTGGAGTCCACCACCTGATCTATCCTCGGGAGCCCGAAGGGATCCTTCAGACAGTGTTTGTTGAGATCAGTATAGTCGACGCACATGCGCCAATCCACTTTATTCTTTTTGAGTACAAGAACAGGGTTGGCCAACCACTCGGGGTGTAACACCTCCCTAATAAATCCAGCCGCGACCAAGCGAGCTAACTCGGCGCGAATGGCCTCTCTCTTGTCGGGCGTGAAACGACGTAGTTTTTTGCCGAATCGGCCTTGCCTGGGGATAGACCTTCAGTTTGTGCTCGGCCAGTTCTCTTGGGACTCCCGGCACATCCGCAGGTTGCCATGCGAATACATCTCGGTTGTCTTGCAGAAACTGGACGAGCGCGCTTTCCCATTTGTTGTCCAAGCTGGAGCTGATGACGGCAATCTTGCGTTCATCAGCGAACCCCAGGTTGATCCTCTTGGTTTCTTCAGTCGGCCGCATAGAGGTCGCGGCCTGAGCTTCGTTCACCGGTATTGCAAGGTCCTCCTCAGGCTTAGAGTTCGCCAGTGTTGAAGGAACCGCCGACGGCTTGGTGGTGAGGGCTGCTTGGATGGCCACTCGGAAACATTCTGCGGTGCCTTGGAAGTCGGCGCGCACAGTCATGATTCCTTGCGGTCCTGGCATCTTTAGTATCATGTACGTGTAATGGGGGATGGCCATGAATTTGGCCAGTCCCGGCCTCCCGATGATGGCGTTGTACCCGCAGTCGAAGTTCGCCACTTCGAACCTCAGGAACTCGGTTCTGTAGTTCTCCGGAGTTCCGAAGGTGACTGGCATGTAGATGTGGTCCAGCGGGTATTCCCCTTCCGTCGGCACGATGCCGAAGAAAGGAGTGTCCGACTCGTGGAGCTCTTTGAGGTGAACTCCCAAGCCTTGGAGTGTCCGGGGGAAGGTGACGTTGATGCTGCTCCCCCCGTCCACTAGCACCTTCTTTACCCGGCTCTCTCGGATCACCGGATCGACGAGGAGTGGGTATTTGCCTGGATGGTCGAAGTTGAGCCATTGATCCTCCCGAGTGAAAGTGATCGGGTGCTCCGACCACCGGTATGGGGCGGGAGGACCGGTGGTCGCCACCAGTATCTGGCGGTCGTTGAGCTTTTGTTGCCTTTTGTTCACCTGCGACCCATGTCCGCCGAAAATGACATTGACCTCCCTGTCAACGCGCGGGAAGGCTCCTCCTCCTCCCTCCTCCTGCTGATGGGGTTGTCGTGGTTCATCTGGTCCTCCCCTCGGTGGAGGAGAAGGTAGAGGTTGGAAAGGTCGACCGTGCCCGACGGAGTGCTTGAAGTCCCGGCAGTTACGAAGAGTGTGGCGCATGTCCTTGTGGTACGGGCACTGGGCGTCGAGGATGTCGTCCAGCGTGCGTTCGCCTCCACGAGGTCCTCCTCGGGCGCGAGAGGCAGGTGGTCCGGCGGCGTGTACTTCTTCGCGAGGCCTCTTCTCCCATCGTTTGTCGGGTTGCTGGTTCGCGTCGCGTCGTGGTGCTGCCGGTGCGGGCTTTGTTCCTCCGACAAGGTCTTGGGCCCGCTTGTCGACGGTGATGTAGAGGTCGGCTTCCCGGAACAGCTCCTCGGAGGTAGTCGGCGCCTTCTGTAGTATGGCTCGGACGAAAGCCGAGTCATTGGATCCTCTGTAGAAGTCCTCGATCACGGCCGCCTCCGTGACCTCGGGGATACGATTTCTCATGGTCTGGAACCTTTTGAGGTACGACCGAAGAGTCTCGTCCCCCCGGCGCTTGATGGATTTGAGGTCCCATGGTTGCGCCGGTTTGTCGGAGAGGGACTGGAAGTTGGCGGTGAAGCGTCGACTGAAGTCGCCCCAGTCGTCGATGCAGTGTCGGGGTAGATGTCGCAGCCATTGCAGTGCGTCTTGCCCAAGGACAATGGGTAAATACGCGGTCATCACGTCTTCGGACGCCCCGGCAGCTCGAGCAGCGGTGGTGTAGACGACTAGCCAACCCCCTGGATCCTGCTTAGGTTCATATTTGTCGACATTGGATACCTTGAAGTTGGGAGGCCATTGAATGGCCCTAAGGCGCGGAGTAAGAGCAGACACTCCACAGGTGTCCTCCTGTCGTCGGGGATGATGCCTATCCCGGGGAGGGGAGTAGTTGTTGTGGTTCCTCGACCGTCCCCGGGTAGTGCCGCCAGTTGAGGCCGTTGCCGACTCAGTTCTGGTGGCCTGGCTCCGAGCTAGGATGCCATGATCCCTGTCGTACTCCTCCCGGCGGTGGATCTCGTTCTCATGCCGCCGTTCACGCGAAGCATTGATGGAGCTTCGCGCGTCTCGGCGACTGTTGATGGCATGTCGTAAATCGTTCGGCGGGTGAGCGAGCGGTAGAAGATGGTTGGCTGCTTGGGTGAACAGTCGTCGGTAGCCCTCGGCGTCGGGAGTCCGAGGGAGTCCATCAGCTATCCAAGCCAATACTCCTCCGACTTCGCTCGGCGTGTTCATGGCTCGGGCAAAGTCAGGGTTCAGGTTGCGCCCGAAGAATGGATTCTCCCGACGTTGCCTTGCATCCTGCTCGGCTTGTTCCTGAGCCCGGCGGCGATCACGTCGTCGAGAGTTCCTTCGTTCTCTGAAGACGCGCTCTTCCGGAGTTTCTCCTATCTCCGAGACCTCGTCTCGCGAGACAGGTTGCTCCGAATCCCGTTCTCCGGCCGTGTGATGTCGTCGAACGTTCCTGCGACGGTTCCTCCGTCGGCGGGATTCTCGTTGAGGCGGTTCTTCTCCGGGTGCGGTCGGCTCGTCGTCGGAGACGGTAGGTGACTCCACTCTCCCGATGAAGAGGACGTCGGGGTAGAATGGTGCGGCTGTCGTGGCGACCTTCTTTCCGTTCTCCTTTGAGGGCGGAGGAACGGAAAGAACAACTTGCTTCCCCTTGGTCTCCTTCTTCCTCGTGATTTGTGTCCATTCTTTTGTCGGGGAAGTAGACAGTGGAGTTCTCCAGGTCACCAGGCCCTCGGCCCCCGACTTTCCGGAGGCGATCTTTTTCCGGAGAGCTGGAGGTCACGCTTCTCCGGCATTTTCGGAGTTTGTTGGAGGAGACTTCTTTTCCGGCGGATCCGCAATGCGGTGTAGAGTTCCCTCTTCATCCGCCACGGATGAGATTGTTCCGAAGCAGAATATGGATCTGGGACGCAGGGTGATCTTGCTGTAGAAGGTGACGGCCATTGAGCTATCTTGGATTGTCGACACACCCCCTACCTGGCGCGCCAGCTATCGGTGTTTTGGGTCCGACCGCACACCCGGGGTTGCCCCTCAAGGTGTTTTTAGGAGTAGGACGGTGTCGACAACTGTAGCAAAATGGTTCGTGCCGCTTAGAGATGCGTAACACCCTACGTCCTGGTGAGTATGCTTGGTGAACGAGGTTACAAGAGAGCTCTCTGAATTGAGAATGCAGAGAGTTGATGTGGTGGCTAAGTAATAGGGCTGATCGTTCTGAAGGGGTGCCCCCTAGGCCTTATATACTCGACCGTGGGGCAATACATGTGGATATGATAACAACGAGTAGCTAAAAGATAGTGAACTGCTTGAGTTTATCTTCATGTAGCTCTGCCGACTTATCCTCGCATGGCTCCGTTGCATGGGGGCTCCAGCGCGGGAAAGTCGGATCTCTGTTGCGGTCACTCGCTCGACGTTATGGGCCGTCCGGGTTTGCACCAATCCGGCCTCATGTCGATCTGCTTTGCTGGTTGTCTCTCCCCAGGCCCACGAAAGAATGACCTTATGATTTACTGGGCCCTTGGGCCTTTCGTGAGGTCTTTTACTCTTTTAGTGGACCCGGGGGATATCTATCCCCCACAGGCTTCGTGAGTGTGCCGAGGCAACGGTGGGGTCGCTTCGGTCGACCTTGAAGGTCTTTTGCAGGGACGTTCCCAAGATCCTCCAGGTAATGATTTCGAGCATACCTTTCACGTGATCAAGGCATTCTTCATGACGCCCCACTTTCTTTCCTCAGGATCTGACGAATGTGAGCGCCACCAAGTCGTCGTTCATCCGCCGTGAGGCCGATGTCTGGGGTTCGCTGCGGTCCCTGAGGACCACGCTTGCCGGGGCTACTGAGCGCCTCTCCCAATGGAGCGCCGAGGTGGCGGACCTTCGGTTGCTCTGTGTTGATCTGGGAGCAGAGGCAGCGGCGGCACGCGCAGAGGCGCAGCGGCAGCGGTTGGAGCTTGGCCAGGTCATCGGCGAGCGGGACCAATCCCGGGGCCGGGCCGCCGAGGCTGAAAGCCGACCTGAGGCTCTTGGAGTCTAGTTAGCCGAGGCGTCTGCACGGGCTAGGGCCCTTACAGCAGATCTAGCTGTCGCCCAAGCCGCATCCTCGGAGCAGCGTGCCCGAGCCGAAGGTATGTCTTGGCTGTTTTAAGATTTTGTTTCAGCTCCATTCCTCAACTCGTGTTTGAGGTCTTCTGCTTTGGCTATTTGCAGAGCTTGAGTCCGCCCTCGATGAGTCCACCAAGGCACTTGCCCAGGCGGCCGAGCAGAGGGAGGCCGACCGTGCGGGCATGTCCGAGGCCATCTCAGCCTTCTGCCGGGTCTTTGGTTCCGACAACGTCCCCTCAGGAAGCTCCCCTCAGAGTCGCCTGCAGGCCTTGGGTGACCACGCGCGCAACAGACTCCGCGAGGCACTACATCACGGCGTTAGGCGGGCCTTCGCCGTGCTCGCTTCCCACTACGATGTGGATCTGGAGCGGGTCAGCGAGGGGTATTGCCTTCCCGACGAAGATGAATCTGCCTTGGCCGAAGTCTAGAGGCTTGACGCGGCCGCCGCGCACCCAAGCGCGGTGCTGGCGACCACCTTTGAAGCCGAGATCCTTCCGCTCGCGCCGTCGTCCGAGGCCGGGGCAGATTTCGCCGAGGGTGGGGACGAAGCCGAGGGCGCGGCTCCTTCTCCGGGCGAGGCCTGATTCTGCCGGAGCAGTTTATTTTGAATGCATATGTGTCCTTTGCGGCCGCCGAGGCCCGAACACTTTATTATCGTAATATAAGGTTGTGTCTCTTTTCCTCCTGTTTTGCGTATCCGGACTCGTTCGTCAGTAGCAGGATTGCTTACCCAAGTAAGAGTTATTTTTCGTGGTAGGCGACGAGTGAGGTATCCGTATCCCAGAGGCGTAGGAATCCCTCGGCTCGGTCGGCCTTGCCACTTACATGCACCCTTATTCGTTTCTTGGGGTCCTATTACTGATATAGCCGGGAGACGCAAAAGTCTTTTTGATGGAAAACTTTTTTCGAGGAAAATTTTGACGCAGAGGGGGTTCCCCCCTTCTAGCCCCAAAGGGAGGGTCGGGCTTTGCCGAGGCAAGGCTGACCCTTCCTTGATGGTTAGACTTTATTTGTGTGTGCAAACGAGGTATATGAACGACTTGAAAACATCTTAAGGGTAGAAGCGACGTAGCTGTCGGATGTTCCAAGCGTTGCTGTAGACCTCGCCTTGACTGTTGGCCAGCTTGTACGTCCCGGGCTTCAAAACCTTGGCGATGACGAACGGCCCTTCCCAAGGGGCGTGAGCTTGTGCCGCATTCGGGCGTCTTGTCACAGCCGAAGCACCAGGTCGCCCACCTGGAGGTCTCGGGACCGAACCCCTCGGGCGTGGTAGCGTCGCAGGGACTGCTGATACCGCGCCAAGTGTAGTAAGGCCATGTCTTGAGCCTCTTCCAGCTGGTACAGTGCATCTTCTCGGTTTGTCTGATTGCTCTGGTCGTCGTACGCCCTCGTCCTCGGGGAACCGTATTCTAAGTATGTGGGCAAGATGGCCTCGGCCCCATAGACTAGAAAGAACGGTGTGAAGCCCGTGGCTCGACTCGGCGTTGTCCTCAAACTCCAGACCACCGAGGGGAGTTCCTTCATCCATCGCTTGCTGAACTTGTTAAGGTCGTTGTAGATCCTCGGCTTGAGTCCTTGCAGAATCATGTCGTTGGCACGTTCTACCTGCCCATTCGTCATGGGGTGAGCCACAGCGGCCCAGTCCACCCGGATGTGGTGGTCCTTGCAGAAGTCCAGGAACTTTCTGCCGGTGAACTGGGTGCCGTTGTCGGTGATGATGGAGTTCGGGACCCCAAAGCGATGGATGATGTTGGTGAAGAACGCCACCGCCTGTTCGGACCTAATGCTGTTTAGGGGTCAGACCTCGATCCACTTGGAGAATTTGTCGATGGTGACCAGCAGGTGCGTGTAGCCCTCGGGCGCCTTCTGCAAGGGACCGACGAAGTCCAGACCCCACACGGCAAACGGCCAGGTGATGGGTATTGTCTGCAGAGCCTGAGTGGGCAGGTCGGTCTGCTTCGCGTAGATTGACACCCTTGGCAGGTGCGGACAATTCTAGTGGCGTCGGCCACCGCGGTCGGCCAGTAGAAACCTTGTCGGAAAGCGTTTCCAACAAGGGCTCGGGGTGCTGCGTGGTGACCGCAAGCCCCCGAGTGTATTTCTTGCAATAGTTCCTGACCTTCGGCGATGGATATGCATCGTTGGAGGATGCCGGAGGGGCTGCGGTGGTAGAGGTCCTTCCCGTCACCCAGCAAGACGAATGACTTGGCGCGCCACGCCAGTCGCCGAGCTTCGGCTCTGTCGAGGGGTAGCTCTCCTCGGTAGAGATATTGCAGGTACGGGATCTGCCAGTTTTGATTAGGCGTGACCCCATTCCGCTCTTCCTCGATGCGCAGAGCCTAACCCTCGGGGGCCGAGGGTGCCTCGGGCTGAGCCGAGGGCGCCTCGGGCAGGGCCGAGACCTTCTCGGGCTCGGGCGTGTCGTCGGTATTGACTGAGGGTTGATGTAGGTCTCGGGAGAAGACGTTCGAAGGGACCGTTGTCCGCCCCGAGGCTATCTTAGCCAGCTCGTCCGCAGTCTCGTTGTATCATCGGGCGATGTGGTTGAGCTCGAGCCCGTAGAACTTGTCCTCCAGGCGCCGAACTTCATCGCAGTAGGCTTCCATCTTCGGTCGCGGCAGTGGGAGTTCTTCATGACTTGGTCGATGACAAGCTGCGAGTCGCCGCGAGCGTCGAGGCATCGGACCCCTAGCTCGATGGCGATGCGCAATCCGTTAACCAGAGCCTCGTACTCGGCCACATTGTTGGACGCCGGGAAATGGAGGCGCAGCACATAGCGGAGGTGCTTCCCGAGGGGCGAGATGAAGAGCATGCCCACGCCCGCTCCTATTTTCATCAGCGACCCGTCGAAAAACATGGTCCAGAGTTCCGGTTGGATCGGAGCTGCTGGAAGCTGGGTGTCGACCCATTCAGCCAAAAGTCCGCCAAGACTTGGGACTTGATGGCCTTCCGAGGGGCGAACGAGATCGTCTCGCCCATGATCTCCACTGCCCACTTTGCAATCCTACCCGAGGCCTCTCGGCACTGGATGATCTCCCCCAGGGGGAAGGATGACACCACAGTCACTGGATGAGACTCAAAGTAGTGTCGCAACTTCCGCCTCGTCAGAATCACCGCGTACAGCAGCTTCTGAATCTGTGGGTAGCGGATCTTGGTCTCGGATAGTACCTCACTGATGAAGTAGACCGGCCTCTAGACGGGCAATGCATGCCCTTCTTCTCGTCTCTCAACCACGATCGCGGTGCTGACCACCTGAGTGGTAGCGGCGATGTAGATCAAGAGGGCTTCTCCAGCAGCAGGGGGCACCAAGATGGACGCGTTCGTAAGGAGCGCCTTCAGGTTCCCGAGGGCTTCCTCGGCCTCGGAGGTCCAAGTGAAGCGCTCGGCCTTCCTCAGGAGGCGGTACAGAGGCAGGCATCTTTCGCCGAGGCGCGAGATGAAGCGGATCAGAGCCGCAAGGCATCCCATGACCCTTTGTACGCCTTTCAAGTCCTTGATGGGCCCTATGTTGGTGATGGCAGCGATTTTCTCCGGGTTGGCCTCGATGCCCCGCTCGGAGATGATGAACCCCAGGAGCATGCCTCGGGGGACTCCGAAGACACATTTCTCGGGGTTGAGTTTCACGCCTTTCGCCTTGAGACATCGGAATGTTGTTTCAAGGTCGGAAAGGATGTCGGAGGCTTTCCTTGTCTTGACTATGATGTCATCGACATAAGCCTCGATCGTTCGACCAATGTGCTCTCCGAATATGTGGTTCATGCACCTTTGGTATGTCGCACCCGCATTCCTCAAACCGAATGGCATAGTAACGTAGCAGTACATGCCAAAGGGTGTGATGAAAGAAGTCGCGAGCTGGTTGGACTCTTTCATCCTGATTTGGTGATACCCTGAGTAGGCATCGAGGAATGACAGGGTTTCGCACCCAGCAGTGGAATCCACGATTTGATCGATGCGAGGGAGAGGGTAGGGAACCTTCGGACATGCTTTGTTTAGACCAGTGTAGTCTACACACATACGCCATTTCCCCCCTTTCTTTCTCATAAGCACAGGGTTGGCAAGCCATTCGGGATGGAATACCTCTTTGATGAACCCTGCAGCCATCAGCTTGTGGATCTCCTCGCCTATGGCTCTGCGCTTTTCTTCGTCGAATCGGCACAGAGGCTGCTTCACGGGTCGGGATCCAGCTCGGATATCCAGCGAGTGCTCGGCGACATCCCTAGGTATACCGAGGACAGATCGATCCGCAGGAGCCTGAGGGTCTCGGCGTAGATGATGTTGAGGCTACTGCCTCCGTCCATGAGGACCTTGGTGAGCCTGATGTTGCGGATATTTCCCCGGGCTTGGCACGCGGTCGGGGTGGTCACCCTGGTCGAAGGTGATGGGCTTGTCGGACTAGTCTAGGTAGACTGGCGCCGCCACCTTTACCGAGCAGACCTCCCGATGCTCTTGCTTGCGGTGCTGAGCCAAGGCGTTTGCCGCTTGCCCACCGTAGATCATGAAGCAGTCGTGGACCTCGGGGAACTCCTCCGCCTTGTGATCCTCCTTCTTGTCGTTGTTGTGGGCCCTGCCACCTTCCACAGGTGGCCCCGCCTTGTGAAAGTGGCGCCGAAGCATGACGCACTCCTCAAGGATGTGCTTGACGGGCCCCTGATGATAGGGGCACGGCTCCTTGAGCATCTTGTCGGAGAGATTGGCACCTCCGGGAGGTTTTTGAGGGTTCTTGTACTCAGCGGCGGCGACAAGGTCCCCGTCGGCGGCGGTGCGTTTCGCTTGCGACTTCTTCTTGCCCTTCTTCTTGGTGCCGCGCTGAGTGGACGCCTCGGGGACATCTTCCGGCTGGCGGCCCTAGGGCTGCTTGTCCTTCCGGAAGATGGCCTCAACTGCCTCCTGGCCAGAGGCGAACTTGGTGGCGATGTCCATCAGCTCGCTCGCGCTGGTGGGGGACTTGCGACCCAGCTTGCTCACCAGGTCGCGGCAGGTGGTGCCGGCGAGGAACGCGCCGATGACATCCGAGTCGGTGACGTTGGGCAGCTCGGTGCGCTGCTTCGAGAATCACCGGATGTAGTCCCGAAGAGACTCTCCTGGCTGCTGGCGGCAGCTTCAGAGATCCCAGGAGTTCCTAGGGCGCACGTACGTGCCCTGGAGTTGCCGGCGAAGGCTTGGACCAGGTCGTCCCAACTGGAGATCTGCCCCGGAGGCAGATGCTCCAGCCAGGCTCAAGCGGTGTCGGAGAGGAACAGGGGGAGGTTGCGGATGATGAGGTTGTCATCGTCCGTTCCACCCAGCTGGCAGGCCAGTCGGTAGTCCGCGAGCCACAGTTCCGGCCTTGTCTCCCCCGAGTACTTTGTGATGGTAGTCGGGGTTTGGAACTGGGTCGGGAATGGCGCCCGTCGTATGGCCCGGCTGAAAGCCAGCGGACCGGGTGGTTCGGGCGAGGGGCTCCGATCCTCCCCTCTGTCGTAGCGTCCCCCACGCCTAGGGTGGTAGCCTCGGCGCACCTTCTCGTCGAGGTGGGCTCGACAGTTGCGGTGGTGGTGCTCGTTGCCGAGGCGACCCGGGGCCGCAGGCGCTGTGTTGCGCGTGCACCCGGTATGGACCGAGGCTTCCCGCATGAATCGGGAAGTCGCGGCGCGATGCTCTGAGGGGTACCCCTGCCTTCAGGAGGCAGAGCTTTTGGCCCGTCGGACCGCGGCATCCTCCAGGAGATTCTTGAGCTCTCCCTGGATACGTCGCCCTTCGGTGGTCGATGGTTCCGGCATCGCGCGGAGTAGTATCGCTGCAGCTGCCAGGTTCTGGCCGACCCCACTGGAAGCCGGTGGCGGCCTTGCCCTGACATCGTCGGCGATGCGGTGCTGGATGCCCTGGGGTAGATGACGCGCTTCTCCGGCCGGAGCTTGGTCTGCCCATTCCTGCCCGATGTTCCACCGGAATGGCTCAAGTGTTCCTGCTCCCTCGTCGAGCCTGGCCTGCATCTCGCGGATTTGCTCGAGCTGTGCGTCCTGACCCTCCACAGGGACTGGGACTACAGCTAGCTCCCAAAGGATGTCAACGCGAGGCGTAGGCCTAGGGGATCACCGTTTTCTAGTATACCAAGATGGTTGCCTTCGCCGGGACCCCCTTGATCGACGTGGAAACATTCACGACTTGGGCCGCAGTCCTCGTCGCCGAAGCTGCGGCTACCATCGGAACAATCGGAGAGGCAGTAGTCGCATGCGGTCATGAAGTCCCGCATGGCACTGGGGTTACCGAGCCCGGAGAAATCCCAACAAAGGTCGGGCTCGTCATCTTCCTCGGAACCCGAGGGCCCGTAGGTCGAGACGGCCGTCAGTCTATCCCAGGGCGACCGCATACGGTGCCCCAGAGGGTTTGGACATGCCTTTATGAAGGCTTCCACTGAAGCGAAGTCGCTTGGTGGGTCGAGGCTGAATCCAAAAGGCACAAGATGGGAATCGGTCGGTACCTCTTGGTCGACGGGCGGTGACGAAGTCGCGTCAGGGACTGACCGCACCGCTGTCTCAGGTACAAGGGTGACGCCCAGCAAGTCCTTCGCGAGCATGCTGGCGTCGTTCGTCTGCTTGGGGTTGGCGTGTTGCGGGGAGACGACGCTCGTCTTCGTTTCAGACGCGAGGTCAACATCCGCCGTGTCCCCCGTCGGGGCGCTGGCGTCGTCGACTCGCTCGACAGCCGACGAGGTGCCGCCTCCTGCTTGGCCATGGTTGCCCCGCCTCCTCCTCCGTCGGCGGGGGAGGTGACGGGACAAACCCGAATGTTGTTCTTCCGCCAAGTGGGGAAGGCGTCGTTGGTTTCGCCGCCGGTGGGCGGGCTGACGGCCACCATTGTCGCTATCGCGCGGCGGAGGAAGGAGTATCATGTCGTAGCTGCCGTCGAGGGACATGAACTCAAGGCTCCCGAAACGGAGCGTCGTCCCGAGTTGGAAAGGTTGCTGGAGACTACCCATCTAGAGCTTGACGGGAAGCTGTTCGTCAACACGCAGCAGGCCCCTACCTGACGCGCCAACTGTCGGTGTTTCGACCCCGGGGGTCCCTGGACCGACGAGTAAACTGTCGCCGCGTGTCCCAGCCCAGATGGGTCGACGCGAGACGGAGCACAAAGGGGGAAAAAGGAGACAGGCGTAAAGGGGAAACTCACGGCCTTCGTGTTGCCCTGCGCCCAGGTCGGGTGCGCTTGCGGTAGGGGGGTTACAAGCGTCCGCGTGGCAGAGCCTTTATGCGCCGGCCGGTTGTCCCGCGCGGCCAACCTTTTCGTAAGAGAGCCCTGGACCTTCCTTTTATAAGCGTAAGGAGAGGGTCCAGGTGTACAATGGGGGGTGTAGCAGTGTGCTAACGTGTCTAGCGGAGAGGTGCTAGAGCCCTAAGTACATGCCGTCATGGCAGTCGGAGAAGTTTTGACACCCTGTTCATGTGATGTCGTGGCCATCGGAGGAGCGCTGGAGCCTTGCAGAAGGACAGCTATCGGGGCTGTCGAGTCCTTGCCGACGTCTCCTTGCTTCCGTAAGGGGCTAAGAACCGCCATCGTCATGGAGCACGCGGGGTGCCATCATTATTTGTTCACCGGGGCGAGCCAGATGGGACGTCGGTCTTGTCCCCCGTAGCCTGAGCGAGCTAGGGGTAGGGTAATGATGACTCCCCCTGTGGCGTGGTTGGTCCGAGCCCTGGGTCGGGTGAGGCGGAGGCTCCTCCGAGGTCGAGGTCGAGTCTGTCTTCCGAGGTCGAGGCTGAGTCCGAGCCCTAGGGTCGGGCGAGGCGGAGACCGTCTTCCAAGGCCGAGGCCGTGTCCGAGCCCTAGGGTCGGGCGAGGTGGAGACCGTCTTCCGAGGTCAAGGTCGTGTCCGAGCCCTAGGTCGGGCGAGGCGGAGACCGTTGTCCAGCGTCAAGGTTGAACCCGAGTCCTGGGGTCGGGCAAGGCGGAGCTTCCTATGGTGCCCAAGGCTGGACTTAGCTGCTGTCAGCCTCACTCTGTCGAGTGGCACAGCAGTCGGAGCGACGCGGGCGGCGCTGTTCTCCTGTCAGGTCGGTCAGTGGAGCGGCGAAGTGACTGCGGTCACTTCAGCTCTGTCGACTGGAGCACGCGTCAGGATAAGGTGTCAGGCGATCCTTGCATTAAATGCTCCTGCGATACGGTCGGTTGGCGTGGCGATCTGGCCAAGGTTGCTTCTCCACGAAGACTGGGCCTCGGGCGAGCCGAAGGTGCGTCCGTTGCTTGAGGGGGCCTCGGGCAAGACGTGAATCCTCCGGGGTCGGCTGCCTTTGTCCGAGGCTGGGCTCGAGCGAGGCGAGATCGTGTCCCTTGGGTGGACTGAGCCTTGACCCTAATCGCGCCCATCAGGCCTTTGCAGCTTTGTGCTGATGGGGGTTACCAGCTGAGATTAGGAGTCTTGGGGGTACCCATAATTATGGTCCCTGACAAAGGGGTTACAATTTCTTCTGGTAACTAGGTTGTGCATACGTGTACGCCAGCCCGGTGAGGTCCGCCCTCATAAGCCCGGCCTGTTGGTCTGCACTCATGCATGTCAAGTTATAAGGAAATAATTTACCCTCTTAGATGTGCCCCTGTGATGGTTTTATTCTGCTACAGATTCTAGATATTATTATTTTTTATCTAACCCACCCATACGGTCTCCCACCTGAGCTGGTATGATGACATCCGAATTGAGTAGCCATGCTTGCAGTATAGGACCCCTCTACGAAAGCAGGGGGGTCCGGCAGCCTGGGGGTCAGTTCTAGAGAATGGGTACTCGTCTCCTGGGGTGGTCCGGAGCTGTGTAGCCGCTTAGCTTGGTTCCGCACCCTAAGCCTGCACGCTCCACCACTCTGCGATGGGTATCCTAGTATTTGGAACTATAGCCCTGTGGGTCCGGGAACCTGGGGTCCGATTCTAGAGAATGGACGCACGTCCCCTAGGGTGGTCTAGAGCCATGTAGCCGCTTAGCCTGGTCCCATACCGTAAGCCTACACGCTCCACCACTCTGCGATGGGTGTCCTAGTATCTGGAACTATGATTCAGGGGGTCCGGGCACACGACTTGGCTTCCCAGGCAAAATCATGCAGGTCCTGTTGCATGAATCAAAGGATGGCTGATACCAGACGATGGGTCCTGATGGGTGTGCTACTAACACTTCCTATCCGAAGCTGTGTGCAGGTCCAGGTCCCAGTCGAGGCTGCCTCCTGGGGGCCGGGATACCAACTCTTTCTTAGGTATGCTGGTATCTAGCCTCGACACGTCGAGCCTACATCCCAGGGGGGCCAGGTATCAGGAAAGGAGTTGATTAAACCACACACAGCAAGAACAAGCATCATATAGATAAGAGCTATTTAATTGATAGTTCCCAAAAGTATCTTACAAAAACAAAGTTATTACACCCGCCTTCAAGCGGGGGCCCTAGCCTCATTTCTACAGGTATGAGCTACTCGACATCAGTAGGGTCGCGCTGGAGTGCGTGGCCGCCGTCTCCACGGCATCTTGTACGACCTCCCGAGTGGCGTCTTCAGTATCAGCAACCAGACCAGCGGTCACCATTGGAGGCGACGCCGAGGCCATTAAAGCCAAAGAGATGGAGGCACGAAAGATGGAGCCGCAGCTCAGCTCGCTTCTCATCTCACAGAGTTGGAACTAGACCAGTTCATGGAGGTGTACCATGGGGTGCTGGTGAACCTCACGCGAAATATGGAGTCGTAGCTCAACTCGTTTTCCACCCCCGTAAGGTCGCTGCGCAACACCCTTTCGTCCGAATGCTAGAGGAAGAAGTGTCGCCCCCATGGACATCTCGCAGAGGTAGGCGAAGATGGCCGCCTGAAGGATGAAGCGGGGCGTGAAGTGCTGAGGTTGGAGGTCGAGCTCCTCCAGCAGCAGCACAAAGAAAGACAAGATTGGCAGCGCCAACCCGCAGGGGAGGTTGGAGACGAAGAGCACGAACTCCCCGGCGGCGAGATCGTCGAGGGGAGAGGCGCCGACACGGATCCTTCCGGTGAACGCCGGCGCACCCTGAAAGTCACCTAGAGGGGGTGGATAGGCGAAACCTGAAAATTATAACTTTACACCCCAACTAGATCCCTTGATTAGTGGTTAGAACAAGATTCACAATTATTGGAGTATAAAACTAAGTCCTTTGCTTGCAACGAGTATTGATTTCAAAGAGTGCCGAATTTAATCAATAGCAATACTACTAGAAATGAGTGGAGAATAATGCAAGGAGGCTTAGATAAGAAGAGGATAAATACAAGTTCTTTCTTGCAAGGAGTTGCTTCTCTAAATGAGAATATAACTTGAAGCAACACAAAATAATATTAGCAAAGAGTAGCGCAAGAGAACTTAGAAAGGAAGAGAACAAACAACTCACAAGCAATAAACACACGAGACACGAGTGATTTGTTTTACCGAGGTTCGGCCCTTGAAGGCCTAGTCCCCGTTGAGGAGTCCACTAAGGACGGGTCTCTTTCAACCCTTTCCCTCTCTCAACCGATCCCCAAGATCGGCGAGCTCTTCTTCTTCTCAAGGATCACTTAAGACCCCGCAAGGATCACCACACACTTAGGTGTCTCTTGCTAGCTTTACAAGCCTCCAAAACTTTGGAGGAAGTTCAATGGGAGTCAAAACTCCACGCAAAAATGAACACAAGAAGTAGCACACACTTTCTCTCAATGAATCTCACAAGGCTCTATAGCTAAACTCTCACAAGAGGCTTTCTTTTGCTTGCTCTCTCTTTTGTGGCACTTGTGTGGTTTGTAGTGGTCTAAATCTTATGTATAGGATGGATCAATGAATAGAAGAGGTTGGGAGGGCTTGGATATGTCAACTATGTGACTTGGAATGTTGCTTGGGCTCCCACACCTTGAAGTGGCCGGTTGGGGTGGTATATAAAGCCACCAACCAAATTGTAGCCGTTGGAGAAGGCTGCTAGCGAAAGGCGCACCGGACAGTCCGATGCGCCACCGGACAGTGTCCGATGCGCTACCACGTCATCTTGTTGTTAGGGCCTGGAGCTGGTCGACCGTTGGGGGCTTTGTCCTCACGTGGCACCGGACAGTCCGGTGTCACACCGGACAGTCTGGTGCCCCTCTGTCTTGCTGCTCTGACTTCTGCCGTGGAACTGTGCTGCACTGTTCATCCGTCAGAGTCGACCGTTGCGCGCAGATAGCCGTTGCTCCGCTGGTGCACCGGACAGTCCGGTGGCACACCGGACTGTCCGATGAATTATAGCGGAGCTGCGTCTGGGAAACCCGAAGCTGAGGAGTTTGAGCTGATTCACCCTGGTGCACCAGACACTGTCCTGTGGTGCACCGGACAGTCTGGTGCGCCAGACCAGGGCACACTTCGGTTTCCTTTTTGCTCCTTTCTTTGAGGCCTAACTTGTTCTTTTTATTGGTTTGTGTTGAACCTTTGGCACCTGTAGAATGTATAATCTAGAGCAAACTAGTTAGTCCAATTATTTGTGTTGGGCAATTCAACCACCAAAATCATTTAGAAAAAGGTGTGAGCCTATTTCCCTTTCAATCTCCCCTTTTTGGTGATTGATGCCAACACAAACCAAAGCAAATATATAAGTGCAGAATTGAACTAGTTTGCATAATGTAAGTGCAAATGTTACTTGGAATTAAACCAATATTCATTTCATATGATATGCATGGATGATTTCATCTAATTTTAACATTTTGGACCACGCTTGCACCACTTGTTTTGTTTTTGCAAACTCTTTTGGAAATTCTTTTCAAAGTCTTCTTGCAAATAGTCAAAGGTAAATGAATAAGATTTTGAGAAGCATTTTCATGATTTGAAATTTTCTCCCCCTGTTTCAAATGCTTTTCCTTTGACTAAACAAAACTCCCTCTCAATCAAATTCTCCTCTTAGTGTTCAAGACGGTTTTAGATATTAATTTTGAAAGGGGTTATACCAATTTGAAAATTCTATCAAAAATAAGATACTAATTGAAAAACCTTATTTTAATATAAATTTGAAAGACTACATTTTTGAAATTGGAAATTGGTGGTGGTGCGATCCTTTTGCTTTGGGCTCATACTTTCTCCCCCTTTGGCATGAATCTCCAAAAACTGATACTTGTGAGTGAAATATAAGCCCTTATACTTTCTCCCAATGGCAAACAAATAAATATGAGTGAAGATCATACCAAGGTGGAGAACTATGCGGAATACCGGCAAAGAGTGGATGATACCGATGGAGTTGAGTGGAAGCGTCGTCTTTGCCAAATACTCCATTCCCCTTTCAATTCTATGACTAAGCATGAGAATACACTTGAAAACACATTAGTCATAGACATAAAAGAGACATGATCAAAGGATATATCAAGTTAAGCATGATCATAGTTCTATACAATATAGATTGCTCCCCCTAAATATGTGCATGGAGAGGAACACATATTTTGGCCTTAAATGCCAAGTGCACATAGTTAGGTTAATGAGGTCATATCTATATCATAGAGAATGTGTAGTGCATTGTGTCATAGTATAAGTGTAATGCTCATGATAGTTTATGCACTAATGAAAGCATGTTATAGACAACTTAAGCATTTTCCCTAAAGGATTTCAAAGAGGCTTAAGGACCATCCACCTTTGGAACAAAGGCAGCTTATCCTCGTTACAAGGTTAAGCTTTAAGCTCTTTGACAATAAAATCACTTCATCCAGCTTTAACAAAGATGCATAAATTCAGGAATGAAATATTTGAGAAGTTAAACTAGGTATGAAGCAGGGCTAATGCATGGACATGCTTTCTCTTCCTTTTATACAAGATATGCAAAGAATGTATAGAGAAGGAAGATTTAGGTACAAGTTTAAATGAAAGGAAGTGGTTTTACCCTTTTGTACCTTCACATAGAGACACTCTCTTCATTGTGCATTGTCCTTAATCTTAGATGCTTAAGACCTATACTCAAGACGATATATGGAAATATTTTGCACAAGAAAGAGTTCTACAACTAGTGATCCTTTTCTAAGACATTGTCAGCATATATCAAATAGATCACAAATTGCATAGATGTATCATGAATTCTCCTTTTAACTTAGTGCACATCAAGAGAGATATTGTATATAGGGCACCAAGAAACATAAGTGTTAATTGAAGTTATTCAATGATCAAACAAATAACATATGTGATCAAAAGAACAACATATGCATTTGATAATAGGAGAATCCAGTAAATATGCTATTTTAGCAATGAAAGCAACAATCCTTGATAAAAGTAACATTATTTTAACAAGTTGGATTGATATGTAGTAGCATACTTCATGATAAACTTATTCTCATACTTGAGACTATATGAGATTACTAAGATAAAGTGTTAGTCTCAATGTGATCAAGATATAGAAATAGGCTCCCCCTAGAGATACATCCACTTTAAAAGACAAATAGGGAGAAGCATTATATATATCTTGATCAAGGCTTATAAAATTTGCAATAAACAACTTATGCCTGATATTCTCACAATGAAGAGGATTTAGAATACTCACAACCACACCATTGATTGTTTTGAAGATCTTGCTGTCCAAGTAGGTGTTTGTTGTTTTTGATGTCCTTTTCTTTTATGTGAGTGTCCTCCCTTTGTAGTTGTTTCTTTTTCCTTCCAAACTTATTGAAAATACTCAAGAAGGATGTTAATACCACAAGGGAGTATATGATGAAAGATGATTTCTTTAGATAGGAAATAAAAATAATTCATCATTCATAAGTCACATAGACATGAAGTAAACTCCTTAACATTGATGCACATCATTAACAAAAGGAATATGCACCTTTTAAACATTTTGATCAATCAAGGAGATTTCACTTCTTCATATTGAATTTATTATCATAACTTAGAGGCTCATCAATATGAGAATAGATATAGCAAAGGCATGAAATAGACTCTAATGGACTAGTGCATTTATGAGAACGAGATTGAATGAACAAAAATTAAGTCCAATAAAGAATATATTCTTCTCAAAGGTAGAATAAGATAAATTAGAGTAAATAACCATTGATGGGAAAAAGAGTTCCCATACCTTTGCTTTTACCTTTCTTCCTTAGGGTGAAGAGTAACCCTAGAGGCTTGTGACTTTAGACATGCACTTTCTCTTTTGTAGATTTCCATAAGTAAGCTCAAGAGATACATGGTTAGTAACAAAGCACAAGTTTCCTTTTTTTATAATCATTTTGATAAGGAACGAAAAGTGGATTACTAAAGCATGGAAATTTTATAATATGAACTAGATTATTCCATGATATATGCTTAGTTTTAACTTATGAAACAAGCATAGTTAATTCCTTAAGATAATGGGAACAAATCTAATTCAATCATGGAGAGCGATAAATGTAGAAGAATCATATCCAATTTAAGCAAGAAGCACAACAACATAAGTCATTGGATTGATTTTTCTTTTTTTAAGTTAGATTACGCACTTCCAAAGAGAAACTTATTCTCTACAAGTGAGACTACTTGGGTTACTTAGATAAAAGCATCAGTCTCACTCTTCTAGTTATAGAGAGAATTTTCCTTTTATAAGTGTCCTAAGGATTTGAATTCCTTACATGACACCTTATTCTTTTAAGATCTTGGAATATCTCTCTATATCTAGAATCGTGGCAATAATAAGATAATTAGTGAAAAGCATGCCATGAGGAACTTGCAACAATTTAAAGCATGTAGATTGCCATAGAATAGAAATGATGAATATGCAATCTACCATATGAGAGGAATTTCTTCAAAGAATGGTGACATAGTTTTAAAGACATTTGAAGTGCTTCTTTTTCTATGTGACTACACAAGACACATGAGAAATGATAATTTAAGATACTTGTACTTTAAAAACATAAGTGTTACCATCCTTTGGCTTTCCTCCATGTTGTAGGCCTTGATTTTCCGCACAGTATAATTCTTTATTTCCTACAACATCAATATCTTTCCCGAGATGATATGAGTTTTGAATAAATATCTTTGGGTCAATCTTGGATATATAGATCATTGAAGATTGATAGCTTGAGTTAATAGGAATTAAATTGACTCTCTCAAGCACCCCAAAGCTTCATATCATCTCCTTCTCCTGCAAAACTTGTCAAGCATATTTTGGTACCCATCTCTTGATGGGTCCATCAGGGTTAGTCAACAAAGATCTAGGAACCCAAACGTCCTTTGTGTTAGCACTAGGTAAACTCATTACCTTTCTAGCACAAGTTGCAATTTTGGGTTGCCTAGTTACATCAGAATTAATTGACAAGCTAGAAGTGGGATTGTTACCAATGGGACAATCTTTGCATTGATGTCCCTTCTTTCGGCATATGTAGCATAGGCGATCTTCAAGCCTTGAAGATTTCTTCCTTCCTTGTTTCTTGCTTGCTACATGGTTAGTGAGTATTTTCTTTTCTAACCCTATGCTTTTTCGTTTCAAATAGGGACAAGACTTAATTAAGTGTCCCTTCCTTGGGCATTTAAAACAAAGTTTATCATCCTTGTTTATAATCAAGTCATTTTTAATATAGGGACATGACCTAATCGAGTGTCCCTTTTCAAAGCATTCACTACACTTCTTACTTTTCTTAGTGTGAAGTGTGGCTTGATCATTACCTTGGATGTTACCTTTTATGGAGGTGTGGTTGAGGCTTTTGGAGGAGGCATTGATTTTCATCTTTTGTTCCTTCCTCTTGGCAATCCTCAAGTCCTTGACATTTCCTTCAAGGTGTTTAATGCATGCCACGGTTGTTCCCGTCTCAAGCTTCTTCACCATGTGATTATGATTATCTTGAGAAGGTTGAGCAATGCACTTCCCTTTTAGTTGTGTCAAGCTCATTTTTAGCCTCTCATTCTCTTCTTTGAGCTTTTAATATGTATCATCTTTTGTTCCTGCAAATTCTAGCTCAAAGGAAGTTTTGCTTGTCGACGGACAACAAACATTAGCACATGGTAATGCAGTTTTAATTTGAATACATGTGCATGAGTGAGGTTGTTGGGATTTTAAGTTTTCTATCACAACCTCATGAGCGATATTTAATATGATATGATCATTTATAAGATTTTCATGAGAACATAGAAGCATATCATATTTTTCTTGAAAAGCTAGATTTTCAACTTTTAGCTTTTCTACTTGGTCCTTAAGCAAGGCATTCCTATTTACTAATTGAGCGATACAATGTAAAGTGTTCTCTTGCTCAATTGAAATAGTTTCATACCTTTGGACCAAATCAACATGAGAGCACTTTAGCTCCTCATGTTCTTTAGTCAACTCGTCAAAGTATAGCATTTTCATGGAGAGAACATTTTCTAGCCTTTGACGAGCTTCGCTTTGCTCTCTCGCTCTTTCTAGAAGTTTGAGCATGACCGCCTTATCTTCTTGGCTTAGGCGAGCGTAGAGTTGCATGAAGCTCCTTTCTTCCTCCTCATCCTCATTTGTGCTTCCGCTATCATTTTCATTAGCCACATAACATATGTGGGAATCGTAATGGGAAGACAAACCTTTTGGAGAGGTGGATTCATCATTTGGTCTCCATTGGTCATTTTCTTCTTCTTCCTTGCAAGGGTTAGTATCACAAAGACCAAAGGAAGTAGAAGCACAAAATGAACTATCATGTTTGGACTTATCAAATTTGCTTTTAATTCTAGTCCAAATATCATGCACATCACAAATAGGTTTATCATATTTTATTATGAAGGCATGATAATCTTCTTCGCTAAGGGATTTACTTAAGATGTCATAAGCTAGATAGTTTAAGCGTATACATCTAAGATCTTCCTCGGAAGCATTTTCCCTAGTATAGTTAGAAGGAATGATACTCTTGTCTATCATTTGTTCTAATTGTGGATCTATGGTTTTAAAAGCGTTTATCACCCTAGTAGACCATGAATCATAATTAGAACAGTCGGGAAGCAATATCTCAAGAGTTACCTCATTGTTTTCCTTCGGAGGTGTCTTCTTGTTCTTTTGGGATCTTTTACGAACCATCACTTCGAGTTGTTAGACTCAAGATGAAGTGCCTAGCTCCGATACCAATTGAAAGTTTCCTAGAGGGGGGGTGGCTAGGCGAAACCTGAAAATTATAACTTTACACCCCAACTAAATCCCATGATTAGTGGTTAGAACAAGATTCACAATTATCGGAGTATAAAACTAAGTCCTTTGCTTGCAACGGGTATTGATTTCAAAGAGTGCGGAATTTAATCAATAGCAATACTACTAGAAATGAGTGGAGAATAATGCAAGGAGGCTTAGATAAGAAGAGGATAAATACAAGTTCTTTCTTGCAAGGAGTTGCTTCTCTAAATGAGAATATAACTTGAAGCAACACAAAATAATATTAGCAAAGAGTAGCGCAAGAGAACTTAGAAAGGAAGAGAACAAACAACTCACAAGCAATAAACACACGAGACACGGGTGATTTGTTTTACCGAGGTTCGCCCCTCGAAGGCCTAGTCCCCGTTGAGGAGTCCACTAAGGACAGGTCTCTTTCAACCCTTTCCCTCTCTCAACCGATCCCCAAGATCGGCGAGCTCTTCTTCTTCTCAAGGATCACTTAAGACCCTGGGATCACCACACACTTCGGTGTCTCTTGCTAGCTTTACAAGCCTCCAAAACTTTGGAGGAAGTTCAATGGGAGTCAAAACTCCACGCACAAATGAACGCAAGAAGTAGCACACACTTTCTCTCAATGAATCTCACAAGGCTCTAGAGCTAAACTCTCACAAGAGGCTTTCTTTAGCTTGCTCTCTCTTTTGTGGCACTTGTGTGGTTTGTAGTGGTCTAAATCTTGTGTATAGGATGGATCAATGAATAGAAGAGGTTGGGAGGGCTTGGATATGTCAACTATGTGACTTGGAATGTTACTTGGGCTCCCACACCTTGAAGTGGCCGGTTGGGGTGGTATTTATAGCCACCAACCAAATTGTAGCCGTTGGAGAAGGCTGCTGGCGAAAGGCGCACCGGACAGTCCGATGCGCCACCGGACAGTGTCCGATGCGCTATCACGTCATCTTGTTGTTAGGGCCTGAAGCTGGTCGACTGTTGGGGGCTTTGTCCTCACGTGGCACCGGACAGTCCAGTGTCACACCGGACAGTCCGGTGCCCCTCTGTCCTGCTGCTCTGACTTCTGCCGTGGAACTGTGCTACAATGTTCATCCGTCAGAGTCGACCGTTGCGCGCAGATAGCCGTTGCTCCGCTGGTGCATTGGACAGTCCGGTGGCACACCGGACAGTCCGGTGAATTATAGCGAAGGTACGCCTGGGAAACTCGAAGCTGAGGAGTTTGAGTTGATTCACCCTGGTGCACCGGACACTGTCCGGTGGTGCACCGGACACTGCCCGGTGGTGCACCGGATAGTCCAGTGCGCCAGACCAGGGCACACTTCGGTTTCCTTTTTGCTCCTTTCTTTGAGGCCTAACTTGTTCTTTTTATTGGTTTGTGTTGAACCTTTGGCACCTGTAGAATGTATAATCTAGAGCAAACTAGTTAGTCCAATTATTTGTGTTGGGCAATTCAACCACCAAAATCATTTAGGAAAAGGTGTGAGCCTATTTCCCTTTCACACCCCATCTGAGCAGGTTGCGCACCAAGTTGAGTGCCACCTCGGACTGGAAGCACTCGGGAGGGTCTAGCAAGGCCATGGCGGCTACGGCGATAGAAGAGCGCGGAGAGCTCGAGGGCGAAAGGGAGCAGCGAGTGAAAAGAGTGACTGCCGCACTCGGGGGAATCCCTTTTAAGGAGGACTCTCCCGTTCACGCCCCAAGACGCCGCAGTAGATTTCGCCCGACGCGCACCAAGGCGAGCCAGCCTTTGACACGAGGGCCCGGGCCCACGAGTCATACTCTTTGGGCGTCGGTCTCCGTGTGCGAAGAAGGCGAACTGCCGCGCCTCCTCATCTCCGCCGAAAGCAGCGGACCAGCCTCTGACGCGTGGGTCCGGGCCCACGAGTCATCCTCCTTGGGCGCCGGTTCCTGGGTGCAGAGAAGTCGAACCGCCGCTCGCGTCAGTGCCGCGCCTCCTCGGGGCCGCCACAGAAGACAGAGAAGGTGAATTTTCAAAACCAATGCAGCGGTATCGAGGCACCCCGCACGTGGCCCGGCTAAACCATCAAGTGCGAGGGTCACGGGTCAGTCAGCCGCGGGGACAGACATGGCAGTTGACGTGTCCAAAGGCGAGCTGGCAGTAATCATGTCAGCAAGCGCACGGAAGCGGGGCACCAATCGCCAACCAGGCTTTGGCCCCACCTGCAGGCTCGAATCCTCCCCTGATGTGGGTTCGGGGGCCACTGTCGGTACCCTGAAACAAGGGTACCCCTTACTACAGCATGAAGACGCGGTGCCCACGCGGCTATCTCTAGTCGCGTGGTGAGCAGCACCCGACCCCGCCACGTGGATGGTTCCAGGGCCACCACGTGGCCAGAGAAGACAATATCCCCCAAAGTATCAAAAGTGGGTCCGGACCCCACTGGAAAGTACTGGACCCCTGTATATACGGACCGGACCTCCGGGTAAGGTCTAGGACCCACACAGGCACGAACCGGACCCCTAGGATGGGTCTCGGACCCCCTGTGTGGGGTCTGGGCCACTCTCAGCAGGGTCCCGGGATTCTGGGGCAAAGAATACCCAGACTTTAATCAAGGCCAGGCGGGGGTCTGGAGCCGACACGTGTTCGGACCATACCGTATACGCTTCTGCTCCCCGCTCAGGCGGAGACCCGATGCTGCCACGTGGCCCACTGCCCATGACGTAAGCCAGCGGGCGGAGCCTGACGTAAGGCCTCTGGGTCGCGCGGCCTCTGCATTTATTGCGGATAAGCCGCGCCGCCTGTCCACTCCTTTGGCAGGCGATGTGCCGCCTCAGCATTTAATGTGCCTTGTCCACTCCACTAGCAGGCGATGTGCCATCTCAGCATTTAATGTGCCCTGTCCACTCCGCTGACGAGTGACGACCAGGCCATCCTGCAGGCGGCGTGTCTGTCTATTCCGTTGGCAGGCAGTACGCCCATGCTGCGGCATACACTGTGCTCATCATCACTCGCGCGTTACCAAGGAGGCAGCGCGGCATATAAACACTGTAGGTGCTACAGACATTATGGCGCTCGGAGATCTTCTGGGCGACGCTGGCATTGGATACTTCTATATGTATTCCCTCCGTTTTGCCTTTGGGCCCACATATCGGGGCTCAGCACCCTTGTACGTGCCCCCCTTGAGCTATAAAAGGGGAGGCACACAACGTTACAAGGGAGAGAGACTTAGACCCAGCTAAGGCTCGCACACTCACTCAAGCTCTCAAGCTCAATACATCACACAGTGGAGTAGGGTATTACGCTCCGGCGGCCTGAACCACTCTAAACCCTTGTGTGTTTTTGTGTTCCTCTCGTTTCCACTTAACAGGCAAAACGTTTATGCCCCTCCTCATCTTAGAATTTAGGGCGGGTGCATTCCGCCACCCGGACGGAGAATTCCCTCTCCAACATGAGTCAACCATGGTTCAAATCTCCATTTGTGTATAATTTTAGCTTGTTACCATTTAAATATAGGAAACACGATGACTATAGAGACCGTGGAACCGAAAAAACTAATGCTTTATATAGTAGATACATGGTCGCAACAGTTCATTTCCATTTACTTTTGCAATAACATAATGCTATTAGCACGCTTTCATCTAGAATTGTTAATAATCAGGAGCCCACTGGTCACTGCAGCCAAAGGGTTCTTTCGATAACCAGTGTATGTTTATTGCTCTGCAGTTTGCACTTTTGGATAAAAAAGGCAGATCGTGTAGTATGTCCGCCTGATGGTTTTTGCAGGATAACAACAAGCACCTTTGATTTCGAAGGCCATATTCATGACTTGCCTAGCTCACCTAAAGTTCTACAACCATCCAACGGCTTGAGCTCGTCACATCATTGCAAGTGTAGACACAACTTTAATGCTTCCCATATGCTGATAGTTTATTAAAGCCAACAAACATTGTTTCAGCATTCTGTTCACACGGATAACTGCCAAAGCAACAACGTCAGCAAACTGACAGAGTACATAAAGCTCCATGGTGAAAAGACGAATTCTCCCTTAAGACCTTATGCACAAAAACAAGCAAGAGCGGCAAACAAGGGCCACCACGGTCATCTTCAAACAAATATCAAGGCCACCGACTTTGAACAAACATGTATAACCATAACCTGCTTTGACTTCAAACACATAATACGACTTTATTATCCTGAAAGCCGATGAGTTGGATCAAATGTCCATAACTGAAAAGTTTCATGTTCTTGTACAACATTTGAAATCCAGGCTTCCTAAATACCTTACAATCTTTTATCTTCCATGTTTGAGGCAACAAAAATAACAAATCCCTAAGTTACAGAGCATTCCTAATATAAACGTGTCACTATGAAAAGATCTCCCAAATATACATAATCATATTCACCTAAAATTTTCAAAGGCTATGAAAACACAGAAGAATCATGATAGTTTTGTAACCAACAAAAGCTCACAAATAAAGTTTTTTGCAACAGCTTAAGGGCTAATTTTTACTGCCATCCAATCGTTGAATCCATCATACTTTTGTCTTCTTGTAAAAATCAACCTTTGATTGCTTTTTAGGTTCAAATCATCAACCTAAGCACAGTAACACAATGAGAATTAGATGATTAACCATACGAAAAGTCGAAAACTCATTGTATCGGGTATCATCAAGTTAGACTCTTGATTTCCATTTATCTGTGCATTTTGGATGTAGTAGCAATGGTAATAATAAAAGCACAAATTCTGGAATTGATAAAGCTGTCAGGACCATTGGTAGTTGGTGGTACCCAAGTACTTATTCATAGCCTATTACCATGAAATAACTATTTACAAATGGAACTGGGTTTTCTTCTTTTGCTAAACATAAAACAGAACAGTAAGCTACTGTGATTTGATAGGATTTTCTGATAATTTTGGCACTTAATGGCTGTTAGAAAGTTAGGCATTTTTAGTTTTAATTTAATCCAGAAAAACAGTGCGATATATGTGATGACATGTATGTGCATGTGTGTATAACTACTCGCATAAGCAGTAAATAGCAATAAAACATGCACAAATACGAAGAATAGAGTGTACCCAGCGGAGGGACCGATGCTCAAGGCATCAGTGGCTCCATTCACACGAGTCATCTCGTGTGTTTGTTCGATGTAGCCGTACAAAGTCGATGCAGGAAGGTGTACGCAGTGCAGTCCCTCGAACGGTCGCCGGGAAGAAGACGAAGCAGATCACGCGAGCAGTCGCGAAGACGCTCCCCAAAAATCTGATCGCCCGCACACCCGTGCAAGTGTATCTCTGCGGTTGGTGATTTCGGAGGCCTGCTCTCCCACTCTCTCTGTGCTCGCAGAAGGTGGGACGGGAATGTGTTGCTTGCAATTCGCGTGAGGTGATTCGCATAGCTGGAAGAGCCCTCTCCTCTCCATTCTTATAGGCGGCCAGAAGGAGGGAGAAGAGCAACGGACAGAAACGGTCACGCATTTAGAACTGGAAACTGACGACCGTTACTAGCCATAATCGACAGTAACTGACGTCCGTTACTGGCCATAATCGTCAGTAACTGACGTCCGTTACTCGCCACTGGAAACTGACGTCCGTTAATGACGGTCATCACTCCAGGCAAAATGCGCAACCGTTTGAAAGGAATATTCGGACCAAGGTCCGATCTACCACGAGCCACGAGCCACGAGCCACGAGCCACGGCCACGGCCACGGCCACGGCCACGGCCCGGCCGGCCGGCGGCGGCGGCGGCGCGCGCGCGCGCGCGTGTGGCAGTCCTTCATCCTTTTCTCAACTTCTCAATAGATGCACCAATGGTCCACCTATTTAAGTTGATTAATTTGTCCTTTGAACTTCCAATATGGTACTAAATAATTAGTACACCATAGCATTAAAGTGGGCCATTAGCATTGACTATTATTGAATATTAATTTGGGCCAAGCCCATATTAATCCAACAATCCCCACCAAATGCTAAGTCACACTAAAAAGCTCTCATCATCTCAAACGTTTGATATACTGGTGTTTCGATGGAGACTGTTAAGTTGAACATCCACCTAGAACTTAGACTACACTTGACCACAACTGCACAATGGACTAGACCTTGAATTAGCAGTTTTGCGTGGAATGAGTTTCATCTAAACTCTTTACCAGTACTAGATTGCTGAACGCATCCCCTCTGGTTGGAGCATATAAGTCAAACTCCATAGCCTTTCATGGGTATCTAGAAACCACCCAGATCTCATAAACTGTGACTAGCAGTTAACCCATATAGGTATGTTCCTCTAAAGATGTTCTGTAGGACAACATCTTTGCTTCACAAAGCCACTTGGAACATATTAAGGTGTAAACACCAACCTACCTTACAGTAAGGAAAGATATGCATCTGAAATGAGCCTTATTAAGGGTCTTTCCTCTCAGTCTACCACTAGCTTGTTTCACCATTCTAATTCACGGGATCTCCGATCACATAGAATAGGTTACCACTATGATAAACTTTAGGTGGGTCTCATGCCCATCTCACTTGATGCACTATCTATCACACTACGTGATAGCCCCTTAGTAAATTGATCTGCCAGATTTTTAGACGTATGGACATAATCCAACGCTATTACTCCGGAGTTTCTCAATTTTCTGACAGATTTCAAACGCCTCTTTATGTGCCTTGTCGACTTCATATTATCCTTAGAACTGTTTATCTTAATTATCACAGTCTGATTATCACAGTTCATGGAAATAGCCGGCACAGGTTTTTCAACCACCGGTAAATCCATAAGGAGTTCACGAAGCCACTCAGCCTCAACTGAAGCGGTATCTAATGCTGTGAGTTCTGCTTCCATAGTCGACCTCGTTAAGATGGTCTGCTTGCAAGACTTCCATGAAACAGCACCACCTCCAAGTGAAAACACATATCCACTTGTGGCATATATCTCATCAGCATCAGATATCCAGTTTGCATCACAATAACCCTCCAGTACTGTTGGGTACCCGGTATAATGGATGCCTAAACTCATAGTACCCTTTAGATAGCGCAAAACTCTCTCAAGAGCACGCCAGTGATCATCTCCCGGATTTGAAACAAATCGACTAAGTTTGCTCACAGCAAATGAGATGTCAGGCCTCGTAGCGCTAGCTAAGTACATGAGTGAACCAATTATTTGGGAATATCTCAATTGATCCCTAGCTATTCTTCGATTTTTCTTTAATAGCTTACTAGGATCATAAGGCGTTGGAGCAGGTTCACATTCGCTAAAACCAAAGCGACTCAAAACCTTTTCCACATAATGGGATTGCACAAGTGTGATCCCACCAATGCCTTCTCTCAGTAGCTTAATGTTAAGAATAACATCAGCTTCTCCCAAATCTTTCATTTCAAAATTATTAGACAGAAAGTCTTTTGTCTCTTTAATCACATCAAGACTCGTCCCCAAGATTAGAATGTCATCAACATATAGGCATAAAATTACTCCCTCGCCCCCACCATACCGATAGTATACACACTTGTCTGCTTCGTTCACAACAAAACCGGCAGATGTCAAAGTTCTATCGAACTTTTCATGCCATTGCTTAGGTGCTTGTTTTAGGCCATATAACGATTTCAATAATTTACACACCTTGCCTTCTTGATCGTTTGCTACAAACCCAGCTGGCTGCTCCATGTAAATTTCCTCATCTAGCTCTCCATTTAGGAATGTTGTCTTAACATCCATTTGATGGACGAGAAGACCATGAGAGGCAGCCAAAGAAAGTAGCACACGAATTGTGGTCAATCGAGCCACAGGTGAATAAGTATCAAAGAAATCTTCACCTTCCTTCTGTGAATAGCCTTTAATTACAAGCCTCGCCTTGTACCTTTCAATAGTACCATCAGGCCTAAGTTTTTTCTTGAACACCCATTTACTTCCAATGGGCTTACACCCATAAGGACGCTCAACTACCTCCCAAGTTGCATTAGACATAATAGAATCCATCTCACTCCTTATTGCTTCCTTCCAAAAGTCAGCATCAGGAGAGGAATATGCCTCTTCAATGGTACTTGGTGTGTCATCCACAAGATATACAATGTAATCATCACCAAAGGACTTTGCAATCCTTGGTCTCTTACTCTTTCGAGTTGATACATTGTCATTTTCCACATGATTATGTATATGGGATTCCTCAGTGTGTTCTACCGGAATAAAATGCTCATGGGGTATCGTTGGTTCATCATTAGACGTATCATGTGTAGCTTTCATGGGAAATTCGTCCTCAAAAAACGTAGCATCTCTGGACTCCATAATTGTACCAACCAACATGTCCGGTACTCCAGAGTTTATAATTAAAAACCTATATCCAATGCTGTGGAAAGCATACCCAAGAAAAACACAATCAACAGTTTTCGGTCCTAATTTGCGCTTCTTGTTAATTGGCACATTCACTTTAGCCAAACAACCCCAGGTGCGCAAATAGGAGATATTTAATTTCTTCTTTTCCCATTCCTCGAATGGTGTGATTTCTTTGTTCTTTGTGGGAACTTTATTCAGGACATGACACGCCGTCAAGATCGCCTCACCCCACCATTCCTTAGATAGCCCTGAAGTCTCTAACATGGCGTTAACCAAATCAGTTAGAGTACGGTTCTTTCTTTCAGCAACCCCATTGGATTGTGGTGAGTATGGCGGTGTCCTCTCATGAATAATACCATGTTCCACACAAAAATCAGAAAAATCACCCGAAAAATATTCTCCACCACGATCAGACCTTAACCGTTTAATTTTCCTCTCGAGTTGATTTTCAACTTCAGCTTTGTAGGTCTTAAAATAATGCAAAGCTTCATCTTTTGATTTTAAGAGATACACATAACAAAATCTAGTAGAGTCATCGATAAAAGTAATAAAATATCGCTTGCCTCCTTTAGTCAATATTCCGTTCATCTCACATAAATCGGAATGTATTAAGTCTAGTGGTGCCAAATTCCTCGCCTCCGCAGCCTTGTGAGGCTTGCGAGGTTGCTTAGATTGCACGCACACCTGGCACTTAGAACCTTTGACTAAATCAAATTTCGGGATTAAATTTAAATCTGCTAACCGCGAAACACAACCAAAATTGATATGACAAAGTCGTGAATGCCAAATAAACGACTCATTCGAAACAACATTGTTCACAGACTTATTACACGCATCATGCAAAGATAAGCGGAACAAGCCTCCGCTGTCATAGCCTTTTCCAACAAACGTTCCATACTTAGACAGTATACATTTATTAGACTCAAAGACAATTTTGTAGCCATCTCGGCACAATTGAGAGCCACTAACTAGATTCTTTTTGATGGAGGGGACATGCTGCACGTTCTTCAATAGCACCGTCTTTCCCGAAGTAAACTTCAGAATGACTGTACCAACACCAAGAACACGCGCATGTGATCCGTTCCCCATCAGCAAGGCTCCAGTCCCTTTGCACTGATAAGAAGAAAATAAAGAAATATCAGCACACACATGAATATTAGCACCGGTATCAGCCCACCACTCAGGGGATTGACACACTGAAAGAACAGTAGGTAAAAGATTACCATACCCCGATGTTCCTTCTGCAGTCTCGCTAACAACCATGTTTACTGTTTTCTTCTCTTGAGCTGGTTTTTTCTCTTGCTTAAATTTGCGGTCTGGACAAGCGCTTGCCCAATGATCAGTACTCCCGCAAACAAAGCAACCAGCTCCTTTGTTCTTCTTTTTGAACGAGGCTGCCTGCTTGGGCTTCGTGGCATTCTGTTGCTTGTTTTTCTTTTTATTATTATGTGATGCATTGGAGTTCTTCTTTTGTACCATATTGGCACTAGAAGTTTCAACTCCTTTTCCACGAGTGTCTTTTGCTCTCGCCCTCTCCTCAACATCAAGAGAACCAATAAGCTCAGCCACGCTAAACTCTTGTCTCTTATGTTTTAGAGTGGTAGCAAAATCCGTCCAAGAAGGTGGCAGTTTAGCGATAATACCGCCGGCCACGAACTTGTCAGGCAAGACACATGGGAACTGTTCGAGTTCTTTAGCCAGTGCCTGTATTTCATGAGCCTGTTCAACTACAGGACGGTTTTCCACCATCTTATAGTCAAACAGCTGCTCCATGATGTACAGCTCGCTACCAGCATCAGAAACACCAAACTTCTCATCTAATGCATCCCATAACTCTTTTGCAGATGTGCACGTTAGATAAGAATCAACATACTTGTTGGCAAGAGCGCCAATCACGGCGCCTCGAAACAGGTTATCGGCAACGTCGAACATTCTCTCCTCTTCAGGAGTGAACTGTTCGGGTTTCCCCTGTGCGGCGTGATAGCAGTTCATTGCGGTCAACCACAGTATCATCTTACTACGCCATCTCTTGTAAAACGTCCCATCAAAAGGTTCACTTGGTTTTAACGCAGCAGCAAAACCACTAACAGAAAAATGCCTAATATCAGATTTTTGGATTGTTAGAAAGTTAGGCATTTTTAGTTTTAATTTAATCCAGAAAAACAGTGCGATATATGTGATGACATGTATGTGCATGTGTGTATAACTACTCGCATAAGCAGTAAATAGCAATAAAACATGCACAAATACGAAGAATAGAGTGTACCCAGCGGAGGGACCGATGCTCAAGGCATCAGTGGCTCCATTCACACGAGTCATCTCGTGTGTTTGTTCGATGTAGCCGTACAAAGTCGATGCAGGAAGGTGTACGCAGTGCAGTCCCTCGAACGGTCGCCGGGAAGAAGACGAAGCAGATCACGCGAGCAGTCGCTCCCCAAAAATCTGATCGCCCGCACACCCGTGCAAGTGTATCTCTGAGGTTGGTGATTTCGGAGGCCTGCTCTCCCACTCTCTCTGTGCTCGCAGAAGGTGGGACGGGAATGTGTTGCTTGCAATTCGCGTGAGGTGATTCGCATAGCTGGAAGAGCCCTCTCCTCTCCATTCTTATAGGCGGCCAGAAGGAGGGAGAAGAGCAACGGACAGAAACGGTCACGCATTTAGAACTGGAAACTGACGACCGTTACTAGCCATAATCGACAGTAACTGACGTCCGTTACTGGCCATAATCGCCAGTAACTGACGTCCGTTACTGGCCATAATCGTCATGCGCAACCGTTTGAAAGGAATATTCGGACCAAGGTCCGATCTACCACGAGCCACGAGCCACGGCCACGGCCCGGCCCGGCCCGGCCCGGCCGGCGGCGGCGGCGGCGCGCGCGCGCGTGTGGCAGTCCTTCATCCTTTTCTCAACTTCTCAATAGATGCACCAATGGTCCACCTATTTAAGTTGATTAATTTGTCCTTTGAACTTCCAATATGGTACTAAATAATTAGTACACCATAGCATTAAAGTGGACCATTAGCATTGACTATTATTGAATATTAATTTGGGCCAAGCCCATATTAATCCAACAATGGCAGTGCCCATTTAGTAGGGCACAAAATAAATATGAAATTGAGATGGAGATGCTATTTAAATCTGAGTACTGTTTGGCATGTATATTTAAACCTATGTTAATATAGATCAACACATATAGATTGGTTTTCTTAATTTTATTGGGGTTCCTATAGTAGAACACATCAAGCATTTAACCCATAACAATGGCAAAAGTCGGGCCAATAAATCCTGAGAGGACAGAACCAATGGCCCCCAACACTGTCTATGGGCATTCAGGTGGCCTTGATTGCTCACAGATAAGGCCATCCCTCTATGTGTTTTTCTTCGTTTGTTAAGCGAACGTCGAGGATATATGGGTTGAGAAACAAATCTGTGCACGACGGAGTAAAGAAAGAAGGATAAGGACTTTTTAGCAAAAGTAACGACGGTGAAAATCAGAAAAGCTAGTATTTTATAGTAGTAAAGATATATATCGGATGAAATCTAGTTTAACAAGAAAACAAATTTGCTAAACTAGAATCACAGGCTCTTCATACGTTCTCGCAAGACTCATGTTAGAATCCGGATCGTATCCCAACATCGCCATCAATTAATTAATTTTTTATGGTGGAACACATTTATCTAGGTCGAAGGTCTTAACTTGAAAAATATAGCTCGTTTTTTTCTATATTTTTTATTTGAAGATTTAATATGTTATCGGATATCCTTTCAACCGCTTTGTCTAGGTCAAAGGTCTTTGGTTGAAAAGGGAACCCACTTTTTTCTAGTTTTGTTGGAAGATTTAACTTGTTATTCTTTTTTCGTGCAGAAATAACATGTTATTCCTTGAGTGACAGAGGACAATTAGACGCTCGGTAACTTTACTTAGGACATGTATAACCATATTTAATATAGAATTTTTTTCAGAGGTTTTTAGAGGATAATTGAAACAAACACAATAGACAATCTCTTTGTGAAATTCTCGACTCTACATGAATTTCTATACATATTGTCTATTAATTGTATATATAAACTAGAGTGTTAGAGTTGTATTATACAATCTTTTAATTTTTTTTGTATTTAGAAAATCGAACCACCGTATCGAAGTTGTACATGCCCTTATCTCAAAATATGTCATATTTATTTCTCGAAGATGTTTATAGGACCCTTAATAACAAACTGCACCTCACATGTATACATATACTAATGCAATGTTTATACGTTTCAATAACACACAATCATATTTAATCTTACTGTTGATATATGATGGGGTATTGGTTAATCCTTGGTTAGGCTGTCTCCAGCAAGAGACGCTAAAGCGCCTGCTACCCTATATATAGCGTTTTTCGTCGTCCGCTACCGCCCCAGCAAAAAACGGTAAACGATCCGCTAAAATATAGCGTCTGTCCGGCCACCGCTAAATCTAGCGTTTTGCTGTTCACCCGCTATCCATCGCTGCGCATGGGTGTCCTCGTCTCCGAGCAACGTCCGCACAGTTGAGCCAGCAGCGGCACCCATGCCTACGACCCGGCGTAGTCGAGACAGTAGGAGGACCATCACACAGAGAAGGAGGACCACCGCGCCATAGCCGTCGGGGCGGAGCTTCCATGGTTGTGTTCGCTGCGGCTTAAAGCGGCTTTAATCCGGCTGCGGCTGCGGCTTCTACAGTATTTTGTCTCTACTGATTGCAGCTGCAGCAGTACAAACAGCCGTAACAGTACGGCTTTAAGCCGCAGCGAACACAGCCCATGTCGCGGTGGAGGACCTGGCCTCGACTGCGGTAGCCGCAGCCGCGTGCTGGAGCAAACAGTGACACACTGGTAGAAGCTCGGGAAAAGGATTGCCGCTCTGGTAGAACAACCCGGCTGGAGCAAACAGCGGCACTGGTAGACACGGCGAAGGTGCTCGAAGCTACAGCCATGGCGTAACGTTCTCTAGCTGAAGCCATGACGCAAGGTGCTCCAAGCTACAACCATGGCGTGAGGTGGTCCAAACTGTAGCCATGGCGAAGATGGTGGGATATCGCGCGCAAGGTTCTCGACAAAATGCTCCCGCCGTTGCGAAGCAAAAAAACGACGGTTCTGATTTAGTAAAATAATATATTCAGTTTGTTAAGTTGGCATATTAAAGTGGATGAGATATAGAGGATGAATTTTAGAGGATGATATAGAGGATGAAGATACACTAGTACAATTTGGCTCTATACAAGCGGTAGGCTTTTTATATCACAGGCGGTTCGGTTAGAAAACCGTCTGTGATGTCCCAAGCGGTTCGATACGCCTGTGATGTATTAGTATCACAAGCGGTTTTTGTTTAGGACCGCCTGTGGTGCTCTATTCTTTTCACAAACGGACCCTAAGGAAAAACCGCCTGTGATTGAAATGAATTAATATTTTAATTTTTAACAGAAATATGAAAATACAATTTAAATGAATTAATATTTTAATCTATCACAGACAGTTTTTATTCCGACCGCCTGTGAAGTTAATCTATCACAGGCGGTCGGAATAAAAAACGCCTGTGATGTTATCTATCACAGGCGGTGTTTCTAAATATCCGCCTATGATTGTTTACAATTTAAAAGACTTGTTGGTCGGCATGAACCCTAACTTTTCCCGCCCGAGCTGACACATTGCGCCGCCAGGTTGCCGTCGTCCCTGTCCCCGTCCCTGAGCTCGAGCGCCGCCGTCCCCGAGCCCGAGCGCCGAGTGCGCCGCCGTCCCTAAGCCCAAGCGCCGCTGTCCCCTTCCCCGAGCCCGAGCGCCGCCGTCCCCGAGCCCGAGCGCCGAGTGCGCCGCCGTCCCTGAGCCCAAGCGCCGCCGTCCCCGAGCTCTTTCTTCTTCCTCTCGTAGTAAGGTCGAAGTTCAGGTTCTATTTCTTCTAAGTTCATGGCTCGAATTTCCTATATGTGTTTGAATTATATATGTGTTTGAATCATATATGTTAATTGATGGCAGATTACTTGTGTTTGAATCATATATGTGTTTGAATACACAGCTGGATATATATGTGTTTGAGATGTTGAGTTGTTATGCAACTTGATATGTGTATAAATCTGTGTATGATGGAACTTGATATGTGGATGAATATGTGTATGGAACCTGTATGTGGATGAATATGTGTATGATGGAACTTGATATGTGGATGAATATGTGTATGGAACTTGATATGTGGATGAATATGTGGAATATGTGTTTGAATCTGTGTTTGAATCTGTTATTAATTCTGTATATGAATCCGGAATCTAAATATGAATCTGGAATCTGTATATTGAAATACAGTCGGACTTATATTTAAAACCGTCTGTGATGTGTGTCTATCACAGGCGGTTTTTTTAAACTGGACCGCCTGTGATGTGTGTCTATCACAGGCGGTTCTTTTAAACCGGACCGCCTGTGATGTGTGTCTATCACAAGCGGTTTTTGATTGACCGCCTGTGATATTATTTTACATCACAGTCGATGCACCACAAGCGGTTCCTGGAACCGCCTGTGTAGAGGCTAACCGGACCGCCTGTACAGAGGTTTACTGTAGTAGTAATATAGAGGATGAAATTCTTTAGAGTGTTCTGTAAAGAACAAAGAAGGATGAATTTTAGTGGATATTGCTGGAGACAGCCTTAGACCCTACCAACAGTACACACGACTACGCCAGGGCCCAGTATTAGGGGGTGTTTGGTTACCCCAAACTAAAATTTAGCCCCTGTCCCATCGAATGTTTGAACCTCCGTTCCGGGTATTAAATGTAGTCGGATTATAAAACTAATTTGTCAGCCGAAGATTAAAAGACGAGACGAATCTAGTCCGGTTGGTTGGGTCTATATTTTATACTCCTATTTAAAAGTCAAACGCTTGATGTGACCCGGGCTAAACTTTAGCAGGGGCAACCAAACACCCCCTTAATAGCATAGGCGTAAAAGTTGACTCGCACCGCAACTGTATATGTATTGACCACGTCACGTCTCTTAGCCGTCGTCGCATGGGCAAATGAATGCACACGGGTCCTGGCTGTCCCCTGCACTGCATCTTTACACTTCCCGTAGCTCAGCAGCCCTGTATGGCAACACCAAATTTGGCTTCTTGCTTGCGGTATATATAGACGATGCACCACGTTCGTGTCTTTCATCAACAGCTCTGCTAGCTTCTTGTAGCACTAGCAAGTTGTACTCCTCTCCTACCAAGTACTAGTAGAGTAGCTTTGTAGCAACCATGGGAAGCGCTTGGGCCAACGTCCGCGAGATCTGCCGCGCACAGCGTGCCGACGGCCCCGCAGCCGTGCTCGCCATCGGCACGGCCAACCCGGCGAACTGCGTGCCCCAGGACGAGTTCCCCGACTTCTACTTCCGCGCCACCAAGAGCGACCACCTCACTGGCCTCAAGGAAAAGTTCAAGAGAGTTTGTAAGCATGCGCATGGAACCTCAGCCAGCTTAATTAATTATCTGGATTTGCTTTCACTGTCGATGATGATGTTGCCAATAACTAGTAGTATCGTTTACGTGATTGTGATTTCTACGTACACGTACGTACGTACTCACCAGGCCAGAAGCTGGGCGTGCAGAAGCGCTACCTGCACCACACCGAGGAGCTGCTGAGCGCGCACCCGGAGTTCCTGGACCGCTCCTCGCCGTCCCTCGACGCGCGTCTGGACATCGTCAAGACCGCCGTCCCGGAGCTCGCCGCGCAGGCCTGCAGGAAGGCCATCGCCGAGTGGGGCCGCCCGGCCGCCGACGTCACGCACCTCGTCGTCGCCACCAACTCCGGCGCGCACATCCCGGGCGTCGACTTCCAGCTGGTCTCGCTCCTGGGCCTCCGCCCGACCGTGCGCCGCACCATGCTCTACCTCAACGGCTGCTCCGCGGGCGCCGCCGCGCTGCGCCTCGCCAGGGACCTGGCCGAGAACAACCGCGGCGCGCGCGTGCTCGTCGCCTGCGCCGAGATCACCGTCCTGCTCTTCGACGGGCCCGAGGAGGGCTGTTTCCAGACGCTCGTCAACCAGGGCCTGTTCGGCGACGGCGCGGGAGCCGTCGTCGTCGGCGCCGACCCGGCGGCCCCGGCCGAGCGCCCGCTCTTCGAGATCGTGTCCGCCGCGCAGACCGTCATACCGGACTCCGAGGGCGTCATCACCATGCACCTCACCAAGGGCGGCTACGGCGGCAACATCTCCACCAGGCAGGTCCCCGTACTCATCGGCGACCACATCGAGCGCTGTCTCACGGACGCTTTTGCGCCGCTCGGCGTCGGCGCCGGATGGAACGACCTGTTCTGGGACGTGCACCCGGGCTCGTCGGCGATCCTGGACCAGGTCGACGCCGTGCTCAAGCTCAAGCCTGAGAAGCTGGCGGCGAGCAGACGTGTCCTCAGCGAGTACGGGAACATGTTCGGCGTCACGGTGATCTTCGTGCTCGACGAGCTGCGCCGCCGGATGGCGAATGGGGAAGAGGAGGGGGCGCCTGCAGAGTGGGGGGTCATGGTGGCGTTTGGACCCGGGCTCACCGTTGAGACGATGGTGCTCCACCGATCAGGCACCCCAGCCGAGACGAAACTAGGTGAGGCATGAGAAGGTGGGCGTGACCAATTTGTGTTGGAACTTGGATCAGGATTGCATCACTGCATGCATGTTACTTGGTCAACATATTCCGACTATGTCACTATTCTCGACTTCAGGCTATAATAAATTCAACTACATAAACAACTATTAAACTTGATCTAGTTACAAATACAGTACCGGCACGGTGAGAGAAAATGTTGAGCAATCAAGCTTTCGCTGCAATCACCGTTTAAGCATATATACAACCCAATTAAATAAGAGAGGTATGTTGAGAGGACTCTAAAAGGACTGGCTGTCACCAGCAACATCCCCTAAATTTCATCCCCTAAAAGAATATTCTCTGTCATTTAGAGTACACTCTAAAATATTCTGTCCTCTATATCTTCACCATCTCCAGCAACGTCCTCTAAATTACGTCCTCTATATTCAACCTAACCATATTAACAGAATTCTTTTCACCTATTTTCATATCGGATAAAATAAATTACCCATGCATACGATTCCACTATTTTAATAATATAGCAAAAAATCAATACTCAAAGTAATAGTAAAATTAGCACCTCGAGCATGCATTGACTACACTCCATCAGGATTAGGAAATGAAACAAAATGGCATACCAACATAACCTTTTGTTGGAACTGTTATTTGCATTGATTCCTAATAAAAAACATTGACATGAGAAAATACTACCTCCGCGTGCAACCAAACACACCAATGTGAACCAGTATACCATAATTCCAACGGACTGACATCGATGCTTCTACGGGCTCTGGAACCATATTTCCTTAAGTACAAAACCATTTGTTCCTTCTTCTAGAGAAAACATCAAACTTGTGTTGTCCAATCACACCTCCAAGACCAGTTGGACTTGCTGATCACTGTAAACATCAATACTGGACCTGGAACCCTATGTTTCAGCACCAAAGAGCCTGCACAATGAGAAGACTAGGAGCCATCAAAATGAAAAACAAGAGTGGTGAGTTGTAAGCATTTATCAGAACTCAAAAGTATTACTATCATGATTTTACTTGGGTCAGCATATCCTTTTTGACAGTGCACTATCCTACACTTTATTTTATTCATGAAAACTGAATCAGCAACTTATGTGTTGGGATCTGGCAAAATTTGGTGAGGACGAGGAGCACAAATCTTTCTCTTGATTAATTGTTGCTCAAACTTTATGAAGTTTAACTTGAATCCTTACTTATAAAACTTAATGGGCAAATATAATTGTAAGATGGGAGCAAAGATCATTTGAAGTGGACCACCAGCAAAATCATTTGAATATGTTGTTTTCAATTTCAGACGGTTGGATGATTACTATTGGTAAACTGCGCACAGATTTACTCTAATGAATACATCGAAAACTGAATGATTGGATTTAAAGCTTGGAATGTAAATAATTAGCAGTACAATGATTCTGAAAGGATGAAGGATAAGAATGTCCTAAGAGGCATATGAACAAACAGTATCAGTTCTTGAACTGTGTTGATGAAGAAGGGCAACAGAACACCTTTTTACCACCGATCTGCATCAAACTGATAAATACATGTTCAAACCTACTAAAATTTCAAGAAAATGAAGCTAAGATGCACTTACATCTTGTAGTGGCTTCTACCTTGTTTCTTCTAGCGGATAGACCTTGGCCTGCCGTCTTTCTTCTACTAGCGGCCCACAAAGAGGAACGAGGAAGCTCGACGGGATGGCGCCCCCGGGGCCGCTCAACTGCTGGTAGCCGAGGATGGGCAAGGCTTCACCCACTGCCGCCTCGTCGACCTGGGAGCGAGGAGGAGGATGGCGAGAGCGAGGCCGAAGTCTCCAAGCAGGCGCGAGAACTAATTTAGAGGACGCCGAAGGGCACTCCATGTTTAGCGGCTGCTGGCGAGCTCCGGTATTTTACCGGACCCTATAGCGAACGTTGCTGGAGGCGTCGCGGACGACGTTGAACGCTATATATAGCAAACCGAACGCTTTAGCGTTCTTTGCTGGAGACAGTCTAAGGGCCCGTTCAGTTCACACGGAATAGAAGACCGAAATTGTTCCTACCTAGATTGCTTCTCTAATTTGTATAAGTTTTGATCAACAGGAACAATTCTTGGTGCATTCCCTAAGTGAGAAAAAAAATCAAGAGACTACATCATCTCTATACGGCTCATTATATATGTTGTGTCTTGACTGCATTTTTATCATCTATAGGCTTAAAGTTGTACCCTACAGTTTCTTAATTGTCTCTTATATTTAGAAAACTGTTCCAAGAACTCTGAGTTGTACATACCCTAATGAAAACTAACATAACATAGGATTAATTAGGAACTGAGCTATAGCTAACCATTGGTGTTAGCTGACATCGGTGGGTCTCCGGTGTAAGATATTGTTTAAACATTATTTTTAGGAGAATATATCTGGTGCACATGGAAGATTGGTGCACATGGTGCACATATTAAATCATCACCACTCATTTTAGATCTAACGTCTCTAGTTGTTTGGTATATTTTGCTAAGAACACCCTCCAACGTAGTGGTGTGTAGTGGTGGAAGGTGTTATTTGTAAATTGAACGATCAAATAGAGACATTAGATCTAAAATGAGTGTTGATAATTTAATATATGCACCATGTGCACCAATCTTCCATATGCATCAGATATGTCATCTACTTTTAGTATTGATACCAGCCAACCTATGGTCACCCGCTATGCCGCTGGGAACTGATGTGGTCAACCATGCATATCCATGCAAGAGAATGTTTGGTTTCCTTGACTAAAGTTTAGTTCATGTCATATCAGATGTTTAAATATTAAATATAAATATTAAATATATGCTCAATTAGTTTTAATAATAATTTTCATCTATTTAATTAGGTTTATAATTAAGCTATATTTAGTACTTGTAATTATCATCTAAACTAGAGATGATAATGATTACCCGAAATCTGATGGGTAAAAATCATATTAGGGCATGAGTACGCCGATTTTTTATGCCTACGGGTACTTTATTGGGCCATTTACCATACCCATCAAGTATGGTGGGCATGTGTATGTTCTCTCTTGCCCTATACCACTACTCATATAGAAAACCCGCTAACCTATGACATGTGGGTCTAGATTATTAGAAGTGTTCTCTATAAGATAAAATTCCAAAACCCTAACCCTATTTCCTTATGCGAAATTGTGTAAACCCCCCGCACCCGGCTAAACTATGACATACTGGGGTCGATGAATTTATCATACTGGACAAAAATGATGATATGCTATTTTAATATCTTTTATTATTGATGAGTTATGTGGCTTCAATATATTATATTTGGTACTTACTTTTACGATTAAAATGATTATGTGTCACACCCGGTTTTTAGAAGGCAAACCGAATGCGAACCATGTACGTGCCAGGATCAGTTATTCACGTACACAGCAGTTACATAACATGGACATCATCACACAGTGCTCAAATAGTATTAAAAGGGAAATAATAGTCGATTACATCATACGTCTGAGACGTCCATATAGTTCTTACAATAAATCAAAGTGCGGAAAAGAAACGTAGATAACGCGGCCTTCACAGGCAGCCGACTGGGGGATTGCCGCTAACCCACGCCTAGAACTCGTCGTAGTCTTGAAACTCCTAGAAGTCTCCTTCCACAGCTTCATCTTCTCCTGAGCAGTGGTTGCAATGCTGACAACCTGGGGGGGGGGTTTGGTGTGTAGAGCAAGAGTGAGTACACATCAACATACTCAGCAAGTATCCTGTTTGGCTGTAGTGGACTAGCTTTATGTGGGGATAAGTCAAGCAGTTGCTTTTAGTTGGTCAGGTTATTACTTACTAGTAGATAGCCAGGTTTTAACATTAACCCAAGTTATTAGCCCAATGTATCCTTTCCAAACGGAAAGAATACCACTTACCAATACCATAATCATAACCAGAATCACCAATCTCATTGCCACCTGTACCAAAATATCTCTGATCAAGTATCACTAATCTCTGGAGCTCCCTTGGCCGCTCATAACCGCGAGCACGGCTGATATATCAGTTTCATAACACTCTGCAGAGGTTGTGCACTTTACCCACAAGCCGTGATTCCCTTTCTGCCCGGAGAGAGCGACTCCCCATTGACCACTACCTAGGTGGTCCAGCAGGGCATCACTACGTAGCCTTTACAAAGATTCCCCGAGGCTGTAGCCGCCCGTTAGGTTTCCTAAATGTACCGCACTCCTCCCCAAGGGACAAATCAACCTTGGCAGAGCGAGCCGCATACACCGAGCCCCATTGACGGCACAACGGCTAAGCGGACTACACCCCGGTTCCTCCAATTATTCAGCTAAGGGCGTCCCATTCCACCCTCATGGTTGCACTGTTTTCCCGGGCGGTCATCCATTGAACAGGTCCTTACGGAGAGGCACTCGAGAAACTGCTCGAGTCCCCTTGAAGGTCACAAATATAATCATAAATAAGAAGGGGAAAACAACGTATCATAGATAATCACATCATGTTCATTGATTAGAGTTGAGCAATAGCATCAGACTAAGCAGTAATAATCCGACCCAAATAGGTAAACAAGGACATGGATAACAAAAGCTAGTCAATCCTTAGGTATAAATGTGTAATGCGGGAGGTGAATTAAAGAATGAATAGGACAAAGATAGGTCAAGGGACACTTGCCTCCACCAACCGACTGCTGCTCAGGGGCTTCTCCTGCGAATTCCTCGGGCTCTTCGACCGGATCGTTCTCTATGCGAGCGCAAACATACATACATCCACATATTTAATACAAAAGAACAGTACACCATACAAGGTAACAAGTAAAGTGAGTATGCGTCAAGTATGACATTCCATATCGCATTTGTTATGGTTAGAAAGAAACAGGGAAAGATCTCGCAGGGGGTTAAAGCTTATGCACTAATGATTAGTTACAATTGGTTCTTAACAAAAGAATTCTGTTATATGCAATAATGGAAACCTAGTCATTTTTAGTTGATTAACATTGAATGAGATAAACAATTAATTACGTGAATCAACTAGCATAACGGAATTCTAAATTAAACTTCATATTTCAATAACATTAACAATGATTAGCCTACCTAAAATAAAATAACTATGATAACAGAAAGTAAATAAAATAAAATAAATAAAAAAATAAAAAAAACGGGGGGGGGGGGGCGGCTGAACCGGCCCTAGGGCGGTTGAACCGGCCGGGGGCTGGGCGGCCGAGCAGGGGCGGCCGAGCGCGGGGGGAGGGCGGCTGAGCCGGCCCGGTTGAACCGACGGCCAGGACCGGCCGAGCCGGGGGCGCGCGGGGGGGTCGGGCTGGCCAGGCGGCCGAGCCGGCCAGGCGCGCGGCCAGGCGCGCGGCTGGGCGGGCTGGGGACGCGGCCGGGCGGCTGCCAGGGCGCGACCAAGGCCGGCCAGGCGCGGGCTGGGGGCGCGGCCGGGGCTGGCTGGGGCGGGCTGGGGCTGGCCGGGGGGCCAGGGCGCGGCCGAGGGGCGCCAGGGCGCGGCCAAGGGCCGGCCGGGCGGCTGGGCTGGGGCGGCCAGGGGCGGCCGAGGGCCAGGCGGCCAAGGGCGGCCAAGGGGAGAGGAGGGGAGAGGGAGGGAGGAGGGAGGGGAGAGGAGGGGGGGGCTCACCGGCGATGGGCGGCCGACGGCGAGGGCGGCGGCGCTAGGGCAGGGGGTAGGGGCGGCGGTGGGGAGAGAAAATGGGAGAAAATGAGAGGGAGGGAGAGAGAATTGGGGAGAAAAGGGGAGGTGGGGGGGGGGGCGGCTGGGCCAACCAAGGCCCAAGAGGGCGCGCAAGGGCGGCTGGGCCGGCCGGGGTCGGCCCACGGCACGGGAGAGAGAGAAAAAGAGGAGAGAGAAAGAGAGAGAAAAAGAAAGAAAAGATTTTCTCCTTATTTTCGAAATCCGATCTTTCTAGATGAATGCATTTGCACTTTCAAACAATCAAAGAATGCATAGTTCGGCATGATGCATCAAACAACATAAAACAGTTTTATGGTTTTCTTACACGGGAGTTCCAAACCGAATCCCGCTAAAACTTTGGAAAAGGTCAAGGTTTAGCGAAGGGAAAAAGAAAAAGAAAAGGTAACGCCCGAATTTTGGCGAGTAAAGAAAAGAAAAAATTCAACTGCAAAATTCGGGGCGTTACAAACCTATCCCCCTTAAAAGAATCTCGCCCTCGAGATTCAGGGCTGGCTAGCAAAGAGCTCTGGGTACTTGGCCATCAAATCATCTTCACGCTCCCAGGTTGCTTCTTCCTCAGAGGGGTGATTCCATCTGACTTTGCACATTCTGATGGTCTTCCTTCGGGTGACTCTATCTGCAACCTCAAGGATCTGAGCTGGCTTCTCAACATAGGTCAAGTCCTCCTGGACTTCCAGACCTTCCACTGGCAACTGCTCTTCTGGCACACGCAAGCACTTCTTCAACTGAGACACATGAAAGACATCATGCACAGCTGACAAATTCTCTGGCAGACTGAGCTGATAGGCCACTTCTCCACGCTTTGAGAGGATCTGGTACGGACCAATGTAGCGGGGTGCTAGCTTGCCTTTGATTCCGAACCTTCTGACTCCTCTGATCGGTGACACTTTCAGATAGACAAAGTCTCCGACTTCAAAACTCAGCTCTCTTCTTCTTGTGTCTGCATAGCTTCGCTGCCTCGATTGCGCTATCTTCAGATTCTCTCGGACCATCTTGATGTTCTCTTCGGCTTCAAGCAGAATGTCTGGCCCAAACACTTGCTTCTCTCCGGGCTGATCCCATTGCAACGGAGTTCTACAGCTCCTTCCATAGAGCGCTTGAAATGGTGACATCTTCAAACTGGCCTGGTAACTGTTGTTATAGGAAAACTCTGCATAAGGCAATCTCTTATCCCATCCGGACTGATCTTGCAACGCACAGGCTCTCAACATGTCTTCAAGAATTTGATTGGTTCTTTCGGTCTGGCCATCTGTCTGCGGATGATAAGCTGAACTGAAATTCAGATGTGTGCCCAAGGCTTCATGCAACTGCTGCCAGAAATGAGAGGTGAACTGCGTTCCTCTGTCTGACACTATCTTCTTTGGCACACCATGAAGACAAACGATCCGAGACATATACAGTTCTGCCAATGCTGCACTGTTGTAGCTGGTCTTGACTGGTATGAAGTGGGCTGACTTGGTTAAACGGTCCACTACTACCCAAATGGAATCGTAGCCAGCTCGAGTGCGAGGCAATCCGACTATGAAATCCATACCGATTTCATCCCATTTCCACTGAGGGATCTGCAACGGTTGCAACAATCCAGCTGGTCTCTGGTGCTCTGCCTTAATTCTTCGACAACTATCACACATAGCCACATGCCCTGCGATTTCCCTCTTCATTCCGTACCACCAGAATTTCTTCTTCAGATCCTGATACATCTTCTCACTGCCAGGGTGAATCGAATAAGCTGTCTCATGAGCTTCCTTGAGAATCAACTCTCTAATAGACTGGACATTGGGAACACACAAGCGGTCTTTGAACCATATCACGCCTTCAGCATCTTCTCGAAAATCTTTGCCTCTGCCATCTAGAATCAGTCGCCGAATCTCATTGATCTTCTCATCATTCTTCTGCGCCTCTTTGATCTCGCGCTCCAAGGTAGGTTCCAATTCAACTGTGACTTCTCGCGAATTGTTCAGAAATCCGAGACTCAACCTGTCGAACTCCTTGGCCAACTCATAAGGCATCGGACGAGCGACCATCAGATTGACTTGACTCTTCCTGCTCAAAGCATCTGCCACTACGTTTGCTTTGCCTGGATGGTAATGGATCTCCAACTCATAGTCTTTGATCAACTCTAACCATCTTCGTTGCCTCATGTTCAATTCTGACTGAGTGAATATGTACTTCAGACTCTTGTGATCTGTGTAAACATCGCATTTCTGTCCATACAGATAGTGCCTCCATGTCTTCAGTGCGTGAACCACTGCTGCCAACTCTAGATCATGGATTGGGTAGTTCTTCTCATGAACCTTCAGCTGTCGGGACGAGTAAGCCACAACTCTTCCCTCTTGCATCAACACGCATCCCAAACCTGTGTAACAAGCATCACAGTACACAGAGAAGGGCTTGTGCACATCAGGCAAGACTAGGACAGGCGCTGTTGTCAACTTCTCTTTCAGCGCTTCAAAGGCTTCTTGACATTTCTGGGTCCACTTGAACTCAACCTTGATACCTAGCAACGCTGTCATTGGTTTCGCAATCCTCGAAAACCCTTCAATGAATCGCCGATAATATCCGGCCATTCCAATGAAGCTCTTGATTCCTCGAGCATCCGTTGGCGCTTTCCAGTTCAGAATGTCTGCCACTTTCTTCGGATCCACAGCCAATCCTTCTTTGTTGATTATGTGACCCAAGAACAGGACTTCACTGATCCAGAACTCACACTTGCTCAACTTTGCATACAACTGGTGCTCTCGCAATCTCTGCAATACCATCCTCAAATGATCTGCATGCTCTTCTTCACTTTGAGAATAAATCAGAATGTCATCAATGAATACCACCACAAACTTATCGAGATAATCCATGAATACACTGTTCATCAAGTTCATAAAGAACGCTGGTGCATTGGTCAAACCAAAAGACATCACTGTGAACTCATACAACCCATACTTGGTAATGAATGCCGTCTTCGGAATGTCCGAAGGTCGGATCCTGAGCTGATGATAACCTGACCTCAGATCGATCTTGGAGAACACACTGGCTCCTCTCAACTGGTCGAACAGATCTTCTATTCTGGGCAAGGGATACTTGTTCTTGATCGTGACTTCATTCAAAGCTCGATAATCGATACACATCCTCTTTGTGCCATCTTTCTTCTCCACAAACAAGACAGGGGCGGCCCAAGGCGAGGTGCTTGGCCGGATGTAACCTTTCTCTGACAGCTCATCAATCTGCTTCTTAAGCTCAACCAACTCTGGTCCAGATATTCTGTAAGCTCTCTTAAAGATAGGGGCGGTTCCAGGAAGAAGCTCTATAGCGAATTCAACTTTCCGCTCTGGTGGCATACCCGGTAAGTCCTTTGGAAACACATCTGGGAATTCAGACACAACCTTGATACTCTCAATTGGGTCTGCTTCACTGCTATCGACAGCCATCTGATAACAACTTCCTCTCTTCGGCTCAGGCGGGACTAACTCGGTCACCACTTCCTCTCTTAGTGGGGACACCAACTTGATTGTCCTTTTATCACAACTGATAACTGCCTGATTCTTATCTAGCCAATTCATCCCTAGGATGACATCTATTCCCTGAGTACCCATTACTATAAGGTTAGCGGGAAACGCTATCCCCCTTATTTCCACACTTACACCCAAACATATGCTATCAGCTCGAATTCTACCACCGGCTGAGTCAATTTGAATGGGGGTTGACATGGTAGTGATTGGAAGATTATGTGCTTCTACCCATGATGCAGTAATAAAAGAATGCGTTGCTCCAGTATCAAATAACACTTCTGCAATATGGGAGTCGACTGGGAACATACCTACTGTCATGTCGGGGGTCTCCTGAACTGCTTCAGCCTCCAAGTGGTTCAGTCTTCCATGATTATAGCGCTGCTGAGGGCGGTTGCCTGCTCCAGACTGAGACGCATTCTGCTTTGCTGGGGCATTGGGGCCTGACTGCTGCTGGGCTGCCTTCTTCGGACATTGCATCACCCAATGGCCTTGCTCTCCACAGTGGAAACATGCTCTGTTTCCAACCTGAGCTGGTGCTGCCTGATTGCTCTGCTGGCTTGCTGGGGCAGGAAGACGGGGTGTCTGCTGATTCTGCCTCTGAAACTGACCTCCTGACTGATTGCTCTGACGGTTCTGGTACTGATGCTGAGGATACTGCCTTTGGAACTGCTGATACTGCTGACGCTGCTGATGCTGCTGAGGTGGACGCTGGTTCTGCCTGAACTGCTGAGGTTGATTGCCTGAAAAACGAGGACGACTGCTGCTTCCAGGCTGGGGTCCACTGATCTTGCGCTTACGATCCTCCATCTCCTTACGCTTCCTTTCTGTCATGATTGCTCTGTCAATCAGGTGCTGGAATGTCGGAAAGGTATGATTCATCAGTTGGTACTGCAGAGGGTCAACCAAGCCTCTCAAGAAACGGTACTGTCGCTTGGCGTCGGTGTTGACATCTTCAGGAGCATAGCGGGACAACTGCAGGAACCTGTCTCGATACTCACTGACAGATGTTGACCCTTGCTTAAGGGCCAGGAACTCCTCCTTCTTCACTGTCATCAGACCTGCAGGCACATGGTACTGACGAAAGCTACCTCTGAACTCTTCCCAGGTGATGGCATCGGTGTTGGCATGGGTGGCGAGGTAAGACTCCCACCACGATTGGGCTGCTCCTCTCAACAGACGGGGACCATACAAGACTTTCTCCCTGTCATCACACTAAGCGGTATGCAACTCCCGCTCCACAGTGCGCAGCCAATCTTCAGCATCCATGGGGTCAGAAGAGTGAGCGAACGTTGGGGGATGACCTCTCATGAATTCAGCACGCTTGTCTCTGGGCATCTGAGGCATCTGAGGCTGGGGTGGTGCTTGCTGCTGCTGCTGCTGCTGAATGGCGGCCAGAGTCTGACCGATGGCCTGAACTGCCTGAGTCTGCATCAGAAACATCTGCTCGATCGACATCGGGGGCGGGGGTGGCAGGTGCTGCTGCTGAGGCACCTCATCCTGCGGGGCGGCTTGCTCCTGCTGAGCACGCCTTCCTCCTCTGCGCCTGTTCTCTGACATCTGCAGAACGCAACCACACATCAGAACTGATCTGACAAATCTTGCAGCATAAGAAAAGAATATAGAATTCTCCAACAGCACTGAACAGATGAGCATCTTCACTGATCTCCAACACAGACCACACAGCTTCTCAGATAAAGAGGAAAGTAGAATAAAGGGTTTCCCAACTATATAACTAACTCCATTAACATAATATGTAAACCAAAATGCAGGGGATACCCACACTCTGGTGACAATCATTACAAAGATCCAAACCAAACATAGTTCATCATGACAAACATAAATGCACAGGATATAGCAAACTACCCTGTCTAACTAAGACTAACTACGACCGAGACTAACGCTAAGACTGAAGCTTCTATGTATATATATTTCGTATTAATTACAAGATCCAACTCTAACGATCTATGGTTCTAGATTTATCTTGGTCTTGCAGTCGGGATTGCCATAAGACTGGAGTCCACGCCGAGGCGAGCGGTACGGGTGCTGAGTCCCGACGGGAGCGGGGGAACCATCATCCAAGTGACGACGCTCCGCGCGCTCAGCCCGCAGCAGGGCGATCTCAGCACGAGCCCTACTCAGCTCGTCTAATGCATGGTCCAGCTCCGTGTTTAGCACGACGGCTAGGTTGACTGTGCTGCTCAACCTAGGATTGTCCTCACCAGCAGGTGAAACAATCACGCCTCCTGTGCTGCCAGATGGACGGCGGGGGTAATACTTCAGGTCGAGGCCGTCAGCTACCCCACCGAGAACCGAGCAGTAGTGCGAAAGCGCACGCCGTGCAGCATCCTACATGGCTGCCTCAGCTGAGTCCCGCTCAGAGATAGAATAGTGCTCTGAGCAAGCCTCCGCGCCCTGGAGACTGTTCTCCAGACGGCGCACCAAGCAGGTCGCCTCCCAGCGGTCCGGGTAGACCCCGCGACTATGCTGGTAGACCACACAGCGATACTCGATGGACCAAGTACGCCGGTCAAGTGCCCGACGTAGCAGGGTGTCGAGCGCGTCGTGGAAGTGACACCCGCGAGCAGCGTCGCGAGTGATGGGTCGAGCAACCCATCCTTCCGGCTCATGGTCAGCAGGGAAGTCGAGGTCGTGGCTCGAGCTGTCGTTGCCACCTCCGTCGTCTGGATCTCCTCCAGCAGCTACTCCAGAAGCTGGGGCGCCCAGTGGTGGTGCAGGGGGCGCCTCCAGGGGAAGCACGGGGGAGCAGCTCCTCACAGACTCTATCTCCTGCTGGAGCGAGAAAGAAGAGCCCTGCTGCTCCTGTCGTCGACGCTCCTGCTCCTCATGCAGGCGGTGGTGCAGTCTCTCCAATTGGCTGGACTGTCCGGCCACGGGACGGCGAAGCGGACGCTCAGCAAGGCGGGAGGGTAAGAAGGGGATGACGGACTTTCGTGCAGTGTGTCTAAGTCGAGCCATTTACAAAAGACATCGCAAGCAAAAGGGTGAGAACAGAATTAATATGACCAGCAAGTAATGAATCATAAATAAATGAAGGATCAGAATAAAACATAATTTTCAGCAAGGTATAATATATAGTAGAACATAGGTTTGGTCAGTAGGACCAACTTTTGAAGGGATATCAAAGTCAAGGCAGGGACAGGGGTCTATAGTCCTTAGAACGACCATTCTACTCTAGGTTAGCGGTCCTACAGTCAGCACGGCTTTGATACCACTTATGTCACACCCGGTTTTTAGAAGGCAAACCGAATGCGAACCATGTACGTGCCAGGATCAGTTATTCACGTACACAGCAGTTACATAACATGGACATCATCACACAGTGCTCAAATAGTATTAAAAGGGAAATAATAGTCGATTACATCATACGTCTGAGACGTCCATATAGTTCTTACAATAAATCAAAGTGCGGAAAAGAAACGTAGATAACGCGGCCTTCACAGGCAGCCGACTGGGGGATTGCCGCTAACCCACGCCTAGAACTCGTCGTAGTCTTGAAACTCCTGGAAGTCTCCTTCCACAGCTTCATCTTCTCCTGAGCAGTGGTTGCAATGCTGACAACCTGGGGGGGGGGGTTTGGTGTGTAGAGCAAGAGTGAGTACACATCAACATACTCAGCAAGTATCCTGTTTGGCTGTAGTGGACTAGCTTTATGTGGGGATAAGTCAAGCAGTTGCTTTTAGTTGGTCAGGTTATTACTTACTAGTAGATAGCCAGGTTTTAACATTAACCCAAGTTATTAGCCCAATGTATCCTTTCCAAACGGAAAGAATACCACTTACCAATACCATAATCATAACCAGAATCACCAATCTCATTGCCACCTGTACCAAAATATCTCTGATCAAGTATCACTAATCTCTGGAGCTCCCTTGGCCGCTCATAACCGCGAGCACGGCTGATATATCAGTTTCATAACACTCTGCAGAGGTTGTGCACTTTACCCACAAGCCGTGATTCCCTTTCTGCCCGGAGAGAGCGACTCCCCATTGACCACTACCTAGGTGGTCCAGCAGGGCATCACTACGTAGCCTTTACAAAGATTCCCCGAGGCTGTAGCCGCCCGTTAGGTTTCCTAAATGTACCGCACTCCTCCCCAAGGGACAAATCAACCTTGGCAGAGCGAGCCGCATACACCGAGCCCCATTGACGGCACAACGGCTAAGCGGACTACACCCCGGTTCCTCCAATTATTCAGCTAAGGGCGTCCCATTCCACCCTCATGGTTGCACTGTTTTCCCGGGCGGTCATCCATTGAACAGGTCCTTACGGAGAGGCACTCGAGAAACCGCTCGAGTCCCCTTGAAGGTCACAAATATAATCATAAATAAGAAGGGGAAAACAGCGTATCATAGATAATCACATCATGTTCATTGATTAGAGTTGAGCAATAGCATCAGACTAAGCAGTAATAATCCGACCCAAATAGGTAAACAAGGACATGGATAACAAAAGCTAGTCAATCCTTAGGTATAAATGTGTAATGCGGGAGGTGAATTAAAGAATGAATAGGACAAAGATAGGTCAAGGGACACTTGCCTCCACCAACCGACTGCTGCTCAGGGGCTTCTCCTGCGAATTCCTCGGGCTCTTCGACCGGATCGTTCTCTATGCGAGCGCAAACATACATACATCCACATATTTAATACAAAAGAACAGTACACCATACAAGGTAACAAGTAAAGTGAGTATGCGTCAAGTATGACATTCCATATCGCATTTGTTATGGTTAGAAAGAAACAGGGAAAGATCTCGCAGGGGGTTAAAGCTTATGCACTAATGATTAGTTACAATTGGTTCTTAACAAAAGAATTCTGTTATATGCACTAATGGAAACCTAGTCATTTTTAGTTGATTAACATTGAATGAGATAAACAATTAATTACGTGAATCAACTAGCATAACGGAATTCTAAATTAAACTTCATATTTCAATAACATTAACAATGATTAGCCTACCTAAAATAAAATAACTATGATAACAGAAAGTAAATAAAATAAAATAAATAAAAAAAATAAAAAAAAACAGGGGGGGGGCGGCTGAACCAGCCCTAGGGCGGTTGAACCGGCCGGGGGCTGGGCGGCCGAGCAGGGGCGGCCGAGCGCGGGGGGAGGGCGGCTGAGCCGGCCCGGTTGAACCGGCAGCCAGGACCGGCCGAGCCGGGGGCGCGCGGGGGGGGTCGGGCTGGCCAGGCGGCCGAGCCGGCCAGGCGGCCAAGCGGCCAGGCGCGCGGCCAGGCGCGCGGCTGGGCGGGCTGGGGACGCGGCCGGGCGGCTGCCAGGGCGCGGCCAAGGCCGGCCAGGCGCGGGCTGGGGGCGCGGCCGGGGCTGGCTGGGGCGGGCTGGGGCTGGCCGGGGGGCCAGGGCGCGGCCGAGGGGCGCCAGGGCGCGGCCAAGGGCCGGCCGGGCGGCTGGGCTGGGGCGGCCAGGGGCGGCCGAGGGCCAGGCGGCCAAGGGCGGCCAAGGGGAGAGGAGGGGAGAGGGAGGGAGGAGGGAGGGGAGAGGAGGGGGGGGGGCTCACCGGCGATGGGCGGCCGACGGCGAGGGCGGCGGCGCTAGGGCAGGGGGTAGGGGCGGCGGTGGGGAGAGAAAATGGGAGAAAATGAGAGGGAGGGAGAGAGAATTGGGGAGAAAAGGGGAGGTGGGGGGGGGGGGGGGCGGCTGGGCCAACCAAGGCCCAAGAGGGCGCGCAAGGGCGGCTGGGCCGGCCGGGGTCGGCCCACGGCGCGGGAGAGAGAGAAAAAGAGGAGAGAGAAAGAGAGAGAAAAAGAAAGAAAAGATTTTCTCCTTATTTTCGAAATCCGATCTTTCTAGATGAATGCATTTGCACTTTCAAACAATCAAAGAATGCATAGTTCGGCATGATGCATCAAACAACATAAAACAGTTTTATGGTTTTCTTACACGGGAGTTCCAAACCGAATCCCGCTAAAACTTTGGAAAAGGTCAAGGTTTAGCGAAGGGAAAAAGAAAAAGAAAAGGTAACGCCCGAATTTTGGCGAGTAAAGAAAAGAAAAAATTCAACTGCAAAATTCGGGGCGTTACATTATGTCTAATAGAATATTTGTAGGTACGGGTACTAATGGGTACCTGCTACCCGTGGTGGGTATGGACATGGGTGATTTTGTACCCATAATAGGTAGTGGATATAGTTAATGAGATATTTTTCTTTCTGGTAGGTATAGGTGTGGTATCGTGTGCTTACCTGGTATCTTACCCACTATCATCCACATCCAAATGTTTTATATGACATAGGCTAAACTTTAGTCTAGTCGAGCCAAACACACCCTAAAGTTTTGTAGGTTGATCATATGAAAATATAAGTGTATTTTTATATTTGTGAAACGTATTCCTTCGTAATGCAATAATTTTAAAAACTTACGTTACCATTTTCATAAATAAAAAGGGGTTAATTGTGACTGTATTCTTCGTTGGGCTTGCCATTGTGATTTTATCTTCAGTTTTTAACTTTATGACTAGATATATACCCGTGCGTTGCTACGGAATCAACACATTTTATTAACATACATTGGGATCAATACATTTTATTAAGATACATTGAGATTGTGAATACAAATGTGATATCAACTGTCCCCAAACGAACGTAGATGGGTGGGTTGTCCTCGGTTGCAGTCGATATTAGTTGGGTAGCTCGTCGCTACAGCTATATATCACATAGTAAAATCTTATTTAAATAGGACAATTATTCAAACACGACCAAATCTTTACAATAAAGTATCATAAAGATAATTCAATACATTTTAGTTGTAATCATTTGAATACTAAGGCAAATGCAAAGGATTAAGACTCATAATAAAGTATCAACTGTTTGTCTGCATACAAGCTTAGTGGTCCAAAGGTAGCTAGCTAGTGGTACCCATATAGGAGTATATTAGTGTGGGGTGGCTCCATGGCAATGACACCAATCTGCAGAGTCCAATGAACCAAGCTTATCAAAGTTTTAGTTTAAGACAGACAGTTTAACCTTCATTCAGAAATCAGAAGTACTGAACCTAGTAACAGTTCTTCTGGAGATTTTTTTTTCATAACAGGAAATATTGGCAAACATTCATTTCAGGTTATTAAACATCTAAGGAATACAATGCTATGAATCTTGCTACCAAGCATATAGAGAATTGTTATTACCAAAAAATAAGTTATTCTAAATGCAGCATGTGATTCAGTCCAATGATAAGAAAAAAGTCCAGGCACACTTTGATTGTGGTCAGGCGCAAAAGTAGGTGGATAGTGAGACCTTGACCACAAGTAGAACTGAAGAATAATGTTCTTTTCTAGTTTTTGCACGTGTCGTTTATTGAACAAATGAAAAATTCAGCATTTACAGATTGTGGAACATGATATAAATTCAAGTTGCATGACTGCTGCCATTAAAAATGAATGTATACTATTCAGATCATTTACAAATTGTGATGTGTAAACTAGTGGAGGTTAATTATTTATTTTTGCCAAAACCTTATGAGTCATGACATGTTGCATCATGCTGAGTTTAAAATATTCTTTGAAGTGTTGCACAAGTTTGAATTTATTTGAATTTGAAACCTAGTTTGAATTTGGATTTGAAAAACCCTATAGAAAAATAAATGGAAAAGGATTTAGAAAATTCAGAGAAAAGAAAAGTTGAAAGGAGCCCAAACCAGCCCAGTCGGCCCAGCCAGGTCGTGCACCCGCGTCGTCTGATACAGCGGCAATTCTCCCTCGCTCGCGCCTTCCCTCCCTCGCTTGCTGCCCAGTGGGGCCAGCCTGTTGGCGCCAGTTTTCTTCCCCGCGCGCTCCCTCTCTCTCTGTCTCACGGGCCCGGATCGCCAGTCGCCAAGCCATTGCCCCGAGCGCCCCTTTCTCCTCTCTCTGCGCCATGGACCCTACCTGTCAGTTCTGCCCCCTCCGCGCTCACCGTGGACCGACGCGTGCGCACTCACGCACGTCGCCGGATTTCTCGGCCATGACGCCCGCCCACGCGCCCAACTCCCTTCATAGAGCCTCGCCAGTGCCCCACGCACACCTCTCACCTCATTTCGCGCAGCTTCGCCCTCTCTCACGCTCTGTCCATGCCGCCAGCCACCGCTAGAGACCCGCGCCCGCGTTCCCGGCCATCCAGCTCGCCGGAGACCGCTCCAAGCCTCCCCGAGCTCCGCCCCGAGGTGAGACACCCGTCCCTGTGCCCAATTTCCCTTATTGTGCCCTATGTTCGGCCAATTTCACCTTCACCGGTGCTCGGCCGTGGTGGTCCACCGTGCTCACGTGGTGGCCGGCCGATTTAGCCCGGTCTAGTTCCCCGGAGTAGGTCCCTGTGTCACCCCTGCCTCTGCTAAAGCTAGCCCAGGCCTTAGCGCGCCTTAGGTCCCCTCCCCGTGGCCGAAATGGCTCACCGGAGTTACTCCGGCCCACCCAAGACCTTCTCACCATCGTTCTCCCCTCTCTGCCCATGGATTCATGGCCTCTTCCCCGCCATTGAGTTCATCGTGGCGCCCTCTTCCCCTCTGCCCAACCCCGGCGACCCCAGAGCCACCCTAGCTCGCGTCTGCCTCAACTCCGACGACCTCACCGCTGCGGAGAGGAGTGGTGCCGCCTGCAGCCGTCTGTTTCCCCCTGGTCCGATCCCCTCCGTCTGATTCTGATCGAACAGCTCAGACCCCTGCAGCCGTCTGTTTCCCTCTAGTCCGATCCCCTCCGTCCAATTTAGATCGAACGGCTCGGACCCCTGCAGCCATTTGTTCCCCCCTAGTTCGATCCCCTCCGTTCGATTCAGATCGAACGGCTCGGACCCCTGCAGTCGTCAGTTTCCCCCTGGTTCGATCCCCTCCGTCCGATTCAGATCGAACGGCTCGGACCCCTAGAGCCGTCTGTTTCCCCCTGGTCCGATCCCCTCCGTCCGATTCAGATCGAATGGCTCAAACCGCGGGATACCACTTCGCGCACGCGTGCCCTGATGCCCTAGCCCGCCTGTCAGCGCCCAAGTCCTCTGGCGCTGGACCCGCTCAGTCAGTGCGCTCCCCCCTGTCGCTAACACCCCCTGGCCCGCTTGTTAGTGCTCGCCCGCCCGTGCGCGCGCCCTCGGTCGCAGATCTAATCTCAGCCATTGGTTTTAGATCTGACGGTTATGTAAGGAAAATGGACCCTGGGCCATTTGACTAATTGAGTTTTGGTGTTTGATGATCAACACAATCCGTGAACTAATAAGTTTTCTAGTGTTTGTGTTTGTAGTTCACAGGATGCAAGATCTACTTGGACTAAGGAATTGGGGAAAGCAACACCTCAAAAGAAGACATTAAAAAGATCCAAGAAAAGTCCAAGTGTGCTGCCTACAGACTGTCTGTGCGTGGAGCACCGGACTGTCCGGTGGCACACCGGACTGTCCGGTGCCCACACGTCGGACTGTCCGGTGCACCAGGGAACTGCAGCCCAACGTCTAGTTCCAGGTGGCACCCGGAAAGAAGACCACCGGACTGTCTGGTGTGAAAAGTTTGCGGCGCCAATGGACACCTACTCTGACAGGGCAACGGCTAGGCGCACCAGACAGGCTACAATGCGCTGTGCGGTGCACCACCGGACTGTCCGGTGTGCCGCAGAGAACAACAACTTTTCTCCTACGGCTATTTTAGAGTTGAGGCCTATATATACTTCACCCAACCGGCCATTTGAAGGTGTGGGAGCCCAAGCAACATACCAAGACATATTGTAGACATTTCCAAGTGCTCAAACACCCAAGTACTTAATAGAATCACTCGGTGATTAGCGTAGGTGCTTTGCGAAGTACTTAGGTTAGTTAGACCGCATTAGCGCTTTCTCTAGGTGAATCCTAGTTAGTTGAGTGAGTTTAGACAAACCACACAACCCCTCGGCTCTTGCGTGGGCCGTTGTAATTGTACCGAGTGGGGCGAGAGTCTTGCGAGAGCGTGACAACCGTGTTTGTGTCACGGCCGCCACCGTGTACCGGAGGGAACGAGGCCCACGATGTTTCGGCCGGAAGCTCGATAGTGGAGACGGTGGGGAGCGTTCGAGAGGAGCCAGAAGCGGAGCACCACTTGCGCGTGGAGAAGGCCCGCGACTCTCTACGGAGTTACTTGACCGAGGTGCTTGGCCCTTGCATGGGCTTCCCTTTGCGTAGGGGCACCGACGAGGATTAGTCGGGACCTTGCGCGGTTCCGGATACCTCGGTAAAATTACCGGCGTCATCCATGAGAGTTTGCATTCTCTACCTTGCTCTTTAAGCTTCCGCATTTATATTAAGCATTTAAGTTTCAATCTTGTATTCATACTTATATAGTGTAGATTGAAACTTAGCCATTACGGTAGAGATAGCAACACTTAGACAAAACCTAGTTTGCACTCTCTAGTTTGATTACTTGCATATGTTTTGCTCTAGGGATTTATTTGTGGCCTAGTTTAGTGAAAAGTTTAGAAGTCCTAATTCACCCCCTCTTAGGCGTCACCCGTTTCCTACAAGTGGTATCAGAGCCTGGTTTGGCTCTTTTGAAACACTTTAGCTTCACCGCTAAAAAGAGCCGACGCCTTTTAGAGGAAAGGATGGATATCCATAGGCCAACACAATTCGACGGCACTAACTTCCCATATTATAGTGCTAGCATGACTTGTTACCTAGAGGCTGTTGATTTAGGTGTTTGGAGAGTCACTTGTGACGGGATGAAACCACTCAAGAATCCCGAGAACCCACCACGAGTGAGGAAAAAGAAATTCATTTAAATGCTAGAGCCAAAAATTGCTTGTATGAATCTCTTAGCATGGATATTTTTAATCAAGTATTTACCTTGAAAACTGCTAATGAGATTTGGCTAAAATTGCATGAGCTCCATGACAGCACATCAAATGTCCGTGAGCAAAAACATTGCCTAGTCTTAAATGAGTATAATTCATTTGCTATGAAAGATGATGAGCTTGTTAGAGACATGTATTCTCGTTTAAATCTAATTATCAATGAGCTCAACTCTATTGGCATAAATAAGCTAGGTGATGCAGACATTGTAAGGAAGATTATCTCCCTGCTACCACAACGAAGATATGGGAGCATCATCACCATCCTTCACAACATGGAGGACTTGAGCAACATGACCCCGACCATTGTGATTGGGAAAATCATGGCTTTTGAGATGTCGTGAAAAATGTGTCAGGGAGAGGAGCCAACTTCCTCAAGGCCATTTGCTTTTGCATGTGATGAAAGGAAGGGCAAAAAGAAGGCTCCCACTCCAAGTTCCTCAAGTGAAGAAGAGGAAGAAGAAGAAAGTGATGATGATGAAGATAATCAACCATGCACATCATCCTCCGAGGACGAAGAAACAATCCGACGTGTCGAAAAGGTAATGGGGATGATCCGCAAGATTAATCTAATGAGTGTGCCCCTGCAGGTCAAAGATCTTCTCTTTAACATTGACAGAAAAAGCAAAGGTAGAGAGGATGCTTTGCATGTGGGGAGAAAGGCCACTTCAGGGACAACTGTCCAAATATGGTCGAACCCAAAAAGGAGAGGAGCAAAGGCGAGGCGCTAACAAGTGTTAGAACTTGGGATGGTTCCTCAAGTGATAATGAACCTCCAAGGACGCGCAGCCATCGATCCTTATCACACTCATCACGGTCATCACACAAATGCCTTATGGCAAGCGGTAACAAAAGCATTCCATCCTCTAGTAATGAAAGTAATAGTGATGATGAAGGTGAGGGAAAGCCCTCTGTAGATGAGCTTGCAAAAGCCATATAACTTTTTCAGGATGTTTGCACTAAGCAAAAAGCTCAACTTAAAACTTTGAAAAATAAGTTGATTAGCTCCCAAAATGATTATAAAGGTTTGCTAGAAAAATTTGAAACTTTTGCAAACTTAAATAGTGAGCTGTCAACTAAAATTGAGCTATTAGAATCTAGTGCTACATCCACTGCTACCGATATGGTCTCATTAAAAAGAATGAAAAACTTAAGGCTAAGTTAGCTAGCTCCCAAGAAGCTATTGAAAATTTGCTAGAGAAAATGGAAATTCTTAGCATACACAATAATGAGCTAACTACTAAGCTAGAAAACATTGGTAGCACCCCAGCAGCATCTTTAGTTGAAATACCTGAAATTATGAAGAAAGATGCTTCTACTTCTTGCTTTGATTTAATTAATGATTCTAACCCCTGCAATCAAGTTCTTGTTGAGAATATTGTTGTAGAAACATGTTCGGATGAGGTTGCAAAGGAAAATGAACAATTAAAGCAAGAAGTGGCTCGCCTTGGCAAGGCTTTGTATGACAAGGAAGGCAAAACCAAACAAATTCGACCTCCACAGGATAACACCACTGCGGGAGTGAACAAGCCTATGGAGGGAGAAACTGTGATTTGTAGGCTATGCCATATGGAAGGCCATAAGTCTTTCCAATGCAAGGCGATGACCGGGGATAAACAAAGGCAAAAGCTCAAGCAAAAAAGCCATCAAGCAAAATCTCCAACACCTACATCAAAAAGGTGGACAAAAAGGCTGCTACACCATATTTGATCAAGAAGAAAAAGAATGGGAAGGTGATAGCAATCAAGGCTAACAAACAAGCCAACAAAGCAAAGGAGGCCAAACGCATCTGGGTGCCAAAGGAAATAATCTCAACCATGAAAAGCACCAAGAAGGTTTGGATCCCGAAAGGGAAGTGAGTGGACCCAAGGTCATCGAGAAATTTGGAGACTTGGCAAAATTGGAATGTATATCATGGGATACATCATATTGGATCAAAGTTAATTGCCAAGTGGGTTAGTGAAAATTTTGGACCCAAATTTCCTACCCATGACTAAGGTAACTAGATTTATTATATCTCTTATTTTTAGATATGCGTATCTATTTACCTTGTATATAGTTTACCTTTCTTGCCTAGTATTATATTTGGTATTTACTTTTGTTTAAAATTATGCATACTAGGTAAATTACATGGTAGGATTGCTTGCTTTCAATTCATATACTTAAGCAAACCTACATGGCTTAAAATGTTTATTTAAGCACGGCACATAGCTTCTCTATCACTCCATAGTAAATGATACATCAATTGAAAACTTTGAATTCTACAAGTTGTATCATTTAACTTATATGTGCTAAAGTTCAGATTATAGATAACTTGCCCCTCTTGATATCAAATCAAAGTGCATGTCTCTTACAAGTATTCAAAACTTGTATGCACACCTTCAGGGGGAGGTTACTCTATAATCTAATACTATGAGACTAACACCTTTTCAAGTCTATTTCATGTGATACTCTCATTGTAAGAAAAATGAGGTCCCCAGAGAAAGACAACAATCTTCTACTGCAAAATCTTCAAGAACTCTCATGTCTCTCAAGCTCGTCATTGAATTTCAATCGGTATCTTTTGAGACATCATCTAGTATCATTCTCATGTCTTCTCCAATATTTGATTAGACTATATTTCATATCATATACTTCCATGTTGCTAAAAATGCATAAGTGGTTAACTCATATTCTGTTACCTATGCATAAGGGAAGTTAGTTTATTCAAATCATGTCTTGCACCTCTAATTTTCACATGCTTTTAATGTCTTCCTTTTCGGTGGTTGATGCCAAAGGGGGAGAAGTTTAGGGACCAAAGCAATGAAAACTATATCAAACACCAAACACCATCAATTTAAAATTTAAAATTTTTAATCTTCAAATGTTTTTTCAAGTGGTTTTGGTTATTTGGTCCAAAAATAAAAAGTAAGTGAATTATGGAGTTAGGGGGAGGCTTAAGTCCATAATATCACATTATGGGGACAAACATGCATCCTAGCAAGTAGATTGCATATTTTCATTCAAATACTTGTATTATTTGCTTGCTTTGGTTGTGTTGTCATCAATCACCAAAAAGGGGGAGATTGTAAGGAAAATGGACCCCGAGCCATTTGGCTAATTGAGCTTTGGTGTTTGATGATCAACACAATCCGTGAACTAATAAGTTTTCTAGTGTTTGTGTTTGTAGTTCACAGGATGCAAGATCTACTTGGACTAAGGAATTAGGGAAAGCAACACCTCAAAAGAAGACATTAAAAAGATCCAAGAAAAGTCCAAGTGTGCTACCTGCGGACTGTCTGTGCGTGGAGCACCGGACTGTCCGGTGGCACACCAGACTGTTCGGTGCCCACACGCCGGATTGTCTAATGCACCAGGGAACTATAGCCCAACGGCTAGTTCCAGGTGGCACCCGGAGAGAAGACCACCGGACTGTCCAGTGTGAGCACCGAACTGTCCGGTGTGAAAAGTCTGTGGCACCAACGGTCACCTGCTCTGACAGGGCAACGGCTAGAAGCACTGGACAGGCTACAGTGCGCTGTCCGGTGCACCACCGGACTGTCCAGTGTGCCGTAGAGAACATCAGCTTTTCTCCAACGGCTATTTTGGAGTTGGGGCCTATATATACTTCACCCAACTGACCATTTGAAGGTGTGGGAGCCCAAGGAACATACCAAGGCATATTGTAGACATTTCCAAGTGCTCAAACACCCAAGTGCTTAATAAAATCACTCGGTGATTAGCGTAGGTGCTTTGCGAAGTGCTTAGGTTAGTTAGACCGCATTAGCGCTTGCTCTAGGTGAATCCTAGTTAGTTGAGTGAGTTTAGACAAACCACACAACCCCTCGGCTCTTGCGCGGGTCGTTGTAATTGTACCGAGTGGGGCGAGAGTCTTACGAGACCGTGACAACCACGTTTGTGTCACGGTCGCCACCATGTACCGGAGGGAACGAGGCCCGCGGCGTTTCGGCCTGAAGCTCGATAGTGGAGACTGCGGGGAGCGTCCGAGAGGAGCCGGAAGCGGAGCACCACTTGCGCGTGGAGAAGGTTCGCGGCTCTCTATGGAGTTACTTGACCGAGGTGCTTGGCCCTCGCGTGGGCTTCCCTTTGCGTAGGGGCACCAACGAGGATTAGTCGGGACCTTGCGCGGTTCTGGATACCTCAGTAAAAATACCGGCGTCATCCACGAGAGTTTGCATTCTCTACCTTGCTCTTTAAGCTTCCACATTTATATTAAGCATTTAAGTTTCAATCTTGTATTCATACTTATATAGTGTAGATTGAAACTTAGCAATTGCGGTAGAGATAGCAACACTTGTACAAAACCTGGTTCGCACTCTCTAGTTTGATTACTTGCATAGGTTTTGCTATAGGGATTTATTTGTGGCCTACACTACACCATGACACAATATTGCCAATAGATTGTCTGATGGTAAAACACCTGAATAGCGTCGCACAGTCTGTCGGTAAAGAGCTTTGTCGACAGATAATGTGTGTCGGCAAAGGTCTTGTCGGCAATAACCTTTACTGGCAGACATAGATCTACCGACAGACTATGTGTTAGCAATGTTTATGTTATTGCCGACAGACATATCTTTGCCGTCAGACAAATTTTTGCCGACATATTCTTGTGCCAACTGCTTGTGTGTCGCTAAAAGTCTATATACCGACAGATTGTCTTATGTTATTCCCTATGTGCAATTAAAAAAATCATGTATACAAATATATGCTAATGAAACAAATAATAAATTGATTATGATGCACATTGTAGGATAACTTGAATAATATGTAGCTCAGAATATATGAAATTTGATTACTAAAAGAAAGATATCAATCTTTGACTTTGAATTCCAACATATATTGTTTTGGAACACAATTTGTGTGATGAACATATAAAAATAATAGCATACATGTTTTCTAAATTCTGAAGTGATCTTTCAGTTCGATTACATGCAAAGTCTAAAGATTCATCTAGCAAACTAAAATCTCTCCATCAGCTGGGTGTTACGCCAACGGCTAGCATGCATGCGAGTAATCATTTTTCACACACTTCAAGCACTCCGATCCTTGCTTCCAGCACCTCTTCCCTACAACATATTTTGATAATTTGTCAATTACTATATCAATAGGTCTATAAACTCCCAACAGAAAAAACAAACTGAAAGTTTAATAAAAGTATTAAATTGCAAAAAGTTCGGTGATACTGCAGATGAAAGTAAACCGCAAAATATTTCATGTAAAGGATGACAGAAAATAGGACTGAATAGAGCTGTGGATTCACATCCAGCCTCTGCATGCATACTCAGTCTGATACTAAAATGACGGCGGTGAACTTTGTTAAGTTTCTTCAATATTCTGTGCACCAAACAGATAATTTCGTATTGTGTAATAAAGTTAGGTGGATGTTTCCCTTCATTTTGTTTTATATCTAACTACTGTTATCATTCTTTGAGATAAGAACTAAGTCTATATTGTTATAATGCTGATTATGATTATGACAGGAAAATGGAAGTCATGACAATAGTAAACCAGAGATATCCATTAAAGGCAACAATTCAAATCCATTATAAATAATGAAATTGGCACTGTCATGAATGAAATTGGCAACAATTCAAATCTAGGTGGGCACATACTATACCTTGACAACAGCAGCATGCGCACTTTGTCGGTATCAGCAAAGATGGGCCAAAAGATCACCGAATAAGTTCTGAAGAGGACAAAACAGAGACATGAATTTGGACATTAAAAATTAAGACAAAATAGAGACAGCATGCAGAAAATATATGAAGAAAATAGTTTATGTCTGTTGCCATTTCCTCTACTTATATGGAATTACTGTCAGTTAACAACAACATATATCTGATCATCTTTTCACTTTTAATCAAGCATATATCTGATATGTACAGAAGTATAGCAATGGGACATTGGTTAGTAAGTAGTAACTGTACTTGCAAGACTGGAATTAAAAAAACTAGGCCAAAACAAAAAAAAAACAGTCGTCTGTTTGCGCCTGCAGTTGGATGACCTGAACGAAGATGCAGAGATGATCTATACTATAGCCTGTGAGCCTCATTTCTTCCCTAGTTCCTTTAGAATACAGCAACCCATGGTCAGTTGTGCCAGCGATATACCGAAGCAAACGCTTGACTGCAGCCAAATGATCCTCCCTAGGTGACTCCATAAATCGACTCAAATAGCTGACACTGAAGGTTAGCTCAGGTCTAGTATGTAGCAGATACCTCAAACTTCCGATTAGACTCCGGTATTCAATTGAATCCACTGAGGATGAATCACCGGTCTTCGACATCTTGAGTTTCGCTTCCATCGAAGTCTTGCTTGGGTTGCAATGGCTCAGTCCAACCTTCTCAAGCAGCTGCTTTGCATATTTAGTTTGACACAAACTGATCCCTTTGTCATCTTGGTGCACTTCAATTCGATCCTAGATAGTATGATAGAGCCCCCAAATCAGTCATCTTGAACACCTTCTTCATTTCAGCCTTGAAAGCACTAAGCTCAATTCTGGACTCCCCCGTGATAATAAGGTCATCCACATACACTCCTACCACCAATCTGCAGGAATTTCTGACCCTTGTGTACATACCATGTTCAACCTTGCACTTGACAAAACCTAGATCATTCAACACAGTGTCCAATTTCGAGTTCCATGCTCTAGGAGCCAGGCTCAAACCATACAAAGCCTTATGCAGTCTCAACACCTTCTGCTCCTCACCCTTCTTGACAAAGCCAGGTGGCTGACACACATAGACTTCTTCTGCCAGATCACCATTCAGGAAGGCAGACTTCACATCCATATGGTGAACACTCCAGTTCAGATGTGCTGCAAGAATGAGTATGACTCTGACAGACTTCATTCTGGCAACTAGAGCAAAGACTTCGTCAAAATCTACTCCATGCCTTTGTACATACCCTTTTGCCATCAATCTGGCCTTATACTTCACAATCTCACCCCTTTCATCATGCTTCAGCTTGTAAACCCATTTTAAACCTATTGGTCGATGTCCCTTTGGCAAAGTCACAAGTGACCAGGTCTTGTTCTCCTTGATGGACTGCAGTTCCTCCAGCATAGCTGCACGCCAAAGTGGGTTCTGGATAGCTTCTTCACTTGTAGCAGGCTCATTCCCCATGACAGCCAAGAGCTCCTCAACAAGTCCCTTGTCATTTTGCACTTGTACATTGCCTGAATTCATAATGCTTTCAAGAGTTCTGTAACGACATGGTGCATCACCATGATCTGCATCAAGGTCGGGGGTCACTGTTGGTGGTGTTGCAAACTCCACAGTGCTGGGTACTGCTTGGGTCTACATTGACTATGTACCACCTGGAGTATCCGCTGAAGATTGCACTGGCATGTGCTGTGCTGTGGGTGGCAACCTGGATGGCCCAGCCAAGTCTGTCTCCCTGACTGGAGTATTGTCCAGCTGAAAGTCACCATCACTCTGTATAAAATCAACACAGAAGGGATTCTCACCATCTATCTTCTCAGCATCACTCCAGTCCCATGCCCAGCTTTCTTCAAACAGAGCATCACGGGACACCACTACCCGCTTTGTAGCAGGGTTGTAAAACCTCCAAGCCTTGCTCCCATGCTCATAGCCGATGAACACCATCGGCGTGCTTCTGTCCTCCAGCTTCGACAAGTGTTTGGCCCCCTGTTTGACATGTGCCACGCATCTAAACGTACGAAAGTGTTTAACAGAGGGCTTAAATCCATACCATACTTCATGAGGCGTGCGACCTTCAACACTCTGAGTTAGAGATCGATTCAATATGTAGACCGCTGTTGATACTGCTTCCCCCCAAAGCCATCCTAGCAACCTCATAGCCTTGAGCATACTTCTTGCCATTCCCATGACAGTTTGGTTCCGGCGTTCAACCACGCCGTTCTGTTCCTGAGTGTGTGGCGCAGTCAGGTGTCGCTGTATACCCTCCCTGGTACAGTGCTCGACGAACGAACGCGCCGTGAACTCGCCACTGCGATCGGTGCGAAGAGTTCCTAGCTTCGTTCCTGCCTCAGATTGCGCCAGTGCCTGAAAGGCTATGAAGGCCCTCATGGCTTGGTCCTTCGTCAACATCAGAGTCACCCACATAAACCGGCTTAGAGTCACCCACAGATCCCTGACTCAGCCACGGTATTATTCACTAATGTAGAAATGTAAACAAACTAGCTACGACGCTGCAACTAACTAACAGTAGGCACTGGTATGGGAAAATGGTGAATGAAAGTACAGCTGAACAAGCTGATGACTAGAATTGTGACTGATATCTGGGCCGACATTGCGACTCAATCTCAGGCACAGTCTTAGTCTTACGGACTCACAAAACCTAACATGCCGGTAGCAGCCACATTATCACACACCAATCACACACTTGTCACCGAAACAAATAACTTTGAGGCAAACACACATTATGCAAGCAGAGAAATACCAGAACAGACTCCCAGCAGTTATAATGATAGTGGTCGGAATGGACTTGGTCAGAAATACTAGAACAGGCTCCCAGCAGTTAAGAACAGACTCCTAGAAATACCAGAACAGGCTCTATTCTATTCTTTTAAAAAGGATCAGCAGTTAATTGAATTGGACTTGGTCGGAATGGAATAAAATGATTTAGTCCACAGTTATTTGAGCATTTCCCAATTGGAATAAAATGATTTAGTCCATTGTTATACCATTTTTCATTCATGACAGTCAAGGTCTTTCTGGGCCTAGGTAGTCAGTCAGACCTTTCGAATGACTACACTTATACACAACTATATATGAAGAAAATATTTACCTGCTGCTGTAGAACCTTGGGTCAACGTTGATTTTTTGTTACGACTCATCTAAAAATATAGAACATTAGAAGCTTGTTCCATTAATTACATAAATAAAATACAAGGTTGTAGTATTACCTTGTTTGTTGGCCATGCAACAGGCATAAAAAGAGCATCCCCCATACTCTCTACACCTAAGTATGGTCGTGGCAGAGTACTTTCCCTTTTTAGCACGCGAGTCACAAAAACTTGTGTGAACTCCCTTCCAAGAGGAACATCTCCCACCTTAGTGGTTGGGTTGGTTGAGATAATATTTGCTATTGCAACAGGAACTTCTGATCTCATCATAAAATATAATATGACTTCTTTACCGACCTAATAAAATATGCGAAGTAAGATTACAAAGTTCAAATAATGAAACATAAATATGAAGTGATAGATGAGAAAATTACAGGATTATCATCTGCATTTTGAGATGATCCATGATTTCTTTGAGGTACCATTGTTGCAATGTCTCGCTCTCGCCTGCGACTTTGCTCTTCAATAGTATTAACATCTTCACGATTCCTTGGATGACCCACAGTGCTTGCAACTCGCCTAGTAAGTTGCAAGTCATCTTCAACCATATTTTGTGAATGGTCATTACCATTGTAATCATGTGCCACCTCATCTGAACGATGCACCATTGAGTTCTAAAAAATAAAAATAAAAAGTGTTAGTGAGATAAAGGAAACAAGCCTAATTAACATGATAGACGCCGAACTGCTCGATATATGCTACAATGGCTAAATATATGCAATATTATATCACTTGTCGAGAATTAGACCCATGTTGTGAAGGGCTTTCTATATGTTGCACCCCTTGAGCTGCTACCATCATTTGATAAATTTGATCCATTTTATCTTTCATCTGATTCATATCCTGTCTTAAGGCTCTAACCTCTTGCTCAGAATGACTGCAAGCTTGCAATGCCATTTGAAGCTTTGTTGATATTTTCATTTGAGTTCCAGGGGTGCCTACATCTTGTGGAGTTGGTCCTAAGCCTAAACCACGAATACGACCTCTTGGTTCTTTCTCTCCAAAAACATGTGCATATAAATCACCATCTTCAATACTTCTATCCTTCAATTCTGGCTTCGCAGCAACAGCTTCTTGTAAGTGCAATCAACCCTAATTGAGGGTTTTGGTGATTAAATGACAAAACAAACAGAGATTCTAACAAGTTTGCTCCTAGCATGTATACAGTAATTCTACAGACAGGAGAAGCACAGATCTTACGAGCATAAAAATAGAAAGCATAGCAGATTTAAAATTCCACATCAAATGGCGTGCTCCAAGTGCTTTGAAACAACGACAGTACTCATTTTATAATTCTTGAGTTATAGGAATCGCCGTACAATTAAGAGGGATCCGCAACGGTTAAGTAAGTTATGCAATGAGCTAAGTTCAAAACCCTTTGAAAACATCCTTGAGAACATTTTTCCAGATCATGAACGACCTTGAGAAAGACCAATTTTACTTCCCACAAAAACTCCATTTTGTCCTCCTCAAAACACTCAAAATTTGGTTTCAGCCCTGGAAACCGGTTCAACCGGTCCTGAAACCGGTTCAACCGGTTTTGGGACTGCTCCTTTGCCACCCCTGCTCTGACCTGACTGACAGTCAGAGCTGTCAGAAAAAGTCGCTGCAGATCTTTTGGGAAAACCGGTTCAACCGGATTTTTCCCTTACTCAACCGGTTTTGAAACCGGTCGAGTCTCCGGCTGAGTAGGTTAGTGAACCGGGATCCCCCTGGTAGAAACCGGTTCAACCGGTTTTTACTCTTTTTCTCCCAATGGCTGCCAGCTTTTGGGGGATCCTTTATATACCCCCTCACACTCTCTCTCTCATTTACTTCTGCTCCTCCCACGAAATCTTGGCCGACCAAACTCTCAACAAGTGCATTCATTTCACCTTTCACACCCGCAATCACATCTCCTTCAATCGCTTGAAGGATCCTTGGTGTGAGGTGAACTCGATCTAACACGCTGTCATTTTCATCTCGATTCTCCTATTCTCTTTGTTCTTGAGCTTGTTGCAAACTTAACCTTGTGCGGATTTGTTACTCTTGGAACCTTGTGTTCCTTGACGGTTAGAGGTTGCTTGGGAGTCTCCAAATTTGTGGACGACCCTAAGAAGTTTGTATCACCCGCTCTTTGAGCATATTTGAGAAGAGATTGCCTTGACCTTTGTGGTCGGTTTGTGGAGGATTAGGGTTGGAAAAGACCCGGCCCTTTGTGGGCTCCTCAACGAGGAGTAGGACACCTTTGTGGTGGTTGCCGAACCTCGGGTTATATCGTGTGTTCTTGTGTGTTCTTGTTAAGCACTTTAAATTTGTTGGTTAGTTCATATTATCTCTTTGAGTAGATCTTGCGTAGGGCAAGTCATTAGCAAAATCTTTCACTACTTCGTAATATTTGTTTATCTAAGTTGAGCAGGTTCAAACTTGTTCAGTTATGAACAAAATCAACTGAACCGGTTTGCACCAGTGCAACTTTAATTTAACCTTTCTTGAAGTTTTTAGTGAAAAATTTCAGGTGTAGCCTATTCACCCCCCTCTAGGCTACTTTCAATTGGTATCAGAACTTTGTACCTCGTTTTACGCTTAACCGCGTGAGGAAACGATCATGTCTACTCAACGGGACCATGTGGATCCTATCCTCGAGGATATTCCCGTCACATCCTCCGGTGAGGAAGTGGACCCCAAGGTCCTCGACCTCGCCATGAAGATTGCCGAGAGGATGTTCTTCAAGATGAAAGAGGAAGATGCTAAGAAAAAGGCCGAAGAAGAAGAATCAAGAAGAAAGGTCGAAGAAGACAAAGGTAAAGGAAAATTTGATTACAATGACGACCTAGTGGATCTTTTGGTGTCGAAGGTGTTGAGCAAGGTAAGTCTCAACACCGAAGGATCATCTACCAAAAGCAAAGGTAACGAGTTTAGTAAAGTTCAATTCGATTACTCTAGAAATTTTGTTCCTAACTTCTCTTCCGCCCCACTTGGAAAGTTACCAACTCTTAGTGAGTTGAACTATGACGAGTGGGCCGATAAGATGAAGTCGCATTTAATCGGTGTACATCCTAGTCTTTGGGAGATTGTTAATGTAGGTATGTATAAGCCCGCCCAAGGAGAAGAGATGACTCCAGAAATGATGCAAGAGGTTCATCGCAATGCTCAAGCAGTGAGCATAATTAAAGGAAGTCTTTGTCCGGAAGAATACTGGAAAGTTCAAGGAAGAGAAGATGCCCGTGACATTTGGAACATTCTTAAAATGTCACATGAAGGAGATCCAAAGCTAAGAGACATAGAGTTGAAGCTTTGGAGAGTGAGCTTGCTAGATATGATTGGATCAAGGGTGAGTCGCTTCAATCACTCTTTGATCGATTGATGGTGTTAGTAAACAAGATAAGAGTACTTGGAAGTGAAGATTGGAGTGACTCCAAGGTCACAAGACTATTCATGAGAGCATACAAAGAAAAGGATAAGAGTCTAGCAAGGATGATAAGGGATCGTGATGACTATGAGGATATGACGCCTCATCAATTATTTGCAAAGATTCAACAACACGAGTCCGAAGAAGCCCCCATCAAGACAAGAGACTCTCATGCCTTGATCATAAATGAACAAGACACCCCCAAGAAGAACAAAGACCACAAGGCAAAGAAAGTGGTCGAGACGTCAAGTGATGAAGATAGCTCAAGTGATGAAGACACAACTATGTTCATCAAAACATTCAAGAAATTTGTAAGGAAAAATGACAAGTTTCAAAGGAAAGGAAAGAAGAGGGCATGCTATGAATGTGGCCAAACCGGTCATTTCATAGCGGATTGTCCTAACAAAAAGGAACAAGAAGCCAAGAAGGAATACAAGAAGGACAAGTTCAAAAAGGGAGGCCAGACCAAGGGACATTTCAAGAAGAAGAAATATGGTCAAGCCCATATTGGTGAAGAATGGAACTCCGATGAAGAGAGTTCTAGCTCCGAAGAAGAGGAAGTGGTGGCAAACGTTGCCATCCAATCTACTTCAAGCTCGCAACTCTTCACCAACCTACAAGACGACTACTACACTCCAACTTGCCTCATGGCAAAAGGAGATAAGGTAACTTTATTTAGTAATGATTTTCAAAATGATGATGATGATGAACAAATTGCTATGAAAAATAAAATGATTAAGGAATTTGGCTTGAATGGATATAATGTTATCATCAAATTAATGGAGAAGCTAGATAAAAGAAAAGCAACTCTTGATGCTCAAGAAGACTTGCTTATCCTTGAAAAGGAAAGAAACCTAGAGCTTCAAGGATTGTTACTCAATAAAGATGAAATGCTAGATGCCTTGACTAAGGAAGTATCTTTAGTCAAGATAACTATAGAGGATAAAGAAAAAGAAGTAATCAATATGAAAACCTCTATAGCTAATCTTGCAAATGAAAAGGATGCACTTGAATCAAGCATATTAAGCTTGAATGTCCAAAATCAAGAACTTCAAGTGCAACTTGAAAATTGCAAGAACATCAATGCTTCATCTTTATTGATTGAATCTAAGTCTAGCTCCTCAAATAATACCTTTTGCAAACATTGTGCCAAATATCATGTTTCTTGTTGTCTAACTAACCATGCAATGAAGAAGAGCCCACAGGTGAAAGTCAAAGAAATATTGAAAAGATGCTCTAGCAATGATGGGTTAAAGAAAATTGAACCCAAGTACAAGTCCCTAAAGCCCAACAATGGAAGAAGGGGGCTTGGGTTCAACTCATCCAAGGAAAACCCTAGCACAGTGCATAAGGGGTGGAGATCCCCCAAGTTCATAGAGGGAACCACCCTATATGATGCCTTGGGGAGGATTCACTCCTCAAATGACAAGTCAACTCAAGTAAAGGTAAACTTGAGTTCCACAAAGAGTAAGATGAAGGAAGCGGCATCAACAAGTGGAGAAAAATTTAATGCTCTCATTTCTCACTCTTATCTTTGTGATTACATGTTGACTTGGGATTTAGGGAAATTGGTTGTTAAATATGTGGGTGCCTACACTAAAAGAAAAGTCATGAAAAGAAGTGTGTGGGTACCCAAGGCTATAACTAACACTGCAGGACCCAATTCAATTTGGGTACCTAAAAGCATAGCCTAAATTTGTTTTGCAGGTCTACTCCTCTGGTGGGTCAAGTTGGGTGCTTGACAGTGGATGCACAAATCACATGACCGGGGAGGAAGACATGTTCCATTCCTTGCAACTAACTCAAGAAGCACAAGAAATTGTGTTTGGAGATAGTGGCAAGAGTAAGGTGATTGGTATTGGTAAAATTCCTATCTCTGACCAACAATCACTTTCAAATTTTTTATTGGTAGATTCTTTAAGCTACAATTTGATGTCCGTTTCACAACTTTGTGGAATGGGTTATAATTGCTTATTTTCTGATGTGGATGTGAAGATCCTTAGAAGGGAGGATTCCTCTATTGCCTTTACAGGTCGCTTGAAGGGCAAACTCTATCTTGTTGATTTCACAACAAGTAGAGTGATGCCTGAGACTTGTTTAGTGGCAAAATATGACAGGGGTTGGCTTTGGCATCGCCGGCTAGCTCATGTTGGCATGAGGAACTTGGCCAAACTTCAAAAGGATGGTCACATTATTGGACTAACAAATGTTGTGTTTGAGAAAGATAGGGTTTGTGGCACATGCCAAGTAGGAAAGCAACATGGAGTCCCACATCAATCAAAGAATGTGGTTACAACAAAAAGGCCATTGGAGCTTCTTCACATGGACCTCTTCGGACCTGTGGCTTACATCAGCATTAGTGGTAGTAAGTATGGTTTAGTCATTGTTGATGATTTTTCTCGTTTCACCTGGGTTTGCTTTTTAAGTGATAAAGGTGAAACTCAAGAAACATTGAAGAAATTCATGAGAAGAGCTCAAAATGAGTTTGAGCTCAAAATCAAGAAAGTGAGGAGTGATAATGGGACGGAATTCAAGAACACAGGTGTTGAAGAATTCTTAGGTGAAGAAGGAATCAAACATGAGTTCTCGGTTCCTTACACTCCACAACAAAATGGTGTTGCGGAAAGAAAGAACCGAACTCTAATTGAAGCAGCTAGAACTATGTTAGATGAGTACAAGACACCTGACAACTTTTGGGCAGAGGCGGTCAACACCGCCTGTCATGCAATCAACCGTCTCTATCTTCATAAGATCTACAAGAAGACTGCTTATGAACTTCTCACTGGTAACAAACCTAAAGTTGATTATTTTAGAGTATTTGGTTGTAAGTGTTTTATTCTTAACAAGAAAGTCAAGAGCTCAAAGTTTGCTCCTAGAGTGGACGAGGGTTTCTTGCTTGGTTATGCATCAAATGCGCATGGATATCGTGTTTTCAACAATACCACCGTCTTGTTGAAATAGCGATAGACGTGACATTTGATGAGTCTAATGGCTCGCAAGGGCACGTTTCTAATGGCACTGCAGGAAATGAAGAACCACCTTGTGAGGCCATAAAGAGACTTGCAATAGGTGAGGTGAGACCTCAAGAGAAGGATGATGATGAAGGAACTTTATGGATGACCAATGAGGTTTTTGATGTGGGTGCAAAGGTGGTGGGTGACAAATCCTCCACCCAAGCAAACCCATCAACCTCAAGTCATCTAAATCTTGAAGAAAATCATCAACCCCAAAGGATGCCAACGGTGGTAGAAGATGAACATGAAAGTATTGATAGTGAAGTGGCTCTTGATCAAGTAGATGAGGAGGAGGAACAAATTCAAAGACAACCATCAGTGCCTCATCCTCGAGTTCATCACACTATTCAAAGAGATCATCCGGTGGACAACATCCTGGGTAGCATCAGGAGAGGGGTAACAACTCGATCTCGTTTAGCAAATTTTTGTGAATTTTACTCGTTTGTTTCCTCTCTTGAGCCACTTAAAGTTGAAGAAGCGTTGGATAATTGCCATGCAAGAGGAATTGAACAACTTCACCCGGAATAAAGTCTGGTCCTTGGTTCCAAGACCCAAGCAAAATGTGATTGGGACAAAATGGGTCTTTAGGAACAAACAAGATGAGCATGGCGTGGTTACAAGAAATAAAGCATGGTTGGTTTCCCAAGGCTACACTCAAGTGGAAGGACTTGATTTTGGTGAAACATATGCGCCGGTAGCAAGGTTAGAGTCAATTAGAATATTAATTGCCTATGCTACTAACCATGATTTCAAGTTATATCAAATGGACGTCAAGAGTGCGTTTCTAAATGGTCCACTACAAGAGAGGGTCTATGTGGAGCAACCACCGGGCTTTGAAGACCCAAGGAAGCCAAATCATGTCTATCTACTTCACAAGGCACTCTACGGGCTTAAACAAGCCCCTAGAGCTTGGTATGATTGCCTTAAAGATTTTTTAATTAAGAATGGGTTTACAATAGGAAAAGCTGACTCTACATTATTTACTCGCAAAGTTGACAATGAATTATTTGTGTGCCAAATATATGTCGATGACATTATATTTGGTAGTACTAATAAAAATTTTTGTGAAGAGTTTAGCAAAGTAATGACGAACAGGTTTGAGATGTCTATGATGGGCGAGCTTAAATACTTCCTGGGATTTCAAGTCAAACAACTCAAGGAAGGTACTTTTCTATGCCAAACTAAATATACGCAAGATATGCTCAAGAAGTTTGGTATGGAAAAGGCAAAGCACGCCAAGACTCCAATGTCATCAAATGGACACCTCGACCTAAATGAAGAAGGTAAACCTGTAGATCAAAAGTTATATAGATCAATGATAGGGTCACTACTTTATTTGTGTGCATCTAGACCTGATATAATGTTGAGTGTTTGCATGTGTGCTCGCTTTCAAGCTAATCCTAAAGATTGCCATCTTGTTGCCGTTAAGAGAATCCTAAGATACTTAGTGCACACCCAAAATCTAGGCTTATGGTACCCTAAAGGCTCCCTTTTCAATTTGCTTGGCTACTCTGACTCAGATTATGCCGGTTGCAAAGTAGATCGAAAAAGCACTACTGGGACTTGCCAATTCCTTGGGCGGTCCTTACTCCTTAGTGTCATGGAGTTCCAAGAAACAAAATTGTGTTGCACTTTCCACTGCAGAAGCTGAGTACATAGCAGCTGGGGCATGTTGTGCACAGTTGTTATGGATGAAGCAAACCCTGAGAGATTTTGGTTGAGTTTAACAAGATTCCACTATTGTGTGACAATGAGAGTGCCATAAAACTTGCAAACAATCCAGTGCAACACTCTCGAACCAAACATATTGACATTAGACATCATTTCTTAAGAGACCACGAAGCCAAAGGAGATATCGAATTGTTTCATGTGAGCACCGAAAATCAATTAGCCGATATCTTCACAAAACCACTTGATGAGACTAGGTTTTGCTTTCTTAGGAGTGAACTAAATATCTTGGATTCTCGAAACGTGTCTTAAAAACTAAAATTTTGATCAAATTTGATGGATATAAATTGATTGTTTGCGCAATATGTCATGAGAAATACTATTTGTTTCATTAAAATCACTCATGTCATATTTGCTAAGTGCTATTATAGCCTTTTCGGGCAATATCTGAAAACTGGTTGAGTAAATCGGCTGAGTAGGTCACTCAACTGGTTTTCCCCTGGTGGAAACCGGTTGAACCGGTATGATAACCGGTTGAACCGGTTTTGACCACCTCCGCGTCTGTGCTGTCAGTCAGCGCCACAGTCTGCGCCGTCAGTCTCGAAGACTGCGCTGTCAGTCTGCCATAAAATCCGCGCAGTCAATACCTTTTTCTGCGCGCCTTTACTGTGCAGTCTGACCAGAAACCGGTTGAACCGGTTTTATAACCGGTTGAACCGGTTTTCTGTCTGTTGACCGGCCGGCGCCTCCCCTATTTCTCTCCCGTTCCTCTCTTATCTTCTTCTCAGTTCCTTATTCCAGCCGACGCCGCCTACTCTTGTTTCTCTCTCTCCTCCACACTTTCACCACTCCAAAACCCACTTGTGCCATTCAATCTTCGGAAGTTTTGTTGGAAATCCGTTCGTCTCGACGTTCTCCATCATCTCCCTCGATCTTGTTGGGATTTCTTGATTCAAACTCCGGATCGAGGTATTGTCCTAGTTCATCTCTTTTTTTACTCAATCCCACCCATTCTTGATTATCTAGTGTATCATTCGTTGGGTACATTTTAGTTTAAGTGCTTGCAACACTTAGATTATCTTCATTTGTCACGAACATTGTTTGAGTTTAGCGGTTTGATATTGTTCGTTGTAGTTGAACCGCTCGCATGAACGGTTGAAGTGCATGCTCAATATCATACACGTCTCTACTGAAGCGTGGTTGTTAAGATCCTTGCTCATCATAGGTTCTATCTTCTCTTTTTAAGGATGGTGCGTCGGAGGAATCCTTCTGTGGTTGAATCCGACTCCTCTGACGACCAAGAGATTCATGGAGATACTCCCCCACGCTCCAGATCCAAGCGTGGGCGAGGAAGTGGCAACGTCATGCAGGGTGGTGAGGCCTCCGGGTCTCATGGTGGTCGTGGTCGGATGGCCCGGAATCCATTCGGTCGATCCCGACCCACGACAAACCCTCATGCATGGGAAGCAACAAGTGATGATGAGGGTGGGAAAGATGATGAGGTTGATCTTCCCCCTGCCCATGCCCCTGTTATTCGAGGTTTGGTCCTCCACCGGGCGGAGGCCCGTCGCGCTGGCAATGAGCCAGTGACTGATTTCACTGCCAGTGGAGGTTCTGCTCTTCTGCAGGACATCCGTTTCCAGAATCCTGCATTACGCATTCGTGATGCCAGGATTGATGGGAACCGTTTTTGGACGCTTCATCATGTAGCTTTTTACAACACTGTGATCCTCCCCAAGAAACATCAACCCATACTTCATCAACACTATATCAACTGGGAAGGATGTGAGGCAATTGGGGACCCAGAGATGACACAGGCATTGAGGGCCTTTGAAAGGAAGAAAATGAAGGATATAATGACATTCCAATATGATTGGAATGATGAAGTCATTGCCCAGTTTTACTCAACTCTGTGGGTCAAGCTGGCGGATGAGGGCAGTCCATACAACTATCCTTATCTTAACTTCTACATTGAGGGAAGCTGGTACAAGGTGAGCTACCGTCGGTTTGCTCACATTCTTGGATTCACTGACAATGATATTTCTGGGGATAAGATAAAGATCCATGATTTCCGCCAACCTACTAGAGATGAAGCCAGAGACCTTCATCTCTCTGAGTCTGGGAAATACTGGGAGTCCACCAACGTACACAAGTATTACAGATACATCAACTCCCTCAGCAGGATGACCCTCATTCCAAAAGGGGGTAATCAGATGAATATTCTAGGAGAGAGCAAGGTTTTGCTCTCATTCATGAAGCCCAACAGCTCAGAGAGTATCAACGTCTTTGATATGATCTGGTAGGAAATCATTCATGCTGCCTGCTTTCCGCTGAAGGGATGTCTTCATGCACCTTTTATCATGAAGATGATTGAAGTTGTGACGCAGTTTCGATATGATAAAAGTACAAGACATCAATCATATACCCCTTTCTGGATTGATCCCAACAATCCAGCAGGGCACATAAGGAAAGCCCCTTCCAGCTCTCGTGCTCATACCTCTGCTGGTCCGTCTGCTGATCCTGCTGCTGCTGCTGCCGGTGCCTCGCGTCCCTCCCCTGGCCGCGGATCTCCCACGCCACGTGGTCGTGGTCGTGGTCGAGGTCGTGGCCGAGGGATGGGTGCCCGCTTGGCCCATGGGATTGCGGCATTTTTCTCCATGTGCCGGAACATTTCTGCGGATGTACATGAGCTGGCAAGGCGTCAGCGAGAGACTGACGACAATCTTCGTCGTCAAGCTTCTTCCATGGGTATGCCCTTTGCCCCTCGCTCGCCTGACGTGCCTCTCCATCCTCCTCCCCCAGAGATCAATGAGTGGCACCAGCAGGCCTACGGGGTGCCCTTCATGTCAGCAGACGACGAAGAAGAAGAAGAAACCTACTTCGATGACCGCGAGCAGTTTGCCTCGCCTCCCTACCATGGGGATCCGGGTCAATCATCCTCTCACCCTTCGCCCCAGGATCCTTCTGGAAGTGCTCCTCCCCCGGATCAGTCTGGGGAAGAACACTTCGCATCTCACTTGGCGCACCACTTCTTTGCTCCTCATCAGCCTCCTCCTAACTGGTGATTTTTTTGTGTTGGTGGCTCTCTCCTCTTTTGGTTCTTGTTGCCAAAAAGGGGGAGAAGGTTTCTTATCATGGCAGTACCTTCTATTTATGTAACGAACATCGGTTTGTAATAATTATTAGTCTATCTTGTGATACATGCATGGCTCTGAAGCCATAAACTTTTATGATGTGATGCGATGTGATATCATTATTGTAATAGCAGTAGTAACTTTTCATATCATATGCTATGCAATAATGAGATTGTATGTGTAATTTTACTATTTCTATCATCACAATCTATAATTATGTTTCATCCCTCATTGTTTTGTGTATGGTGTTGATTGTTCACTCTCTCTAAATATGTTGCAAATTGACATATCAAGTCAATGTTAATATCATAAAACTTATGCACATATTTAGGGGGAGCTACACATACACAAATGCTTTTATCTTGCAAGTACTTGTAATTTTTAATTTTTATCTCTACTCTAGTTTGTTTTGGCATCAATCACCAAAAAGGGGGAGATTGTAAGTGCAATCAACCCTAATTGAGGGTTTTGGTGATTAAATGACAAAACAAACAGAGATTCTAACAAGTTTGCTCCTAGCATGTACACAGTAATTCTACAGACTAGAGAAGCACAGATCTTACGAGCATAAAAATAGAAAGCACAGTAGATTTAAAATTCCACATCAAATGGCGTGCTCCAAGTGCTTTGAAACAACGGCAGTACTCATTTTATAATTCTTGAGTTATAGGAATCGCCGTACAATTAAGAGGGATCCGCAACGGTTAAGTAAGTTATGCAATGAGCTAAGTTCAAAACCCTTTGAAAACATCCTTGAGAACATTTTTCCAGATCATGAATGACCTTGAGAAAGACCAATTTTACTTCCCACAAAAACTCCATTTTTGTCCTCCTCAAAACACTCAAAATTTGGTTTCAGCCCTGGAAACCGGTTCAACCGGTCCTGAAACCGGTTCAACCGGTTTTGGGACTGCTCCTCTGCCACCCCTGCTCTGACCTGTCTGACAGTCAGAGCTGTCAGAAAAAGTCACTGCAGATCTTTTGGGAAAACTGGTTCAACCGGATTTTTCCCTTACTCAACCGGTTTTGAAACCGGTCGAGTCTCCGGCTGAGTAGGTTAGTGAACCGGGATCCCCCTGGTAGAAACCGGTTCAACCGGTTTTTACTCTTTTTCTCCCAACGGCTGCCAGCTTTTGGGGGATCCTTTATATACCCCCTCACACTCTCTCTCTCATTTACTTCTGCTCCTCCCACGAAATCTTGGCTGACCAAACTCTCAACAAGTGCATTCATTTCACCTTTCACACCCGCAATCACATCTCCTTCAATCGCTTGAAGGATCCTTTGTGTGAGGTGAACTCGATCTAACACGCTGTCATTTTCATCTCGATTCTCCTATTCTCTTTGTTCTTGAGCTCGTTGCAAACTTAACCTTGTGCGGATTTGTTACTCTTGGAACCTTGTGTTCCTTGACGGTTAGAGGTTGCTTGGGAGTCTCCAAATTTGTGGACGACCCCAAGAAGTTTGTATCACCCGCTCTTTGAGCATATTTGAGAAGAGATTGCCTTGACCTTTGTGGTCAGTATGTGGAGGATTAGGGTTGGAAAAGACCCGGCCCTTTGTGGGCTCCTCAACGAGGAGTAGGACACCTTTGTGGTGGTTGCCGAACCTCGGGTTATATCACGTGTTCTTGTGTGTTCTTGTTAAGCACTTTAAATTTGTTGGTTGGTTCATATTATCTCTTCGAGTAGATCTTGCGTAGGGCAAGTCATTAGCAAAATCTTTCACTACTTCGTAATATTTGTTTATCTAAGTTGAGCAGGTTCAAACTTGTTCAGTTGTGAACAAAATCAACTGAACCGGTTTGCACCAGTGCAACTTTAATTTAACCTTTCTCGAAGTTTTTAGTGAAAAATTTCAGGTGTAGCCTATTCACCCCCCTCTAGGCTACTTTCACTTCTTCAAATTTATTCTTAAGAGAACCACATATATATTATCTTTTGTTCACCTATATTTTAATTATTACAGAAATCATAAATAAAAGTACTCACAATGAATATTTCTGCTCCAGGTAGAGGTACAATATCCCCTTCTTTGTTCTTACGCGTGTGTGTTCTAACATATATTTCATCTCTTCTCGCAGGGCGTCCTTGTTGTTCGGCCTACAAGAAAAAATGAATTGGTCAAGTAATTGACTAGATTTTTCATAAATAAAACTAATGATTATACAAACTAGTGATTATAAGTTTTATACCAATTCATGCCCCACACGAGCATAACTTTTGCTGCCAGCTGCATGTGACATAGTCAACTTTGAACGGTTATCTTTACCTCTGTTTGTACGAACCTACAACATAAATAATAATCAGTCAAAACAATAAGACAAATTCATTCGTACAACAATGTAATGAAGGTTTATATCTCAAAAAAGCAATTAAAAACAAATTAGCACGTACTTCAGCTTCTGGAGACATCCAATAAGTTATCAACCACTCCCAATCAGATTCTTTCACCCTTTCAGCCCTTTTAGCAATAAGCTCTTCAAAACTCAATGTTTCATCAAAGTATTTCATCTTTAGGTCAGCCTTAAACTCTCTCCACTTTTTTGCTGCAGATGTTATAACATAATCTATACCAGATTCATCCAACTCATAGTATTCCTATTTCAATAAAATTGTAGTTGATTACCAAATCTACTCATAATAGGCTAAGTCAAATTAACTCAATAAATCAGATTACCTTCACTTTTGTCCATAACTCAAACTTCTTTTTAGAATCAACTAGTCTCCAATCCTCAGAACAAACCGGGATATTTTTCCTCACCAAAGTTCCTAGTGAAATTACCAAACTCTTTGTTGTTCCTACCAACAGGTTGGCCATATTCATTAAGGGTAATGGAGATTCTAGGCCCACCACTATTTGAATATATGTTCTTCTTCAAGGTTGGGCCCCTTCCTTTCCTTATATTATGATGCCCAGTAGGTTGCTCTGCTTATTGCATGAGATAAAAAAGATGAAAACATTTCTTGATAACTATTTTCAAAAGTTATACAATGAATTTAAAGTTTGTTTGATTGTTACCTTCATCATTGATGGGATATTCAAATTCTCCATAACTATTTTTAGAAGTACTATCCTCATGGTTATCGTCAACAATATCCCTTTGAGTCCTTGATCGCAAAGTAGGACCATTAGTTGAATATGCTAATTTCCTTGTCTGCACTCAAAGAAGTTGAAAACATTCAACATACAGGTTCAAAACATGAACTTATTAAATAGGGGAATACATTAACCTTGTGTTTCTTGTTGGCTCGATGTGATCCATTTGCTTCATTAACCATAGTACTAGGTACAGGGAGATTAAGAGATCTCATCCTCTTCATATTTTCGTTTATGTTGGCAGCCCTCTATAGTTCATATTCATTGACATCTGTTTCTTTACCCATTCCTCTTCCTCTTACGAACTTTACTCCTGAATCAAGACATAAAGAGATTACAATCACACATTACAATGTAAAAACATTTTTGCATACACAAAAAACATATCTTACTTGCTAGGTTGGTTTTCGTCAATCATTATTCCATCTATATCAGTCCTAACACAACTACTACCACCAATAGAAACATTAACTTTTGTGTTTGCATCCAAATCTGGCAAGAAAGAACTTATTTATGTACTATTGCCCAGCCTTTCATCCATGTCATACATGTCACGTTGTTTTGACTTCAAAAAAATAAACCAATCAGCATCAATAGGATCTTGCACATAGTAAACTTGAGTTGCTTGAGATGCAAAAATAAATGGCTCATCTAATTCGTTGTCACCAGTATTGAATAAATGCTTGAAGTTGACCATTGTCACCCCAAAATTGTCTATTTTGACCCATTTGTCTCATACTCGGTTATCAATCCAATCACATTTGAACAATACTAATTTTCCTTGGTGATGGTAGTTCAGCTCAAGAATGTCTTATATAACACCATAATAAGTTTTGCTCATTGATATTGGGTTATTATTGTTTGTCCCATCAAAAATTGATGCATGTGCAACTAGGGCTACACCACTACACTGCACTGACCTACCCACATCATAAGAATGTGTATGGAAATTTATCCCATTTATAGTATAATTGTCGTAAGAATGTGCAACCATGTTAGGCTCCTTAGCTAATATTGTTATCTCCTCAGGTACTTCATCACCCGTTGTTTCCACCCGACGATATTGAAGATTGTTATTGCACTACATAAATAATGTGGAACTAGATGTTGTATAAACCATTTTCATAGATACTTACGTGTGACTTAAACCACTCGTGAAATGTCTTATAGTGTAAACGACTGATTGTTCTTTGATTTTGATGGCCAGCCAAATGAAGATATTCTATATGTTTACTGAACATACAGTATACTTTAGTAATCATGAAATAAATGGATGATACTGATTATAAGAAATATAATGGAAAACTTACTTCAAGTAAGGCTCTATATGGTCATAGTTGAACAAGACATATCTATGTGCTTGAAGCCATGTTTTGTGGTCTAATGTGACATTATGCTTACCAACTAATCCTCGACCTACGTTATGGAAGAAAGGGGTGGTATTGATTAAATCAACATCAAAGCCATCATCATTTCTTTTTTCGGTTAAATCTAGTTTCACCATGTAAATAGCGAGAACAGAATGTGAGACTTTCATCAAATAGATAGCTTTCCGCAATTGACCCCTCTGGGTGACTCCTAGTGCGAACATAGCCCTTACATCTCATTAAAAACCTATAAAGGAGAATGCCATATATGTTAAACCTTCCTATGAGTAAAACTAAGTTTAATTTGTTGCTAAAATATATTAAATTTACCTCTCCACTGGGTACATATTACGAAATTGAACAGGGCCAGCAATTCTGACTTGAGTAGGAAGATGAACCATTAAGTGTACCATAATATCAAAAAAGGATGGTAAGAATATAGTCTCAAGAATGCTTAGAGTCTCAGCTATTTCTGACTCTAGCTTATGCATATCGCTTATATGAATAACTGGCGAATAGATTTGCTTAAAAAATTGCTCACACGAATCAGCGCACCACTAACTTTTTCTGGTAATATCCTTCTCACGACAAGTGGAAGTAAATATTGTAACAAAACATGGTTAGCATGGCTCTTTAGCCCGACAAGCTTCTTCTCCTTCACGTCCACATTGTTTCTTATATCTGATGCATAACCATCAGGAAATTTTACTCCTTTTAGTAGTTCACAAAATAATGTCTTCTCAGACGCACTCATAGTATATGATGCTGGTGGTAAATAAAACTTGTCACCCACTGGAACAGGATGAAGCTCAGTTCGAATGCCTAGGGACTGAAGGTCCAAACGATATTTCAAGTTATCCTTGGACTTTCGCTGAATGCCTAGGAGGGTGTTGACAATGTTATCACACACATTCTTCTCGATATGCATGACATCTAAATTATGTCGTAACATTAAATCCTTCCAATATGGAAGCCTAAAAAAATAGACCTCCTTTTCCAAATGACAGTAGGCTCCCCTTCCTTATTTTTTGCTTTCTTTTTTATGTTGGCAACCTTTCCCATGCACTGCGTGCATATTTGTGTTTGCAATAAAACTTCCTCTCTAGAAAGTGGTCTAGGCGCTGGCCTGTCCTCAACTTTACCATCAAATGAATTTGGATCAAATCTATATGGATGGTTTGGGTCCAGGAATCTACGATGTCCCATATAACAATTTTTGTACCTTGTTTCAATCGTAGAGAACATGTATATGAGTGGCATTCAATACATGCTACTTGACCTAATGTAGTACATGCTGCAATGTACCTAGGCCCGGATAATCAGATATGGTCCATATTATTGCAGAACGCTATTGAAAGTACTCATGCTTTGCGGAATCATAAGTCCTTACCCCTTCAACAAACATATCCAACAGATCATCAATTAGTGGCTCAAAATAAATATCTATATCACTACCAGGAGATCTACGGCCTGGAATCAACAATGAGATAATGAAATTTGTTTGCTTCATACAGAACCATGGTGCAAAGTTATATGGGATGAGAATAACAGGCCAAATGCTATAGCTAACATTCATGGACCTGAACGGATTAAAACCATCTGTAGCTAAAGCAAGTCTAATGTTGCGACTGTCAGAAGCAAACACTGGGTGCTTTTGGTCAAAATCCTTCCAGAGAGGTGAATCTGCAGGATGCCTTAGTAATCCATCTTGTATACGCTCCTCATCATGCCACCTCGTGTCACTTGCTGTCTTAGATGATAGAAATAACCTCTGAAGCCTTCTTTTTATTGGAAAATAGCGAAGAACTTTGCATGGAACCTTGTGTACACGTTTTCCATTTAAACTTCTACTTTTTGATTTCCAGCGTGACTTTTCACATGTGGGACATGCATCACAATTAGCATACTCCTTCCTAAACAAAATTCAATCATTTTCACATGCATCAATTTTGATATACCCGAGTCCTAGACACTTAATTACTTTCTTTGCTTCATGAAATTTTTTGGCAATGCCAAGCCATCAGGGAAAGCCTCCATTAGTAGATCTAGTAGCATATCAAAACTTTTATCTGTCCACCCTCCAAGCAATTTCAAGTGAAGAATTCTTATTAAGAAATGCAACTTTGAGAACTTCTTACACCCTGGGTATAGCTCTTGGGCATTATCTATCAGTAACTAATTGATGGCTTCTAAATCTACATCAGTTTCATCTAAACCATCAGATACTTCAAAATCCCCTTTATCATCTAGACCACCAGCCATGTCTTGAACCAAATTGGCCATGTCATCTTCATCTGAATTGTTTGCAGCCTCTATATCACTAAAGTCATGACTATTAATAGGCATAGAGTCTGTTTCTCCATGATAAGTCCACCTTTTGTATCCCTCTTGAAAGCCATCACATATCAAGTGCGAACGAACTTCATTTTCATCTTTCCATAGAGAATTAACACATTTTCTACAAGGACATAGAATTCTATTTCCACCTATAGAATTGCTAAATGCAAACTCAATAAATCCAGCTACCCCTATCTATGTAGACCTTCGTGTGCCTATAAATATTAGGTACAAAAATGATATGTTGGTCAAAGGTGATTACTACAAAATAATGGTTTATAGTACATTGTCAGAAATATACCTAGGTTCATTCATCCACCTTTTATCCATGTTGTACCTTAACAAATAATAAGATGAAATGTACCCTTCCTAGCCTCAAAGTAGAGGTGCAAAAAAGGCTGGAAAAGGGGGAATCATTACAAGTAAGTTTGGAGCATCAACAAAACTTACTATGCCAACAAACATGGAAATGGAATCTCAGATCCCCAGCTATCCTAAACTAACTATGCCAACTGCATAATGTGATGACGCAAGTAAGTTTGGAGTGTCTCGAAACATTTTTTGCTTAAGCTGAGTAACCTTACTTTTCTATTTCATTGTCTGTGTTGTTTCTGTTCTTTTAGGCTGACTCAGAGACAGATGAGGTATATGCATAGATGACATTACAACCTGCTACTAGACTATTTGTTCATATGCCTATTAGGACATTCATGTTTTATCCTTCATCCTTTCAGAATCATTGTACTGCTAATTATTTACTTTGCAAGTTTCCGATCCAAGCATTCTGTTTTCATTGTATTCATTTGAGTAAACCTGCCAAATCACTACTTCTATGGATATGCGTATAATGATGAATAAGATCAAGGTGATACACCCAGGGATATGGGCAGCAACAGGCCAATAGCCATACTATAACATGAAGCAAATAATCACTAGAAGGTTTAAGACTTTCAACATCTAAGTAAAACTGAAAACCAACAAACATGGACATGGGAAGCAATAGGCCAACAGCCATAAGCACATACCTACAAGGTACAGTACAACAGAGCACACCAGATAAAACATGGACAAGCTCTGAATCTGGATTATGGAGACCGAAGACTGGAGACCATACCTGCACGCCGGCTGCTGGCGCCGTCGCGCCGGAGATGGAGGAGGGGCCGAGCAGGACGATGCCGCCGCGCCGGAGATGGAAGAGGCGCCGGAGATGGAGGAGGGTAGCGCGCCGCCGTCTCCTATTAGGGCCGAGCGGGATGATGCCGCCGCACTAGAGATGGAGGAGGCGCCGGAGATGGAGGAGGCGCCGGAGATGGAGGAGGGTAGCGCGCCGTCGTCTCCTATTCCGCTAGCTAGGGCTCTGATAGTCCGATTCTCCCTCGACAGCTAGTTGCCTGCTGGTTCTATCGCGCGTTGCCTGCTGGTTCGTATGGCATGTTGCGCTGTTGGCTGTGCAGCTTCTACTCACGTGGTGGGAATTGGGATTTGAGAGAAAGGAAGCTGGGCTGGGCCGCTGGGCAAGTGAAGTGGGCCACTAGGCCCAAATTTCAATCCAGCCAGCCTGATTGTTCCTAAACTACACAGCCATTTTTATTTCACCATGCTCTGTTGGCACGTGCCATTGATGTTGTCAATTCAAGCTAGCTAGCACGTACGCCATCATAGTTTCAAGCTACATGATGATGCCTGGAGATGATTAACGGCGTGCATATATGTTGCCGGATGCCTGGATTATTGAAGAGATCAAGGTCGAGGATGACCGAGTTTGTACGGGCTCCATGCGGCGCGTGGGTATGTAGAGCATCGATATTGTCATCGCATGTGCATATATATATATATTTACTAGTTGAGTGCCCGTGCGTTGCAACGAAGACATATAATTATCACGATAACTTATGTATACGGGCATGTTCCCATTTTTCATTCCCTTAGCAGGATTCAGAATCTCCAATGCAAACAATCTGATTGCACAACTCATATTTATCCTACTACTACATATTCCCTCTGTCCTAAAATAAATACACATCTCGTTTCTTCACAAAAAAACTATACACAACAACTGAAGTCTAGTTGCATCTGTCCTTGTTGTCTACAGTCTTAGCAGGTCGGCTGAGCGCAAGGATCATGCACCCAGAGAAGAGGATGGCGTGCCAACTGCGACCCTGTGTAGTGAATGCGCCGAACACTACGAGAGGAGGGAAGCATCGGACGTGAGAGCGAAGACAGCAGGCACCGATCTCACGCTAACGTTCTTCCCTGGCTGGCCGCAGGAGGACGAGCCCCAGACGTCGCACAAGGTACAACAATGATAAATAGGATTACAAAAATTCCAGTCGAGGTTTTTGCTGGCCAGATCTACCTATGGAATGTGAGTCGATCAGCAGCCCATTCGTGACGCTAAAAAGGTCTAGCCATCGTCTGTTTCCTCCAATTGCTAAGGGCTTAAAAAGTCGAACACAATTGCCAAGGCGCGCGCCGCGGGACTTGCTTAGTATGACACGCGGCCCCGAAGCCGCTACTGGCTGTGAGGAAGGGGGCGAGGGCATGGTGTAGGGGTGTGCACGCCCACACTATACCGTCATATAATAGTAGAGATTTGATATCACCAAATTGTTGAGTAAACATTTCTTGTGATTAGCTTGAAATCCTGACAAACGATTTGAGAAACTGATTCCAATTCAGCACAAGAAACATTTCTAAGAAACTGAACCCAAAATGTTTGTGAGAGAATATGGATTCATCACAAGAAACGTTTCTATAAATATCACATAGACAGACATTATGGCTTGTCGCATCAGCTCATTTGAGAAATTGATTCCGATTCAGCGCAAGAAACATTTCTAATATATCTATTTTTCATGGGAAAAACTCGTCTAGGAAAATACACATCATATAGAAAGTTTCTGGTACAAGTGGAAGCATAGGAACGGACACTGAGATATGCCATGTTACGACAATAAACTTACCCTGTCCTTTGAAAATAATGGCTCTAGAATCTCCAACATGTGCAACAAGCAAACTAATAGCTGTTGAGGCAGATGAACGTGCGTATCGAGTTTGACTGCTATCTGCTTTTAGAAAGCTTCACCATGATAGACGGTGGGCTCTTTTTCATAACATTTCTTGTTGAGCTAGGCCTACTGGATGTAAGGTTGCTTCCCTTCACCTACTCTGAACACTACTTGGAAAGGTTGCTTGTATCTAACAGGATATCCATGAGCTAATGAGAAACCACATTAAGTATACAAAAGATATCGTCATGAAAAATATAATAAGAATATGATTGTAATTTACACGGAAAACTTCACGTAGAAAATACACTTACCAGAAGTCACCTTATGTGCAAGTTCTGAAGCAGGCTATATGCATCCTTGCAAGAGGTATGGGTCAGGGTTGTTCAAACTAAACCCACCTAGAAGACCAAATCAAACATGCTTATGAAGTAAATGCTGATGTCATATACATTAACCTATGGAGACACTCGAAAAGTACAAGTACATATTATTATCTTAGCTTTTGATTTGAAAACATCTTGCCCGACCACAAGCAAGCTAACTTGCTGGTCCATTATTAGTCCATCCATGTCAACTTGATTAAGATTCTCAAAATCAGAATCATATATTTTTTTATAGACAGAGAAAATATTTTTTCTAGAAAGGTGGAACATTTTAAAACAAATAAGTTACGAACTATACATACCACATACACATATTGGTACATCTAAAAATGACCCTGTTTTCTTTGACACCGACTATAGAATGCAGACGCATTCACCATGTCCACGTGAGTTTCAAGGATCTACTGAGCATGTAGCACATTTGTTTCTTCGCATCCAGTAAATGTAAAAAAATAGAATATCAATGCTTGTAAGTGGGTGGGGTTTTGTTACTCGCCAGACATATATTCTATTCACATATCGTGACTGTATCCGCCTCCATCTGCCAAGAAACCATAGAAACATAAACGAAAAATATTCTATTCACATATCCAAATGTGCTACCACACATCTCACGATTCTATCAAACTCGGTCATAAGAATGAGATGACGCGAAGAACATTAAACAGAAGAGGAAGTGTGCATAGACGGAGATGCCGTGGTGGTGGCATTGCTTACCAGGAAGTTATGGTAGACGACTGTGAGGAGGAGCAGTAGTAGACGGTGTAGGGAGAACTGAGAGAAGGTGAAACGTGAGATGGTCAGGACTGTGGAGGGAGAGAAGGTGAAACGTGGAAGGGAGAGAAGGTGAAACGTGGAGGGAGAACTGAGAGGAGGAGCAGAGTCGGGAGCCATCCCCGGTGAGACAACTCCTGGAAGGGAGCTGTAGACGGTGCGCGAGGCCGGCGCCGAGATGGACATCGCTGCGGACGTGTGCTGCGGCATGGCGAGAGGACAACGCCGAGGCGAGGTGGAGATGTGCGTGGATGTCGGAGCCAGGCAGGAGTATGCCTCGACGACTCGGGCATGTGGGGTGGGACGTCTTGGGGAGGAGGAAATATCTGCGTGACGGACACGACAGTGGGGGTGTCTTGGGAGTAGGAAATCTCTGCGTGCAGGTGGGGGAGTCTCGAAGAGTAGGAAATCTCTGCGTGACGGATGGGGGCGGGGACGGGTGGCACGGCGATCACGGCGGCGAGGGCCGCGGGGGGCGGAGGCATGGTGTAGCATGTGTGGACACCCACACTGTACTCTTATAGAAGGTAAATGTTCGTGTGCAGCTTTGTCAGGGATTGGAAGAAACAGCAATATTCTATTCACAGAAACATCAGACTTCATTCTTGTATAAAACAATATATGTTGGCAGAGATTTGAGATAGAAAATAATCGGTAAGTTACCTGCCCCACAGAAGTAGCTCCATGCTGTTTAGACAGTTTACTTCTGTTAGGAGCTAGAATAAGCGAAACATGAGCAAATGAAGGCATTGCAAATCCAAGAGCATGTAGAAGGACATAACATTACAATGAACATATTTATTAAGTGTCAGGGATACGGATTATGAAAAACAAGATAACAGAAGGTAGATGGTATAACTTTATAAATTAGAGCTTGCCGCAATGTGTTTGGTAAATGCTCTTCAGCTCTGTGACAAAATAGGGTAAACATGTAACTCCATGGATGTCACTATGCCAGACGTTCAAAAGGAAGGCTGAAACAGAGTTTTACCTGATAACATGAGATATTTGCATGGTAGCGTCATCAACTGTCACACAGAAGTTATACACAGGCTGTCCATTGCTTCTCATATTCACGAAATCACCAAGAGTGTCTAAGTTCCAACTGACCTTTATGAAACTATCCGCTGATCAGTTCATGTAATCACTTTTGACGATGTGCAAATCAACATACATAAGCTAGTACTAAAAGCAAGGTATGCTGAAGTTTATGCTCTAGGTTTTGACATATTACCTCACCACGAATTAAGTCATTAATTTTCAATGACCCTTCCTTTGGCACGTGGAAGCGGTAAGTGTACGACGTACCTTTCTCTAACTCCTGATGTACCTCCACATCAGAAGCACTTGCCCACTTCCCCATATTAACAGGAGGAAGTTGTCTCTGCTTTGCTACTTCCTTCATTTGCTCAAGTTCCTGAAGAAATGGAAACAATTATTAAACTGGACAACTGGACAACTTATTATGAGTATATGACCAATAGAAAATACTGTGGATCCTGTCAAATGACTTCAAATTTAGTTATTCCTTAGGATTGTGAATCATGGTAGAATTGATTGCTATGAATTTTTTCTCGAACATAAGGATCAGAAATTTTACTAAAATGGTAAAAAGTTTCTAGAAGTCTGCTTCTTATATTCATAAGGATTAAGGAGGATTGAATAGCACAATCACATGTTAAGCTGAGACTGTGGAAACCAACTACACTTGATAAAACACAGTATCCTGCAAATTATGCAAGGGGAGAACAATACCTCATTGGAGCAAAAGCAGCGGTAAACTGCACCAGAGTCCAAAAGCTTCTCGGCATACTTCTTGAAGTGAATTCCGTTCTGACTGGCGATAAGGCCCAAACTCCCCACCGACATTGGGACCTACCCAAATATGGACAACAAACAGTTATTTCTATTATAGTGGTATAGATAGCACCTACTACAATGATCTGATGAAACTGAATACATGTCACAATGTTTGCATATAGATTAGCCCTTCACAAGTGCAAGGAGACACAACAATCAAGAGGAAGTTAGCAGGCAATGTTTTTGAAATCTGCAACCAATTTACATGAAACTGCATATCTCGATTTGTGTTGACTCCTAAAGCCGCCATATTACATGAGAATGCGAGTGGCACCCGGTTTTTGTGATAAGAGCATGATAGTGGCAAAATGAGAGGCTGCATCTACGAAGCAGTAGTGATCAAGTCAAAGGCAACAGGCAGCAGCAACAGCGGGACTTCAAGGTCAGAAATGTGCGGGACTGCAACGACAAGAAGTCAACGAGACGAGACACAATACAGAGTGGAGAGAGCACCTTCGTCCCATTCGAGGCCGAGCCAAGCGAGGTCGGCGAGGACGGCCTCCTCGGACTTCCTGGAGAGCGCTCGAGGTCGGTGTCCTCGACGCGGAGCACGAAGCGTCCCCCTTGGAGTGCGCGAAGAGGTAGTTGAAGAGCGCGGTGCGGGTGCCGCCGACGTGGAGGTTGCCGGTGGCCGATGGCGCGAGGATGGAGCCACAGGATTCGAGGATCAAGCGCGGAGGACGGATGGAGCGCGGAGGGAGGCGGAGGGAGCGCGACGACAGAACCGTGCACCATCCTCGAATGTGGACGCCCACGATACAAACATAAGGAGTAGTAGAGATTACCGCAAGGCTAAAAAAATATGTAGCAGTGACACAAGAATCATACCTAAGTCAAATATGGATCTGAGAAATACAAGTCTCTAGTACAATCTTACCAAGCCATCTGTCACAAATAGAGATTATTGCTTCACGATCGAGTAAGCCAAGAAAACACATGAAGAATGTAGGTCGTAATAGTTGTAATGCAAATTCAAATCTAAACTTAGAGATCCAAGGATAAGGTGAACTTTACTGCTGGGAAGTCCTTAATAATCCAGAAAAATCTAGATTTAAACGCTTGTCTTGTTGTGTTATAATGTTGCTTGATATCTACAATATGTTGGCCTACATGATCTAACTTTATCATATTAGATAGTTGTAGTACATAATAAATAGTTAATATCTCCAATTGATATTTGGCTACGGATCGAAGTCTGGTTGTAAATTGAAGGTTAAACCAGAACAAAGTTCCCAAGTAGGAATTTCGTATACATGTAAATTGGAAAACTTTACTACCATTTTACAGCTAGAAGGTGATGAAAAACAAAAGCTGCAAAAAATGTGGTTGCATGGCTAACCTATACCTAGTTTATGCTATTTCAGTATTTCTAGTTGTGAATCTATTTAGTGGCTGAAAACAGTTGACCATTCTACCAGTATTTACTATAACATAAAAACATCAGAGGCCCTGGGAACAGCTGGTGCCTGTCTTAACCATTCTGTTTGGTAGTCATGGGACCTAACACATTTTCCGTTTCACCTTTTGTGCAGATGATAATGAATAGCTGTTCAGATTTGTTTGTCAGTGACCTGTATTTTTTTGCAACATGTTGTCAGTACACATGGTCAGGACTGTGGATCCCCCATGACTTAGTTGTTGCCTCAGCTTCCACATTTCAACTGTGGCCTTGTAATAAAATGTCGTTGCCCAATGCATCTGATGGATCACAATTGTAAGCTACAAATTAGGGGCTTTGAATATGATCGCTTACTTTCTCTGATGCAAAATTACTCAATTATAATGACTGTGCATTTGCAATGCCAACTTTTTTCTTCCATTCTTCTTCCTGTCTAGTGACATTTCTTTCATACCTAAGAAACAAAAACATACTACCATTCCATTTCACCAGTACTTGTCAGACTGCATTAAAAAGATAGGTGAGAAAAGATACCTTATCATACCATTTATAGATTCTGACTACTAAATCCAATAATAGTGGGAATTCTGGTGGTTGAATGTGATAATCAACTCTTCCAAGTTCTGCTGATGGTGTAATGCAAAGTGTCAACACAGTAAATACTAAATAATAACAAGTGTAGACATCTCAAACAATTGTAATCATAACAATAAGTAATAGCCATTTCAAATTTAAGAAAGTATATAGATGTAGTTCTTATAATTCCCTCATCAAAGATTAAAAACAACTGATCTCATATCTTTGCTCATCGTTGTTCCATTCAAACATTGAAAATCTGTCACCCAAAGAACTGAATGTGCATACTGACAAAATATAGAAAATGGAAAGGTAAATGTTAGGACTATGAAGCACAAACAGAATAATCATAAAGAAATAGTGAATGATGGCAAAGAACAACATTTCATCGATGTGTCATGAGCGATGGACAAAGGATATCAACAACATGGATTCCTCAATTTGTGACTCTGTATATGTGCTCCAGCTATATTCTGGTTAGCTAATGATTGTTTACCCACTCGCTCACCTTGCCGTCGCTGTCGCAGGTGAGGATCGAGAGGACTCCGTTCACGGTGGGTTGCTCGAGCAGCCGCTGGATCTAGATTTAAGGGGAACTACTGCCGATGGCCCACATGTCCGGCAGGGAGGTGAGCCGGTCCAAGCCACCGTGGTGCCCACTCCATGGCGCTGGCGTCGAGGGCTCGAGCCCATCACCGGTCGCCTCAGCCGTGGCCCCCGTGGCATTCCTCGCCAAGGCCGCCCGCCCGCCCTAGACTCCCCCACCTGCTCCCGTCGTCCCACGCTGGAACCACCTGCACGACCTCCGGTCAGATCATCTGTCACATCCTCGAGTTTTCGGCCGACGGGCACGCCTTCCTGCACCTTATGCTCCTCCGCCTTCAATGGCACCCTCCCGCCCTAGAACCACCAGCAGAGCAAGTCGATGACGCGCATGTCCGCGCCGAGGCGGGCGAGCAGGGTAGTGTGAAGAGGAGGCTAGGGTTTGCGTGAGGAGGAGCCAGCGTCGCGAGGGGGAGGGAGGTGCAGGGGGCGGCAGTTGGGGGAGTATGCGCGCGGCGGCAAGGATGGGGACGGGTGCGGTGGCATGGGCGGGATCTGCGTCGGAGCTCGGATGGCGGTTGCATGGGCGTGTGGTCGGAGGGGAGGGGGACCTCGGCTGTGGCGATGGGGGATGCAGGCACGAGCACAGATGAGGACGGGTGGCTGAGGGGTGCGGTGGCACGGGCGTTGCTGGAGCGGGGACTGCGGGCGAGGACGGCGGCGGGGACTGCGGGCGCGAGCGAGGACGGCGGCGGGGACTGCGGGCGTGGGGAGGGGAATCGCACGCGATGGCAGAACCAACAACTGTGGACGCCTACACTAAGGACATAAGGAGTAGTATATATATATTGCTACAACGGTAAGCTAGAGACAAATTAAACAAGTTCATGCAAATCTCTCTGGGTGTAATTAAAATTTAGGATGGTCTATCAATGTTGTTATAGCATTTTCATCTGATCGGATTGCATATTTTTTCAATCCAGCGAAAAAATTAAACGAGTTCACATTTTTTCAATCCACAGCCAGCCAGCTCACGTCGTTACATTGCAAGTGAGTTGTAGCCCTTCAATAGTTAACGTGTACAGTTTTATAATGAATAATACTGAGAATAGAGTGAATAATCCTCACTAGTTATTAGATATATGTCTTCTCTTTTTGCAAAGGGTCACAAGTTCGATTCCTACTCACGCTCGCTCGTTAATTATTTTTCGCTGTAGGATATCATGAGATCCATTTACCGACAAACGATCCGATGCTACATTTTCCCGACAGACTTTGCACCACGCATAATCAGTTTTACCGACAGATGGACTGCCACAATAGCTCGACATTATTGCCGACAGATTTGTTGACTCCAATACAATAACTACCGACAGATAGTGTGATGGTAATATTTTGTGACAGACTGTCTGTCGCAAAACGTCTATTTTTACCGTCAGTTGTTTGACGCTAAAATTGTGTCATCGTATAGTGCTAGTTTAGTGAAAGGTTTAGAAGTCCTAATTCACCCCCCCTCTTAGGCGTCACCCGTTTCCTACAGGTTAGATTCACCCGATACCCCTTCGCGTGGCTGTTTTGCTTAAGAAACCCCCTGATTTTAGGAAATCAACCCGCCGTTCTCTGTTTTAGCGCATAGGTCCCTGGTTTATTTTAATTAGACCCCTAGACTTTTATTTAATCATAGATTTAGCCCTAATTTCATATTTCAAACTTCAAAACTTGTTTATTTCATATCTTTTTTATATGAACTCCAAATTTAGTGGTTCAAATTGCAAAATGTTCACCAAATTATTCTCTGTTCAAGTAAAATATGACCAACTGAATCTGTACACTTTAATTTTTACACTTAGAATATAGAATTAAAGTATATATTGATTGATTTATTTAATGAAATAAATAAAAGGAGAACCCTAGGAATAAAGTATATTCAATCTTGAGAGATTAGTGTTATACATTACTTGGATTTATTTTTGGCTTAACCTCTAGGCCTTAATGACAAATAGAATTAGGAATGTAATTATGGATAATACTTAAAAGATAATCAAATTTCTAAATGAGAGTAGTTTATCTTATAATTCTAGCTTTCATTTGTTTTAATGACTACTTAACCTTTTTGAGCTATGTTCCAAACATTTAGAGAGTAATCAATTCCCCAATTAGGATTAGTCCATTTTTATAACTTGACCTCATTCCTCTGTACTTAATACTGTACCTTCTTGAGTTGTGTGGCAATATTTGTACATGTGTGATGTGATGTTCATTTTTACCTTCCAAATGTATTAAATGTATGCTCGCTTTATGTCGGTGTTTCAAAACCCAGGGGGGTCCCTGGACCGACGAGTAAATTGTCGCCACGTGCCCCAACCCAGATGGGTCGACGTGAGGCGGAACGCTGAAGCGGGGAAGACAGCAGCCGGAGGGAGACAGGCGTGGGAGAGTGGAACCCGCGGCCTTCGTGTTAGCCTCGCGCCCAGGTCGGGTGCGCTTGCAGTAGGGGGATACAAGCGTCCACGCGGGAGGGAGCGAGCGGCCTTGTGCGAGCGCCGTCCCGTCCTTCCCCGCGCAGCCAACCCTCTGTAAGAGGGCCCTGGTCCTCCCTTTTATAGGCGTAAGGAGAGGATCCAGGTGTACAATGGGGAGTGTAGCAATGTGCTAACGTGTCTAGCGGTGGAGAGCTAGCGCCCTAAGTACATGCCATCGTGGCAGCCGGAGAGGTCTTGGCACCCGGTTCGCGTGGTGTCGTGGCCGTCGGAGGAGCGCTGGAGCCTGGCGGAAGGACAGCTGTCGGGGCTGTCGTGTCCTTGCTGACGTCCTCTTGCTTCCGTAAGGGGGCTGAGAGCCGCCGTCGTCACAGGGCATGCGAGGGCGCCATCATTACTCGTATGGTGGAGCGAGCCAGATGGGACGCCGGTCTTGTTCTCCGTAGCCTGAGTCAGCTTGGGGTAGGGTAATGATGGCGCTTCCTGTTGACGTGGTCGGTTCGTGCCCTAGGTTGGGCGAGGTTGAGGCTCCTCCGAGGTCGAGGTCGAGGTCGAGTCTGTCTTTCGAGGTCGAGGTCGAGTCCGAGCCCCCGGGTCAGACGAGGCGGAGACCGTCGGCTTAGGCCATGGTTGAGTCCGAGCCCTAGGGTCAGGGCGAAGCAGAGTTCGTCGTCCTTCGGGGCCGAGCCCGAGTCCGAGCCCTGGGGTCGGGCGAGGCGGAGTTCGTCATCTTCCGGGGCCGAGCCCGAGTCCGAGCCCTGGGGTCGAGCGAGGCGGAGTTCGCCGTCTTCCGGGGCTGAGCCCAAGTCCGAGCCCTGGGGTCGGGCGGAGCGGAGTTCGCCGTCTTCCGGGGCTGAGCCCGAGTCCGAGCCCTGGGGTCGGGCGGGGCGGAGTTTCCTATGATGCCTTGAGGCCGGACTTGGCTGCTGTCAGCCTCACTCTGTCGAGTGGCTCAGCAGTCGGAGCGGCGCAGGCGGCGCTGTCCTTTTGTCAGACCGGTCAGTGGAGCGGCGAAGTGACTGCGGTCACTTCGGCTCTATCGACTGGAGGGCGTGCGTCAGGATAAAGGTGTCAGGCCACCTTTGCATTAAATTCCCCTGCGATTTGGTCGGTCAGTGTGGCGATTTGTCTAAGGTTGCTTCTTGGTGAAGACTGGGCCTCGGGCGAGCCGAAGGTGTGTCCGTTGCTGGAGGGGGGCCTCGGGCGAGATGTAGGTCCTCCGGGGTCGGCTGCCCTTGCCCGAGGCTTGGCTCGGGCTGAGGCGTGATCGCGTCCTTCGAATGGACCGATCCTTGACTTAATCGCACCCATCATGCCTTTGCAGCTTTGTGCTGATAGGGGTTACCAGCTGAGATTTAGGAGCCTTGAGGGTACCCCTAATTATGGTCCCCGACAGTAGCCCCCGAGCCTCGAAGGGAGTGTTAACACTCGCTTGGAGGCTTTTGCCGCATTTTTTTGCAAGGGGACCAGCCTTTTCTTGGTTGCATTTTGTTCCGGTGGGTGCGCGCGTGCGCACCCGCCGGGTGTAGCCCCCGAGGCCTCGGAGGAGTAGTTTTACTCCTTCGAGGTCTTAGTGCGTTTCGCAATACTTCGGCTGGTCTAGTCGTTCCCTCATGCGAGCTGGCCGTAGCCCGGGTGCACGGTCGGGTCCCAAGTTCTCGGGCTGGTATGTTGACGCTGTCAACGGGTTGGCCGGAGCCAGTTTTGCGAGAGCAGCCCCCGAGCCTCTGCACAGGGCGAGAGGACGGTCAAGGACAGACTCGACTTTTTTACATACGCCCCTGCGTCGCCTTTCCGCAAGGAGGAGGGGGAAAGCGCCATGTTGCCCTCGGAGGGCGCCGAACATGGTGTTTCCGATGAGCTGCTGGCGGGTAATCCGAGCGGACGCCCGTGCCCCATTTGCTAGGGGTCGGCTAGAGGCCCGGAGGCGCGCTCCAAAAGTACCTGCGGGTGATCTGCCGGACCCGGTCCCCTTTGACGGGGTCCTGAGGGCTCGATGCCTCCCTCTGATGGGATTCCGTTACAAGATCGCTCCCGCTGGTCTCGGAAATGTCCTAGGGTACCTTGGGAGTGTAGCCCGAGCCTTGGTTATGTATCGAACGTACCTAGGGTCATCCCTCGCTCTGTGTCTGAGGCGACTGTGAACCCTTTGAGGGCCAGCCTACGAATCCCCTGACCAGTAGTGGGCACGGAGCCCGAGTGGCCTGAGGCGGCCGTTGAACCCTTCCGAGGGGCCGGCCATCGAACCTCTGACCAGTAGTGGGCGCAGAACCCAATCGCTCTGAGGCGGCCGTTGAACCCCTCCGAGGGGCCAGCCTTTGAACCTCTGATCAGTAGGGAGGCTCGGGGCCTGTTTCCTTCACGGAGAAGGATCCTTTTTCGGGGTATCCCCCTTTCCCGGTCCCTGTTGTAAGAGAGAGAAAGAGGAAAAAAGGAAAAGGATACGAAATCGAATGACGTGGCGTACCTTTTTCGACGCGGTCATTATGGCGAAGGCGAAGCGTCGCTTGCTTCTCCCGCCTGAGGCGTCGCCTGTCCCGCCGTGGAGTTAACGCGACAGGGCGAGTGGTTCGCGAGGCGACTGTTGCGCGTGCGCAGGGCCGTTCGAGGAACGGATCACGGGCGCGCCGTCTTCACGCTGTGAGAGAGGGTTCTCTCGCTGCCCCTGGATGGGACGTAAGCTTGGCTGATGACGTGACCGCTGCTCCTGCCCGCCTGCCACCGCCATCACTGCCGGCCCATTTTTGGCCGTATTTGACCGTCGCGCCTGGCTGGCACCGCTGGGTCACACGCAGGGTTGCCTCGAGTCGTGGTATTGGCTCCGCAGTCGAGGAGGTGCGGTAGTGGCGCGAGTGGCGGTGTAGTTGCTCGCACGCAGCAACCGGCGCACCGGTTGCATGACGTGTGGGCCTGCGCCTCCATGCTGGGCACGTTGGAGTCGAAGGGGCGCGCCCACTTGGCACGGTTGCATGCCGCCTGCATTGGCTGTCCGCCCTTTCACCCGCTGGTCTGGGCAAAAGTGGAGGAGTGCTTGTAACCGCCGGGCAGTTGCATGCACCGCGCGCGGCGGTTTGGCTCCTTCTGCCCTGGACCGGCTTGCATGACACGTGGGGCCCAGCCCCCGCGCCATAGGGGGAGGACCTTGGAGCGTGTTGGAGAAGACTCAGCCCGCAACGGCTCAGGACGCAAGTGGGGAGAGTTGCCTTTAAAAGGAGGGCTACCCCCTTGGAGGGCGACCATGTCTTCACGCTCCCCTTATGCATCATGTCTTTCCACCTTCCGAGCCCCCGGATGGGGGACGCCCGTAATCCTTTCGCCTTGTCATCGGAGGAACGCAACTTCGTGGAAGTTGGTACCTTTCAGCCATCGTTCGGCTTCAAGGATTTTCATCATGTAGCCCGGCTGCATCCCCTCGCCGGTGGTCACCCAAGATGGTGACCTCCAGTTCGATGGAGGGGAGAAGCGAACCGGGCTGCGGCCTCTGCCCCTCCCTCAGCTTCAAGGATGTTCATCATCAGTGCTGGGGAGGGGAGTGTGCCGAGTTGGGGTTGGTCCCTGCGCGGGCGGCGGCCCGCTCCTTCCCTCAGTGATCGGGGGGAAGGGCGTTCGCCGTTCGTGGCGTTGGCAGCTGCCGCGCGCCCGGCTCTCTGAGCCGAGCGGCTTCGGAGCCGCTCCCGGTGCCCGCCTTCCGCCACGGCAGGCGGAAGAGGTTCCTCCGCCGACGAGCTAGCCGGCGCCGCCCACGGACTGACCTCCAACTCTACGACCTTCTGCCCGTCCTTGCCTCTCGAGTTGGGGGCATGGGCGAGGGCCTCATGGCAGCAGCATCCACCCTGAGGTCATCGCTGCTGCTGTTCGGCCCTCTGGAGCAGAAGTCATCGTCGTCGTCGCTGCTGGGGCGGGCGACGACGAGTCGTTCGTCGGTCTTCTGCTGCTCCGCAGGCCCCCCACCAATTGTGTGGGGTTGTTCGTACCTGCAGAGGTGGAACTGGAGTTCCGTTTGTAATGGCACTTTGAGTGCCGGTGCTTTGTTCATTGTGGTCGTCGAGGCCTGAACATGTATGTATCTTCGGCGCGGAGCCGTGTTTTTTCTTCATTTCGAGCACTAAGACTCGCTTGTCGACTATCCGAACCGCTTCACCGAGCGTGAGTCGCCTCGTGCAAAGGTGACGAGTGAGGTATCCGTATCTCGGAGGTGTAGGAGTCCCTCGGCTCGGTCGGCCTTGCTGTCCGAGGCTTCTCTTGCTCAGTTAAAGGACCCCTCGGCCGCTCTTCGATGAGCCGAAGCCGGAGGTAGCGGTGTCAGCACGGGCAGAGGCAGAGTTTGCTTCGAAAAGAAGATGTGGTCGGCTGGAGCCTGGCCAGGTTGTCTGCTGGCGGAACCGACACCGGAGTTGAGCTGCCGAGGCCCCAAGCCGGGCTGATGTCTTCGGGGGACAGCTGGCCGAGGCCTCGGGGTGGCCGGCCGAGCCGTCTGCTCGAGCCGGATTCCTAGAGAAGACCCTAGCGGCGATGGCCCGGGTGCGGTGCTGATGTCGTCCTTCAGAGTGGGGATCCTCCGACCACGTCGCCGTCCGAGGCTAGGTCAGACCCCGCCGAAGGTGTAGTTGATGCCGAGGGTGCTGTTGCCCCCTTCAACTGTCGACGTCCGAGCCTGCAGGATCGGGTTGTCTTGTAGTGTGTGTATGCTTTCTGCGGCCGCCGAGGCCCAAACACACTGTCGTCGTGTTGTAAAGCTGTGTCCCTTTTCCTCTTGTTTCGAGCATCCGGACTTATTTGTCGGTAACAGAATTGTTTGTGCGGGTGAGAGTTGCTTTTCACGGAAGGTGATGAGTGAGGTATCCGTATCCCGGAGGCGTAGGAATCCCTCGGCTCAGTCGGCCTTGCCGCTTACGCGCACTCTTACTCGTCCATAGGATTCTGTCACCGACGCAGTCGAGAAGGCCCGAAAAATCGTTCCGGCAGAGGAGCTTTCGAGCGTGAAGACTTGTTCGGTCCGCAGAATCACTTATCCGAGCGCGAGTTACTTATCGCAGAAGGTGATGAGTGAGGTATCCGTATCCCGGAGGCGTAGGAGTCCCTCGGCTCGGTCAGCCTTGGCTGCTTACGTGTACTCCGTCGTTTTTCAGGATCCACTTTCGAAGTAGTCGAAAAGCACGAAAAGCATTCTGGCAGAAAAAGATTTTTTTTCTTTTTTCAAGGAAAATTTCGACGCAGAGGGGGTTGCCCCCTTCTAGCCCCCGAGGGAGGGTCGGGCTTTGCCGAGGCAAGGCTGACCCTTCCTTGACGACCAGACTTTGAGTGTGAATAAGGTATTTGAACAACTTGAAAGCATCTTAAGGGTAGAAGCGACGTAGTTGTTGGATGTTCCAAGCGTTGCTGTAGACCTCGCCTTGGCTGTTGGCCAGCTTGTATGTTCCGGGCTTCAAAACTTTGGCGATGATGAATGGCCCTTCCCAGGGAGGCGTAAGCTTATGCCACCCTCGGGCGTCTGGTCGCAGCCGAAGCACCAGGTCGCCCACCTGGAGGTCTCGGGACCGAACCCCTCGGGCGTGGTAGCAGTCGTAGGGACTGCTGGTACCACGCCGAGTGTAGTAAGGCCATATCCCGAGCCTCCTCCAGCTGGTCTAGTGAGTCTTCTCGATTAGCTCGATTGCTTTGGTCGGTGTAGGCCCTCGTCCTCGGGGAACCGTATTCCCAGTCTGAGGGCAAGATGGCCTCGGCCCCATAGACTAGAAAGAACGGTGTGAAGCAAGTGGCTCGGCTCGGCGTTGTCCTTAGACTCCAGACCACCGAGGGGAGTTCCTTCATCCACCCTTGCCGAACTTGTTGAGGTCGTTGTAGATCCGAGGCTTGAGTCCTTGCAGAATCATGCCGTTGGCACGTTCTACCTGCCCATTCGTCATGGGGTGAGCCACGGCGGCCCAGTCCACCCGGATGTGGTGATCCTCGCAGAAGTCCAGGAACTTTCTGCCGGTGAACTGGGTGCCGTTGTCGGTGATGATGGAGTTCGGGACCCCAAAGCGATGGATGATGTTGGTGAAGAACGCCACCGCCTGTTCTGACCTGATGCTGTTTAGGGGTCGGACCTCGATCCACTTGGAGAATTTGTCGATGGCGACCAGCAGGTGCGTGTAGCCCCCGGGTGCCTTTTGCAAGGGGCCGACGAGGTCCAGACCCCACACAGCAAACGACCAGGTGATGGGTATGGTCTGCAGAGCTTGAGCGGGCAGGTGGGTCTGCCTTGCGTAGAACTGACACCCTTCGCAGGTGCAGACAATTCTAGTGGCGTCGGCCACCGCCGTCGGCCAGTAGAAACCTTGTCGGAAGGCGTTTCCAACAAGGAATTCGGGGTGCTGCGTGATGGCCGCAAGCCCCCGAGTGTATCTCTTGTAAGAGCTCCTGACCTTCGGTGATGGAAATGCATCGCTGGAGGATGCCAGAGGGGCTGCAGTGGTAGAGCTCCTTCCCATCTCCCAGCAAAACGAAAGACTTGGCGCGTCGCGCCAACCGCCGAGCCTGGCTTGGTCGAGGGGCAGCTCTCCTCGGTGGAGATATTGCAGGTACGGGGTCTGCCAGTTTTGATTAGGTGTGACCTCACTCTGCTCCCCCTCGACGCGCAGTGCCTCACCCTCGGGGGCCAAGGGTACCTCGGGCCGAGCCGAGGGTACCTCGGACCGTGCCGAGGGTACCTCGGGTCCGAGCCGAGGGTACCTCGGACTGAGCCGAGGGTGCCTCAGGCTGGGCCGAGGCCTTCTCGGGCTCGGGCGTGTCGTCGGTCTTGACGGAGGGTTGATGCAGGTCTCGGGAGAATACGTCCGGGGGAACCGTTGTTCGCCCTAAGGCTATTTTAGCCAGCTCGTCCGCAGTCTCGTTGTAGTGTCGGGCGATGTGGTTGAGCTCGAGCCCGTAGAACTTGCCTTCCAGGCGCCGAACCTCATCGCAGTAAGCTTCCATCTTCGGGTCGCTAGCAGTGGGAGTTCTTCATGACTTGGTCGATGACGAGCTGCGAGTCACCGCGAGCGTCGAGGCGTCGGACCCCTAGCTCGATGGCGATTCGCAACCCGTTTACCAGAGCCTCGTACTCAGCCACGTTGTTGGACGCCGGGAAGTGGAGGCGTAGCACGTAGCGTAGGTGCTTCTCGAGGGGCGAGATGAAGAGCAGGCCCGCGCCGGCCCCCGTCTTCATCAGCGACCTGTCGAAAAACATGGTCTAGAGCTCCGATTGGATCGGAGCTGTCAGGAGCTGGGTGTCGACCCATTCAGCCACGAAGTCCACCAAGACCTGGGACTTGATGGCCTTCCGAGGGGCGAACGAGATTGTCTCGCCCATGATCTCCACCGCCCACTTTGCAATTCTACCCGAGGCCTCTCGGGACTGGATGATCTCCCCCAGGGGGAAGGATGACACCACAGTCACTGGATGAGACTCGAAGTAGTGTCGCAACTTCCGCCGCGTTGGGATCACTGCGTACAGCAGCTTCTGAATTTGTGGGTAGCGGATCTTGGTTTCGGACAGTACCTCACTGATGAAGTAGACTGGCCTCTAGACGGTCAATGCATGCCCCTCTTCTCGTCTCTCGACCACAATCGCAGCGCTAACCACCTGAGTGGTCGCGGCGACGTAGATCAAGAGGGTTTCTCCGGCAGCGGGGGGCACCAAGATGGGTGCGTTCGTGAGGAGCGCCTTCAGGTTCCCGAGGGCTTCCTCGGCCTCAGGAGTCCAAGCGAAGCACTCGGCCTTCCTTAAGAGGCGGTACAGAGGCAGGCCTCTTTCACCGAGGCGCGAGATGAAACGGCTCAGAGCCGCGAGGCATCCCATGACCCTCTGTACGCCTTTCAAGTCCTTGATGGGCCCCATGCTGGTGATGGCAGCGATCTTCTCTGGGTTGGCCTCGATGCCCCGCTCGGAGATGATGAACCCCAAGAGCATGCCTCAGGGGACCCCAAAGACACACTTTTCGGGATTGAGCTTCATGCCTTTCGCCTTGAGACATCGGAATGTTACCTTAAGGTCGGAAAGGAGGTCGGAGGCTTTCCTCGTCTTGACTATGATGTCATCGACGTAGGCCTCGACCGTTCGGCCGATGTGTTCGCCGAACACATGGTTCATGAATCGCTGGTACGTTGCACCCGCATTCCTGAAACCAAACGGCATGGTAACATAGCAGTACATGCCGAAGGGTGTGATGAAAGAAGTCGCGAGCTGGTCGGACTCTTTCATCCTGATCTGGTGATACCCTGAGTAGGCATCGAGGAAAGACAGGGTTTCGCACCCAGCAGTGGAATCCACGATTTGATCGATGCGAGGCAGAGGGTAGGGAACTTTCGGACATGCTTTGTTCAGACCAGTGTAGTCTACACACATCCACCATTTCCCCCCTTTTTTCTCACAAGCACAGGGTTGGCAAGCCATTCGGGATGGAATACCTCTTTGATGAACCCCGCCGCCAGTAGCTTGTGGATCTCCTCGCCTATGGCTCTGCGCTTTTCTTCGTCGAATCGGCGCAGAGGTTGCTTCACGGGTCGGGCTCCAGCTCAGATATCCAGCGAGTGCTCAGCGACTTCCCTCGGTATGCCGGGCATGTCCGAGGGACTCCACGCGAAAACGTCGGCGTTTGCGCGGAGAAAGTCGACGAGCACTGCTTCCTATTTGGGGTCGAGCTCGGAGCCGATCCGGATCTGCTTGGAGGCGTCGTTGCAGGGGTCGAGAGGGACGGACTTAACCGTCTCCGCTGGCTCGAAGTTGCCGGCGTGGCGCTTCACGTCGGGCGCCTCCCCAGAGAGGCTCTCCAGGTCGGCGATGAGGGCCTCGGACTCGGCGAGGGCCTCGGCGTCCTCCACGCACTCCACGTCGCATTCGTATGCGTGTCGGTACGTGGGCCCGATGGTGATGACCCCGTTGGGGCCCAGCATCTTGAGCTTGAGGTAGGTGTAGTTGGGGACGGCCATGAACTTGGCGTAGCACGGCCTCCCCAACACCGCGTGGTAGGTTCCTCGAAACCCGACCACTTCGAATGTGAGGGTCTCCCTTCGAAAGTTGGAGGGCGTCCCGAAGCAGACGGGTAGATCGAGTTGTCCGATGGGTTGGACGCGCTTCCCGGGGATGATCCCGTGGAAAGGCGCAGCGCCCGTCCGGACCGAGGACAGATCGATCCGCAGGAGCCCGAGGGTCTCGGCGTAGATGATGTTGAGGCGGCTGCCTCCGTCCATGAGGACCTTGGTGAGCCTGACGTTGCCGATGATGGGGTCGACAACGAGTGGGTATCTCCCCGGGCTCGGCACGTGGTCTGGATGGTCGGCCTGGTCGAAGGTGATGGGCTTGTCGGACCAGTCTAGGTAGACTGGCGCCACCACCTTTACCGAGCAGACCTCCCGACGCTCTTGCTTGCGGTGCCGAGCCGAGGCGTTCGCCACTTGCCCGTCGTAGATCATGAAGCAGTCGCGGACCTCGGGGAACTCTCCTGCCTTGTGATCTTCCTTCTTTGCATCGTCGAGAGCCTTGCCGCCCTCCGCGGGTGGCCCGGCCTTGTTGGAGTGGCGTCGAAGCATGGCACACTCCTCAAGGGTGTGCTTGACGGGCCCCTGATGATAAGGGCACAGCTCCTTGAGCATCTTGTCGAAGAGGTTGGCACCTCCCGAAGGTTTCTGAGGGTTCTTGTACTCGGCGGCGGCGATAAGGTCCGCATCGGCGGTGTCGCGTTTCGTTTGCGACTTCTTCTTGCCCTTCTTCTTGGTGCCGCGCTGAGTTGATGCCTCGGGAACATCTTCTGGTGGGCGGCCCTGGGGCTACTTGTCCTTCCGGAAGATGGCCTCAACCGCCTCCTGGCCAGAGGCGAACTTGGTGGCGATGTCCATCAGCTCGCTCGCCCTGGTGGGGGTCTTGCGACCTAGCTTGCTCACCAGGTCGCGGTAGGTGGTGCCGGCGAGGAACGCGCCGATGACATCCGAATCGGTGACGTTGGGCAGCTCGGTGCGCTGCTTCGAGAATCGCCGGATGTAGTCCCGAAGAGACTCTCCGGGCTAGCTGGCGGCAGCTTCGGAGATCCCAGGAGTTTCCAGGGCGCACGTACGTGCCTTGGAAATTGCCGGCGAAGGCTTGGACTAGGTCGTCCCAGTTGGAGATCTGCCCCGGGGGCAGGTGCTCCAGCCAGGCTCGAGCGGTGTCAGAGAGAAACAGGGGGAGGTTGCGAATGATGAGGTTGTCATCGTCCGTTCCACCCAGTTGGCAGGCTAGCCGATAGTCCACGAGCCACAGTTCCGGTCTCGTCTCCCCCGAGTACTTTGTGATAGTAGTCGGGGTTAGGAACCGGGTCGGGAACGGCGCCCGTCGTATGGCGCGGCTGAAAGCCTGCGGACCGGGTGGTTCGGGCGAAGGACTCCGATCCTCCCCGCTGTCGTAGCGTCCCCCACGCCTGGGTGGTAGCCTCGGTGCACCCTGTCGTCGAGGTGGGCCCAACGGCTGTGATGATGGTGCTCGTTGCCGAGGCGACCCAGAGCCGCAGGCGCTGTGTTGTGCGTGCAGCCCGGTATGGACCGAGGCTTCCCGCACGAATCGGGAAGTCGCGGCGCGATGTTCCGAGGGGTACCCCTGCCTTTGGGAGGCGGAGCTCTTGGCTCGTCGGACTGCGACGTCCTCCAGGAGATTCTTGAGCTCTCCCTGGATACGCCGCCACTCGGTGGTTGATGGCTCCGGCATCGCGTGGAGAAGTACCAGCCGCTGCAGCCAGGTTCTGACCGACCCCACTGGAATCCGGTGGCGGCCTTACCCTGACGTCGTTGGCGATGCGGTGCTGGATGCCCTGGGGGAGATGACGTGCTTCTCTGGCTGGAGGTTGGCCCGCCCATTCCTGCCCGATGTCCCGGCGGATCGGCACAAGCGTTCCTGCTCCCTCGTCGGGCCTGGCCTGTCTCTCGCGGATTTGCTCGAGCTGTGGGTCAGGACCCCCCGCTGGGACGGGGACCACAGCTAGCTCCCGAAGGATGTCAACGCGAGGCACGGTCCTAGGGGGATCACCGTTCTCTGGCATACCAAGATGGTTGCCTTCGCCGGGACCCCCTAGATCGACGTGGAAACATTCACGACTTGGGCCGCAGCCCTCGTCGTCGAGGCTACTGGCTACCGTCGGAACATTCGGAAAGGCAGTAGTCGCATGCGGTCATGAAGCCCTGCATGGCACTAGGGTTACCAAGTCCGGAGAAATCCCAACAGAGGTCGGGCTCGCCATCTTCCTCGGACCCCGAGGGCCCGGAGGACGAAACGGCCGTCAGCCGGTCCCAGGGTGACCGCACACGATACCCCGGAGGGCTTGGACTCGCCTCTATGAGAGCGTCCACCGAAGCGGAGTCGCTTGGCGGGTCGAGGCCGAATCCAAAAGACGCGAGATGGGAATCGGTCGGTACCTTTTGGTCGACGGGCGGTGACAAAGTCACGTCAGGGACGGACTGCACCGTCGTCTCAGGTACGAGGGTGATGCCCAGCAAGTCGTTCGTGAGCGTGCTGGCGTCGTCCGTTTGCTTGAGGTTGATGTGTTGCGGGGAGATGGCGCTCACCTTCGTCTCAGACGTGAGGCTGATGTCCGACGCGCCCTCTGTTGGGGCACCGGCGCCGTCGACTCGCTCGACAGCCAACGAGGTGCCGCCTCCCGCTTGGCCTTTGTTGCCCCGCCTCCTCCTCCGTCGGTGGGGGAGAGGGCGGGACAAACTCGAATGTCGTCCTTCCACCATGTGGGGAAGGCGTCGTCGATTTCCCCACCGGCGAGCGGGTTGTCGACCGCCATTGTCGCTGTCGCGCGGTGGGGGGAGGAGTATCATGTCATAGCTGCCATCGAGGGACATGAACTCAAGACTCCCGAAACGGAGCACCGTCCCAGGCTGGAGAGGTTGTCGGAGACTGCCCATCTGGAGCTTGACGGGAAGCTGTTCGTCAACACGCAGCAGGCCCCTACCTGGCGCGCCAACTGTCGGTGTTTCGAAACCCGGGGGGTCCCTGGACCGACGAGTAAATCGTCGCCGCGTGCCCCAGCCCAGATGGGTCGACGCGAGGCGGAACGCGAAGGGGGGAAGACAGCAGCCGGAGGGAGACAGGCGTGGGAGAGTGGAACCCGCGGCCTTCGTGTTAGCCTCGCACCCAGGTCGGGTGCGCTTGCAGTAGGGGGATACAAGCATCCACGCGGGAGGGAGTGAGCGGCCTTGCACGAGCGCCGTCCTGTCCTTCCCCGCGCGGCCAACCCTCTGTAAGAGGGCCCTGGTCCTCCCTTTTATAGGCGTAAGGAGAGGATCCAGGTGTACAATGGGGAGTGTAGCAATGTGCTAACGTGTCTAGCGGTGGAGAGCTAGCGCCCTAAGTACATGCCATCGTGGCAGCCTGAGAGGTCTTGGCACCCGGTTCGCGTGGTGTCGTGGCCGTCGGAGGAGCGCTGGAGCCTGGCGGAAGGACAGCTGTCAGGGCTATCGAGTCCTTGCTGACGTCCTCTTGCTTCCGTAAGGGGGCTGAGAGCCGCCGTCGTCACAGGGCATGCGGGGCGCCATCATTACTCGTATGGTGGAGCGAGCCAGATGGGACGCCAGTCTTGTTCCCTGTAGCCTGAGTCAGCTTGGGGTAGGGTAATGATGGCGCTTCCTGTTGATGTGGTCGGTTCGTGCCTTAGGTTGGGCGAGGTGGAGGCTCCTCCGAGGTCGAGGTCGAGTCTGTCTTCCGAGGTCGAGGTCGAGTCCGAGCCCCCAGGTCGGACGAGGCGGAGACCGTCGGCTTAGGCCATGGTTGAGTCCGAGCCCTGGGGTCGGGCGAAGCAGAGTTCGTCGTCCTTCGGGGCCGAGCCCGAGCCCGAGCCCTGGGGTCGGGCGAGGCGGAGTTCGTCGTCTTCCGGGGCCGAGCCCAAGTCCGAGCCCTGGGGTCGGGCGAGGCGGAGTTCGCCGTCTTCCAGTGCTGAGCCCAAGTCCGAGCTGTCACACCCGGTTTTAGAAGGTAAACCGAATGCGAACCATGTACGTGCCAGGATCAGAAATTCACGTACACAGCGATTACATAAATGACTCATCATAGCACAATGCTTCAAATTACAATAAAGAGTAAGTAAAACTATTAAAGACTAGAGTCATTTACATAATATAAATCAAAGTGCACAGAATCGAAATGTAGCCAACGTAAATAAACCCACCACAGGCAGCTGACTGGGGGAGGTCGCTAGCCTAATCCTCGAACTCGTCGAAGTCCTGGAACTCCTGGAGATTCGCCTCGACGCCTTCTTCTTTACCTGAGCATAGATTGCACCAAAGGCAACCTGGTGTTTTGTGAAAGCAAGGGTGAGTACACATCAACGTACTCAGCAAATGTCCCGTTTGGCTGTAGTGGACTAGCTTTATTTGGGGTTAAGGTCAAGCAGTTGCTTTTAGTTCGTCGGGTTATTATTACTCATTGAGAGCCAGGTTTTACCATTAACCCAAGTTATTAACCCAAAGTACCCTTTCCAAACGGAAAGAATACCACTTACCATTACCATAGTCATAACCATCATCCTTGTCACCACCTGTAAACCAACCATCTCTGATCAAGTATCTCTAATCAAAGAGGATCCCAAGGTCGCTCATAACCGTGAGCACGGCTGATATATCAGTTTCTAACCCTCTGCAGAAGTCGCACACTTTACCCACGAGTCATGATTCCCTTTCTGCCCGGGGAGAGCTAATCCCCATTGACCACTACCTAGGTGGCCTGGCAGGGTATCACTACGTAGCCTTTACAAAGATTTCCCAGAGGTCATAGCCGCCCGTTAGGTTTCTCCAGTTTGATAAACACAGTACATCTCCCCAAAGGAAGGGTGACTAACAAAACCAAATCAAGAACCTCTGCAACCAGCCTCGGCAGAGCAAGTACTGTGCCCGGACCCCATTGACGGCCCTACGGCGAAGCCAACTACTCCTCTGGTTCCTCTAATTAATCAGCTAAGGGTGTCCCATTCCACCCTCATGGTTGCACTGTTATCCCGGGTTGTCACTCCCCAAATAGGTCCTTACGGAGAGGCACTCAGGAAACAGCCTGAGCCCCCTAAAGTATCACAGGAACATCATCGGGATAACATCATAGTATCATAAGTATTCACATCATGTTCATTGATTCAAGTAAAGCAATAGCATAATGCTAACCATGATAACCCAAAAGGTAAACAAGGATAAGGTAAATGGAAAGCTAGTCAATCCTTAGGTTTCAATTAAGTAATGCGGGACAGTGCATTAAGAGTGAATGGGACATAATGGGTCAGAGGACACTTGCCTTCACCAAACAGATGCTCAGGGTCTTCAACTTCGTGGAACTCGAAGAGCTAGATCACAGGACCAGATCACTTGGTCGCCAACGCTTGATCGTCGATTCCTCGAAGCTTGGAAACGAACCGCGATCTAGTCGCAACGCGAAGCGAAGACAAACAGGCACAAGCAAACAAACATATATGCATAAGAACATTACACCATTCAAAGAAAAACATAATAAAACATGCAAAATGAAATAGAGCGCGTTGCTACAGTCACGCGAGGAAAAAGAAACGCGATAGCCGAAGCTACGGCCGAGAAGTTATAACGTTTACGTTACGCAAGTAGTAGTCAGGACATTTAATTCGACATTATAAAATATAACCTATAACCGCTATGTAGTTTTGATTAAATCTACAACACTAGCAGCTATCAAACAAATAACTAATATAATTAGAACGAGGGATTCTAAACGAGGCGAATTTACGACGCACGAAACAATACGACAGCGTGCAGACGACGCGCGGACATGCACGACATAGCACGCGAACGACGCACGAGACAGTGCGCACGACCACGTGCGGAACAGCACACGCGACAGGCGAGAAAAACTAAATAGGTGACGTGTTTATACTAAACCAATATTAAATAAATAAAAATTAGTTAAGTTAATATTAGTTATGTCAATGTTTATTATAAAAGCGCAAGTTGAACACTACACATTTAATCTAATTGGGATATTAATCTAATAAATATTAGTCGAGCAACCCTTAAGTTAATTATCTAAAATATGAGACCTTGCAAATTAACGTTATTAACATGAGTGTTTATAAGCGAAAACAATTTATTATCACGCTGCGGACTCCATGCGACACATGTGATCGACACGCGAGATACGCGCTAACGACGCGTGGCAAGCCAAGCGACACGTGTAAATGGCACACGAGATGCACGCAAACGACGTGTGACAACGCGTGCGAACAGCACGCGCGACACACGCGAACAAACAACGGCGATGCGCAAATAGCGCGCGATTAACACGCGAAATAATGCGCGCGACAACGCGCGAGTCAACGCGACTACGCGCACGAACAGCATGATGACGCGCACATGATACCGTGCGCGAAAACAACATACAAATGATCGATTAAAGTATTTAAGCTGGTATTAATCAAGTTAATTAACATTTATATTTATAAAAGCACGAGTTAAAACTATAGACTCGTTCTAATTAAATTATTATTTTATTAACCCTTGAACAAATCAATAATTAAATATTCAACTAAAACATGCGACACGACGACAACGATCGCCACACGTGGGAACAGCGCGCGCGTCACGTGTGAAGGAGTATACGGAAAGCGCGCACGACCACATGCGACCATGAGCAAATGACGTGTGACGATGCGCATGAATAGCACACAACAACGCGTGCGACACACGAGAACTAACAACAGATGTCGTGATTACACTAAGTAAGTATTAATTCAAAACATTTAAGTATGGGATTAATCATGTTAACATGTATTTATAAAGGCGCAATGTAGAAACTGTAAAATAGTTTTAACCATAAAGCTATTTTAAATAACCAGCAGATTAAACAATTACTTGACTAATTAATTAATTAAAACTTGTGTCGCGACGAAATAGTGTTACTAATATGAATGTGATGCTGTTACAGAGTTAACACGACTGAAACAAGTCAAAACAGGTTTGCGACGCATAACGTATTGAATAATTAACAATTCGCGGGTAAATAACGACGCGACATACGAATACCACTAGCTTATGCTTAAACGCGAAACTATATTTCTAAGTTGATTTTAGTGAATATAAATTATTTGCGTAAGGTATTTTAGATAAATTGAATTATCAATTATTCAATGACTAATAAAGAATTAATTAATAAGCATGAACGATTATAGTGAAACGATTAACTCATGTGCGCGCACAGGGTGCGATACACGCGAAAGACACACGACATTGCGCGTGACACACGAAAATAGTGTGGGCGACACGCGCGAACAACGCGTGACAACGCACGCGACAACACGCGAATAATGCACGAACCAGACACGAACAACACGAGGACGGCGAGCGCCACACGTGCCAACGGCGCGCGCGAACAACACGCGACCCACGCTGAAATAACGCGCGCGGCAACGCGCGAGCAGCGTGACGAGTGGGAAACCATTAACAGATGTCGTGTTTACAATGAACAAATGTTAAATAAACAACTAAATAAATATTTAGGTTGGCATAAATCATGTTAACTTTTTTATACTTGTGCAAATTAAAATTATATATTAGTTTTGATTAGAAATTTATTTCAATAACTAACAGATAAATAAATAAAATATGGGTTACGACAAACTAATATTTTTATTGTGCACACAACATTATTACGGAGCTAACGCAAAAGAAACAGTACATAATGGGTTTATGACATAATTTATAACGTATATTTATTAAACCTCGGATTTAATATGATGCTGCGTGATTTTATTGGACGGTAATGAGCCACACAGGGGAACTCAGTATGTGTAGGCGCAGAACTATGCGTGGTTTTCCGTTTGTTAGCCGCATGCAAGGAAATCCTATGTTACGTGGGATCCAGTCAAATTTCTATTCACGCTATGGAAATTTCCTTAAGTGCATGCAAGTGGGCCCGCTGAGGTTTCAAGTGACGACATGCACTCCTGCATGCCGGGTAGTGGGAAATTGCATGCGGTGGAGTGGATGGACGCGGGACCCATAGTTTTGTAAGCATGAAGAGAATAAGTGGTCAAGCCGCGCATGCAGGTGCCAGGTGGTTTATTCTCCATTCTTCTTCCCTGGATCACGGCGCACGATAGCGGTTACTCAGAAAATAGAGGGGCTCGCGCAGAGGAGGTCAGACGCATAGACGACAACGGCTCGCCAGAGCTTCAGCGCGCAGGGGGAGGACGGGACGGCGAGGTGCCGGGCGCTAGCCGGTGGGGGCAAGCAGTAGGGCGCGAGACCGAGGAGGGGCTGCGAGCCTGGGGCTCGACGGAGCGCGACGAGTGGGCTGCACACGCGCACAGGAGCTCGTAGCGGCGTGGACTGTAGAAGCAATGGCACCGGACAACGCAGCTGGCGTATGGCTTGGCCGAGACGTGCGGTTGCGGGCTGGCGATGGCTTCCAACGACGACAACGAAGATCGTAGAAGATAGGTTGATGAATGTGCTCACCGGTGGACTCACCCGAGAACCGAGCAGGGAACGGCCCGATGGCGTCGCGACCGGAGCTCATGGGGCCGCGGCTGCTCGCAGAGGTAAAGTCGTCCTAGACGTCGAGCCATGGTAGGCAGGAGCCAGGGGGCAGACGACGGACACCATGGTCGCCGAGCTCTTGCTCCTCCTGCTGCTGCGCGGTTCTGGGCATGAGGAGGCGTGAGGAAGTTAGGCGAGAGAGGAGCACTTGAGTAGGAGCATGGTAGCGGGCGGGATTTGGACCTGCGCGTCGTGGGCAAGGCTTGACGGGTCAAGCGGAGGGAGTGGTTAAGAGGAAGAAGGAGGGCCTGACCGGTGGGTCTGGCGGCGCAGAGCGCTGGGCACGCTGGCCAGCACGCGCCTAGGCCTGCGGGGCGAAGTGGGCCGCGTGCGCGGTCAGGCGAGGGAGGGGAGAAGGAGATCTGGGCTGGCTGGGAGTATTGGGCTTTTTTTCTCTCTCTCTTTTTTATATCCTCCTTCTTTTATTTATTCATTAAATTTATTTACAATAAAGAGTCACGAATTAAATGGATGCACACCCAAGTAAAATATCAAATAAATATAGATGTATTCTAGCATGATGCAACAATCATTATTCGCTTAGGGTTTTATTAACAACTATATTTGAAGTAAAGTTCCGTATTACTTGGACAAAAATGAATACGGGAATGTAAAGAAAGAGGAAAAAGAAGGTGACACCTGAATTTGATGGATATTAGAAAATAAATTTTATACCCCCAAATTCAGGGTGTTACACGAGCCCTGGGGTCGGGCGGAGCGGAGTTCGCCGTCTTCCGGGGCTGAGCCCGAGTCCGAGTCCTAGGGTCGGGTGGGGCGGAGTTTCCTATGACGCCTGAGGCCGGACTTGGCTGCTGTTAGCCTCACTCTGTCGAGTGGCTCAGCAGTCAGAGCGGCGCAGGCGACGCTGTCCTTTTGTCAGACCGGTCAGTGGAGCGGCGAAGTGACTGCGGTCACTTCGGCTCTGTCGACTGGAGGGCGTGCGTCAGGATAAAGGTGTCAGGCCACCTTTGCATTAAATGCCCCTACGATTTGGTCGGTCGGTGTGGCGATTTGGCCAAGGTTGCTTCTTGGTGAAGACTGGGCCTCGGGCGAGCCGAAGGCGTGTCCGTTGCTGGAGGGGGGCCTTGGGCGAGACGTAGGTCCTCCGGGATCGGCTGCCCTTGCCCGAGGCTTGGCTCGGGCGAGGCATGATCGCGTCCTTCGAATGGACCGATCCTTGACTTAATCGCACCCATCAGGCCTTTGCAGCTTTGTGCTGATGGGGGTTACCAGCTGAGATTTAGGAGCCTTGAGGGTACCCCTAATTATGGTCCCCGACACTTTACTTAGACAATGAGCAGCTCATGGTTCGTGAGTGTGTTGCCGAAGATTCCTTTGAGCAACAACCTAGTGAAGGCAAGTGTCTTCAGACCTATCATATCCTACTTTACTTTATAATTCATTATCCCGCATTACTTTATTGAAACCTAAGGATTAACTAGTTTGTATTTCCCTTACCCTTGTTTACCTTTTTGGGTTAATCATGGTTAGCTTATGCTATTGCTTTAACTTAATCAATGAACAAGATGTGATCTTTTATGATACGATGATGTTATCCTGATGGGGTCCTTGTGATTACTTTAGGGGGCTCAGGCTGTTTCCTGAGTACCTCTCCGTAAGGACCTGTTTGGGGAGTGACAACCCGGGATAACAGTGCAACCATGAGGGTGGAATGGGAGTCCCTTAGCTGATTAATTAGAGGAACCAGAGGAGTAGTTGGCTTCGCTGTAGGGTCATCAATGGGGTCCGGGCACTAGTACTTGCTCTGCCGAGGTTGGTTGCAGAAATTCTTTGATTTGGTTTTGTTAGTCACCCTTCCTTTGGGGAGATGTACTGTGTTTATCAAACTGGAGAAACCTAACGGGCGGCTATAACCTCTGGGAAATCTTTGTAAAGGCTACGTAGTGAGACCTTGCTAGGTCACCTTGGTAGTGATCAATGGGGAGGCTAGAACCCCGGGCAAAATGGGAATCACGGCTTGTGGGTAAAGTGTGCAACCTCTGCAGAGTTTTAGAAACTGGTATATCAGTCGTGCTCACGGTTCTGAGCAGCCTTGGGATCCTCTTCAATTAGAAGAACAATGGTTACTTTTATGATGATGATTAACAATGGTGATTATAATCCTGATCTCTGGTATTTCCTCTTGGAGGGAGTGCCTCTAGGTAATAACAGGGTTATTACTAAAATTTGGCTCTACTTATAATAATAAAACTTGACCAACTAAAAGCAACTGCTTAACCTTAACTCCACATACCGCTAGTCCACCTTAGCCAAACGGGACATTTGCTGAGTATGTTGAAGTGTACTCACCCTTGCTTTACAAACCACCCCACCCCAGGTTGTCCCCACTGTTCTCAGTGCTCAGGAGGTGAAGCTGGCAACATGGATGACTTCGAGGAGTTCCAGGAATACGACAAGTTCTAGTTCTTTCTTAGTGGCAAACCTCAAGTCAGTTGCCTATGTAGGCTTAGCATCTACGTTTCGTAATTCCGCACTTTGATATTTATGTTGAACAATGGTTATGTATTAGACTCTATGGATGTCTTGGACATCTTGATGTAATAAAGTACCTTTCCGCTATTTATTTCAAGCATTGTGTGATGATGTCCAATTATGTAATCGCTGTGTACGTGAGTTTCTGATCCAGGCACGTACGTGGTTCGCATTCGGTTTGCCTTCCAAAACCGGGTGTGACATAAATGGTATCAAAGCCCTTGCTGACTGTAGGGCCGCTAACCTAGACTAGAATGGTCGCCCTAAGGACTATAAACCCCTACTCTTACCTTGACCTCAGTGTCTTTTCAAAAGATGGTCATCTTGACCAACTCTATGTTGTTTACTTATCTCAAAAGTTTTGTCTCACTTTTCTCTCTGTTTAATTCCTGGTCTCATAGTTCTACTCTTACTCTTGTGCTTACGATGTCTTTTGTAGATGGCCCGTATTAGGTGCACTGCACATAAGTCTGTGATCCCCTTTTTGCCTTCTCGCTTGGCGGAGCATCCACTGCGTCGCACGGTGTTAGGCCAGTCCAGCCAACTGGAGAGACTGCATCGTCGCCTGCACGAGGAGCAGGAGCGTCGACGCCAGGAGCAGGAGCAGCAGGACTCTTCCCCCTCGCCTCAGCAGGAGGTGCAGTCTGAGAGGCCGCCTTCCCCTACACCTCAGCCAGAGATGCCCCCTGCACCACCATAGGGCATCCCGGCTGCTGGAGGAGACCCAGACGGAGATGGAGACGACGACGACGCCGGTGGCAGTTCAAGCCACGACATGGAGCGTGTAACACACTAAAACCCTATTTTAGGATCTAGAGAAAATTCATCTCAGGAACTAAATAAAAATGATTTCTAAGAAAAGATGGGAGAAAATAATCATCATAAGACTAGAGGTACCCTTTGAATAAACTATAAAGTTAGAAATGCTTCCAAAATCCAAGTTAAAGTGATTCTTTATATTAAACATTGCTTTTAAAAAGATGAAATCTTTAATCAATTTTTATTTGGATTAAACTCCTAACTTTAAGAATTATTTGTGTGCTGCATAACTAAAACATTTAGCTAAATAAAACAAGGAATAAGTAGTAAAAAAGTATATTCATAAATATATATTGCATATCATGTTGGTATTAATTGTCTGTTTCATTTATATATGAAGTGCTAAACTCAAACAAGGATTCAAATTTGAGTTCAAAGTGAATTTGAAATGGAATAAAAGCAGAAAATCAGAAAAGAAAAAAAGAGGGAATCCGGTTTGGGCCTGCAAACACCATTTCGGCCCAACCTGGACTTGTCTCCCGTGCGCGCTAGGCCCAGTGCGCAGAAAAAAAAACGCTGTCGAGTGGACCCCTGTAGTCAGGCCGCGTCTTCCTCAGGTGGTTGCGCCTGAAGCCGCTTTCCTCGCCGCGGTAGCCGCTTGGGAGCTCGGAGCGTTGGCTGCGGGGGTGAATCCGAGCTTTGCGCAGGTGCCCTCCTCCTTCCGAGATAAAAGCAAGTCCCTCTGACCCTTTCCCTGCGGCCGCCCAACCAAAGCGCCAAAGCACCTTGAACCCAAACCTGTCGCGTCGAGTGTGCGCAGTGGGAGATCGACGGGTCCTGGGGTGAAACCACAAAATTAGCACCATCCTGGTCATGGAATTGGGTCAGGGAGAAGGGCACAACCTTGAGGAGCATACTCCAATGGGTAGTCGTGCGCAGGGAACCTTGTGGCACGGGGCATCGTGCTCATGGCGGCGAAGAGCTTCGTCTGCTGTGCAGATGCCGTCAACAATCCTACTCGCGAACTCCACCAACCGTGCTTCGGCGGGCGTCACTAGGAGGTTCACCTGTGCGTGCCGGTCGTGCCGTGGGTCGGCCGTCTGGTGATTGGAGCATGGCGCTTCGGAAATTGCTCGTCGTACCTCTGCGCCACCGTGGGATTTCCGCTCTTGCCAGTGGACTAGCGCTCTGGCCGTCGCTCCAGCCTCGGCTAGGATTCAGGGGCCTTCGTTGAGGCTCGCTGGTGCGTGCGATTCCCTCAGCTGGCGCGATTGGGGGCTGGGGTGCATGCGATTTCTCGCCGGTGCTCCTACGCTGCCGCGGGCTCGCCCTCCACCGTAGACTGCTTCGACTGAACTTCTTCCGTCGGTGAGAACCTTCTTCGCGTATTCACTCTTGCCCCTACATCGTGTAGCGTCCGTTAGGTTGGATTTCGGGTCGCCTAGGGCACTGGTGGCCAGCTCGGCAGTGGAGCGCCGCCGCTGGCGGCTCGTGCATGGTCGTTGGGCGCCACCGTGGGGAGGATGGAACAGCTGCCGTCAGATCTTATCGGACGGTCTAGATTTGAACCAGCGTGAGCCGTTGATCTTAGGAGGATCGGACGAGATTAGATATGGTGTAGTGTTTCGACCAGGACGATTTCAGCCGTAGATTTGTGATCCAGTGATGAACGTTAAATCCTCAACTCATTAAATCCTTACCATCGGATCTAGATCGGGCGGCTCTGGGCGGGTACCGGTTCGGCCGAGATCCGATCTAATCCGTGCCCTTGGCGGGTGATCCAACGGCCAGAATCCTACGATACCCCTTCGCGGGTGCGCGTTATCATATGAGCCCTTGACCAAAACAGAAATAAACCCGCGCTCCATGCGCCTGTGGTCTGTGTCTGGGGAAAACTTCTGTTTTGCCCCCTGCACTTTCTAGAATTTGATGCCCAGTCCAGAGAGCCAGAAAAATCAGAAAACAAATATAGAATTGGATTTTTAATGTAGAAATAAATGCTAGAATTGGTTTAATTAATAGAAAATTCATGTGTAGTCCAAATTAATCCATTTCAGTTCTTATAATTTTGTAATAATGTTGTTTATCACCCTGTGTCTCTGTTTTAACATGAAAATGGTATTAAAATTTATTTCTTAATTAACCTCGTATCAAATACATAAAACCTTAGGAAATTCGTATCTCCTCCGTTTTAACTCCGATTTGATTCGTTCAAGTTGCGTTAGTCTCGTAGAAACGCGTAGATCATTATTACTCAGTTTGTACTTATGTTTGGTGTGATGTTAATTTTATCTATACCATGTTTGTTTGTACTGCTACGACTAGCGCGAGGCACGTGTCATCTGAAAAGCAAGTTGGTACCTGGATTCTCAAGTGCCAGGCAAGTTGTGCCCTTGATTCACTTTTATTACCCAATAACATTCTTTATAATCATTTACCATGCATAGGTTTAATTTTGATGGGACCCAATAGGTCACCCTAGATTGTTTATCTCATTACCTTGTTTACCCCTGAATCACATGGGTAGTTTTTGCTATTGCTTTATATGGTTTTGGGATAATTATTTCATTATATCCATGTTCCAGTTATTATGTTATTTTATTTATGTTCATGTCAAGATCATTATATTATTGATAATTGGAACATGGAGCTTAACTTGAGAAACACGTGCCACCACAAGGGAGGAATGGGACCCCTTGGCTGACTAATTAGGAAAGCTAGTGGAAGACTACCTTACCCGAAAGGGGCAAGGGCAGTAGGGGAGTTGCATGCAAGGAGGTTCTCGGGTTGATTTTGCTGCGATGGCGGTCAGACGAGGGATTCTTGCAAGTGCTCTTCCCATATACTGTAGCGGGTTTTCGGAAGCTAGTGGAACTTTGTAAAGGCCTCGTAGTGGATCCCTAGCCATTCACCTCGGTAGTGTCTAAGGGCCTAGCTAACCCTGGCGACATGGGAAACACGACTTGTGGGTAAAGGGTACAACCTCTGCAGAGTGTAAAACTGGTATACTAGCCGAGCTCACGGTCATGAGCGGCTCAGGACTCTCCGATGATTAAATTATGGAACCTAAATTCAATTTTGTCATTTGCATATGCATGGATTTATTATTAATTTTGTTCTATTATATTATTATGGTTTGGTATTCACTTATACTTAGTAACTGCTAATAAATTTTTGACCAACTACATAAAAGCAATGCTCAGCTTTAACCTCTATTGTTGATCAGCCTTACACTTCATGAACTCCCACCTTTGGTGAGTTCATGTCACATTATTCCCCACAACTTGTTGAGCGATGAACATGTGTGAGCTCACCCTTGCTGTCTCACACCCCCCACAGGAAAAGAACAGGTGGTTCAGGAGGAGCCACAATGTAACACCCCTGGTGTTACTGTAACTAAAACTTGAGCATGACATCATAAACATTGGCATTGCATATGTTTGACACACCTAGAGTGCATTCACTAGGTAACAATTTCAAACAAGTGTATTGTTTTTGGTGTTTTGCAAATAGGACCCTGGATAGAAAACCTGACCCTAAATCAGGCTCAAAGGGGTAAAACTTAACCCAAGATGAGAAAACCTAAAGGCTTTAGGGAAAAGTCATAAAATATCCCCAAAAACAAAGTTGAATCACATTTATACCCTTGGGATACTAGAAACCCTAATTGAAACCCTGGAAAACCCTAAATCCAAACCCTAGGGGCATATGTGCAAAATTAATCCACTTTTGGACTAAAGTGCAAAAACCAAGTCAAATAAGTTTCTTAAGTCCTTTGGTTCACAAATGTGTGGGCTTGAAAGCCAAATATTGAGTTTTGGACTTAAATGCAAAATGGACCTCAATTAGGTTCTATTCTAAGTCTGAAATTCAGTGTTGAGGGCTCAACCTTGGAGCCCTGTATCTTTGGAAACAATTTTGCTGAAGAGAGCAAATCATGTTCTTATGAGAAATTTGGAAATAAGTGAGCCCAAAGATGGGCTGTCAGAATAAAATAAGCTGATGATTACATGATCAGTGACATTGGACCATCTTTGGAGACAAATTATGACTAATCTATTGAGAATTTGCCCATGGCTGCTATAACAAAGATGGAGATTGTATTTTAAGCTACAACTTTGCTGCAGAACCTCGGATTAGTTGCCATGTGAATTCGAGAGAAAATGAGGCCCAAACTTTGTCTGTCAGAGTGTCTGAACCTCTTCGCCATGGTACAGTAGACCAAGTGGATCAGGTTGCCGCGCGGCTGGCTCGTCGCCGGTGAATCGCCGCCGGTGATCGATCCCTTGCTGTGATTCGTGCATCGTGGTCTTCAGATAAACATAGCTCTGTAAACAAATCTTCATCGCCGGTGAGCTGGATGCCACCCCGGCCAGCCGCGGTACCCCTCCCCTTTGCTCACCGCCGTAGATAAAGCCGCTCGCCGCCGTCGTGCCATCTCTGTGCCCGCCGCGTGTTCGAGCCTTTCCACGGCACCGTCGTGATTCCCTACTGTCGTCCCATCATCGTCGATGAGCTCGCCACGGCTGGGAACACGTAACCACGACGCCAGACCTCTTCCTTATCTCCGGCCGCCGCGTTGCTCGACCAAATTGGGCGCCACCGATGAAGATGCCTATAAATTAAAGCCTCAGCCAGCTCCGCTAGGTAATTGTGCGTCCAGAGAACCCACACGTAGCTCCGATTACTCCCCACAGCTCTCCAATTTCACGTTCGCCCCAAATCTGTTTTCCGCCACCGTAGGATCAAGCTCACTGCGACCAGCCCTCTCCAGGTTAGCTCGTCGCTCTCTCTCCCTTGTTTGGGCACTATGGTTACTCTACGATGCTTGCTGAGCCACTGAATTGAATTAGGGGAGCACCAGTCGCCGGGAACATGATGATCTAGCCACCATGCTTTCGGCCGCTGTGGCCAGAGCTTATTAGTTAGTCGGTGATGAAATTAGGTTAGGGGAAATGATCCGGGGTGGTTCAATTCCATGCCCACTGCTCGAGAGCACCGGTCATAGCCCCGTTTGGCCGGTACAGTTGCTCACCGGAGCGCGATCGCGTTCACCGCCGTCGGGGACCTCCTACTGCGAAGGAATAGAAGTTTGGGGACTTCTTTGCAATTTGTTAGTGACACAAGAAACAGTAATAAGAACTCGTTTTCAGTTAGCCAAAACCCCGGGGACCCCTGTGCAAAGTCGCCAGCGCGCGAGCGCGGGCGCCTTTCCCTCTGGATTGGGCCGGTTCGAGCCAGAATCAGCCCGATACTATTGAGGATTTTCCTTTTTCTTTTCAACAGAACTTTAGAAATATATAGAAAAATGTAGAAAAATGGTAAAATCGTGAAACTAATTTTCCTAGCCTTCTTATTTTCCCTAGAATTTAATAAAAATAGTTTCATGATTTTTGGGTTAAATTAGGAATTTTAAGGTATTTAAAATAGTTTAAGATAGTAGTTCTAGATTTTTAAAAGATAAATGGTAATCCCAAAAATGCTCAAAATTTTTATATAAGTTCCTTATATTATTTAGAAGCCTTGGGTAGAATTTGGGTTGATTTGGACCTTGTTTGATCACCAAACCCCAAACCCCCCCTTGCCCTGTGAACTCCTTTACTGACTCCGGAAACCCTAAGTTCTCGGAGTTCCGTGAAGGAAAGTTGTATTCAAGACTTAGATAATAAGTTTATATTACCTTTGCACCCTCATGAGCATTACATGGCATTCATTCTTATACATATGTATGGTTATGATTAGAACACGAAGAAGAAGTGGAAGCCACTGAAGAGCAAGTACCACGACCTTTGGAAACACAGGCTGAGAACTGTTTCTACTTCGATATTTGTGGATCTGAGCCTGACTCACCCATAAACAAAGGCAAGCCCCGGTGCATTTGCCATCCCCTTGTGTTTTTAAAATCTTTCTCACTTGCTTGATGCACTAGGTAATAGGTGTTGATTGCTAAAACAATTCCTGCATTACCTTCCTTGGAATTTGATTACCTTCCTTGGAATCCCTATTTTACAAAAGATTTTTGATGCGTAGCCTTGCTTTAGAGAAACAAAATGTTTTGTTTTTACAAAAGATGATGTGGCAAAAGTGGGTGGGATGTTTTCGAAAATGAAAACTTGATGGTGAATCCATCACGGTCGTGATGGATTCAACATCGGAAAAGATGTACCTCTGCCAGGTACCAACCTTTGGGTTAAATGATTAAGCTGAGACCGGGCGGGTGACTTGCACGAGAAAGAGAGTCTCGGTGTAGTGTCTCCGTCTGAGTCGATTAAGGACCTTGTCGATGTAGGCCTGCTGACCGAGGACCCTTTAACTGGTCACATGCCTCGTCATGGGTAAGCTTTGCCTCGGGTGGACTAAGGCCAGAATAAGATAACACGAAATGGGCGTGGAGCGGTGGCGAGAGTAGCGTGTACCCTCCATGGCAAGAGGCTGGACGGTGGTGTATCTGTGCTCTCGGTTTGCGTGAACCTGATCTGGTCTTAAGAAACTCGGTGGCGGGTTGACATATGCAAGGGTTAAGTGCTACATATGTCGTGTGATCGGAGATCCTCAGCTGAGTATAATCGATTCGGATCGTCGTACCTCCGCGGTTATGGAGACTTGGCCACTGACTTACACGTAGCAATCCAGTGAAGATGAAGGGTTGATAAGAAATTGGCTAGTGCAGGTCAAGTGATTGAACTAGGGTAGAAAGAACTCTAGCTGCAGGTAATTTTACTTAACCTGACAATAAAATTGGATTTTAAGGATCCACTTTAGTAAGCAATTCTGCAAACAGAGTCTTTGATTATTGAAAGGCCTTACCTTGACTCCCATATGACCAGCATACCCTTGAGAGTCTTTTCCTTAGTCGGGTAAGACTTGCTGAGTAATTCCATACTCAGGGTTTATTCCCCCGTTGTTTTTAGGTGAGGAGACAACAAACTTTTGTTGTTTTTGTACCAAGGTGGTGAAAAGTGAAGATAACCAAGAATGAAGCTGCCGGAGGACCGAGTCCTCCTTAAAAACTTTTATGTAAAGAACTTAATGGGAGGAGTTTTTACCTCCCAGGTATTGTAATAATACTTTTCAGCACTCTCTGGTCTGTACTAACTAACTTACTCCTACTTTTTAAATAAATGTAAGTTTATGTAATCACTTCCGCATTTCCGCATCTCCGATGAGCATACTGTCTGTCAGACGGGTGAAACGTTCCTGGAAAGGTAAGGATAAAGATACCGAACTTGTCAAGTGATTCAGGAACATCTACAGGGTTGTCTGAGGTCCGAAGGACAAGGACAACTGTAGGTGGGCCTAATTACTTGGGAGGTTCCGTCACAGCTGGTATCGGAGCGAAGCCCTTCTTGACAGATACTATGTAGCATCTTCAAAAGGATTTTCTAAGATTTATCTAGAAAATTTCTTCTCTTCTTCCCTAAGTAGTTCTGAAGAGTTTATTTCAAAGACCAGATAGGAAGAGTGCGATGTATAGAAGGTTGAATCAACTAAGGTTGATTCTGTAATTATTCATGCATCATGCTAAGAATTGTACTAATAAATTTTCCCCCTTAGCAAAGGCCGACGCGTACAAGGAAAACGGCGCGAAAACATATTGGACCTATCGGTGTACCTCGACACCAACTTGCCCCACGGGAGCAAGATAGCAGTAGCGGGAGCAACGATCCTATTGGTGATCTCGAAGCTCGTGTGAATCAACTTCAAGCAGAATTACAACGCAGGACCAATTTATGGGTTGCGGATGGTGACCGAATAAATGAGTTAAGAAGTTACATCCGTACCCTGCAAGATCAACTAGCTGATCGAGATTTGGCGCTTGATTGGGCAGTACAGTCTCGTTCAGTAGCTTGGGCTAAGGAAGCGAAGGCTCGAGCACGAGTCAACGAACTTAGCACTGCTATTGATAACTTGCAGGTATATTGCAATACTTTACATGAGGAAGTTCATGTACTGTATTCGCAATTACACCCACATGTCCCTGCGGATTCCGTCAGGACAGAAGCCAGACCCTCGCATAATGCGGGAGAAGCGCTTGGTGGCGAGTTAGACCTTTTTAGGCCCCCTCCTTCCATGAGGCTGGTCGACGTATGGTCTCCCACACCTGACGATGAAGCTGCCAAGAGCAATCAGAAGCAGGAGTAGTGTAGTTATAGAAGTAGAAGTAGTATGTTGTACAAAGGGTTGAACTCTTGTATAATGGGTAATGTATCCTGTTGTATAACATCGAGTCTGTATCATTACTTTTTATAGTAATGTAAAATGGAAGGTTTCTCTGGCATATTATGTTTACTTCAAATGTTCTTTGCCTCAGATGCCTACCAGGACTCGAGGACAGGATGCAGCAGGAACTTCTGGGGGAAGGGATGTTACCCCAAATCCACCTCCGGTTCCTCCCACATTGGCCGAGGCGATTGCCGCCTTGGTGAACGCAACTGCAGATAATACCCGCTTTCTTAGGGAAATGGTGGGCCAACAATTCCAGCAGCAGGGTGGAAGGGGTTATCAGCAAGGCCCCCGGGAAACCACATATCTGGATTTCTCTAAAACCCGTCCACCACTATTTGTCAAGGCTGAGGACCCATTGGAAGCTGATGAGTGGATACGGGTTATTGAACAAAAATTTGGTCTTCTCCGCTGTTCAGAGACACAGAAGCCGTTGTTCGCAGCGCAACAACTGCGCGGCCCTGCCAGTACCTGGTAGGGAAATTTTGTGGCTATTCAACCTGCCAACCATCAAGTCACATGGGAAGAATTTAAAGCGGCCTTCCGTGAGCACTACATACCCGAAGGTGTTCTGCATATGAAGCAAGAAGAGTTCATGAAGCTGAAACAAGGAGGAGATACCATCAATCAGTATCTCAACAAGTTCAATCACCTGTCGCAGTATGCCATCGATCAGGTGAATACTGATTTAAAGAAGAAGAACTGCTTTATGAGAGGGCTAAATGATCGATTGCAGAGAAAAATTGCCACCTGCATAGATCTCACGTATGGAAAGGCTGTCAGCACAGCCCTATCTGTTGAAGCAAAATATGCAGGTTCCGGGAAGAATAAGGGACTTGGTGGTGAGAAGCCTAATCAGGGCCAGGCAAAGAGGCAACGGTTTGTGATCCGGCCTTCTAGCCAAAATCGCTCTTTTTCTCGACCGCCCTCATTCCCTTTCAAGTAGCCAATCATTATTCGCCCCAACAATGCCCCCACTACCCCAAATCAGCCGGGTGCCCCGGGCACTCGATTCCCTGCTTTGCCCAGCTCCTCAACCGGGTGTTTTAATTGTGGCAAGTCTGGACATTTCATAAAAGACTGCCCATATCCCAAGCAGAATCAATCAAATGCTCAGCAAGGATCTGGGAAATCAGCTCAGCCCAAGGGAAATAATGTGGGGAAGAATACAAAGAAGACGGGGCGGGTATACTATACTCAAGTGGCCACTACACCGGAAGGTGAACCGGTGATGATGGGTACGTTTCTCGTGGCCAGTTACCCTGCCATTATTCTTTTTGATTCTGGTGCTTCGCATACATTTATTAGCAAGAAGTTTGTGGAGCAACATCACATTTCATGTCATGAATCAAAAGAAGGGTTTAAAATTCATTCACCTGGGGGACACATTTTTACTAGAGAAGTGGCCTATGAAGTGCCAGTAACAATGGTCGGACGGAAATTTCCTGCTAACATGATTGTTCTGAAAGGCCAGGATATAGATGTGATTTTGGGTATGAATTGGTTAACCCAACACAAGGCAATTCTCAACACTGATCTCAGAACCGTCAGGTTGAGCTATAATCAAGAATAACTTCTTTTGTCTCTCCCCGTAACCAATCCAGCCAAAGCTTCTGGTAGAATATATGAAGCCATTGTACTGGAGATCAAAGATATTCCGGTAGTATGTGAGTTTCCAGATGTATTTCCGAAAGATTTGCCTGGACTGCCCCCTGAAAGAGATGTAGAATTTGTAATTGAGCTAAAGCCCGGTACGGCTCCCATCTCCCGAAGATCGTACCGTATGCCCCCTAATGAGTTGGCGGAATTGAAGATTCAATTACAAGATCTACTGAATAAGGGATTCATCCGGCCAAGCTCGTCTCCATGGGGTTGTCTCGCCATTTTTGTTAAGAAGAAGGACCAAACCTTACAAATGTGCGTGGATTATCGACCCCTGAATGAGGTCACCATCAAGAACAAGTACCCTCTTCCAAGGATCGACATCTTATTTGATCAATTGACCGGGGCGAGGGTATTCTCTAAAATTGATCTCAGGTCGGGCTATCACCAAATTCGTATTCGGCCCGAGGATATACCGAAGACCGCGTTTACTACGCGGTATGGATTGTTTGAATATCTGGTAATGTCTTTCGGGCTGACAAATGCTCCTGCCCATTTCACTTATTTGATGAACTCGGTGTTCATGCCCGAGTTGGACAAGTTTGTGGTAGTCTTCATCGACGATATCTTGATATATTCCAAAAATGAAGAGGAGCATGCTCAACATCTACGAATTGTATTAACGCGCCTGAGGGAACATCAGTTGTATGCCAAGTTCAGCAAGTGCGCGTTCTGGCTAGAGGAAATTCAATTTTTGGGGCACGTGTTATCTGCCAAGGGAATTGCGGTAGATCCTAGCAAAGTCAAGGATATTCTAGAGTGGAAACCCCCAACCACTGTTCACCAAGTCCGGAGTTTTCTTGGACTAGCTGGATATTATCGCAGATTCATACCAGATTTTTCTAAGCTTGTGAAGCCAATCACAAGTTTATTGAAGAATGATATTAAATTCAATTGGTCTTCTAAGTGTAATGAAGCTTTTGAGCAATTGAAGACATTATTAACCACTGCTCCGGTATTGGCTCAACCGGACATCACCAAGCCTTTTGACGTATATTGTGATGCATCAGGCAGTGGACTCGGCTGTGTATTAATGCAAGAGGGCCGAGTAATTGCATATGCTTCAAGGCAGTTGCGCCGACATGAGGAGCATTACCCAACTCATGATCTGGAGCTAGCTGCTGTGGTTCATGCCCTGAAAATTTGGCGTCACTATCTGCTGGGAAATATCTGTCACATATATACAGATCATAAAAGCTTGAAGTATATCTTCACCCAGTCAGAATTGAATATGAGACAAAGACGATGGCTTGAGCTTATTAAGGACTATGAGCTAGAAATTCATTACCACCCAGGCAAAGCCAATGTTGTGGCAGATGCACTGAGCCGTAAGGTTTCCTGCCACTGTCTTATGATGAAGACCTCTGACAACACTTTATGTCAAGAGATGGAAAAGCTAAACCTGGGGATGGTCCAACAAGGAACCCTGAATCAGCTAAAGCTTGAGTCAATCATTTTGCAAAGGATAATTGATGCTCAAAAGGATAATTTGGGTATGAAGCACATACGGGAGAAAATAAGGGTTGGAACAGCCAAATGTTTCAAGGAAGACGATCAAGGTGTGATATGGTTCAATAACCGCATAGTAGTGCCAAAGAATGAAGAACTCCGCCAGCAAATCTTAGATGAAGCGCATCTTAGTCGCTATTCTATTCATCCGGGAAGCACTAAGATGTATCATGATCTAAAGCAGCACTACTGGTGGACGAAGATGAAAATTGAGATCGCACGCTATGTGGCTAAGTGTGACACTTGCAGACGTGTCAAAGCCATACACATGAAAACTGCTGGTTCATTACAATCTTTGCCGATCCCAACATGGAAATGGGAAGATATAAGTATGGACTTCATCGTGGGATTGCCCAGGACCGCAAAAGGGTATGACTCTATTTGGGTTATAATTGATCGGCTTACGAAGATTGCTCACTTTTTACCGGTCAAGACAAGTTACCCGGTTACTGTCTATGCTCAATTGTACATTGCTCGTATTCTTAGTCTGCATGGTGTTCCGAAGACCATTGTGTCGGATCGTGGATCCCAATTTGTAGCCAAGTTTTGGGAAGCACTTCACAAATCCTTGGGTACTAAGTTGCTCCATAGTTCGGCATATCATCCACAAACCAGTGGGCAGACTGAGAGGATTAATCAAGTACTCGAAGATATGTTGCGAGCATGCGTTCTGGAATTCTCACCAAAATGGGACGAATGTTTGCCTTTGGCGGAGTTTTCATATAATAACAGCTATCAAGAAAGTATCAAGATGGCACCTTTTGAAGCTTTATATGGGCGACGGTGTCGAACTCCGCTAAATTGGTCTGAACCTGGAGAAAGGTATTTCTTTAGGCCTGATATTGTGAAGGAGGCCGAGGAAAAGGTTCAGAAAATTATTCATAATTTGAAGAAAGCACAAGCCCGTCAGAAGGGTTATGCAGACAAACGGCGAATGCCCTTATATTTTCATGAAGGGGACTATGTCTACCTGAAAGTTTCACCCATGAAGGGAGTATCGCGTTTCAGGGTTAAAGGGAAACTTGCACCCAGGTACATTGGTCCATTCCTGGTACTTGAGCAATGTGGACCAGTGGCATATCAACTGCAGCTCCCCGAAATTCTGTCTGCTATCCATAATGTGTTCCATGTGTCGCAATTGAAGAAGTGTCTTCGGGTTCCCGATCGAACCATTGAAGTAAAAGATGTTGTCCTGGAACCAGATTTAACCTACTCGGAACATCCTATTCGAGTTCTGGATCAAAAGGACAGGGTTACCCGGAGAAAAACTCTCAAGTTTTATAAGATACAATGGAACCAACATTCTGAGGAAGAGGCTACGTGGGAAACTCAAGACTTTTTAGATAAGAATTTCCTAGGCTTTTTAGCCTCATGTAATTTGTAAAGTATATTTAATATTGTAATAAAGAAGTGACCCCCACACCACCCCTGCCTTGTACCAAAAATAAGGGAATAAAGATGTGACACATTTCCTTTTCCATTCCTCACCCTAGGACTTTAAATCTCGGGACGAGATTCTTTTATGGGGGGAAGGATGTAACACCCCTAGTGTTACTGTAACTAAAAATTGAGCATGACATCATAAACATTGGCATTGCATATGTTTGACACACCTAGAGTGCATTCACTAGGTAACAATTTCAAACAAGTGTATTGTTTTTGGTGTTTTGCAAATAGGACCCTGGATAGAAAACCTGACCCTAAATCAGGCTCAAAGGGGTAAAACTTAACCCAAGATGAGAAAACCTAAAGGCTTTAGGGAAAAAGTCATAAAATATCCCCAAAAACAAAGTTGAATCACATTTATACCCTTGGGATACTAGAAACCCTAATTGAAACCCTGGAAAACCCTAAATCCAAACCCTAGGGGCATATGTGCAAAATTAGTCCACTTTTGGATTAAAGTGCAAAAACCAAGTCAAATAAGTTTCTTAAGTCCTTTGGTTCACAAATGTGTGGGCTTGAAAGCCAAATATTGAGTTTTGGACTTAAATGAAAAATGGACCTCAATTAGGTTCTATTCTAAGTCTGAAATTCAGTGTTGAGGGCTCAACCTTGGAGCCCTGTATCTTTTAAAGTATAGGGTTTTTGCCCTAAGTGACCACAACAAGTTTGTAGACCAATCAAACGAGAACAATTTTGCTGAAGAGAGCAAATCAAGTTCTTATGAGAAATTTGGAAATAAGTGAGCCCAAAGATGGGCTGTCAGAATAAAATAAGCCGATGATTACATGATCAGTGACATTGGACCATCTTTGGAGACAAATTATGACTAATCTATTGAGAATTTGCCCATGGCTGCTATAACAAAGATGGAGATGGTATTTTGAGCTACAACTTTGCTGCAGAACCTCGGATTAGTTGCCATGTGAATTCGAGAGAAAATGAGGCCCAAACTTTGTCTGTCAGAGTGTCTGAACCTCTTCGCCATGGTACAGTAGACCAAGTGGATCAGGTTGCCGCGCGGCTAGCTCGTCGCCGGTGAATCGCCGCCGGTGATCGATCCCTTGCTGTGATTCGTGCATCGTGGTCTTCAGATAAACATAGCTCTGTAAACAAATCTTCATCGCCGGTGAGCTGGATGCCACCCCGGCCAGCCGCGGTACCCCTCCCCTTTGCTCACCGCCGTAGATAAAGCCGCTCGCCGCCGTCGTGCCATCTCTGTGCCCGCCGCGTGTCCGAGCCTTTCCACGGCACCGCGGTGATTCCCTACTGCCGTCCCATCATCGTCGATGAGCTCGCCACGGCTGGGAACACGTAACCACGACGCCAGACCTCTTCCTTATCTCCGGCCGCCGCGTTGCTCGACCAAATTGGGCGCCACCGATGAAGATGCCTATAAATTAAAGCCTCAGCCAGCTCCGCTAGGTAATTGTGCGTCCAGAGAACCCACGCGTAGCTCCGATTACTCCCCACAGCTCTCCAATTTCACGTTCGCCCCAAATCTGTTTTCCGCCACCGTAGGATCAAGCTCACCGCGGCCAGCCCTTTCCAGGTTAGCTCGTCGCTCTCTCTCCCTTGTTTGGGCACTATGGTTACTCTACGATGCTTGCCGAGCCACTGAATTGAATTAGGGGAGCCACCAGTCGCCGGGAACACGATGATCTAGCCGCCATGCTTTCGGCCACCGTGGCCAAAGCTTATTAGTTAGTCGATGATGAAATTAGGTTAGGGGGAATGATACGGGGTGGTTCAATTCCATGCCCACTGCTCGAGAGCGCCGGTCATAGCCCCGTTCGGCCGGTACAGTTGCTCACCGGAGCGCGGTCGCGTTCACCGCCGTCGGGGACCTCCTACTGCGAAGGAATAGAAGTTTGAGGACTTCTTTGCAATTTGTCAGTGACACAAGAAACAGTAATAAGAACTCGTTTTCAGTTAGCCAAAACCCCGGGGACCCCTGTGCAAAGTCGCCAGCGCGCGGGCGCGGGCGCCTTTCCCTCTGGATTGGGCCGGTTCGGGCCAGAATGAGCCCGATACTATTGAGGATTTTCCTTTTTCTTTTTCAACAGAACTTTAGAAATATATAGAAAAATGTAGAAAAAATGGTAAAATCGTGAAACTAATTTTCCTAGCCTTCTTATTTTCCCTAGAATTTAATAAAAATAGTTTCATGATTTTTGGGTTAAATTAGGAATTTTAAGGTATTTAAAATAGTTTAAGATAGTAGTTCTGGATTTTTAAAAGATAAATGGTAATCGCAAAAATGCTCAAAATTTTTATATAAGTTCCTTATATTATTTAGAAGCCTTGGGTAGAATTTGGGTTGATTTGGACCTTGTTTGATCACCAAACCCCAACCCCCCCCCCTTGCCCTGTGAACTCCTTTACTGACTCCGGAAACCCTAAGTTCTCGGAGTTCCGTGAAGGAAAGTTGTATTCAAGACTTAGATAATAAGTTTATATTACCTTTGCACCCTCATGAGCATTACATGGCATTCATTCTTATACATATGTATGGTTATGATTAGAACACGAAGAAGAAGTGGAAGCCACTGAAGAGCAAGTACCACCACCTTTGGAAACACAGGCTGAGAACTATTTCTACTTCGATACTTGTGGATCTGAGCCTGACTCACCCATAAACAAAGGCAAGCCCTGGTGCATTTGCCACCCCCCTTGTGTTTTTAAAATCTTTCTCACTTGCTTGATGCACTAGGTAATAGGTGTTGATTGCTAAAACAATTCCTGCATTACCTTCCTTGGAATTTGATTACCTTCCTTGGAATCCCTGTTTTACAAAAGATTTTTGATGCGTAGCCTTGCTTTAGAGAAACAAAATGTTTTGTTTTTACAAAAGATGATGTGGCAAAAGTGGGTGGGATGTTTTCGAAAATGAAAACTTGATGGTGAATCCATCACGGCCGTGATGGATTCAACATCGGAAAAGATGTACCTCTGCCAGGTACCAACCTTTGTGTTAAATGATTAAGCTGAGACCGGGCGGGTGACTTGCACGAGAAAGAGAGTCTCGGTGTAGTGTCTCTGTCTGAGTCGATTAAGGACCTTGTCGATGTAGGCCTGCTGACCGAGGACCCTTTAACTGGTCACATGCCTCGTCATGGGTAAGCTTTGCCTCGGGTGGACTAAGGCCAGAATAAGATAACACGAAATGGGCGTGGAGCGGATGGCGAGAGTAGCGTGTACCCTCCGTGGCAAGAGGCTGGACGGTGGTGTATCTGTGCTCTCGGTTTGCGTGTGAAAGGGAATTAGGCTTACACCTTAGTTCCTAAATAATTTTGGTGGTTGAATTGCCCAACAAAAATATTGGACTAACTAGTTTGCTCTAGTGTGTAAGTTATACAGGTGCAAAAGGTTCACACTTAGCCAATAAAAAGACCAAGTATTGGGTTCAAATAAAGGAGCAAAGGTCAACCGAAAGCACCTCTGGTCTGGCGCACCGGACTGTCCGGTGTGCCACCGGACATGTCCGGTGCACCAGGGGACTCCGACTTCAAACTCTTCACTCTCGGGAATTTCCGAAGGCCACTCCGCTATAATTCACCAGACTGTCCGGTGTACACCGGACATGTCCGGTGCTCCAAGGAAGAGCGGCCTCAGGAACTCGCCAGCCTCGGGTTTTCACTTCGGCTGCTCCGCTAAAATTCACCGGACTGTCCGGTGTACACCGGACTGTCCGGTGTAACAGCTGGGCAACGGCTATTTCGGCGCCATCGAACAGACAGCTCCACCAAACGGCTAGTTTGGTGGTTGGGGCTATAAATACCCCCAACCACCCACCATTCATGGCATCCAAGTTTTCCACTTCTCAACTACTTACAAGAGCTCTAGCATTCAATTCTAGACACACCCAAGAGATCAAATCCTCTCCAAATTCCACACAACGCCCTAGTGATTAGAGAGAGTGATTTGCTTGTGTTCTTTCGAGCTCTTGCGCTTGGATTGCTTTCTTCTTTCTTGATTCTTTCTTGTGATCAAACACTCACTTGTAATTGAGGCAAGATACACCAATCGTGTGGTGGTCCTTGCGGGAACTTTGTGTTCCAAGTGATTGAGAAGAGAAAGCTCACTCGGTCCAAGGGACCGTTTTGAGAGAGGGTAAGGGTTGAAAGAGACCCGGCCTTTGTGGCCTCCTCAACGGGGAGTAGGTTTGAAAGAACCGAACCTCGGTAAAACAAATCCACATGTCTCACTTCATTATTCGCTTGCGATTTGTTTTGCGCCCTCTCTCGCGGACTTGATTTTATTTCTAACGCTAACTCGGCTTGTAGTTGTGTTTATTTTTGAGAATTTCAGTTTCGCCCTATTCACCCCCCTCTAGGCGACTTTCAATTGGTATCAGAGCCCGGTGCTTCATTAGAGCCTAACCGCTCGAAGTGATGTCGGGAGATCACACCAAGAGGGAGATGGAGACCGGCGACAAGCCCACTACAAGCCAAGGGAGCACTTCATCGGAAGAGTCCCGCACCAAGAGGAGGGAGAAGAAGGACTCCTCCAAACAGAAGGAGAAAAGATCTTCCTCTTCTCACCACAAAGAGAAGAAGGAAAAATCTTCTTCTCACAAGTCGCATCGGAAAGGCGACAAGCACAAGAGGATGAGGAAGGTGGTCTACTACGAGACCGACACTTCATCAACATCGACCTCTGACTCCGATGCACCATCCGTAACTTCTAAGCGCCAAGAGCGCAAGAAGTTTAGTAAGATCCCTTTACACTATCCCCGTACACCTAGACATACTCCATTACTTTCCGTTCCATTAGGCAAACCGCCAACTTTTGATGGCGAAGATTATGCTAGGTGGAGTGACTTAATGAAATTTCATCTAACCTCACTCCACAAAAGTATATGGAATGTTGTTGAGTTTGGAGCACAGGTACCATCCATAGGGGATGAGGATTATGATACGGACGAAGTGGCCCAAATCGAGCACTTCAACTCCCAAGCCACAACCATACTCCTCGCCTCTTTAAGCAAGGAGGAATACAACAAAGTGCAAGGGTTGAAGAATGCAAAAGAGATTTGGGACCTACTCAAGACCGCGCACGAGGGTGATGAACTCACCAAGATCACCAAGCGGGAAACGATCGAGGGGGAGCTCGGTCGCTTCCGTCTTCGCCAAGGGGAGGAGCCACAAGATATGTACAATCGGCTCAAGACCTTGGTGAACCAAGTGCGCAACCTCGGGAGCAAAAAGTGGGATGACCACGAGGTGGTTAAGGTTATTTTAAGAGCTCTTATTTTCCTTAACCCCACTCAAGTTCAATTAATTCGTGGTAATCCTAGATATCCACTAATGACCCCCGAGGAAGTTATCGGGAATTTTGTGAGCTTTGAATGCATGATTAAAGGCTCAAAGAAGATCAACAAGCTTGACGAACCTTCCACATCCGAGGCGCAACCGGTGGCCTTCAAGGCAACGGAGGAGAAGAAGGAGGAGTCTACACCAAGTAGACAACCAATTGACGCCTCCAAGCTCGACAATGAGGAGATGGCCTTAATCATCAAAAGCTTTCGGCAAATCCTCAAGCAACGGAAGGGGAAGGATTACAAATCCCGTTCCAAGAAGGTTTGCTACAAGTGTGGTAAGCCCGGTCACTTTATAGCTAAATGTCCATTATCAAGTGACAGTGATAGGGACAACGACAAGAAAGGTAAGAGAAGAGAAAAGAAGAGGTACCACAAGAAGAGGGGCGGCGATGCCCACGTGTGCCGCGAGTGGGACTCCGACGAGAGCTCCACCGAGTCCTCCTCCGATGAGGACGCCGCCAACATCGCCGTCACCAAGGGACTTCTCTTCCCCAACGTCGGCCACAAGTGCCTCATGGCTAAGGACGGCAAAAGAAAGAAGGTTAAATCTAAATCCTCCACAAAGTATGAATCCTCTAGTGATGATAATGCTAGTGATGAGGAGGATAACTTGCTTACCCTTTTTGCCAATCTTAACATGGAACAAAAGGAAAAATTAAATGAATTGATTAGTGCTATTCATGAAAAGGATGACCTTTTGGATTCCCAAGAGGATTTTCTAATTAAAGAAAACAAGAAACATGTTAAGGTTAAAAATGCTTATGCTCTAGAGGCAGAAAAATGTGAAAAATTGTCTAGTGAGCTAAGCACTTGCCATGAGACCATTAACAACCTTAGAAATGAAAATGCTAGATTAATTGCTAAGGTTGATTCTCATGTTTGTATTGATTCAACTTCCAATCCTAGAAATGATAATGTTGAATTACTTGCTAGGATTGATGAATTGAATGATTCTCTTGCTAGCCTTAGAATAGAAAATGAAAATTTGATTGCTAAGGCTAAAGATTTTGATATTTGCAAAACTACTATTTCCGACCTTAGAACTAAGAATGATATGTTGCATGCTAAGGTTGTAGAACTAAAACCTTGCAAATCCTCTACATCTAATGTTGAGCATGTTTCTATTTGTACTAGATGTAGAGATGTTGATATCAATGCTATTCATGATCACATGGCTTTAATTAAACAACAAAATGATCATATAGCAATATTAGATGCTAAGATTGCTGAGCATAACTTAGAAAATGAAAAGTTTAAATTTGCTAGAAGTATGCTCTATAATGGGAGACGCCCTGGCATCAAGGATGGCATTGGCTTCCAAAGGGGAGACAATGTCAAACTTAATGCCCCTCCTAAGAACTTGTCTAACTTTGTTAAGGGCAAGGGTTCCATGCCTCAGGATAACGAGGGTTACATTTTGTACCCTGCCGGTTATCCCGAGAGCAAAATCAAGAAAATTCATTCTAGGAAGTCTCACTCTGGCCCTAACCATGCTTTTATGTATAAGGGTGAGACATCTAGTTCTAGGCAACCAACCCGTGCTAAGTTGCCTAGAAAGAGAACTCCTAATGCATCAAATGATCATAGCATTTCATTTAAAACTTTTGATGCATCTTATGTTTTGACTAAAAAATCCGGCAAAGTAGTTGCCAAGTTTGTTGGGGGCAAACACAAGGGCTCTAAGACTTGTGTTTGGGTACCCAAAGTTCTTGTTTCTAATGCCAAAGGACCCAAAACCGTTTGGGTACCTAAAGTCAAGAACTAAAATTGTTTTGCAGGTTTATGCATCCGGGGGCTCAAGTTGGATACTCGACAGCGGGTGCACAAACCACATGACAGGGGAGAAAAAGATGTTCTCCTCATATGAGAAAAACCAAGATCCCCAACGAGCTATCACATTCGGGGATGGAAATCAAGGTTTGGTCAAAGGATTGGGTAAAATTGCTATATCACCTGACCATACTATTTCCAATGTTTTTCTTGTAGATTCTTTAGATTACAATTTGCTTTCCGTATCCCAATTATGTCAAATGGGCTACAACTGTGTATTTACTGATGTAGGTGTTACTGTATTTAGAAGAAGTGATGATTCAATAGCATTTAAGGGAGTGTTAGAGGGTCAGCTATACTTGGTAGATTTTAATAGAGCTGAACTCGACACTTGCTTAGTTGCTAAGACTAACTTGGGTTGGCTCTGGCACCGCCGACTAGCCCATGTTGGAATGAAGAATCTTCATAAGCTTCTAAAGGGGGAACACATATTAGGACTAACCAATGTTCATTTTGAGAAAGACAGGATTTGTAACGCATGTCAAGCCGGGAAGCAAGTTGGCACTCATCATCCACACAAGAACATCATGACTAGTGACAGGCCACTGGAGCTCCTACACATGGATTTATTCGGCGCGATCGCTTACATAAGCATCGGCGGGAGTAAGTACTGTCTAGTTATTGTGGATGATTATTCTCGCTTCACTTGGGTGTTCTTTTTGCAGGAAAAATCTCATACCCAAGAGACCTTAAAGGGATTCTTGAGACGAGCTCAAAATGAGTTCGGCTTAAGGATCAAGAAAATTAGAAGAGACAACGGGACGGAGTTCAAGAACTCTCAAGTTGAAGGCTTCCTTGAGGAGGAGGGCATCAAGCATGAGTTCTCATCTCCCTACACCCCACAACAAAATGGTGTAGTGGAGAGGAAGAATCGAACTCTATTGGGCATGGCAAGAACCATGCTTGATGAGTACAAGACACCGGATCGGTTTTGGGCCGAGGCGGTCAACACCGCCTGCTACGCCATCAACCGGTTATATCTACACCGAATCCTCAAGAAGACATCCTATGAACTCCTAACCGGTAAAAAGCCAAATATTTTATATTTTAGAGTTTTTGGTAGCAAATGTTTTATTCTTGTCAAAAGAGGTAGAAAATCTAAATTTGCTCCTAAAACTATAGAAGGCTTTTTACTAGGATATGACTCAAACACAAGGGCATATAGAGTCTTTAACAAGTCCTCAGGACTTGTTGAAGTTTCTTGTGACGTTGTGTTTGATGAGACTAACGGCTCTCAAGTAGAGCAAGTTGATCTTGATGAGATAGGTGAAGAACAGGCTCCATGCATAGCGCTAAGGAACATGTCCATTGGGGATGTGTGTCCTAAGGAATCCGAAGAGCCTCCACATGCACAAGATCAACCATCCTCCTCCATGCAAGCATCTCCACCAATCCAAAATGAGGACGAGGCTCAAGTTGATAAAGATGAAGAAGACAATGATGAGCCACCTCAAGATGACGGCAATAATCAAGGGGGAGATGCAAATGATGAAGACAAGGAGGATGAACAACCAAGGCCGCCACACCCAAGAGTCCACCAAGCAATCCAACGAGATCACCCCGTCGACACCATCCTCGGCGACATTCATAAGGGGGTAACCACTCGATCTCGTGTTGCACATTTTTGTGAGCATTACTCTTTTGTTTCCTCTATTGAGCCACACAGGGTAGAGGAAGCACTCCAAGATTCAGATTGGGTGATGGCGATGCAAGAGGAGCTCAACAATTTCACAAGGAACGAGGTATGGCATTTGGTTCCACGTCCTAACCAAAATGTTGTAGGAACCAAGTGGGTCTTCCGCAACAAACAAGACGAGCATGGTGTGGTGACAAGGAACAAAGCTCGACTCATGGCCAAGGGGTATTCACAAGTCGAAGGTTTGGATTTTGGTGAAACCTATGCACCCGTAGCTAGGCTTGAATCAATTCGCATATTATTAGCCTATGCTACTTACCATGGCTTCAAGCTTTATCAAATGGACGTGAAGAGTGCCTTCCTCAATGGACCAATCAAGGAGGAGGTCTATGTTGAGCAACCTCCCGGCTTTGAAGATAGTGAGTACCCTAACCATGTTTATAGGCTCTCTAAGGCGCTTTATGGGCTCAAGCAAGCCCCAAGAGCATGGTATGAATGCCTTAGAGATTTCCTTATTGCTAATGGCTTCAAAGTCGGCAAAGCCGATCCTACTTTATTCACTAAAACTCTTGACAATGATTTGTTCGTATGCCAAATTTATGTTGATGATATCATATTTGGGTCTACTAACGAATCTACATGTGAAGAATTTAGTAGGATCATGACAAAGAAATTCGAGATGTCGATGATGGGGGAGTTGAAGTATTTTCTAGGATTCCAAATCAAGCAACTCCAAGAGGGCACCTTCATTAGCCAAATGAAGTATACTCAAGACATTCTAAGCAAGTTTGGAATGAAGGATGCCAAGCCCATCAAGACTCCCATGGGAACAAATGGGCATCTCGACCTCGACACGGGAGGTAAGTCCGTGGATCAAAAGGTATATCGGTCGATGATTGGTTCATTGCTTTATTTATGTGCATCTCGACCGGACATTATGCTTTCCGTTTGCATGTGTGCAAGATTCCAAGCCGACCCTAAGGAATCACACCTTACGGCCGTAAAACGAATCTTGAGATACTTGGCTTATACTCCTAAGTTTGGGCTTTGGTACCCTCGGGGATCCACATTTGATTTGATTGGTTATTCGGATGCTGATTGGGCGGGGTGTAAGATTAATAGGAAGAGCACATCGGGGACTTGCCAGTTCTTGGGAAGATCCTTGGTGTCTTGGGCTTCAAAGAAGCAAAATTCGGTCGCTCTTTCTACCGCCGAAGCCGAGTATATTGCCGCAGGCCATTGTTGCGCGCAATTGCTTTGGATGAGGCAAACCCTGCGGGACTATGGTTACAAACTAACCAAAGTTCCTCTTCTATGTGATAATGAGAGTGCAATCCGCATGGCGGATAATCCCGTTGAACATAGCCGCACTAAACACATAGCCATTCGGTATCATTTTCTTCGGGATCACCAACAAAAGGGGGATATCGAGATTTCTTACATTAACACTAAAGATCAATTAGCCGATATCTTTACCAAGCCACTTGATGAACAATCTTTTACCAAACTTAGGCATGAGCTAAATATTCTTGATTCTAGGAATTTCTTTTGCTAATTTGCACACATAGCACACAAGCGTACCTTTGATCATATCTCTTTTATATATGCTATGACTAATGTGTTTTCAAGTGTATTTCAAACCAAGTCATAGGTATATTGAAAGGGAATTGGAGTCTTCGGCGAAGACAAAGGCTTCCACTCCACTCTACTACTCATCCTTCGCCGTCGCTTCGAGCATCTCTCCAACTTTGGTATAATCTTCACTCATTTATTTTATGACCAAAGGAGGAGAAAGTACTTCATTGGGCTCTAATAATTTTGTTTTTGGCGATTCATGCCAAAGGGGGAGAAAATATGAGCCCAAAGCAAAAGGACCGCACCACCACCTAACTTTACAAAATTTGGAGATTTTCAATTGGTCAATTTCAAATTAATATCTTACTATGTTCTAAAGGGGGAGGAAGTAGTATTTCAAAAATGGTATATCAAAACCCTCTTGAACACTAAGAGGAGGATTTCATTTAGGGGAATCTTATTCATTTACCTTTGACTATCTTGCAAAAGGACTTTGAAAAGAATTTACAAAAGGATTTGCAAAAACAAAACATATGGTGCAAATGTGGTCCAATATATTAAAAATAAAGAAACAATCCATGCACATCATGTAAGTATTTATATTGGCTCAATTCCAAGCAACCTTTGCACTTACATTATGCAAACTAGTTCAATTATGCACTTTTACATTTGCTTTGGTTGTGTTGGCATCAATCACCAAAAAGGGGGAGATTGAAAGGGAATTAGGCTTACACCTAGTTCCTAAATAATTTTGGTGGTTGAATTGCCCAACAAAAATATTGGACTAACTAGTTTGCTCTAGTGTGTAAGTTATACAGGTGCAAAAGGTTCACACTTAGCCAATAAAAAGACCAAGTATTGGGTTCAAATAAAGGAGCAAAGGTCAACCGAAAGCACCTCTGGTCTGGCGCACCGGACTGTCCGGTGTGCCACCGGACATGTCCGGTGCACCAGGGGACTCCGACTTCAAACTCTTCACTCTCGGGAATTTCCGAAGGCCACTCCGCTATAATTCACCGGACTGTCCGGTGTACACCGGACATGTCCGGTGCTCCAAGGAAGAGCGGCCTCAGGAACTCGCCAGCCTCGGGTTTTCACTTCGGCTGCTCCGCTAAAATTCACCGGACTGTCCGGTGTACACCGGACTGTCCGGTGTAACAGCTGGGCAACGGCTATTTCGGCGCCATCGAACAGACAGCTCCACCAAACGGCTAGTTTGGTGGTTGGGGCTATAAATACCCCCAACCACCCACCATTCATGGCATCCAAGTTTTCCACTTCTCAACTACTTACAAGAGCTCTAGCATTCAATTCTAGACACACCCAAGAGATCAAATCCTCTCCAAATTCCACACAACGCCCTAGTGATTAGAGAGAGTGATTTGCTTGTGTTCTTTCGAGCTCTTGCGCTTGGATTGCTTTCTTCTTTCTTGATTCTTTCTTGTGATCAAACACTCACTTGTAATTGAGGCAAGAGACACCAATCGTGTGGTGGTCCTTGCGGGAACTTTGTGTTCCAAGTGATTGAGAAGAGAAAGCTCACTCGGTCCGAGGGACCGTTTTGAGAGAGGGTAAGGGTTGAAAGAGACCCGGCCTTTGTGGCCTCCTCAACGGGGAGTAGGTTTGAAAGAACCGAACCTCGGTAAAACAAATCCACGTGTCTCACTTCATTATTCGCTTGCGATTTGTTTTGCGCCCTCTCTCGCGGACTTGATTTTATTTCTAACGCTAACTCGGCTTGTAGTTGTGTTTGTTTTTTAGAATTTCAGTTTCGCCCTATTCACCCCCCCTCTAGGCGACTTTCAGCGTGAACCTGATCTGGTCTTAAGAAACTCGGTGGCGGGTTGACATATGCAAGGGTTAAGTGCTACATATGTCGTGTGATCGGAGATCCTCAGCTGAGTATAATCGATTCGGATCGTCGTACCTCCGCGGTTATGGAGACTTGGCCACTGACTTACACGTAGCAATCCAGTGAAGATGAAGGGTTGATAAGAAATTGGCTAGTGCAGGTCAAGTGATTGAACTAGGGTAGAAAGAACTCTAGCTGCAGGTAATTTTACTTAACCTGACAATAAAATTGGATTTTAAGGATCCACTTTAGTAAGCAATTCTGCAAACAGAGTCTTTGATTATTGAAAGGCCTTACCTTGACTCCCATATGACCAGCATACCCTTGAGAGTCTTTTCCTTAGTCGGGTAAGACTTGCTGAGTAATTCCATACTCAGGGTTTATTCCCCCGTTGTTTTTAGGTGAGGCGACAACAAACTTTTGTTGTTTTTGTACCAAGGTGGCGAAAAGTGAAGATAACCAAGAATGAAGCTGCCGGAGGACCGGGTCCTCCTTAAAAACTTTTATGTAAAGAACTTAATGGGAGAAGTTTTTACCTCCCAGGTATTGTAATAATACTTTTCAGCACTCTCTGGTCTGTACTAACTAACTTACTCCTACTTTTTAAATAAATGTAAGTTTATGTAATCACTTCCGCATTTCCGCATCTCCGATGAGCATACTGTCTGTCAGACGGGTGAAACGTTCCTGGAAAGGTAAGGATAAAGATACTGAACTTGTCAAGTGATTCAGGAACATCTATCGGGTTGTCTGAGGTCCGAAGGATAAGGACAACTGTAGGTGGACCTAATTACTTGGGAGGTTCCGTCACACACAAGGCAAGGAGTTTGATCTGATCTAGGTGGCGTTTCTCAGTTGACATTGGCGCCGACGATCCTTAGTTTGTTTTATATTTATTCTTTTATTTTGTAAGTCTTCCGCTATGTAATAAATACTCTGATGTTTTGTGACATTTATCTCTATACACTCTGTTATTGTATATGTTGTCTTCTTGGCGCATGTATGAGATGCACCTGGCTTTGTCCCTTAACGTCGGGTGTGACAGAAGTGGTATCAGAGGAAATTTTGACTGTAGGACGAAACCTAGATAGAAATGGACAAAACCCTTTTCTACTTACCTTACTCTGATTCAGTCTATACTCATCTCATCTTGATCTTGTCTCACCTTTTGCTATCATACTCTGATTTCTCTTATCTTTTCTACTCTAAGACATGATGGATTTCACACCTTGGAATCCTACATTTATGAACTTTTTAAGAGATAGAAGACCTAAGATAAAATTAAAACTATTTTCTCTATTAAAAAAATGTTGGTTGATTGTTCTGATGATAAATGCTTGATTTGCTTCTTTGATTGGTTGAAACATTATAGTTGGGCATCCTAGCATGTACCACCATAAGGTAATGTATTAGCTTTAGTGGATAGCACACTAATCTACTTAGCTAATAAATCCCCCGCAGTAACATTCCTCGTAATTACTCGCCTGGTCTACAATTCTTCCTTTCTTACCCTGTGTTTCTAACCCAGATAAGATACCCCTATAGTATTAGAAGAGAGCACTATAGATGTGATCCTTGGTATGTCATGGTTAAATAAAGGCAAAGGCAGTTTATACACTGTGCTAAGTGAACCATAGAACTCACCAGTTCCAAAGGATAAAGGTTTGAAGTTGAAGTTGCAGTAACTACCACCATCAGACTAGTGGCATTCTTAGTAGTTGAGAAGTTTGTTGGTGACAACATCCGGTTGGTTAGAGATTTTCCGGATGTCTTTCCAGAGGAGTTATCAGGGATGCCACCAGATATGGAAGTTGAGTTTGTCTTTGATCTCTTACCTGGGACTGCTCCCATTTCTAAACGGTCATACAGGATGTCCGTAGAAGAACTAAAGGAACTTAAGAAGCAGCTGACGGAGTTACAAGAGGCTGGGTACATTTGTCCGAGTTCCTCACCTTGGGGGAGCGCCAGTTCTATTTGTATAGAAGAAAGATGGATCGCCGGGGATGTGCGTGGATTGTAGGATCCTTAACGATGTCACTGTGAAGAACGAGTATCCATTACCCCGCATTGAGGATTTATTTGATTAGATGAGTGGTGCAAGGGTATTCTCGAAGATCGATCTCCGATCGGGTTATCACCAAATGAAGATTAGGCCATCGGATATGCCCAAGACTGAATTCTCGACCCGATATGGTTTATATGAGTTCACCGTTATGTCATTTGGACTAACTAATGCACCAGCTACTTTATGGATCCAAAAAAGGTGTTTCTGATCTGGACAGATTCGTCGTGGTCTTCATCGACGATATTATTATTTATTCCAATAGTGATAGTGATCATGAGGAACATCTGAGATTGGTGCTACAGAAGCGACGAGATAATCAACTCCACACCAAGTACAGTAAATGCGAGTTCTGGAATTGACGAGGTGTCATTCCTTGGATATATCATTTCTAATGGAGGGATTACAGTGGATCCTGCTAAAGTCAAGGAGATAGTGGCGTGGAGCATACCCACTACAGTTACTGAGATCCGGAGTTTCTTGGGACTTGCAGGATATTATTGGAGATTTATTGAAGGATTTTCTAAGATTGTGAAAGGGAAATGTGCCCTTGGGCCATTTCTAAGTATTTTGGTGATTGAGTGCCAGCACAAGTGCTTCTATGCAAAATGGTGGACAAGATGCAAATCATGTCAAAAGGTATGTTTCTAGACTTAGTACATTGTTTTATGGACTAATGTATTATGTCTAAGTGCTGGAAACAGGAAAGATTGAATTGGAAATGAGATGGCCATGTTCTGCCGAAGTCAGCTCGGTCTGGGTGCACCGGACTGTCCGGTGGTGCACCGGACAGTGTCTGGTGCGCCAGGCTGACTCTGCGAACTTGTTGCTCTCGGGACTTCGACGGCGGTGTACAGCTATAATTCACCGGACTGTCCGGTGGTGCACCGGACTGTCCGGTGAGCCGTTCACAGGCGAACTCGTCACTCTCGGGAGATGATTAACGGCGTACGGCTAAAATTCACCGGTCTGTCCGGTGGTGCACCGGACTGTCCGGTGAGTCAACGGTCAGCCGGGGCAACGGTCGGCCGAGGATTCCGCGCGTGACGCGTGGCCGAGCCAACGGTCACATTGGTGCACCGGACTGTCCGGTGTGCACCGGACAGTGTCCGGTGCGCCAACGGCTCTCAGACTCCAATGGTCGGCTTCGCCAAATAAGGAAGGATATCTGCACCGGACAGTGTCCGGTGGTGCACCGGACTGTCCGGTGCGCTAGTCGACAGAAGGCAAGATCTGCCTTCCAGGAATGTTCTCAACGGCTCCTAGCTGCCTTGGGGCTATAAAAGGGACCCCTAGGCGCATGGAGGAGGAGACCAAGCATTCCTTGAGCACTCTTGATCACTCACACTCCATTCTTGCGCACTTATTCGACATTCTAGTGATTTGAGTTCCGTTCTAGTGTGCTAGTCTTTTGAGCTTAAGTCTGGGTCTTGTGTGTGCGTATTTGCTGTGATCTTTGTATCTTGTGTGAGTTGCTAATCCCTCCCTTACTCCGTGCTTCTTTGTGAACTTCAAGTGTAAGGGCGAGAGGCTCCAAGTTGTGGAGATTCCTCGCGAACGGGATTAAGAAAAGCAAATCAAAACACCGTGGTATTCAAGTGGGTCTTTGGACCGCTTGAGAGGGGTTGATTGCAACCCTCGTTCGTTGGGACGCCACAACGTGGAGTAGGCAAGCGTTGGTCTTGGCCGAACCACGGGATAACCACCATGCCATCTATGTGATTGATATCTTTGTGGTTACTGTGTTTTGTTGAGACTCCTCTCAAGCCACTTGGCAATTATTGTGCTAACACTTAACCAAGTTTTTGTGGCTTAAGTTTCAAGTTATTCAGGATCACCTATTCACCCCCCCCCCCTCTAGGTGCTCTCAATTGGTATCGGAGCTGTTCTCTTCACGAAGGGACTAATCGCCCGAAGAGATGGATCCTAAGGGGAAGGGAATCGTGATCAACGATAAGGAGAAGGAGTCCTTCGTCAACGAGCCCAAGAATGACAAGCCTACCGACTCGGGCTCGGGCCACAAATGTAAAGATGGGAAGAAGAAGAAGACGAGACGCATCAAGGAGATCGTCTACTATGACAACAGCGATGAGTCCACCTCTTCCCAAAAGGATGACTACGACTACGAGAAACAAAAGACGGTTAATTCGAATTTTTCTTTCGATTATTCTCGTATTCCTCAAAGTTCAAATTCACATTTGCTCTCCATTCCTCTCGGCAAGCCTCCACACTTTGATGGGGAGGACTACGGATTTTGGAGCCACAAAATGCGTAGTCACCTGTTCTCTCTCCATCCAAGCATATGGGAGATTGTTGAGAATGGAATGAAATTTGATAGCTCGGATAGTCCTACTTTTATTAATGAACAGATTCATAGAAATGCACAAGCTACTACTGTGTTGTTAGCCTCCTTGTGTAGGGACGAATACCATAAGGTGAGCGGCTTGGACAATGCCAAGCAAATCTGGGACACCCTCAAGATCTCTCATGAGGGGAACGACGTCACCTTGCTCACCAAGATGGAGTTGGTGGAGGGCGAGCTTGGACGATTCACGATGATAAGGGGCGAGGAGCCAACCCAAACATACAACCGGCTCAAGACCCTTATCAACAAAATAAGGAGCTACGGAAGCACGCGATGGACGGACCACGACGTCGTCCGACTAATGCTAAGGTCCTTTACCGTTCTTGATCCACATTTGGTGAATAATATTCGTGAGAATCCTAGGTACACCAAAATGTCGCCCGAAGAAGTCCTTGGAAAATTCGTAAGCGGGCGAATGATGATCAAGGTGGCGAGGTACGTGGACGACGCACTGAATGGTCCAATCAATGAGCCTCAACCCGTTGCTCTCAAGGCAACGAGAAGCAAGGAGGCGTTACCTAGCAAGGTGGCGCAAGTTGAGGCGGCGGGGCTCAATGATGAAGAGATGGCCCTCATCATCAAGCGCTTCAAGACGGTGCTCAAGGGTCGCAAGGGACAGCCAAGCAAGACCAAGACAAAGGGGAAGCGCTCATGCTTCAAATGTGGTAAGCTTGGTCATTTTATTGCTAACTGTCCCGATAATGATAGTGACCAGGAAAAAGGAAACAAGAGGGAGAAGAAGAAGAATTACAAGAAGGCCAAGGGCGAGGCACATATCGGAAAGGAGTGGGATTCGGATTGCTCCTCCTCCGACTCTGACAATGAAGGACTCGCCGCCACCGCCTTAAACAAGTCTTCCCTCTTCCCCAACGAGCGTCACACATGCCTCATGGCAAAGGAGAAGAAGGTATGTACTCGAGACAGTACTACTTATGATTCTTCTAGTGATAATGATTCTAGTGACGACGATGAAATAGACTATTCTAGTTTATTTAAAGGATTAGATAGAATTAAAATTGGCAAAATTAATGAGTTAATTGATGCCTTGAATGACAAGAATAGGTTACTAGAAAAGCAAGAGGATTAAGGATTTGTTGTATGAAGAACATGATAAATTTGTAGAGGCACAAAAATCTCATGCTTTAGAAGTTAAAAGAAATGAAATGCTTTCGTATGAACTATCTACTTGTCATGAAACCATTGCTACTTTAAAAAGTGTTAATGATGATTTAAATGCTAAACTAGAAGTAGCTAGTAAATCTAACTCTTGTGTAGAGCATGTTACTATCTGTAAGAGGTGTAAAGATTTCGATGTTGATGCTTGTAGTGATCACTTAGTTTCAATTTCCAAATTGAATGATGAATTGGCTAGTCTTAATGCTCAACATAAGACTAGCAAAAATGATTTTGATAAACTAAAATTTGCAAGGGATGCCTACACTAGTGGTAGACACCCCTCTATTAAGGATGGTCTTGGCTTCAAGAGGGAAGCCAAGAACTTGACAAGCCATAAGCTCCCATCTCCGCCAAGGAGAAAGGGAAGGCCCCTATGGCTAGTAGTGTGCAAAAGAACCATGCTTTTATGTACCATGATAGGAGACAATCTAGAAATGCTTATAGGAATTATAATGCTTATGATGCTTTTGATTCCCATGCCATGTTTGCTTCTAGTTCTTCCTATGTGCATGATAGAAATGTTGGTAGGAGAAATGTTATTCATAATATGCCTAGGAGAAATGTTGTTAATGTTCCTAGGAAAGTTAATGAACCTTCTACAATATATCATGCTTGCAATGCTTCATTTGCCATTTGTAGAAAGGGTAAGAAGGTAATGGCTAGGAAGTTAGGGGCCAAATGTAAGGGTGACAAAACTTGCATTTGGGTCCCTAAGACTATTGTGACTAACCTTGTAGGACCCAACAAGAGTTGGGTACCTAAGACCCAAGCCTGAATTTGCCTTGCAGGTTTATGCATCCGGGGGCTCAAGCTGGATTATCGACAGCGGATGCACAAACCACATGACGGGAGAGAAGAGGATGTTCTCTTCCTACGTCAAGAATAAGGATCCCCAGGATTCAATAATATTCGGTGATGGGAACCAAGGCAAGGTAAAAGGGTTAGGTAAAATTGCTATTTCGTCCGAGCACTCTATTTCTAATGTGTTTTTAGTTGAGTCGCTTGGATATAATCTGTTATCCGTTAGTCAACTTTGCAATATGGGATATAATTGTTTATTCACTAATGTAGATGTGTCTGTCTTTAGAAGGAGTGATGGTTCACTAGCTTTTAAGGGTGTACTAGACGGCAAACTTTATTTAGTTGATTTTGCAAAAGAGGAGGCCGGTCTAGATGCATGCTTAATTGCTAAGACTTGCATGGGCTGGCTGTGGCATCGCCGCTTAGCACATGTGGGGATGAAGAACCTCCACAAGCTTCTAAAGGGAGAACATGTGATAGGTCTAACTAATGTGCATTTCGAAAAAGATAGACCTTGTGCAGCGTGTCTGAAAGGGAAATGTGCCCTTGGGCCATTTCTAAGTATTTTGGTGATTGAGTGCCAACACATGTGTTTAATTATGAATTTGTGTACATGGATGAACAAGGTGCAAATCATGAGATAAAGGTATGTTTCTAAGCCTTAGTACATTGGTTTTGTGGACTAACATATTTGTCTAAGTGTTAGAAACAGGAAGAGAGAAGAGGAGAAATGACTTGGCTGTGTGCAGCCAAGTCCCAGCTCGGTCTGGAGCACCGGACTGTCCGGTGTGCACCGGACAGTGTCCGGTGCGCCAGGCCAACTCGAATCGAACTGGCCGCTCTCGGGTTTTTGGCCGGCGGCGTACGGCTAAAATTCACCGGACTGTCCGGTGTGCACCGGACTGTCCGGTGAGCCAACGGTCGGCCAGGGCCAACGGTCGGCCGCGCAATCCGCGCGGGACACGTGGCCGAGCCAACGGTCGAAAGACGGCACCGGACTGTCCGGTGTGCACCGGACTGTCCGGTGCGCCAACGGCTCGCAGATCTACGGCAGTCTTCCAACGGTCGAAAGCGCCCTAAAAGGAAACAGATCGGGCACCGGACAGTGTCCGGTGTGCACCGGACTGTCCGGTGCCCCCGACGACAGAAGGCAACGATGGCCTTCCAGAATTGCTCTCAACGGCTCCTAGCTGCCTTGGGGCTATAAAAGGAGCCCCTAGGCGCATGGAGGAGATACACAAGCAACTCTTGAGCATTCTTGATCATCCACACAAGTTCTTTGCGCATTCGTTTGTGATTCTAAGCGATTCGAGCTCTGTTCTATTGTGAACTCTGAGATAGTCATTCGAGCTCGAGTCTTGGCCGTGTGTGTGCGCTTTTGGTGTGGATTTGTGTGTGTTGCTTCCCTCCCTTACTCTGTGCTTTCTTTGTGATCATACTTGTAAGGGCAAGAGACTCCAATTTGTGGAGATTCCTTGCAAAAGGGATAGTGAAAGGAACAACAAAACAACGTGGTATTCAAGTGGGTCTTTGGACCGCTTGAGAGGGGTTGATTGCAACCCTCGTCCGTTGGGACGCCACAACGTGGAAGTAGGCAAGCATTGGCTTGGCCGAACCACGGGATAAACCACCGTGTCACCTCTGTCTTGATCTCTTGTGGTATTGTGTTTTGTTGAGACTTCACCTTAGCCACTTGGCAATACTCGTGCTAACACTTAACAAGTTTGTGGCTTAAGTTTGAAGTTTTTACAGGATCACCTATTCACCCCCCCCCCTCTAGGTGCTCTCAATTGGTATCAGAGCCGTTCTATTCACAAAGGGACTAACCGCCCGAATAGATGGATCCTAAGGGGAAGGGTATAGTGATCAACGACAAAGAGAAGGAGACCTTCGTCAACGAGCCGAAGGACGACAAGCCTACCGACTCCGGCTCGGGTCAAAGACGAAAGGATGGGAAGAAGAAGAAGACCAGGCGCATTAAGGAGATCATCTACTACGACAGCGACGAGTCTACTTCTTCCCAAAAGGATGAGGACCACAACGACTACGAGAGGAGAAAACCGGTTAATTCGAACTTTTCCTTTGATTACTCTCGTATTCCGCAAAGTTCACATTCTCATTTGCTCTCCATTCCACTTGGCAAGCCCCCACACTTTGATGGAGAGGACTACGGATTTTGGAGTCACAAAATGCGTAGTCACCTATTCTCTCTCCATCCTAGTATATGGGAGATTGTAGAGAGTGGAATGCACTTTGATAGTTCGGATAGTCCCATGTTCATTAATGAACAAATTCATAAAAATGCACAAGCTACTACTGTTCTTCTAGCTTCCTTGTGCAGGGATGAATACCATAAGGTGAGCGGCTTGGACAACGCCAAGCAAATCTGGGACACCCTCAAGATTTCTCATGAGGGGAACGACGTCACCTTACTCACCAAGATGGAGTTGGTGGAGGGCGAGCTTGGACGGTTCGCGATGATAAGGGGCGAGGAGCCAACGCAAACGTACAACCGGCTCAAGACCCTTATCAACAAGATAAGAAGCTACGGGAGCACGCGATGGACGGACCACGACGTCATCCGCCTAATGCTCAGGTCCTTTACCGTACTTGATCCTCATCTCGTGAACAATATTCGTGAGAATCCCAGGTACACGATGATGACGCCCGAGGAAGTGCTTGGAAAATTCGTGAGCGGGCGGATGATGATCAAGGAGGCAAGATACGTCGACGACGCGTTGAACGGACCACTCCACGAGCCTCAACCCATTGCTCTAAAGGCAACGAGGAGCAAGGAGTCGCTACCTAGCAAGGTGGCGCAAGTTGAGGCGGCGGGCCTTAATGATGAAGAGATGGCTCTCATCATTAAGAGATTCAAGACGGTGCTTAAAGGTCACAAGGGACAACCAAGCAAGACCAAAGCCAAGGGGAAGCGCTCTTGCTTCAAATGCGGTAAGCTTGGTCATTTCATTGCTAACTGTCCCGATAATGAAAGTGACCAGGAAAAGGGGAACAAAAGAGAGAAGAAGAAGCAATACAAGAAGGCAAAAGGCGAGGCGCATCTAGGAAAGGAGTGGGACTCGGATTGCTCCTCCTCCGACTCCGACAACGAAGGACTCGCCGCCACTGCCTTCAACAAATCGGCTCTCTTCCCCAACGAGCGTCTCACTTGCCTTATGGCAAGGGAGAAGAAGGTGAGTATTCAAGACTCCACTTATGCTTCATCTAGTGATAGTGAGTCTAGTGATGATGACATAGATTATTCTTGCTTGTTCAAGGGCTTAGATAGATCTAAGATAGAGAAAATCAATGAATTAATTAATGCATTGAATGAAAAGGATAGGCTTTTAGAAAAGCAAGAAGATTTATTGTATGATGAACATGATAAATTTGTAGAGGCACAAAAATCATATGCTTTAGAAGTGAAAAGAAATGAAATGCTTTCTAGTGAAATATCTTCCTGTCATGAAACCATTTCTACCTTAAGAAGTGTTAATATTGATTTAAGTGCTAAACTAGAAGTAGCTAGTAAATCAAATTCTTGTGTTGAACATGTTGAAATTTGTACTAGGTGTAAGGATTTTGATGTTAATGCTTGTAGTGAACACCTAGTTCTAATTTCCAAATTAAATGATGAAGTGGCTAGTCTTAATGCCCAACTTAAGACTAGCAAGAATGAAGTTGATAAAATAAAATTTGCAAGGGATGCCTACACGGTTGGTAGACACCCCTCAATTAAGGATGGGCTTGGCTTCAAGAGGGAAGCCAAGAACTTAACAAGCCATAAGGCTCCCGTCTTCGTCAAGGAGAAAGGGAAGGCCCCTATGGCTAATAGTGCTAAAAAGAACCATGCTTTTATGTATTATGATAGGAGACATGCTAGAAATGCTTATAATCATTTTGATTCACATGTTTATGATTCTCATGCAATGTTTGCTTCTAGTTCTTCTTATAATCATGGTAGAGATATGTGTAGGAGAAATGTTGTACATATGCCTAGGAGATATATTGCTCATGTACCTAGAAAGAATGTTATTCATGCTCCTAGGAAAGTAGTGAATGAACCTTCTACCATTTATTATGCTTGTAATGCTCCCTTTGCTATTTGTAGAAAGGGTAAGAAGGTAGTTGCTAGAAAATTAGGGGCTAGATGCAAGGGAGATAAATCTTGCATTTGGGTCCCTAAAGACATTTGTGCTAACCTTGCAGGACCCAACATGAGTTGGGTACCTAAGACCCAAGCCTAAATTTGCCTTGCAGGTTTATGCATCCGGGGGTTCAAGCTGGATTATCGACAGCGGATGCACAAACCATATGACGGGGGAGAAGAAGATGTTCACCTCCTACGTCAAGAATAAGGATTCCCAAGATTCAATTATATTCGGTGATGGGAATCAAGGCAAGGTAAAAGGGTTAGGTAAAATTGCAATTTCTAATGAGCATTCTATTTCAAATGTATTCTTAGTGGAGAGTCTTGGATATAATTTGCTATCTGTTAGTCAATTATGTCAAATGGGATATAATTGTTTATTTACAAATGTAGATGTGTCTGTCTTTAGAAGATGTGATGGTTCACTAGCTTTTAAGGGTGTACTAGACGGCAAGCTTTATTTAGTTGATTTTGCAAAAGAAGAGGCCGGTCTAGATGCATGCTTAATGGCTAAGACTTGCATGGGCTGGCTGTGGCATCGCCGCTTAGCACATGTGGGGATGAAGAACCTCCACAAGCTTCTAAAGGGAGAACACGTGATAGGTCTAACCAATGTTTATTTCGAAAAAGATAGACCTTGTGCAGCTTGTCAGGCAGGTAAACAAGTTGGAGGAACACATCACAGCAAGAATGTGATGACCACTTCAAGACCTCTGGAGCTGCTGCATATGGACCTCTTCGGACCCGTCGCCTATCTAAGCATAGGAGGAAGTAAGTATGGTTTAGTTATTGTTGATGACTTTTCCCGCTTCACTTGGGTGTTCTTTTTGCAGGATAAGTCTGAAACCCAAGGGACCCTCAAGCGCTTCCTCAGGAGAGCTCAAAATGAGTTTGAGCTCAAGGTGAAGAAGATAAGGAGCGACAACGGGTCCGAGTTCAAGAACCTTCAAGTGGAGGAGTTTCTTGAGGAGGAAGGGATCAAGCACGAGTTCTCCGCTCCCTACACACCACAGCAAAATGGTGTGGTAGAGAGGAAGAACAGGACGCTAATCGATATGGCGAGGACGATGCTTGGAGAGTTCAAGACCCCCGAGTGCTTTTGGTCGGAAGCCGTGAACACGGCTTGCCACGCCATCAACAGGGTCTACCTTCATCGACTCCTCAAGAAGACGTCATATGAGCTACTAACCGGTAACAAACCCAATGTATCGTACTTTCGTGTTTTTGGGAGCAAGTGCTACATTCTAGTGAAGAAGGGTAGAAATTCTAAGTTTGCTCCCAAAGCTGTAGAAGGGTTTTTATTAGGTTATGATTCAAATACAAAGGCGTATAGAGTCTTCAACAAATCATCGGGTTTGGTTGAAGTCTCTAGCGACGTTGTATTTGATGAGACTAATGGCTCTCCAAGAGAGCAAGTTGTTGATTGTGATGATGTAGATGAAGAAGATGTTCCGTCGGCTGCTATACGAACCATGGCGATTGGAGACGTTCGGCCACAGGAACAGGATGAACGTAATCAACCTTCTTCCTCAACGACGGTGCATCCCCCAACTCAAGACGATGAACAGGTTCATCAAAAGGAGGCGTGTGATCAAGGAGGAGCACAAGACGATCAAGTGATGGAGGAAGAAGCGCAACCGGCACCTCCAACCCAAGTTCGAGCGATGATTCAAAGGGATCATCCCGTCGACCAAATTTTGGGTGACATTAGCAAGGGAGTAACTACTCGATCTCGATTAGTTAATTTTTGTGAGCATTACTCTTTTGTCTCCTCTATTGAGCCTTTCAGGGTAGAGGAGGCCTTGCTAGATCCGGATTGGGTGTTGGCCATGCAGGAGGAACTCAATAACTTCAAGCGCAACGAAGTTTGGACACTGGTGCCTCGTCCCAAGCAAAATGTTGTGGGAACCAAGTGGATGTTCCGCAACAAACAGGACGAGCACGGGGTGGTGACGAGGAACAAGGCTCGACTTGTGGCAAAAGGTTATGCCCAAGTCGCAGGTTTGGACTTTGAGGAGACTTTTGCTCCTGTGGCTAGGCTAGAGTCCATTCGTATCTTGCTAGCATATGCCGCTCACCATTCTTTCAGGTTGTACCAAATGGATGTGAAGAGCGCGTTCCTCAACGGGCCAATAAAGGAGGAGGTGTACGTGGAGCAACCCCCTGGCTTCGAGGATGAGCGGTACCCCGACCACGTGTGTAAGCTCTCTAAGGCGCTCTATGGACTTAAACAAGCCCCAAGAGCATGGTATGAATGCCTTAGAGATTTCTTACTTGCTAATGCTTTCAAGGTTGGGAAAGCCGATCCAACTCTTTTTACAAAGACATGTGATGGTGATTTGTTTGTATGCCAAATTTATGTCGATGACATAATATTTGGTTCTACTAATCAAAAGTCTTGTGAAGAGTTTAGCAGGGTGATGACGCAGAAATTTGAGATGTCGATGATGGGCGAGTTGAACTACTTCCTTGGGTTCCAAGTGAAGCAACTCAAGGACGGCACCTTCATCTCCCAAACAAAGTACACGCAAGATCTGCTGAAGCGGTTTGGGATGAAGGACGCCAAGCCCGCAAAGACTCCGATGGGAACCGACGGACACACCGACCTCAACAAAGGAGGTAAGTCCGTTGATCAAAAAGCATACCGGTCAATGATAGGATCTCTACTTTATTTATGTGCTAGTAGACCGGATATTATGCTTAGCGTATGCATGTGTGCTAGATTTCAATCCGATCCTAAGGAGTGTCACTTGGTGGCGGTGAAGCGAATTCTTAGATATTTAGTCGCTACGCCCTGCTTCGGAATCTGGTATCCAAAGGGGTCTAACTTTGACTTGATTGGGTACTCAGATTCCGACTATGCTGGATGTAAGGTCGATAGGAAGAGTACATCAGGGACGTGCCAATTCTTAGGAAGGTCCCTGGTGTCATGGAATTCTAAGAAACAAACATCCGTTGCCCTATCCACCGCTGAGGCCGAGTACGTTGCCGCAGGTCAGTGTTGCGCGCAACTACTATGGATGAGGCAAACCCTCAGGGACTTTGGCTACAATCTGAGCAAAGTCCCACTCCTATGTGATAATGAGAGTGCTATCCGAATAGCGGAAAATCCTGTTGAGCACAGCCGCACAAAGCACATAGACATCCGGCATCACTTTTTGAGAGACCACCAGCAAAAGGGAGATATCGAAGTGTTTTATGTTAGCACCGAAAACCAGCTAGCCGATATCTTCACCAAGCCTTTAGATGAGAAGACCTTTTGCAGGCTGCGTAGTGAGCTAAATGTCTTAGATTCGCGGAACTTGGATTGAAATATAGCATACATGTATTCATGCTTTTGATCATGTTCCCTTCTGCATATTGTTGCTTATTATGGTGCTCAAGTTGTACAAACACTCCCTGGACCTCACAAGTCCGTTGCAAAGTGATGCACATGTCTAGGGGGAGATGTGTTACAACTTGACCCTTTGAGACTAACCATATGTTTGAGTTTGCTTGTGTTAGTCACAAAGGAGAATTGAAAGGGAAAAGGTGGACTTGGACCATGAAAGACTTCCACTGCACTCCGATGAGGGGTAACTTCTTTCAAGTCCATCTCATGAACTCTTATTGCCATTTGCTCTTAATTGAAGATTTTGGTGAGGCAATGGGGTTCAAGGGCCAAAATTGATCCCGTTTTGGTGTTTGATGCCAAAGGGGGAGAAAATAAAGGCCAAAGCAATAAATGGATCAGCTACCACTTGAGAGATTTTGAAAATATTAGAATAGAGAGTTTTTGATTTGTCAAAATTCTTAAGTTGTCTCTCTTGTCAAAAGTTGGCTTCTTGTGGGGAGAAGCATTGATTATGGGAAAAAGGGGGAGTTTTTGAAATCCTTGATCAATATCTTTTTGAATGACTCTCTTTATGCTTAAACATGTGTGTTTAACTTAGAGATAGAGATTTGTGTTTGATTTGCAAAAACAAACCAAGTGGTGGCAAAGGATGATCCATATATGCCAAAATTGAATAACACTTAAATTTATGTTATTTGAATTGAGTTTGCACTTGTTCTAGTGGCTTTATGTTGTGTTGGCATAAATCACCAAAAAGGGGGAGATTGAAAGGGAAATGTGCCCTTGGGCCATTTCTAAGTATTTTGGTGATTGAGTGCCAACACATGTGTTTAATTATGAATTTGTGTACATGGATGAACAAGGTGCAAATCATGAGATAAAGGTATGTTTCTAAGCCTTAGTACATTGGTTTTGTGGACTAACATATTTGTCTAAGTGTTAGAAACAGGAAGAGAGAAGAGGAGAAATGACTTGGCTGTGTGCAGCCAAGTCCCAGCTCGGTCTGGAGCACCGGACTGTCCGGTGTGCACCGGACAGTGTCCGGTGCGCCAGGCCAACTCGAATCGAACTGGCCGCTCTCGGGTTTTTGGCCGGCGGCGTACGGCTAAAATTCACCGGACTGTCCGGTGTGCACCGGACTGTCCGGTGAGCCAACGGTCGGCCAGGGCCAACGGTCGGCCGCGCAATCCGCGCGGGACACGTGGCCGAGCCAACGGTCGAAAGACGGCACCGGACTGTCCGGTGTGCACCGGACTGTCCGGTGCGCCAACGGCTCGCAGATCTACGGCAGTCTTCCAACGGTCGAAAGCGCCCTAAAAGGAAACAGATCGGGCACCGGACAGTGTCCGGTGTGCACCGGACTGTCCGGTGCCCCCGACGACAGAAGGCAACGATGGCCTTCCAGAATTGCTCTCAACGGCTCCTAGCTGCCTTGGGGCTATAAAAGGAGCCCCTAGGCGCATGGAGGAGATACACAAGCAACTCTTGAGCATTCTTGATCATCCACACAAGTTCTTTGCGCATTCGTTTGTGATTCTAAGCGATTCGAGCTCTGTTCTATTGTGAACTCTGAGATAGTCATTCGAGCTCGAGTCTTGGCCGTGTGTGTGCGCTTTTGGTGTGGATTTGTGTGTGTTGCTTCCCTCCCTTACTCTGTGCTTTCTTTGTGATCATACTTGTAAGGGCAAGAGACTCCAATTTGTGGAGATTCCTTGCAAAAGGGATAGTGAAAGGAACAACAAAACAACGTGGTATTCAAGTGGGTCTTTGGACCGCTTGAGAGGGGTTGATTGCAACCCTCGTCCGTTGGGACGCCACAACGTGGAAGTAGGCAAGCATTGGCTTGGCCGAACCACGGGATAAACCACCGTGTCACCTCTGTCTTGATCTCTTGTGGTATTGTGTTTTGTTGAGACTTCACCTTAGCCACTTGGCAATACTCGTGCTAACACTTAACAAGTTTGTGGCTTAAGTTTGAAGTTTTTACAGGATCACCTATTCACCCCCCCCCCTCTAGGTGCTCTCAGTGTCAAGCAGGGAAACAGGTGGGAGGCTCTCATCACACCAAAAATGTGATGACCACATCAAGACCCTTGGAGATGCTTCATATGGACCTCTTCGGACCCGTCGCCTATCTGAGTATAGGAGGAAGTAAGTATGGTCTGGTTATAGTTGATGATTTTTCCCGCTTCACTTGGGTATTCTTTTTGCAGGATAAATCTAAAACCCAAGGGACCCTCAAGCGCTTCCTCAGGAGAGCACAAAATGAGTTTGAGCTCAAGGTGAAGAAGATAAGGAGCGACAACGGGTCCGAATTCAAGAACCTTCAAGTGGAGGAGTTCGTTGAGGAGGAGGGGATCAAGCACGAGTTCTCCGCTCCCTACACACATCAGCAAAATGGTGTGGTAGAGAGGAAGAACAGGACGCTCATCGATATGGCGAGGACTATGCTTGGAGAGTTCAAGACCCCCGAGCGTTTTTGGTCGGAAGCCGTGAACACTGCTTGCCACGCCATCAACAGGGTCTATCTTCACCGCCTCCTCAAGAAGACTTCATATGAGCTGCTAACTGGTAACAAACCCAATGTGTCTTATTTTCGTGTATTTGGGAGCAAGTGTTATATTCTTGTGAAGAAAGGTAGAACCTCTAAATTTGCTCCCAAAGCTGTAGAAGGGTTTTTATTAGGTTATGACTCAAATACAAAGGCGTATAGGGTCTTCAACAAATCATCGGGTTTGGTTGAAGTCTCTAGCGACGTTGTATTTGATGAGACTAATGGCTCTCCAAGAGAGCAAGTTGTTGATCTTGATGATGTAGATGAAGAAGACGTTCCAACGGCCGCAATGCGCACCATGGCGATTGGCGATGTGCGACCACAGGAACAATTGGAGCAAGATCAACCATCTTCCTCAACAGTGGTGCATCCCCCAACCCAAGATGATGAACAGGAACCTCAAGTGGAGGCGCATGATCAAGGGGGAGCACAGGATGTTCAAAGTGAAGTGGAAGAAGCACCTCAGGCACCTCCAACCCAAGTTCGAGCGACGATTCAAAGGGATCATCCCGTCGACCAAATATTGGGTGATATTAGCAAGGGAGTAACTACTCGTTCGAGATTAGTTAATTTTTGTGAGCATTACTCTTTTGTCTCTTCTATTGAGCCTTTCAGGGTAGAAGAGGCCTTGCTAGATCCGGACTGGGTGTTGGCCATGCAGGAGGAGCTAAACAACTTCAAGCGTAATGAAGTTTGGACACTGGTGCCTCGTCCCAAGCAAAACGTTGTGGGAACCAAGTGGGTGTTCTGCAACAAACAGGACGAGCACGGAGTGGTGACGAGGAACAAGGCTCGACTTGTGGCAAAAGGTTATGCCCAAGTCGCAGGTTTGGACTTTGAGGAGACGTTTGCTCCTGTGGCTAGACTAGAATCAATTCGTATTTTGCTAGCATATGCCGCTCACCATTCTTTCAGGTTGTACCAAATGGATGTGAAGAGCGCTTTCCTCAACGGGCCGATCAAGGAGGAGGTGTACGTGGAACAACCCCCTGGCTTCGAGGATGAACGGTACCCCGACCACGTGTGTAAGCTCTCTAAGGCGCTCTATGGACTTAATGGACTTAAGCAAGCCCCAAGAGCATGGTATGAATGCCTTAGAGACTTTTTAATTGCTAATGCTTTCAAGGTTGGGAAAGCTGATCCAACTCTTTTTACTAAGACTTGCGATGGTGATCTTTTTGTGTGCCAAATTTATGTCGATGACATAATATTTGGTTCTACTAACCAAAAGTCTTGTGAAGAGTTTAGCAGGGTGATGACGCAGAAATTCGAGATGTCGATGATGGGCGAGTTGAACTACTTCCTTGGGTTCCAAGTGAAGCAACTCAAGGACGGCACCTTCATCTCCCAAACGAAGTACACACAAGACTTGATAAAGCGGTTTGGGATGAAGGACGCCAAGCCCGCAAAGACTCCGATGGGAACCGATGGACACACCGACCTCAACAAAGGAGGTAAGTCCGTTGATCAAAAGGCATACCGGTCTATGATAGGGTCTTTACTTTATTTGTGTGCTAGTAGACCGGATATTATGCTTAGCGTATGCATGTGTGCTAGATTTCAATCCGATCCAAGGGAGTGTCACTTAGTGGCCGTGAAGCGAATTCTTAGATATTTAGTCGCTACGCCTTGCTTCGGGATCTGGTATCTAAAGGGGTCTAACTTTGACTTGATTGGATATTCAGATTCCGACTATGCTGAATGTAAGGTCGATAGGAAGAGTACATCGGGGACGTGCCAATTCTTAGGAAGGTCCCTGGTGTCGTGGAACTCTAAGAAACAAACCTCCGTTGCCCTATCCACTGCTGAGGCCGAGTACGTTGCCGCAGGACAGTGTTGCGCGCAACTACTTTGGATGAGGCAAACCCTCCGAGACTTTGGCTACAATCTGAGCAAAGTCCCACTCCTATGTGACAATGAGAGTGCTATCCGAATAGCGGAAAATCCTGTTGAGCACAGCCGCACAAAGCACATTGACATCCGGCATCACTTTTTGAGAGACCACCAGCAAAAGGGAGATATCGGAGTGTTTCATGTTAGCACCGAGAACCAGCTAGCCGATATCTTCACTAAGCCTTTAGATGAAAAGACCTTTTGCAGGCTGCGTAGTGAGCTAAATGTCCTAGATTCGCGGAACTTGGATTGATTTATAGCATACATGTGTTTATGCCTTTGATCATGTTCCTTATGCATTTTGTTGCTTATGTATGGTGCTCAAGTTGTACAAGCACTCCCCGGACCTCACAAGTCCTTTGCACGTGATGCACATATTAAGGGGGAGATGTGCTACAACTTGACCCTTTGAGACTAACCGTGTGCTTGAGTTTGCTTGATTTAGTCTCAAAGGAGGTTTGGAAGGGAAAAGGTGGACTTGGACCATGAAAGACTTCCACTGCCCTCCGATGAGAGGGTAACTTAATCCAAGTTCATCTCATGTACTCTTATTGCCTTTATATTCTTATTTGAAGATCTTGGTGAGGCAATGGGGTTCAAGGGGCCAAGGTTGATCCCGTTTTGGTGCTTGATGCCAAAGGGGGAGAAAATAAAGGCCAAAGCAATAAATGGATCAGCTACCACTTGAGAAATTTTGAAAATAGTAGAATAGAGCTTTTGGTTTGTCAAAACTCTTTTATTGTCTCTTTTGTCAAAATTTGGCCTCTTGTGGGGAGAAGTGCTGATTATGGGAAAAAGGGGGAGTTTTTGAAATCCTTGATCAATTTCCTTTGGATTTATGTCTCTACAAGTGGATTTGACTTAGAGATAGGAATTTGAGTTTGATTTGCAAAAACAAACCAAGTGGTGGCAAAGAGTGATCCATATATGCCAAATTTGATTCAAAACAACTTTGAGTTTTCATTTGCATGGATATTGCACTTGTTCTAGTTGCTTTATGTTGTGTTAGCATAAATCACCAAAAAGGGGAAGATTGAAAGGGAAATGTGCCCTTGGGCCATTTCTAAGTATTTTGGTGATTGAGTGCCAGCACAAGTGCTTCTATGCAAAATGGTGGACAAGATGCAAATCATGTCAAAAGGTATGTTTCTAGACTTAGTACATTGTTTTATGGACTAATGTATTATGTCTAAGTGCTGGAAACAGGAAAGATTGAATTGGAAATGAGATGGCCATGTTCTGCCGAAGTCAGCTCAGGCTGGGTGCACCGGACTGTCCGGTGTCCGGTGCGCCAGGCTGACTCTGCGAACTTGCTTCTCTCGGGACTTCAACGGCGGTGTACGGCTATAATTCACCAGACTGTCTGGTGGTGCACCGGACTGTCCGGTGAGCCGTTCACAGGCAAACTCGTCGCTCTCGGGAGATGATTAACGGCGTACGACTAAAATTCACCGGTCTGTCCGGTGGTGCACCGGACTGTCCGGTGAGTCAACGGTCAGCCGGGGCAACGGTCGGCCGAGGATTCCGCGCGTGACGTGTGGCCGAGCCAACGGTCACATTGGTGCACCGGACTGTCCGATGTGCACCGGACAGTGTCCGGTGCGCCAACGGCTCTCAAACTCCAACGGTCGGCTTCGCCAAATAAGGAAGGATATCTGCACCGGACAGTGTCCGGTGGTGCACCGGACTGTCCGGTGCGCCAGTCGACAGAAGGCAAGATCTGCCTTCCAGGAATGTTCTCAACGGCTCCTAGCTGCCTTGGGGCTATAAAAGGGACCCCTAGGCGCATGGAGGAGGAGATCAAGCATTCCTTGAGCACTCTTGATCACTCACACTCCATTCTTGCGCACTTATTCGACATTCTAGTGATTTGAGCTCCGTTCTAGTGTGCTAGTCTTTTGAGCTTAAGTCTGGGTCTTGTGTGTGCGTATTTGCTGTGATCTTTGTATCTTGTGTGAGTTGCTAATCCCTCCCTTACTCCGTGCTTCTTTGTGAACTTCAAGTGTAAGGGCGAGAGGCTCCAAGTTGTGGAGATTCCTCGCGAACGGGATTAAGAAAAGCAAAGCAAAACACCGTGGTATTCAAGTGGGTCTTTGGACCCCTTGAGAGGGGTTGATTGCAACCCTCGTCCGTTGGGATGCCACAACGTGGAGTAGGCAAGCGTTGGTCTTGGCCGAACCACGGGATAACCACCGTGCCATCTCTGTGATTGATATCTTTGTGGTTACTGTGTTTTGTTGAGACTCCTCTTGAGCCACTTGGTGATTATTGTGCTAACACTTAACCAAGTTTTTGTGGCTTAAGTTTCAAGTTATTCAGGATCACCTATTCACCCCCCCTCTAGGTGCTCTCAGATTGCTAAGCCCATGACCTCGCTTCTGGAGAAGGGAAGAGAGTTCAAGTGGGATGAGAAGTGCCAAGATAGGTTTGTTCAATTAAAGAAGAGGTTGATGTCGCCACCAATGTTGGTTATGCCAGATCTACAGAAGGGAGTTGATATTTATTGTGATGCCTACGGCCAAGGCTTGGGATGTGTACTTATACAAGAAGGACATGTGATTGCCTACAGTCTCGTCAATTGCGAAAACACAAGTTGAACTACCCCACTCATGACTTAGAACGGGCAACCGTTGTGCATGCGCTTAAGATTTGGAGACATTATATTATGGGAACCAAGTGTCAAGTGTACACGGATCATAAGAGTTTGAATTATATATTCACTCAGAAGGATCTCAACCTTAGGCAACGCCGTTGGTTGGAGCTTATTAAGGATTATGATTTGGAGATTCACTATCACCCGGGCAAGGCAAATTTGGTTGTAGATGCCTCGAGTCAAAAGGAGCATGTTCATTCAGCTGTTGTTGCCCAGCTACCCAATGAGATTGTTGAGGATTTCAGGATACTTAACCTGGGGATAGTTGCTCACACTGAAGGAGTTACTATTGATGTGGAACCTACTTGGAGCAAGAAATCCGCAAAGGACAAATTGGTGATACTAAGATACAAGAGATTAAGGATCTGATTACTGAAGGTCGAGGTCCGGAAATTCACGGAAGATGAACAAGGCACTGTATGGTTCAAGGATTGGATATGTGTTCCGGAGATTGATAGCCTTCGGGAGACTATATTGAAAGAAACCCATGATTCTGACTACCCTATCCACCCTGGTAGCACTAAGATGTATCAAGATTTGAAATAGAAATACTGGTGGTATGGATTGAAGAGAGATGTGGTTGACATGTGGCTATGTGCAATGTGTGTCAAAGAGTTAAGGTTGAACACTAGAGGCCAGCTGGACTACTGCATCCACTGAAGATACCTGAATGGAAGTGAGAAGAGATTGGTATGGATTTTATTACTGGATTGCCTCGCACCTCGAAAGGATACGTTGCTATATGGGTTATTGTGGATAGACTGGCCAAAGTGGCTCATTTCATTCTGGTCAAGACTAATTATAAGTGATCTCAATTGGTAGAGCTATATATGGCTCGGATTGTGTCTCTACGCGGTGTACCAGAGAAGATCGATTTGGATAGAGGATCACAGTTCACCTCTAGACTTTGGAAAAGTTTTCATGAGAATTTGGATACGAATTTGAAGATTAGTTTGGCCTACCATCCTCAGACTGATGGACAGACTGAAAGGACTAATCAAGTATTGGAAGACATGTTGAGAGCTTGTGCCCTTCAGCATGGTAGTAGTTGGGACAAGAGTCTACCTTATGCTGAGTTCTCATATAATAATAGTTACCAGGCTAGTCTGAAGATGTTACCGTTCGAGACTCTACACGGCAGGAAATGCAGGACTCCTCTATATTGGATCAGAATAGGGGAAGACAGTTCTTTGGACTTGAACTTATTAAAGAGGCAGAAGAACAAGTCTGTATAATCAGGGGGAACTTGAGGGTAGCTCAAACCAAGCAAAAGAGCTACGCTGATAATAGAAGGAGACCACTGGGATTTGAGGATTGAGGCTATGTGTACCTCAAGGTGTCACCACTTCGTGGAATGAGGAGATTCAAAGTTAAGGGCAAATTGTCCCCTCGCTTTATTGAACCAATTAGAGTTTTTAGGCAAGTTGGAGAGATGACCTATCAACTCGAGCTACCTGATAATCTATCTGATGTGCATAATGTATTCCATGTGTCTCAACTTAAGAAGTGTCTCCGTGTCCCTGAGGAACAGTTACCAATGGAAGAGCTTAGTGTCCAGGGAGATTTGACTTACACGGAGTAGCCTATCAAGATTCTTGACACTTTGACTCGAGTTGCAAGAAATAAGGTGATAAAGATGTGCAAAGTGCAATGGAGTCACCATGGAGAAGATGAAGCAACATGGGAAAGAGAAGAAGAGCTTCGTATAGAATTTTCCCATCTTTTCCCTACTCCTTCTTAAATCTCGAGGACGAGATTCTTTTTAAGGGGGGTAGGATTTGTAACACACTAAAACCCTATTTTAGGATCTAGAGAAAATTCATCTCAGGAACTAAATAAAAATGATTTCTAAGAAAAGATGGGAGAAAATAATCATCATAAGACTAGAGGTACCCTTTGAATAAACTATAAAGTTAGAAATGCTTCCAAAATCCAAGTTAAAGTGATTCTTTATATTAAACATTGCTTTTAAAAAAATGAAATCTTTAATCAATTTTTATTTAGATTAAACTCCTAACTTTAAGAATTATTTGTGTGCTGCATAACTAAAACATTTACCTAAATAAAACAAGGAATAAGTAGTAAAAAAAGTATATTCATAAATATATATTGCATATCATGTTGGTATTAATTGTCTGTTTCATTTATATATGAAGTGCTAAACTCAAACAAGGATTCAAATTTGAGTTCAAAGTGAATTTGAAATGGAATAAAAACAGAAAATCAGAAAAGAAAAAAAAGAGGGAATCTGGTTTGGGCCTGCAAACACCATTTTGGCCCAACCTGGACTTGTCTCCTGTGCGCGCTAGGCCCAGTGCACAGAAAAAAAAATGCTGTCGAGTGGACCCCTGTAGTCAGGCCACGTCTTCCTCAGGTGGTTGCGCCTAAAGCCGCTTTCCTCGCCGCGGTAGCCGCTTGGGAGCTCGGAGCGTTGGTTGCGGGGGTGAATCCGAGCTTTGCGCAGGTGCCCTCCTCCTTCCGAGATAAAAGCAAGTCCCTCTGACCCTTTCCCTGCGGCCGCCCAACCAAAGCGCCAAAGCACCTTGAACCCAAACCTGTCGCGTCGAGTGTGCGCAGTGGGAGATCGGCGGGTCCTGGGGTGAAACCACAAAATTGGCACCATCCTGGGCATGGAATCGGGTCAGGGAGAAGGGCACAACCTTAAGGAGCATACTCCGATGGGTAGTCGTACGCAGGGAACCTTGTGGCGCGGGGCATCGTGCTCATGGTGGCGAAGAGCTTCGTCTGCTGCGCAGATGCCGTCAACAATCCTACTCGCGAACTCCACCAACCGTGCTTCGGCGGGCGTCACTAGGAGGTTCACCTGTGCGTGCCGGTCGTGCCGTGGGTTGGCCGTGTGGTGATTGGAGCATGGCGCGTCGGAAATTGCTCGTCGTACCTCTGCGCCACCGTGGGATTTCCGCTCTTGCCGTGGACTAGCGCTCTGGCCGTCGCTCCAGCCTCGGCTAGGATTCAGGGGCCTTCGTTGAGGCTCGCTGGTGCGCGCGATTCCCTCGGCTGGCGCGATTGGGGGCTGGGGTGCATGCGATTTCTTGCCGGTGCTCCTACGCCGCCGCGGGCTCGCCCTCCGCCGTGGACTGCTTCGACTGAGCTTCTTCCGTCGGTGAGAACCTTCTTCGCGTATTCACTCTTGCCCCTGCATCGTGTAGTGTCCGTTAGGTTGGATTTCAGGTTGCCTGGGGCACTGGTGGCCAGCTCGGCAGTGGAGTGCCGCCGCTGGCGGCTCGTGAATGGTCGTTGGGCGCCACCGTGGGGAGGATGGAACAGCTGCCGTCAGATCTTATCGGACGATCTAGATTTGAACCAGCGTGAGCCGTTGATCTCAGGAGGATCGGACGAGATTAGATATGGTGTAACGTTTCGACTAGGACGATTTCAGCCGTAGATTTGTGATCCAGTGATGAACGTTAAATCCTCGACTCATTAAATCCTTACCATCGGATCTAGATCGGGCAGCTCAGGGCGGGTACTGGTTCGGCCGAGATCCGATCTAATCCGTGCCCTTGGCGGGTGATCCAACGGCCAGAATCCTACGATACCCCTTCGCGGGTGCGCGTTTTCATATGAGCCCTTGACCAAAACAGAAATAAACCTGCGCTCCATGCGCCTGTGGTCTGTGTCTGGGGAAAACTTCCGTTTTGCCCCTGCACTTTCTAGAATTTGAGGCCCAGTCCAGAGAGCCAGAAAAATCAGAAAACAAATATAGAATTGGATTTTTAATGTAGAAATAAATGCTAGAATTGGTTTAATTCATAGAAAATTCATGTGTAGTCCAAATTAATCCATTTCAGTTCCTATAATTTTGTAATAATGTTGTTTATCACCCTGTATCTCTGTTTTAACATGAAAATGGTATTAAAATTTATTACTTAATTAACCCCGTATCAAATACATAAAACCTTAGGAAATTCGTATCTCCTCCGTTTTAACTCCGATTTGATCCGTTCAAGTTGCGTTAGTCTCGTAGAAATGCGTAGATCATTATTACTCAGTTTGTACTTATGTTTGGTGTGATGTTAATTTTATCTATACCATGTTTGTTTGTATTGCTACGACTAGCGCGAGGCACGTGTCATCTGAAAAGCAAGTTGGTACCTGGAATCTCAAGTGCCAGGCAAGTTGTGCCCTTGATTCACTTTTGTTACCCAATAACATTCTTTATAATCATTTACCATGCATAGGTTTAATTTTGATGGGACCCAATAGGTCACCCTAGATTGTTTATCTCATTACCTTGTTTACCCCTGAATCACATGGGTAGTTTTTGCTATTGCTTTATATGGTTTTGGGATAATTATTTCATTATATCCATGTTCCAGTTATTATGTTATTTTATTTATGTTCATGTCAAGATCATTATATTATTGTTAATTGGAACATGGAGCTTAACTTGAGAAACACGTGCCACCACAAGGGAGGAATGGGACCCCTTGGCTGACTAATTAGGAAAGCTAGTGGAAGACTACCTTACCCGAAAGGGGCAAGGGCAGTAGTGGAGTTGCATGCAAGGAGGTTCTCGGGTTGAGTTTGCTGCGATGGCGGTCAGACGAGGGATTCTTGCAAGTGCTCTTCCCATATACTGTAGCGGGTTTTTGGAAGCTAGTGGAACTTTGTAAAGGCCTCGTAGTGGATCCCTAGCCATTCACCTCGGTAGTGTCTAAGGGCCTAGCTAACCCTGGCGACATGGGAAACACGACTTGTGGGTAAAGGGTACAACCTCTGCAGAGTGTAAAACTGGTATACTAGCCGAGCTCACGGTCATGAGCGACTCAGGACTCTCCGATGATTAAATTATGGAACCTAAATTCAATTTTGTCATTTGCATATGCATGGGTTTATTATTAATTTTGTTCTATTATATTATTATGGTTTGGTATTCGCTTATACTTAGTAACTGCTAATAAAATTTTGACCAACTACATAAAAGCAATGCTCAGCTTTAACCTCTATTGTTGATCAGCCTTACACTTCATGAACTCCCACCTTTGGTGAGTTCATGTCACATTATTCCCCACAACTTGTTGAGCGATGAACATGTGTGAGCTCACCCTTACTGTCTCACACCCCCCCACAGGAGAAGAACAGGTGGTTCAGGAGGAGCCACGAGGCGAGGAGTTTGATCTGATCTAGGTGGCATTTCTCAGTTGACATTGGCGCCGACGATCCTTAGTTCGTTTTATATTTATTCTTTTATTTTGTAAGTCTTCCGCTATGTAATAAATACTCTGATGTTTTGTGACATTTATCTCTATACACTCTGTTATTGTATATGTTGTCTTCTTGGCGCATGTATGAGATGCACCTGGCTTTGTCCCTTAACGACGGGTGTGACAGAGCGTTCAGAGGAGCCAGAGCTAGAGGGATGGATCACGAGATCCATCACTCATGACGCTGCTCGCGGGTGTCACTTCCACGACGCTCTCGATACCTTGTTGCGTTGGGCTTTCGACCGGCACACTTGGTCCATCGAGTACCGTTGTGTAGTCTACCAGCATCATCGCGGGCTATGCCTGGACCAGTGGGAGGCTACTTGCTTGGTGCGTCATCCGAACGATGATCTCTGGGGTGCAGAGGCCTTCTCAGAGCACTATTCTATCACTGAGAGGGATATTGCCGAGGCAGCCATGCAAGATGCAGCACGACGGGCACTTTCTCAGTATTGCTCGTTGTTCAGCGGGGTAGCTGATGGCCTTGACCTGCAGTGCTGGAGGTGTGGTTGTCTCGCCAGTGGGTGAGGGCAATCCTAGGCTGAACAGCATGGTCAATCTGGTCGTCGTGCTCAACACAGAGTTGGACCATGCCCTTGACGAGTTGGGCAAGGTTCAGGCAGAGGTTGCGGAATTGCATGCTGAATGCGCGGCACGCCACTATTTGGATGGTGGTTCTCCCGCCCCTGTCGGGATTCAGCACCCTTACCGTTCACCGCCCCGTGGTCGCTTCAACTATGGTACCCCAGACTGTAGGACCCGCATAGATTTGGATCCTTAGATCGATAAAGTCGGAGTATGTAATAATGCTTAGTTCAGCGTCTTAGCCTAAGTCAGTTTTAGTTAGAGTTAGTTTGCTTATCTTATGTTGGATGCTTGTTATGATGGACATGTACTGAAGTTGGATCTTTGTAATGATTGTCACCAATGTGTGGGTATCCCCTACAACTTGGTGTAGTTATTAATAAAGTCAGTTATTTAGTTGGGTAATCCCTTTATTTCCCCTTTCCTCTTTATCTGAGAAGTTGTCAGTGAAGATGGTCATGCGTTCAGTGCTATGAAGATTTTCTATACATCTTTTCTTATGCTGAAAGAATGCAGAGTCAGATCTGATATGTGTGTGATTCCTATAGATGTCTGAGAACAGGCGTAGAGGTGCGAGGCGTGCTCAGCCAGAGCAACATGCACCCCAAGAGGAGGCAGCTCCACAGCAGCAGTTGCCGCCGCCACCCCCGATGACCATCGAGCAGATGTTCTTGATGTAGACCCAGGCAGTTCAGGCAATTAGTCAGACATTAGCAACGATGCAGCAGGTGCAGCAACAGCCACCACTGCCTCAGCCTCCAGTGCAAGTCCAGATGCCTCAAGTGCCCAGAGACAAGCGGGCAGAATTCATGAGGGGCCATCCCCTAGTCTTTGCCCACTCTACCGATCCCATGGACACGGAAGATTGGCTACGTACCGTGGAGCGTGAGTTGAACTCTGCCCAGTGCAACGATCGAGAGAAGGTGTTGTATGGTCCCCGACAGCTGAGGGGAGCAACACAATCTTGGTGGGAGTCTTACCTCGCCACCCATGCCAACCCTGAAGCCATCACTTGGGATGCGTTCAGGGACAACTTCCATCGCTATCATGTGCCTAAGGGACTGATGATAGTGAGGAAGGAGGAGTTTCTCGCCCTGAAGCAAGGTCCCATGTCCGTTAATGAGTACAGGGATAAGTTTTTACAGCTATCACGTTACGCCCCAGAAGACGTCAACACAGATGCCAAGAGGCAGTACCGCTTTCTGAGAGGATTGGTTGATCCCCTCCATTATCAGTTGATGAACCACACTTTTCCCACCTTCCAGCATTTGATCGACAGAGCAATCATGATAGAAAGGAAGCATCGGGAGATGGAGGATAGGAAGCGCAAGATTGGTGGACCTCAGACCGGGAGTAGCAGTCGTCCCTGCTACTCAGGCAACTCGCCACAGCAATTCAAGCAAGGCCACCAACACCAGTACCAGCACCAGCATCAGTGTCAGAACCAGCAGCAGCAGTACCAGAGGCAGTTTCCTCAGCAGCAGCAGTAGTACCGTCAGAATAACCAACAAGGAGGAAACCAGTACCAGCGTCAGAATAACCAGGCAGCTCGTCTTCATGCCCCAGCAGCCAATCAGAATGGCCAAGCAGCCCCAGCACAAGTAAGAGGTCGTGCATGCTTCTACTGTGGAGAACAAAATCACTAGGCGAAGAATTGTCCAAAGAAAGCAACCCAGCAACCGCTAGTAGTCAATGCCCCAGCAAGACAAGGAGCACCACAGCAAGCACCAGGAGTCCATGGTCAGGCCTACAACCGTGGAAAGGTGAATCACCTGGAGGCCGAAGCAATCCAGGATGCTCAGGACGTGGCAGTAGGTATGTTTCCAGTCGAATCCTACCTAGCAAAAGTACTATTTGATACTGGTGCCACACATTCTTTTGTTTCTGCATCTTGGGTAGAATCACATAACATCCCCATAGAACCAATGATCCCACCTTTGAGAGTTAATTCAGTTGGGGGAAAAGTTCAGTCTGATAGGATTAGTCCGAATCTAAGGATTGAAATAAGGGGGATAGCCTTCTCCACTAACCTAGTAGTCATGGGAACTCAAGGGTTAGATATCATCCTAGGGATGAATTGGCTACACAGAAATCAAGCCACTGTCAGTTGTGACAAGAGAACAGTTAAGTTGGTGTCCCCATCCGGAAAGGAAGTAGTAACCAAGTTGTACTTACCTGAACTAGAAGAAGGAGCTTGTCACCATTTATCAGTAGATGACAGGGAGTCCAATCCAATTGAGGCAATTAGGATTGTGTCAGAATTCCCTGATGTATTCCCTGAAGAGTTACCAGGCATGCCACCTGAAAGGAAAGTTGAATTTGCCATAGAGCTTATCCTAGGCACTGCCCCTATTTCCAAGAGAGCTTATCGAGTGTCCGGACCAGAGTTGGTGGTACTCAAGAAGCAGATTGATGAGTTGTTAGAAAAAGGCTACATCAGACCAAGTACCTCACCTTGGGTAGCCTCGGTGTTATTTGTGGAGAAGAAGGATGGCACGAAGAGGATGTGCATCGATTACAGAGCTTTGAATGAAGTCACTGTCAAGAACAAGTACCCTCTGCCTCGAATTGAAGACCTATTTGATTAGTTGAGAGGAGCCAGTGTGTTCTCGAAGATAGATCTAAGGTCAGGTTACCATCAGCTTCGAATCCGACCTTCGGATATACCGAAGACAGCATTCATCACTAAGTATGGACTATATGAGTTCATGGTTATGTCATTCGGATTGATGAATGCACCAGCTTACTTCATGTATCTGATGAACAGTGTGTTTATGGACTACCTCGACAAGTTCGTAGTGGTGTTCATTGATGATATTCTTGTATATTCCCAGAATGAGCAAGAGCATGAGGAACATTTGAGGAAAGTACTTAAGAGGCTACGAGATTGTCAGCTGTATGCCAAGCTTAGCAAGTGTGAGTTCTGGATCACTGAAGTCATGTTCTTGGGTCACATTATAAACCGAGAGGGACTAGCTGTGGATCCAAAGAAGGTAGCAGCGATTCTGGACTGGAAAGCACCAAAAGATGTTCGAGGAATCAAGAGTTTCATTGGAATGGTCGGTTATTATCGGTGTTTCATTGAAGGTTTCTCCAAGATCGCTAGGCCAATGACAGCCTTGCTGGCAAAGAAGGTTGAGTTCAAGTGGACCCCAGCATGCCAAAAGTCCTTTGAGACATTGAAGGAGAAGTTGACAACGACACCAGTACTGATTCTGCTAGATGTGCACAAGCCATTCTCAGTGTATTGCGATGCTTCGTACACCGGACTGGGATGTGTGTTGATGCAGGAAGGGAGAGTAGTGGCATACTCGTCCCGACGGTTGAAGATTCATGAGAAGAACTATCCTACTCATGATTTGGAGCTAGCAGCAGTGGTTCATGCATTGAAGACCTAGAGACATTGTCTTTATGGGCAGAAGTGTGATATCTACACGGACCACAAGAGCCTCAAAGTACATATTCACTCAGTCAGAGTTAAACATGAGGCAATGAAGATGGCTAGAGTTGATCAAAGACTATGAACTGGAGATTCATTATCACCCAGACAAAGCAAATGTAGTTGCAGATGCTCTTAGTAGGAAAAGTCAAGTCAATATGTTGACCGCTCACCCGATGCCACATGAACTAGCGAAGGAATTCGACAGGTTGAGTCTCGGATTTCTGAACAACACTCAAGGAGTGACAATTGAACTAGAGCCCACTCTAGAGCAAGACATCAGAAAAGGTCAGAAGAATGATGAGAAGATCAACGAGATCCGGTAGCTTATCATCGATGGGAAAGGTCCAGATTTCCATGAAGATGCAAAAGGAGTGGTATGGTTCAAGGATAGGCTGTGCGTTACCAACATCACCTCGATTCGGGAACTGATTCTCAAGGAAGCCCATGAGACAGCATACTCTATACACCCTGGTAGTGAAAAAATGTACCAAGACTTGAAGAAGAGATTCTGGTGGTATGGTATGAAAAGAGAGATAGCAGAGTACGTGTCCAGATGCGACAGTTGTCAGAGGATCAAAGCCGAGCATCAGAGACCCGCAGGTTTGTTGCAGCGGTTACAGATTCCTCAGTGGAAATGGGATGAGATTGGGATGAACTTTATAGTTGGTCTGCCCCACACTCGAGCTGGCTATGACTCCATCTGGATAGTAGTGGACCGTTTGACAAAGGCGACCCATTTCATACCAGTCAAGACCACTTATAACAGCGCAGTGTTGGCAGAGTTATACATGGCTCAGATTGTGTGCTTGCATGGTGTTCCGAAGAAGATAGTATCAGATAGAGGTACCCAGTTCACCTCTCATTTTTTGCAGCAGTACATGAAGCTTTGGGCACGCATTTGAAATTCAGTTCAGCTTATCACCCGCAGACAGATGGCCAGATTGAGAGAACTAACCAGATTCTTGAGGATATGTTGAGAGCTTGTGCTTTGCAAGACAAGATAGGTTGGGACAAGAGATTACCATATGCAGAATTCTCTTACAACAACAGCTACCAAGCCAGCCTGAAGATGTCATCGTTTAAAGCGCTTTATGGAAGGAATTGCAGAACTCCACTGCATTGGGACCAACCTAGTGAAAGATAGGTGTTCGGTCCAGACATTCTAATTCTACTCGAAGCCGAGGAGAACATCAGAATGGTCCGAGAGAATTTGAAGGCAGCGCAGTCCAGACAATGAAGCTATGCTGACACCAGAAGAAGAGAACTCAGTTTTGAAGAGGGAGATTATGTCTATTTGAAGGTGTCACCTATTAGAGGAACCAAAAGGTTTGGAGTCAAAGGCAAGCTAGCACCTCGTTATATTGGACTGTATCAGATTCAAGCCAGACATGGAGAAGTGGCTTATCAACTCAGCTTACCAGAAAATTTGTCTGCTGTTCACGATGTGTTCCATGTGTCACAGTTAAAGAAATGCTTGAGAGTGCCAGAAGAGCAGTTGCCAGCAGAGGATCTTGAAGTCCAAGAAGATCTGACTTATATTGAGAAGCCAACCCAAATTCTAGAGACAGCAGATCGGGTCACTCAGAGAAGTACCATCATGATGTGCAAAGTCAAATGGGGTCATCACTCAGAAGAAGAAGCAACCTGGGAAAGAGAAGATGATTTAAAAGCCAAGTACCCTGAGCTCTTTTCTAGCCAGCCCTGAATCTCGAGGGCGAGATTCTTTTAAGGGGGATAGGTCTGTAACACCCTGATTTTGGGGGTATAAAATTTCTTTCTAATTATCACCCAAAATCATGTGTTACTCTTCTTTTTCTCACTCTAGGTTTTCTCTCTCTCTAGATTCATTCTCCCTTTTTCCTTTTTGATTAGAGATAGCCTAAACTAGTGGAGGTTAATTATTTATTTTTGCCAAAACCTTATGAGTCATGACATGTTGCATCATGCTGAGTTTAAAATATTCTTTGAAGTGTTGCACAAGTTTGAATTTATTTGAATTTGAACCTAGTTTGAATTTGGATCTCAAAAACCCTATAGAAAAAGAAATGGAAAAGGAATTAGAAAATTCAGAGAAAAGAAAAGGAGAAAGCAACCCAAACTAGCCTAGTTGGCCCAGCCAGGCCGCGCGCTCGCGCGCCCGCGCCGTCTGACAGGCGGACCCCACCTGTCAGCGGCAATTCTCCCTCGCTTGCGCCCTCCCTCGCTCGCTGCCTAGTGGGGCCAGCCTGTCGGCGCCAGTTTTCTTCCCCGCGCGCTCCCTCTCTCTCTCTGTCTCGCGGGCCCGGATCGCCAGTCGCCAAGCCATTGCCCCGAGCGCCCCTTTCTCCTCTCTCTGTGCCGTGGACCCTACCTATCAGTTCCGCCCCCTCCGCGCTCGCCGTGGACCGGCGCGTGCGCACTCGCGCACGTCGCCGGATTTCTCGGTCACGACGCCCGCCCATGTGCCCAGCTCCCTTCATAGAGCCCCGCTAGTGCCCCGCGCACACCCCTCACCTCATTTCGTGCAGCTTCGCCCTCTCTAGCGCTCTGCCCACGCCGCCAGCCTGCCGCCGGAGACCCGCGCCCGCGTTCCCGGCCATCCTAGCTCGTCGGAGACCGCTCCAAGCCTTCCCGAACTCCGCCTCGAGGTGAGACACTCGTCCCCATGCCCAATTTCCCTTATTGTGCCCTATGTTCGGCCAATTTCACCTTCGCCGGTGCTCGACCGCGGCGGTCTGCCGTGCTCGCACGGTGGCTGGCCGATTTAGCCCGGTCTAGTTCCCTAGAGTAGGTCCCTGTGTCACCTCTGCCTCTGCTAAAGCTAGCCCAGGCCTTAGCGCGCCTTAGGTCCCCTCCCCATGGGCGGAATGGCTCACCGGAGTTACTCCGGCCCGCCCAAGACCTTCTCACCGCCGTTCTCTCCTCTCTGCCCGTGGATTCATGGCCTCTTCCCTGCCATTGAGTTTGTCGTGGCGCCCTCTTCCCCTCTGCCCAACCCCGGCGACCTCGGAGCCACCCTAGCTCGCGCCTGCCTCAACTCCGGCGACCTCATCGCTGCGGAGAGGAGCGGGGCCGCTTGCAGCCGTCTATTTCCCCTGGTCCGATCCCCTCCGTCTGATTTAGATCGAATGGCTCAGACCCCTGCAGCCGTCTGTTTCCCCCTGGTTCGATCCCCTCCATCCGATTTAGATCGAACGGCTCGGACCCCTGCAGCCGTCTGTTTCCCCTGGTCAGATCCCCTCCGTCCAATTTAGATCGAACGGCTCGGACCCCTAGAGCCGTCTATTTCCCCCTGGTCCGATCCCCTCTGTCCGATTCAGATCGAACGGCTCGGACCGTGGGATACCGCTTCACGCACGCGTGCCCTGACGCCCTGGCCCGCCTATCAGCACCCAAGTCCTCTAGCGCTGGACCCGCTCGGTCAGTGTGCTCCTCCCCTCTGTCGCTGACACCCCCTGGCCCGCTTGTTAGTGCTCGCCCGCCCGTGCGCGTGCGCCCTCAGCCACAGATCTAATCTCAGCCGTTGGTTTTAGATCTGACGGTTAGATTCACCCGATACCCCTTCGCGTTGCTGTTTTGCTTAAGAAACCCCCTGGTTTTAGGAAATCAACCCGCTGTCCTCTATTTTAGCGCGTAGGTCCCTGGTTTGTTTTAATTAGACCCCTGGACTTTTATTTAATCACAGATTTATCCCTAATTTCATATTTCAAACTTCAAAACTTGTTTATTTCATATCTTTTTCATATGAACTCCAAATTTAGTGGTTCAAATTGCAAAATGTTCACCAAATTATTCCCCGTTCAAGTAAAATATGACCAACTATAATCTATACACTTTAATTTTTACACTTAGAATATAGAATTAAAGTATATGTTGATTTATTTATTTAATGAAATAAATAAAAGGAGAACCCTAGGAATAAAGTATATTCAATCTTGAGAGATTAGTGTTATACATTACTTGGATTTATTTTTGGCTTAACCTCTAGGCCTTAATGACATAAATAGAATTAGGAATGTAATTATGGATAATACTTAAAAGATAATCAAATTTCTAAATGAGAGTAGTTTATCTTATAATTCTAGCTTTCATTTGTTTTAATCACTACTTAACCTTTTTGAGCTATGTTCCAAACATTTAGAGAGTAATCAATTCCCTAATTAGGATTAGTCCATTTTTATAACTTGACCTCATTCCTCTATACTTAATAATGTACCTTCTTGAGTTGTGTGCCAATATTTGTACATGTGTGATGTGATGTTCATTTTTATCTTCCAAATGTATTGAATGTATGCTCGCTTTACTTAGACAACGAGCAGCTTGTGGTTCCTGAGTGTGTTGCCGAAGATCCCTCTAAGCAACAACCTGGTGAAGGCAAGTGTCCTCAGACCTATCATGTCCTACTTTACTTTATAATCACTGTCCCGCATTACTTTATTGAAACCTAAGGATTGACTAGTTTGTATTTCCCTTACCCTTTTTTACCTTTTTGGGTTAATCATGGTTAGCTTATGCTATTGCTTTAACTTAATCAATGAACATGATGTGATCTTTTATGATACGATGATGTTATCCCGATGGGGTCCTTGTGATTACTTTAGGGGGCTCAGGCTGTTTCCTGAGTACCTCTCCGTAAGGACCTGTTTGGGAAGTGACAACCCGGGATAACAGTGCAACCATGAGGGTGGAATGGGACGCCCTTAGCTGATTAATTAGAGAAACCAGAGGAGTAGTTGGCTTCGTCGTAGGGCCGTCAATGGGGTCCAGGCATAGTACTTGCTCTATCGAGGTTGGTTGCAGAGGTTCTTTGATTTAGTTTTGTTAGTCACCCTTCCTTTGAGGAGATGTACTGTGTTTATCAAACTAGAGAAACCTAACGGGCGGCTATGACCTCTGGGAAATCTTTGTAAAGGCTACGTAGTGAGACCTTGCTAGGTCACCTTGGTAGTGATCAATGGGGAGGCTAGAACCCCGGGCAGAATGGGAATCACGGCTTGTGGGTAAAGTGTGCAACCTCTGTAGAGTGTTAGAAACTGGTATATCAGCCGTGCTCACGGTTATGAGCAGCCTTGGGATCCTCTTCGATTAGAACAATGGTTACTTTTATGATGATGATTAACAATGGTGATTATAATCCTGATCTCTGGTATTTCCTCTTGGAGGGAGTGCCTCTAGGTAATAACAGGGTTATTACTAAAATTTGGCTCTACTTATAATAATAAAACTTGACCAACTAAAAGCAACTGCTTAACCTTAACTCCACATACCGCTAGTCCACCTTAGCCAAACGGGACATTTGCTGAGTACGTTGAAGTGTACTCACCCTTGCTTTACAAACCACCCCACCCCAAGGTTGTCCCCACTGTTCTCAGTGCTCAGGAGGTGAAGCTGGCAACATGGATGACTTCGAGGAGTTCCAGGAATACGATGAGTTCTAGTTCTTTCTTAGTGGCAAACCCCTAGTCAGCTGCTTGTGTAGGCTTAGCATCTACGTTTCGTAATTCCGCACTTTGATATTTATGTTGAACAATGGTTATGTATTAGACTCTGTGGATGTCTTGGACATCTTGATGTAATAAAGTACCTTTCCGCTATTTATTTCAAGCATTGTGTGATGATGTCCAGTTATGTAATCGATGTGTACGTGAGTTTCTGATCCTGGCACATACATGGTTCGCATTCAGTTTGCCTTCCAAAACCTGGGTGTGACAAGGGACATTTAGTTAAGTCTTGTCCCCATGTGAAACAAAAGGCATAGTTTTAGAAAAGAAAATATTCACTAACCATGTAGCGAGCAAGAAGTAAGGAAAGAAGACATCTTCAAGACAAGAAGATCACCTTTGCTACATATGCCGAAAGAAAGGACATCATTGTAAGGATTGTCCTATTGGTAACTATCCCGCTCCTAGCTTGTCAATTAATTCATATGAAACTAGGCAACCCAAAACTGCAACTTGTGCTAGAAAGGTAATGAGTTTACCAAGTGCTAGCACAAAGGACATTTGGATTCCTAAATATTTATTGACTAACCTTGATGGACCCATCAAGAGATGGGGACCAAAATATGCTTGACAAGCCTTGCAGGGAAAGGAGATGATATGAAGCTGTGGAAGTGCTTGAGAGGGTCAATTCAATTCATATCAACTCAAGCTATCAATCTTACAATGATCCATATCTCTAAGATTGACCCAAAGTTATTTTGAGTTATTACATCTACAACTCATATCATCTCAAGCAGGATATTGAAGTTGTAGGAATTAAAGGATTATCCTATGTGGAAAATCAAAGCCTACAACATGGAGGAAAGCCAAAGGATGGTAACGCTCATGTCTTTAAGTGCAAGTATCTTCAATTATCATTTCTTTTGTGTCATGTGTAGTCACATTAAAAATTGAAGCACTTAAAACATTTTTAACTATGCCATCATTCTTTGGAGAAATTCCTCTCATATGGTAGATTGAATTTTCATCATTTCAACATTATGGCAATCTACATGATTTAAAATTATTGTAAGTACCTCATGGCATGTTTTACACTAATCATCCTATTATTGCCATGTTCTAGACATAGAGAGATACTCTAAGTTCTTAAAAGAATAAGGTGTCATGTAAGGAATTCAAATCCTTAGGACACTTATAAAAGGAAAGTTCTCTCTATAACTAGAATAGTGAGACTAACGTTTTTGTCTAATTGATCTAAGTAGTCTCACTTATAGAGAATAAGTTTCTCTAGGGAAATGCGTAATCTAACACGAAAAGAAAAATTCATCCAATGATTTATGATGTACTTCTTCTTGCTTAAATTGGATATGATTCTTCTACATTCATCGCTCTGCAAGATTATGAATTAGATTTGCTCCCATAATCTTAAGAAATTTTCTATGCTTGTTTTATGAGTTAAAATTGAACATAACATCATCTATGGGATAATCTAGTTCATGCTATGAAGTTTCCATGTTTTAGTAATCTACCTTTCATTCCTTCAAAAATGATTACTAAAAGGAAAACTAGTGCTTGTGTACTAATGACATATCTCTTGAGCATACTTATGAAAATACTACAAGAGAGTGAGTGCATGTTCAATTATTAAAAGACACAAGCCTCAAGGGTTGCTCTTCACCTAAAGGAAGAAAGGTAAAAGTAAAGGTATGGGGACTCATCTTTTTAATCAATAATAGTTCCCATCAATTGGTATTTATTCTAAATTATCATATTCTACCTATGTGAAGAATATATTCCTTATTGGACTTAAATCAGCTAGAAGTGCATTCAATTTTGTTTTCATAAATGCACTAGTCCATTAGAATCTAATTCATGCCTTTGCTATATCTGTTCTCATATTGATATGCTTCTAAGTAATGTTAATAAATTCAATATGAAGAAGTAAATTTCCTATGATTGATTAGAAATATTAAAAGGTGCATGTTCCTCTTTTCTAATGATGTGCATTAATATTAAGGATTTTACTTCATGTCTGTGTTACTTGTGGATGATGAATTGTTTATATCTCTTATCTAAAAGAAATCATCATTTGTCATATACTCCTTTGTGCTGCTGATATATCTTTTTCAAGTATTTTTGAAAGGAAAAAGGGACAACTCTAAAAGGAGGACACTCAAATGAAAAGGAAGATGTCAAAAACAGCAACACCTACCTAGACATTAAGATCGTCAAATTAATCAATGGTGTGGTTGTAAGTATTCTAAACCTGTTTCATTTTGAGAATTCAAGGCATAAACTGATTATCGCAGACTTTATATGCCTTAATCAAGATGTACATTGCTTCCCCCTATTTGTCTTTAAAGGAGAATGCATCTAACAAAGTCATTCAAATTCTTGATGCATGTCTTTAGGGGGAGCCCATTTCTATATCTTGATTATATTGAGACTAACACTTTCTCTTAGTAATCTCATTGAGTCTCAAGTATGAGAATAAGTTTCTCATGAAGTATGCTGCTACAACTCAATCCAAATTGTTGAATTAGTATCGCTTTTACCACGGATTGTAGCTTTCATTATTAAAGTAGCATATTTACTGGATTCTCCTATTTTAAGCTTAATTGATAATCTAATGCATATGTTGTTCTTTTGATCACATCCAGTATTCGTTTAATCATTAATAACTTCAATTGACACTTATGTTGCTTAGTGCCTCATATACTATCAATTAAATGTCTCTCTTGATATGCACTAAGTTAAAAGGAGAATTCAGGAGAAATTTATGCAATTTGTGATCTACTTGATATATGACAACAATGACTTAGAAAAGGATCACTAGTTGTAGAACTCTCTCTTGTGCAAAATGTTTCCATACATTGTCTTTAATATAGGTATTAAGTAACCAAGACTAAGGACAAAGCACAATGAAGAGAGCGTCTCTATGTAAAGGTACAAAATGGTAAACTACTTCCTCTCATTTACACATGTACCTAAATATTCCTCTGATACATTCTTTGCATATCTTGTATAAAAGGAAGAGAAAGCATGTCTATGCATTATCACTGCTTCATACCTAGTTTAACCTCTCAAAAATTTCATTCATGCATTAATGCATTTTTGTTAAAACTAAGTGAAGTGATTTTATTGTCAAAGAGCTTAAAGCTTAACCTTGTAACGAGGATAAGCTACCTTTGTTCCAAAGGTGGAGGTTCCTTAAGTCTCTTTGAAATCCTTAAGGGTAATTGCTTAAAATGTTTATAACATGATTTCATAAGTGTATAGTCTGTCATGAGCGTCACACCTATATTATGACACAATGCACTTCACATTATCTATGATATAAATATGTTCTCATTAATCTCTCTATGTGCATTTGGCATTTAAGGCCAAAATATATATTCCTCTCAAGGCACATATTTAGGGAGAGCAATCTATATTATATGGAACTATGATAAAGCTTAATTGACACATCTTTTGATCATATCTCTTTCATTTGGTACATATTCCTATTTCTTATTCTTCTTGTGCCAAAGCTAAGACTAATGTGCTTCCATGAGTATTTCTTATGTTAGTCTTAGATTGAAAAGGAAATGGAGTATTCGGCAAAGACAACGCTTCCACTCAACTCCAATCGGTATTATTTACCCTTTGCCGGTATTCCGCAACACTCTCCGATTGGTATAATCTTTCACTCATATTTATTTTATCAATGGGGGAGAAACTATAACAGAGGGCTCTCAAAAGTCTCCGTTTTTGGCGATTAATGCCAAAGGGGAAGAAAGTATCTAGCCCAAAGCAAAAGGACCGCACCACCGCCAAATTCAAAATTTTCAAGAATTTTTCAAATTGGTATCCAAATGTATTTAATCTTGTTCAATTGGTATTTACAAAAATTGGTAAAATCCTCTTGAACACTAAGAGGAGAATTTCATTCAGGGGGAGTTTTGTTTAGTCAAAGGAAAAGCATTTGAAACAGGGGGAGAAAATTCCAAATCTTGAAAATGCTTCTTACAATCTTACTCATATGCCTTTGACTATTTGCAAAAAGACTTTGAAAAGAGTTTCCAAAAGAATTTGCAAAAACAAAACAAGTGGTGCAAATGTGGTCCAAAATATTAAATAAAAGAAAGCAACCATGCCTATCTAGTGAAATTATAAATTGGTTTAACTCCAAGTAACCTATGCACTTACATTATGCAAACTAGTTCATTTCTGCACTTTATATATTTGCTTTGGTTTGTGTTGGCATCAATCACCAAAAAGGGGGAGATTGAAAGGGAAATAGGGTCAAACCTTTCCATAATTAATTTTGGTGGTTGATTGCCCAACACAAATAATGGACTAACTAGTTTATTCTAGATTATATATTCCACAGGTGCATAAAGGTTCAACACAAACCAATAAAAGAATCAAAGAAAGGGTTCAAATTCAAAGGAGCAAGAAACCGAGTGTGCCCTGGTCTGGCGCACCGGACTGTCCGGTGTGCCTCCGGACAGTGTCCGGTGCACCAAGGGCCGTACAAACTCCAACTAGCCACTCTCAGGTTTCTCCAGGCGCGCTCCGCTATAATTCATCGGACTGTCCGGTGTGCCACCGGACTGTCCGATGCACCAGCGGAGTAACGGCTACGAGCGCAACGGTCGACTACAAACAGTGCCCTGACAGCGCTACAGTATGCGGCAGAAGTCGGAACAGAGGTCAGAGGCGCACCGGACACTGAACAGTGCCTGTCCGGTGCGGCACCAGGACTGTCCGGTGCCACCAGAAGTCAGCGCTCTAACGGTTGACTGCGTCAGAACCCTAACAGTTGAGTGACGTGGCTGGCACACCGGACAGTGTCCGGTGGCACACCAGGACTGTCCGGTGCGCCCATCGCCAGCAGCCTTCCCCAACGGCTACAAGATGGTTGGTGACTATAAATACCACCCCAACCAGCCATTTCAAGGTGTGGGAGCCTAAGCAACATTCCAAGTCAGATAGTTGACATATTCAAGCCTTCCCAACCACCTCCATTTATTGATCTATCTCATACACAAGATTTAGGCCACAACAAGCCACACAAGTGCCACAAAAAGAGAGATCAAGCAAAAGAGAGCTACTCGTGTGAGTTTAGCGATAGTGCCTTGTGAGAATCATTGAGAGAAAGTGTGTTCTACATCTTGTGTGTAACACCCAAATCCTATTTTGGGAGTCATTGATGAATCTCAAAATAATAATCTATTTTTAACTTGGAATATTCCTCCCATAATCTATACAGTTAGAAATACTATTTCAAATACCCAAGTCACTTTTATTAGAAAATATATTACCCTCTCTTAACAGAAATAAAACAAGTAATCAACAAATAATCATTTGAAGTTTTTTTTATGAACACACTCTTTAAGATATATACACATATATAAATCGAAATCATTCATGATAAAGATTATAAAATTAACTTTCCTAAACTAAGCAGATAAAAGGTATTGGAATTACGGATATTTATTTAAATGACTACTCTTTTTAAATACAACCTTTCCTTTAAGTATGTGTGTGGCATATTGGGAGTATTTGCATAAATAAAACAATAAATAAATAGCAATGAAAACTAAAACTTTGCATTAGCATTCTAAATTCAAAATCTATTTGAGCTTGATTTGAAATTTGGAAATGGAAATAAGAAAGGAAAAATAGAAAAGAATTAAAAAAACAGAAAACCTGGGCCGACTATTCCCTCTCCCGGCCCATCCCGTTTTCCCTTTCCCCCCCTGTTTGGGCCACCGCTCGGCCCACCTCCGCGTCAGCCTCGCCTTGGCTCTCTCACGCGCGCGCGCGTAACGCTGGCGTGTGGACCCAGGCGGTCAGCCCCAGCCACCTCACTCCACGCGCGTTCATTCGGCCACCGACTGGTGGGTCCCATTTGTCGGATCAATCTCCTGGGATCGCAACAAAGACCCGCGTCCGCCACGCAAATCCCCTCTGCGGTCTTCGCTGGTCGGGTAATGGGATCCTCCGGTGATCTCGCGTGGTGGTTGGGAGTCGGACACCTTCCCATGCGTATAAATGCGGACCACGCCGCAACTCTCTCCTACTCCATTGAATCTTGAGCGCTGTCGCCGTGGGGCTTGGGTAAGTGCCGCCGCCATGGAGGATGTCGGAATTCGATCGCCGCCGGGGCCTCCAAGCTTTGCTGGGGTGTCCGCCATGCCCTGGGGTTCGTGTTCATGGGTGCGATTGATCACGTAGGGCTTCAATGGCACCCTAATTGCTCATCGGAGCATCACCGTCGCCACTCACAGTGGCCTAGCCCTACTGCGTCGCGTTTTCGGGTGAGTTCCTCCCCCACCGGTTCACGTTGCCCTCTGCTTCGTGTAGCGCATATGGGATTTGGTTGGGAGCTCTGGGTTGCCGGGACGTCGAGGTCCGGTGGCACGGCCATGGCGCCGCTGCACCTGAGGCAAGGCGCCGCCCTGCTCAGACGGTGGCGGTTTATCGCCGTTGATCTGGCCATCGGCGGCCCAGATTTGATCAAGTGGACACCGGTTTGGAGGATTGAATCTGGCCGTTGGTGCTGGGATCGATGATCCGGATCGGAGTAGGTGTGTACCGTCAGATGGCGATCTGATGGCTAAGATTTGATACCGGTTCATGAATGGTCATAAGTTAATCCGATCCGTTGAACTCTAATCGGATGGCTCACGTGGCTAGATACCCCTTCGTCGATCCCGTTTTGTAAAAGAGCCCCTGTACTTTCACAGAATCAACCCGCCGTCCGTGCGGGGTGAATATGAGTCTGGGGAGAACTTCTGGATTTGCCCTCGGAGTTCTCTGTAATTAGCGCTCGATCCAGAGAACTAAGGAAATAGATAATTAAATATGGAGAATGATTCTTAATTCAAAAATAAATCCAGAACTTGTGGAATTCATATTTAATTCATTTTAGCTCCAAATTGATTCATTCCAGTTGCAATAAGTTTGTATTAATATTGTCTATCAACTAGTAATAGTGTTTAGCCATAAAACTTGAATTAAAATTGTTCATTTGAATTAATCTGTTCTAGGTGCTAAATAATTTCGAAAATTCCTAATTTAATAACCGTAGCTCTGAATTTAGTGGTTCTTGTTTCCACGATCTCGTAGCAACGTGTAGATTATTAATATGCAGTTTAATCTTATGTTTGGTGTGATGTTAATTTTGCCTATACATGTTTGTCTGTATTGCAACGTTTAGCCGTGAGGTCACGAGTCACCTAAAGAGCAAGTTGGTACCTGAAATCTCAAGTGTCAGGCAAGTTGTGCCCTTGATCACTTCTTTTTACCCAGCCATGTTCTGATTAATCATAATGATCTGCATAGGTTAATTTTGATGGGACCCAATAGGTTACCCTAGTTTGTCTATCTTTATACCTTGTTTACCACTAAACTTTTTGGGTAGTACCTGCTAGTGCTTTATGTGGTTTTGGGTATGAAGGTACATTATTCATGATCGCACTTTTATTATATGTTTATTATTACTGTTCATGATAAGATCATTATGTTAATTGGAACATGGAAGCGACCACCCGGGAAAACAGTGCTACCACAAGGGTTTAATGGGACGCCCTTGGCTGATTAATTAGGAAAGCTAGTGGAAGACTACCTTACCCGAAAGGGGCAAGGGCAGTAGGGGAGTGGTCAGTGTAGGGAGGTCCTTGGTTGATTTTGCTGCAATGGCGGTCAGGCAAGAACCCTGCATTAGAGCTTCCTATAAACTATAGCGGGTTTTCTGAAGCTAGTGGAACTTTGTAAAGGCCTCGTAGTGTTACCCTGCCTCGCCTCCTCGGTAGAGGTGTATGGGAAGTCGTGATCCCTTGGCAGATGGGTAACATGACTTGTGGGTAAAGATGTGCAACCTCTGCAGAGTGTAAAACTGGTATACTAGCCGTGCTCACGGTCAAGAGCAGCTCGGACCCTCACATGATTAAATTATGGAACTAAATTCAATTTGTCATATGCATTGCATCGCAGGTGATGTTGTTACTTTTGTTCTACTTAATTGGGTTTGGTATTTACTTATACTTAGTAATTGCTAATAAAATTTTGACCAACTTTAAAAGCAATGCTCAGCTCTAACCATCCTCTTTGGTAAGCCTTACACTTCACATGAGCTCCCACCTTTGGCGAGTTCATACACATTATTCCCCACAACTTGTTGAGCTATGAACGTATGTGAGCTCACTCTTGCTGTCTCACACCCCCCCACAGGTCAAGAACAGGTACCACAGGATGAGGCGCTTGGAGGATGCTGTGACGAGTTCGTGAGAGGTCTAGGCCGTCGTCTCCCAGTCAACTTTGGGTTGCTGGACCGTTGTCTCCTTATAATGTAATTATTTATTTATTTTATATAGAACTCCTGTTATGTAGTAAAGATGTGACATTCGATCATGTGCCATGATTCATCATTTGTGTGAGACTTGGTCCCAGCACACCTGGTGATTATGTTCGCGCCCGGGCTCTGGACCCCTAAAACCCGGGTGTGACATTGTGATCATTTGAGCGTGGAGTTTTAACTCCCATTCATCTTCCTCCAAATTTTTAGAGGCTTGTAAAGCTAGCAAGAGACACCTAAGAGTGTGGTGGTCCTTGCGGAGTCTTAGTGATCCTTGAGATAAAGAAGAGCTCGCCGGTCTTGGTGATCGGTAGAGAGAGGGAAAGGGTTGAAAAAGACCCGTCCTTAGTGGACTCCTCAACAGGGATTAGGTTCTCGAGAATCGAACCTCGGTAAAGCAAATCACCTGTGTCTCATGTGTTTATTGCTTGTGATTTGTTTGTTTACTTTCTCTCTAAGTTCTCTTGCATTATCCCTTGCTAACATTATTTTGCGTTGCTTCAAGTTAAATTCTCATTTAGAGAAGCAACGCCTTGCAAGAAAGAACTCGTGTTATTGCTCTTCTTATCTAGGCCCTCTTGCTTCACTCTCTATAAATTCATTAGTTGTATTAATTTGTCAATTCTGCACTCTTTGCAAAGCAAAGGACTTAGTTTTATACTCCGATAATTGTGCATCTTGTTGTAACCACTAATCAAGGGATCTAGTCGGGGTTTAAACTTATAATTTTTAGGTTTCGCCTATTCACCCCCCTCTAGGCGACTTTCAGTGGACCAGCAGGGTAAATAGAGTTGACTCACACAACTTCTTTAGTTTTAGTACAAACTTTGCTTACACAAAACAATCAGTCGAAGGTAAAATCTTACACACTCTAGTTGCAAAGTGAGCAGGATTAGCAGACACCATCCGCAGTCGAGTAAAGCTTTCTTTTGTTCTGCCCATCAAAACCAAACTGTTGCTTTCTCTGTCGAGTCGATGGACCTTGTCTCAATCTAGAAAAAATAATGAACATAAAGCTATGATAAGAATTGCATAAATAGCATAAGAGGTTTCAGTTTTCCCATGTTGCATAGCAAAAAAACACTAACAAGATGTAATACCCAAAAAAATGTAAAATGGAAACATAGTTAGATTACATACATGTTTTTACATTTATTTATTATCACATGTGAATAATCACATCAAAAGGCCATTAATTAATTAATGACGCCAAAAACAATATGTGCATCATGCTGGGTGTTCATTTTGTGTGCATTTTGGTGACAATATAAAAATAGTGTAAAAAATATAAAATCCAAACTTGAAGATTTAATCCTAACCTCCAAATTAGGGTTTTTGAAAATGAGAAGAAGAGAAATGATGTAAAAATATGAATAATATAATTATATTTATAAATTGGTATTTTTAAACTTCACAAAAGTAATAAGAGAATAATTTGGGTACATGTTTGAATTCAAAAATTTGAAGTTCAAATTTAACTTAGAGATAGAAAAAAAAGTAAAAGAAAAAAAAAAGAAAAGAATAGAAAGGGCAACTTGGGCCGCGGAACACCAATTCGGCCCACTACATTTTCACCTCCGCGCGGCCCAGGTGAACGCAACACGCGCGCAGGGGGGGCCCGCCTGGCAGCCACATAGTCGTAGCCGCGATAGTTTATGGTTTTTCAGCTAGCTGATGATGTTGTGATGTCAGGGGTGACTGTCACCAGCGTATTCTCCACTATCGCTGTCAGCTGGGACCCATTGGTCGGTCTCCACTTTCTTGTGCGCGGGCTTGGGCTGGGGAAAACGTCTCGCTGGCGGGTGGTCCCCGCTTGTCGGGTCCGTCCTTCTTCCCCATCCCAATCGGGATTTCGCTCCTGGCGGCAGGTTGGGCGCAACCGACTACACCGGTTTGCCGAGATCTGCGCGAACCCCAGGACCGCATCTTTCCCCCACCATCCACGGTAACAAACTCCGCCCATCAGAACGTCGATCGCGCCGGTCAACTCGGCCTCGCCCTTTCTGCCCCCATAAGATCCGCGGCTCGTGGACTCAATCCATCGGGCGCCGCCGTGGGCAATCCATACCTTCGCCGTCGCCCAGGCCCTTTCCATCGGTACTCGACGCACGACCCTTCTCGACTCCGCGTCAGTGCCCCTCTGCCTCGGGGGCGCGATGGATCTCCTCATCGCGCAGATCACCACCGACCTCCTCCACGCGCTCCAGCTGCCGTGGAACCGCTCTGCGATGTGAACCGCTGCGTTCCCTCACCGACCCACGACGCACTTCGATTCGCCATCCTTGATCCACCTGCTGCATCTTTGCTATGCATGTATGAACCGGACCCTCCTTACTCCCACCTTGGTTTCTTGTTGGGTGGCCAGTCGGGCGGAGGGGATTTGAAGCTTTGCAGTACGCAGGAGCCATGGCCGCCACCAACCTACTCCTGCGCTTCTTCCTTGGCCTCGGCGGGCATCCTCCTAGGCGCGCCGGGAACCAAGTTGGTGCCATCGCGCGAACAGGGCGGACCTGGGCACCGTGGAAGCCAGGGGACTTCCTCGTCGGCGCGCCGCCGTGCAAAGGGTGTGGCGCCGCCGTCAGGTCTGGCTCTGTGAAGAAGGGAGCGTCGTGGCCGTTGATGGGGTTAATCAACGGTGTGGATTGGGGGCTGGGTACCGGGCAGCGGGGGGCGTAGATTTCGAATCTAGCGGTTGTGGGTTAATTGGGTTTCATAAAATCTGGGCCGCAGATCTGGGGATCAGCGGTGCTCAGTGCATACCGGTTCAGGAAGTTGATCGATTTAATCTGTGTCGTCCATATCAGATCGGACGGCTGTGAATGGTCGATACCCCTTCACCGTGCCAGAGTTTCTAAAGAGCCCCTCGGTTTTATAATATTGAACCCGCCGTCCATGTTCAGTCAAAAAGAATATAATTTAGGTCCTGGAATTTGCAGATTTCCCCTTGGGTTTCTCTGAAATTGTGGCCCCGGTCCAGTAGTGGAATAAAATATCTATATTAATGTGGAAAATAGGTTTTTAGTATAAAAATAAATCTATAAACTTGTTTAATTTATATTTAATTCATTCTAAGTCCGAATTAGCCCATTCTAGTTCCTATATTTTTGTAATATTATTGTTTATTATTTAGTGCCACTGTTTTTACATAAAAGTCACATTAAAATTGTCATCCTAATTAATCTTGTACTAAGCACATAGAGTCTTTGGAAATTCATAACTTAAAATCTATAACTCCAAAATTAATAATTCTTATTCCTGTAATCATATTTCAACCTGTAGATTATTAGTATGTATTTTGCATATATGTTTGGTGTAATGTTAATTTTGTCTATACCATGTTTGTTTGTATTGCTACGAATAGCGGTGAGGACACATGTCATCTGATGATCATCCTGGTACCTGGAATCTCAAGTCCCAGGCAAGTTGTGCCCTTGATCACTTCTTTTTACCCACTCATGTTCTGATTAATCATAATGATCTGCATAGGTTAATTTTGATGGGACCCAATAGGTTACCCTAGTTTGACTATCTTTATACCTTGTTCACCACTGAATCTTTGGGTAGTACTTGCTATCGCTTTATGTGGTTTTGGGTATAGAGATACACATTACTATTCATGATTATACTTTTATTGTCAGTTGTTATTTACTGTTCATGTTAAGATCATTATGTTAATTGGAACATGGAGAACCACCCGGGAAAACAGTGCTACCACAAGGGTTTAATGGGACGCCCTTGGCTGATTAATTAGGAAAGCTAGTGGAAGACTACCTTACCCGAAAGGGGCAAGGGCAGTAGGGGAGTGGTCAGTGTAGGGAGGCCCTCGGGAGGATTTTGCTGCGATGGCGGTCCTGCAAGGGATTCCTGCTAGGAAGGCCCTCGGGAGGATTTTGCTGCGATGGCGGTCCTGCAAGGGATTCCTGCATTGGAACTTCCTATAAACTGTAGCGGGTTTTCTGAAGCTAGTGGAACTTTGTAAAGGCCTCGTAGTGTTACCCTGCCTCACCTCCTCGGTAGAGGTGTATGGGATTGGCCGTCTCTTGGCAGATGGGTAACACGACTTGTGGGTAAAGATGCGCAACCTCTGCAGAGTGTAAAACTGGTATACTAGCCGTGCTCACGGTCAAGAGCAGCTCGGACACTCACATGATTAATCTATGGAACTAAATTCAATTTGTCATATGCATTGCATCGCAGGTGATGCTGTTACTTTTGTTCTACTATTTAATTGGGTTGGTATTTACTTATACTTAGTAATTGCTAATAAAATTTTGACCAACTTTAAAAGCAATGCTCAGCTTCAACCATCTTCTTTGGTAAGCCTTACACTTCACGTGAGCTCCCACCTTTGGCGAGTTCATGCACATTATTCCCCACAACTTGTTGAGCGATGAACGTATGTGAGCTCACTCTTGCTGTCTCACACCCCCCCCCCCACAGGTCAAGATCAGGTACCACAGGATGAGGCGCATGGAGGATGGTGTGAAGTGTTCGTGAGAGATCTAGGCCGTCGTCTCCCAGTCAACTTTGGGTTGCTGGACCGTTGTCTCCTTATAATGTAATTATTTATTTTGTATAGAACTCCTGTTATATATAAAGATGTGACATTCGATCCTGTGCCACTATACATCATATGTGTGAGACTTGGTCCCAGCATACCTGGTGTTTATGTTCGCGCCCGGGTCTTGGTGCCCCCGAAATCCGGGTGTGACAGAAGTGGTATCAGAGGAATGTTGACTGTAGGACGAAACCTAGATAGAACTGGACAACCCTTTCTTACCTTTGCTACTCTGATCTTTCTAAACTTCTCGTAATCTTTTCTCATCTATTTCCGCTTTACTCTGATTATTCTTACCTTTTTCCTTCTAAAGACAAATGTGGATTTCACACTTTGAAATCCTGTGCCTAAAGTAACCTTTAGGAATAGGAGACCTAATCTTAGGATCAAAAACAAAACTATTTTTTTTATTTATATGCTTGAATGCTTGTTCTTATGATATTTTCCTGATTTGGATCTTTGATTGAGTGTGATGGGTTGTGGATCAATTACATCTGCATATACATATAGGTATAAATATAAATAAATAAAATTCATAAGATAATTAACAACCTGGTTTATCCTCCATTAAAGTCTATCTATTTTATATAGATCCCTCATATCTTAAAAGACCCTCTCTTATCTTAATTGGTCCATCTTATCTTAAAAGATACTCTCTTATCTTAATAGACTCATCTTATCTTGAAAAGATTTTATCTCATCCTAATAGATATAACTGACCGCAAAAGATTCTATCTTATCCTTATGAATCCATCCTATCCTAATAAGCATACTTATCTGCCCTAGTTTAACAACCATGATCTAATGCAAATTAGTTAGATCTTAACTAGTCTAATCTAGTCCTATCCAATCTACTCTAGAGCCTGATCTAATCTAATGTGATCTAGTTAAACGGATTAGTGATACTGGTAGAAAAAAAATTAGACCCTACTGGCCAGGTATTAACTTAACTTCGCACATTAGACCAACTCAACCATGGGCATAAGATCCAACCTAGCCAATAGAGTCATGATGGATTGCATAATCTGTTTATCCCCACCTAACATCAAACAAACTTTTGACCTATATCATGTAGTCTACCTCATCCATATCTAACTTAATCATACTTCCCCAACTCCGATAATATACACTGACCTCGAATCAATGAGACCAAGACCGGAGAAGAAAAGATCAACGTCGACAAGGAAGGATATAACAAGTCAAAGCGAATCTCGAGATGAATCAAGACTTAAACATTTTGGATAAAGTCTTTTCCTTGCCATAATCTTTCTTACCTCAACATGTTCAGTTTATATCCCACATAAATAGTAGCTGGATACCTATGCTCTCCCAATCTCCGACTACCACCACCACCAAGCTACATAAACGAACATATACATCTACTACTATTTGTAGGATCTAAGTGATACTTTAGTTAGAATTTGGTATGATACTATGATAAGAGGAAGAATAAGGTCTAATTGACCCATGTGTTGCTAATAAATTAAGCATCATGCTGAGATTTTTGTTTGTGCATATATGTTGAGACAATATGAGTATACCCTTTCCTTACAAATCTCGAGGACGAGATTTCTGTTAAGGGGGTAGGATTTGTAATACCCAAAAAAATGTAAAATGGAAACATAGTTAGATTACATACATGTTTTTACATTTATTTATTATCACATGTGAATAATCACATCAAAAGGCCATTAATTAATTAATGACGCCAAAAACAATATGTGCATCATGCTGGGTGTTCATTTTGTGTGCATTTTGGTGACAATATAAAAATAGTGTAAAAAAAATATAAAATCCAAACTTGAAGATTTAATCCTAACCTCCAAATTAGGGTTTTTGAAAATGAGAAGAAGAGAAATGATGTAAAAATATGAATAATATAATTATATTTATAAATTGGTATTTTTAAACTTCACAAAAGTAATAAGAGAATAATTTGGGTACATGTTTGAATTCAAAAATTTGAAGTTCAAATTTAACTTAGAGATAGAAAAAAAAAGTAAAAGAAAAAAAAGAAAAGAATAGAAAGGGCAACTTGGGCCGCGGAACACCAATTCGGCCCACTACATTTTCACCTCCGCGCGGCCCAGGTGAACGCAACACGCGCGCAGGGGGGCCCGCCTGGCAGCCACATAGTCGTAGCCGCGATAGTTTATGGTTTTTCAGCTAGCTGATGATGTTGTGATGTCAGGGGTGACGTCACCAGCGTATCCTCCACTATCGCTGTCAGCTGGGACCCATTAGTTGGTCTCCACTTTCTTGTGCGCGGGCTTGGGCTGGGGAAAACGTCTCGCTGGCGGGTGGTCCCCGCTTGTCGGGTCCGTCCTTCTTCCCCATCCCAATCGGGATTTCGCTCCTGGCGGCAGGTTGGGCGCAACCGACTACACCGGTTTGCCGAGATCTGCGCGAACCCCAGGACCGCATCTTTCCCCCACCATCCACGGTAACAAACTCCGCCCATCAGAACGTCGATCGCGCCGGTCAACTCGGCCTCGCCCTTTCTGCCCCCATAAGATCCGCGGCTCGTGGACTCAATCCATCGGGCGCCGCCGTGGGCAATCCATACCTTCGCCGTCGCCCAGGCCCTTTCCATCGGTACTCGACGCACGACCCTTCTCGACTCCGCGTCAGTGCCCCTCTGCCTCGGGGGCGCGATGGATCTCCTCATCGCGCAGATCACCACCGACCTCCTCCACGTGCTCCAGCTGCCATGGAACCGCTCTGCGATGTGAACCGCTGCGTTCCCTCACCGACCCACGACGCACTTCGATTCGCCATCCTTGATCCACCTGCTGCATCTTTGCTATGCATGTATGAACCGGACCCTCCTTACTCCCACCTTGGTTTCTTGTTGGGTGGCCAGTCGGGCGGAGGGGATTTGAAGCTTTGCAGTACGCAGGAGCCATGGCCGCCACCAACCTACTCCTGCGCTTCTTCCTTGGCCTCGGCGGGCATCCTCCTGGGCGCGCCGGGAACCAAGTTGGTGCCATCGCGCGAACAGGGCGGACCTGGGCACCGTGGAAGCCAGGGGACTTCCTCGTCGGCGCGCCGCCGTGCAAAGGGTGTGGCGCCGCCGTCAGGTCTGGCTCTGTGAAGAAGGGAGCGTCGTGGCCGTTGATGGGGTTAATCAACGGTGTGGATTGGGGGCTGGGTACCGGGCAGCGGGGGCCGTAGATTTCGAATCTAGCGGTTGTGGGTTAATTGGGTTTCATAAAATCTGGGCCGCAGATCTGGGGATCAGCGGTGCTCAGTGCATACCGGTTCAGGAAGTTGATCGATTTAATCTGTGTCGTCCATATCAGATCGGACGGCTGTGAATGGTCGATACCCTTCACCGTGCCAGAGTTTCTAAAGAGCCCCTCGGTTTTATAATATTGAACCCGCCGTCCATGTTCAGTCAAAAAGAATATAATTCAGGTCCTGGAATTTGCAGATTTCCCCTTGGGTTTCTCTGAAATTGTGGCCCCGGTCCAGTAGTGGAATAAAATATCTATATTAATGTGGAAAATAGGTTTTTAGTATAAAAATAAATCTATAAACTTGTTTAATTTATATTTAATTCATTCTAAGTCCGAATTAGCCCATTCTAGTTCCTATATTTTTGTAATATTATTGTTTATTATTTAGTGCCACTTTTTTACATAAAAGTCACATTAAAATTGTCATCCTAATTAATCTTGTACTAAGCACATAGAGTCTTTGGAAATTCATAACTTAAAATCTATAACTCCAAAATTAATAATTCTTATTCCTGTAATCATATTTCAACCTGTAGATTATTAGTATGTATTTTGCATATATGTTTGGTGTAATGTTAATTTTGTCTATACCATGTTTGTTTGTATTGCTACGAATAGCGGTGAGGACACATGTCATCTGATGATCATCCTGGTACCTGGAATCTCAAGTCCCAGGCAAGTTGTGCCCTTGATCACTTCTTTTTACCCACTCATGTTCTGATTAATCATAATGATCTGCATAGGTTAATTTTGATGGGACCCAATAGGTTACCCTAGTTTGACTATCTTTATACCTTGTTCACCACTGAATCTTTGGGTAGTACTTGCTATCGCTTTATGTGGTTTTGGGTATAGAGATACACATTACTATTCATGATTATACTTTTATTGTCAGTTGTTATTTACTGTTCATGTTAAGATCATTATGTTAATTGGAACATGGAGAACCACCCGGGAAAACAGTGCTACCACAAGGGTTTAATGGGACGCCCTTGGCTGATTAATTAGGAAAGCTAGTGGAAGACTACCTTACCCGAAAGGGGCAAGGGCAGTAGGGGAGTGGTCAGTGTAGGGAGGCCCTCGGGAGGATTTTGCTGCGATGGCGGTCCTGCAAGGGATTCCTGCTAGGAAGGCCCTCGGGAGGATTTTGCTGCGATGGCGGTCCTGCAAGGGATTCCTGCATTGGAACTTCCTATAAACTGTAGCGGGTTTTCTGAAGCTAGTGGAACTTTGTAAAGGCCTCGTAGTGTTACCCTGCCTCACCTCCTCGGTAGAGGTGTATGGGATTGGCCGTCTCTTGGCAGATGGGTAACACGACTTGTGGGTAAAGATGCGCAACCTCTGCAGAGTGTAAAACTGGTATACTAGCCGTGCTCACGGTCAAGAGCAGCTCGGACACTCACATGATTAATCTATGGAACTAAATTCAATTTGTCATATGCATTGCATCGCAGGTGATGCTGTTACTTTTGTTCTACTATTTAATTGGGTTGGTATTTACTTATACTTAGTAATTGCTAATAAAATTTTGACCAACTTTAAAAGCAATGCTCAGCTTCAACCATCTTCTTTGGTAAGCCTTACACTTCACGTGAGCTCCCACCTTTGGCGAGTTCATGCACATTATTCCCCACAACTTGTTGAGCGATGAACGTATGTGAGCTCACTCTTGCTGTCTCACACCCCCCCCCACAGGTCAAGATCAGGTACCACAGGATGAGGCGCATGGAGGATGCTGTGAAGTGTTCGTGAGAGATCTAGGTCATCGTCTCCCAGTCAACTTTGGGTTGCTGGACCGTTGTCTCCTTATAATGTAATTATTTATTTTGTATAGAACTCCTGTTATATATAAAGATGTGACATTCGATCCTGTGCCACTATACATCATATGTGTGAGACTTGGTCCCAGCATACCTGGTGTTTATGTTCGCGCCCGGGTCTTGGTGCCCCCGAAATCCGGGTGTGACACAAGATCATGCTCGTGAACCTCGACAGGATTGCTATTTGAATTCTCATCATTTTTCTCTTCATGTTTGCTCCCCTAAAACCCATTTTTCCCAAATGATGTCATTTAAATAATCTTCATGTATTCAAAATAGCATAAAGGTTTCAGTTTTCCCAATGTTGCATAGCAAAAAAACACTAACCAGACTGTGTGTTGGACCTCGATAGGATTACTGCCTGAATTCTCATCAATTTTCTCCTCACACTTGCTGTCTTGACCCCCCCAAATGAACTTGTTTAAATAATCACAGTGCATGTAGAACAAAATATATAAGAAGCACGAACATATCTAACACATACTGAAATTTTTGTTTAACATTACCTACCGTACTGATAGTAAGAATAAAAACGGTGGATAGATGAAAATGGAATCTTACATTGACAAAATGGAGTAACCAAATACATATAAGAAGCACGAGCAGATCTACACACATACTGAAATTTTTTTAACACTACCTGGCATACTGATAGTAAGAAGAAAACAAGAGATAGATGAAAATGGAATCTTACATTGCCCTGAGCTCGGTGCAGTTCTTGATCTTTACAGGGATTGGGTCATGCAAGTTGTTCTACAGAGCTCTGAAAAGGGAGGAATGCACATCCATGAGTAGGCAACAGCATAAATACAAGCAGAGGCAACACACAAAAAAAAAGAAAACGACAATGCAGTTGGTAGTAGTAATATAGATATGACTGCCTACATTCTCTGCATAAATACAAGCAAAGGCTTCATTTCTACTACATCTACTAAAAACGGTGAGGAAAACATTCGGTCCTAAGATGCGTTCAAGTCGATCTTACAGTCTCTGCACCTTGTGCTTGTCTGGCTTCCAGAAGCTAGAAGAAATGATGCCCCCCAGCTCGAGCTGCAGCATAGAGGAAAACATTAGGGAAAGGAGACGACCAGGAGCAAAAGCAAATCAACAAAATTTGATGCACGCGCTAGGTTTTGCTGGAACACCACCCGGGCAGCCTGCCCCCCGCCCGGAGGAGCCCTATCCTCAGATCGAACTTGTTCGCCTGGACCAAATCGGTCACGGGAGATAAGTGCGCGCTTGGGTGTGCTAGCGACAGGGAGGCGTCGGGCGACATGTCGTTGTCGTCCATGTCGATGGATCAGGGCGGGTTCAGCAGTAGGGAGGGTGGGGAGAGATCCACGAAAAAGTTTCAATAAACTGCCATCCGAGAAAGTGAGATGGATCACCGTTAGTACAGAGATACCCACCAAAAGTTTCAGTAAACAATAAACTATAATATTGAAGATGTGGAGCAGTTGCTGCAAGTCACCAGGGAAAGTGGCTGGATATTGGCGTGTGGTAGTGCGTGGCTCCAAGCAGAATCTTGGGGAGGGAGGAAGAGGGGGTTGTACCACATGATAAGTATTTGCATTAACATTTTAGATTAATTAACCAGATCCAAAACACACGAATCAACATGAATCATCCGTACAATTGTAGTTCATACTTGATTCTTGAAGGACCATAATACAATAGCTTAGAAAGTGTGAAATGGTGCAGTACAGACAATTGTGTAATGTAAACTTGATTACATCCAAAATCGGAGAAACATTTCATTCACATAGCAAAGCGAACTATCTATTTCTTACACCAAAGACAACTGCAAATAAAAAACTCAATATCCCAAACATATATTATCGAACATATATTGGTGTGAGAGTTGGCGTATAACTGTGGAAATTTAACAATGCCTTTATGATCGTTTCTTGGTGTGTGAAGGAGGTGTTGTTTGACCTCTTACAGACTTTATCATGACATGGGGATCCATGGTTATATTATGCAATTTAGTTCCATTTCTTAATTGGTTCTGCTTGCTCAATTTTGTAGTTGCACAAATTTAGGGGGTTTGTGTGTATGATGTCATAATTTTGGTCCATAGGTTGAGTTCTTGTGTATGCCTTTGTTTCCATACTGGGCCAGCCCCTGCTACCAATTGTTTTAGCCTATTGTGGATGCTTATAAAGCATCCACATTTATGATACTGAGCTGATGTTGCAGCAGATCATAAAACTGTTTATCTTTCAAGGTCTGCTATAGAATGAATATTTCAATTGGTGATTTTTAGGCTACTTTTCTTTAGTTGATTTAGTTGAGTTTTATCTCTCTTTTTAGGATTGCATGGGAATTGTCCTGTGACTGAAATACATGTTTGGGCATGCTCCAAGGAGGAGCAACAACTCCAAGTACTATGAGGTCCTTGGCATGGCATCTCCAATACTACAAGCCAAAAAGGCATACCAGATGGCTGCTATAAAGAGCCACCCTGAGAAGCTAGGGGTGGAGACCTAGAAAAGGTATGAGGATACACAGTGCTTACTTGCTTGAACTTGGACCATTTTATTTTAGATGATTTTTGTTTCATGGATAAGAACATGCTACGAATGTCATGGTGTAGTAATGAGGACTATAACAAGGCATATAGGATTAGACCTGATCCAACAGATGAACACTTTTTGCCCTGAATGTAGTGGGTCAGGTAAACTACTCGAATTCCATTTGTGTCTATCTTCCAGCAAAGTTGTTCAGGAGAGGACAGATCTTGAGGTTTCTATTGAGAAAGGAATGCACTATCACCAAAAGACTGTGTTCCAGGGTGAAGCTGCGAGCTCAATTGACTACCTGTGATAGCATCCGTAGTATGATAACAGAGAGTAGTCTACGCGAAGAATCCACCGGCGCCTACGGCAGCCCCGCCATCGTCTACGCGAAGGATCCAGCGGCAGCTCGAGGGCCGAGTGAATTGAAGATGGGATTTGGAATTGTATAGAACTGAATAGACAGTCAACTGTGCTGCGTGCATACGATTTTGTACAAGTAGTGTCGGGATGGTGCATTACCAGATCATCAGGTTCGTCGTCCCGTCGGGCAGCGACTCTGGCTTCGCGACGAATCCCTGTGCTAGCACCACATCAACAGACCTAACACCCTGGCCGACTGGCGAGGCGAGAGCAGAGCGGAACCATAGAGAGAGCATAGTAGAGCGGAACCAAGGCAGGGAGCGAGTGTATCAAGCTGTACCTGGACCTCGCGGACCCGAGACTCACGCCTCTGCATTGTCGTGGCTGCCCCGCGTCGTCTCCCTCGTCCTCCGCTCCCCACACGACACCCTCGCCGCTGACCTCCGTGTCCACTCGAGCGCAGCACAGGGCTGCGCCACGAACTCGACCAAGCTCTTAATGGTGTTCTTGTTCGGGCGCAGCGGCACAAAATGGCCCCGGAATGCCTCGGCAAAAGCGGTGGCACACTGAATGGCGGCGCTGGTCGGGTTCGACACGACGGATCCGGGGACGAGCGAGGTGGCGGCAGGCTTGGCTTCAGTCTTCGGGTCGGAGATGGCGACGAGGGCGTACTCGAAGGCCGCCACACGCGCAGATCTCGACGACACCAAGAACGTCCAGATTGGGCGTGGGAGAACGGGGGAGGGCGTCGGAGCGGGGGAGGGGAGGCACGCAGATTTGCGTGGTGAGGGGGGCAGCGGGAGACGACGGCACTGAGGCCGGAGGCAGACACTGGCGACGGACGCGGGGGAAATCACGAGTGGGGGCATGGTAGCGTTGTGCGCTGCTGCGAGTGAGACCACGCGGGTGCGCAGAGGCGGAGGCGCTAGGGGTGAGGAGTGTTGCAATCTCTTGCAGTGCTCAGTGGCAAATGGAGAAAGACAGAGACAAAATGGCAGAGAGAGGAACTTTATTGCAGAGATAGATGTATATATAGTGTAGTACACAGGGTCCCCAAAGGGTGCGACCCTTAGGCAATAACTGCCACCAGTTGGGATTGATCACATGTACAAATATTTTGTAACACTCCCCCTTGATCAATCCTAATCCATTTGATCATCTGCAATCTGTCATAAAATTCTTGATCTCCTCAAAAACCCTGTGGGAAAAATAAGGAGTACACAATGTCTTTTGGATAATGAGAATAATCTCACAGAGTTTCCAAAATAAAATATGTTTGTAATCATCATGTATAAAAACCCCTGTGGGGAAAATCAATGATGAAGCATATAGCTTTGTTGATATTACCTCGTTAAAAACTTTGGATGAGAAAACCTTAGCAAGGCAAAACTCATACAAAGAAAAGAGTGTAATATGATGGTTTAATACAGGTCATATATCACGGAGAATTACTCCCCCTGAACCTTGCAAGCATTTAAGTCTTCTCATACCAATCCCCTCAACACATTTCTGAAATGTAGAGTATGGTAGAGATTTTGTGAATAGATCTGCAAGATTATCACAAGACTTTGTTTGCAAGATGTTTATATCCCCTTTTTCCTGAAGTTCATGGGGACAAAACAGTTTAGGAGAAATATGTTTATTGATATTACTCTTGATATAACCTGTATCCATCTGAACAACACAAGCTGAATTATCTTCATAGATAATTGTTGGTGAGTCAAGAGAACCAATACCACAAGTCGTGAGTATATGATTCACCATTCTACGAAGCCATACACATTCACGTGATGCTTCAAATAATGCAATTATTTCAGAATGGTTGGTGGACGTGGTCACCAAAGTCTGTTTAGACGATTTCCACGAGATGGCAGTTCCACCTTGTAAGAATACGAATCCAGTTTGCGATCGGTCATTGTGGGGATCAGATAAATAGCCAGCATCTGTATACCCAATTAAACTAGGATCATTACTTCTTTTGTAAAAGAGTCCTAGATCCTTTGTGCCATTTAGGTATCGGAAAATATTCTTAATGCCAACCCAGTGTCGTTTTGTTGGAGCAGAACTGTGCCTTGCTAACAAATTTACTGCAAAAGCAATATCCGGCCGGGTATTATTAGCAAGATACATCAATGCACCAATAGCACTGAGATATGGGAATTCCGGTCCCAATGTCTGTTCTTCATCATCCCGTGGTCTGAATGGATCTTTCTTTAAATCCAAAGATCTGACCACCATAGGAGTCTTTGAAGGATAAGACATATGCATATTGAATTTTTCCAATACCTTTTGGGTATATGTACTTTGATGTACAAGGATTCCAGAAGGTAAATGCTCAAGTTGTAGACCTAAGCAAAATTTGGTTTTACCCAAATCCTTCATCTCAAATTCCGTTGTTAAATGATGACGTGCTTCATCAATATCAAGTTTATTTCCTATGATGTTAAGGTCATCAACATAAACTGATATGATACAGAATCCCACTTTGGATCTTTTGATGAAGACGCACGGGCAATCATCATTTTTCGTGTATCCCTTACTCAAAAGGAATTCACTCAATCGGTTGTACCACATTCTGCCCGATTGTTTTAAGCCATATAATGACTTCTGCAACTTCACGCAATACATGTTGTGCTTTGCCTTTGGATTTGGTACATCTATTCCATCTGGAACTTTCATGTATATATCAGAATCCAGTGACCCATAAAGATATGCAGTCACTACGTCCATTAACTGCATAGATAGACGATTTTGTACTGCCAATGATTTTAAATATCGGAATGTTATTGCACTCATGACTGGTGAATAAGTTTCGTTGAAATCAACGCCGGGTCTTTGCGTAAACCCTTGTGCTACTAGCCTTGCTTTGTATCTCACTACCTCATCATTTTCATTTCGTTTCCGAATGAAAACCCACTTATATCCCACAGGGAAGATATCACGTGGTGTAGGTATTACAGCAGAGAAAACTTCTCTTTTGTAAAGCGAGGCTAACTCCGCTTCAATTGCTGCCTTCCATTTGATCCAATCCGAGCGCTTACTGCACTCTGCCATGGTCTTAGGATCTAGATCATTTTGAAGGTCCTCAGCAATCTGCTCGGAGAAATATATGTCGACATTTGTAGCTTTTCTATCATATGTTTCACCAGTCTCAACATAGTTGATGGCAATTTCATCATTCCTTAGAGACTCATCAGAATTTCCCAAATTGATGTGTCTAGGATTTTCCGATGTCCCAGCCTCGGTTATGTGCACATCCGAGCTGGGTTGTGGATCATCACAATCCACATGATACATTGTATCATATTGGTGTCCTTTTGCATTCACTATTGTTCTTTGCTTCTTAGCAACAGAACTGCGCTTATTCACCGTACTTCTCCTCTCTAGGAGTTGAGTGGCCTTACTCGGTACTTCCACTCTTTCTGGTGCATTCCTAGCAGGAATGAATGATTTAGTGACACCTTTGTAATTAGTGAATGCATCTGGCAGTTCATTTGCAAGTCTTTGCAAATGTATAATTTTCTGAACTTGTAGTTCAGTTTCTGAAGTACGTGGATCATAACCTGGAACACATTGAGTATTCCAATTTATTTCCTGGCATTCTTTTTGGTACTTGAATTCTCCCCCTAATGCCGGGAAATGTTCCTCATCAAAAATAGAGTCAGCAAAACGGGTTGTAAATAGATCCCCTGTTAAGGGTTCTAAATACTTAATGATCGACGGAGATTGAAATCCCACATAGATCCCCACTTTCCTGTGTGGGCCCATAGCTGTTCTCTGAGGTGGTGAGATTGGAATGTATACACAACATCCAAATTTGCGCAAATGGGAAATACTTGGAGGATTTCCACGTACCATTTGTATTGGGGATGTTGAATGGTATGCAGTTGGTCGTAATTGTATAAGGTCAGCAGCGTGCAGGACTGCATGTCCCCAACACGACGAAGGCAATTTGCAATTCATCAATAATGGCCTTGCTATGAGTTTAATCCTCTTGATTAGTGACTCAGCCAAACCATTTTGGGTGTGGACATACGGTACCGAGTGCTGTACTTGAATCCCCAGCGCCATACAATAATCATTAAATGCCTGAGATTTGAATTCAGCAGCATTGTCCATTCGGATTGAACTAATCCGATGTTCAGGAAAATTTGCCTTTAACTTGATAATTTGAGATATTATCTTGGCAAATGCATGGTTGCGTGTTGATAGTAAACACACATGTGACCATCTAGTAGATGCGTCAATCAGTACCATGAAATACCTGAACGGCCCAGAAGTTGGCATAATTGGCCCACAAATATCTCCTTGAATCCTTTCAAGGAATTTAAGCGGTTCAGCTTTAATTTTGAGATATGATGGTCTCAAAATAAGTTTCCCAGTTGCACATGTGGTGCAAACAAAATCCTTAGATTTGGGAAAACTTGTTGTAGGCAAATTATGACCAATTGAATTGCCTGTAATTTTCCTCATCATCCCTATGCCAGGATGACCAAGTCGATCATGCCAAATCTGGAATGCATCAACATCTTGGAAAATTACCTTATATGCAACATGTGCATTGCTCTTAATATATGTATAGTACAATCCTGACGTGAGTGATGGAATTTTCTCGCATATGCGCTTGCCATATTTATTCGGCTTTGTCAAGAAGAGAAACTCTTCTTGATTTTCATCATGGGTTTCAATATGAAATCCATTTTGCCGGATATCTCTAAAACTTAGGAGGGTACGTGTAGAATCAGGATACAATAATGCATCCTTGATCACAATTTCTGTACCCATGGGGAGGGTAATAGTTGCTCGACCAGAGCCAACTATCACAGCATCGCGTCCGGCGATGGTCAAAACTTTCCCATCTCTTTTCTTAAGAGTCTGAAAGTATTTGATCTCCCTAAGTATAGAGTTTGTGGTACAACTGTCCACAAGGCATAATTCCTCTTCCGTCGAGTTGTCATCATTATGCATCTATTCATAAAAAATTCTGAATAAGAATTTTATGATGCAACTTAGTACTATACAGAACATGATATTAAATATCACAATGTCGAAACCATATTACAATAATGGTATGGCGACTCAACCAATGAGTTCGCACTACACACAGGATCCAACACTGGTCTTGTAGAGTGTGTTACATCTCAAAACATGAGATTGTATACCTCTACTTATTACAACAACATTATAAAGACAGTATAGAACATCCACACAAGCCACAGTGATCATGATCAAGTCTCCAAGCATGAGAGATTTATGCCAAATCTCCAAACGGATCCTTTGACATATACTCAATGATCATATCATCAGATTCATCTTCTTGCAGAAGTGGAGGCTTGTTGTCAACCACATTGAGGTGCTCTTTAGCAAGAGTGTTCTTCAGATCACCAGAATCCAGTGAAGAACTTCCAACCTCAATTGGTGCTTCAGTAGAATTGAAATGAGCCTCAAAAGCAGGCTTATCGGACTTTGGCTTCTTTAGGGATTGTTGATACAAAAGAACAAGGTGCTTAGGGCAAGTGCAATCCCTAGCAAAATGGCCCTCAGTACCACATTTAAGGCAAGCTCTATTGCCCTTAGGTGGTAGAGGCTTGCCATTTCCTTTTCCTTTTCCTTTACCTTTCTTGTGGAATTTGTTCTTATTGAATTTGCGAGGTCCAGAAGGATTCTTGAAGTTTTTCTTGAATCCTTTCTTATTCCCAGTCTTATGCACATTGAAATGTACCTCAGGCAGAGGGGCAGACCCAGGAGGGCGCTGCTGAGCATTCTTTAGAAGAAGCTCATGATGCTTTTCTGCTTGGGTCAATGTGTGCATAAGTTGAGAATATTTCTGGAAATTGCTAGAGCGATACTGCTGATGCAATATCCTGTCCTCTGGAAGCATGGTAGATAGAGTCTTCTCTATTTTGTCTGCTTCAGTGGGCTCTTTCTCGCAAAACTTCAATTTAGAACAAATGCTATGAAGAGCATGGTTATATTCTGCAACAGATTTAAAATCTTGCAGTCGAAGGTGGTTCCACTCATGGTTGGCTGACGGCCATATGAGCTCCTTCTGCTGTTCATAGCGCTCTTTGAGAGCTTTCCACAAGTTGTGAGGGCATCTCTCCATAAGGTACTCTTGCTTAAGGTCCTTATGGATATAAAGCCTCAAAAGGAAAAGTGTTGTGTTCTTTTTAACCTCATTCACTGGATCAGTACCAGTGATGGGTGCTGCAATTGCATCAATGATCCCACGAGAAGCAAAAGTTATTTCAATATCTGAAGCCCAAGTTGGGTAGTTATGCCCATCAAGGGCGAGTTCCTCGAACTCTTTGGTTGACATGTTCCTACAGTCATTACCATGGACATCCATTAATTTACGTATAAATTAATAGTCACAATGGTGATGTTGTAAGCTCAATATGCAAAAATTCTTAAAATTACATATGTAACGAGTTCCTTGAAGGTTCCAAACCTTCCCATTGAATAAGTACTTTGAATTTTAGTAAGCATAGTATAGATAATCCTCAAATTAATGAGGTAGATCTAGTAGTGGGCAAGAAACTTGCTGCCTAAAAGCATGGTCTCTGGGCTGATAAGTTCATGGATGAACAAACCGCAGCCAATGCTTAGGTCTCCACTACCCATGCTCTACTAGTTATCAAAGTAAAATTCAATGACTCTTACATGTGATATGAGTTTCCTGAAGGTTCCAAACCTTCTAATTGAATAAATACTTTGAATTTTAGTAAGCATAGTATAGATAATCCTCAAATTAATGAGGTAGATCTAGTAGTGGGCAAGAAACTTGCTGCCTAAAAGCACGGTCTCTAGGCTGATAAGTTCACGGAGGAACAAACCGCAGCCAATGCTTAGGTCTCCACTACCCATGCTCTACTAATTATCAAAGTAAAATTCAATATCTCCATATCATGTTATTTTGGATAGCACGTATAGGTAGTCATCCCGAGAGATGTAGACCTCATAGAGATAGGCATTCCAAATGCTGCCACAAGCACGGTCTCTGGGCTACTAAATTCTATAAAAGAATTTAGTGCAGCCAATGCTTAGGACTCTATCTCCCTATGCTCTTAATCCAAAATAATGTAATTTCATTTTTGCATGAGTTATATTAAGTCTGAACTTAATAAATGCTATATTTATATGCAAACATAAATGAGTGCGTAAATAATAGCAAGTAGAGATATGTGAATTATTAATGTAAAACAAACAATAATCCACGAACTAAAATCTGCTATATGTACAATAAAACAGATATGTCTTTACAATATATGCAGTCTAAATTACGAATTTAGACGCCTAAGATAACTTTGAACTGAAAATGCATATAAAACATAGTCTTATACAGAAATTCAGAATTTAAAATGGTAAAACAGGCTATATTAGGCCTCTAAAAGTAGCCCAGGCGGCCTGCCAGGCGAGCCAGGCAGCGGCCAGAGGCCTGCACGCCAGCCCAGCCCAGCTGGCCTGCCCAGGCGGCCCAACAGAAGCCTAAAAAAACCTATTTTATATTGGGGCGGCTAGGGTTTCCAACCCTAACCGCCCCCAGTAGCCGCCGCCGCCAGGTCCTTTCCCAGCGCCGCCAGGGAGTCCCTGGCTCCCTGCCGCCGCCAGCAGGAGCCGCGCGCGCGCCCGCGCCTAGCGCCTCTGGGAGGACGCGCCGAGCGCGACACTGTCGCCCGCGCCGAGCGCCTCCTGGGGGCCGCGCCGAGCGCGCCTCGGGGGCCCGCGCCGAGCGCCACAGGAGGCCGCGCCGAGCTCGCCTCGTCGGGGCTTGCGCCGAGCTCGCCTTGCCGGCTCGCCGGCCGGCCGGGGGGGCCGTCCGCGCCCGTGCGACACGCCGACCGCGGCCGCGCCCAGCGCCCTGACTGGGGTCCGCACCGAGCGCCCCTGGGAGGCCGCGCTGCGCGTCGCCAGCCAGCCGCCGCGGGGCCGCGCGCGCCTTGGCCCGCGCCGCGTGCCTGGGGCCGTGGCTGGGAGTCGCCGCGTGCCTGGGTAGGCCGCGCCCGCCCTGGAGGCCGAGCGCCCTGGCAGGGGGGTCCGCGCCGAGCCGCCCTGGCCGCGGGGCCGCGCCGAGCCGCCCTGGCCGCGGGTCCGCCCTGTGCCTCGCGCGCCCACCTGTGAGGCGGATCCGGCCGCGCCCATGGCGGGTCCGGCCACCAGGGGCCGGTCGAGCGCGCCAGCCGCTCCACCCGTCCGAGCAAGGGCCGGTCCCTGGGACCACACCGAGTGCCCCGGTGGCCGCGCCGCTCCCCATCCCCTCCCCCCAAACGGCCGACGCGGCGGCCGGATCGAGGGCCAGGCCCTCCCGTTGGAGGAGGAAGACGAGGCCATCCCGTTTGGGCGATGGCCAGTGAAGATAATGCGTCCACGTGGAGCATCGACGGCACGTGGGGGCTGTCCACGACGGGCAGCAATGGTCCCGACGACCGCAGGCACTGGTGGAGATGGCGAACGACGAGCAACTGCCGCTGCAGTGGGCGGAGGCGGTGGTGGTGCCGCCAAATCGACATCCATGGGGGCCGATGCAGACGATCCCGCGTCAAACACCGGCGCCGGTGGCGACGGGGATGCAATGGGGAGTCCACACTCCACCACCGGCAGCGGAACCACCGCTGTCCATCCATGGAGAACGCAGAAGTGCACATTTTGCACTTGCACACGGCGTTCAGGGATCGCATGCACCGGTGGAAGCGCTGCGGCTTGACCAGCGGTGAACGCCTCCAACATCGAATCATCAACAATGTGCAGAACTTCGCGCATACGGCGTATGCGCATGGAAACGGTATGTTCCATACCTTGCTGTTGATGTGCAGATCGATCTTGTTGTTCTTGTGAAGAACAGCGTGTTCTTCTTCTTCTCTGATTTTCCCTTGAGGCAGTGCTGATAACGTGTTGCAATCTCTTGCAGTGCTCAGTGGCAAATGGAGAAAGACAGAGACAAAATGGCAGAGAGAGGAACTTTATTGCAGAGATAGATGTATATATAGTGTAGTACACAGGGTCCCCAAAGGGTGCGACCCTTAGGCAATAACTGCCACCAGTTGGGATTGATCACATGTACAAATATTTTGTAACAAGGAGGGTGCGTCGGGACGCGGGGACGAGGCGGGGGCAAGCCAAAGTCAAACAAGTGGTGGACGCGTACAGTCTACCCTTATAGAGTAGTAGAGATTGTATGCATCCATTTTAAAAGCGAAGCTACTCTTTATCCATCTCTGAACGCCATTAGTGAAAAATCATAATTAGTGATTAGAAAAATAAAAATATGAAAAAATAATATGCGAAAGATCCAAACGACCCTCCTATTCTGTACAGTGCACCCTACGGGAGTAAAATCGCAAATACGTAATACAATGACGAGTAAAATAGTAATAAATTGTGTGCAAATTTTTGTTTTTTCATATGAGATTTAACATTGTCAACTGTAACACAAGAATACGACAGAGCTTCGTTTGTAGAACAGAGGTAAAATCACAACAAAGTTAAAAAGTAAGGGATAAAAACGAAATTGCAATAGCTTCGGCACACCCTCGAGGATGCTCGGGGCGACCTTTCGGTTTGTCAGGAATTCAGGATCATGTCTTCTACGTTGTGATGCAACGAAAAAAATACCTTCGTGCCCTTGGTGACCGATTCAAATCCTGACCTTGTGGACTCGGGCATGTACAAGAACGAGCAAATTGCTTCGTATCAGTCCATACTCCCGCACAAACCACCTCTGCTTATCCATTTATTTTGCACTCAAGACAAACACGTATAACAGAGTATAAACCCATCACAGGATGGCACATGTAATGGGTGTTCGAGTTTTTGTGATCTTCCCAAGCTACAAGACTACCACAGATGAGGTCTCTAAAGTCCAGGAATTGATTCGAGGTTGTATTTCTCCGATGTCGTCAGTCCGTTATCCACCCCTGGTTGGGTTCTTGATTGCTCCAGAGCATTCAGCGTCTGAAGGTACGAGTAGGAGGCATTCCGATTGGGAGGCGGGGGGCTTGGATTGCTGATCTTGCTTGCCAGGAAGCGCCTGATGAGCCCTCTGAGGAATGGAGCCATTGTGTCTGGCTCGTACTCCAGAAAATACATGATTCCTCCCATGCACATGCAAAAAAGAGCCACCTGCAAACACTACCAAGTTACTGTTTTTGAAAAATGATGGCGCATGCTAGGTCGGTAGATCCAGGATGCTAAGAGAGACTTCATATTGAAAATGAAAAGTTTGCAAAGAAAATAAATTAACATATACAAGATATACTTCAAAGCACTAACATCAAAAGTTCAGACCCCTAACTTTGTATTGCCAACAGCAAGGCCAAAAATAATTAGTATGGTCAGCGTCATTTTGGGAAAAAACAGTCAGCTCCGAGTTTTTGTTCGTACTCGTCAGGGTCTAGATCATGCTAGAATAATTCAAACATGAAAGTGTTAGATGCATAGCCATCTATCCAACCAACCCACCCTCAACCCCAAATTATCATAATCATGGCCATGCTCTTGTTGCAAACCACGAGCAACAACACGAGCTTTATAATGCTTAAGAGAAAAACTGATGAACTCATTTACATGTAATAGGACGAATATGAGGATAAGGAACAAGATCCCACATGCTGGTACGCTCAAGCGCAGCAATTTCCTTAGCCATCACAAGCTACCATTCTGGATGAAGAATAGAATCAAGATAATTAGAAAGAACAGTACAGGAAAACCTTGCACAGTAACTGGTCCAAAACCATACAGATGAATAGGTTGACAAGATTCATGGCAATGAAGAAGAAGCGACTCAGGTGAAGAATCGCTAGGTGAGGATGGCTTTGAGGAGAAGATGATCCAACAAGAGAAGCTGAAGCATCAGAATGATTGAGCACATCAGAAGATGGCATAGCAGAAACATTCGAGAGACGATGTTGTGTATAGACCTGTGTCACATGAGGCTTCACAGTGTAGTCTAGAACCACAACCGAAGACTCCAAAGAAGACACAGAAGAAGGTACAACAGGAGGCGCTGAGCAGGAAATCGGCACACAGGCCATAGCAACAAACAAACAAGCAAGAAAGTGGATCAACAAAAGATGTTGAGAAAACAGTAGAAGAACGAGGGTAAAAAGGACGAGACTCATCGAAAACCACATTCCAAGACATCTGCATCCATCGAGCAGCCGGATCCCAACATCGATATCCCTTGTGCTCAGCACTATTCCCAAGAAAAACACACTAAGCTGACTAAGCAGTCAACTTAGTGCGCTCATGTGATGCAAGAAACTACCACATGCACCCAAAAATACAAAAGCTGGAGTAGGCACACACATTGCCACAAAGATGGTCAAAAGGAACACCACCCTAGACAACAGGCTGAATGTTAATGAGATAGGTGGCTAATGAGATAGGTAGCAGTAGAGACAACCTCAACTAGAAGTGAGAGGGAACACATGCGTGAACATGAGAGCACAAGCAATCTCAAGAACATGATGATGCTTATGCTCGAAAACACCATTCTGAGCATATATCAGGACAAGAAAACTGAGCAAGAGTACCAGAAAGATAATGTTAATTGAGATAGGTGGTAATAGAGACAACCACAGCCTAAAAGTGAGGGGGGCAGATGAGGCGAACATGAGAGCACAAGCAGTCTCAAGAAGATGACTACGCTTACGCTCGAAAACACCGTTCTAAGCATGCACCGGGACAGAAAAACTGACCAAGAGTACCTTGCTCAGAAAGAACCCAACGAAGAGTCTAAGAAAGATATTCTCCAGCAGAGTTAGCACAAAAGATACGAATAGAACTATTGAAATGAGTGCAAACCATAGCAGAGAAGATCGTATAGATGGATAAAGCCTCACTACAGTTTGTGGCCAAGGACGAAGACTTATTGTGGTCGTTAATTGCTGCTAAGGGGTTTTCTTTCCTTCAAGTGCAGAATCCTACAGTTTAGTTTCGGCTAGGTGTAGGGATGTCTGCTTGTGCTGTTGGCGTGCTTCCTGCTGCTGCTCCTAGTTTGGAGCCGGCAATGGTGGGGATCCCAATATGCAGTAGGTGTGAGTGTGCTGTGGATGTTTTGGGATCTTTCCCCTCTGTTTGTATGTTTTGTATTTGTTTTATTCTTCTTAATATAATGATACACAACTCTCCTGCGTGTTCGATAAAAAAAGCCTCACTACGATATTTCATAAAGTAAATCTATGTGGCGAGAAAAATCATCTGTAGAAAATATATAATGTCGATGATTGGGTGGCAGCTTGCCTGAGCATGAGGCGGGCAAGCCAACCGATAAAAGCGGGCGATTGTGAGGTGCATCGGCTGGCAGGCACACAAGCGATAGGCAAATAGACAAAAGCGAGCATCACTATATATGTTGTCGGAGCCAACGGGCGAACTCGGCGAGCGGTCACGGAGATGAGTGCGCCAAGCCAAAGAAGCCAACTACGAAGATGTGCACAACCACAAGGTGACAAGACAGAGCCACCAAGTGATGTGAAAGGAATGATTAGGGAAAGAGAGAGGAATAACTATAACCCTAATTTTTGGCTTTGTGTATCATGTTATGAATAGCACTCATATTCAAAATGAGGGCACTAGGTCCGAATATATACACTGATACAGGATTGAGACTGTGTACAAGAACTCTATATATAAGACCGGATATGCACAGGCTTATAACAGAAAGATCCATCTGGTTTTAAAAAACAAACCGCCAGCACGTGCAGAATTTGAACCCTACTTGATGCACAATTTTGCATCATTGTATAAGATTTCGTCACATTTAAATGTTACGCTTCCTGGCACTCTATATTTGTAACAAAAATGAAGTTAACACTTAACGGCAAATTAAAAAATTAACTCAACAAGGTGGTCAACAAGTAACCGTGAAGCAATAACCATGCCATTGTGCCCCTACGTCCAACTAACATTCAATTGGATCTTGACATACGAACACCACTGAGGAACTATTGCTGAACAATAAATCACTATCTAAAGCTACTAGCCTATAAAAGTGCACCTTGATCCACCATTAGTGAATTGCACAGATTTTGAAGCATAAACCAAAAGAAGATTACAAGTTACAACTAATTGTGCCTTGGGGTGCTTTAAGCATTATTCATCCTCTGTAGCAATGAGCCAATGACACACTACTTGGCTCATAGCTGAGGAGCACACTGCCCATAACTGCTTCAAACAAGATTTTGTACTACGATTCTTTGTGGTCATAATGGCAAGCAACATAATGTTGTTCACTTTACCTCTTGGATTACACTGAATAAAACTAAATAACCAGAAAACAGATTGCAAAGTGAGTGGGGAATACCTCAGCATTTTTAATATTTGGGAGCAGGTGGCGGTTGATCAATATATACCATAGGGAATCTCCAGCACGTGGAAGCACATAGAGGGCTAGCTCAGCCCTTCTAGCTTTCTTTTCCAAAAGAATTGAAAGACCCGACATCAAACCAGCAAACCAATACACAAGTTTGTGGTCTTTGTTCGCAACTTTTCGGTGCAAACATATAGCAGCCTACCACCATGCAAGAACACTATCAGAACCATGAAATAATTACGGGTGAAGTAACATATGCTGCTATGCACTGAGTACCTGGAATACAGTGACGAAGGCAGACAAAAAGGTGGTGGAGCGAACTGCACCCACAAGAGCACGCCAACAAGTTGTCGTTGGCGATTCCAAGAACTAATGTTTTTATTAAAAGGATTGCATGAGTTAGTGGTGCATACATCAGCAATAAGCAAGACTACATATGGAAAACGGCTATACTATACTAGTTTTGTTTAGTTGTTAGCACTTGAGAAAATATTTTCATTGACAGGAAAAAAATTGTGCGAGCATATTGAATGTAACATATTTCAAGCATGTTATGCAAGCACAGTAAAAAGTGGCACAAAATAACTGTAATCATGTCGAGGTAGGTTTCTGCTTGAGGCGTAGTTATGTTGGAGAGAAATAAGTTGCACACAAATAATAGCAAGGACATATCAGTAGCTGAATCTTAAACAGGATAAAGAAATAAAGTAGTAAATTACCTTTTGAAGACGTAGGACAACAAAGGGCACAAATGTCAATGAGAAATATAGAGGGAATGTCTTCTTGAATGTTGATGAAACAACATTAACATTTTGAGCCAAGCATGATGCTCTGTCAGGGTGGATCACAGAACATGGGATAATGGATGGATTTGTTGTTAAATTTATCAAATCCGGATTCCTCTTGTTTGATAAATGGGCTGAGAGGGCAGTTAGATCCACAGGACCACCTCTGCAGCATTCTCTGACAACCTTGTAGACAGGTTCTGCTACTGGTCCTGTCTTAAGGATAAATTCTTGGTACGACTTAGGTAAGCTTTCAGGCCTCATAACAAAAGCATACATAACCTGGAAACAGAATCCTGGTGATTACACAATCCTTTCCCAACATAAAAGAATCATATACATATAAAAAGCAAACTATAGTGTTAGGTAGCTTCATTTTGTTACCTGGGCACATGCTAATGAAAAAAGCAATGCATCTCCATGTCTCCAATGGCTTCCCCAAAAATGAAATTTGTTCTTAGATTTTGCAGAATTATATGCACACTGCAATATTAAGCAGTAATGAATCAATACTTCATGTATAATTGGTCTTTTATAGTTCTATCCATTTTCTCCATATGAACAAACTGTTTAGCTGTTAATGACCTGAGCGAGCCTTGCTAGAAGATATAAAGATAGAGTACGCCTCCTACTTGAATCATCCAGTGCTAGTATGGCCAATCCTGCCACCGAACCTGCTAATATTCTGCTCCATCACGCCCTTCAGTTGAGTCATGGATATGATTTGAGAAAAAATATAGAAAATAGCCTAGTACTATTAGTGACTAACCAAGGTTAGGTACATACTTAAAAAAACTTCTAACAAACCAGAGCTCTGCGTTGAAATATAGGCAAGGAGTCATAGCATATAGGCACTTACGCATTGAATGGTGTCTCCTTTTTCCTAAATCTCCTAAGGAAACATCGAAGTGCATGATATGATCCAGTGAATCCGCCAAAAAGCAACCCTACCCGGCAAGCTTCCTCTCTTACTATAAGATCTTTCTCCGAAACCAGTTGCTGTAAATCAGAATGTATTCAGATGAGTATATAGGAGGGAAGGCCTAGTGCTGTGGTAAGAGTTGTCTCGCTGTGTCACTAGGTCGCGGGTTCGAAGCAGCCTCTCCGCATTTGCGGAGGGAAGGCTTGCTCTGTTTATCCATTCCCTATACCCCACTCATGTGGGAGACTCCGACACTAGGTCTGTCCTTTTTATTCAAACTAGCAAAGTGCTTGTACGTTGTTTTGATTTCCATTTATAATTAAGTATAGAATATAAAAAACACAAATGTGTGTGTGTTCTGTTGCTAGGTGGGTATGAATGTGGGGTTTAAAGCCAACAGCCATGGTTTGAATTCTCATTTGTGCATAATTTTAGCATTATTTATTTATTTAAACGTGGGGAGCACAACGACGGTGGAAAACGTGGAACCAGGAAAACTGGTGCTTTAATATAGTAGATATAGAGATGAGTACATAATTAAATAACGAAACATGGACATGGAGAGACATTAGCTGTGGGATAGTATTTGTAAACAATGAACCAGTAGGTCAGATAGTAGTGGCCGAACAGTATTTGTTTGGAATGGGGCGCTGACAGCCTCATGGCACGAAATAGACCAAAGCAATGCATACTAGGAAACATTATGCAGACATATATCAGTCAAAGCAACCAATTCTGCTCTGGCATGTACTGGCTACTAGAATATGCACTACAAATGCTGCAACAGCTGGCTAAAATATTTTAAATTTTGTCAGTTCATTATCACTGATAGTCCAATCTAATAAGAATTGAGAAAGCGAAAGCTGTAACATCAGCAGTAGCAGCATGTAAGCATGAATCTGTCCTTCGCTCAATTCCTTCTCATGACATTTTCATCAGCGTGCAAAATCGCCAATTCTACTCAAATCAACCAATGAAACCAAGGGTAGTGAATTTGCATATCCAATCCCAAGCTCTCAACTGAATTCCGGCAGCCGATTAATCTGTCACCCCAGCCGATCTAATTACGCCACGATGCGAAGTAACAGGAGGAGTACCTTAAGGTCGAGGAGCGAGGCATAGGACCTGCGGCGCACGAGCTTGAAGGCGCGGAGGAGGATGCCGATGCCGACGCGGACACCGTACGAGAGCAGGAAGCTCTGGCACAGGTTCCCCGCAGCGTGCGCCGCGCATGACTCCCCGTCGTGACCGCACCCCCGCTCTCCCTCCCGCTGCTCGTCCCCATCTCCCTTAACGCCACCGCCCTGGTGCCGGTGTAGCTCCTCGATGGCTTCCCGCAGCCGCTCCTCCGCCTCCCGAAGCCGCCGGGCCGCCGCCTCGGACACCGGCGGCTGATGATGCGCGGCCGCCGTGGGTGAAGGCGGCGGGGCCGCTGAGCGCGGGCCCAGGGTTGGCTCTGCGCCGGCGGATAGGTCGAACGACGGCGTCGACAGGAACGGCATCGCCGGCGACCTACAGGCTACCGCTCGGGCCTGGGCCTGGGACTGGGCCGGACCGAGCTTGGTTGGACTCAGTGGGACTCTGGCGGATCCCTTCGCTTCTGTTCTGAGGCCGCTCTCTCTCGTCGGACGTGGCGCTTTGCGACTTCCTTGAAATTCTTTGATGATGGCTAACAAAACTAGGGGAAAGAGGTGGCGGGGTCGTTACGGAGTACGGACTGTACGCCGGCACTGGCTACTGGCACGGCACGGCACGGGCGCACGGCACGGCACGGCACGGCAACGGACCCGAAATCTTCCTTCGATCCAGCTGTGAACGGTGCTGTGTCCACTCCCTCCGGCGGCGCCTCCCTCCGGATCCACCGCTCTCTGGTTTCCACACGCGGTCGCCCGCCTCCTCGCCTCCACAAGCCTACGCCGCCGCCCTCTCCTCTTTGCCGTCGCCCCGCTCGCCTCCTTCGCCACCGGCCCGACCAGCCTCGCTTCCTCCCTCTGCCTCTCCCTCCCCACTCCCGCCGCCGAAGCGCGCAGCTCCGCCGGCCCCGACGCGGCTCTGCCGGCCGCCGCGCCGTCCCTCCGCCGGCTCCCACGTGCACCTCCTCGACTGCGCGAAGCCTCCGCGCCGCCCCTCTCCGCCTCCTCTGCGGCCGCGCCACCTCCTCTCTGCTACATCGACCAACAGCTCAGGAAGCAACGAGCGTTCCAGCGGTATGACATGATCCCACAGAACGCTTTGAGGTACGCAGCAACAGCGACGCTCCCCGCCTCGGCCCTCCCCCATTTATCCCTCTGACCCTCTCCATCCTCCACACAGAGTAGCAGAGGAAGGAGGAACGAGGAAGGGTTTATAGTTTGGATTAGATGATTGGATGATCGGATGGTTAGTAGTTTGGATTGGAAGATTGGATCACATCCTGCAGTGGCGTAGTCCACCTCTCCTCCGGTTTCCACGAGAAAAAAAAGTACTGGCATATTAATTTCAGATTTTTAGTACCACTTATGTCATTAACATTAGCAATGGTAAATTCCTCTTATTTTGTTAAGGTATCTCTCAACATGCTTATTTATATTTATTTGCTGCAGAACATATTAAATCTTTGCTTAATTTTAAATTGTTCGCTGTAAATTATAACTTATATGTGCATATACATGTAGTCATGTATCAAATCCGCCATTCAGTCATTCAGTGCTCTGTTCAAGTGTAAGTGTTCAGTACCAATTTTTAATCATGTTCAGTATTACTACATCGTGGTTCATGATGTTCACTTGGAAAATGTTGACCTTTTTTTTTTCTTTGATAGGTGGATCACTGGATCCTCTTTCCCACCAAATCAAGGTTTGTGAATTCGGGAGTGCTAGAATCTTGGTATGTACATGCTCTATAATAACATCAAGAAATATAATATTTTAATTTCAATACATATTTATACAATTGAAACTGATAAGATAGTAAATAAATGGTCATGCTGCAGATCTTCCACAAGAGAATGCCTCCAGAAGCAATGGATAGGCTTCTAGAAAAAGATAGAGTGCCAAACCCATGCTATAGAGTATAGGTACTGATTTTCCTTATCTGATGAACCATCTGCTTGGTGTTGTGACGATCTCTAGGATATGCGACTTGTTAAAATGATTTTGATTGCTACGTTGGTTACATTAGTTCTACTATTACTGTAGAACTGTGATGTAAGTCTTGATGTATTGCATAGACGAGTGGGGTACATATATATAGTGACTTAAACCTAACCCTAATGGACCGGTAGCCCAACAGTGGTGCCGACCCACACACAGACAGTCTAACACCCCCCGCAGTCGCAACGGGGGCACCACACACGATGAGACTGGAGTAGAGGCCGAAGGTAGGAGCCGATGGGTTGAAATCCCCCTGCAGTCGCGCGTCGTGATGGTGCGAATGTTGCGGCTGGAGTAGAGACCGTTGTGTGCTCCAAGAAGACGAGAGCCCCTAGATGCCGAGGTAGCCGAAGTCGAGGTGGTCGCGGTCGGGAGACACGCAGCAGAAGCCTGTTCTTCGGGAGGGGTCGACGTTCGAGCGTCAACGATCGGCAGGGCGACACAACAAAAGAGCACCGGCAGGCCGACCTTCCTGCTTCTTCGATCGTTCGGACGTCAAGGAGCCCCGCCAGGGAGGACGACGGCAGCGCACGCGTCTGCGCCGGTCATGGTGTCCGCGCACGCGGCAGAATAGAAGGGGAACGACGGATCCGGCCGGGAAGGCCACGGCCGCGACGGATCCAGCCGGAAAGACACGATTCGGCCAAAGGGACGGCGGATCGAGTCGGGAAGGTCGTAGCAACGGTGAATCCGGCCGGGAAGGCCGCAGCAGCGACGGATCCAACGAAGGCGATGAAGAGGAGGGCGACATGGCGATTCCAGCCAAGCAGGGGCCTGCGCCGGACCTAGCAGGGATGATGACGGCGTTGACGACGGGAGAAGCTCGAAAGGTTGGCGCTACTTGGTGTTGGCGCGGGCAGTTAGGTGGCCAGCGCGATGAGGAGGGCGCTGCGCGTGGGGGGCGCAGACGCCGAGGAGGGGTGCAGAAGCTGGGGAGGGGCCATCGGGCGCGGCCAGGAGTAGAGGGGAGTGGCGGTGGCGAGGAAGAGTTCGGCCTGCCTCGGCGGTTGAGCGCAGCGGCGCTGGAGGGAGGACGAGGGCCGCATGCAGGTTAGCCCGACCGCCGCTGCCACTCCACTGGAGGGCGCGCAGGCAGGCCAGGAAGAGAGCCTAATGAGGCCGGTGTGGGCATAGGGGTGGCGGCGCGCAGGGCCGCTGTGGTGTGCACGCCCAGGGCCACGTCGACGAGCGCGTCCAGGTCGGCGGCCACCGCACCTAGCCCGGCGTCCGCGCCTGCGTCCATGGTCGCGACACCTGGGTGGACAGGAGCCAGCACGAAGGAGAGGGGGAGGGAGCGCCGAAGTGGGGAGGATCCATGGCAGCAATGACCAGGGAGCAGTGGTGGCCTGGTGGCTGGCGGCTGCAGAGGAGGAGATTCGTCGTGGGAGAGCAGGGAGATGGAGCTACTGCTCCCTGCGCGACGGGGGTCGCCCCCGGGAGGGAAGGTTGAGCCTGCCGGGGGGCAGCGACGGCTGGAGGTGGGTGGGAGGCGGCTGTGGGAATGGGAGGAAGGAAACCCTAACCCTAATCCTTTGATACCATGTAGAACTGTGATGTAAGTCTTGATGTATTGCATAGACGAGTGGGGTACATATATATAGAGACTTAATCCTAACCCTAATGGGTCGGCAACCCAACAGTGGTGCCGGCCCACACACACAATCTAACAATTACCATGCTGACTTGATTAATGGTCTCCCTGACTATCATTTGGTTATCTCATGTTTCTGAAAAAAAAAAGGGCCCACACACACAATCTAACAATTACCATGCTGACTTGATTAATGGTCTCCCTGACTATCATTTGGTTATCTCATGTTTCTTGAAAAAAAAAGATAATATCATTTGGTTATCTCATGTTTCTGAAAAAAAAAGATAACCATTGCTGTAAAAGTGACTAACGTTGTTGTGCGCTTAATCTGCATTTGTATTTGTTTGCCTTATTACACCCGCTTGCCTTTATCTTGTGTTTTCTATGTATAAGTGTGCAATTTTTGCATTTTTGTTTATCTGTTACTGTTGTTCTCTACCTACCCACATTAGATAAATGATTCACACGACACTGTACAGGATTCAACACTGGCATGATTCTAATTGAACTTTACCTATTACTAGCATCCTAAGTGATCCCTTCATTTGTTTGTTTCAGTTTCAACATTGGAAGGCTCAACTAAATATACCAGCTCCGGATACACACTACAGGACAAAGGTGCACAACACCCGACAGTGCGCTGCCTTTTTTAGTGTAGAACTAGAAAACAAACGCACAACACGAACCAGAGAATTCTCCATGGACGTCGGTGGCGGCGCCACCGGCACACGCTGTCGAGACCCCACCACTGACCCCTCGTCCCAGTTCTTCGTTGACGCTGGCCATCCATACGCAGTCGCTGCAGCCACCGCGCTCACCTCCCACCGCACCAAGTCCAAGTGGTCCCACCTCTCTTCGGTCCCCGTCCCCTCCCCCTTCCTGGCCTCCGCCGTCACCGGCGTGCTCCTCCTCCTCCGCCACCGACCGCACACTGCGCTCCGCTTCCATGCCTTCGCCATCTGCCGCCTCCTTCCCTCCCGCTCCCCTCCCCCTCTCGTCTTCTCTGCCGCCGCAGCCCACGTCGCGGCGGCCTCCCGCCTTCGGGGCCCCGCCATCGCCATCCTTGCATCTGCCTCCCGCCACTGCTCACCGGCCCAGATCTTCAATGCCCTCGCTGCCACCTACCGCTGCTTTGCCTCCGCCCCATTTGTCTTCGACCTCCTCCTCCTCGCCTACCTCCGCTCTCGCCGCGACGTCCTCGCTGCGGCCTCCGTCGCCCGCCGCATCCTCGCTGCCGGCGCACGGCCGCTCCCCTCCACTGCGGCGGCTCTTCTTCGTTCACTCCCTTCCGCCACCGCGGCCCTCGACATGTATCATCAAATCTACACACATCCAAGTCCACGGAGCAATCACCTCCTCCTGCCGACTGTTCACACCTTCAATTCCCTCCTCCTTGCTTTCCACCACGAAGGCAAGTGTGATGAATTCAAGATTGTGCTCCAGGAAATGGACAAATATTCCTGCAAGCACAACGTGTGCACTTACAGCATCAGGATGTCTGGGTACTGCAATGGCGGGCATGTGGAGAAGGCACGAACACTATGGGATGAGATGATTCAGGAAGGGATCCAGCCTGATATAACTGCGTACAACACAATGATTAGTGGGTATTGCCATTCTGGGGAGGTAGGGGTGGCAGAGGAGATGTTTAAAAATATGTTGATGGGTGGGATTGATTCAAGTGCCACGACGTTCGAATGGTTGGTCAGAGGGCATTGTATGGCGCGGGATGCCGAGGCAGCAATGCTTGTGCGTGCAGACATGAAAAGGAAGGGGTTTGGGTTGGCGCCAGAGGTTGTTGAGGAATTGCTGGATGGATTATGTCAAAATGGGAGGGTTGAGGATGGCTTGAGTGTTTTGCGAGAGGAGATGAAGAGGGAAGAATTTGTGCCAACCCGGAGGAGTTACGAGGTGTTGATTATGGGGTTTTGTGATGAAGGGAAGGTGGAGGTGGCAATCAGACTCCAAGCAGAGATGGCTGGAAAAGGATTCACTGCTGGCAGCGAGGTGTACTATGCATTTATTAGTGCTTATGAGAAGTCTGAAAACTATGAGATGGTCGAGAAGTTGAGGAAGGAAATGGCGGCGATGGGCACTTAGAGCATGTCTAGCAGCTCACCAATAATTCATCCCTAATAAAATGGTATTGGTGGTCACCAATAGTGTTTTTTTTTGGAATATTGGGGAGACGCTATAGTAGATTACCAATAATCTTTCCCAATACATGGGACCCACATGTCAGAATAGAGGATGTGGGAGGAAGAAGATGACGACAGTTGTTGTCAGAATATAGGGGGAGATGCAGCTCCCCTTTTATTTGAGGGGAGATGGGAGATTTGTTTTGGTGACCACCAAAAAAAGGGAGAGCTATTGGGGAGCTGTTGGAGCAATGGAATTGCCTCATCTCCCCCAATATGACAGTTTTATGGGGATGAGGGATGGTATTGGAGAGCTACTGGATGCTCTATCGGATCTGATATTTGGCTTGGATATTGCACAGTGATGCATGGATTTCAACCTTACCTTATTGCAGTTGAGAACTATGGTAAATCACCTATCTTTACATCACTCCTCTTCCTTTGATTAAGTTGCTTAGTTTTAAAACCAGCCATTTGTTCTCTCTTGAATCTGTTTCTTCTTGTAGTTTGTTCTTTGTTCTGCATGGCATATTATAACCGTTTATTTCAGAAAATTTTGATGTCTAGTATTGAAACTTGAAACTTCAAATAATCCAAAATTGGTGCTAACTTGTTCTCTAGGTGAGAGGTGTGTAAAGCTTGTTTGCTTCAAACCGATGGTAACAACTGGTATGGAAACATCATGTTAGAGCAGGCATTAGTTCCATATTCTACTCAGTCACATTCATTTAAATGTAAGCGTCTATTGTAGATCTGTAGTTGGCATGAATATTTATACCTGTAAATTATTATTCATAGGTGATGAACAATCACTTAAACAATATAAGTCTGGTGCCAAATGCTATTTCAGATGATACATGCAGGGTATCCTTAGAAAAGCAAGTAAATTCTGTAATAGTTGAAAGATAATTCTCAATATCATATGTCAGATGTTCATTCTGGTTCACTTCTCTATCTGGTTCACAACTCATTCCAGAGTTGTGCAACAAATTCTGAATTGGTTGAAGGAGTTCGCTCCTAGCACTATCCTGGAGATAGATGTTGGAGAAATATGACTGCTGGATCTGCAATAGGATAATGTCTTTTAGTAGATCCCTTTTGTGCTTGTTTGGTGAACTTGTGTCCCCAGTCTGTTGAACTCTGTAAACATTTGCTTTCCATAAAAGCAGAGATATTCTCCTTAAAAACTCAGTCCAGAATGGTGATATATGAATGATCCCTGAGAGTTTATAAGGTACAAGTCCAGGTGTTCTCAATTTGCTGGAAAATGTTGTAGTATTTTGTGTTGACTTGCTGTTTGATATATGCTCAGTAGCTCACTGTAAATGTGGTTCTCTTGTTTGCCTCTTAACAAAATCCTGAGAAATGACATGAGAACAAATTGAGAATTAGTAGATCAGTACTTAACTGCAAAACTTTTGTAGTTGGAATTAATTTCCAGTCTCTAGCAAAGTAGCAATAGCTGAGAGAGCTAAAACTTGAGCTATTGTGTAATCGAAAATGGAGGCACCATTGCAGCCAAACTTATGAACTAACCTCTGATCAGCATATCCCACTACCATTGGCATAGTGGTAGAATAAGTGCAATCACGTGTGCCTCATATTATGTCAAAGATAAACGTCTCTAGTGATAAGGTGCGAACGTGTGGCTTTATGTGGTGGTCCGCACACCATGTTCCTGATGTTTAACAGAAATCTTGTAGTGCTGGCTAATGTTGTTCTTAATGCTGGCTAATGTTGTTCCAGCGATTTCATCAAATGGGTTCGCAGGTCAACGGGCTTTGCATCTTCGATGGTTGTGTGTTGTGCGCACTCCAAGCGTGACTTTGTTGCTCTATACACTTTAACTGTCAGCTCAGCAGAGGGTATTGTATGTCAGAGCCATTCCTGGTTTGCTAGGAGAGTGAGTCCTTCCTATCTTGATCCTAGTTGCACCAAAGCAGTGGTTGCCTATAATTGCACCTACTTCTCTGACCACTCTGTAGTTTCAAAAGGGCGAGATGATGTGGGAGAGATTCAAGCAGTGGTTGCAGCTGCATGAAAGTTTCGAAGGGCGAGGGATGCATGCAAAAGTGGAGGGCAGCTATGGGCTGATCTCCGTCACACAAACGAGTGATGTATGACAAGGATTATCCTTTAGTCTGAGTGTCTGACGCTCTGAATTTGGTGACTGCACTAACAAGGCCCACTTTTGATCATTTTCCACTCGGTGTATTGGCGATATGTAAGCTTGCACTCTGCTGTCGATGAAGCTTACAGAAACCTCGGCCATCCATTGTCTCTGCGAACGCAATTCAATTATTGGAGCTGCAGTGTAGTGTACCACAAGGGTGTTGAACATGGTAGTGTACATTCAATCGTGCTGAGCTGCTGATCTTGCTGCTGACTTCCTACCTGCAGATTTTGTGATTTTCCTTGTTTTTTTTAATCCAAAGTAGTTGCACGTCAAGGAATTACGACGATCCATCCATTAACTAGCAGTTCTATGTGTGTTGGAACTTTGGATACTAACAACTAGTATTCACATAAATATACAGACTAATAGGTGAACTGATTTTTAGTCCGTGCCCTAAATTACACGCACCAGGTGAGTCAACCAATGTGAAAAATAGGTGTCCAAGAACATATCTGGTGAATCAACCAAATTGAACAACAGGTCACAGGTGCCTATGAATCTATTAGGTGAATCAGCAAATTTGAGCAATGGGGGTCCATGAATCTGTTTTTAGTCAGATTCAAATACCACACCACGAAACTACTAGGCTAAAACTTTAGCTGATTATTTGTTTTTGATTTAAAGTACTCCTTCCGTTCTAAAAAATATAGTATTTTTAGCTCTCTTTTTTTCCGTTCACATTCAAATAAATGATAATGCATTCCTAGGTTAATCAATAAATTTATATTTAACAATAATACTATGTGTACGACTAGATTAATCCGACCGATGTACGACCAGCAAAAAACTACCATTGATTGAATGTGATTGTTGGGGACTTGTTCTCAAATGCTATAAATCAAGAACAAGACAACATAAAATGTTAAAGGTTAAAGCCCTTCGTCTTTCGAAGCATTATTCCCCTTAGGACATAATGATCTTCAGACGAAGGTCATGAAGGGCATACCTTCATGATTGCAGTGAGTAATAATGAAAGGAGAAGCATGTAAGACATAAAAAACAACATGAATGATTATGTAACATAATTGATTCCTCTTTTATTATATAATCATGGAAAAAACATGAATAATATTCAATTACAAAAGGTACCTTTGATTTGACAGAAGACGAACGTACAAGCGTGACGCAAAAGCAAATGCCAAGTCAGCGTGAATAGTACGGGAGTACTGTTCACTTATTTATAGGCACAGGACGCAGCCTATGAGAAATTACAATTATGCCCTTTACATTTACTATTGGCTTATAGAAAAATTTATGAGGACTGAACAGTCTTTTCCCTTTTAAGTCGGTTCCCTTTTCTGCGATTTAGCCGAAGCTCCCTTCCGCACAGCTTCGGAGCGACGGCAACCTTCGTCACGATCAAGCTTCTCATCGCGTATGCTTTTATCATAAATCCGAAGATACCTGTCCATAAACCATACTTGGAAGACATTGTTAAATTATGTTTTTGAGGACCTTCGAAGGACGAAGGCCCCCAACAGTAGCCCATCGCAGTATTAATTTGTTTAAGATAACGAATTCAAACTGCGATATGGACGAAGGCCTTAAGCCGAAGGTCCAAAAAACACCTTCCCTTTGCTAGAATAGCAACAGCCAATGACAGACGGGACCCTCCAATTTGGAGCGCGTCGATCGTATAAATAAGAACTCACCCTGACCACATTTGGTACGCTACTTGTCGCTTGCTTTGTTTGCTCAATTTTTTAGCTCTTGCTTACCAACGTTTGCCTAGTTTCTTAGACTTCCTAAGCTTCGGTTTTAAGGACGCATTTTTGCCATTTCCGAAGAGAAGATGTCTCAGGACAAAAAAGTTGCCGCTGAGACGAAGCTGACCGAAGAGGAGAAGCTCCTTGAGGAGAAGACTGCTGGATTTGTTGAGTCAATAGCAAAAACAAATACAGAGAAGATTACTAAAGAGATACTAGAAGGCTTGTCTGAAGATACTGATGATAGCGACAGCTATGATGTGGAGAGTGGAGGCGAAGACTCTAAAGATCGGCCTTGGCGACCAAGTCATACAGTCTTCGGGAAATCAACTATCAAACAGAGTCATCTTGATAATATGAGAGGAAGGTATTTTCGAGATATGTCTATTGTGAGGGCTGACGTAGACAGAGTCGTTCCTGCTCCCGAAGAAAACGAAGTTGTGATCTTCCGGAGCTTCTTCAAAGCTAGACTTCGGTTCCCGTTGAGCAGATTTGTGGTTGAAGTTTTAAAGACATACCAGATTTTCCTTCACAAGATCACTCCCAAATCAGTTATTAGAATGGGGATCTTCGTCTGGGCTGTGAGAAGTCAAGGTCTAGAGCCAAGTGCAAGATGTTTTTGCAGTATGCATGAACTTTCATATGAGATGAAGCCCTGGGGTAAAGAACAATATCATAACAATTTCGGTTGCTATAGCTTCGTTGCTCGCTCTGGCGCAAGCTACCCAGTGCCGACGTTTCGGAAGAGGTGGTCCGGAGCCTGGATGGAAGAGTGGTTTTATGTGAAAAATGATTTGAAGGCAAGAGAAGACATTAAAGATATCATCATGCCCCCCATCTAGTCTCGCTTCGGCCTCCGGAAGCCGAAGGTAGAAGTTGATGAAGCAGTCGAAGCATGCCGAAGGGCTTTCAGCACAGTTTGCTCTTTTATTGGGACCAGAGACTTACTTCAAGAACATGTAGCCTACAGGATATAGCCACTGATAGACAGCTGGGAAATGCTGAAAGAAATCATCACTAACCCTAGCGAAGGCGGCTTGGTTCGATTGAAATACACCTTCAGGTTTGGGGACCAGTTTGTTGAACCAGATGATGACTGGCTGAAGTGTGTTGAAAATACTAGCGATGAGTTACTTGGGGCATATTCCAAGTCCGAAGATAATGCACTATCTGCGGCCTTCGGGAGCCGAAAAAAGAAAAGATTAAATAGAGTTTTCGATGCTATTGGATTTGTGTACCCTGACTATAGCTACCCGCTACGGGGGCAGAAAAGAAAGGGTGCAACCTCTGGAAAGGTTGTTGCTTCGGCTGCTCCAAGCGAGCCTGCGTCGAAGAGTAAAAAGTTGAAAGTCCTCACCCACCGGGCCCGTTATATTGAGCCGGCCACGGTGCCCAAGTTTGGTGGGAAGACTTCTTCAGCTGCTGATCCGAAAGAGCCAATTCCTCCTACGCAAAAGGCTGAAGAACCGGCTACCATGCCGAAGGCACCCTCAGCCGAGTAGGCTGAGGCAAAGACTGGTAAAGATAAGGCCGAAAAGCCAAAGACTGAAGGAATAAAAATGTTAGAAGTTTTCAGCCCTTCGGCAGAAGTACCAATGCCGAAGATACAAAAAGGTCTTGCGGCCACTCCCAAAAGAAGAAGGATAGCAAGTGTACTAGATGTGCTAGAAACGGTAAAGGCTTCATGCTCTACTCCAGGGAAATTTACCAAGGCTACGAAAATGCAAATCGAAGCTAAAACAAAACTGACCAAAACCGAAGCTGCAATGAGCCAGGCTAGTGCCGAAGCCGGGCCTTCAGAGCCTGCTAAGAAAAAACCCTCGGAAATTAAAGAGAAGGCAGCGGAGGAAGAGGCTATAGAACAGACTTTTCCTGAAAAAGCTGCCGCTCCTGCTCCCGAAGCACCTTCCGAAGACCTTGATTATGTTATTCGACATGCTTCAGGAAAAAGATTATCTGAGGAAGAAATTTTTGAAGCTAGACACTATGCCCGAGAACTGAAATACCCGAAAGGGGACTTAGTGTTTAATGGTACGGATGAAGATGATTTCTTGTATTGTCTCCCAGACAACAAAGAATTATCCGTCTGCCGGGAGATGACCAGAAGTATGGGTTTTCCGAAGCTCGAAGCTGGCCTTTGTGCCATGACGAAGGCCGATCTTGCGGATAGCCTTGCATACAACAGTTTGAAGGTACAAAAGTTATGAATTTTGAAGCTTATGGATTCTGTAATAGAGTCTTTTATTCTCATGTTAATCCATTCATTCTTTCTTGTAGGGCTTAATACTTAGCAACGCCTTAAGGGCGCAAAAGAATGTTGAAGACGAGAGCTGCACTATTACTCTCAACAACCTTCGAACATAGGTTATTAAGCTGAGAAACAAAGCCACGGAAAAAGACAAAATTCTACTTACATTGGTGGACAAAGTAAAGGGGGATAAAGCTAACTTCAAGGCTCAATCTGAATTTCAAAAGAATGAGATTGAAGACCTTCGAAAACAACTAGCTAAGGCTAAATTAAAATGTGTTGTTGCTGAAGCTGACCGAGATGCCAGTGAGTACTGGAAAAATTATTTTGAAAAAACAGTTGCAGAGCTTCGCGCATCAAAAGAAAGATGTTTTGAAAAATCTGTGGAATGTGTAAAAAAGATAAAGACTAGCTTCGCCAACGTGGGCGCTTACTCAAACGAAGACAACTTCATACGGGGTGGCCCTGAGGGCGTCATCGAGTGGATCAGTAATGAAACCGAAGCTTTTGAGGAGATTTTGAGTGACCGCGGGGACGTCTGTGCATTCTCTGGTGCGAGGGGGTTGCAGCCATTTTGGAGAAGGCAGGTTGTGAACATGTTAAAACCTTGGCCCAGACCGAAGCTGCCTTCTTCGTCGACGATACGAAGGACCCCTCGGCCGAAGCGAGTTTAATAGGTGGAAAATTTTTCACTGATATCTGGGAAAATGGCGGCCGAGGGATGGCTCATGAAATAATGAAGAAGAGCGAAAAAGATATTCATGACGCTCGATAAGCTACGAAAGAAGATGAAAAAGCTGTGGAACTCGAAAGACGGATAGGTATCACTTAATGGCTTTTAGCTTTGTTGTTTATTTTTGTGACTTCGAACTAATTTATGTCTTCTACCGCAGCTGAACTATCTCCTCCCCCAGAGCCATTCGACCTACTGGCTGACCCAGAGACAAAGAAAGCAGTAGAAATTATTAATATGGCCGAAGCTATTATAGATGAAGTTGTTACCAAACTGCTAACCGAAGTTGCAGAAAAAGTTCTAAAGGAAGAAGAGTAGCTATTGTAAAAACATTTTCTAGAATATTAATGTAACATTTGCTGAACTATGTTTGTAATATTCGGTGCTTACAAGATTTGAATGTAATATATGAATTGCTTGTAATTCAGTTCTTTGCGATGCATGAAACTTTATGTACATATCGTTTTTGAGCCCTCGGCGAAAAAACACCTTCTCTTCTTTTCATGCTTCGTAAAGAAGAGTTTTTATGCCTCGTAAGAATCATCCACCCTTTGTAAAATCATCAATGCTTCGTAAAGAATAGATCCCTCCTTCCACATCAGAACTGATGAAGCTGTAACTCTCAGCTTACTTTGTGCCTTGGCATCTTTTCATTTTTTATAAAGCATTCTCCGAAGATCGGCCTCGCTTCCAATTGATGTTATTGATGTGATATGATGTATGATGTGATGCTATGCGATATGATGCGATGATATGATGCAAAGAATGATGCTAACGCCGAAGACACGTACCCACACTGAAACACGATATCTGCATTCCCTTAGGAACCATAAAAAATCTCTTTGACGTTTATTTTTCGACTTCACCGCTTATTTTTCGGTGTAAGTTCTGCATCCCCTTAGGAACGTCTTTTAAACTTCTTTGCCTTCTATTTCGGCGGTATTCGTGTTGACTTTTCGCGCTTTGCCTTATATTTCGGTGGTATTTGGCTCTGCATTCCCTTTGGAACGACTTTTGAGCAGAAAACTTACACTACGCTCCCTTGGGAACGACTTTTTGCAGCTTCGGCAAACTTACGCTGCGTTCCTTAGGAACAACTTTTGTAGCTTCGGTAAAACTTGCAATGTAAATTTTAGGTCTGCATTCCCTTAGGAACGACTTTTTAGCTTCGGCAGTTTTTGAGCTTCGTAGGTCTGTAGGAAAGATATATTTCATTATGACAAGAACGAAGCTATTACAAGAAATTAAAAGTGACAAGAAGACTAGATTTACACCAATTGTTCCTTATTAAAAAAGAAAATGACAATGAATGTAAAATGCTTTAGAGGTAGGACATCTCTCAATAGATGTGTTTTGACTCTGGCACAGTATTGTTGACTGTGCGAGCTTCGGATTCCTCCCTAAGCTCTCGCTGCTGATGAGTCTGATGGCTCCCTTCTGGCTGCTGACCTCGTGAATAGGCAGGTTGTAGTGGTGGTGGAGGTGGAAGTTATGGCCAAGAAGCCTGTGTCTAACTAGCCGAAGCAACAGAAGCTGCAGGATGATTACCCACATACTCTGGTATGTAGGGTGAGTGACACGAAGTAGTATGTAGGACCTGCTTTGGTTGACTTTGCCGGGCTTCGGCTTCTGCGATCTCCTTCTGCTTTTGGATGGTGATTTGGCACATTCTTGTAGTATGGCCCTTGTCTTCACCACAAAATAGACAGTAAATCTTCCTGGGTTGGTCCCCATATCTTCCTCCGAAGCCCCTGGCGCCTCTGCCTCTTGGAGCTGGCGGCCAAAAAGAGCTTTGTTGCTGCCCCGAAGATTGTGAAGAATATTGGGGCCTCTGCAGCTGACTTCCTCTGTCATCATTCTGAATGTTGTGAATTGACCTGACATGCCTCAGGTGTATTCTTCCTCCGAAGCCCCTGGTCATCTCGGAGAACCTATAAGCTTCCTCCCTTCTTTGGCGGAAGTCATTGTCAGCCCTGATATATTCATCCATCTTTTGAAGCAACTTCTCCAGAGTCTGTGGAGGTTTTCTGGCGAAGTACTGGGAAGTAGGTCCTGGACAAAGCCCCTTGATCATGGCCTCAATGACAATCTCATTGGGCACTGTATGCGCCTGTGCTCTAAGACGCAAGAACCTTCGGACGTATGCTTGAAGATACTCCTCATGGTCTTGCGTACATTGAAACAGAGTCTGAGCTATGACCGGCTTCGTCTGAAAGCCTTGAAAGCTTGTCAGTAGCATATCCTTAAGCTTCTGCCACGAAGTAATAGTCCCTGGTCGAAGAGAAGAATACCATGTTTGGGCCACATTCTGAACTGCCATGACGAAGGATTTGGCCATGACAACTACATTGCCTCCATATGAAGATATGGTTGCCTCATAACTCATCAAAAACTGCTTCGGATCCGAATGCCCATCATACATAGGGAGTTGAGGTGGTTTGTATGATGGGGGCCATGGGATAGCCTGCAGTTCTGCTGCCAAGGGAGAAGCATCATCAAAGGTAAAGGTATCATGATTATAATCATCATACCATCCATCCTCATTGAATAGGCCTTCTTGATGAAGCTCCTTGTGTTGAGGCCTTCGATCTTGTTTGTCTTGAGCAAGATGGCGTACTTCTTCAGTGGCTTCGTCAATCTGCCTTTGAAGATCAGCCAGTCGGGCCATCTTCTCCTTCTTCCTTTGTACTTGTTGATGGATTATCTCCATGTTTCTGATTTCTTGGTCCAACTCCTCCTCCTGGAGCGTTGGGCTAGTGGCCTTCCTCTTCTGGCTTCGGGCCTCTCGAAGAGAAAGGGTCTCTTGATTTGGGTCCAGTGGCTATAGTGCGGCAGTCCCTGGCGCTGAAGTTTTCTTCGGCGGCATGACGAAGGTCGATGCTTGCCGAAGGTGGTCGAAAAAGGGTTCACCGGAGGTGGGCGCCAATGTTGGGGACTTGTTCTCAAATGCTATGAATCAAGAACAAGGCAACATAAAATGTTAAAGGTTAAAGCCCTTCGTCTTTCGAAGCATTATTCCCCTTAGGACATAATGATCTTCAGACGAAGGTCATGAAGGTCATACCTTCATGATTGCAGTGAATAATAATGAAAGGAGAAGCATGTAAGACATAAAAAACAACATGAATGATTATGTAACATTATTGATTCCTCTTTTATTATATAATCATGGAAAAACATGAATAATATTCAATTGCAAAAGGTACCTTCAATTTGACAGAAGACGAAGATACAAGCGTGACGCAAAAGCAAATGCCAAGTCAGCGTGAACAGTATGGGAGTACTGTTCACCTATTGTCGGTGTTTCGGACCCGGGGGACCCTCAACCGGACCGACTGGTGAATTTAGTGTCGCGTGCCCCTGTCCAGATGGGTTGATGCAAGATGGAACACAAGCGAAGGGATGAGGCTTATATTATCTTGCACCGGGGGTGCTTGCAGTAGGGGTTACAAGCGTCGCGAGGGAGAGCGAGAGAGAGAGAGAGAGAGAGAGAGAGAGAGGATCCGGTCCTGAGGTAAGGTGTCTGAGTTAGCCTCCACCGCGTCTCTCCTACTCTGCCTGCCTCTACTCGCCCTTCTCCTTTTTCCTCTCTCTTTTTTCCTCCCCTTAGGAAGGCCCTGGGCATCCCCTTTTATAGATGCAAGGAGATAGTCCAGCTGTATAATGGGGGTGTAGCTATGTGCTAACGTGGTCGGCGGAGAAGTGCCTGAGCCCTGTATATGTGTTAACATGGCCGTCGGGGAAGTGCTTGAGCCCTGTAGAAGCGTAGCTGGCGGTGCGACCCAGGGTCCTGCTGACGTTTCTTTGCCTTCGTAGGGGGTTTGAGAACAACCAACGTCATGGACGCATGCAGGGAACCATCATTACCTGTTGCCGGAGTAACTTAGATGGGGCACTGGTCTTGTTCCTTCATAGTCTGAGGCGGCTAGCTAGGGTAGGGTAATGATGGATCCCCAATAGCGTAGTTGATCCGAGGGCGAGGCGGTGACTCCTCCGAGGCCGAGGCTGAGGTTAGGCGAGGCGGAGTCCTTCTCCCGAGGCCAAGGCTGAGGCCGAGGTCGGGGTCGGTCGAGGCGGAGACCTTCTGTTGCGCCCGAGGCCGAACTCGGGAAAGGCCGTGACTATTGTTAGTCTTTCCCTGGTGGCTAGCACAGTTGCCGGAGCGGGGTGAACAGTGCTGTTTTCCTGTCAGAACGGTCAGTGAAAGAGCGAAGTGACTGCGATCACTTCGACCTTGCTGACTGAGGCGCGCGTGTCAGGATAAGGTGTCAGGCGATCCCCGCATTAAATGCGCATGCGATACGGTCAGTTGGTAAGGCGATTTGGCCGAGGTCGCTGCACGACAAAGTTTGCCTGAGCTAGACTTCGAGCGAGCCGAGGGTGCGCCTACTGCCTGTGGAGACCCTCGGGCGAGGCGTGAATCCGCCTAGGACTACTGTTCCCGCCCGAGGCCGGGCTCGGGCGAGGCGAGATCGCGTCCCTTGGCAGGCGAGGCCTTGACTTGAACCGTGCTTATCAGTCTTTACGGTTTGTTCTGAATACGTTTTCCAGCCGTGTTTAGGAGTGTTGGGGGTACCCCTAATTACGGTACCCGGCAGTAGCCCCCGAGCCTCGAAGGGAGTGTAGGTACTCGCTTGGAGGTTCTGCCGGATTTTTGCAAGGGGGCCAGCCTTTCTTGGTTATATTTTGTTCCGATGGGTGCGCGCGAGCGCACCCGTCGGGTGTAGCCCCCGAGGCCTCGTAGGAGTGGTTTGACTCCTCTAAGGTCTTAATTATTTTTGTGATGTCTCGGCCGGCCTTGTTGTTCCCTCATGCGGCCTGGCCGCAGCCCGGGTGCATGGTCGGGCCCCGAGTTTTTAAGCTGGTTTGTCGACATGGTCGACAATTTGGCCGTAGCCTGGTGCGAGAGCAGCCCTCGAGCCTCTGCACGGAGCGAGAGGACGATCGAGGACCGTCTCGACTTTTGTTGTACGCCCCTTCGTCGCCTTTCCGCAAGGAGGAAGGGGGGAAGGCACCATGTTACCCTCGGAGGGCACCGAACACGGTGTTTCCAGTGAGTTGCTAATGGGTGATCCGAGTGGACGCCCGAGCCCCGTTCGATAAGGGTCGGCTAGTGGCCCAGAGGCGCGCTCCAAAAGTACCTACAGGGGATTTGCTGGACTCAGACCCATTTGATAGGGTCTGAGGGCTCGGTGCCTCCCTCCGGTGGGATTCCATTATAAATCGTTCCCGCTGGTCTCGGAAATGTCCTAGGGTACCTCGGGAGCGCAGCCCGAGCCTCGGCCATGTAACGGACATACCCAGGGTCATCCCTGACTCTGCGTGCTCTGGGGCGGCTGTCAAACCCTTTCGAGGGGCCAGCCTTCGAACCCCTTATCAGTAAAGGGCTCGGAGCCCGAGTGCTCTGGGGCGGTTGCCGCACCCTGCAAGGCGCAACCTTCGAACCCCTGATCAGTAGGAGGGCTCGGGGCCCGCTTCCTTCGCTGAGAAGGATCCTTTTGGAATATCCCCTTTTTTCGATCCCTGTGGCAAGAGAGAGAGAGAGGAAAAGGAATTAGCTTGTTGTTCCCTCATGCGGCCTGGCCGCAGCCCGGGTGCATGGTTGGGCCCCAAGTTTTTAAGCTGGTTTGTCGACATGGTCGACAATTTGGCCATAGCCTGGTGCGAGAGCAGCCCCCGAGCCTCTGCACAGAGCGAGAGTGAAAGTCGCCTAGAGGGGGTGAATAGGGCGAAACTGAAATTTACAAAGTTAATCACAACTACAAGCTGAGTTAGTGTTAGAAATATAATGGAGTCCGAGAGAGAGGGTGAAAAACAAATCGCAAGCAAATAAAGAGTGAGACACAAAGATTTGTTTTACTGAGGTTCGGTTCTTGCAAACCTACTCCCCGTTGAGGTGGTCACGAAGACCGGGTCTCTTTCAACCCTTTCCCTCTCTCAAACGGTCACTTAGACCGAGTGAGCTTCTCTTCTCAATCACACGGGACACTAAGTCCCCGCAAGGACCACCACACAATTGGTGTCTCTTGCCTTGGTTACAATTGAGTTTGTCACAAGAAAGAATGAGAAAGAAAAGAAGCAATCCAAGCGCAAGAGCTCAAATGAACACAAATGTCGCTCTCTCTAGTCACTATTTGATTTGGAGTGATTCCGGACTTGGGAGAGAATTTGATCTCTTTGGTTGTGTCTAGAATTGAATGCTATAGCTCTTGTAATGTGTTGGAAGTTGGAAGACTTGGATCCTATTGAATGTGGGGTCGTTGGGGTATTTATAGCCCCAACCACCAAACTAGCCGTTTGGTGGAGGCTGTTGTCGACGGGCGCACCGGACAGTCCGGTGCGCCACCGGACACTGTCCGGTCCGCCAGCCACGTCACCCGGCCATTAGGGTTCGACCGTTGGAGCTCTGACTGGTGGGGCCTCTGGGCTGTCCGGTGGTGCACCGGACAAGTCCTGTAGACTGTGCGGTGCGCTAGCTGCGCGTGCTCTGACCTCTGCGCGTGCAGGCGCGCATTAAATGCGTTGCAGTCGACCGTTGCGTGCGAAGTAGCCGTTGCTCCGCTGACACACCGGACAGTCCGGTGTGCCACCGGACGGTCCGGTGATTTATAACGGAGCTGCCTCCATTTTCCCGAAGGTGGCGAGTTCAGCGTCGAGTTCCCTGGTGCACCGGACACTGTCCGGTGGCACACCAGACAGTCCGGTGCACCAGACCAGGGTGCCTTTGGGTTGTCTTTAGCTCTCTTTGTTTGAACCCTTCCTTGGTCATTTTATTGATCTATTGTGTACCTTTGGCACCTGTAAAACTTATAATCTAGAGCAAACTAGTTAGTCCAATTATTTGTGTTGGGCAATTCAACCACCAAAATCAATTAGGAAAAGGTGTAAGCCTATTTCCCTTTCAATCTCCCCCTTTTTGGTGATTGATGCCAACACAAACCAAAGCAAATATAGAAGTGCAGAATTGAACTAGTTTGCATAATTGTAAGTGCAAAGGTTGCTTGGAATGAAACCAATAAATATTACTTATTAGATGCGCATGGATGGCTTTTCTTCTTATTAACATTTTGGACCACGCTTGCACCACATGTTTTGTTTTTGCAAATTCTTTTGTAAATTCTTTTCAAAGTCCTTTTGCAAATAGTCAAAGGTAAATGAATAGGATTTTGAGAAGCATTTTCAAGGTTTGAAATTTTCTCCCCCTGTTTCAAATGCTTTTCCTTTGACTAAACAAAACTCCCCCTTAATGGAATCCTCCTCTTAGTGTTCAAGAGGGTTTTAGATATTAATTTTGAAGAGGGTATACCAATTTGAAATTATATCAAAATAAGATATCAATTGAAAAACTTCTTTTGAATACCAAATAAAAGACTACATTTTTTGAAATTGGTGGTGGTGCGGTCCTTTTGCTTTGGGCTAATACTCTCTCCCCCTTTGGCATGAATCGCCAAAAACGGATGTATGAGTGAAATATAAGCCCTTTTTAAACTACTCTATCCCCCTTTGGACGGAAATAAAGGAGTGAAGATTATACCAGAGTTGGAGAGTTAGTGCGGAGCGACGGCGAAGGATGAATGATTCGATGGAGCGGAGTGGAAGCCTTGTCTTCGCTGAAGACTCCGTTTCCCTTTCAATCTATGACTTATCATGAAATGGACTTGAAAGAATATATTAGTCATAGCACATGAAAGAGATGATCAAAGGTATATATATGAGCTATGTGTGCAAAACATCAATAAAAATTCCTAGAATCAAGAATATTTAGCTCATGCCTAAGTTTGGTAAAAGTTTGTTCATCCAAAGGTTTGGTAAAGATATCGGCTAATTGTTCTTTGGTGCTAACATATGCAATCTCGATATCCCCCTTTTGTTGGTGATCCCTTAGAAAATGATACCGAATGGCTATGTGTTTAGTGCGGCTATGCCCCATGGGATTATCCGCCATGCGGATTGCACTCTCATTATCACATAGAAGAGGAACTTTGGTTAATTTGTAACCATAGTCCCTAAGGGTTTGCCTCATCCAAAGCAATTGCGCGCAACAATGACCTGCGGCAATATACTCGGCTTCGGCGGTTGAAAGAGCCACAGAATTTTGCTTCTTTGAAGCCCAAGACACCAGAGATCTTCCCAAGAACTGGCAAGTCCCCAATGTGCTCTTTCTATTAATTTTGCACCCTGCCCAATCGGCATCGGAATAACCAAATAAATCAAATGTGGATCCTCTGGGGTACCAAAGGCCAAACTTAGGAGTATAAACTAAATATCTCAAGATTCGTTTTACGGCCCTAAGGTGAGCTTCCTTAGGATTGGCTTGGAATCTTGCACACATGCATACGAAAAGCATAATATCCGGTCGTGAAGCACATAAATAGAGTAAAGAACCTATCATCGACCGGTATACCTTTTGATCTACGGATTTACCTCCCGTGTCGAGGTCGAGATGCCCATTAGTTCCCATGGGTGTCTTGATGGGCTTGGCGTCCTTCATCCCAAACTTGGTTAGAATGTCTTGAATGTACTTCGTTTGGCTAATGAAGGTGCCCTCTTGGAGTTGCTTCACTTGAAATCCTAAGAAATACTTCAACTCCCCCATCATCGACATCTCGAATTTTTGTGTCATGATCCTACTAAATTCCTCACATGTAGATTCGTTAGTAGACCCAAATATAATATCATCAACATAAATTTGGCATACAAACAAATCATTTGCAAGACTTTTAGTAAATAAAGTAGGATCGGCTTTTCCGACTTTGAATTCATTAGCAATAAGAAAATCTCTTAGGCATTCATACCATGCTCTTGGGGCTTGCTTGAGCCCATAAAGCGCCTTAGAGAGTCTATAAACATAGTTAGGATACTCACTGTCTTCAAAGTCGAGAGGTTGCTCAACATAGACCTCTTCCTTGATTGGTCCATTGAGGAAGGCACTTTTCACGTCCATTTGATAAAGCTTGAAGCCATGGTAAGTAGCATAGGCAAGTAAAATGCGAATTGACTCAAGCCTAGCTACGGGTGCATAGGTTTCACCGAAATCCAAACCTTCGACTTGTGAATATCCCTTGGCCACAAGTCGAGCTTTGTTCCTTGTCACCACACCATGCTCATCTTGCTTGTTGCGGAAGACCCACTTGGTTCCTACAACATTTTGGTTAGGACGTGGAACTAAATGCCATACCTCATTCCTCGTGAAGTTGTTGAGCTCCTCTTGCATCGCCATCACCCAATCCGAATCTTGGAGTGCTTCCTCTACCCCGTGTGGCTCAATAAAGGAAACAAAAGAGTAATGCTCACAAAAATGTGCAACACGAGATCTAGTGGTTACCCCCTTATGAATGTCGCCGAGGATGGTGTTCACGGGGTGATCTCGTTGAATTTCTTGGTGCACTCTTGGGTGTGGCGGCCTTTGAACTTGTTCATCCTCCTTGTCTTGTTCATTTGCATCTCCCCCTTGATCAATGTCGTCGTCTTGAGGTGGCTCATCTTCTTGATCTTCTTCTTCATCATCTTGAGCCTCATCCTCATCTTGAGTTGGTGGAGATGCTTGCACGGAGGAGGATGGTTGATCTTGTGCTTGAATGGGCTCTTCGGATTTCTTAGGACACACATCCCCAATGGACATGTTCCTTAGCACGATGCACGGAGCCTCTTCATCATCTAATTCATCAAGATCAACTTGCTCTACTTGAGAGCCGTTAGTTTCATCAAACACAATGTCACAAGAAACTTCAACTAGTCCAGTGGAGTTGTTAAATACTCTATATGCCCTTGTGTTTGAATCATATCCTAGTAAAAAGCCTTCTACAGCCTTAGGAGCAAATTTGGACTTTCTACCTCTTTTAACAAGAATAAAACATTTGCTACCAAAGACTCTAAAATATGAAACATTTGGCTTTTTACCGGTGAGGAGTTCGTAAGATGTCTTCTTGAGGATTCAGTGAAGATATAACCGGTTGATGGCGTAGCAAGCGGTGTTGACCGCCTCGGCCCAAAACCGATCCGAAGTCTTGTATTCATCAAGCATGGTCCTCGCCATATCCAATAGAGTTCTATTCTTCCTCTCCACTACACCATTTTGTTGTGGCATGTAGGGAGAAGAGAACTCATGCTTGATGCCCTCCTCCTCAAGGAAGCCTTCAATTTGTGAATTCTTGAACTCGGTCCCATTATCGCTTCTAATTTTCTTGATCCTTAAGCCGAACTCATTTTGAGCTCGTCTCAAGAATCCCTTTAAGGTCTCTTGGGTTTGAGATTTTTCCTGTAAAAAGAATACCCAAGTGAAGCGAGAATAGTCATCCACAATAACAAGACAGTACTTACTCCCGCCGATGCTTATGTAAGCGATCGGGCCGAATAGGTCCATGTGGAGGAGCTCGAGTGGCCTGTCAGTCGTCAAGATGTTCTTATGTGGATGATGAGCACCAACTTGCTTCCCTGCTTGGCATGCGCTACAGATCCTGTTTTTCTCAAAATGCACATTTGTTAGTCCCAAAATGTGCTCTCCCTTTAGAAGCTTGTGAAGATTCTTCATCCCAACATGGGCTAGTCGGCGATGCCAGAGCCATCCCATGTTAGTCTTAGCGATCAAGCAAGTATCGAGTTCAGCTCTATTGAAATCAACTAAGTACAGCTGACCCTCTAATACTCCCTTAAAAGCTACTGAATCATCACTTCTTCTAAAGACAGTAACACCTGTATCCGTGAAAAGACAGTTGTAGCCCATTTTACATAATTGAGATACGGAAAGCAAGTTGTAATCTAAAGAATCTACAAGAAAAACATTGGAAATAGAGTGGTCAGGTGATATAGCAATTTTTCCCAATCCTTTGACCAAACCTTGATTTCCATCCCCGAATGTGATAGCTCGTTGGGAATCTTGGTTTTTCTCGTAGGAGGAGAACATCTTCTTCTCCCCTGTCATGTGGTTCGTGCACCCGCTATCGATGATCCAACTTGAGCCCCCGGATGCATAAACCTACAAAACAAATTTAGTTCTTGATTTTAGGTACCCAAACAGTTTTGGGTCCTTTGACATTAGATACAAGAACTTTGGGTACCCAAACACAAGTCTTAGATCCCTTGTGTTTGTCCCCAACATACTTGGCAACTACTTTGCCGGATTTGTTAGTCAAAACATAAGATGCATCAAAAGTTTTAAATGACATGCTAGGTTCATTTGATGCACTAGGAGTTTTCTTCTTAGGCAATTTAGCATGTGTTGATTGCCTAGAACTAGATGTCTCGCTCTTATACATAAAAGCATGATTAGGACCAGAGTGAGACTTCCTAGAATGAATTCTCCTAATCTTATGCTCGGGATAACCGGCAGGGTACAAAATGTAACCCTCATTATCCTGAGGCATGGGAGCCTTGCCCTTAACAAAGTTAGACAATTTTTTAGGAGGGGCATTAAGTTTGACATTGTCTCCCCTTTGGAAGCCAATGCCATCCTTGATGCCAGGGCGTCTCCCACTATAAAGCATACTACGAGCAAATTTAAATTTTTCATTATCTAGCTCATGCTCGGCAATTTTAGCATCTAATTTTGCTATATGATCATTTTGTTGTTTAATTAAAGCCATATGATCATGAATAGCATCAATGTCAACATCTCTACATCTAGTGCAAATAGAAACATGCTCAACGGTAGATGTAGAGGGTTTGCAAGTTTTTAGTTCAACAATCTTAGCATGTAAAATATCGTTTTCACTTCTAAGATTGGAAATGGAAGCGTTGCAAATATCTAAGTCTTTAGCCTTAGCAATCAATTTTTCATTTTCAATCCTAAGGCTAGCAAGAGAGGCATTCAATTTTTCGATCTTAGCAATAGAAATAGCATGATCATTTCTAAGATTGGCATATGAATCATCACAAACATTTGAATCAACCTTAGCAATTAATCTAGCATTTTCATTTCTAAGGTTGGCAATAACATCATGGCACGTGCTTAGCTCACTAGTTAATTTTTTCACATTTTTCCATCTCTAGAGCATAAGCATTCTTAACCTTAACATGCTTCTTATTTTCCTTAATTAGGAAGTCCTCTTGGCTATCCAAGAGTTCATCCTTATTATGAATGGTGCTAATCAATTCATTTAACTTTTCCTTTTGTTGCATGTTAAGGTTGGCAAAAAGAGTAAATAAATCATCCTCATTATCACTAGAATTAGCCTCATCACTAGAGGTGGCATATTTAGTGGAGGATTTAGATTTAACCTTTTTCTTTTTGCCGTCCTTTGCCATGAGGCATTTGTGGCCGATGTTGGAGAAGAGAAGTCCCTTGTTGACGGTGATGTTGGTGGCATCCTCGTCAGAGGAGGAGTCGGTGGAGCTCTCGTCGGAGTCCCACTCGCGGCACACATGGGCATCGTCGCCCTTCTTTTTGTGGTACCTCTTCTTTTCCTTTCTTCTCCCCTTCTTGTCGTCGCCCCTATCACTGTCACTAGAGATAGGACATTTTGCAATAAAGTGACCGGGCTTACCACACTTGTAGAAAACCTTCTTGGAGCGAGGCTTGTAGTCCTTCCCCCTCCTTTGCTTGAGGATTTTTCGAAAGCTTTTGATGATTAAAGCCATCTCCTCATTGTCGAGCTTTGAGGCGTCGATGGGGAGCCTACTTGGTGTAGACTCTTCCTTCTTCTCCTCTGTTGCCTTGAATGTGACAGGTTGTGCCTCGGGCGTGGAGGAGGTGCCTTGCTCGATGATTTTCTTTGAGCCTTTAATCATTAGCTCAAAGCTCACAAACTTCTCTATGACTTCCTCGGGAGACATTAGCTTGTATCTAGGATCACCTCGAATTAATTGAACTTGCGTAGGGTTAAGAAAAACGAGGGATCTTAGAATAACCTTGACCATCTCATGGTCATCCCATTTGGTGCTCCCGAGGTTGCGCACTTGATTCACCAAGGTCTTCAAGCGGATGTACATGGCTTGCGGATCCTCTCCTTGGTGAAGCATGAAGCGACCGAGCTCCCCATTGATCGTCTCCCGCTTGGTGATCTTGGTCACCTCGTCTCCTTCGTGTGCGGTCTTGAGCACGTCCCAAATTTCCTTTGCGCTCTTCAACCCTTGCACTTTATTATACTCCTCTCGACTTAGAGAGGCGAGGAGTATAGTAGTGGCTTGGGAGTTGAAGTGGTGGATTTGGGCCACTTAGTCCGAATCGTAGTCCTCATCCCAGAGGATGGTACCTGTACACCAAACTCAACAACATTCCAAATGCTTGTGTGGAGTGAGGTTAGATGATGCCTCATTTTGTCACTCCACATATTATAATCTTCACAGTCAAAAACCGGTGGTTTGCCTAATGGAACGGCGAGTAAAGGAGTACGCTTTGAAATACGAAGGTAGCGTAGGGGAATCTTACTATACTTCTTGCGCTCATGGCGCTTAGAAGTTATGGACGGCGCGTCGGAGCCGGAGGTGGATGGTGATGAAGAATCGGTCTCGTAGTAGATCACCTTCCTCATCTTCTTTTTCTTGTTGCCACTCTGATGCGACTTGTGGGAAGAGGATTTCTTCTCCTTCCCTTTGTTGCGGGACTCTCCCGTTGGAGCCTTCCCGAGGCTTGTAGCTGGCTTGTCGCCGGTCACCATCTCCTTCTTGGCATGATCTCCCGACATCACTTCGAGCGGTTAGGCTCTAATGAAGCACCGGGCTCTGATACCAATTGAAAGTCGCCTAGAGGGGGGTGAATAGGGCAAAACTGAAATTTACAAAGTTAATCACAATTACAAGCCGGGTTAGCGTTAGAAATATAATGGAGTCCGAGAGAGAGGGTGAAAACAAATCGCAAGCAAATAAAGAGTGAGACACAAGGATTTGTTTTACTGAGGTTCGGTTCTTGCAAACCTACTCCCCGTTGAGGTGGTCACGAAGATCGGGTCTCTTTCAACCCTTTCCCTCTCTCAAACGGTCACTTAGACCGAGTGAGCTTCTCTTCTTAATCACACGGGACACTAAGTCCCCGCAAGGACCACCACACAATTGGTGTCTCTTGCCTTGGTTACAATTGAGTTTGTCACAAGAAAGAATGAGAAAGAAAAGAAGCAATCCAAGCGCAAGAGCTCAAATGAACACAAATGTCGCTCTCTCTGGTCACTATTTGATTTGGAGTGATTCCGGACTTGGGAGAGGATTTGATCTCTTTGGTTGTGTCTAGAATTGAATGCTATAGCTCTTGTAATGTGTTGGAAGTTGGAAGACTTGGATCCTATTGAATGTGGGGTGGTTGGGGTATTTATAGCCCCAACCACCAAACTAGCCGTTTGGTGGAGGCTGCTGTCGACGGGCGCACCGGACAGTCCGGTGCGCCACCGGACACTGTCCGGTGCGCCAGCCACGTCACCCGGCCGTTAGGGTTTGACCGTTGGAGCTCTGACTGGTGGGGCCTCTGGGCTGTCCGGTGGTGTACCGGACAAGTCCTGTAGACTGTCCGGTGCGCCAGCTGCGCATGCTCTGACCTCTGCGCGTGCAGGCGCGCATTAAATGCGTTGCAGTCGACCGTTGCGCGCGAAGTAGCCATTGCTCCGCTAACACACCGGACAGTCCGGTGTGCCACCGGACATTGTCCGGTGCATACACCGGACGGTCCGGTGATTTATAGCGGAGCGGCCTCCATTTTCCCGAAGGTGGCGAGTTCAGCGTCGAGTTTCCTGGTGCACCGGACACTGTCCGGTGGCACACCGGACAGTCCGGTGCACCAGACCAGGGTGCCTTTGGGTTGTCTTTAGCTCTCTTTGTTTGAACCCTTCCTTGGTCATTTTATTGATCTATTGTGAACCTTTGGCACCTGTAAAACTTATAATCTAGAGCAAACTAGTTAGTTCAATTATTTGTGTTGGGCAATTCAACCACCAAAATCAATTAGGAAAAGGTGTAAGCCTATTTCCCTTTCAGAGAGGACGATCGAGGACCGTCTCGACTTTTGTTGTACGCCCCTTCATCGCCTTTCCGCAAGAAGGAAGGGGGGAAGGCACCGTGTTACCCTCGGAGGGCACCGAACACGGTGTTTCCAGTGAGTTGCTAACAGGTGATCCGAGTGGACGCCCGAGCCCCGTTCGATAAGGCTCGGCTAGTGGCCCAGAGGCGCGCTCCAAAAGTACCTGCAGGTGATTTGCTGGACTCGGACCCATTTGATAGGGTCCGAGGGCTCGGTGCCTCCCTCCGGTGGAATTCCATTACAAAATCGTTCCTGCTGGTCTCAGAAATGTCCTAGGGTACCTCGGGAGCGCAGCTCGAGCCTCGGCCATGTAACGGACGTACCCAGGGTCATTCCTGACTCTGCGTGCTCTGGGGCGGCTGTCGAACCCTTCCGAGGGGCCAGCCTTTATATCTCGCCCGGGCCTTTATATATCCGGAAGAGGGGCCAGCGGCAGTTCTTTACCCTGCCATTTGCGCTTGCCTTCCGCTTTGGTTTCCGCAACCAGAGAGAAAGGCCAGAGAAGAGAAAACTGCGCACCTCATCCCCTCCGCCTCCACCACTTCCATTCGGCGATGGCTGATAAGGCGACCGACGTTCCGCCGCGCGACTCGTGGCTCTTCTCCACCGTTACTGTGGAGGATCTGGAGGCCCTTGTTTCCGACGGTTTGCTCCGTCCTCTTTCCAGCGGGCCGCAGCCTGAGTGGATGGCACCTGGGAGCGAGGCCGACCCGACTCCGCCGCCGGGGTATGTGGTCAGTTTCAGCCCCTTCCATGAGCGGGGGTTTGGGATGCCGGCGAGCCGCTTGGAGCTCGTTATCTTGTAGCCCCTCCTGTGTGGAGGTAGTTCATTCCCACGGGAATGGAGCTGGGTCCCATTTGTAAGGGAATGTAAGAGCAAAGTGTAATTGCCCTAAGTACTGAGATATCTGTTGTAGGTCGGGAAAGCCACCGAGGGTGCTGACGACATCTACGTAGCACAGTTATCCCGAGTACATGTGTTTGTTTTCTGTGGCTGCCGAGGCCTGAACATTTGGGTATTTGTGTGTAAAGCCATGTTTCTTTCCTCTTATTTCGAGCATTAAGACTTGTTCGTCGGTAGCAGAATCACTTATCCGAGCATGAGTTACCTTTCGCGGAAGGTGACGATTAAGGTATTCGTATCCCAGAGGCGTAGGAGTCCCTTGGCTCGGTCGGCCTTGCTGTTCAAGGTCTCTCTTGTCGTTTTTAGGATTCCGCCATCGATGTAGTCGAAAGGCACGAAAGTCGTTTTGGTAGAAAAACTTTTCTGAGGAAAGTTTGGCCGCAGAGGGGGTTCCCCCTTTCTAGACCCCGAGGCGACCGCTCGGGCCGGGACCCTTGCGGAGGGTCTGGCCGTGGCCGTCGGGTCTGCTTGGTCCGCCCAAGCTAAGGCCTCGCAGCAGCGTGTCCGGGCCGAAGGTTGTTTCGCCCGCTTTGTGACTTTGGTTTAGCTTCGTCTTTCTCCTCGTGTTTGAAGAACGTTGTCCGGCTGTCTGCAGGGTTCAAGACGGCTCTTAGCGAGTCCGTTAAGAACTGCAAGGCGCTTGCCCAGGCGGCTGAGCAGAAGGAGGCTGACCGCGTGGCCATGTCCGAGGCTATATCGGCCTTTTGCCGGGCCTTTGGCCTCGACGACGTCCCCTCGGGAAGCTCCCCCCAGAGTCACCTGCGGGCCTTGGGCGGCCATGTGCGCAGCAGACTCCGCGGGGCGCTGCACCATGGTGTTAGGCGGGCCTTCACCGTGCTCGCCTCCCACTACGACGTGGATCTGGAGCGAGTGAGCGAGGGGTACTGCTTACCCGACGAAGAGGAGGTTGCCTTAGCCGAGGTCCAGAGGCTTGACGCGGCTGTCGAGGGCCCAAGCGCGGTGCTGGCTTCCTCCTTCGAGGTGGAGGTCCTTCCGCCCGTGTCGCCGCCTGAGGCCGGGCCAGATTCTGCCGAGGGTGGAAATGACGTCGAGGGTGCTGCTCCTCCCCCTGACGATGTCTGAGCCTGCAGGAACATTTTGTTTTAAGTATGCGTATGTTTCTTGCGGCCATTGAGGCCTAAACATTTTCAATGTTGAGGTTTAAAGCTACGTTTTCTTTCCTCTCGTTTCGAGCATTAGGACTTGTTCGGTAGCAGAGTCACTTATCCGAGCGTGAGCTACCCTTCGTGGTAGGTGACGAGTGAGGTATCCGTATCCCGGAGGTGTAGGAGCCCCTCGACTCAGTCGGCCTTACCGTTCAAGGTCTCTCGCGTCGTTTTTAGGATTCCGCTATCGATATAGTCGAAGTGGTACGAAAGTCGTTTTCTACCCGAGCGTTAGGACTTGTTCGGTAGCAGAATCACTTATCCGAGCGTGAGCTGCCTTTCGCGGAAGGTGATGAGTGAGGTATCCATATCCCAGAGGCGTAGGAGTCCCTCGGCTCGGTCGGCCTTGTCGTTCAAGGTCTCTCGCGTCGTTTTTAGGATTCCGCTATCGATATAGTCGAAACGCACGAGAGACGTTTTGGAACTTTTCCGAGGAAAATTTGACGCAGAGGGGGTTCCCCCCTTCTAGCCCCCGAGGGAGGGTCGGTTTTTGCTGAGGCAAGGCTGATCCTCCCTTAACAGCTAGAATTTTTATTTGTATATGTAAAGGGACCAAGGTACATAAACGACTTGAAACATTTTAAGGGTAAAAGCGACATAGCTGTTCGATGTTCCAAGCGTTGTTGTAGACCTCGCCTTGATCGTTAGCCAGCTTGTATGTCCCGGGCTTCAAAATCTTGGCGATGATGAATGGCCCTTCCTAGGGGGAGTAAGCTTGTGGCGCCCTCGGGCGTCTTGTCATAGCCGAAGCACCAAATCTCCCACTTGGAAGCCTCGGGGCGGAATCCTTCGGGTGTGGTAGCATCGCAGGGACTGCTGATACCGCGCCGAGTGTAGCAAGGCTACGTCCCGAGCCTCTTCTAGCTGGTCCAGTGAATCTTCTCGGCTGGCCTGGTTGCCTCGGTAGTCGTAAGCCTTCGTCCTCGGAGAACCGTATTCCAAGTCCGTGGGTAAGATGGCCTCGGCCCCATAGACTAGGAAAAACGGCGAGAAACCCGTGGCTCGGCTCAGCGTCGTCCTCAGACTCCAAACCATCGAGGGCAACTCTTTTATCCACCGCTTGCCAAACTTGTTGAGGTCGTTGTAGATCCTCGGCTTTAGTCCCTATAAAATCATGCCATTGGCGCGCTCCACTTGCCCATTTGTCATTGGGTGAGCTACGGTGGCCCAGTCCACATGGATGTGGTGGTCTTCGCAGAAGTCTAGGAACTTTTTCCTAGTGAACTGCGTGCCATTGTCGGTGTTGATAGAGTTTGGGATCCCAAAGCGATGGATGATATTTGTAAAGAACGCCACCGCCTGCTCGGACCTGATGCTGGTTAAGGGTCAGACTTCGATCCACTTGGAGAATTTGTCGATGGCGACCAGCAGGTGCGTGAAGCCCTCGGGTGCCTTCTGCAAGGGACCGACGAGGTCTAGACCCCACACAGTGAACGACCAAGTGATAGGTATTGTTTGTAGAGCCTGAGCAAGCAGGTGTGTTTGTCTCGCGTAGAATTGACACCCTCGGCAGGAGCGTACAATCCTAGTGGCGTCAACCACTGCGGTCGGCCAGTAGAAACCTTGTCGGAAAGCGATTCCTATGAGGGTCCGAGGCGCCACATGGTGACCGCAAGCCCCCGAGTGTATTTCTTGCAACAGCTCCTGTCCTTTGGCAACGGATATGCATCGTTGGAGAATGCTTGAGGGGCTGTGGTGGTACAAGTCCTTTTCATCACCTAGCAAAACGAATGACTTGGCGCGCCGAGCCAGTCGCCGAGCTTTGGCCTTGTCGAGGGGCAGCTCTCCTTGGAGGAGATATTCCAGGTACGGGGTCTGCCAGTTTGGGACTGGTGTGACCCCATTCCGCTCTCCCTCGACGCGCAGGGCCTCACCCTTGGCGGCCGAGGGTACCTCGGGCTGGGCCGAGGTCCCCTCGGGTTCGGGCGCGTCGTCGATTTTGACAGATGGTTGATATATATCCGTAGAGAAGACATTCGAGGGAACCGTCATTCGCCCCGAGGCTATTTTCGCCAGCTCATCTGCGGTCTCGTTGTACCGCCGAGCAACATGGTTGAGTTCTAGCCCGTAGAACTTATCTTCCAAACACCGAACTTCGTCATAGTAGGCCTCCATTTTTTGGTCGTGGCAGTGAGAGTTCTTCATGACTTGGTCAATAACGAGCTGCGAGTCGCCACGAGTGTCGAGGCGCTGAACCCCTAGCTTGACGGCAATGCGCAGTCCATTAACCAAGGCCTTGTACTCGGCCACGTTGTTTGACGCCAGAAAATGGAGGCGCAGCACGTAGCGCACATGTTTCCCGAGGGGTGAGATGAAGAGCAAGCCTGCGCCTGCTCCGGTTTTCATCAACGACCCGTCGAAGTACATGGTCCAAAGTTCGGCCTGGATTGGGGCCGCTGGCAACTGGGTGTCTGTCCATTCTATTAGGAAGTCGGCCAAGACTTGGGATTTTATGGCCTTCCGAGGTGCAAATGAGAGTGTTTCGCCCATGAGTTCCACTGCCCATTTCGCTATCCTACCCGAGGCTTCTCGGCACTGGATGATCTCTCCCAGAGGGAAAGATGACACCACAGTAACCGGATGGGACTCGAAGTAGTGTCGCAGCTTCCGCCGTGTTAGGATCACTGCATACAACAGCTTCTGGATTTGCGGGTAGCGGACTTTGGTCTCGGATAGCACCTCGCTGATGAAGTAGACTAGCCTCTGGACGAGTAGTGCATGCCCTTCTTCTTGTCTCTCGACTACGATCGCGGCGCTGACCACCTTAGTGGTTGTGGCGACGTAAATCAAGAGGGCTTCTTCCGCAGTGGGGGGCACCAAGATGGGCGCATTAGTAAGGAGTGCCTTTAAGTTTCCGAGGGCTTCCTCGGCCTCAGGAGTCCAAGTGAAGCGCTCGGTGTTGGGGACTTGTTCTCAAATGCTTCGGATTAAGAACAAGGCAACATAAAAAGTGTTAAATGATAAAGTCCTTCGTCCCTTGAAACATTATTTCCCTTCGGGATATAATGTGTTTCGGACGAAGGTCACAAACAACATATCTTCGTAAGCTGAATAAATTATGACGAAGAACTTACATGCAACATAAAAGGTAATATAAACATTTAAATATTATCACAACGTCATTTCTATTTTATTTTATTATCATATAAAAATAGAAATGATTTCAGATTACAAGTGTACCTTCGGATTGCAGGAAGGCAAAAGTACAAAGATGACGGAAAGCAAATGCCAAGTCAGCGTGAACAGTACGGGAGTATTGTTCATCTATTTATAGGCGTGGGACGCAGCCCATGTAAAATTACATTCATGCCCATTACATTTGCTAATGACTTATGGGAGTCTATCAAGGCTTAAGTAGTCTTTTCATCTTTAGGTCGGTTCCCCTTTCTGCTATCGCGACGAAGCTTTCCTGCGCATAGCTTCGGCTGTGCACCATCCTTCGTACAGCATGGCAATCCGCCCGTCCTTCATCTCAATCCCCCTTCGTCTGGCTTAGGCTTCGTCCTGACCGTACTCCATGTTCATAATCTGAGTCCGAAAATACCTGTTCATATAATTCACTTGGAAAACATTGTCAAATCTTGTTTTTGAGGACCTTCGGAGGACGAAGGCCCCCAACAGTAGCCCCTCGCAATATTAATTTGTTAGTGATAAATTCAGATTGCGATATGGACGAAGGCCTTAAGCCGAAGGTCCGAAAAAACACCTTCCCTTTGCTAGAATAGCAAAAGTCACTGACACCTGGGACCACACAGTTTCTGTCATATCGAGTGTATAAATAGGAGCCCGCCACATTTGATTTGGCACGCTCTCTTTGCCATCTGTTTTTCCTGCTTATAAAGCTTTCTGCCCAAAAATATTTGTTTTCTTTCCTAGTTTTAAGCTTCGGAAGCGAGAAGTAAGATTTCCGAAGGGATGTCTGAGGAGAAGAAGGCTGGTGTCGAGATGAAGCTAAGTCTCTCTGAAGAGAAGAACCTGGGCTTTCTTGAGGCAATGTCGAAGACCAATACAGAAAAGATTACCAAAGATATTTTAGAAGGTTTATCTGAAGATACTGGTGACAGCGACAGTTATGATGTAGAAAGCGGCGGGGGAGAGTCCGAAGATCGACCATGGCGGCCAAGTCACTCGGTTTTCGGGAAAACCACTATTAAGCAGAGTCATATTGACAATATGAGGGGGAGATATTTTCGAAATATATCTATTGTGAGGGCTGATGCTAGAGAAAAAACTTCTCCTACCCCCGAAGAAGATGAAGTCGTGATCTTCCGAAGCTTTCTCAAGGCTGGGCTTCGGTTCCCCCTAAGCAGCTTTGTTGTCGAAGTCCTGAAGACATTTCAAATCTACCTTCATCAAATTACTCCCGAAGCTATCATAAGAATGGGAATCTTTGTCTGGGCTGTGAGAAGCCAAGGTTTAGAACCAAATGCTAAAAGCTTTTGCAAAATTTATGAGTTGGTATATGAGACGAAGCCCTGGGGGAAAGAACAATATCACAACAACTTTGGTTGTTACAGCTTCGGTGCCCGCTCCGGGTCAAGCTGCCCCGTGCCAACCTTTCGGAAGAGGTGGCCCGGTGCCTGGATGACAGAATGGTTCTATGTAAAGAATGACTTGACAGCGCAGGAAGATGTTAAAAGTATCATTATGCGCCCTATCTGGCAACGCTTCGGACTCCGAAAGCCGAAGGTTGAAATGGATGAAGCGGCCGAAGAATGCCAAAGAGCCTTCGGCGTAATCTGCTCTTTTATTGGGACAAGGGATCTGGTCCAAGAGCATATTGCCTTCAGGGTGTGGCCACTTGCAGGAAAGTGGGAAATGCCGAAGGAGACCATCAAAGAGTCTGACGAAGGTGGACTGGTCAGACTAAAATACACATTCAAATACGGGGATAAGTTTGTTGAACCTGATGACGACTGGTTAAAAAGCATTGAAACCTTAAGTGACGAACTGCTTGGGGTATATTCGAAGGCCGAGAATACTGCATTATCGGCAGCCTTCGGAGGCCGAAAGAAGAAGAGGCTCAACCGGGTATTTGATGCAATCGGGTTTGTCTACCCTAACTATCATTATCCGGTGCCAGGCCGCAAAAGAAAAAATACTTCTCCTGCAACAGAAGTTGCCACAGGTGCTTCTAGTGAGCCAGCGCCGCAAAGAAAAAAGATGAAGGTGCTCACCCACCGGGCACGTTTTATTGAGCCGGCCACAGTGCCTGAATTTATCGGTGAAGTCTCTTTGGCCACTGAAACTACAGAGCCAGCTCCAGTGCCGAAGATCGAAGAAAAAACTGAAGCACCTTCAGCAGAGAAGGCAGAAAAACCGAGAATTGAAGGACCAAAAATATTGGAAATCTTAAGTCCTTCAGCAAGTGTTGAGACAATAAAAAATCAAAAGGGTCCATCGGTGACCCCGAAAAGAAAAAGAATGGTGAACGTGCTAGATGTTTTGGAGACAATTAAGTCTTCAAGCATAACTCCAAAGAAAACTGTTGAACTTTCTGAAGTGTCTACTGAAGCTTTAGTTGCTGAAGCTTCAAAGCAACAACTTGAAGCTGAAGCTGGGCCTTCAGAGCCCACCAAGGAACAACCTTTGGAAACCGAAGAAAAAATAAAAATGTCAGAGCCAATTTTGGTTGAAGAAATTGACACTGCCGCCCCCGAAGCACCTTCCAACATATGCGATTACATTGTGCGACATGCTTCGGGGAAGAAATTATCTGAAGAAGAGATTTATGAAGCCAATCACTATGCCAGAGAATTAAAATATCCGAAGGGGGCACTAGTGTTCAATGGGACAAACGAAGATGACTTCCTATACTGCCTCCCTGACAACAAAGAATTATCTGTCTGCCGGGAGATGGCTAGGAGTATGGGGTTTCCGAAGCTTGAAGCTGGACTATGCGCTATGACGAAGGAGGATCTTGCGGATAGCCTTGCTTATAATAGTCTGAAGGTACAAGAACTGCGTATTTGGAAACTTTATGATTTGAAATCTATTATTTTATTCTTATACTAATTTTTTACATATAGGGTTTAATACTAAGCAACGCGCTGAGAGCGCAAAAGAATGCCGAAGACGAGAGCTATGAAATTGCCTTCAACAACCTTCGGACAGAGGTTATCAAACTAAGGAACGAAGCCCTGGAAAAGGACAAAATTCTAGTTACATTGGTGGATAAAATAAAGGAGAACGAAGCTGCATTTAAAGCACAAATTGCTGCTCAAAAGCACGAGATTGACGATCTTCGGAAGCAATTGGCCCGGGCGAAAGAAGAACGCATACTTGAAGAAACGAGACGGGAATGTAGCGACCAATGGGCTAATCATTTGGAAGGAACCATTGAAGAGCTTCGGTCTTCTAAGAAAAGGTGCTACGAAAAATCCATGGAATGTGTAAAGAAAATAAAAACCAGCTTCGCCAGCGTTGGCGCATTTTCGAGTGAGGAAGATTTTGTGAGAGGTAACCCAGAAGGACCGATCGAATGGATCAGCCATGAGGCTGAAGCCTTCGAAGAAATTCTAAACAGTCGCGGAGACATTTGTGCCTTCTCGGGTGCCAGGGGGATTGCTACTATGCTGGAGAAAAAAGGCTGCGATCATGTTAAGGCTCTTGCACAATCCGAAGCCAGTTTATCTCCTGAAGATATTAAAGATCCCTCGGCCGAAGCTAGCCAGGCTGGTGGAAAATTTTTCACCGACATCTGGGACAATGGTGGCCGAGAAATGGCCCGAGAAATTATTCAGAAGAGTGAGAAGGGCATTCACGACGCTAGAGAAGTAGCTAAGGCCGCTGACAAAAGCTCAGAGCCCGAAGGGCAAATAGGTATTAGCTAATGGTTTTTATTGTGTTTGATTTTAAACTTCGTTCGCAATTTGTAATAGCAATGTGGCCGTATCCTGTCCTCCTTCAGATCCTACTAAAGCGTCTCCGGGCCCCCACCCGAAAGGAGACGAGGAAATTAGAAAGATGGCTGAAGCTATCATGGATGAAGTTGTTAACCGACTCCTGAACGAAGCTGCAGAAGTTGTTTTAAGAGAAGATTAAGCACTATTGTAAAAACTTCTAAAATGAAATATGTGTAACATTTTGTAACCCTGTAATATATTTGCTTTTAATGATTCGATTCTTTACGATGCATGAAACTTTACATACGTACCGTTTTTGAGCCTTCAGCGAAAAAACACCTTCCCTTCTTTTCATGCTTCGTGAAGATAGAAAAACTTTTATGCATCACAACATCCATAGCGCTCTGATGAAAATATCCAAACTTCGTGAAAACATTCTCCGAAGCTATATTCCGAAGATTTTCACTTTCTCAAAGCATCCTTCCGAAGGTCGATACTGTGTTCCCTTCTTTTGCCATATGCAACATGATGTATGATGCTTATGCTATGCAAAATGATGTGATGATGTTATGTTATGTAGATGACATTGATTCCGAAGATACACACATATCCCCGTAAAACACACAACCTTTTTGTATCAGCGCTGACTTTTCGCTGTAAGCTCTGCATTCCTTTAGGAACGACTTTGGAGCTTCTTCGCCTTTTACTTAGGCGGTATCAGCGTTGACTTTTCGCTGTAAGCTCTGCATTCCCTTAGGAACGACTTTGGAGCTTCTTCGCCTTTTACTTTCGGCGGAATCAGCGTTGACTTTTCGCTGTATGCTCTGCATTCCCTTTGGAACGACTTTGGAGCAGAAAACTTACACTGCGCTCCCTTTGGAACGGCTTTTTGTGACTTCAGCAACTTACTCTGCGTTCCTTAGAACGACTTTTTGTTGCTTCGAAGGATTTTTAATAATTCGAAGGTCCTCCTTGTTATCGCAAATTTTTAAGCTTCAGCAACTTAAGCTTGTGGAGAAAATAGGTTTTCCTCGTGGCCAACAACGAAACTATTACATGAAAACTAAAAAAATGTTCTTTATTACACAGAAAATAGAACTGAATGGAAAAGACTGCTATCAAGGTAGGATATTTGTCAATAGATGTGCTTCGACTCTGGCACAGTGCTATTGACTGTGCGAGCTTCGGATTGTTCTCTGAAGTCCCTTTGGTGTGGAGCATATTGGCTCCCTTCTGGCTGTTGGCCTTGTTGCAGTGGTGGTGGAGGCGGAGGCTGTTGCCAGGAAGCTTGAGGTTGACTCGCCGAAGCAACAGAGACTGCAGGGTGGTTGCCTACGTATTCTGGGATGTAAGGCGGATGGTACGAAGCAGTATGCATGACCTGCTTCGGCTGAGCTTGTTGTGCTGCAGCTTCGGCTATCTCCTTTTGCTTCTGGATGGTAACATGGCACATCCTGGTGGTATGGCCCTTGTTTTCACCACAGAACAAGCAAAATATTCTCCTTGGTTGATCTCCAAATCGTCCGCCGAAGCCCCTGGCGCCTCTGCCTCTTGGAGCTGGTGGCCGGAAGAAGCTTTGCTGTTGCCCCGAAGCCTGTGAGGAGCACTGCGGTCTGTGCTGCTGACTCCCCTTATCATCATTTTGAGTAGAGTTATGGATTGACCTGACATGCCTCGGATAGAATCTTCCTCCGAAGCCCCTGGCCATTTCAGAAAACCTGAAAGCCTCCTCCCTTCTTTGGCGAAAATCATTGTCGGCACGAATATACTCGTCCATCTTCTGGAGCAGCTTCTCCAAAGTTTGAGGAGGCTTCCTAGCAAAGTACTGAGCTGAAGGTCCAGGCCGAAGTCCCTTGATCATGGCCTCAATGACAATTTCGTTGGGCACCGTTGGTGCCTACGCCCTCAAACGCAAGAACCTTCTGACATACGCCTGAAGGTATTCTTCGTGATCCTGAGTGCACTGAAACAAGGCCTGAGCAGTGACCGGCTTCGTCTGAAACCCTTGGAAGCTGGTTAACAACATGTCCTTCAGTTTTTGCCATGAAGTGATCGTTCCTGGTCGAAGGGAGGAATACCAGGTTTGAGCAACACTCCTGACAGCCATAACAAAAGACTTTGCCATGACTGCAGCATTGCCACCATACGAAGATACTGTTGCTTCGTAGCTCATCAAAAACTGCTTCGGGTCTGAATGGCCATCGAATATGGGAAGCTGTGGCGGCTTGTAGGACGGAGGCCAAGGTGTAGCCTGCAGCTCAGCGGACAGAGGAGAAGCATCATCGAAAACAAAATTTCCATGATGGAAATTGTCATACCAGTCATCTTCGTTGAAGAAACCCTCCTGATGAAGGTCTTTTTGTTGAGGCCTTCGGTTCTGCTCATCGTGAGTAAGATGGCGAACCTCTTCAGAAGCTTCGTCTATCTGCCTTTGCAGTTCAGCTAGCCTGGCCATCTTTTCCTTCTTCCTCTGCACCTGTTGATGAAGCATCTCCATATCTCTGATCTCTTGGTCTAGCTCATCCTCTTGAGGCGTCGGGCTGACAGCCTTCCTCTTCTGGCTTCGGGCCTCCCGAAGAGAGAAAGTCTCCTGATTGGGGTCCAGCGGTTGCAGAGCTGCAGCCCCAGCTGCTGAAGCTTTCTTCGGCGCCATAGCGAAGGTTTATGGCTTCCGAAGGTCCTCAAAAACTCAAAGAGTGGAAGTGAGTTCACCAGAGGTGGGCGCCAATGTTGGGGACTTGTTCTCAAATGCTTCGGATTAAGAACAAGGCAACATAAAAAGTGTTAAATGATAAAGTCCTTCGTCCCTTGAAACATTATTTCCCTTCGGGATATAATGTGTTTCGGACGAAGGTCACAAACAACATATCTTCGTAAGCAGAATAAATTATGACGAAGAACTTACATGCAACATAAAAGGTAATATAAACATTTAAATATTATCACAACGTCATTTCTATTTTATTTTATTATCATATAAAAATAGAAATGATTTCAGATTACAAGTGTACCTTCGGATTGCAGGAAGGCAAAAGTACAAAGATGACAGAAAGCAAATGCCAAGTCAGCGTGAACAGTACGGGAGTACTGTTCATCTATTTATAGGCGTGGGACGCAGCCCATGTAAAATTACATTCATGCCCATTACATTTGCTAATGACTTATGGGAGTCTATCAAGGCTTAAGTAGTCTTTTCATCTTTAGGTCGGTTCCCCTTTCTGCTATCGCGACGAAGCTTTCCTGCGCATAGCTTCGGCTGTGCACCATCCTTCGTACAACATGGCAATCCGCCCGTCCTTCATCTCAATCCCCTTCGTCTGGCTTAGGCTTCGTCCTGACCGTACTCCATGTTCATAATCTGAGTCCGAAAATACCTGTTCATATAATTCACTTGGAAAACATTGTCAAATCTTGTTTTTGAGGACCTTCGGAGGACGAAGGCCCCCAACACTCGGCCTTCCTTAAGAGGCGGTACAAGGGCAATCCTTTCTCGCCGAGGCGCAAGATGAAGCAGCTCAGAGCCGCAAGGCATCCCATGACCCTTTGTACTCCTTTTAAATCTTTAATGGGTCCCATGTTGGTGATGGCCGTGATTTTCTCCGGGTTGGCCTTGATGCCTCGTTCGAAGACGATGAACCCTAAGAGCATGCCTCGGGGGACTCCGAAGACACACTTCTCAGGATTGAGTTTTTTGCTCTTCGCTTTTAGGCACCTGAATGTTACCTCAAGGTCAGAGAGGAGGTCGAAGGCTTTCCTTGTTTTGACAATGATGTCATCGATGTAAGCCTCGACTGTTCTGTCGATGTGCTCTCCGAACACATGGTTCATGCATCTCTGGTACGTTGCACCTGCATTCCTCAAGCTAAATGGCATAGTAGTATAACAATACATGCCAAAAGGTGTGATAAAAGAAGTCGCGAGATGGTCGGACTCTTTCATCTTGATTTGGTGATAACCTGATTAGGCGTCGAGGAAAGACAGAGTTTCGCACCCAGCAGTGGAGTCCACAATTTGATCGATGCGAGGCAGAGGGTAGGGAACCTTGGGACATGCTTTGTTTAACCCAGTGTAGTCTACGCACATCCTCCATTTCCCACCCTTTTTCCTTACAAGCACAGGGTTAGCTAACCATTCGGGATGGAATACCTCTTTGATGAACCCTACAGCCATTAGCTTGTGGACCTCTTTGCCTATGGCCCTGCGCTTTTCTTCATCAAAACGGCGCAGGTGCTGCTTCACGGGTTGGGCTCTGGATCGGATGTCCAGTGAGTGCTCGGCGACATCCCTCGATATACCCGGCATGTCCGAGGGACTCCACGCAAAAACTTTGGCATTTGCGTGGAGAAAGTCGACGAGCACCGCTTCCTATTTGGGGTCGAGCTCAGAGCCGATCCTGACTTTCTTGCTGGCGTCGTTGCTGGGGTCGAGAGAGACAAACTTGACTGCCTCAGCTGGCTCAAAGTTGCTGGCGTGCCGCTTCGCGTCAGGCGCCTCTTTGGAGAGGCAGTCCAGGTCGGCGATGAGGGCTTCGGACTCGACGAGGGCTTCGACGTACTCCACGCATTCCACGTCGCACTTGTAAGCGTGGCGGTACGTGGGTCCAACGGTGATGACTCCCTTGGGGCCAGGCATCTTGAGCTTGAGGTAAGTGTAGTTGGGGATGGCCATGAACTTGGCGTAGCATGGTCTTTCCAGCACCACGTGATAGGTCCCTCGGAACCCAACTACCTCAAAGGTGAGGGTTTCCTTTCGGAAGTTGGAAGGAGTTCCAAAGCAAACGGGCAAGTCAATCTGTCTGAGGGGCAGGATACGCTTTCTGGGTGCAATCCCATGGAAGGGTGCTGCACCAGCCTGGATCTCGGACCGATCAACCCCCAAGAGCTCTAGGGTCTCGGCGTAGATGATGTTGAGGCTGCTGCCTCCGTCCATGAGGACCTTGGAGAGCCTAATGTTGTCGATGATCGGGTCGACGATGAGCGGGTACCTTCCTGGGCTCGGCACGTAGTCGAGGTGGTCGCCTTGGTCGAAGGTGATAGGCTTGTCGGACCAGTCTAGGTAGACTAGCGTTGCTACCTTCACCGAGCAGACCTCCCGGCGCTCCTGCTTGCGGTGTCGAGCCGAGGCATCCGCAACTTGCCCACCATAGATCATGAAGCAGTTGTGGACCTCCGGAAACTCTTCTTCCCTGTCGCCTCCCTTCTTGTTGTTGTCTAGGTCCTTGTCGTCCTCTGCCGAGGGTCCAGCCTTACTGAAGTAACGCCAGAGCATGTCACATTCTTTGAGGGTGTGCTTGACGGGACCCCTGTGATAGGGGCACGACTCCTTAAGCATCTTGTCGAACATGTTGGCCCCTCCGGGAGGCTTCCGAGGATTCCTGTGCTCGGCAGCGGCGACGAGGTCCGCGTCGACAGTGTTGCGCTTCGCTTGCACCTTCTTCCTGGTCTTCTTCTTCGTGCCACACTGGATGGACACCTCGGGGTCGTCTTCCTTCTACCTTCCCTGAGGCTACTTGTCTTTCTGGAAGATGGCTTCGACCGCCTCCTGGCCAGAGGCAAACTTGGTGGCTGAAAGGGAATTAGGCTTACACCTATTTCCTAAACTAATTTTGGTGGTTGAATTGCCCAACACAAATATTTGGAGTAACTAGTTTGCTCAAGTTTATAAGTTCTACAGGTACCAAAGGTTCACAATAAGCCAATAAAAAGATCAAGAGAAAGGGTTCAAATAAAGGAGCAAAGGGACAACCGAAGGCACCCTGGTCGGGTGCACCGGACTGTCCGGTGTGTCACCGGACAGTGTCCGGTGCACCAGGGGACTCCAAGCTGAACTCTTCACCTTCGGGAATTTTCAGAGGCGTCGCGCTATAATTCACCGGACTGTCCGGTGTACACCGGACAGTGTCTGGTGCTCCAAGAATGAAGCAACTATGAACTCGCCAGCTTCGGGAATTTGCAACGGCTAGTCCGCTATAATTCACCGGACATGTCCGGTGTACACCGGACTGTCCGGTGTGATAGCGGCGCAACGGCTACTTCGGCGCCAACGGTCACCTGCCGGCGCATTAAATGCGCGCCAGAGCGCGCAGAAGTCAGGCACGCGCGAAGAGGCGCACCGGACACTCTACAGTACATGTCCGGTGCGCCACCGGACATCCAGGTGGGACCAGCAGTCAGAGCTCCAATGGTCGGAACCCTAACTTTCAGGTGACGTGGCTGGCGCACCGGACATGTCTGGTGTGCACCGGACTGTCCGGTGCACCATGCGACAGACAGCCTCCACCCAAACGGCTAGTTTGGTGGTTGGGGCTATAAATACCCCCAACCACCCCATATTCAAGTCATCCAAGTTTTCACACTTCAACACCTTACAAGAGCTCTAGCATTCAATTCTAGACACATCCAAGTGATCAAATCCTCTCCAATTCCACACAAGGCTTTAGTGATTAGTGAGAGAGATTTGCCGTGTTCTTTTGAGCTCTTGCGCTTGGATTGCTTCTTTCTTTCTCACTTGTTCTTGTGATCAAAACTCCATTGTAATCGAGGCAAGAGACACCAATTGTGTGGTGGTCCTTGCGGGGAAGTTTTGTTCCCGGTTTGATTTGAGAAGAGAAGCTCACTCGGTCCGAGGGACCGTTTGAGAGAGGGAAAGGGTTGAAAGAGACCCGGTCTTTGTGACCACCTCAACGGGGAGTAGGTTTGCAAAAACCGAACCTCGGTAAAACAAATCCACGTGTCACACTCTTCATTCGCTTACGATTTGTTTTGCCCCCTCTCTCTCGGACTCTTTATTATTTCTAACGCTAACTCGGCTTGTAGTTGTGATTATATTTGTAAATTTCAGTTTTGCCCTATTCACCCCCCCTCTAGGCGACTTTCAATTGGTATCGGAGTCCGGTGCTTCATTAGAGCCTAACCGCTTGAAGTGATGTCGGGAGATCACACCAAGAGGGAGATGGAGACCAGCGACAAGCCCACTACGAGTCATGGGAGCACTTCATCGGAAGAGTCCCGCACCAAGAGGAAGGAGAAGAAGAAGGACTCCTCCAACAAAGGGAAGGGGAAGGAGAAGAAATCTTCTTCCCACAAGTCGCATCGGAGAGGCGACAAGCACAAGAGGATGATGAAAGTGGTCTACTACGAGACCGACTCTTCATCACCATCGACCTCCGACTCCGATGCACCGTCCGTAACTTCTAAGCGCCAAGAGCGCAAGAAGTATAGTAAGATCCCCTACGCTACCCCCACATTTCAAAGCGTACTCCTTTACTCTCCGTTCCATTAGGCAAACCACCGGTTTTTGACGGTGAAGATTATAATATGTGGAGTGACAAAATGAGGCACCATCTAACCTCACTCCACACAAGCATATGGAATGTTGTTGAGTTTGGTGTACAGGTACCATCCGTAGGGGATGAAGACTACGACTCGGATGAGGTGGCCCAAATTCACCACTTTAACTCCTAAGCCACCACTATACTCCTCACCTCTCTAAGTCGAGAGGAGTATAATAAGGTGCAAGGGTTAAAAAGTGCGAAGGAGATTTGGGACGTACTCAAGACCGTGCACGAAGGAGACGAGGTGACAAAGATCACCAAGAGGGAGACGATCGAGGGGGAGCTCGATCGCTTCATGCTTCACCAAGGGGAGGATCCACAAGCTATGTACAACCGCTTGAAGACCTTGGTGAACCAAGTGCGCAACCTCGGGAGCGAAAAATGGGATGACCATGAGATGGTCAAGGTTATTCTTAGATCCCTCGTATTTCTTAACCCTACACAAGTTCAATTAATTCGAGGTGATCCTAGATATAAGCTAATGTCTCCCAAGGAAGTAATAGGAAAATTTGTGAGCTTTGAGCTAATGATTAAAGGCTCAAAGAAAATCATCGAGCAAGGCACCTCCTCCACGCCCGAGGCACAACCGGTCGCATTCAAGGCGACGGAAGAAAAGAAGGAGGAATCTACTCCAAGTCGAACACCCATCGACGCCTCCAAGCTCGACAACGAGGAAATGGCGCTCATCATCAAAAGCTTTCGCCAAATCCTCAAGCAACGGAAGGGAAAGGATTACAAATCCCGTTCCAAAAAGGTTTGCTACAAGTGTGGTAAGCCCGGTCACTTTATTGCTAAATGTCCATTATCAAGTGATAGTGACAGGGACAACGACAAGAAGGGGAGAAGAAAGGAGAAGAAGAGATATCACAAGAGGAAGGGCGGCGATGCCCATGTGTGCCGGGAATGGGACTCCGACGAGAGCTCCACCGACTCCTCCTCCGACGAGGACGCCGCCAACATCACCGTCACCAAGGGCCTTCTCTTCCCCAACGTCGGCCACAAATGCCTCATGGCCAAGGACAGCAAAAAGAAGAAGGTTAAATCCAAATCCTCCACTAAATATGAGTCCTCTAGTGATGATAATGCTAGTGATGAGGAAGATAATTTGCGTACCCTTTTTGCCAACCTAAACATGCAACAAAAGGAAAAATTAAATGAACTAATTAGTGACATCCATGAGAAGGATGAACTCTTGGACTCCCAAGAGGACTTCCTAATCAAGGAAAATAAAAAGCATGTTAAGGTTAAAAATGATTACGCTCTAGAAGTTGAAAAATATGAAAAATTGTCTAGTGAGCTAAGCACTTGCCATGAGACCATTGACAACCTTAGAAATGAAAAATGCTAATTTGTTAGCTAAGGTTGATTCACATGTTTGTGATGTTTCAACTCCCAATCCTAGAGATGATAATGTTGATTTACTTGCTAAGATTGATGAGTTGAATGTTTCTCTTGCTAGCCTTAGAAATGAGAATGAGAAATTGATTGCTAAGGCTAAAGATTTTGATGTTTGCAATGTTACAATTTCTGATCTTAGAGATAAAAATGATATATTACGTGCTAAGATTGTTGAACTTAATTCTTGCAAACCCTCTACATCTACCATTGAGCATGTCACTATTTGCACTAGATGTAGAGATATTGATGTTGATGCTATACATGATCACATGGCTCTAATTAAACAACAAAATGATCATATAGCAATATTAGATGCTAAAATTGCCGAGCATAACTTAGAGAATGAAAAGTTTCAATTTGCTAGAAGTATGCTATATAGTGGGAGACGCCCTGGCATCAAGGATGGCATTGGCTTCCAAAGGGGAGACTATATCAAACTTAATGCCCCTCCTAAGAAATTGTCCAACTTTGTTAAGGGCAAGGCTCCCATGCCTCAGGATAACGAGGGTTACATTTTGTACCCTGCCGGTTATCCCGAGCACAAAATTAGGAGAATTCATTCTAGGAAGTCTCACTCTGGCCCTAACCATGCTTTTATGTATAAGGGTAAGACATCTAGCTCTAGGCAACCAACCCATGCTAAGTTGCCTAAGAAGAAAACTCCTAGTGCATCAAATGATCATGATATTTCATTTAAAACTTTTGATGCATCGTATGTTTTAACTAACAAATCCGGCAAGATAGTTGCCAAGTTTGTTGGGGCAAACACAAGGGGTCAAAGACTTGTGTTTGGGTACCCAAAGTTCTTGTTTCTAATGCCAAAGGACCCAAAACCGTTTGGGTACCTAAAGTCAAGAACTAAACTTGTTTTGTAGGTTTATGCATCTGGGGGCTCAAGTTGGATCATCGATAGCGGGTGCACAAACCACATGACGGGGGAGAAGAAGATGTTCTCCTCCTACGAGAAAAACCAAGATCCCCAACGAGCTATCACATTTGGGGATGGAAACCAAGGTTTGGTCAAAGGTTTGGGTAAAATTGCTATATCTCCTGACCATTCCATTTCCAATGTTTTTCTTGTTGATTCACTAGATTACAATTTGCTTTCCGTGTCTCAATTATGTCAAATAGGCTACAACTGTCTCTTTACTGATGTAGGTGTCACTGTCTTTAGAAGAAGTGATGATTCAATAGCCTTTAAGGGAGTGTTAGAGGGTCAGCTATACTTGGTAGATTTTGATAGAGCTGAACTCGACACTTGCTTAATTGCTAAGACTAACATGGGTTGGCTCTGGCACCGCCGACTAGCCCATGTTGGAATGAAGAATCTTCATAAGCTTCTAAAGGGAGAGCACATTTTAGGATTAACAAATGTTCATTTTGAGAAAGACAGGATTTGTAGCGCATGTCAAGCCGGGAAGCAAGTTGGTGTTCATCATCCGCACAAGAACATCATGACGACTGACAGGCCACTGAAGCTCCTACACATGGATTTATTCGGCCCGATTGCTTACATAAGCATCGGCGGGAGTAAGTACTGTCTAGTTATTGTGGATGATTATTCTCGCTTCACTTGGGTATTCTTTTTGCAGGAAAAATCTCAAACCCAAGAAACCTTAAATGGATTCTTGAGACGGGCTCAAAATGAGTTCGGATTAAGGATCAAGAAAATAAGAAGCGACAATGGGACGGAGTTCAAGAACTCTCAAATTGAAGGCTTCCTTGAGGAGGAGGGCATCAAGCATGAGTTCTCTTCTCCCTACACCCCACAGCAAAATGGTGTAGTGGAGAGGAAGAATCGAACTCTATTGGACATGGCGAGAACCATGCTTGATGAGTACAAGACGCCGGATCGGTTTTGGGCCGAAGCGGTTAACACCGCCTGCTACGCCATCAACCGGCTATATCTACACCGAATCCTCAAGAAGACATCCTATGAACTCCTAACCGGTAAAAAGCCCAATATTTCATATTTTAGAGTTTTTGGTAGCAAATGCTTTATTCTTGTTAAAAGAGGTAGAAAATCTAAATTTGCTCCTAAAACTGTAGAAGGCTTTTTACTAGGATATGACTCAAACACAAGGGCATATAGAGTCTTTAACAAGTCCTCAGGACTTGTTGAAGTTTCTTGTGATGTTGTGTTTGATGAAACTAACGGCTCTCAAGTAGAGCAAATTGATCTTGATGAGATAGGTGAAGAAGAGGCTCCATGCATCGCGTTAAGGAACATGTCCATTGGGGATGTGTGCCCTAAGGAATCCGAAGAGCCTACAAATGCACAAGATCAACCATCCTCCTCCACGCAAGCATCTCCACCAACTCAAAATGAGGACGAGGCTCAAGTTGATGAAGGAGAAATTCAAAATGATGAGCCACCTCAAGATGACGGCAATGATCAAGGGGGAGATGCAATTAATCAAGACAAGGAGGATGAAGAACCAAGGCCGCCACACCCAAGAGTCCACCAAGCAATCCAACGAGATCACCCCGTCGACACCATCCTCGGCGACATTCATAAGGGGGTAACCACTAGATCTCGTGTTGCACATTTTTGTGAGCATTACTCTTTTGTTTCCTCTATTGAGCCACACAGGGTAGAGGAAGCACTACAAGATTCGGATTGGGGTGATGGCGATGCAAGAGGAGCTCAACAATTTCACTAGGAACGAGGTATGGCATTTAGTTCCGCGTCCTAATCAAAATGTTGTAGGAACCAAATGGGTCTTCCGCGACAAGCAAGACGAGCATGGTGTGGTGACAAGGAACAAAGCTCGACTCGTGGCCAAGGGGTATTCACAAGTCGAAGGTTTGGATTTTGGTGAAACCTATGCACCCATAGCTAGGCTTGAGTCAATTCGTATATTATTAGCCTATGCTACTTACCATGGCTTCAAGCTTTATCAAATGGACGTGAAGAGTGCCTTCCTCAATGGACCAATCAAGGAAGAGGTCTATGTTGAGCAACCTCCCGGCTTTGAAGATAGTGAGTACCCTAACCATGTCTATAGGCTCGCTAAGGCGCTTTATGGGCTCAAGCAAGCCCCAAGAGCATGGTATGAATGCCTAAGAGATTTCCTTATTGCTAATGGCTTCAAAGTTGGCAAGGCCGATCCTACTTTATTTACTAAAACTCTTGACAATGATTTGTTTGTATGCCAAATTTATGTTGATGATATCATATTTGGGTCTACTAATGAATCTACCTGTGAAGAATTTAGTAGGATCATGACACAAAAATTCGAGATGTCGATGATGGGGGAGTTGAAGTATTTTCTAGGATTCCAAGTCAAGCAACTCCAAGAAGGCACCTTCATTAGCCAAACGAAGTATACTCAAGACATTCTAACCAAGTTTGGAATGAAGGATGCTAAGCCCATCAAGACACCCATGGGGACCAATGGGCATCTCGACCTCGACAAGGGAGGTAAATCCGTCGATCAAAAGGTATACCGATCGATGATAGGTTCATTACTCTATTTATGTGCATCTCGACCAGACATTATGCTTTTCGTATGCATGTGTGCAAGATTCCAAGCCGACCCTAAGGAATCTCACCTTACGACCGTAAAACGAATCTTGAGATATTTGGCTTATACTCCTAAGTTTGGGCTTTGGTACCCTCGGGGATCCACATTTGATTTGATTGGTTATTCGAATGCCGATTGGGCGGGGTGTAAGATTAATAGAAAGAGCACATCGGGGACTTGCCAGTTCTTGGGAAGATCCTTGGTGTCTTGGGCTTCAAAGAAGCAAAATTCGGTCGCTCTTTCTACCGCCGAAGCCGAGTACATTGCCGCAGACCATTGTTGCGCGCAATTGCTTTGGATGAGGCAAACCCTGCGGGACTATGGTTACAAATTAACCAAAGTTCCTCTTCTATGTGATAATGAGAGTGCAATCCGCATGGCGGATAATCCCGTTGAGCATAGCCGCACTAAACACATAGCCATTCGGTATCATTTTCTTAGGGATCACCAACAAAAGGGGGATATCGAGATTGCATACATTAATACTAAATATCAATTAGCCGATATCTTCACCAAGCCACTAGATGAACAAACTTTTACCAAACTTAGGCTTGAGCTCAATATTCTTGATTCTCGAAATTTCTTTTGCTAATTTGCACACATCGCTCTTAAGTATACCTTTGATCATGTCTCTTTTATATATGCTATGACTAATGTGTTTTCAAGTGTAATTCAAACCAAGTCATAGGTATATATTGAAAGGGAATTGGAGTCTTCGGCGAAAACAAAGGCTTCCACTCCACTCTATCACTCATCCTTCGCCGTCACTCCAAGCATCTCTCCATCTTTGGTATAATCTTCACTCATATGTTTTTATTTGCCAAAGGGGAGAAGGTAGTTATCAAAGGGCTTATATCTCACTCAAAGTATCCGTTTTTGGCGATTCATGCCAAAGGGGGAGAAAGTATGAGCCCAAAGCAAAAGGACCGCACCACCACCCTAATTTTAAAATTAATGATTTTCAATTGGTAAATTTCAAATTGGTATCTCTTTGTGTTCTAAAGGGGGAGAAAGTAGTATTTTCAAAATTGATATCTTAAAACCCTCTTGAACACTAAGAGGAGAATTTATTGAGGGGGAGTTTTGTTTAGTCAAAGGAAAAGCATTTGAAACAAGGGGACAAATTTTCAAATCTTGAAAATGCTTCGCAAAATCTTATTCATTTATCTTTGACTATTTGCAAAAGGACTTTGAAAAGAATTTGCAAAAACAAAACTTGTGGTGCAAGCGTGGTCCAAAATGTTAAAAATAAAGAAACAATCCATGCATATCTAGTAAGTAATATTTATTGGCTCAATTCTAAGTAACCTTTGCACTTGCATATGCAAACTAGTTCAAATTCTGCACTTCTATATTTGCTTTAGTTTGTGTTGGCATCAATCACCAAAAAGGGGGAGATTGAAAGGGAATTAGGCTTACACCTATTTCCTAAACTAATTTTGGTGGTTGAATTGCCCAACACAAATATTTGGACTAACTAGTTTGCCCAAGTTTATAAGTTCTACAGGTACCAAAGGTTCACAATAAGCCAATAAAAAGATCAAGAGAAAGGGTTCAAATAAAGGAGCAAAGGGACAACCGAAGGCACCCTGGTCGGGCGCACCGGACTGTCCGGTGTGTCACCGGACAGTGTCCGGTGCACCACTGGACAGTGTCCGGTGCACCAGGGGACTCCAAGCTGAACTCTTCACCTTCGGGAATTTTCAGAGGCGCCGCGCTATAATTCACCAACGGGGAGTAGGTTTGCAAAAACCGAACCTCGGTAAAACAAATCCGCGTGTCACACTCTTCATTCGCTTACGATTTGTTTTGCCCCCTCTCTCTCGGACTCTTTATTATTTCTAACGCTAACCCGGCTTGTAGTTGTGATTATATTTGTAAATTTCAGTTTTGCCCTGTTCACCCCCCCTCTAGGTGACTTTCAGTGGCTATATCCATCAAGTCGCTTGCCTTGGTGGGTGTCTTGCACCCCAGTTTGCTCACCAGGTCCCGGCAAGTGGTGCCGGTGAGGAATGCCTCGATGACGTCCGAGTCGGTGATGTTAGGCAACTCGGCGCGCTGCTTTGAAAACCGCCGGATGTACTCTCGCAAGGATTCCCCTGGCTGCTGGCGGCAGCTCCGGAGGTCCCATGAGTTCCCAGGGCGCACGTACGTACCTTGGAAATTTCCAGCGAATGCCTTGACTAGGTCGTCCCACTCGAAGATCTACGCAGGGGGAAGATGCTCCAACCAGGCCCGGGCAGCGTCGGAGAGAAAAAGGGGGAGGTTGCGGATGATGAGGTTGTCGTCGTCCGTTCCTCCCAACTGGCACGCCAGCCGGTAATCCGCAAGCCACAACTCTGGCCTCGTCTCCCCCGAGTACTTGGTGATGGTAGTCGGGGTCCAGAACCAGGCCGGAAATGGCGCACGTCGTATGGCTCGGCTGAAGACCCGCGGGCCTGGTGGTTCGGGTGAGGGGTTCCGATCCTCCTCACTGTCGTAGCGTCCCCCGCGTCAGGGGTGGTTGCCTCGGCGCACCTTCTCCTTGAGGCGGGCTCGACGGTCACGGCGGTGCTGATCGTCGCCGAGGCGATCCCTGGCTATAGGTGTCTCGTCCCTTGTAGGCTCGGTGTGGACCGAGGCCCCACGTGTGCGTCGGGAGGACACTACGTGATGCACCGAGGGGCACCCTCGCCTTAGGGAGGCAGAGCTCTCGGCTCGTCGGGCTGCGGCGTTTTCCAGGAGGTTCTTGAGTTCGCCCTGGATACGTCGCCCTTCGGTGGTGGATGGCTCCGGCATCGTTCGAAGCAATACTGCTGCTGCAGCCAGGTCCTGGTCGGCCCTGTTGATGGCCGGGGGCAGCATTGCCCTGGCATCGTCAACAATGCGGCGCTGGACATCCCGGGCCGATGACGTGCTCCTCCAGCGAGCGCTCGGCCTGCCCACTCTTTCCCGAGGTTTTGCCGGAGCTGCACAAGTCGCCTTGCTTCCTCATTGAGCTTGGCCTGCATCTCGCGGAGTTGCTCGAGCTGTGAGCCCTAGCCTCCCGTGGGGACCTGAGCCACAGCTAGCTCCCGCGGGATCTCAACGCGAGACGCAGGTGCAAGGGCGCCGTCACTTCCTGGCATGCCGAGGTGGTTTTCTCCGTCGTGATCTTCCTGATCGATGTGGAAGCACTCGCGAGTTGGGTCGCAACCCTCGTCGTCGAAGCTGTGGCCATCATCAGAGCAGCCGGAGAGGCAGTGGTCACATGCGGACATGAAGTCACGCATGGCACTGGGATCACGGAGTCCGGAGAAATCCCAACTGACGTCAGGGTCGTCCTCTTCCTCGGAACCCGCGGGTCCAGAGGTTGAGACGGCTGTCAGTCGGTCCCAAGATGACCACATATGGTACCTCGGAAGGTCAGGATATGCCCTTACAAAAGCGCTCACTGAAGCGGGGTCGCTTGGTGGATCGAAACTGAATCTAAAGGGAACAGGGTGGAAAATGGATGGTACCTGTTGGTTGGTAGACGACGGTGAAGCTGCATCGGAGGTGGAATGTGTCGTTATCTCAGGTGCGAGACTAATGCCCGACACGTCCTTCGTGAGGGTGTTGGCGTCATCAGTCCGCTTGGGGTTGGCACGTTGCTGGGAAGCGACACCCGTCGTTGTCTCAGGTGCGAGGACAACACCCGACATGTCCCCCGCAGGGGTGCCGGCGTCATCGACTCGCTCTGGTTCGACAGCCGACGAGGTGTCGCCTCCTGCCTGGCCACGGTTGCCCCGTCTCCGTCTCCTCCGACGAGGAGGGTGGCGGGGTTGACTCGGGTGTTCCTCTTCCGCCACGGGGGGAAGTCGTCATCGTCGAGTTCGCCTCCACCGGGCGAGCCGACGACCGTCGTTGCTATCGTGCTGCGAGGGAAGGAGTACCATGTCGTAGCTGCCGTCGCGGGACATGAACTCGAGACTCCCGAAGTGGAGCACCGTCCTGGGCTGAAGAGGCTGCTGAAGGCTACCCATCTGGAACTCAACGGGAAAGTATTTGTCAACACGTAGCTAGCCCCTATCTGGCGTGCCAACTGTCGGTGTTTCGGACCCGGGGGACCCTCAACCGGACCGACTAGTGAATTTAGTGCCGCGTGCCCCTGTGCAGATGGGTTGATGCAAGATGAAACACAAGCGAAGGGATGAGGCTTATATTATCTTGCACCGGGGGTGCTTGCAGTAGGGGTTACAAGCGTCGCGAGGGAGAGCGAGAGAGAGAGAGAGAGAGAGAGAGAGAGGATCCGGTCCTGAGGTGAGGTGTCTGAGTTAGCCTCCACCGCGTCTCTCCTACTCTGCCTGTCTCTACTCGCCCTTCTTCTTTTTCCTCTCTCTTTTTCCCTCCCCTTAGGAAGGCCTTGGGCATCCCCTTTTATAGATGCAAGGAGATAGTCTAGCTGTACAATGGGGGTGTAGCTATGTGCTAACGTGGCCGACGGAGAAGTGCCTGAGCCCTGTATATGTGTTAACGTGGCCATCAGGGAAGTGCTTGAGCCCTGTAGAAGCGCAGCTGGCGGTGCGGCCAGGGTCCTGCTGACGTTTCTTTGCCTTCGTAGGGGGTTTGAGAACAACCAACGTCATGGACGCATGCAGGGAACCATCATTACCTGTTGCCAGAGTAACTTAGATGGGACACTGGTCTTGTTCCTTCGTAGCCTAAGGCGGCTAGCTAGGGGTAGGGTAATGATGGATCCCCAGTAGCGTAGTTGATCTGAGGGCGAGGCGGCGACTCCTCCGAGGCCGAGGCTGAGGTCGGGCGAGGCGGAGTCCTTCTCCCGAGGTCGAGGCTGAGGCCAAGGTCGGGGTCGATCGAGGCGGAGACCTTCTGTTGCGCCCGAGGCCGAACTCGGGAAAGGTCGTGACTGTTGTTAGTCTTTCCCTGGTGGCTGGCACAGTTGCCGGAGCGGGGTGAAGAGTGCTGTTTTCCTGTCAGAACGATCAGTGAAGGGGCAAAGTGACTGCGGTCACTTCGACCTTGCCGACTGAGGTGCGCGTGTCAGGATAAGGTGTCAGGCGATCCGCGCATTAAATGTGCATGCGATACGGTCAGTTGGTAAGGCGATTTGGCCGAGGTCGCTGCACGACAAAGTTTGCCTGAGCTAAACTTCGAGCGAGCTGAGGGTGCGCCTACTGCCTGTGGAGACCCTCGGGCGAGGCGTGAATCCGCCCAGAACTACTGTTCCCGCCCGAGGCTGGCCTCGGGCGAGGCGAGATCGCGTCCCTTGGCAGGCGAGGCCTTGACTTGAACCGTGCTTATCAGTCTTTACGGTTTGTTCTGAAGACGTTTTCCAGCCGTGTTTAGGAGTGTTGGGGGTACCCCTAATTACGGTACCCGGCACCTATTTATAGGCACAGGACACATCCTATGAGAAATTACAATTATGCCCTTTACATTTACTATTGGCTTATAGAAAAATCTATGAGGACTGAACAGCCTTTTCCCTTTTAAGTCGGTTCCCTTTTCTGCGATTTAGCCGAAGCTCCCTTCTGCACAGCTTCGGAGCGACGACAACCTTCGTCACGATCAAGCTCCTCATCGTGTATGCTTTTATCATAAATCCGAAGATACCTGTCCATAAACCATACTTAGAAGGTATTGTTAAATTATGTTTTTGAGGACCTTCGGAGGACGAAGGCCCCCAACAGTGATCTTAACCATCGAGTAGTCTATGGAGCTGAGTCGTATATGAATCGTACGTTTCGGTCGTATGTATAGCACCGTTCTATATTTAGGCTCTAGTTCAAGCTAACGAGATAAATTTTAGCACCTTTTTAGCTACTTTTAGCTATTTGTTGATATAAACAGGAGAGCTAATGGTGGTGTGATAAAATTTAGCACCTATTATGTCATAAGCAGCTTAAAGGGTGCTAAAAGGAGCTAAACTTGGGCTAGGAAACACTATTTTCCACCTATACCCTCCAACCTCATTCTCTCTCCGCGTTAGGGGCATGAGTGTCTTTTATTCCAATATGCTAAACTTTATTACAGTAGTCCAAACACCCTAAAGAGCTAAACTTTAGCTCTTCAATTCATATGACTAAAGTTAAGACTAAACTTTACCAAGAAGCTAAAGTTTATCCCGTGAGATTGAAATGAGGCCTTAATCTAAAATAAATTATATTTGGGAACAGAGGGGTAGCAACTAGTCCTAGACAATCAAATATGCCGTAGATTTTGGTGGTGGATTGTTAGTCATCGATCATTAAGGTCCCGTTTATTTCCTTTAATTTTGAGGAATTGGAATCTTACTAATGGAATAGGCTATTTTTTATAATGTGACATTCCACCACTTCCCAAACTTATCATATAAGTCTATCTCAAATTCATTGGGTGAGAGATGGAAATTGATTCTATAGATTTACATACTATTTTTTTGATGTACAACTTATAGCACACTCTTCTACTTGCTTCGCTATAGCATAAATGTAGTATATAACTATATCTCTCATATGATTTAGGATAATATACAAATATATTACATATATAAATATATGAACTTAATTAGTTTTGTCTCAATTATAATTATTAAAATAGAATTCAATTCCAACGAAACAAACGGGGCCTAAATGTAATCTCGTGTTGAGTGTGCGGTGACAAGCTAAAGTACTACTCTCTCAGTTTCAAAATATAGTTATTTCTAGCGTTCTTTTTTATGTACATATTTATTTGAATGATAATGAATATATTCATACATACAAACTACATTTATATGTTAATTAATTAATGTTTGTTTATTCTAAATCGAATTATATTTTGGTTAGGAGGGAGTATGTTTGGGTGAAACCACGGTAATCAAGAATAAGTCTGTTTGATTGGGCTGTGGCTGTGAAAGAAGCTGTTGTGGACTGTGAGCTGTGGGAAAAAGATGTTGTGGGCTGTGAGCTATTAAAAAGCTAAAAACCGTTTGGTCGAAACCACTAAAAATCGTCAAAAGTTATTCGATATACGTTTTCACAGTTCCATCTAAAAGTCACTAAAATCAGATCCAGGGGTGCTTTCATTTTTGCACTGCGAGTAAGTCGGCTTTTAGAAAAAATTGCTTCCTTGATCCAGACCTTTGGTTTGACTTTTAGCTTTTAGAGGACAAAAGCCAAAGCCAAAAATCAAACCAAACACACTCTAATTTATCTAGACACAACATCAAAAATATTGTCGGCGTTTTGACCCCGGGGGGTCCCTGAACCGACGAGTAAATTGTCGCTGCGTGTCCCAGCCCAGATGGGTCGGTGCGAGACGAAGACACAAGGGGGGAAAACAGTAAGGGGAACCGCGGCCTCGTGTTGTCCTGCGCCCAGGGCGGATGTGCTTGCAGTAGGGGGTTACAAGCGTTCGCGAGGGAGAGAGAGGGCGTGAGACTGCGCGTCAGCCCGTTCTCCCGCGCGGCCACCCTCTTCGTACGAGGGCCCTGGACCTTCCTTTTATAGACGTAAGGAGAGGGTCCAGGTGTACAACGGGGGGGTGTAGCAGTGTGCTAACGTGTCCAGCAGAGGGGAGCCAGAGCCCCATATACATGCCGACGTGGCTGTCGGAGAGGTGTTGGAGCCCTGTTCATTTGGTGTCGTGGCCGTCGGAGGAGCACTTGAGCCCTATAGAAGTACAGCTGTCGGGGCTGTCGGATCCTTGCTGACGTCTCCTTGCTTCCGTAGGGGGCTGAGAACCGCCATCGTCATGGAGCACGCGGGGTGTCATCATTACTTGTTTTACCGGGGCGAGCCAGATGGGACGCCGGTCTTGTTCCTCGTAGCCTGAGCTAGCTAGGGGTAGGGTAATGATGTACCCCCCTGCGACGTGGTCGGTCCGAGCCCAAGGTCGGGTGAGGAGGTGGCTCCTCTGAGGTCGAGGCTGAGTCCGAGCCCGAGGGTCGGGCGAGGCAGAGATCGTCGTCCGAGGTCGGGGTTGAGTCCGAGCCCTAGGGTCGGGCGAGGCGGAGACCGTCGTCTGAGGTCGAGGTTGAGTCCGAGCCCTGGGGTCGGGCGAGGCGGAGACCGTCGTCCGAGGTCGAAGTTGAGTCCGAGCCCTGGGGTCGGGCGAGGCGAAGATTCCTATGGCGCTCGAGGCTGGACTTGGCTGCTGTCAGCCTCACCTTGGCAGATGGCACAGCAGTCGGAGCAGCGCAGGCGGCGCTGTTTTCCTGTCAGGTCAGTCAGTGGAGGGGCGAAGTGACTGCGGTCACTTCGGCCTTGTCGACTGGAGAGCATGCGTCAGGATAAGGTGTCAGGCGATCCTTGCATTGAATGCTCCTGCGATACGGTCGGTTGGCGTGGCAATCTGGCCAAGGTTGCTTCTCCGCGAAGCCTTCCCAAGCTGGGCCTCGGGCGAGTCGAAGGTACGCCCGTTGCTTGAGGAGACCCTCGGGTGAGGCGTGAATCTGCCTTAGTCTACCGTTCCTGCCCGAGGCTGGGCTCAGGCGAGGCGAGATCATGTCCCTTGAGTGGACGAAGCTTTGACCGGAATTGCGCCCATCAGGCCTTTGCAGCTTTGTGCTGATGGGGGTTACCAGCTGAGATTAGGAGTCTTGGGGGTACCCCTAATTACGGTCCCCGACAGTAGCCCCCGAGCCTCAAAGGGAGTGTGGGTACTCGCTTGGAGGCTTTGTCGCATATTTTTGCAAGGGGACCAACCTTTCTCGGTTGCATTTTGTTCCGGTGGGTGCGCGCGAGCGCACCCGCCGGGTGTAGCCCCCGAGGCCTCGGAGGAGTGGTTTGACTCCTTCGAGGTCTTAGTGCCTTTCGTGATGCCTCGGCTGGCCTGGTTGTTCCCTCATGCGAACTGGTCGTTGCCCAGGTGCATAGTCAAGTTCCGAGTTCTCAGGCTGGTATGTTGACGCTATCAACGGTTTGGCCGGAGCCGGGTTTGCGAGAGCATCCCCCAAGCCTCCGCACAGGGCGAGAGGACGGTCAAGGACTGACTCGGCTTTTTTATACGCCCCTTCGTCGCCTTTCCGCAAGGAGGAGGGGGGGAAAGCGCCATGTTGCCCTCGGAGGGCGCCGAACATGGTGTCTCCGGTGAGTTGCTAACGGGTGATCCGAGTGGACGCCCATGCCCCGCTCGATAAGGGTCGGCTAGTGGCCCAGAGGTGCGCTCCAAAAGTACCTGCAGGTGATTTGCCGGACCCGGTCCCGTTCGATAGGGTCCGAGGGCTTGATGCCTCCCTCTGATGGGATTCCGTTACAGAATCGCTCCTGCTGGTCTCAGAAATGTCCTAGGGTACCTCGGGAGCGTAGCCCGAGCCTTGGTTATGTATCGAACGTACCCAGAGTCATCCCTCACTCTGCGTGCTCTGAGGCGGCTGTCGAACCCATCGGGGGGCCAGCCTTCGAACCCCTGATCAGTAGTGGCCGCGGAGCCCGAGTGGCCTGAGGCGGCTGTCGAACCCTTCCGAGGGGCCAGCCTTCGAACCTCTAACCAGTAGTGGGCGCGGAGCCCGAGTGCTCTGAGGCGGCTGTCGAACCCTTCCGGGGGGCCAGCCTTCGAACCTCTGATCAGTAGGAGGGCTCGGGGCCCGCTTCCTTCGCGGAGAAGGATCTCTTTCGGAGTATCCCCTTTCCTGGTCCCTGTAGCAAGAGAGAGAGAAAGGGGAAGAAGAAAAGGATACGAAATTGAACGACGTGGCGTACCTTTTTTGACGCGGTCATTATGGCGGAGGTGAAGCATCGCCCGCTTCGCCTGCCAAAGGTGTCGCCTGCCCTGCCGCAGAGTTAATGCAACGGGACGAGTGGTTCACGGGGCAGTCGTTGTGCATGCGCGAGCCGTTCGAGGAACGGAACACGGGCGCGTCGTCTTCACGCCGTGGGAGAGGGCTCTCTCGCTGTTCTAGGAGAGGACATGAGCCTACAGACAATTTGACCGCCGCTTCCGCTCGCCTGCTGCCACCATTACTGTCGGCCCACTTCTGGCCATATCGACCGTCGCGCCTTCTCCCGCGGCTGACTGACCCGTGACCGGCGTGCCTGGTTGGCACTTCTGGGCCATGCGCAGGGTTGCCTCGAGTCGCGGCACTGATTCCACGGTCGAGGATGTGCAGCACTGGCGTAAGTGGCGGTGCAATTTCTCGCAAGTAGTAACCGGCGCGCCGGTTACATGACGTGTGGGCTTGGGCCTCCATGCTGGATGCGTCGAAGTCGAAAGGGTGCGCCCCCTTGGTGCAGTTGTATGCCGTCTGCATGGCGGTCCGCCCTTTCACCTGTTGGTTTGGGCGAAGACGGAGGAATGCTTGTAACCGCTGGGCGGTTACACGCTCCGCGCGGCGGTTTGGCTTCTTCTGTCCTGGGCCAGCTTGCATGTCGTGTGGGGCCTAGCCCCCGTGTCGTAGGGGGAGGACCTTAGAGCGTGTTGGTGAAGACTCAGTCCGCGACGGCTGGGGACGCAAGTGGGGAGAGTCGTCTTTAAAAAGGGATCGACCTCCTGGGTGGTAGCCATGCCTTCGCACTTTCCTCATGCGTCGCGTCCTTCTGCCTTCCGAGCCCCCGGATGGGGAGCGCCCGCGTTGTCTTCGTCTCATCGTGGAAAGAGCGCAACCTCGTGGAGGTTGGTACCTTTCAGCCATCGCTCGACTTCAAGGATTTTCGTCGTGCAGCCCGGCTGCATCCCCTCGCCGATGGTCTCCCAAGACGGTGACCACCAGTTTGATGGTAGGGAGAAGCAAGCCGGGTTGCGGCCTCTGCCCCGCCCTCAGCTTCAAGGATCTTCGTCATCCTTGCTGGGGCGGAGGGCGAGCTGAGCCGGAGCTCTACCTCCCGTACGGGCCGGCGGGACACCTCCTCCTTCAGCGTTCATGGGAGAGGGCGCTCACCGGCTTAGCGGAAGGGGCGGACTTCGACAACGCGTGGTCGAGCGGCTGCAAGCGTCGTTAGCTCCAGCATGCCTGGTTCGCTGGCTCAGCTGGCTCTGGCACGGCTTCCGGTGCCATATCCCACCGCTGGGCGGAGTGCGGCTATCTGCCCGTCGTACGGGCGGCTGTTGCATCGCGCGCACCAGGGGACCGCCCAAGATGTCGCGCGCTGCTAGGGCGGCGTTCGTGCTTTTGGGCTGTCCTACCCTTGCTCCGGCACGACGCCTTCGCGCAGGGGCCGGTGCTCGCCCGTCTGGGAGGACTTGAGTGGGGATCTGCCGGTGGACAGGTGGCCGGAGAAGTCCTCGTGGCCGACGAGATCGCCGGTGCCATCTGCGCTCTGGGCCACCGGCTCTTTGGCCTTGATAGCTTGTCCTCGCTCCTCGAGTGGAGACGTGGGCGAGGGCCTTGTCACAGCAGCGTCTGTCCTGAGGTCATCGCTGCTGCTGTTTGGCCACCCGGAGCGGAGGTCGTTGTCGCTGCTGCAGGAGTGGGCGGCGATGAGCCGCTTGGAGTTCGTCGTCCCACGGGCCTCCTGGTATGGAGGTTGTTCATACCCGCGGGAATGGAATCGGAGTCCCGTTTGTAATGGCACCTTGAGTGCTGGCGTATGTTCATTGCGGCTGTCAGGGCCTGAACATCTGTGTATTTGGGCGTAAAGCTGTGTTTCTTCCCCATTTCGAGCACCAGGATTCGCCTGTCGGCTAGCTGGACCGCTTAACCAAGTGTGAGTTGCCCTGTGCGGAAGGTGACGAGTGAGGTATCCATATCCTGGAGGCATAGGAGTCCCTCGGCTCGGTCGGCCTTGCCGCTCAAGGCTTCTCTTGCTTAGTGAAGGAACCCTCGGCTGCTCTGCGATGAGCCGATGCCGGAGGCAGTGGTGTCAGCATGGACGGAGGCGGAGTTGGCTGGAGAAGAAACCTCGTCGGCCTAGGAGTAGGGGACTTCCTAGGCCGAGGAGGCGTTGCAGTGGCAGCTGGGACCTGGCCAGGTCGTCCACTGGTGGGACCAACCCTGGAGTCGGGCTGCCGAGGCCATGAGCCGGGCTGGTGTCCTCGGGGGACAGCTGGCTGAGGCTACGGAGCGGCCGGTCCGGCCGTCTGCTTGGGCCGGGTTCCTGGAGGAGTCCCTGGCGGCGATGGCCCAGGTGCGGTGCTGACATCTTCCTTCGAGGTGGAGATCCTTCGATCGTGACGCCGTCCGAGGCCGAGTCGGATTCCACCGAAGGTGGAGTCGATGCCGAGGGTGCTGCTGCTCCCCCTACTGACGTCTGAACCTGCAGGAACAGTTTGTCTGTAGTGTGCGTATGTTTTTTGCGGCCGCCAAGGCCCAAACATATCGTCGTCGTGTTGTAAAGCTGCGTTTCTTTTCCTCTTGTTTCGAGTATCAGGACTTGTTCGTCGGTAACAGAATTGTTTATCCGAGCGAGAGTTACTTATCGCAGAAGGTGATGAGTGAGGTATCCGTAACCCAGAGGCGTAGGAGTCCCTCGGCTTGGTCGGCCTTGCCACTTACGTGTACTCTTACTCGTCCGTAGGATTCTGTTATCGATATAGTCGAGATGGCACGAAAAATCGTTTCGGCCAAAAAATTTTCGAGCACTAAGACTTGTTCGGACAGCGGAATCACTTATCCGAGCGTGAGTTACTTATCGCAGAAGGTGATGAGTGAGGTATCCGTATCCCAGAGGCGTAGGAGTCCCTCGGCTCGGTCGGCCTTGCCGCTTACGTGTACTCCGTCGTTTTCAGGATTCCACTATCGAAGTAGTCGAAAAGCACGAAAGATGTTCTGGCAGGAAGACTTTTTCCGAGGAAAATTTTGACGCAGAGGGGGTTCCCCCCTTCTAGCCCCCGAGGGAGGGTCGGGCTTTGTCGAGGCAAGGTTGACCATTCCTTGATGGTTAGACTTTATTTGTGTAAGTGAACGAGGTATATGAATGACTTGAAAACATCTTAAGGGTAGAAGCGACGTAGCTATCGGATGTTCCAAGCGTTGCTGTAGACCTCGCCTTGACTGTTGGCCAGCTTGTATGTCCCGGGCTTCAGGATCTTGGCGATGATGAACGGCCCTTCCCAGGGAGGCGTGAGCTTGTGGCGCCCTCGGGCGTCTTGTCGTAGCCGAAGCACCAAGTCACCCACCTGGAGGTCTCGGGACCGAACCCCTCGGGCGTGGTAGCATCGCAGAGACTGCTGATACCGCGCCGAGTGTAGTAAGGCCATGTCCCGAGCCTCTTCCAGCTGGTCCAGTGAGTCTTCTCGGTTTGTCTGGTTGCTTCGGGCATCGTATGCCCTCGTCCTCGGGGAGCCGTATTCTAAGTCTGTGGGCAAGATAGCCTCGGCCCCATAGACTAGAAAAAACGGCGTGAAGCCCGTGGCTCGGCTTGGTGTCGTCCTCAGACTCCAGACCACCGAGGGGAGTTCCTTCATCCATCGCCTGCCGAACTTGTTGAGGTCGTTGTAGATCCTCAGCTTGAGTCCTTGCAGAATCATGTCGTTGGCACGCTCTACCTGCCCATTCGTCATGGGGTGAGCTACGGTGGCCCAGTGCACCCGGATGTGGTGGTCCTCGCAGAAGTCCAGGAACTTCCTGCCGGTGAACTGGGTGCCGTTGTCGGTGATGATGGAGTTCGGGACCCCGAAGCGATGGATGATGTTGGTGAAGAACACCATCGCCTGTTCAGACCTGATGTTGTTTAGGGGTCGGACCTCAATCCACTTGGAGAATTTGTCGATGGCGACCAGCAGGTGCATGAAGCCCCCGGGTGCCTTCTGCAAGGGACCGACGAGGTCCAAACCCCATACAGCAAACGGCCAGGTGATGGGTATTGTTTGCAAGGCTTGAGCGGGCAGGTGTGTCTGCCTTGCATAGAATTGACACCCTTGGCAGGTGCGTACAATCCTAGTGGCGTCGGCCACCGCGGTTGGCCAGTAAAAACCCTGTCGGAAGGCGTTTCCAACGAGGGCCCGAGGTGCTGCGTGGTGACCGCAAGCCCCCGAGTGTATTTCTTGCAATAGCTTCTGTCCTTCGGCGATGGATATGGATCGTTGGAGGATGCCTAAGGGGCTGCGGTGGTAGAGCTCCTTTCCGTCACCCAGCAAGACGAACGACTCGGCGCGCCGCGCGCCGCGCCTGTCGCCGAGCTTCGGCTCAGTCGAGGGTAGCTCTCCTCGGTGGAGATATTGCAGGTATGGGGTCTGCCAGTTTTGATTAGGCGTGACCCCATTCCGCTCTTTCTCGACGTGCAGTGCCTCACCCTCGGGGGCCGAGGGTGCCTCGGGCGGGGCCGAGGGTGCCTCGGGCTGAGCTGAGGGCGCCTCGGGCTGAGCCGAGGGCGCCTCGGGCTGAGCTGAGGGCGCCTCGGGCTGAGCCGAGGGCGCCTCGGGCTGAGCCGAGGCCTTCTCGGGCTCGGGCGTGTCGTTGGTCTTGACAGAGGGTTGATGTAGGTCTCGGGAGAAGACGTTCGGAGGAACCGTTGTCCGCCCCGAGGCTATCTTAGCTAGCTCGTCTGCAGTCTCGTTGTATCGTCAAGCGACGTGGTTGAGCTCAAGCCCGTAGAACTTGTCCTCCAGGCGCCGAACCTCGTCGCAATAGGCTTCCATCTTCGGGTCGCGGCAATGGGAGTTTTTCATGACTTGGTCGATGACAAGCTGCGAGTCACCACGAGCGTCGAGGCGCCGGACCCCTAGCTCGATGGCGATGCGCAACCCGTTAACCAGAGCCTCGTACTCAGCCACGTTGTTGGACGCCAGGAAATGGAGGCGCAGCACGTAGCGGAGGTGCTTCCCGAGGGGTGAGATGAAGAGCAGGCCCGCGCCCGCTCCTGTCTTCATCAGCGACCCATCGAAATACATGGTCCAGAGTTCCGGTTGGATTAGAGCTGCTGGAAGCTGGGTGTCGACCCATTCAGCCACAAAGTCCGCTAAGACTTGGGACTTGATGGCCTTCCGAGGGGCGAACGAGATTGTCTCGCCCATGATCTCCACTGCCCACTTTGCAACCCTACCCGAGGCCTCTCGGCACTGGATGATCTCCCCCAGGGGGAAGGATGACACCACGGTCACCGGATGAGACTCGAAGTAGTGTCGCAACTTTCGCCGCGTCAGAATTACCGCGTATAGTAGCTTCTGAATTTGCGGGTAGCGGATTTTGGTTTCGGACAGTACCTCACTGATGAAGTAGACCGGCCTCTGGACGGGCAATGTGTGCCCTTCTTCTCGTCTCTCGACCACGATCGTGGCGCTGACCACCTGAGTGGTAGCGGCGACGTAGACCAAGAGGGCTTCTCCGGCAGTGGGGGCACCAAGATGGGCGTGCTTGTAAGGAGCACCTTTAGGTTCCCGAGGGCTTCCTCGGCCTCGGGGGTCCAAGTGAAGCGCTCGGTCTTCCTCAGGAGGCGGTACAGGGGTAGGCCTCTTTCGCCGAGGCACGAGATGAAGCGGCTCAGAGCCGCAAGGCATCCCATGACCCTCTATACTCCTTTCAAGTCCTTGATAGGCCCCATGTTGGTGATGGCCGCGATTTTCTCCGGGTTGGCCTCGATGCCCCGCTCGGAGACGATGAACCCCAGTAGCATGCCTCGGGGGACTCCGAAGACACACTTCTCGGGATTGAGTTTTACGCCTTTCGCCTTGAGACACTTGAATGTCGTTTCAAGGTCAGAGAGGAGGTCAGAGGCTTTCCTCGTCTTGACTACGATGTCATCGACGTAAGCCTCGACTGTTCGGCCAATGTGCTGTCCGAACATGTGGTTCATGCACCTTTGGTATGTCGCACCCACGTTCCTCAAACCAAATGGCATAGTAATGTAGCAGTACATGCCAAAAGGTGTGATGAAAGAAGTTGCGAGCTGGTCGGACTCTTTCATCCTGATTTGGTCATATCCTGAGTAGGCATCGAGGAACGACAGGGTTTCACACCCAGCAGTGGAATCCACGATTTGATTGATGCGAGGCAGGGGGTAGGGAACTTTTGGACATGCTTTTGTTTAGACCAGTGTAGTCTACACACATCCGCCATTTCCCACCTTTCTTTTTCACAAGCACAGGGTTGGCAAGCCATTCGGGATGGAATACCTCTTTGATGAACCCGGCAGCCATCAGCTTGTGGATCTCCTCACCTATGGCTCTGCGCTTTTCTTCGTCGAATCGGCGCAGAGGCTGCTTCACGGGTCGGGCTCTAGCTCGGATATCCAGTGAGTGCTCGACGACATCCCTCGGTATGCCTGGCATGTCCGAGGGACTCCACGCAAAAACCTCGGCGTTTGCACGGAGAAAGTCGACGAGCACTGCTTCCTATTTGGGGTCGAGCTCGGAGCCAATCCGGATCTGCTTGGAGGTGTCGTTGCTGGGGTCGAGAGGGACGGACTTAATCGCCTCTGCTGGTTCGAAGTTGCCGGCGTCGTGCTTCGCATCTGGCACCTCCTTGGGGAGGCTTTCCAGGTCGGTGATGAGGGCCTCGTATTCGGCAAGGGCCTCGGCGTACTCCACTCACTCCATGCCGCATTCGTACGCGTGTCAGTACATGGGGCCGATGGTGATGACCCCGTTGGGGCCCGACATCTTGAGCTTGAGTTAGGTGTAGTTGGGGACGGCCATGAACTTGGCGTAGCATGGTCTCCCTAGCACTGTGTGGTAGGTTCCTCGGAACCCGACCACCTCGAACGTGAGGGTTTCCTTTTGGAAGTTGGAGGGAGTCCCGAAGCAGACGGGCAGATCGAGTTGTCCAAGGGGGTGGACGCGCTTCCCGGGAATGATCCCGTGAAAGGGCACCGCACCGGCCCGGATCGAGGACAGATCGATCTGCAGGAGCCCGAGGGTGCCGGTGTAGATGATGTTGAGGCTGCTGCCTCCGTCCATGAGGACCTTGGTAAGCCTGACGTTGCCGATGATAGGATCAACAACGAGCGGGTACTTCCCCGGGCTCGGCACACGGTCGGGGTGGTCGCCTTGGTCGAAGGTGATGGGCTTATCGGACCAGTCTAGGTAGACTAGCGCCGCCACCTTTACCGAGCAGACCTCCTGGCGCTCTTGCTTGCGGTGCCGAGCCGAGGCGTTCGCCACTTGCCCACCGTAGATCATGAAGCAGTCGTGGACCTCGGGGAACTCCTCTGCCTTGTGACCCTCCTTCTTGTTGTTGTCGGGGGCCCTACCACCTTCCGCCGGGGGCCTGGCCTTGTGGAAGTAGCACCGAAGCATGACGCACTCCTCAAGGGTGTGCTTGACGGGACCCTGATGATAGGGGCACGACTCCTTGAGCATCTTGTCGAACAGGTTGGCGCCTCTGGGAGGCTTTCGAGGGATCTTGTGCTCGGCGGCGGCGACAAGGTCTGTGTCGGCGGTGTCGCATTTCGCTTGCGACTTCTTCTTGCCCTTCTTCTTCGTGCCGCACTGAGCGGACGCCTCGGGGACGTCTTCCGGCTGGTGCCCCTGAGGCTGCTTGTCCTTCCGGAAGATGGCTTCGACCGCCTCCTGACCAGAGGCAAACTTGGTGGCGATGTCCATCAGCTCGCTCGCCCTGGTGGGAGTCTTGCGACCCAGCTTGCTCACCTGGTCACGGCAAGTGGTGCCAGCGAGGAACGCACCGATGACATCCGAGTCGGTGATGTTGGGTAGCTCGGTGCGCTACTTCGAAAATCGTCGGATGTAGTCCCGCAGGGATTCTCCCGGCTGCTGGCGGCAGCTTCGGAGATCCCAGGAGTTCCCAGGGCGCACGTATGTGCCCTGGAAGTTGCCGGCGAAGGCTTTGACCAGGTCGTCCTAGTTGGAGATCTGCGCAGGAGGCAGATGCTCCAACCAGGCTCGGGCAGCGTCGGAGAGGAACAGGGGGAGGTTGCGGATGATGAGGTTGTCATCGTCCGTTCCACCCAGCTGGCAGGCCAGCCGGTAGTCCGCGAGCCACAGTTCTGGCCTTGTCTCCCTTGAGTACTTGGTGATGGTAGTCGGGATTCGGAACCGGGTCGGAAATGGTGCCCGTCGTATGGCCCGGCTGAAAGCTTGTGGACCGGGTGGTTCGGGCGAGGGGCTCCGATCCTCCTCGCTGTCGTAGCGTCCCCCACGCCTGGGGTGGTATCCTCGGCGCACCTTCTCGTCGAGGTGGGCTCGACGGTCGTGGTGGTGGTGCTCGTTGCCGAGGTGACCCGGGGCCGCAGGCGCTGTGTCCCGCGTGCGCCCGGTGTGGACCGAGGCTTCCCGCATGAATCGGGAAGTTGCGGCGCGATGCTCCGGGGGGTATCCCTGCCTTCGGGAGGCAGAGCTTTCGGCCCGTCGGACCGCAACATCCTCCAGGAGATTCTTGAGCTCTCCCTGGATACGCCGCCCCTCGGCGGTGGATGGTTTCGGCATCGCTCGGAGTAGTATTGCTGCTGCAGCCAGGTTCTGGCCGACCCCACTGGAAGCCGAGGGCAGCCTTGCCCTGGCATTATCGGCGATGCGGTGCTGGACGTCCTAGGACAGATGACGCACTTCTCCGGTCGGTGCTCGGCCTGCCCGCTCCTGCCAGAGCTACACAAGTTGTCCTGCTTCCTCGTCGAGCCTGGCCTGCATCTCGCGGATTTGCTCGAGCTGTGTGTCCTGACCCCCCGCAGGGACTGGGACCACAGCTAGCTCCTGAAGGATGTCAACGCGAGGCACAGGACTAGGGGGATCACCGTTCTTCGGCATACCAAGGTGGTTGCCTTCGTCGAGACCCCCTAGATTGACGTGGAAACATTCGCGACTTGGGCCACAGTCCTCGTCGCCGAGGCTGTGGCTACCATCGGAGCAATCGGAGAGGCAGTAGTCGCATGCGGTCATGAAGTCCCGCATGGCACTGGGGTTATCGAGCCCGGAGAAATCCCAACCAGAGTCGGGCTCGTCGTCTTCCTCGGAACCCGGGGGCCCGTAGGTCGAGACGGCCGTCAATCTGTCCCAGGTTGACCACATATGGTACCCGGAAGGTTTGGATATGCCTTTATGAAAGCGTCCACCGAAGCGGGGTCGCTTGGTGGGTCGAAGCTGAATCTAAAAGGCACAGGATGGGAAACGGACGGTACCTCTTGATCGACGGATGGTGACGAAGTCGCGTCGGGGATGGACTGCACCGTTATCTCAGGTACGAGGCTAACGCCCAGCAAGTCCTTTGCGAGCGTGCTGGCGTCGTCCGCTGCTTGGGGTTGGCGTGTTGCGGGGAAACGATGCTCGTCTTTGTCTCAGACACGAGGTCAACGCCCGACGTGTCCCCCGCTGGGGCACCGGCACCGTCGACTCGCTCGACAGCCGACGAGGCGCCGCCTCCTGCTTGGCCATGGTTGCACCGCCTCCTCCTCCGTCGACGGGGAAGGTGACGGGACAGACCCGGATGCTGTTCTTCCATCATGCGGGAAAGACGTCGTCAATTCCGCCGCCGGCGGGCGGACTGACGGCCGCCATTGTCGTTGTCGCGCGGCGAAGGAAGGAGTATCATGTCGTAGCTGCCGTCGAGGGACATGAACTCAAGACTCCCGAAACGGAGAATCGTCCTGGGTTGGAGAGGTTGCTGGAGGCTACCCATCTGGAGCTTGACGGGAAGCTATTCGTCAACACGCAGCAGGCCCCTACCTGGCGCGCCACCTGTCGGCGTTTCGACCCCGGGGGGTTCCTGGACCGACAAGTAAATTGTCGCTGCGTGTCCCAGCCTAGATGGGTCGGCGCGAGACGGAGACACAAGGGGGGGAAACAGTAAGGAGAACCGCGGCCTCGTGTTGTCCTGCGCCCAGGGCGGATGCGCTTGCAGTAGGGGGTTACAAGCGTTCGCGAGGGAGAGAGAGAGAGGGCGTGAGACTGCGCGTCAGCCCGTTCTCCCGCGCGGCCACCCTCTTCGTACGAGGGCCCTGGACCTTCCTTTTATAGACGTAAGGAGAGGGTCCAGGTGTACAGCGGGGGGTGTAGCAGTGTGCTAACGTGTCTAGCAGAGGGGAGCCAGAGCCCCATGTACATGCTGACGTGGCTGTCGGAGAGGTGTTGGAGCCCTGTTCATGTGGCGTCGTGGCCGTCGGAGGAGCGCTTGAGCCCTGTAGAAGTTTAGCTGTCGGGGTTGTCGGATCCTTGCTGACGTCTCCTTGCTTCCGTAGGGGGCTGAGAACCGCCATCGTCATGGAGCACGCGGGGTGTCATCATTACTTGTTTTACCGGGGCGAGCCAGATGGGACGCCGGTCTTGTTCCCCGTAGCCTGAGCTAGCTAGGGGTAGGGTAATGATGTACGCCCCTACGACGTGGTCGGTCCGAGCCCAAGGTCAGGCGAGGCGGTGGCTCCTCCGAGGTCGAGGCTGAGTCCGAGCCCAGGGGTCGGCGAGGCGAAGATCGTCGTCCGAGGTCAGGGTTGAGTAGGAGCCCTGGGGTCGGGTGAGGCGGAGACCGTCGTCCGAGGTTGAGGTTGAGTCCGAGCCCTAGGGTCGGGCGAGGTGGAGACCATCGTCCGAGGTCGAGGTTGAGTCCGAGCCCTAGGGTCGGGCGAGGCGGAGACTGTCGTCCGAGGTCGAGGTTGAGTCCGAGCCCTGGGGTCGGGCGAGGCGGAGATTCCTGTGGCGCCCGAGGCTGGACTTGGCTGCTGTCAGCCTCACCCTGGCAGGTGGCACAACAGTCGGAGCAGCGCAGGCGGCGCTGTTTTCCTGTCAGGTCAGTCAGTGGAGGGGCAAAGTGACTGCGGTCACTTCGGCCTTGTCGACTAGAGAGCGTGCTCAGGATAAGGTGTTAGGCGATCTTTGCATTGAATGCTCCTGCGATACGGTCGGTTGGCGTGGCGACCTGGCCAAAGTTGCTTCTCCGCGAAGCCTTCCCGAGCTGGACCTCGGGCGAGTCGAAGGTGCGCCCATTGCTTGAGGAGACCCTCGGGCGAGGCGTGAATCTGCCTTGGTCTACCGTTCCTGCCCGAGGCTGGGCTCGGGCGAGGCGAGATCGTGTCCCTTGAGTGGACGGAGCTTTGACCGGAATTACGCCCGTCAGGCCTTTGCAGCTTTGTGCTGATGGGGGTTACCAGCTGAGATTAGGAGTCTTGGGGGTACCCCTAATTACGGTCCCCGACAAATATGATCCCAGTGAATTGATTTTATAAAATATATTTTAAGTTATATATATTTTTCTACTATCCACCTATCTTAGATTTGTTTGATTCATGACTCAATTTAAAAATCTTGTTCTATAATAGTGTCGGCGTTTCGACCCCGGGGGGTCCCTGGACCGACGAGTAAATTGTCGCCGCGTGCCCCAGCCCAGATGGGTCGGCGCGAGGCGGAACGCGAAGGGGGGAGAAGCAGCCGGAGGGAGACAGGAGTGGGAGTGTGGAACCCGTGGCCTTCGTGTTAGCCCCGCGCCCAGGTCGGGTGCGCTTGCAGTAGGGGGTTACAAGCGTCCACGCGGTAGGGAGCGAGCGGCCTTGCGCGAGCGCTGTCCCGTCCTTCCCCGCGCGGCCAACCCTCTGTAAGAGGGCCCTGGACCTCCCTTTTATAGGCGTAAGGAGAGGATGCAGGTGTACAATGGGGGTGTAGCAGTGTGCTAACGTGTCTAGCGGAGGAGAGCTAGCGCCCTAAGTACATGCCATTGTGGCAGCCGGAGAGGTTTTGGCACCCAGTTCTTGTGATGTCGTGGCCGTCGGAGGAGTGCTGGAGCCTGGCGGAAGGATAGCTGTCGGGGCTGTCGCGTCCTTGCTGACGTCCTCTTGCTTCCGTAAGGGGGCTGAGAGCCGCCGTCATCACAAGGCATGTGGGGCGCCATCATTACTCGTATAGTGGAGCGAGCCGGATGGGACGCCGGTCTTGTTCCCCGTAGCCTGAGTCAGCTTGGGGTAGGGTAATGATGGCGCTTCCGGTCGACGTGGTCGGTCTGTGCCCTTGGTTGGGCGAGGTGGAGGCTCCTCCGAGGTCGAGGTCGAGTCTGTCTTCCAAGGTCGAGGTCGAGGTCGAGTCCGAGCCCCCGGGTCGGACGAGGCGGAGACCGTCGGCTGAGGCCAGGGTTGAGTCCGAGTCCGAGCCCTGGGGTCGGGCGAGGCGGAGTTCGTCGTCTTTCGGGGCTAAGCCCGAGTCCGAGCCCTGGGGTCAGGCGAAGCGGAGTTCGTCGTCTTCCGGGGCTGAGCCCGAGTCCGAGCCCTGGGGTCGGGCGAAGCGGTGTTCATCGTCTTCCGGGGCTGAGCCCGAGTCCGAGCCCTAGGGTCGGGCGAAGCGGAGTTTGTCGTCTTCCGGGGCTGAGCTCGAGTCTGAGCCCTGGGGTCGGGCGAAGCGGAGTTTCCTATGACGCCTGAGGCCAGACTTGGCTGCTGTCAGCCTCACTCTGTCGAGTGGCTCAGCAGTCGGAGCGGCGCAGGCGGCGCTGTCCTCTTGTCAGACCGGTCAGTGGAGCGGCGAAGTGACTGCGGTCACTTCGGCTCTGTCGACTGGAGGGCGTGCGTCAGGATAAAGGTGTCAGGCCACCTTTGCATTAAATGCCCCTGCGATCTGGTCGGTTGGCGTGGCGATTTGGCCAAGGTTGCTTCTTGGTGAAGAATGGGTCCCGGGCGAGCCGAGGGTGTGTCCGTTGCTGGAGGGGGTCCTCGGGCGAGACGTAGATCCTCCGGGGTCGGCTGCCCTTGCCCGAGGCTGGGCTCGGGCGAGGCGTGATCGCGTCCCTCGAATGGACCGATCCTTGACTTAATCGCACCCATCAGGCCTTTGCAGCTTTGTGCTGATGGGGGTTACCAGCTGAGATTTAGGAGTCTTGAGGGTACCCCTAATTATGGTCCCCGACAGTAGCCCCCGAGCCTCAAAGGGAGTTTAATACTCGCTTGGAGGCTTTTGCCGCACTTTTTTGCAAGGGGACCAGCCTTTTTTGGTTGCGTTTTGTTCCGGTGGGTGCACACGAGCGCACCCACCGGGTGTAGCCCCCGAGGCCTCAGAGGAGTAGTTTGACTCCTTCGAGGTCTTAGTGCGTTTCGCAACACTTCGGCTGGTCTGGTTGTTCCCTCATGCGAGCTGGCCGTAGCCCGGGTGCACGGTCGGTTCCCGGGCTGGTATGTTGACGCTGTCAATGGGTTGGCCGGAGCCGGGTTTGCGAGAGCAGCCCCCGAGCCTCTGCACAGGGTGAGAGGACGGTCAAGGACAGACTCGACTTTGTTACATACGCCCCTATGTCGCCTTTCCGCAAGGAGGAGGGGGGGAAAGCGCCATGTTGCCCTCGGAGGGCGCCGAACATGGTGTCTCCGGTGAGCTGCTGGCGGGTAATCCGAGTGGACGCCCGTGCCCTATTTGTTAGGGGTTGGCTAGAGGCCCGGAGGCGCGCTCCAAAAGTACCTGCGGGTGATCTGCCGGACCCGGTCCCCTTTTGACGGGGTCCGAGGGCTCGATGCCTCCCTCTGATGGGATTCCGTTACAAGATCGTTCCCGCTGGTCTCGGAAATGTCCTAGGGTACCTCGAGAGCGTAGCCCGAGCCTTGGTTATGTATCGAACGTACCCAGGGTCATCCCTCGCTCTGTGTCTGAGGCGACTGTGAACCCTTCGAGGGCCAGCCTACAAACCCCTGATCAGTAGCGGGCGCGGAGCCCGAGTGGCCTGAGGCAGCCGTTGAACCCTTCCGAGGGGCCGGCCATCGAACCTCTGACCAGTAGTGGGCGCAGAACCCAAGTGCTCTGAGGCGACCGTTGAACCCCTCCGAGGGGCCAGCCTTTGAACCTCTGATCAGTAGGGAGGCTCGGGGCCTGTTTCCTTCACGGAGAAGGATCCTTTTCGGGGTATCCCCCTTTCCCGGTCCCTATTGTAAGAGAGAGAAAGAGGAAAGGGAAAAGGATACGAAATCGAATGACGTGGCGTACCTTTTTTGACGCGATCATTATGGCGAAGGCGAAGCATCGCTTGCTTCTCCTGCCTGAGGCGCCGCCTGTCCCGCCGCGGAGTTAATGCGACGGGGCGAGTGGTTCGCGAGGCGGTCGTTGTGCGTGTGCGAGCCGTTCGAGGAACGGATCACGGGCGCGCCGTCTTCACGCCGTGAGAGAGGGTTCTCTCACTGCCCCTGGATGGGACGTAAGCTTGGCTGACGACGTGACCGCTGCTCCTGCCCGCCTGCCACCGCCATTACTGCTGGCCCATTTTTTGGCCGCATCGACCGTCGCGCCTTCTCCCGCGGCTGACCGGCCCGTGACCGATGTGCCTGGCTGGCACTGTTGGGTCACATGCAGGGCTGCCTCGAGTCGCGGCGCTGGTTCTGCAGTCGAGGAGGCGCGGTAGTGGTGCGAGTGGCGGTGCAGTTGCTCGCACGTAGCAACCGGCACGCCGGTTGCATGACGTGTGGGCCTGGGCCTCCATGCTGGGCGCGTAGGAGTCGAAGGGGCGCGCCCACTTGGCGCGGTTGCATGCCGCCTGCATGGCTGTCCGCCCTTTCACCCGCTGGTCTGGGCGAAAGTGGAGGAATGCTTGTAACCGCTGGGCAGCTGCATGCCCTGCGCGCGGCGGTTTGGCTTCTTCTGCCCTGGACCGGCTTGCATGATGCGTGGGACCCAGCCCCCACGCCGTAGGGGGAGGACCTTGGAGCGTGTTGGAGAAGACTCAGCCCGCAAGGACGCAAGTGGGGAGAGTTGCCTTTAAAAGGAGGGTGACCCCTTTGAAAGACGACCATGTTTTCGCGTTCCCTTATGCGTCGTGTCTTTCCACCTTCCGAGCCCCCGGATGGGGGACGCCCGCAATCCTTCCACCTTGTCGTCGGAGGAACACAACTTCGAGGAAGTTGGTACCTTTCAGCCATCGTTCGGCTTCAAGGATTTTTGTCATGCAGCCCGGCTGCATCCCCTCGCCGGTGGTCACCCAAGATGGTGGCCACCAGCTTGATGGTGGGGAGAAGCGAACCGGGCTGCAATCTTGGTTCCGCCCTCAGCTTTAAGGATGTTCATCATCCTGGCTGGGGCGGGGGCCGGGCTGAGCCGGAGCTCTTCCCCCCGTGCGGGCCGGCTGGTCACCTCCTCTTCCAGCTTCTGGCGGTGGAAACCATCCTCCGGCCCTACGGAGGAGGTGTCCTCCATCCATGCCGGGGAAGGCGAACTGTTGCTGCCCAGCTAGGATGCAACATTTCGTCCTTCTCCTCGCTTTCGTGGCGAGGACGGGAGTGAGGACCTGCTGGTGCGCCTTGCCAACTGTCGGCGTTGGTGGAGAGGCGGACGCCGCCGTCTGTGCTGACGTGGTGGCAGCTGGAGGAAGCTTCCCCGCGTCGAGGCCGCCGGCGGCGCCGACGGACCGGCCCCCGGCTCGAACGAGAACCTTCCGGTGGCCGCGTCCGTCGTGGGGCCATAGCTGCTGCTGTAGGGACAGAACCGGAGTTCCATTTGCATTGGCACCTTGTGTGCCGGTCTTTTGTTCATTGCGGCTGTCAGGGCCTGAACATGTATGTATCTTTGGCACGGAGCCGTGTTTTTCCTTCATTTCGAGCACAAAGACTCGCCTGTCGACTATCTGAACCGCTTCACCGAGCGTGAGTCGCCTCGTGCGAAGGTGACAAGTGAAGTATCCGTATCCCGGAGGCGTAGGAGTCCCTCGGCTCGGTAGGCCTTGTTGTCCGAGGCTTCTCTTGCTTAGTTAAAGGGACCCCTTGGCCGCTCTTCGATGAGTCGAAGCCGGAGGTAGCGGTGTCAGCACGGACAGAGGCAGAGTTGGCTCGAAAAGAAGACTTGGTCGGCCAGAGCCTGGCCGGGTCGTCCACTGGCGGGACCGACGCCGGAGTTGAGTTGCCGAGGCCACAAGCCGGACTGATGTCTTCAGGGGACAGCTGGTCGAGGCCTCGGGGTGGCCGGCCGAGCCGTCTGCTCGAGCCAGATTCCCGGAGAAGACCCTGGCGGCGATGGCCAGAGTGTGGTGCTGATGTCGTCCTTCAGAGTGGAGATCCTCCGACTGCGTCGCCGTCCGAGGCTAGGTCAGACCCCGCCGAAGGTGTAGTTGACGCCGAGGGTGCTGCTGCCCCCTTCAACTGTCGACGTCCGAGCCTGCAGGATCGGGTCGTCTTGTAGCGTGTGTATGTTTTCTGCGGCCGCCGAGGCCCAAACACACTATCGTCGTGTTGTAAAGCTGCGTTTCTTTTCCTCTTGTTTCGAGTATCCGGACTAATTTGTCGGTAACAGAATTGTTTGTGCGAGCGAGAGTTGCTTTTCACGGAAGGTGATGAGTGAGGTATCCGTATCCCGGAGGCGTAGGAATCCCTCGGCTCGGTCGGCCATGCGGCTTATGCGCACTCTTACTCATCCATAGTGTTCTGTCACCGACGCAGCCGAGAAGGCCCGAAAAATCGTTCCGGCAGAGGAACTTTCGAGCGTGAAGACTTGTTCGGTCCGCGGAATCACTTATCCGAGCGCGAGTTACTTATCACAGAAGGTGATGAGTGAGGTATCCATATCCCGGAGGCATAGGAGTCCCTCGGCTCAGTCAGCCTTGGCTGCTTACGTGTACTCCGTCGTTTTCAGGATCCTCTTTCGAAGTAGTCGAAAAGCACGAAAGGCATTCTGGTAGAAAAGATTTTTTTCTTTTTTCGAGGAAAATTTCGACGCAGAGGGGGTTCCCCCTTCTAGCCCCCGAGGGAGGGTCGGGCTTTGCCGAGGCAAGGCTGACCCTTCCTTGACGACCAGACTTTGTGTGCGAATGGGGTGTACGAATAACTTGGAAGCATCTTAAGGGTAGAAGCGACGTAGCTGTTGGATGTTCCAAGCGTTGCTGTAGACCTCGCCTTGACTGTTGGCCAGCTTGTATGTTTCGGGCTTCAGAACTTTAGCGATGACGAACGGCCCTTCCCAGGGAGGCGTGAGTTTGTGCCGCCCTCGGGCGTCTTGTCTTAGCCGAAGCACCAGGTCGCCCACCTGGAGGTCTCGGGACCGAACCCCTCGGGCGTGGTAGCGTCGCAGGGACTACTGGTACCGCGCCGAGTGTAGTAAGGCCATGTCCCGAGCCTCTTCCAGCTGGTCCAGTGAGTCTTCTCGATTAGCTTGATTGCTTTGGTCGGCGTAGGCCCTCGTCCTCGGGGAACCGTATTCTATGTCTGTGGGCAAGATGGCCTCGGCCCCATAGACTAGAAAGAACGGTGTGAAGGCCGTGGCTCGGCTCGGCGTTGTCCTCAGACTCCAGACCACCGAGGGGAGTTCCTTCATCCACCGCTTGCCGAACTTGTTGAGGTCGTTGTAGATCCGAGGCTTGAGTCCTTGTAGAATCATGCCGTTGGCACGTTCTACCTGCCCATTTGTCATGGGGTGAGCCACGGCGGCCCAGTCCACCCGGATGTGGTGATCCTCGCAGAAGTCCAGGAACTTTCTGCCGGTGAACTGGGTGCCGTTGTCGGTGATGATGGAGTTTGGGACCCCAAAGCGATGGATGATGTTGGTGAAGAACGCCACCGCCTGCTCGGACCTGATGCTGTTTAGGGGTCGGACCTCGATCCACTTGGAGAATTTGTCGATGGCGACCAACAGGTGCGTGTAGCCCCCGGGTGCCCTCTGCAAGGGGCCGACGAGGTCCAGACCCCACACAACAAACGGCCAGGTGATGGGTATGGTCTGCAGAGCCTGAGCGGGCAGGTGGGTCTGCCTTGCGTAGAACTGACACCCTTCGCAGGTGCGGACAATTCTAGTGGCGTCGGCCAGTAGAAACCTTGTCGAAAGGCGTTTCCAACAAGGGTTCGAGGTGCTGCGTGATGGCCGCAAGCCCCCGAGTGTATCTCTTGTAAGAGCTCCTGGCCTTTGGCGATGGAAATGCATCGCTGGAGGATGCCCGAGGGGCTGCGGTGGTAGAGCTCCTTCCCATCTCCTAGCAAGACAAAAGACTTAGCGCGCCGCGCCAACGACCGAGCTTCGGCTTGGTCGAGGGGTAGCTCTCCTCGGTGGAGATATTGCAGGTACGGGGTCTGCCAGTTTTGATTAGGCGTGACCTCGCTCCGCTCCCCCTCGACGCGCAGTGCCTCACCCTCGGGGGCCGAGGGTACCTCGGGCTGAGCCGAGGGCGCCTCGGGTTGAGCCGAGGGTGCCTCGGGCCGAGCCGAGGGTGCCTCGGGCTGAGCCGAGGGTGCCTTGGGCTGGGCCGAGGCCTTCTCGGGCTCGGGCGTGTCGTCGGTCTTGACGGAGGGTTGATGCAGGTCTCGGGAGAATATGTCCGGGGGAACCGTTGTTCGCCCCGAGGCTATTTTAGCCAGCTCGTCCGCAGTCTCGTTGTAGTGTCGGGCGATGTGGTTGAGCTCGAGTCCGTAGAACTTATCTTCTAGGCGTCGAACCTCATCGCAGTAGGCTTCCATCTTCGGGTCGCGGCAGTGGGAGTTCTTCATGACTTGGTCGATGACGAGCTGCGAGTCACCGCGAGCGTCGAGGCGTCGGACCCCTAGTTCGATGGCGATTCGCAACCCGTTTACCAGAGCCTCGTACTCAGCCACGTTGTTAGACGCTGGGAAGTGGAGGCATAGCACGTAGCGTAGGTGCTTCCCGAGGGGCGAGATGAAGAGCAGGCCCGCGCCGGCCCCCGTCTTCATCAGCGACCCGTCGAAAAACATGGTCCAGAGCTCCGGTTGGATCGGAGCTGTTGGGAGCTGGGTGTCGACCCATTCAGCCACGAAGTCCGCTAAGACCTAGGACTTGATGGCCTTCCGAGGAGCGAACGAGATCGTCTCACCCATGATCTCCACCGCCCACTTTGCAATTCTACCCGAGGCCTCTCTGGACTGGATGATCTCCCCTAGGGGGAAGGATGACACCACAGTTATCAGATGAGACTCGAAGTAGTGTCGCAACTTCCGCCGCGTCAGGATCACCGCGTACAACAGCTTCTGAATTTGTGGGTAGCGGATCTTGGTCTCGGACAGTACCTCACTGATGAAGTAGACTGGCCTCTGGACGGGCAATGCATGCCCCTCTTCTCGTCTCTCAACCACAATCACGGCGCTAACCACCTGAGTGGTCGCGGCGACGTAGATCAAGAGGGCTTCTCCGACAGCGGGGGGCACCAAGATGGGCGCGTTCGTGAGGAGCGCCTTCAGGTTCCCGAGGGCTTCCTCGGCCTCAGGGGTCCAAGCGAAGCACTCGGCCTTCCTTAAGAGGCGGTACAGAGGCAGGCCTCTTTCGCCGAGGCGCGAGATGAAACGGCTCAGAGCCGCGAGGCATCCCATGACCCTCTGTACGCCTTTCAAGTCCTTGATGGGCCCCATGCTGGTGATGGCTGCGATCTTCTCCGGGTTGGCCTCGATGCCTCGCTCGGAGACGATGAACCCCAAGAGCATGCCTCGGGGGACCCCGAAGACACACTTTTCGGGATTGAGCTTCACGCCTTTCGCCTTGAGACATCAGAATGTCACTTCAAGGCCAGAAAGGAGGTCAGAGGCCTTCCTCGTCTTGACTACGATGTCATCGACGTAGGCCTCGACCGTTCGGCCGATGTGTTCGCCGAACACATGGTTCATGCATCGCTGGTACGTTGCACCCGCATTCCTCAAACCAAACGGCATGGTAACATAGCAGTACATGCCGAAGGGTGTGATGAAAGAAGTTGCGAGCTGGTCGGACTCTTTCATCCTGATCTGGTGATACCCTGAGTAGGCATCGAGGAAAGACAGGGTTTCGCACCCAGCAGTGGAATCCACGATTTGATCGATGCGAGGCAGAGGGTAGGGAACTTTCGGACATGCTTTGTTTAGACCAGTGTAGTCTACACACATCCGCCATTTCCCCCTTTCTTTCTCACAAGCACAGGGTTGGCAAGCCATTCGGGATGGAATACCTCTTTGATGAACCCTGCCGCCATTAGCTTGTGGATCTCCTCGCCTATGGCTCTGCGCTTTTCTTCGTCGAATCGGCGCAGAGGCTGCTTCACGGGTCGGGCTCCAGCTCGGATATCCAGCGAGTGCTCGGCAACTTCCCTCGGTATGCCGGGCATGTCCGAGGGACTCCACGCGAAAACGTCGGCGTTTGCGCGGAGAAAGTCGACGAGCACTGCTTCCTATTAGGGGTTGAGCTTGGAGCCGATCCGGATCTGCTTGGAGGCGTCGTTGCAGGGGTCGAGAGGGACGGACTTAACCGTCTCCGCTGGCTCGAAGTTGCCGGCGTGGCGCTTCATGTCTGGCGCCTCCCTTGAAAGGCTCTCCAGGTCGGCGATGAGGGCCTCGGACTCGGCGAGGGCCTCGGCGTACTCCACGCACTCCACGTCGCATTCGTACGCGTGTCGGTACGTGGGCCCGACGGTGATGACCCCGTTGGGGCCCGGCATCTTGAGCTTGAGGTAGGTGTAGTTGGGGACGGCCATGAACTTAGCGTAACATGGCCTCCCCAGCACTGCGTGGTAAGTTCCTCGAAACCCGACCACTTCGAACGTGAGAGTCTCCCTTCGAAAGTTGGAGGGCGTCCCAAAGCAGACGGCTAGATCGAGTTGTCTGAGGGGTCGGACGCGCTTCCCGGGGATGATCCCGTGGAAAGGCGCAGCACCCACCCGGACCGAGGATAGATCGACCCGCAGGAGCCCGAGGGTCTCGGCGTAGATGATGTTGAGGCTGCTGCCTCCGTCCATGAGGACCTTGGTGAGCCTGACGTTGCCGATGATGGGGTCGACAATGAGCGGGTATTTCCCCGGGCTCGGCACATGGTCGGGATGGTCGGCCTGGTCGAAGGTGATGGGCTTATTGGACCAGTCTAGGTAGACTGGCGCCGCCACCTTTACCGAGTAGACCTCCCGACGCTCTTGCTACGGTGCCGAGCCGAGGCGTTTGCCACTTGCCCACCGTAGATCATGAAGCAGTCACGGACCTCGGGGAACTCTCCTGCCTTGTGATCTTCCTTCTTAGCGTCGTCGAGAGCCTTGCCACCCTCCGCGGGTGGCCCGGCTTTGTGAAAGTGGCGTCGAAGCATGGCACACTCCTCAAGGGTGTGCTTGACGGGCTCCTGATGATAGGGGCACGGCTCCTTGAGCATCTTGTCGAAGAGGTTGGCACCTCCGGGAGGTTTCCGAGGGTTCTTGTACTCGACGGCGGCGACAAGGTCCGCGTCGGCGGTGTCGCGTTTCGCTTGCGACTTCTTCTTGCCCTTCTTCTTGGTGCCGCGCTGAGTTGACGCCTCGAAAACATCTTCTAGTGGGCGGCCCTGGGCTGCTTGTCCTTCCGGAAGATGGCCTCAACCGCCTCCTGGCCAGAGGCGAACTTGGTGGCGATGTCCATCAGCTCGCTCGCCCTGGTGGGGGTCTTGCGACCCAGCTTGCTCACCAGGTCGCGGCAGGTGGTGCCGGTGAGGAACGCGCCGATGACATCCGAATCAGTGACGTTGGGCAGCTCGGTGCGCTGCTTCGAGAATCGCCGAATGTAGTCCCGGAGAGACTCTCCCGGCTGCTGGCGGCAGCTTCGGAGATCCCAGGAGTTTCCAGGGCGCACGTACGTGCCTTGGAAATTGCCGGCGAAGGCTTGGACCAGGTCGTCCCAGTTGGAGATCTGCCCCGGAGGCAGGTGCTCTAGCCAGGCTCGAGCAGTGTCGGAGAGGAACAGGGGGAGGTTGCGGATGATGAGATTATCATCGTCCGTTCCACCCAGTTGGCAGGCCAGCCGATAGTCCGCGAGCCACAGTTCCGGTCTCGTCTCCCCCGAGTACTTTGTGATAGTAGTCGGGGTTCGGAACCGGGTCGGGAACGGCGCCCGTCGTATGGCACGGCTGAAAGCCTGCGGACCGGGTGGTTCGGGCGAAGGACTCCGATCCTCCCCGCTGTCGTAGCGTCCCCCACGCCTGGGGTGGTAGCCTCGGTGCACCCTCTCGTCGAGGTGGGCCCAACGGCGGTGGTGATGGTGCTCGTTGCCGAGGCGACCCGGGGCCACAGGCGCTGTGTTGCACGTGCGCCCGGTGTGGACCGAGGCTTCCCGCATGAATCGGGAAGTCGCGGCGCGATGTTCCGAGGGGTACCCCTGCCTTCGGGAGGCGGAGCTTTTGGCCCGTCGGACCGCGGCGTCCTCCAGGAGATTCTTGAGCTCTCCCTAGATACGCCGCCCCTCGGTGGTTGATGGCTCCGGCATCGCGCGGAGAAGCATTACCGCTGCGGCCAGGTTCTGGCCGACTCCACTGGAATCCGGTGGCGGCCTTACCCTGACGTCGTCGGCGATGCGGTGCTGGATGCCCTGGGGGAGATGACGCGCTTCTCAGGCCGGAGGTTGGCCCGCCCATTCCTGCCCGGTGTCCCGGCGGATCAGCACAAGCGTTCCTGCTCCCTCGTCGAGCCTAGCCTGCATCTCGCGGATTTGCTCGAGCTGTGGGTTAGGACCCCCCGCCGGGACGGGGACCACAACTAGCTCCCGAAGGATGTCGACGCGAGGCACGGGCCTAGGGGATCACCGTTCTCCGGTATACCAAGATGGTTGCCTTCGCCGGGACCCCCTAGATCGACGTGGAAACATTCGTGACTTGGGCCGCAGTCCTCGTCGCCGAGGCTGCGGCTACCGTCGGAACAGTCGGAAAGGCAGTAGTCGCATGCGGTCATGAAGTCCCGCACGGCACTGGGGTTACCAAGTCCGGAGAAATCCCCACAGAGGTCGGGCTCGCCATCTTCCTCGGACCCCGAGGTCCCGTAGGTCGAGTCGGCCGTCAGCCGGTCCCAGGGTGACCGCACACGATACCCCGGAGGGTTTGGACTCGCCTCTATGAGAGTGTCCACCAAAGCGGAGTTGCTTGGCGAGTCGAGGCCGAATCCAAAAGGCGCGAGATGGGAATCGGTCGGTACCTTTTGGTCGACGGGCGATGACGAAGTCGTGTCAGGGACCGACTGCACCGTCATCTTAGGTACGAGGGTGACGCCCAACAAGTCTTTCGCGAGCGTGCTGGCGTCATCCGTTTGCTTGAGGTTGGTGTGTTGCGGGGTGACGACACTCGTATTCGTCTCATACGCGAGGCCGATGCTCGACGCGCTCTCCGTCGGGGCGCCGGCGCCGTCGACTCGCTCGACAGCCGACGAGGTGCCGCCTCCTGCTTGGCCTTGGTTGCCCCGCCTCCTCCTCCGTCGGCGGGGGAGGGGACGGGACAAGCCCGAATGTCGTCCTTCCACCACGTGGGGAAGGTGTCGTCGATTTCCCCGCCGGCGGGCGGGTTGTCGACCGCCATTGTCGCTGTCGCGCGGCGGGGGAAGGAGTATCATGTCGTAGCTGCCGTCGAGGGACATGAACTCAAGACTCCCGAAACGGAGCACCGTCCCGGGCCGGAGAGGTTGCCGGAGACTGCCCATCTGGAGCTTGACGGGAAGCTGTTCGTCAACACGCAGTAGGCCCCTACCTGGCGCGCCAACTGTCGGCGTTTCGACCCCGGGGGGTCCCTGGACCGACGAGTAAATTGTCGCCGCGTGCCCCAGCCCAGATGGGTCGGCGCGAGGCGGAACGCGAAGGGGGGAGAAGCAGCCGGAGGGAGACAGGTGTGGGAGTGTGGAACCCGCGGCCTTCGTGTTAGCCCCGCGTCCAGGTCGGGTGCGCTTGCAGTAGGGGGTTACAAGCGTCCACGCGGGAGGGAGCGAGCGGCCTTACGCGAGCGCCGTCCCATCCTTCCCCGCGCGGCCAACCCTCTGTAAGAGGGCCCTGGACCTCCCTTTTATAGGCGTAAGGAGAGGATCCAGGTGTACAATGGGGGTGTAGCAGTGTGCTAACGTGTCTAGCGGAGGAGAGCTAGCGCCCTAAGTACATGCCATCGTGGCAGCCGGAGAGGTTTTGGCACCCAGTTCGTGTGATGTCGTGGCCGTCGGAGGAGCGCTGGAGCCTGGCGGAAGGACAGCTGTCGGGGCTGTCGCGTCCTTGCTGACGTCCTCTTGCTTCCGTAGGGGGGCTGAGAGCCGCCGTCGTCACAGGGCATGCGGGGCGCCATCATTACTCGTATAGTGGAGCGAGCCGGATGGGACGCCGGTCTTGTTCCACGTAGCCTGAGTCAGCTCGGGGTAGGGTAATGATGGCGCTTCCTGTCGACGTGGTCGGTCCGTGCCCTAGGTTGGGCGAGGTGGAGGCTCCTCCGAGGTCGAGGTCGAGTCTGTCTTCCAAGGTCGAGGTCGAGTCCGAGCCCTCGGGTCGGACGAGGCGGAGACCGTCGGCTGAGGCCAGGGTTGAGTCCGAGTCCGAGCCCTGGGGTCGGGCGAGGCGGAGTTCGTCGTCTTTCGGGGCTGAGCCCGAGTCCGAGCCCTGGGGTCGGGCGAAGCGGAGTTCGTCGTCTTCCGGGGCTGAGCCCGAGTCCGAGCCCTGGGGTCGGGCGAAGCGGTGTTCGTCGTCTTCCGGGGCTGAGCCCGAGTCCGAGCCCTGGGGTCGTGCGAAGCGGAGTTCGTCGTCTTCCGGGGCTGAGCCCGAGTCCGAGCCCTGGGGTCGGGCGAAGCGGAGTTTCCTATGACGCCTGAGGCCGGACTTGGCTGCTGTCAGCCTCACTCTGTCGAGTGGCTCAGCAGTCGGAGCGGCGCAGGCGGCGCTGTCCTCTTGTCAGACCGGTCAGTGGAGCGGCGAAGTGACTGCGGTCACTTCGGCTCTGTCGACTGGAGGGCATGCGTCAGGATAAAGGTGTCAGGCCACCTTTGCATTAAATGCCCCTGCGATCTGGTCGGTTGGCGTGGCGATTTGGCCAAGGTTGCTTCTTGGTGAAGACTGGGTCCCGGGCGAGCCGAGGGTGTGTCCGTTGTTGGAGGGGGTCCTCGGGCGAGACGTAGATCCTCCGGGGTCGGCTGCCCTTGCCCGAGGCTGGGCTCGGGCGAGGCGTGATCGCGTCCCTCGAATGGACCGATCCTTGACTTAATCGCACCCATCAGGCCTTTGCAGCTTTGTGCTGATGGGGGTTACCAGCTGAGATTTAGGAGTCTTGAGGGTACCCCTAATTATGGTCCCCGACAAATAGTCATATTAAGACACTGTTTGTTTTAGCTTTTGCCAAACTTTGACTGACCGTCAGAATCAGTTTCTGGTAGTGAAAGTTCTCTTTGCCCGGGAACAGGATCTGGATGTCGCCTAGAGGGGGGTGAATAGGCAAATAAAAATTATCAAATTAAAACTGAAATTCTTACTCTACTCGAAGGCTGGATCGCAGTGGAATGAAGGACCCTTCGAGTAGGTTGCAGCGGAATAGAAGATCCTGTCTTAAAATGCCCTGCACTTCAAATATAACTTGTACCACATATAAGTGTTGAAGTGCAGATATAAACAGTGAGTAAGATAGAGAGTTAGCACACAATACAGTGCGAAGCACACAGACGCAGGGATTTATCCCGAGGTTCGGCCAAGCCTGAAATGCTTGTCTAGTCCTCGTTGGAGTTAGCCACACCTGAGCTTGGAGTCTATTTCAACTCCTTCCTCCGTTTGCTCAGATCTGTCAGTATGACAGATAGTGCCTTCCACTATGTTGAGTTTGGTTACAACAAAGCCGCGACTGCTTACAATCTTCTTGACAGCACTCCGGCTGAGTAACGATATGCTTAAGACCTTGCTCTAGCTCTTAGCAGCACTTCTCCACTCTCTCAAGGCTTATAGCTTTGCCTCTACACAAACTAGAGAGATATACACGAGAGGGAGAGAGATAATCGATCCGAGTGATGTATACAATTGTTGGCTGCACTTGTGTTCATGTTGGAGGCGCCTAGGAGTCCCTTTTATAGACCCAAGGGGCCTAGGAGCCGTTGAAATTCATTTTGGAAGGCAATATTTGCTTTCTGTCGGGTGGCACACGGGACAGTCCGGTGCACCACCGGACAGGTCCTGTAGCATGTCCGGTGCACGATCTCCTTCCAAATCGGGCTCAGCTGACCGTTGGAGCAATGGTCGTCTTGGCTCACCGGACACAGTCCGGTGCACACCGGACAGTCCGGTGCGCCAACTGACCATTGGCTCAGGCCACGCGTCGCCCGCTGATTGCGTTGCTGACCGTTGACGCAGTCGACCGTTGGCTCACCGGACAGTCCGATGAATTATAGTCGTACGCCGCCAAACTTCTCCCGAGAGCGGCCTGTTCACCGGAGTTCAGTCTGGCGCATCGGACACTGTCCGGTGCACCACCGAACAGTCCGGTGTGCCATACTGAGCTGAGTCTTGGCTGTACACAGCCAAGCCTTTTGCATCTCTTTTCTTTACTTCTTTTCTCTGTTTCTAACACTTAGACAAATATATCAGTACACAAAAACCAATGTACTAGGTCTAGAAACATACCTTCTCTTTGATTTTCACTTCTTTAGCATTTGGCATGATTGAGATTGATGTTGGACTCATAAATCATCAAGTCAGCTTGACTTGATCTAGATTGACATTTCTGAGCTCCAACATCCTGCAAAGGTCACATAGAATATCTCCAAACATAGGAACAACCCAAACTAAAGGTCAAGGCGCACTTAGCTCTTTTGGACTGCTTTCGGTTCTGATTTTGACATTGGTTCTCCTTCCAGTGACCTTGTTCACTTTTTGAGCTTGATCTTGAGTCTTATGTAGTGTTCCTTGATATACCATAACTCTTCTTAACTCGATCAACCTTGATTCCGCAAGTCTTCTTCTTCACCCCTGGCCTTGGGTTCCTGGTTTCCTTGACTTTCTCCCATGCACTCGTACCTCGAAGCTCTTCTTGCTTCCATCCTTGGCTTGATCGGTTGTCTCTGAGTTATGCACATTGAGTCTCACTTAAGCAATGCCCATCTTTCTTGTGATGTCCATTATCTATAAATAATTCAGTCTTTGGACCATCACACTTGTTCACTTGTGTTGAACCATATTAGCTTTGCATAAAGCACCTGTCCAACACTTAGCACACTTGTTAGTCCTTTAATTGAGTTGTCATCCAAACATCAAAACCCACAAGAGAGCTTTCAGGTAGTCAAAAGTTTTGCTTCTCATGCTGCTTCTATGAGAATTGTTTTTGCGAAAATAATCTAAATCAACATAAACGCAGAATCCGCTGAGTCATCGCTGTGGGAGGAATCCACTGCTTTCTGACTTTTTAACCGTGTAAATATCTTCATCTTCCTCTGCATGCAACTTTTGCGATGTTTATATTCTTTGTGATAGCTAGATTATCTAGAAATTCATATTCTTAGAAAAAGCTGTCCCGCGTAGGCTTAAAATACTAGGGCATCGTTTCATTTATAAAAATCATAAGCATTTTAAAAAAAGAAATCCAGAAAAAGGACGAACGATGCCATCCAAGTCACCATGTGGCCCACCACCAAACCACTGTCCACGAGTGTGCTCATCCTGTGGCCTCAGCTTCATTTATAAAAATCACAAGCATTTTAAAAAAAGAAATACAGAAAAAGAACGAACGAGCCATCCAAGTCACCATGTGGCCCACCACCAAACCACTGTCCACGAGTGTGCTCATGAGCTCATCTTGTGGCCTCAGCCTCACACTGCCACAGTGCCACCACCACCAACCTTGTCCTTGTGCGTTCCTTCTAGCCATCTCCGACTCCGCGCCTCCGCTGCCTCCCGAAAGCATTGCCAGTTCCTCCGCACAACATGACGCGCATCCACCGCCTCCGCCCCCTCTTCCTCTTCGTCCTCTTGGCGTCGCTGCAATGCGGTAATGCCGCCAAAACCCTAACCGGGCTCTCCGCCGCCACTGTGGCGTCCACACTCGAGTCTCCACTGGACCACTCCTCGCTCTTGTTTCACTCACTACACGGTCTGTCACTTGATCCGATTGCAGGTGCGGCGACGGCGACGGCTGGATACGGAGGTGGCGCCGAGGGGTTCTGCTCGGCGGAGCCGTCCAGCAAGTGCTCCGGGGATCAGCCGCTCTACTGGAAGGTCACCCATCCCACCCTCGCGCCCGCGCACCTCCAAGGTGCGTAATCGAGGTCCGAGGACCAGCCTTGAGTCACTCGTTTTGGAGTGACCAGTGGTGTGGATATTTGATCTGCGAGGAGCTTGGAGTGAGCTTCATAAATTGAAACCCAAGGTTTATAGGTCATTCACAACTGCAGCCTTGCAATCAGTGGCATAGGGAAAAAATTAGGGTATGGCAAAATTGATAACATAGATTAGCAATATATAATGAAGTGATTGTTAAATATAAATTTAAAATAAAAAAATTCAAGATAAATAGAAAGATACAAGTAATTTGAATACATACACTGAGCGACAATGAAGCTTCAGTTGCAACGAACTAGCCTGTTGCACTTGCTTTTCTAAAATGGTCCTTAATCTTCTAATTAAGATCAACTCTTTTGGATATCTCTCATTCAATGTAGCACACTGTTAAGTCATTAAGACAAATATGGAACAATCAATTGATGATGGATAAATTGAATAAACAACAATGGAAGAAGAGTTTGAGATGACCGTGGCTATGTTGTGTGGTCGACGATTGAATTGTTGTGATTATCAATTTGCCTGATCGTCGCTGGCACCACTTGCGTTTTGCGATCGGAAACACAAGTGTACATAATGCGACAGGGAATATATCTAAACTGATATCACATGGTGCTCTGCCCCTGCTTACAATAACCATGGTGTTTTTTGGACTTATATCACATCTACTACACCTTTAAAGCGTGAATATCTTCGTGCATCGTCCCCTCTCCCCATGCGCGCCCAAAATTCCCCGTTTCCCGCGCTCTCCGCGCAAAATTCGCGTGTGTCGTCAAAAAATGGGGGTGGGGATCGTCGCTGGCAGCACTTGCGTTTTGCGATCGGAAACACAAGTGTACAGAATGTGGCAGGGAATATATCTAAACTGATATCACATGGTGCTCTGCCCCTGCTTACAATAAACATGGTGTTTTTTGGACTTATATCACATCTATTACACCTTTAAAGCATGAATATCTTCGTGCGTCGTCCCCTCTCCCCATGCGCGCCCGAAATTCCCCGTTTCCCGCGCTCCCCGCGCAAAATTCGCACGCGACGTCAAAAGATGGGGGTGGGGGGATTCGAACCCTGGCTATGGGGAACCAAGCTGAGCACCTCCACCACTGCAGCTTATGTCTGTTTGTGTCATATGAAGTATGGATAACTAACTAGTCCTAGTTTATATGGTAATAACATGGTTGTAACTGGCATCCAATTGGTGGTTTTATACTATATACTTTAAGTTTTTTTTTCTTTCCATGCAGATGAAATGAGTTGGCTCAAATATGCTAACGTCTACATGAGAATCCAAGGGTTCGTAGGAGCTCAAATAATTTAATGGGCTAAGAAGAGGGTTAGACTCTATGATTCGACCTAGTCGACTTGAATGCCAAGGAGCCCAGTCAGGTGGCTAGGGTTGCTGGATCCGCCAGCGCCAGCGTTCTAGAAATGCCAGTTCTCATCTTCCATTGTTATAACCTATAAATAGATTAATTAGTGATATGTATTTGGCATTACCTGCCTCTTGCTAAGCAGTCATAATAATCAGATATCTTTTTCTAATAATTCTGTAATCTGCATATCTGACCGAAAGCTTGTTTGCTTATCTACTTTTGTGCTTCAGTGTTTATGTCTTATAAGCTAAGTCTTGTTGTTTCCACAAATATTGGTGCTCCTAATTCCTATTATCATTATTCCGTCTGATGATGATCCTTTTTTTGGAACTCTAGATTTACCTGGCTTCACACGTAGTGTTTTCAAAAGGGATCATGCTTTAATAACACCAGAGAGTCATGTATTCAGTCCTTTGCCTGATTGGTACGACTTCCTTTCATTTACAAATTTTTATTCCTTTCTAAAGCTATGCTAATGCCTAACGTCATGCATGTTACATTTACCCTCTGTTTAGGATCAATACAGTAGGAGCATATTTGATCAGTCCAGCTATTGGTGCACACTTCATTATGTATCTAGCAAACATGCAAGGTATGTTGTTTGTCCCATTTGCAAAACCATAGATAGAAATATAAACAGTTATATTTGCATGTTTTCTTATGTATTCCTTTTTGGGGACTTATATGAAAAGACCTGGTAGTAATATTTTCTAGTTCGTAGTCATGTTGCACATAGTTCGATATGATTTGATCTCATTATTATTCAACAAGTTTTCATTGCACTCATATATGATTTTCTGCTTCTATAAAGCTAGATTTTTGTTTCCTACCACATCATTGAAGTGGCTAGGAATAAATTAAAACATGTGATTCTATTTCTTTAGATTAGTACGTGTTATTTTTAATTATTACTGAAATGAGTAGTTGTTAGATAATTACATATTCTGAAGTATTGTTTGTGGGGTGCAGATGGTTCAAAATCAGCCCTACCACCGAAAGATGTTGAAAGGTTGGTCCCTTAACTAACACTACTTAGAACAACAATAATTGTTAGGATTATTGTATAGTCTACACTAGCACCACAAGTGTAACACTTGTACATGGTTATATATATGAAAGCCACCCCCACAATAGGTGTGTGGTTATTTGCCCAATACCTTTCTACATAGTATCAAAGACTTGGGCCTAGGTCTTGTCCCACCCACCCAAACACTAGTGCCACCTACCCTTGGGTTGTGCTCGCTTCATCTCGTCGCCAACATGTCTCGGCTGCGACGCTCCTTCTGTTGCCACATTGTCCAACTACTCAGACTGCTCCCGCATCATTCAACTACTCAGAATGCTTCTCTCCTAACCCTCCTCTGAACCCTAGTCACGTCGTTGACATCTTCCCATCCCCTAGCAAGACGATAGAGTCGACCTCTAGCACCCTCTCCAATTCCTCTAGATCGGATTTCACACTGACATTCAACATCCCCCCATATGTCGTCAAGTCCCACGTGCCGATCATCCTCAAGTCGAAGCACCCTAACTTCACCTGATGGTCGGCCTTCTTCTTCTCCTTGTGCGGCAAATTCGACCTTGCCCGCATGGTGATGGCACGACGACATCGTATCCCAATGACTCGTCGTGGGCGGCTACTCATTCATGCGTCCACAATTGTCTCCTTAGCTCCGTTGTCGCCGACCGATTAGATCGCGTGCCGACTTTGGACAACGATCACGGGTCTCTTCTAGGCAAACAAGGTCCCCGCACCGTCTTCCTTAGTCACGAGTTATACTCCATGAGACCATGACTTAGGGTAACCTCTCCGTCGATGAGTACCGAGGAAGATGATGGCTACCACCGATGCACTTCATGATGTCGGCCACACCATCCTCGACTCGCAGCTCGTCCTCAATCTACTGCGCAACCTCAACATTTGCTTCTCCAGCACCGCTGACAACATCATCAACTCTGATTTGTTGCCTGACTTTGCCACCGCTCATGAGAAACTAGTTCTCAAGGAACTCTATCTTGCCAATGAGGGCAAGGTCATGTCCTAGGCAACCTGCTACATACCGGCGACGATTCCCGCAATAATAGGAAGGACCACGACAACAACGGTAGTGGTTAGTTCTAGGGAAGTGGCCGCTACTCCCCTCGACTCGTTGGACCTTGTATCTGCTTCACCCCTTGAGGCGACCAATAGCCACAACGACGTCTCTTGGTGTTGCAACCCACGTAGGGTGTTGCAGATGTCCTCGGTGTGCTTGGTGCCTACTCGTAGGTACAAGACTGCCTTTGCGCCTTCTCAATTATTCAATGTCACCGCTCCTCTGCTTGCTGCTCCCTAGCAGGGCAACATTTGTTGGAATCGGGATGGCCTCATCGCCGCCCTAAATTCGATGGCACTCCAGGGTTCCAACCCTTGGGTCCTCGACACCAGCGCCACTACACACATGTCATCATCGGATAGTATACTTCTTTCCTGCTTACCTCACTTCGATTTCTACATTATGGTCGCAATGGTAACACCAATTCCATTTCCTATCGTGACACCTCCATCTTGTTGACTTCCAATACTACATTCTGCCTTAATAATTTTCTCTTTTTGCAGCCTCGCTGATCTCTCCTGTTGGAAATGACACTAATACCTTATTCTGGACAAACAAATGGCTTAATGGTTGCTCCACCAGAGAGCTTGCTCCAGAAGTGGTGTCCAAGGTTTATAAAAGAGCTCTTACCACTATGACAGTGGCCTAGGCCCTGGTGAACAGGCAATGGATAGATAATATCAAGACCTGTGGGGGATAGATATCCCCCGGGTCCACTAAAAGGCAAGAAGGCCTCACGCGGGGCCTTGGGCTAGTTACCTTGCAAGGCCATCCCTTCGTGGGTCGGGTCAAAACTATTGGCGGAGTGGGCCGACCCAAGAAAGAAGCAGACTCAGGCTCAGGCAACCCGTCAGACTCGTGCGCTATCCGTAGCGCCCACCCGACTTTCCCGCGTACGACGCCCTTGAATATCGAGGCGGATTAGGGATAAGTTGGCAAGATTGTAGGAAGATCAGTTTAGTCGGTTCACTATTATTTAGGATACACATAATCCTCATATACGCATGTAGTGCCCCACGGTCGAGTATATAAGGCATAGGGGGTACCCCATCATTTCCATCAACCATCTACCTATCTCACTAGCTTTTCTCCATTCAGGAGACTTCACTTGTAACCTCACATAAAGATCCACACCAGGAAGTAGGGTATTACGCCTCTCCAAGCGGCCCGAACCTGTAGAAAATTGCTTGTCCTTCTCTCGTGCATCTAGCACGAACCATTGAGTTACAGTCGACAACACCGTCCTACCCAAAAGCACTGCGAGGGGTAACTCTGGGTGTGCGGTCGGACTCCAAACACCGACAAGACCCCCTATCTCTGATTGGAATTCAACAATATCTTCTCTTATGGAATGCTCTAGGAGAGGTGCATCTTTCTCAGGATCTTGACCTCCATGTATGGAGGCATGAAGCCTCAGGGCTATTTTCTTCTAAATCCTGTTACAATGTCTTATTTCTTGGCTCTACTATTTTTGAGCCTTGGAAGATATTATGGAAGACCTGGGCCCCTCCAAAATGCAAGTTCTTCCTTTGGTTGGTGTCAGTGTTTTGACTCGACGGTCCTAACCAACTAGTGTATTTGTGCTACGTGCCCTGGTCCAGATGGGTGATGCAAGAAGACACAAGATTTATCCTAGTTTGGGCAATAGAAGGCCCTACTTCTAGCGAGGGGGATGAGACTTATATTATTTTGCATCTAGGTGCTCGTAGTAGGGGGTACAAGCTGGTCAAGAGAGGGAGTGGATCCCAAGTCTCTGTGAGTGATTGAGGCTAGTGCCAATATCGAAAGTGGAGGGCCAACGATGAAGTGTTGTCCTCTCTCCCTTGGGGACCCTGGACTCCTCCTTTTATAGCCGCAAGGAGGGAGCCCAGGAGTACAAGGGTTGTCGTAGTGTTGGGAGGGGGTGAACCCGAGCCCCTATAGCAGTATGGCAGCCGGGATGGCCCCTGTCCTGGCTGTTGCCTTTGAACAGGAGTAGGATGTCTGGTTCCTGTATCCCGTATTTTGACCAAGCAGGGATGGCCAGGGTCGGGCGCTCGGATGCGTACCCGAGCCCATCTTATGGACGAGACGTTTGAGCCATAGTGGTTGAAATAGCGATCAGTATGGTGAAAAGTGCATGGTAATCAGGCCCGTGTGTCATGCGGAATGGTGTAAAGCAGACTTGACACCAACCTTATGGTTTCTGTAGCCATCCTGTTGTTAGCGGTTTTTGTGGAAGGGTTGATGACGTCGGGTGTTCTTCTGTTGATGTTGTTGGTCGAGGCCATGCTCGGGTGAGACGAAGACTTCTCCCGAGGCCGAGGTCGGGTTCGTGCATGGGCACGCAATCATGCTGGGAGTGGCTAGAACAGTAGTCGGAGTGGTCTCCTGCGGGATTCGCGGGGAGTTGGTGGCATTTAATGCGCCAGTGCCAGGGCAGTTGGCCGAGATTGAGCTCGGGCGAGACGAGGTTTCCTCCTGAGGCCGAGGCCAAGGCCAAGGCCGATCTCAAGCGAGGCAGAGTTTCCTCCCGAGGCTAAGGCTATGCCTAGTCGTCGTGTGTCCTGTCCGGAGTTGTTGAAAATAGTAATCAGAGCGGGGGAACAGTGTCCGGTATTCCCGGGCGTGCGTCATCGTGGGCGATGAAAGTAGATTTGACTGTGGTCCCATCCTTCTTTGTTGACTGCAACGTCATTGTCGGAGCAGGTGTTCGTACCAATCACATTTAATGCGCACGTTTTGTGGTTCTTGAGAACTTTGGCTGAGGCCGGACTTGAGGCTGGGCCTTCGCCCGAGATGCCCTCGTGCGAGGCGGATTTACACTTCCCGTCAAAGGGGGCCCCTCGGGTGAGTCGAGGATCCATGCGGGCACAACCTTTGCCCGAGGATGGGCTCGGACGAGGCGTAGTTTTGGGTAGCCAGTAAGCGGGGTCTTCGGTGAATCGTGATTCGACCCTGCGTGACCTCGGGAAGCGCGTTTTTGCCTTATGATTCCCTGGTACTCGGGTGTTGGGTATGCTTAGGGGCATAATCTGGGTACCCCTAATTATGATACCTGACAGCTAGCAATTAGGAACAAATGTTGGACAACTGATAGGTTGGAAAAAAGGGGGATGCCTCACCCGGATGTTTGCCCCATGTGTGATCAAGCCCAGGAGACAAGTCAACACCTCATTACTGCTTGCATCTTTGCTCGACAATTTTGGCACAAAATTCTTGCTGCTTTTGGCTTGGGACACCTCACTCCTACAATTGACGAGGAGTCTTTTGCAGAATTATGGAGAAGGGTGAGCCTCATGGTTTCCATGACCGGGAAAAAGGGGCTTAACTTTTTGATCATCCTAGGAGTTTGGTATCTATGGATCCAGAGAAACAGAGCATTGTTTGATGGGGAGTCCCCCCTCATTATCTAGAATTTTTAGAAGGTTCCTGGATGAGTGTATTAGCTGGACTATGACAAGAGCTGAAGAGCTAAAGAGCCTAAGCTTAGTTGTAGCTCTTAGCGAGGTCGGGTCAAGTTTTGGTTTTGGTTTGTAATGTCCTACGGGTGTGTGTAGGATCCTTGGGGAACTTGCTCAACAAGATACGTCCTTTTGTAAGGCTTTTCTTCCTCTCTTTTATATAAGATGCACAATTCTCCTGCACGTTTGATAAAAAAATAATTTTCTCTTTGCTCTTTCTCTTGTGTGAAAGCTTCTTTTTGTTCGGTAGTTCACTCATGACAATTTCGTTCTATTGGGTTTTACGCTATGGGTTTTTCTGTTAAGGACTAGCAGACGGGGCGTGTGATTCTTTGTTGCAAATTGCAATGGTTGCAAGGACATCTACACCATCTTTTTTTTATAGAACGCGCAGGAGAACTGCGCATCTTATATATTAGAGAGGAAAAGAAAACATTACAAAAGAGGAGATGTTGTTGAGCAACTCTCCCAGAAACCCTCATAAACCCGAAGGTGATTACAGATTGGTGCTGAAACTTGACCCGACCTCGCCCAGGGCAGCAACTAAGCCCAAGCTCTCAAACTCCTTAGCTCCTGCTATTACCCAGCAAGCGTACTCATCCGAGAAACACCTAAAAATCCTGGGTAATGAAGGAGACTCCCCATGGAACACTGCTCTATTTCTCTGCAGCCATAGACACCAAGCCCCCAGGATGATCAGAGAGTTAAGCCCCTTTTTCTGGTCTTGACAACCCTAAGGCTTGCCATTCCCCACCAGTCTGCAAAATTCGCCTCATCAGCTGTCGGAGTGAGGTGCCCCAAGCCAATAGCAGCAAGAATTGTGTGCCAAAATTGCCGGGCAAAAATGCACGCAGTAAGGAGGTGCTGAATTGTCTCTTGGGCTTGATCACACATTGGGCAAACATCTGGGTGTGGCATTCCCCTCAACTGTAATCTGTCGGCTGTCCAACATTTGTTCCTTATTGCCAACCAAAGGAAGAACTTGCATTTAGGAGGAGCCCAGGTCTTCCATAATCTCTTCCAAGGCTCAAAAACAGTAGAACCGAAGAGAAGGACTTTGTAGCAGGATTTAGAAGAGAACAGCCCTGATGCCTCGTGCCTCCAAACATGGCGGTCTTTCTCCTGAGAAAGCTGTACCTCCCCTAAAGTATCCCATAAGAGAAGAAATTGTTGAATTCCAATCAAGGAAAGGGGGGGTTTGATATGTGCTATCCATTGCCTATTTTCAAGAGCCTGACTCACTGTCAATGAGGTAAGAGCTCGTTTAGCCACCTTGGACGCCACTTCTGGAGCAAGATCTCTGATGGAGCATCCATTTAGCCACTTATCTGTCTAGAATAAGGTATTAGAGCCATTTCTCACATGAGAAATCAGAGATGCTGCAAAAAGATCTTTAACATGTTGCTGAATGGGTATAGTCAAGCCATGCCAAGGTCTGCTCTGATCTGTTTTTTGAAGCCATAACCATTTGGTTTGGAGGGCCCAACACATGTGTTGTAAATTAGGAATCCCAAGCCCGCCATACTTCAAAGGTCTTGTGACTGAATCCCAGGCCACAAGGCAGCTGCCTCCATTAACCTCTTTTCTCCCTCTCCACACAAATCCTTTTCTAATTTTATCAATTTTGTTAATCACCCACTTAGGGACATTCATAGCAAGGAAGAGATAAACTGGGATGGCTGAAAGTACAAAGCGCACAAGGGCTGTCCTTCCAGCAAGGTTGAGGAGCCTAGCTTTCCAATTTGGTAGCCTATCCGCAATCTTGTCAACCCAATTCATCAAAATATTCCTGCTAAGCTTCTTATCTGAGATAGGCAACCCCAAGTAAGTGCAAGGGAAGGAAGAAGGGTGCATTGCAGAATGTTACACCCTTCATGCAGCAATTCCTCTTCACATCTTATTGGGATGGCACAACTCTTGTGCAAATTAGCTACTAGGCCAGAAGCTTCACCAAAACAGTCAAGAATGAGTTTGACACAGTTTAGCTCTTCCTCCCTGGCTTGACAAACAGGACTACATCATCTGCATATAGAGATAATCTGGACTTCACAATGGCACCTTCCAGACTAGTCAACAATTCTTTTTCTTCTGCCACTTTGAAAAGGCTGCTGAGGACATCCATCACCAGGGCAAAGAGCATTGGGGAGAGGGGGTCCCCTTGCCTCAAACCTCTGCGATGTCTGATCTGTTCCCCTGGAAACCCATTTAATAAAATTTGAGTTGATGAAGTGGCTAGAAGGTTGGAGATAAGATTCCTCCACCTATTACCAAAGCCAAGGTGGGTCAACACCTCAAGAAGGAAAGCCCAGGAAACAGAATCAAATGCCTTTGTTAAATCTAATTTCAGAAAATGGCTGGCCACTTTTTTCCTGTGTAAGGACTTAATTGAGTGCTGAACCAACATATAATTGTCATGAATGGATCTGCCTCTAACAAAAGCACTCTGGTTAGCCTCTACCATCTTGTTGAGAAGAGGAGCAAGCCTATTAGCAAGGACCTTTGTGGAAAGTTTTGCAAAGCTGTGAATGAGGCTGATGGGGCCTGTAATCACCAGCAGACATGGCTTCTGCCTTCTTAGGGATCAAAGTAATATATGCTGTGTTTAGAGCCCCCAAATTCTGAGAATTGCCAAGGTGAAGGGCAGCAAGGGCAGCCATCAAATCTGCCTTAAGTATAGGCCAACAAGTTTTGTAGAATCTCCCTGTGTATCCATCTAGCCCAGACGCTTTGTCTGAAGGAAGACTGGCAATAGCATCCCAAACTTCTTCTTCTGTAAAGGGTAGCTCAAGAGCAGATAAATCTATTGGAGCTCTGTGACACTCTTCTAACCTCAGAGTTAACCTCTGCTGGGGGGCATACCCCAACAAATTAGAGTAGAAATTATGCAGCACCTCTTGTTTTTGCTCATGAGATGTGACCACTCTTTCCTCATCCAGTAAACTGAAGATATAATTTCTCTTCTTGCGGTAGCAGGCCTGCAAATCTATACTACCTATTAAGACTCTAAGGGGTAGGCTGCTCCATTCCTGGTTCTGCCATTCCCATTCCGAACTCTTGTGTGTTTTCATTCCCATTCCCAACTGTGTCCTGACCCGTTTCCCATTCCCAATTGTGTCCCTCCCCGCACTGTCTTTCTCATTTCCTCTCCCCGCAAAGCTCATTCCCATTCCCACGTGCATCCCACGCCTAGCTAAAATTAAATTAAAAAACACAAATGTGACCCTAATGGGATTCGAACCCGCGACCTCTCAAGTAAATGTGCTCGTAGCTACCACTACACCACATGTGTGTTTATGTTAATATTTGTTACAGTAAAAATATCTACTACATCTCTCCCAAAGCCCACCTGCTACCCTTACACAATGTGTATTAGTAGATAATTATCAACGAGATTCCCGAATTATATTTTTGGATGGAGAGAGTAGTATTTAAAGAAGAGCCTTGCATGCAACTTCTTTTTTATATGTGTGACATTTATTATCCGTAATATTTTGTCCATGGATCTGACTTGTGAGTCATTTTTATAAACTAACGCCAAAGATGAATCCATGTTTCTTACTTGGAAACCCCGAACAAACACCACTGGCAGGAGGCGCTCGCGTTGGCGTCGCTCATCGACGATGAGAAGAAGCTTGACAACTGCCAGTTCGACCTCTGGAAGCAGTCCTACTTGGCTGCATGCGTCGCTATGTTCGGCAAGCTCCGGCGCAGCCGTCGCTTGGACGCAATCCAGAGCGGCTACACCGCTGTCCATATTCAAACGAGGGACCTCATAGTCGTTGCCAACGCCGGCGACTCTCGGGTTGTTCTGGGCACCGCATCCGACGACGGCGCCGTCACGCCATCTAGCTCATCATCTGATGAAGCTCAACCGGCCACGTAAGTCGCTACTGACCGGCCATAAATTCTTGTGCGCTGGGACGACGGTTGTTGTTCATGTTGTGTGAGTGTCCTCGAACAAGATGTATGTAGAGGAGTAGCACATCTGGAGGTGCAACGGCTAGGTGTACTACCTCGCTGATGAGCCCGGGGTGCACTTCGTTTAGCAGCCCAGCCAAAAGTCATCGGTACTCGCCATGTCACGCGCGTTCGACGACTACTATATCAAAGACTGTGGCGTCATCTTAGCGACAGAGGTGACGCAGAGGAGGACCGACAACAATGACCACTTGCCATCCCCGAGGTAGCTTTTGTGCTGGCCTGCCTTTAATTCTCTTCGCAAACGCACACACTTGTCTTTTTATTTAAGCAAACATGTATGGTTGTGCGTGCCTGATGACTGACGATGTACGAGAGAACTTCTACCGATAGGTGTGGCACGTGCTCTCCAATGATGAGACCATGCAAATCATGGTATATATCGAAGTCTGTATGATACTGATGGTTGTAATGTAGTAGTGAAACAGTTAAATTAAAATAACAAAATTTATATATGGCTAGGATCACAAATGAATTATGAAACATTTTCTTATAACAATATAAGACACATTATATATATAAGTTATCATGGTATTGTGTGTTTCCGTTGCAACGCACGGGGCACTCATCTAGTGAAAGAATGAAGTGTTGGCATCTCCCTCTTTTAGATACTGAACTCTAGATCTGAGTCTTGCAACAGTTCTTTCCGGGAAGCAAGGACCAGGCACTGATGCTTGAGTTTTCTTAACAGCCATAATTCATCTGGAGATAACACCCTGTTGTCTTGAGCCATTTCCAGCCTGTGTAAAATCTCTCTTGCTGAGCCCAGTTGGTATTTAAAGTTGCCCACTGTTTTGTGCCCCCAAGACTGCAGTGCTCTGGTTAGCCTCTTGAGCTTTAGAGAGATCCTTTCCAGATGACCACAATTATGAAGTGGCTGGTTCCAGGAATTTGCCACCAACTCATGAAAGCCTGGCATTTTGGTCCAGAAACTCTCAAAATGAAATCTCCTTCTTGCCTTACCTTCTTCTTCTTTCAGTTTTAAAATCAAAGGGCAATGATCAGAATCTTCTGAGGCCTTGCTAAATAAAGTAGAAGCTGGAAACATCTCTTCCCAGCTCGAAGTACATAATACATGGTCTAATTTAACAAGAGTGGGGGCAAAGTTTTGCTAGGCGCTAGGCGGAATCTAGGCGATGACCCTTAGCCTAGGGACTAGTCCAGCCTAGGCTTGCCTAGGCGATGCTAGGCGTTTTTCTAGGCGTTTTGCCAACTTATATAATAATATATATATTTATAGATAAAAAATAGGGAAAGACCAGTAGACATACAACCGTGCAGGAGAGAAGCAAGCAGTGGGAGAGAAGCAAACATGAGAGGAGAGAAGCAGGGGTCCAGCGTCCGGTAGGGGTTCGGCGTTCGGCGTCAGCCGTGCTGGAGAGAAGCTGCAGCCGCGTCTCTGGCGTCAGCCGTGCAGGAGAGAAGGGAGAAGCAAGCGTCGAAAGGGGAAGAACTGAAGAAGCAAGCAGGCACTTTTCAACCGCAAACCCTAAACCCTATCCCCCCCGCGCGCCACCCTTTTCCCTCCCACGCGCGCGCCACATTTTTCCCTCCCGCGCGCTATTTCCCGCTCGCGTGCGCGGCGCGCGCCTAGCTCGTTTAAGCACCGCCTGAGCTTCTGGGCACCGCGGAATCGCCGTCCGGCGCCGCCTAGGCGCTCCAATCGCCTAGGGGCCCGCCTACCCCCCTAGTCCAGGCGGGAGGCCGTAGCCTAGAGACTAGGCGCGCCTAGGCGCGTCGTAGGCGACGATTTTCAAAACCCTGAGTGGGGGCCTGTCTTTGGTTGAACCAAGTGTATCTTCTTCCTATCAAAGGAATTTCCTTCAGCTCCAATTCCTCTATCCATCTTCTGAATCTTCTCAACAGGGCCCTGTTGATACAGGGGTTGTTCTTGTCCTCAGACCTGCAAATCTGATTAAAATCACCTGCAAAGATCCATGGCCCATCACAACCTGCCCTGACTTCTCTTAACTCTTGTAGGAAAGCCTGTTTAAGATTATCTTGGTGTGGCTCGTAAACCCCTGTGAACCACCAAAGTGGGCCTGAAGCCTCCTGCAGTTGAATAGAGACCGAGTACTCTCTGATTACATGATTGCTGTGGGTGAAAACTCCATCTCTCCAAGCCACTAAAATGCCCCCTCTTGTCCCCTGTGCTGGGCTGAAAACAAAATTACTGTAACCAGCACCAAGAATTGACAATATATCAAAATCAGAGATGTTGCTCATTTTGGTTTCTTGCAAATAGACAAGTGATGGTTTGATGTCCAGGACTAGGGTCTTGACATTATCTCTCCTAGCCCTACTGTTCAATCCTCTCACATTCCAAATTAGGAAGTTGCACTGGTCCATTGAGAAAAGGAAACATGACCAGACAAATAGACCCAAGCTTATGCGAGCTCAGATGTATCCCATCCGAACAGAGTTGCCAAGGCAGCGATGTGCTCTCTGGAGAGGGGTGAATTGTATAAAACATCATATTTGCTAGCATCTTCCAGAGTGATATTGCCATGATCATCACAGAATCCCAATTTCTTGCAGACAGAGGCTGCTGCTTCGGATCCTAGCTCAGATGGAAACTTGGCCACCCTCCTGGATCTCCTAGGCCTGAAATTTCTTGGGAGGGTCTTCTTTCTGCGTTTGGGGATTGGCGGAGGGCTCAGCAAACCATTAATGGCTTTGGAAATGTGCTGACTGAATTCTTGCAAGGGGGTCGAGGCTGCCGAGCACACTTCTTGGGAATGCACAGGCATGGCATCTCTTCTTCTAGAGTACACCTTAAAACAAGGTGGCTTTGCTTGCAGTGAGTATTTGATAATATCCTAGGGATCCCTGACCTGTGCAGCATTAGCAACTGGAACTCCTAGGTCATGCATAATTGGCACAGAGGCCCGGCCTGAAAAAACACAGTGACTTTCTTGGCCCTGGCCTATCCTCTGATAACCGCCAGCCTCCTCAAAAGCCGCTACTTTAATTGAGGTGTCATGCATTCATCGCCATCCTATAGTTGCAACCTTGCCGTCCACTATGGCACCATGGCCTTGGCCATTTCGGTCCTTCTACCCTCGCAACAATCAAGGACATGCCAGTCATCTCTTATAATAAGCAATGTCATGCCTGCCAACTTGGCAAGCACACAACACAACTTCCCTTCACCAGTTTTACCTCCATTACTACTGCTCCCTTTGAGGTGATTCATTGTGATGTATGGACATCTCCAGTACTCAATAAAGGTTTAAATATTATCTCATGTTGCTTGACGATTACACTCATTTGTGTTGGCCCTTCCATTTATGCCACAAATCTGATGTACATTGCCATATTGTTGAGTTTATTGCTTATGCTCATACGCATCGCCACACCAAATTCTTTTCTGGTTGGCAATGGCACTGAGTTTGTCAACCATGCCATCACCACATTCCTCTCTAACCATGACATTGTTTCGCGTCTTTTGTGCCCACACATCTCTCAACAAAATGGCAAAGTTGAACCCATTCTCCACACCATCAAGGCATTAACAACTCCGTCCGTACCTTGATGCTCCATGTGTCCATGCCACCACCATATTGGGTCAAAGCCCTGGTCGTTGCCACCTTCGTCTCGTCAAGTGTTCCTCTACCTCCATCCACCACTCCATTTCTTATCACATCCTGCATAAGCTCTCGGGTTACTCCTCTCCATATGTTCGATTGCCTCTGCTATCCAAATCTCTGTGCCACGACACCCCACAAACTTCCCCTCGTTTGACTCCGTGTGTGTTCCTTAGTTATCTCTTCTCTTACAAAGGGCATCACTGCTTGGACCGTCTTATGCCAATGTTGTCACGGGCAAGTGGTTGTTCTAACACAAGTTCCACTCTGACGGCTCCCTAGCCTGACATAAGGCGTGTTGTGTCGCCTACGACCTCTCATAGCAAGCCGACATCGAGCGCGATGAGATGTTCAACTCGATTATCAAAATAGCCTTGATTTGCACTGTTCTCTGCATCGTTGCCTCGCGTGCGTGGCCATTCATAAGCTTGATGGCAGGAATGCATTCATCCATGGCCACCTTGAGGAGATCGTCTACTGCCATCAACTGTCTGGCTTCATGGGCTCGCCACACCCTACTACATTCACCTCCTTCAGAAGTCCTTGTATAGGCCCTAGGCTCCTTAGACATGGAACTATCGCATCGCCACGTACATCTGTACCATCGACTTCATTGCATCCATGTTTGACGCTTCTCTTTGTCTACAAAGGTAGAGATCGTGTTACCTACATGCTCCTCTACGTCAACATCGTCCTCATAGAGTCGTCCTAACTCGGAGTTTGCCATGACAGATCTCGACGACCTACACCACTTCCTTGGCATCTCTATGACAACACAACAGCTCTAGTCTGTTCTTATCGAAACATATGTGTGCCATCGACCTCCAGCATGCTGGCATTTCGGAATGCCACCCTACTGCCACGCTTGTGGATGCGTGGACCAAGTTGTCTGACACCACCGACGCACCAATTGTCGACCCCTCTAAGAATCAGAGCCTTGGTGCGCTCAAGTACCTTACTCTGACGCGACCTGACTTGGCCTATGCCGATCAGTAGGTCTGCTTATTTATGCACGGTTTGCGTGAACCTCACTTCACACTGGTCAAGTGCGTCATGCGATACGTCTCTCTCCATGGGTATTCACCTCGCCACTGGCTCTGTCAACTTCACCGCCTACTCCGATGTCGACTGGGGCTGTCCCAACACACGTCGCTCCACCTTCAGCTTTTGTGTCTTCCTCGGTGACAACCTGGTGTCTTGGGCTCTTGGCCCTCCCAACGCCGGACCATGGTCTCTCTCTAGTGTTGAGATGGAATACCATGTCATGGCCCATGTAATGGTCGAGTGCTGCTATTTGTGGCAACTCCTCTAGGAGCTGCACATCTCGGTTCCTTTGGCAATGATTGTCAACTGCAACAATGTCAGTGTTGTCTACATGACAACCAACCCTGCCTACCAACATCGCACAAAGCATATTGAAATCAACATTCATTTTGTTCGCGAGAAGGTTGCTCTAGGACAAGTCTGTGTTCTTTTGACTTCCGAACCAAGGGTCTCCATATACAATTGTTTTCTGACTTTCGGACAGTCTGTGCTTTTGTGATCCTACCGCTATGATTGCGGTTGGATATTAGGATTATTCTATAGTTTACACTAACTTGTATCACAATTGTACTTCTTGTACATGACTATATAAATGAAAGGCACCCTGTTATGAATCCTAGTTCATAGGGGGATAAACAGCGTCTGGAAGATAGCCGGGTGGAGTCGGCTTGGGGGGACTAGACTATTAGAGAGATCTGGGACTAATTCTTCTTCATTGATTGATTCCTCCTTGAGGTACCACCCATCTTTATACAGATAGGAAGACTTGCCCCCCAAGTAACTGACTCAATCTTATCTAATCTAATCTCAAGCAACATCTAATCTCAAGTAACTAACTCAATCTTATCTAATCTAATCTAATCCCATGTAACTAACTCAATCTTATCTAATCTAATCTTTATCCACTCATCCTAATCCTGAGCCTATCCCTATTGGCCTCCATGCTCTGGGCTGCCGCCCCATGACATTCTCCCACCCTTCAAAGATAGCTCATCCCCGAGCTGTAATGGGGTGCATGGCAACAACCTTGCTGTCTAACTTGATATGCACGTGAAAGTGCAACCCTAACTGGAAGCCTTTTACATCTCGGCTTTAATTTATTTGCAAATAAAATAAAGAACCTAACATATGCCAAGGTTGGTCCCCCTGGATCCCATGGGAACAGCCTCGTCCAGGCTGCAAAGGCCAAGACGTGGCAGCTCACCAGTCCTACGACCGGAGCTGCTGCGAGTTCCAGTGGAGACAACACCACCCAACCAGACATGTTCTTGTTGTCCACATGGCTATGGATCATGATGGTGAACTGGAGTGGAGGATCGGCCAACCCTGCTGAAGGCCTTGCCTCCCCATGTGTCGTGTGTTGTTCAACACGCAATATCGATGCAAGTCGCTATGCCAGGGAACGGCGGACCACAACCTCCAGTTGCGTTGCCGCTTGTCATGCCTGACGCCGCGCCAGGAAGCCACGTGTTGTAACCTGAAGACAGCAAGTCGCTGCCTGCAGCCGCGCTGCTGCTTGCCGTGCTTCACGCCGCACCAGAAAGCCGTGTGCTGCAGCCTGAAGATGGCAAGCCGTTGCCTGTAGCCGCGTTGCCGCCGCTGATCAGCAGTCAGACTCCACCTTTGTCGCGAGTAGATCACGGAGCTGGAGGATATCAGATCGGGCCTGCTCCAGATCTGCCCTGGCACCGAGCGGGTTTGAACGCAGGGGGGGGGGTCCAAATGCAGGTTCAGGAGTTCGGAGAAGCGACACCATGATGGAGCGCCCTCATCTTGTTGTATTTGGATGAACCACAGCTGGGCGACGTTGTCTTGGTTGTAGGAGGCCATCCACATGCGTTCCTCGTCGATGATGCACTGTTGATGGAAGTAGGACTCACATCGATTAAGGAACACCCATGGATCAGTTTTGCCATCATACTTTGGGAAGTCCAACTTCTGGAACCGCGAAGGTCGATCCTGGTGATGATCGTCGGTGTGCTATCCCTTCCCGCCCAGGGCAGAGGACTCAGTTCGGCGGTCCTGCTGGAGTTCGGCGACCGAAAGCTTGAGGGATTCCACCGTTGCTGCAAGGGATTGGATGATGGTGACTAGGTTGGATGTGTTGGGTTGCTTGGGGGGGGACTTGTAACACCCGGATTTTAGGGGTCCAAAACCCGGGGTTAACATAAACACCAGGTATGCTGGGACCAAGTCTCACACATATGATGTATAGTGGCACAGGATCGAATGTTACATCTTTATAAATTTAATAGGAGTTCTATACAAAATAAATAATTACATTATAAGGAGACAACGGTCCAGCAACCCAAAATTGACTGGGAGACGACGACCTAGACCTCTCACGAACTCATCGCAGCATCCTCCAAGAGCCTCATCCTGCAGTACCTGTTCTTGACCTGTGGTGTATGTGAGACAGCAAGAGTGAGCTCACATACGTTCATCGCTCAACAAGTTGTGGGGAATAATGTGCATGAACTCGCCAAAGGTGGGAGCTCACGTGAAGTGTAAGGCTTACCAAAGAAGATGGTTAGAGCTGAGCATTGCTTTTAAAGTTGGTCAAAATTTTATTAGCAGTTACTAAGTATAAGTAAATACCAAACCCAATTAAGTAATAGATCAAAAGTAACAACAACTTCACCTGCGATGCAATGCATATGACAAATTGAATTTAGTTCCATAGATTAATCATGTGAGGGTCCGAGCTGCTCATGACCGTGAGCACGGCTAGTATACCAGTTTTACACTCTGCAGAGGTTGCGCATCTTTACCCACAAGTCGTGTTACCCATCTGCCAAGGGGTCATGAATCCCATACACCTCTACCAAGGAAGTGAGGCAGGGTAGCACTACGAGGCCTTTACAAAGTTCCACTAGCTTCCGAAAACCCGCTACAGTTTATAGGAAGATCCAGTACAGGAATCCCTTGCAGGACCGCCATCGCAGCAAAATCCTCCCGAGGGCCTCCCCGCACTGACCTCTCCCCTACTGCCCTTGCCCCTTTCGGGTAAGGTAGTCTTCCACTAGCTTTCCTAATTAATCAGCCAAGGGCATCCCATACTACCCTTGTGGTAGCACTGTTTTCCCGGGTGGTCGCTCCATGTTCCAATTAACATAATGATCTCAACATGAACAATAAATAACAACTGATAACAAAAGTGTAACCATGAATATTGTATCTCCATACCCAAAACCACATAAAGCACTAGCAAGTACTACCCAGAAATTTAGTGGTGAACAAGGTATAAAGATAGTCAAACTAGGTAACCTGTTGGGTCCCATCAAAATTAACCTATGCAGATCATTATGATTAATCAGAACATGGCTGGGTAAAAAGAAGTGATCAAGGGCACAACTTGCCTGGGCCTTGAGATCCAGGTACCAGGATGATTCTTCAGATCCTCGTGACCTCACTGCTAGTCGTAGCAATACAAACATACATAGTATAGGCAAATTTAACATTACACCAAACATAAGAACAAAATATACAGTAATAATCTACATATTAAAATAAGATCACAGGAAAAAGAATTATTAATTTTGGAGTTGTAGAATTCAAGTTATGAATTTCCTAAGATTTAAGGTGATTATAATATGATTAAATGATAAATAAATTTTCTGACAGAGTTCATGTCAAAACAGTGATTCTAAATGGTAGAGAATATTATTACAAAATTTTAGAAAGTGGAATGGATCAATTTGGACTAAAAATGAATTTTCTATGAATTATCTAAGTTCTAGCAATTATTTTTCTATTAAAAATCCTTTTATAATTCAATTTCTCTGATTTTATTATGTTCTGGACTGGGCGTCAAATACTGGAAACTACAGGGGGCTCTGGGTAAATCTTCTAAGACTCAGAGCACAGTCGTATAGGACGGCGGGTTGATTCTTATTAAACCCAGGGGCTCTTTAGAAAGTTTGCCACGGCGAAGGGGTATGGTTGAATCTCGGCCGCACGATCTGAACCGAGCGGCCCAGATTAGATTTAATGTAAACCGAACCGGTACGCCACAATAGCCGTCGGATCCGAGATCAACGGTCACGACTTTAAAACTACGTGATCCCATCCCGAACGTCCATCCACAATCGGACGGCTGCGATCAAACCGAGAGAAGGGGTATGCCCCGATCTAATCTCGGCCGTCCGCCAACGATCCGATGGCGCACGGAATCCGGCCGACCCCCCGCCCAACTCCGGCACCGGAGAATGTCTCCCCCGCGGCGGCGCCATGCCGGAGCAACGCAATCCAGCGTTCCAGTGCCCTAGAGCTCAATTAAAAGCTGCTACACGGTGTCGAGGGGATGGCGAACTCACCAGAGTAGTTGATTCCACGGATTGTCGGTCAGGTGTCGTCGGCCACGGCGAGGAGCGGATTCACGGCGGAGGCGCCACACCGGCGAGCAATTTCTTGCGTCACAGTGGCGCCCAACCCGAATTGGAGGCGCGGACAGCTTCCCCAGGCGAAGATGATACTCTCCGACCCGACTCCGAGAGCGGAGACCTCCCCGACGGCGGCTATCCTCGGCGGCGGCTCCTCTCCGGTTTCTCTCTCTCTCGGTGTTACGGCGATGGTTGCCGTCGTAGGCGGATACGGGAGGGGAGGCGAGCCCGGTGAGCTTTATACCCGGGGCGCACCCACGGTCGTTGCGCGGACCCCGAGATCGCCGGCGAGGAAGACGCGGAGCGCGCGGAGTCCGTTGTGCCGTTGACGAAGGAAGGAGCTGACCGATGGGGCCCCGCGGTCAGTGAGTCAGCGCCAGCGCGTGAGGGGGGCTGAGCAGCGGGTGCGGTGAGCGGCTGACGGGAGGGTCCTGCGCGCCAGCGAGAGAGCGAAGCGCGGCGTAAGGGAGACTGACGGGTGGGGTAAGGGTGTCAGCGCGCGCGTGAGGGAGGTGTGGCTGACGGGTGGGGCCCACCTGTCGGCGCCGGGATCCAGCTGGGTCAGCGCGTGGGTTAGTGGGCCGAATTGGTTCTGGCCGGCCCATGAATGCATAGTGTTCCTTTTCTTTTTATTTCCTATTTTCTTTTCTCCATTTTCAAATCCAATTTGAATTCAAGTTTAAATTCAAACTTTTTGTGAATATCTTGTCCTCAGTTTGAATAGTATACTTTAATAATATAAGTATGAAGAATTTTTTTATTCTGATTTTATTTTGTTTTATGTAGTATTTTCCTTAGTTCTCCCCTTTTCTTTTATTTCTTATTTTCTATTTTCCCTTTCCATTTGAATTTCAAATCAACACAAGTTTAAAGTTTAAACACTTAATTTTGGATACTCATATAGAACTTTAGCATAATGCACAAAAACCTATTTTATGTATTTCTTTATTTATTTTAGTTCCTTTAGACAAGCTTTTAAATAATCCCTACCTTATTACTTCTAGGGAAATCAAATTTATATTGTAGACTATATATATTAAGAAATAGCTTAATCCTAATTCTTTTATATATCCTAACCCAAAGGCAATTTAGATTATCTAAGTATCTTTAATTATGTGTTTTTAACATATTCATGAGTGGAAACTTCTAAATTATGATTATCTTTAAGGAAAGGTGTTTTGATTTAAAATCTTTGAGAACTTTTCCTTGTCTTCACAAAATTGAACTTTAGGGTGTTACAAATCCTACCCCCCTTAAAAATAATCTCGTCCTCGAGATTAGTAATAAAAGGGATGTATGCTCATATTGTTCTCGGAACATATGCACAAACAGAGAAATCTCAGCATGAGGTATAATTCTTTTAACAAAACATAGGGTCAATAGACCTTTATTATTTCTTCTAAAATAATATCATATCATCTACTAACTAAAGTAACACCTAGATCTTACAAATCATCATAATTTATATCTATGTAGCTTGGTGAAGCTGGTGGTGGTGGGGGTTGTTGTTGTTGTTGTCTCTCCAACCGTGCTTGCCTTATTTCTTGGCGGACCTGACGTATTTCCTCGCGTTGTTGTCTTATCTGGTTTTGCATCTCGGTCACCAGGTCTGTTAACTGTTGTATTACCAGTCTTTGGGTAACAACCACTTGATCGATTTCAACAGGTGGAGGATTTGAAGGATTCATTTCTGTTTGCTGTTACGTGATAATCTTTCCTTTCCTGGTATTGACCATGAGAGTTAGAAACACACGGTAATAGTTTTGCAAAGGACATTATTCAATAGGCGGAATGAATAAGCTAGTAGCTGGTCATAATCTGAAGATTCTTTAGTAGGGCTTGGTCTTTGTTTTTATGTCCAGATTGGGGTAACCAGTCATATAAGGTGAATATTCAAGGGTATGATAGAATCTGTCAAGATGAGAGGTATATATGGGTGAGATAGACTACAAGGTGTAGGTTAAAAGTTTGTTTGTTATTAGGTGGGAATAGAAAGGTTATATCATTCATCATGGGTTGGGTTAGTCCATAGTTGAATTAATCCAATGTGCTAAGTTAAGTTAATACATGGCTAGTAGGGTCTAATCTCTTCTACTAGTATCACTAATCTGATTTAGTATACCACATTAGATTAGATCATAATAGGTTAGATGGGATCTAGATTGGATTGGTACGACTAGTTTGACTAGATATGATCTAATTAGTTTGCATTAGATTATGGTTGTTAATCTAGGGTGGTTAAGTATGCTTATTAGGATAACATCAATCCATAATGATAAGATAGAATCTTTTGAGGCCAGTTAGATCTATTAGGATGACCTAAAATCTCTTCAAGATAAGATGAGTATCTTTTTAGGATAAGATGGATTATATAATGTAGGTAGGTTAGAATCTCTTCAAGATAAGATAAATCTATTAAGATGAGAGAAAACCTCTTAAGATAAGATGGATCTATATACATTAGGATAAGTTAAGACCTTTTGAGATAAGATAGATCTATGATTGTAGGATAGAATCTCTTGCTAGGTTAAAATTGAGGGGTTATGCAACTATCAGATGGTTAAGGTAGTTGCATATAGCCAAGTAGTTGTATACGGTCAAGTTAGTCTATGGCGCCAATTTAGGTTAACACATTTTTTTTTATAGGAGTAAGGTCTAATCTATTTCACTAGTATTATCTAACATGTTTGATATGTCACTTTAGATTAGATCATATTAGGTTAGATGAGATCTAAATTAGATTGGTATGACTAGTTTAACTAGACAAGATCTAATTAATTTGCTTTAGATCATGGTTGATAAACTAGGGTGGATAAGTATGCCTATTAGGATAAGATGGATCCATAAAGATAAGATAAAATCTTTTGAGGTTAGTTAGATCTATTAGGATGAGATAAAATCTTTTCAAGATAAGATGAGTATCTTTTAAGATGAGATGGATCTTATTAAGATAAGGGAGAATCTTTTAAGATAAGATGAATTGGTTAGAATGAGATCTTTTAGGGTATGATAAATCCCTTATGCTAGATATGTTCCAATGGGGACAATCTATGTTGTCTAGTTATTATAAATATATTTTTATACCTATGTGTATATGCAGATGCAATTGTGGACATTACTCCACAACCCATCACATTCAATCAAAGATCCAAATCAGACAAATATCATAAGAACAAACATTCAAATACATAGACACTAATAAAAATAGTTTTGTTTTTGTTCCTAGGATTAGGTCTCCTATTCCTAAAGTCACTTTAGGTACAGGATTTCAAAGTGTGAAATCCAAGTTTGTCTTTAGAAAGAAAAGGTAAGAATAATCAGAGTGAAGCGGAAATAGATGAGAAAAGATTAAGATAAGTTTAGAAATGATCAGAGTAGCAAAGGTAAGTAGATAATGGTTGTCCAGTTCTATCTAGGTTTCGTCCTACAGTCAACATTCCTCTGATACCACTTCTGTAACACCCGGATTTTAGGGGTCCAAAACCCGGGGTTAACATAAACACCAGGTATGCTGGGACCAAGTCTCACACATATGATGTATAGTGGCACAGGATCGAATGTTACATCTTTATAAATTTAATAGGAGTTCTATACAAAATAAATAATTACATTATAAGGAGACAACGGTCCAGCAACCCAAAATTGACTGGGAGACGACGACCTAGACCTCTCACGAACTCATCGCAGCATCCTCCAAGAGCCTCATCCTGCAGTACCTGTTCTTGACCTGTGGTGTATGTGAGACAGCAAGAGTGAGCTCACATACGTTCATCGCTCAACAAGTTGTGGGGAATAATGTGCATGAACTCGCCAAAGGTGGGAGCTCACGTGAAGTGTAAGGCTTACCAAAGAAGATGGTTAGAGCTGAGCATTGCTTTTAAAGTTGGTCAAAATTTTATTAGCAGTTACTAAGTATAAGTAAATACCAAACCCAATTAAGTAATAGATCAAAAGTAACAACAACTTCACCTGCGATGCAATGCATATGACAAATTGAATTTAGTTCCATAGATTAATCATGTGAGGGTCCGAGCTGCTCATGACCGTGAGCACGGCTAGTATACCAGTTTTACACTCTGCAGAGGTTGCGCATCTTTACCCACAAGTCGTGTTACCCATCTGCCAAGGGGTCATGAATCCCATACACCTCTACCAAGGAAGTGAGGCAGGGTAGCACTACGAGGCCTTTACAAAGTTCCACTAGCTTCCGAAAACCCGCTACAGTTTATAGGAAGATCCAGTACAGGAATCCCTTGCAGGACCGCCATCGCAGCAAAATCCTCCCGAGGGCCTCCCCGCACTGACCTCTCCCCTACTGCCCTTGCCCCTTTCGGGTAAGGTAGTCTTCCACTAGCTTTCCTAATTAATCAGCCAAGGGCATCCCATACTACCCTTGTGGTAGCACTGTTTTCCCGGGTGGTCGCTCCATGTTCCAATTAACATAATGATCTCAACATGAACAATAAATAACAACTGATAACAAAAGTGTAACCATGAATATTGTATCTCCATACCCAAAACCACATAAAGCACTAGCAAGTACTACCCAGAAATTTAGTGGTGAACAAGGTATAAAGATAGTCAAACTAGGTAACCTGTTGGGTCCCATCAAAATTAACCTATGCAGATCATTATGATTAATCAGAACATGGCTGGGTAAAAAGAAGTGATCAAGGGCACAACTTGCCTGGGCCTTGAGATCCAGGTACCAGGATGATTCTTCAGATCCTCGTGACCTCACTGCTAGTCGTAGCAATACAAACATACATAGTATAGGCAAATTTAACATTACACCAAACATAAGAACAAAATATACAGTAATAATCTACATATTAAAATAAGATCACAGGAAAAAGAATTATTAATTTTGGAGTTGTAGAATTCAAGTTATGAATTTCCTAAGATTTAAGGTGATTATAATATGATTAAATGATAAATAAATTTTCTGACAGAGTTCATGTCAAAACAGTGATTCTAAATGGTAGAGAATATTATTACAAAATTTTAGAAAGTGGAATGGATCAATTTGGACTAAAAATGAATTTTCTATGAATTATCTAAGTTCTAGCAATTATTTTTCTATTAAAAATCCTTTTATAATTCAATTTCTCTGATTTTATTATGTTCTGGACTGGGCGTCAAATACTGGAAACTACAGGGGGCTCTGGGTAAATCTTCTAAGACTCAGAGCACAGTCGTATAGGACGGCGGGTTGATTCTTATTAAACCCAGGGGCTCTTTAGAAAGTTTGCCACGGCGAAGGGGTATGGTTGAATCTCGGCCGCACGATCTGAACCGAGCGGCCCAGATTAGATTTAATGTAAACCGAACCGGTACGCCACAATAGCCGTCGGATCCGAGATCAACGGTCACGACTTTAAAACTACGTGATCCCATCCCGAACGTCCATCCACAATCGGACGGCTGCGATCAAACCGAGAGAAGGGGTATGCCCCGATCTAATCTCGGCCGTCCGCCAACGATCCGATGGCGCACGGAATCCGGCCGACCCCCCGCCCAACTCCGGCACCGGAGAATGTCTCCCCCGCGGCGGCGCCATGCCGGAGCAACGCAATCCAGCGTTCCAGTGCCCTAGAGCTCAATTAAAAGCTGCTACACGGTGTCGAGGGGATGGCGAACTCACCAGAGTAGTTGATTCCACGGATTGTCGGTCAGGTGTCGTCGGCCACGGCGAGGAGCGGATTCACGGCGGAGGCGCCACACCGGCGAGCAATTTCTTGCGTCACAGTGGCGCCCAACCCGAATTGGAGGCGCGGACAGCTTCCCCAGGCGAAGATGATACTCTCCGACCCGACTCCGAGAGCGGAGACCTCCCCGACGGCGGCTATCCTCGGCGGCGGCTCCTCTCCGGTTTCTCTCTCTCTCGGTGTTACGGCGATGGTTGCCGTCGTAGGCGGATACGGGAGGGGAGGCGAGCCCGGTGAGCTTTATACCCGGGGCGCACCCACGGTCGTTGCGCGGACCCCGAGATCGCCGGCGAGGAAGACGCGGAGCGCGCGGAGTCCGTTGTGCCGTTGACGAAGGAAGGAGCTGACCGATGGGGCCCCGCGGTCAGTGAGTCAGCGCCAGCGCGTGAGGGGGGCTGAGCAGCGGGTGCGGTGAGCGGCTGACGGGAGGGTCCTGCGCGCCAGCGAGAGAGCGAAGCGCGGCGTAAGGGAGACTGACGGGTGGGGTAAGGGTGTCAGCGCGCGCGTGAGGGAGGTGTGGCTGACGGGTGGGGCCCACCTGTCGGCGCCGGGATCCAGCTGGGTCAGCGCGTGGGTTAGTGGGCCGAATTGGTTCTGGCCGGCCCATGAATGCATAGTGTTCCTTTTCTTTTTATTTCCTATTTTCTTTTCTCCATTTTCAAATCCAATTTGAATTCAAGTTTAAATTCAAACTTTTTGTGAATATCTTGTCCTCAGTTTGAATAGTATACTTTAATAATATAAGTATGAAGAATTTTTTTATTCTGATTTTATTTTGTTTTATGTAGTATTTTCCTTAGTTCTCCCCTTTTCTTTTATTTCTTATTTTCTATTTTCCCTTTCCATTTGAATTTCAAATCAACACAAGTTTAAAGTTTAAACACTTAATTTTGGATACTCATATAGAACTTTAGCATAATGCACAAAAACCTATTTTATGTATTTCTTTATTTATTTTAGTTCCTTTAGACAAGCTTTTAAATAATCCCTACCTTATTACTTCTAGGGAAATCAAATTTATATTGTAGACTATATATATTAAGAAATAGCTTAATCCTAATTCTTTTATATATCCTAACCCAAAGGCAATTTAGATTATCTAAGTATCTTTAATTATGTGTTTTTAACATATTCATGAGTGGAAACTTCTAAATTATGATTATCTTTAAGGAAAGGTGTTTTGATTTAAAATCTTTGAGAACTTTTCCTTGTCTTCACAAAATTGAACTTTAGGGTGTTACAGGACTAGACTATTAGAGAGATCTGGGACTAATTCTTCTTCATTGATTGATTCCTCCTTAAGGAGGTACCGCCCATCTTTATATAGATAGGAAGACTTGGCCCCCAAGTAACTAACTCAATCTTATCTAATCGAATCCCAAGTAACTAACTCAATCTAATCTAATCTTTATCCACTAATCCTAATCCTGAGTCTATCCCTATGGGCCTCCATGCTCTGGGCTGCCACCCCATGACACACCCCCACTCCACAATGGGTGCATGGTGATTTCCCCAATACCTTTCTATAATAATGCATACATGTAACTACTGCCTTTTTAAGAGTGCAAGAAATGGATCACTCTAAGCAACAAGTGCTGTGCACACCAAGTTAAATGTTTCATTCTGGCAGTATCCAGCTCTTAGTTTGGCTTGGAATTGTCACCATTCCCTTTTTATTGAGGTTTCCACTGCCCTTATTGTGAACGACTTTCTAGGTTTGTTTTTGTACTACAAGGGAGCATTTCATTGACTGTGGGGACTGGAACTATCCATTCTCTGCTGGTAAGGCTTTATCAGAGTGCTCTTTTTTTTTTCCTTCTTTCTAAATCTTTAATCAAAGTATGTATATCTATGACTCAATTCTCATACACACATCTCTAAGCATTGGGGTTCGAAAGCATACTACTTCCCTTACATGATGGATTCATGAGGCTATAAGGGCATAGTTTCTGGTTTGTTTATGCATAATTTTATGCTGCACAATGTTATAAGGATGAACCTATTCAGCTTTAGTGCAAAAGTTTTTTTTTGCTTGCATCTTCTGTTTCTGGAAAATGTTACTTTAGTGTTTACGACCATTCACTATGTTGCTTCATTTCAAATTATAAGATGTTTTGGTTTTCTAGATACATATATTTTTGCTATGCATTTAGATATACATTATGTCTAGATACATAGTAGAAGCAATGTATCTAAAAAAGTCAAAATGTTTTATAATTCCAAACAAAGGGAGTACCAAGGAAGAGTATCCAACAATGTCCTCAGTTGATGTATAATTTTTTTTTGCTTCTGGTTTGCCTTTTCTTTTTGGCATAGGATGCCGTAACTTACAACATCATGTAATTAGTCCTACATATGTTTTAGATGCCGAAGTCCATGACCTAAGGGGTTGTTTGAGTCGCCTAGACTCTTATTCTTGTTCTTAATATAATGAGGCTGGCTCCAGCAAGGAACCCTAAAGGGTCCTCTACCCTAAATATAGAGGATCAAATGGTCCTCTACGCTCTCCAGCATCGTTCTCTAAACGGTCCTCTAAATTTAGAGGACGCTGCTGGATTCTCTATATATAGAGTTTCTCTAAACGGTCCTCTATCCATTTGAATACTTTAAATAACCGGTTTAGCAAATCTAAAATATGTACAATACATTTAAGAGTATGACAAATATGTATGTATAAAAAATAAAAAAATGTCTCTAATATAGGTATTTGAGTATAGAGGACGTAATTTAGAGGACGTTGTTGGAGCGGAAGGAGATATAGAGGATAGAATCTTTTAGAGGAGACTGTAAATGACAGATATAGAGGATGAATATAGAGGACGTTGCTGGAGATAGCCTGATATGTAGCTCTCCTGCATGTTTGAGAAAAGAGATGTGGAAATCCAAGGCTGATGCAAACTATCAGTTTTTTAAGAGATACCTATGAGATTGTAAATATTCAAATTCAGTAGCTTTCTTAAATTTGTGTTCTCGTGCTTTAATTTTTTTACAATATTGATTATTTCTAGAACTTGAAGGGCAGGCTTGGTGCAATGGTGAGAGCTGTATCACTAAGTCACTAGCTTGCGGGTTCGAAGTAGCCTCTCCGCATTTGTGGGGTGGGGTAGTACTTGCCTTGGTATATCCCATCTCCAGACACCACTCATGTGGGAGCATCTGGCACTGGGTTTGCCCCCCTTTGATTATTTCTGGAACTTATTCCTTTCCTTGTTACCCACTTTGCATAAGTTCTGCTGATTCTGCACTGATGTGGCTTAGTAAATAAGTGCAGGTGGATTCTTATGGATATCTTCCTGCAAACACAAAGCATTCTATGATCTCAGATGCACCAACCACTCTTGTAATATTTGAGAGGAGGTACAATTTCATGGAGCTGCTACAGTTTTGCTGATGTATAACTGTAGAAATTTGATTGCTTGTTACCACTTCTATTTATATAACTGCTGAAATCCTCTTGTTCATCTGTCTAATTACTTCATCAATTGCTGGTTCAGTCACCTGTGTTGGACACTTAGGCTGGTGTGAGATCATGGTTGTTGTAACCTAGGTTGTGGTACGAATGTAACTATGTTGGGCTGGTAGGAGCAGGCATTGCCTCTCCTCTGTTCTTTTTTTCTTTAATGGAATGATATGCAGCTCTCCTACATTGTTTGAGAAAAAAAATGTACTGAAATCTTCACGATTTGGATTAAGTTTGTTATAGAAATGATTGGACTTTAGGAGAACTAATAAAAATCTAAAGCTTATGCTGTCTGTTGCTCTTCTCTTCGGTTAGGAGTGTTATATTTGTTTAACTAAGATGCAGAAACTTTTCAGTTAGCACTTCAGTTTTTTTAATAAAACTAATTACACGGAAGACCTTTCTCAATTCTATTCCCTTAGGTACAATGCCATTGAGGATTCCCATCCTGATCTAATTGTGGGTTCAACAGATAAGCAACCCCTTCTCGAAACCCCGGGAGAGGTACAATAGCGTTATATCTGTGATCATCATCTACTCTATGCACCCAAAATACTTGGACTTCCTACCACTTAGGAGGCTCGTTTTTCATACCATGCACATCAAGTGGCATAATCAAATTTGTTTCCTTTTCTTTTAGAATCAGGGTATTCAAACACATTTACTGCTGCTTTCACTTTTTTTTTAAAAAAAAGTAATGGCTGCTTTCACTGACAGCTTACAATCTTGTCTCGCTCTGACCATGTTAGTTATTTTAGCTGTCATAATCGCAGGTCCTCAGTGCTGATGTAATTTGTTGTATCTTGTTTCTTAAATAGGTATTTCAACTGAGGAAGCTGCTACCGACTTCTCTGTCCTATGACTTTAATATCCATGTGCGTTTGGTCACTTTATGCTCATTATTTACTCAATGTATCCCACATTATTATGCTTAAGACAGGCACATGACATGCAGCAACTCAAGCATTTTTTTTTAAACTCTTAGCTGTATATAAATTACTCAAATTCATCTGTAAACAAGATAAGAAGATTTCCATATCAGGGAGTGGTGTTGAACAAAAATGTCCTTTGTAATGCACCTGGTAGTTGGGTAGTGATGATACTGATTGCTGAGTTAAACATGTTATTTGGAAGGGCCTGAAAGTTTGTTGCCCTTTTCTTTTAGCTCATATGACGAGCATTATCTAATATTTTTCTCTCATATGCAGATAATGGACTTTCAACCAGGCGAATATCTCAATGTAAAGGTTTGTAGAATTCGAGGTGTTTGGGCTATTAACTACTGGTGTAGTGGTGTTGCCGCATTGTGGCACTATCCGATACATCTGTTCCTGAAGCTTCTTCTTTTATTTCTACCAGGAGGTTCATTATAATCAACATGGACTTCTTCTTTTAGAGGGGCAAGGAATATACCGACTGGGAGAGAGTTGGTAAGGAATTAGTTTGAAATCCTCCTTTTGTTTTAGTTTTATTTTCTTCATGTTAAGTTTTTAACCTTGTGCAATCTTGGAATAGCAGCCTATGTTTTGTATAGAAAAATATTCCGTATAATATTATGTGTTTCACAGTGATATAACTTCTAGAAGACATGAGGTACAGAGATTACCTACCCATTTACCTCATTAAACATAAAATGATATGTGTGTTTCATATGCAAAATTATGTGTATGCAATTATGCATATAGCTTTTTAGTGTATGCTTTGCTATGATTTACTAATTATATGGACAAACTGCACGTGTTCCTTTTTTCCCTTTTGAAGTTAACTTTTGTTTACATATTATATTCGATCCCAATAAATTCTGAAGACCACTTCTTGACTACGCAGGTATCCCGTGCAAGCTGGGGATACCATTTGGATGGCACCGTTTGTTCCTCAGTGGTAAGTGTTGTGTATGTCACCGTCGTGTTTGACATCTACTGACTTGGCTGTTTCTAGCTAGCTCACCCCTGTTGTCATAAACCGTAATGTTCCAGGTATGCTGCCCTTGGTAAGACCAGGACGAGATACTTGCTGTACAAAGATGTCAATAGGAATCCATTGATATGATCAAGAAACCAGAACAAGGAGGGAATAAATCAAATGTGGAGCTGTGCCAGGTATAAAGAATTTCAATGGGAGATGATCACAGGAATGAGAAAAGGAGATCTTATTGTATGCTGAAAAATCTTGACCAAAAATAACGTGGGAAGTTGAATGTGTACTTGTGATGTCCATAACTGTCAATCTTTGGTGACTAGTGCGACTGGAATTGTGATGTAACGTATTCTGGACAGCAGTTGCCAAGTTGGATATGCTGTGACATTTGTGAATGGCTAATCCCATGAATTTAGGTGATGTTTGGTTTAGAAATGATAATGCATATGTAAACGGTATGAGATCCAGGGGCAATGATTACAGGACAAACAGTTTTCCATTTTGTTCGGTTCCACCGTAGATAGTGTTCAGGTACATGTACCGCTCACCGTCTGGACTTGTTCGGTTAGAGAGGAGGTTAAAGTTCTATTTGGAAGAGCTTCGCTTTAATAATTTTAGTTTTGATTTTCTAGCTTTATCATAAAACTTCATCAAATTATTGAGGTGGGTTATAGGACTGTTTGACTTACACATGGACTTGGACTCGAGCTTCTATAATACTCGAGCTTCTATAATACTGTAACACCTTAAATTTGGAGTATAAAATTTCTTCTCTAATATCTACCAAATTTATGTGTTATCTCTCTTTTTCTCTTCCCCTATTTCTTTTTCTCTTTCCTATAGTAGAGAGGTGGTTATTTTATTTGGAAATGTAATTATACTCTAGTAGGCAAAACTCTAAGGAAGTATGAAACATTGTATCATGTTGAATCATAAACTTTACTTTTGTTAGATGCATATGCTTGATGTGTTCTAATTTGAGTTTGTGGCATATTTAAATATGAGTCCGAAGGAGAAAATAAAAGAAAATAAAAACATAATTCAGAAACAAAAGAAAAAGGAAAACAAGCCCCGAAACCCCTCCCCCTCGGCCTAATCAGCCCACTTCTCGCGCGCCCACTTCCCCTTCCATCTCTAGCTGGCAGCTGGGCCCGCTCTGTCAGTGTTGCCCCACTCGCCCGCACATGCCCTCTCCCTTTGCCCCATGGGCCTCGCTTGCTGGCCGCATCGCGCGCAACCGTGGCGCCCCGGAGCCGCTCTGTGGACCCCGTTCGTCAGTGGGAGTGCGGGAGTTTAAACCCACGTGGCCTCGCCTGTAAGCCTCACCCTTGCCTTCCCCCTCCTGCAAAACCACCCCCTTCGCCCGGCGCGCACGCACACTGAGGAAGGCGGCCCACGCCTCCTCGCTTAACCACCGCTGCCTCGGCTCGGCGGCGTTGCACTGCCGTGTCGGGGTCCTCCGACCATCCGTCGCCGCCTCATGTTTCCCCCCTCCTCATGTGCACTGTCGACCTCGGCCACAGTGCTCGCGCAATGCACAGGCGGGAGGTAGACGGCGAGCCCGACACCCGGGCCCCACTATCAGCCTCCCCGCGCCGCCCCCTCCTTCCCCCTCTCTGGGTCACCGACAGGCGGACCTCGCCCGTCTGCGCGGCCCCCGCGCTTCACCGCACCCGCGTCTGTCCTAGGTCGCCGACCAGCGAGCCTGGTCCCGCCGGTTCCCCGTCAGCCCGCAGCGCGCTAGCATCCCACCGTGCGCCTTGCCACCTGGTCGAGCAACTGACCCATGGGCCTGTAACACCCTGAATTTGGGGGTATAAAATTTCTTTCTAATTACCTACCAAATTTAGGTGTTACTCTTCTCTCTCTAGTTTCTCTCTCTCCTTTTCTTTTTGGTAGAATTAGCTTAATTAGTGAGGGATTAATTATTTTATTTTGTCAAAACAATATGAGTTATGAAATGTTGCATCATGCTGAGCTCCAAATATTCTTTGAATTGTTGCACATGTTTGAATTGGTTTGAATTTAAAACTTGATTTGAATTTGAATTGAAAACCCTAAAGAAAATAAATAGAAAAGCAATTAAAAATTCCCTGGAAAAAGAAAAGGCCTTTTCAGCCCAGTCGGCCCAGCCAGGCCGTGCGCGCGCCCGCGTCGCCTGACAGGTTGTCACACCCGGTTTTAGAAGGCAAACCGAATGCGAACCATGTACGTGCCAGGATCAGTTATTCACGTACACAACAGTTACATAACATGGACATCATCACACAGTGCTCAAATAGTATTAAAAGGGAAATAATAGTCGATTACATCATACGTCTGAGACGTCCATATAGTTCTTACAATAAATCAAAGTGCGAAAACGAAACGTAGATAACCGCGGCCTTCACAGGCAGCCGACTGGGGGTTGCCGCTAACCCACGCCTAGAACTCGTCGTAGTCTTGGAACTCCTGAAAGTCTCCTTCCACAGCTTCATCTTCTCCTGAGCAGTGGTTGCAATGCTGACAACCTGGGGGGGGGGGGGGGTTTGGTGTGTAGAGCAAGGGTGAGTACACATCAACATACTCAGCAAGCATCCCGTTTGGCTGTAGTGGACTAACTTTATGTGGGGATAAGTCAAGCAGTTGCTTTTAGTTGGTCAGGTTATTACTTACTAGTAGAAAGCTAGGTTTTAACATTAACCCAAGTTATTAGCCCAAAGTATCCTTTCCAAACGGAAAGAATACCACTTACCAATACCATAATCATAATCAGAACCATCAATCTCATTGCCACCTGTACCAAAATATCTCTGATCAAGTATCACTAATCTCTGGAGCTCCCTTGGCCGCTCATAACCGCGAGCACGGCTGATATATCAGTTTCATAACACTCTGCAGAGGTTGCGCACTTTACCCACAAGCCGTGATTCCCTTCTGCCTCGGGCTGATCAAACCCTTAAACACTACCAAGGTGAATAGGCAGGGTCTCACTACGTAGCCTTTACAAAGATTCCCCGGGGCTGTAGCCACCCGTTAGGTTTCCTAAATGTACCGCACTCCTCCCCAAGGGACAAATCAACCTTGGCAGAGCGAGCCGCATACACCGAGCCCCATTGACGGCACAACGGCTAAGCGAACTACACCCCGGTTCCTCTAATTATTCAGCTAAGGGCGTCCCATTCCACCCTCATGGTTGCACTGTTTTCCCGGGCGGTCATCCATTGAACAGGTCCTTACGGAGAGGCACTCGAGAAACCGCTCGAGTCCCCTTAAATGCCACAAGTATGATCATAAATAAGAAGGGGAAAACAGCGTATCATAGATAATCACATCATGTTCATTGATTAGAGTTGAGCAATAGCATCAAACTAAGCAGTAATAATCCGACCCAAATAGGTAAACAAGGACATGAATAACAAAAGCTAGTCAATCCTTAGGTATAAATGTGTAATGCGGGAGGTGAATTAAAGAATGAATAGGACAAAGATAGGTCAAAGGACACTTGCCTCCACCAACCGACTGCTGCTCAGGGGCTTCTCCTGCGAATTCCTCGGGCTCTTCGACCGGATCGTTCTCTATGCGAGCGCAAACATACATACATCCATCCACATATTTAATACAAAAGAACAGTACACCATACAAGGGAACAAATAAAGTGAATATGCATCAAGTATGACGTTCGATATCGCATTTATTATGGTTAGAAAGAAACAAACGGGAAAGGGTCTCGCAGGGGGGTTAAAGTTTATGCACTAATAATCAATTACAATTGATTCCTAACAAAAGAATTCTGTTATATATATATACTAATGGAAACCTAATCACTTTAAGTTGATCAACATTGCACGAGATAAACAATTAACTACGTGAATCAATAGCATAACGGAATTTTAAATTAAACTTCCTATTTTCCATAGCATGAACAATGATTAGCCTACCTAAAATAAAGTAATTATGATCACAGAAAGTAAATAAAATAAAATAATAAAAAAATAAAAAATAAAAAAAACAGAGGGGGGGGGGGGGGTTGAACCGGCCCTAGGGCGGTTGAACCGGCCCTGGGCTGGGCGGCCGAGCTGGGGCGGGGCGCAGGCGCGGGCAGCCGAGCCGGGCGGCCGGGCGGCTGAACCGGGGGCCGGGGCCGGCCGAGCTGGCGGCCGAGGCCGGCCGAGCTGGCGGCCGAGGCCAGCCGAGCTGGCGGCCAGGGGCCAGGTGGGCGAGGGGGCGCGGCCGGGGGGGCTGGCCGGGGGCGGCCGGGGGCGGCCGGGGCTGGGGCTGGCCGGGCGGCGCGGCCAGGGCCGGCGCGGCCAGGGGCGGGCGGCTGAGCCATGGCCGGACGGGGAAAGAGGAGGGGAGGGGGAAGGAGGGAGGAGGGAGGAGGGGGAGGGGGCTCACCGGCGGGGTGGCCGACGGCGAGGGGCGGCGGCCGAGCAAGGGGCGGCGGCGGCGGCCTAGGGCAGGGAGTAGGGCGGCGGTGGGAGAGAGAGAGGGAGAGAATGAGGGAGAGGGAGAGGGGGTCTTGGGAAAAAAGAAAAAAAGGGGGGAAGGGGGGGGGGGGCGGCTGGGCCTTTCTGGGCCCAAGAGGGGGCGCCAGGGGCGGCTGGGCCGGCCGGGGTCGGCCCACGGCGCGGGAGAGAGAGAAAGAGGAGAGAGAAAGAGAGAAAAAGAAAAAAGAAAAGATTATTTCCCTGTTTTCGAAATCCGTTCTTTCTAGATGAATGCATTTGCACTTTCAAACAATCAAAAAGATGCAAGGTTCGGCATGGTGCATCAAACAACACAAAGTATTTTAGAGTTTTTCTTACACGGGAAATCCAAACCGAATCCCGCTAGCTTTGGAAAAAGATCAAGGTTTAGCGAGGGGAAAAAGAAAAAGAAAAGGTAACGCCCGAATTTTGGCGAGTAAAGAAAAGAAAAAATTCAACTGCAAAATTCGGGGCGTTACAAACCTATCCCCCTTAAAAGAATCTCGCCCTCGAGATTCAGGGCTGGCTAGCAAAGAGCTCTGGGTACTTGGCCATCAAATCATCTTCACGCTCCCAGGTTGCTTCTTCCTCAGAGTGGTGACTCCATCTGACTTTGCACATTCTGATGGTTTTCCTTCGGGTGACTCTGTCTGCAACCTCAAGGATCTGAGCTGGCTTCTCAACATAGGTCAAGTCCTCCTGGACTTCAAGACCTTCCACTGGCAACTGCTCTTCTGGCACACGCAAACACTTCTTCAACTGAGACACATGAAAGACATCATGCACAGCTGACAAATTCTCTGGCAAACTGAGCTGATAGGCCACTTCTCCACGCTTCGAGAGGATCTGGTACGGACCAATGTAGTGGGGTGCTAGCTTGCCTTTCACTCCGAATCTTCTGACTCCTCTGATCGGTGACACTTTCAGATAGACAAAGTCTCCGACTTCGAAACTCAGCTCTCTTCTTCTGGTGTCTGCATAGCTTCGCTGCCTCGATTGCGCTATCTTCAGATTCTCCCGGACCATCTTGATGTTCTCTTCGGCTTCAAGCAAAATATCTGGCCCAAACACTTGCTTTTCTCCAGGCTGGTCCCATTGCAACGGAGTTCTACAACTCCTTCCATAGAGCGCTTGAAATGGTGACATCTTCAAACTGGCCTGATAACTGTTGTTATAAGAAAACTCTGCATAAGGCAATCGCTTGTCCCATCCGGACTGATCTTGCAATGCACAGGCTCTCAACATGTCTTCAAGAATTTGATTGGTTCTTTCGGTCTGGCCATCTGTCTGCGGATGATAAGCTGAACTGAAATTCAGATGTGTGCCCAAGGCTTCATGCAACTGCTGCCAGAAATGAGAGGTGAACTGCGTTCCTCTGTCTGACACTATCTTCTTTGGCACACCATGAAGACAAACGATCCGAGACATATACAACTCTGCCAATACTGCACTGTTGTAGGTGGTCTTGACAGGTATGAAGTGGGCTGACTTGGTCAAACGGTCCACTACTACCCAAATGGAATCGTAGCCGGCTCGAGTGCGAGGCAATCCGACTATGAAATCCATACCAATTTCATCCCATTTCCACTGAGGGATCTGCAACGGTTGCAACAATCCAGCAGGTCTCTGGTGCTCTGCCTTAATTCTTCGACAACTATCGCACTTAGCCACATGCTCTGCGATTTCCCTCTTCATTCCATACCACCAGAATTTCTTCTTCAGATCCTGATACATCTTCTCACTGCCAGGGTGAATCGAATAAGCTGTCTCATGAGCTTCCTTGAGAATCAACTCCTGAATGGACTGGACATTGGGAACACACAAGCGGTCTTTGAACCATATCACGCCTTCAGCATCTTCTCAAAAATCTTTGCCTCTGCCATCTAGAATCAGTCGCCGAATCTCACTGATCTTTTCATCATTCTTCTGCGCTTCTTTGATTTCGCGCTCCAAGGTAGGTTCCAATTCAACTGTGACTCCTCGCGAATTGTTCAGAAATCCGAGACTCAACCTGTCAAACTCTTTGGCCAACTCATAAGGCATCGGACGAGCGACCATCAGATTGACTTGACTCTTTCTGCTCAAAGCATCTGCCACTACGTTTGCTTTGCCTGGATGGTAATGAATCTCCAACTCATAATCTTTGATCAATTCTAACCATCTTCTTTGCCTCATATTCAGCTCTGACTGAGTGAATATGTACTTCAGACTCTTGTGATCTGTGTAAACATCGCATTTCTGTCCATACAGATAGTGCCTCCATGTCTTCAGTGCGTGAACCACTGCTGCCAACTCTAGATCATGGATTGGGTAATTCTTCTCATGAACCTTCAGCTGTCGGGACGAGTAAGCCACAACTCTTCCCTCTTGCATCAACACGCATCCCAAACCTGTGTAACAAGCATCACAGTACACAGAGAAGGGCTTGTGCACATCAGGCAAGACTAGGACAGGCGCTGTTGTCAACTTCTCTTTCAGCGCTTCAAAGGCTTCTTGACATTTCTGGGTCCACTTGAACTCGACCTTGTTGCCTAGCAACGCTGTCATTGGTTTCGCAATCTTCGAAAACCCTTCAATGAATCGCCGATAATATCCGGCCATTCCAATGAAGCTCTTGATTCCTCGGGCATCTGTTGGCGCTTTCCAATTCAGAATATCTGCCACTTTCTTCGGATCCACAGCCAATCCTTCTTTGTTGATTATGTGACCCAAGAACAGGACTTCACTGATCCAGAACTCACACTTGCTCAACTTTGCATACAACTGGTGCTCTCGCAATCTCTGCAATACCATCCTCAAATGATCTGCATGCTCTTCTTCACTTTGAGAATAAATCAGAATGTCATCAATGAATACCACCACAAACTTATCAAGGTAATCCATGAATACACTGTTCATCAGATTCATAAAGAACGCTGGTGCATTGGTTAAGCCAAAAGACATCACTGTGAACTCATACAAACCATACTTGGTAATGAATGCCGTCTTCGGAATGTCCGAAGGTCGGATCCTGAGCTGATGATAACCTGACCTCAGATCAATCTTGGAGAACACACTGGCTCCTCTCAACTGGTCGAACAGATCTTCTATTCTGGGCAAGGGATACTTGTTCTTGATCATGACTTCATTCAGAGCTCGATAATCGATACACATCCTCTTGGTGCCATCTTTCTTCTCCACAAACAGGACAGGGGCGGCCCAAGGCGAGGTGCTTGGCCGGATGTAACCTTTCTCTGACAGCTCATCAATCTGCTTCTTAAGCTCAACCAACTCTGGTCCAGATATTCTGTAAGCTCTCTTATAGATAGGGGTGGTTCCAGGAAGAAGCTCTATAGCAAACTCAACTTTCCGCTCTGGCGGCATACCCGGTAAATCCTTTGGAAACACATCTGGGAATTCAGACACAACCTTGATTCTCTCAATTGGATCTGCTTCACTGCTATCGACAGCCATCTGATAACAACTTCCTTTCTTCGGCTCAGGCGGGACTAACTCGGTCACCACTTCCTCTCCTAGTGGGGACACCAACTTGATTGTCCTTTTATCACAACTGATAACTGCCTGATACTTATCTAGCCAATTCATCCCTAGGATGACATCTATTCCCTGAGTACCCATTACTATAAGGTTAGCGGGAAACGCTATCCCCCTTATTTCCACACTTACATTCAAACATATGCTATCAGCTCGAATTCTACCACCAGCTGAGTCAATTTGAATGGGGGTTGACATGGTAGTAATTGGAAGATTACGCGCTTCTACCCATGATGCAGTAATGAAAGAATGCGTTGCTCCGGTATCAAATAACACTTCTGCAATATGGGAATTGACTGGGAACATACCTACTGTCATGCCGGGGGTCTCCTGAACTGCTTCAGCCTCCAAGTGGTTCAATCTTCCATGATTATAGCGCTGCTGAGGGCGGTTGCCTGCTCCAGACTGAGACGCATTCTGCTTCGCTGGGGCATTGGGGCCTGCCTGCTGCTGGGCTGCCTTCTTCGGACATTGCATCACCCAATGGCCTTGCTCTCCACAGTGGAAACATGCTCTGTTTCCAACCTGAGCTGGTGCTGCCTGATTGTTCTGCTGAGTTGCGGGGGCAGGAAGACGAGGTGTCTGCTGATTCTGCCTCTGAAACTGACCTCCTGACTGATTGCTCTAACGGTTCTGGTACTGATTCTGAGGATACTGCCTTTGGAACTGCTGATACTGCTGACGCTGCTGATGCTGCTGAGGTGGACGCTGGTTCTGCCTGAACTGCTGAGGTTGATTGCCTGAGAAACGAGGGCGGCTGCTGCTTCCAGGCTGGGGTCCACTGATCTTGCGCTTACGATCTTCCATCTCCTTACGCTTCCTTTCTGTCATGATTGCTCTGTCAATCAAGTGCTGGAATGTCGGGAAGGTATGGTTCATCAGCTGATACTGCAGGGGGTCAACCAAGCCTCTCAAGAAACGGTATTGTCGCTTGGCGTCAGTGTTGACATCTTCGGGAGCATAGCGAGACAACTGCAGAAACCTGTCTCGATACTCACTGACAGATGATGACCCTTGCTTAAGGGCCAGGAACTCTTCCTTCTTCACTGTCATCAGACCTGCAGGCACATGGTACTGACGAAAGCTACCTCTAAATTCTTCCCAGGTGATGGTGTCGGGGTTGGCATGGGTGGCGAGGTAAGACTCCCACCATGATTGGGCTGCTCCTCTCAACAGACGGGGACCATACAAGACTTTCTCCCTGTCATCACACTGAGCGGTATGCAACTCCCGCTCCACAGTGCGCAGCCAATCTTCAGCATCCATGGGGTCAGAAGAGTGAGCGAACGTTGGGGGATGACCTCTCATGAATTCAGCACGCTTGTCTCTAGGCATCTGAGGCATCTGAGGCTGGGGTGGAGCTTGCTGCTGCTGCTGCTGAATGGCGGCCAGAGTCTGACCGATGGCCTGAACTGCCTGAGTCTGCATCAGAAACATCTGCTCGATCGACATCGGGGGCGGGGGGCGGCAGCTGCTGTTGCTGGGGCGCCTCATCCTGCGGGGCGGCTTGCTCCTGCTGAGCACGCCTTCCTCCTCTGCGCCTGTTCTCTGACATCTGCAGAACGCAACCACACATCAGAACTGATCTGACAAATCTTGCAGCATAAGAAAAGAATATAGAATTCTCCAACAGCACTGAACAGATGAGCATCTTCACTGATCTCCAACACAGACCACACAACTTCTCAGATAAAGAGGAAAGTGGAATAAAGGCTTCCCAACTATATAACTAACTCCATTAACATAATAGATAAACCAAAATGCAGGGGATACCCACACTCTGGTGACAATCATTACAAAGATCCAAACCAAACATAGTTCATCATGACAAACATAAATGCACAGGATATAGCAAACTACCCTGTCTAACTAAGACTGACTAAGACCGAGACTAACGCTAAGACTGAAGCTCCTATGTATATATTTTGTATTAATTACAAGATCCAACTCTAACGATCTATGGTTCTAGATTTATCTTGGTCTTGCAGTCGGGATTGCCATAAGACTGGAGTCCACGCCGAGGTGAGCGGTACGGGTGCTGAGTCCCGACGGGGGCGGGGGAACCATCATCCAAGTGACGACGCTCCGCGCGCTCAGCCCGCAGCAAGGCGATCTCAGCACGAGCCCTACTCAGCTCGTCTAATGCATGGTCCAGCTCCGTGTTTAGCACGGCGGCTAGGTTGACTGTGCTGCTCAACCTAGGATTGTCCTCACCAGCAGGTGAAACAATCACGCCTCCTGTGCTGCCAGATGGACGGCGGGGGTAATACTTCAGGTCGAGGCCGTCAGCTACCCCACCGAGAACCGAGCAGTAGTGCGAAAGCGCACGCCGTGCAGCATCCTGCATGGCTGCCTCAGCTGAGTCCCGCTCAGAGATAGAATAGTGCTCTGAGCAAGCCTCTACGCCCTGGAGACTGTTCTCCGGACGGCGCACCAAGCAGGTCGCCTCCCAGCGGTCCGGGTAGACCCCGCGACTATGCTGGTAGACCACACAGCGATACTCGATGGACCAGGTACGCCGGTCAAGTGCCCGACGTAGCAGGGTGTCGAGCGCGTCGTGGAAGTGACACCCGCGAGCAGCGTCGCGAGTGATGGGTCGAGCAACCCATCCTTCCGGCTCATGGTCAGCAGAGAAGTCGATGTCGTGGCTCAAGCTGTCGTCGCCACCTCCGTCGTCTGGGTATCCCCCAGCAGCTACTCCAGAAGCTGGGGCGCCCAGTGGTGGTGCAGGGGGCGCCTCCAGAGGAAGCACAGGAGAGCAGCTCCTCACAGACTCTATCTCCTGCTGGAGCGAGAAGGAAGAGCCCCGCTGCTCCTGTCGTCGACGTTCCTGCTCCTCATGCAGGCGGTGGTGCAGTCTCTCCAAGTGGCTGGACTGTCCGGCCACGGGACGGCGAAGCGGACGCTCAGCAAGGCGGGAGGGTAAGAAGGGGATGACGGACTTTCGTGCAGTGTGTCTAAGACGAGCCATCTACAAAAGACATCGCAAGCAAAAGGGTGAGAACAGAATTAATATGACCAGCAAATAATGAATCATAAATAAATGAAGGATCAGAACAAAACACAATTTTCAGCAAGGTATAATATATAGTAGAACATAGGCTTGGTCAGTAGGACCAACTTTTGAAGGGATATCAAAGTCAAGGCAGGGACAGAGGTCTATAGTCCTTAGAACGACCATTCTATTCTAGGTTAGCGGTCCTACAATTTTTAGAAGGCAAACCGAATGCGAACCATGTACGTGCCAGGATCAGTTATTCACGTACACAGCAGTTACATAACATGGACATCATCACACAGTGCTCAAAATAGTATTAAAAGGGAAATAATAGTCGATTACATCATACGTCTGAGACGTCCATATAGTTCTTACAATAAATCAAAGTGCGAAAACGAAACGTAGATAACTGCGGCCTTCACAGGCAGCCGACTGGGGGGTTGCCGCTAACCCACACCTAGAACTCGTCGTAGTCTTGGAACTCCTGGAAGTCTCCTTCCACAGCTTCATCTTCTCCTGAGCAGTGGTTGCAATGCTGACAACCTGGGGGGGGGGATTGGTGTGTAGAGCAAGGGTGAGTACACATCAACATACTCAGCAAGTATCCCGTTTGGCTGTAGTGGACTAGCTTTATGTGGGGATAAGTCAAGCAGTTGCTTTTAGTTGGTCAGGTTATTACTTACTAGTAGAAAGCCAGGTTTTAACATTAACCCAAGTTATTAGCCCAATGTATCCTTTCCAAACGGAAAGAATACCACTTACCAATACCATAATCATAGTCAGAACCATCAATCTCATTGCCACCTGTACCAAAGTATCACTGATCAAGTATCACTAATCTCTGGAGCTCCCTTGGCCGCTCATAACCGCGAGCACGGCTGATATATCAGTTTCATAACACTCTGCAGAGGTTGCGCACTTTACCCACAAGCCGTGATTCCCTTCTGCCTCGGGCTGATCAAACCCTTAAACACTACCAAGGTGAATAGGCAGGGTCTCACTACGTAGCCTTTACAAAGATTCCCCAGGGCTGTAGCCACCCGTTAGGTTTCCTAAATGTACCGCACTCCTCCCCAAGGGACAAATCAACCTTGGCAGAGCGAGCCGCATACACCGAGCCCCATTGACGGCACAACGGCTAAGCGAACTACACCCCGGTTCCTCTAATTATTCAGCTAAGGGCGTCCCATTCCACCCTCATGGTTGCACTGTTTTCCCGGGCGGTCATCCATTGAACAGGTCCTTACGGAGAGGCACTCGAGAAACCGCTCGAGTCCCCTTAAATGCCACAAGTATGATCATAAATAAGAAGGGGAAAACAGCGTATCATAGATAATCACATCATGTTCATTGATTAGAGTTGAGCAATAGCATCAAACTAAGCAGTAATAATCTGACCCAAATAGGTAAACAAGGACATGAATAACAAAAGCTAGTCAATCCTTAGGTATAAATGTGTAATGCGGGAGGTGAATTAAAGAATGAATAGGACAAAGATAGGTCAAAGGACACTTGCCTCCACCAACCGACTGCTGCTCAGGGGCTTCTCCTGCGAATTCCTCGGGCTCTTCGACCGGATCGTTCTCTATGCGAGCGCAAACATACATACATCCATCCACATATTTAATACAAAAGAACAGTACACCATACAAGGGAACAAATAAAGTGAGTATGCATCAAGTATGACGTTCGATATCACATTTGTTTTGGTTAGAAAGAAACGGGGAAAGGTCTCGCAGGGGGGTTAAATCTTATGCACTAATGATTAGTTACAATTGGTTCTTAACAAAAGAATTCTGTTATATATATACTAATGGAAACCTAATCATTTTTAGTTGATCAACATTGCACGGGATAAACAATTAACCACGTGAATCAATAGCATAACGGAATTTTAGATTAAACTTCCTATTTTCCATAGCATGAACAATGATCAGTCTACCTAAAATAAAGTAATTATGATCACAGAAAGTAAATAAAATAAAATAAAAAAAATAAAAAAAAACAGGGGGGGCGGTTGAACCGGCCCTAGGGCGGTTGAACCGGCCCTGGGCTGGGCGGCCGAGCTGGGCGGGCGCGCGGGGGAGGGCGGCCGAGCTGGGGCCGGGGCGGCTGAGCCGGCCGGCCAGGGCGGTTGAACCGGCCCTGGGCAGGGGGCGCGGGCGCGGCCGGGGCTGGCCGGGCGGCCAGGCGGGCGCGGCTGGGGGGCGGCCGGGGCTGGCCAGCGGCCAGGCGGGCGCGGCTGGGGGCGGCCGTGGCCGGCCAGGGGCTAGGGCAGCGCGGCCAGGGCGGCCAGGGGCGCTGGGGCGCGGCCAGGGGCGGGCGGCTGAGCCATGGCCGGACGGGGAAAGAGGAGGGGAGGGGGAAGGAGGGAGGAGGGAGGAGGGGGAGGGGGCTCACCGGCGGGGTGGCCGACGGCGAGGGGCGGCGGCCGAGCAAGGGGCGGCGGCGGCGGCCTAGGGCAGGGAGTAGGGCGGCGGTGGGAGAGAGAGAGGGAGAGAATGAGGGAGAGGGAGAGGGGGTCTTGGGAAAAAAGAAAAAAAGGGGGGAAGGGGGGGGGGGCGGCTGGGCCTTTCTGGGCCCAAGAGGGGGCGCCAGGGGCGGCTGGGCCGGCCGGGGTCGGCCCACGGCGCGGGAGAGAGAGAAAGAGGAGAGAGAAAGAGAGAAAAAGAAAAAAGAAAAGATTATTTCCCTGTTTTCGAAATCCGTTCTTTCTAGATGAATGCATTTGCACTTTCAAACAATCAAAAAGATGCAAGGTTCGGCATGGTGCATCAAACAACACAAAGTATTTTAGAGTTTTTCTTACACGGGAAATCCAAACCGAATCCCGCTAGCTTTGGAAAAAGATCAAGGTTTAGCGAGGGGAAAAAGAAAAAGAAAAGGTAACGCCCGAATTTTGGCGAGTAAAGAAAAGAAAAAATTCAACTGCAAAATTCGGGGCGTTACACAGGTGGACCCCACCTGTCAGCAACCGCTCGCGCCCACGTTCTTCTCCCCCCTCTCTCTCTCCCGCTCGCTGCCAGTGGGGCCGATCTATCGGCGCCGATTCCCTCGCGCTCGTGCTCTCCCGCTGCCCGGTGGACCCTTTCCGTCAGTGTTGACCGCCCATTCGCAAATCCCCTCTCGCTGCTCCGTAGACCCCACCCGTCAGGTCCCCCATCCCTAACCTCTCGCCCACGCCCCCGTCGTGGACGCGCCCACGTCCGCACGTTCTCCAGCCACCTCCTCACTCCCTCGCCCCTTTAGAGCCTGCACCCCGCTTGCCCACTTCCCCCTACTCATTTGTGCCCTTAGCTGAGCTCTCTCGCCCCCTCTCCCGCCCTACGCGCGCAACCAGGCAACTCCGCCGCCGTTCACCGAAGCCCGCCGCCCGTTCCACGACCGTCGTTGAGTCCCCATCGTGTTTGTTGCCTCGGTGAGTTTTGCCTCGCCGTCAGCAACTCGGGACACCCCTTGGTTCGCCTTCTTCCCCCTGGTTTGCCCGGTCCGCGCTCACCAGAGTGTTTTCCCGTGCAGCCAGAGTCCGCCGCCGTCGACCCAAGGCTTCACTTCATCCCCGCCGTCTCCCAGGCGCTCCTGAGTTCGCACTCGAGGTGAGCAATCTCCTTATGCACTTAATTCATCCGTTACTGCCCTAATGCCCGCGCAATTCCTCGCCGTAGTTGATCCGCGCCGCGGTTAGACCGCCTCGCCGTGTTTGAAAGGGAAATGTGCCCTTGGGCCATTTCTAAAGTGTATTGGTGATTAAGTGCTCAACACCTATTCTCTAAATGTTAATTTGTGCCAAAGATTGAAGAAGTGCAAATCATATAACAAGGTACGTTTCTAGACTTAGTACATTGATTTGGGTACTAATGTATTTTGTCTAAGTGCTAGAAACATGAGAAAAGCAATTGGAAAATAGTTGGCTGTGTACAGCCAATTCCTGCTCGGCCTAGGTGCACCGGACTGTCCGGTGGTGCACCGGACAGTGGCCGGTGCGCCAGACCAGTCTCGATGAACAGGCCACTCTCAGAACTCGACAACGGCGTACGGCTATAATTCACCGGACTGCCCGGTGGTGCACCAGACTGTCTGGTGAGTCGTCTGCGGCGAAGTCGTCGCTCTCGAGAAAAGTTCAACGGCGTACGGCTAAAATTCATCGGACTGTCCGGTGGTGCACCGGACTGTCCGGTGAGCCAACGGTCGACTGCACCAATGGTCGGCCGCACAATCTTCGCGCGACGCGTGGGCACGCCAACGGTCGGTAGGGGGCACTGGACTGCCCGGTGTGCAGCGGACAGTGTCCGGTGCGCCAACTGCCATGAATCTACAACGGTCAGATGCGCCAGAAAAGGAAGGAGATCGCGCACCGGACAGCTACAGTGACTGTCCGGTGGCGCACCGGACTGTCCGGTGCGCCACCCGACAGAAGGCAAGATTAGCCTTCCAAGATTGCCTCCAACGGCTCCTAGCTGCCTTAGGGCTATAAAAGGGACCCATAGGCGCATGGAGGAGTCACCCAAGCATACTCTAAGCATTCTAAGTCTTCCACACTCTGTCTCCGCGCACTTCATCGACTGTGTTAGTGATTTGAGCTCCGTTCTAGTTGTGAACTTGTTGTGCTTCAGTTTTGACCTCAAGTCTTGGCTGTGTGTGTGCGTATTGCTGCGGATTTGTGTGTGTTGCTTCCCCTCCCTTACTTCCGTGCTTCTTTGTGATCATCAATTGTAAGGGCGAGAGGCTCCAAGTTGTGGAGATTCCTCGCAAACGAGAGAAAGTATAAGAAAGAAGAACACCGTGGTATTCAAGTTGATCATTGGATCACTTGAAAGGGGTTGAGTGAAACCCTCGTCCATTGGGATGCCACAACGTGGAAGTAGGCAAGTTTTGTACTTGGCCAAACCACGGGATAAAACACTGTGTCTCTTGTGATTGTCTTTCTGTGTGATTATTGTGATTCGCAAGAGCTCGCTCTATAGCCACTTGGTTTTATCGTACTAACACTTAACCAGGTTTTGTGGCTATTAGTATTTGATTTTTACAGGATCACCTATTCACCCCCCTCTAGGTGCTCTCAATTGGTATCAGAGTCGTTCTCTTCATGAAAGGGACTAATCGCCCGAAGAGATGGATCCTAAGGGAAAGGGGATGGTGGTCAATGATAAGGAGAAGGAGTCCATCTTCAACGAGCCAAGGGACGACAAGCCCACTGACTCTGGCTCGAGTCATAAAAAGAAGGACGGGAAGAAGAAGAGGCGCATCAAGAAGATCGTCTACTACGACAGCGACGAGTCTTCTTCTTCCCCAAGAGACGACGACGACAAGAAAAAGAAACAGGTTAATTCAAATTTTTCATTTGATTATTCTCGTATTCCTTATAATTCCAGTGCTCATTTGCTTTCTATTCCTCTGGGTAAACCTCCACACTTTGATGGAGAGGACTATGCTTTTTGGAGTCACAAAATGCATAGTCACCTTTTCTCTCTCCATCCTAGTATTGGGAGATAGTTGAGAATGGAATGCAATTTGATAGTACAGATAACCCTGTATTCATTAACGAACAAATTCATAAGAATGCACAAGCTACCACTATTTTGTTAGCATCATTGTGCAGGGATGAATACAACAAGGTGAGCGGCTTGGACAACGCCAAGCAAATATGGGACACCCTCAAGATATCGCATTAGGGGAACGACGCCACCATGATCACCAAAATGGAGTTGGTGGAAGGCGAGCTAGGAAGGTTTGCCATGATCAGGGGAGAGGAGCCAACCCAAACGTACAACAGGCTCAAGACCCTGGTCAACAAGATCAGGAGCTATGGAAGCACGAGATGGACGGACCACGACATCGTCCGACTTATGCTCAGGTCTTTCACTGTTATTGACCCTCATCTTGTGAACCTCATCCATGAGAATCCCAGGTACACAAAGATGATGCCCGAGGAGATACTTGGAAAGTTTGTGAGCGGGTGTATGATGGTCAAGGAAGCAAGATATGTTGATGATGCATTGAATGGCCCAATGCCCATCTATGAGCCCCAGCCCGTTGCACTCAAGGCAACAAGCAGCAGCAGGGAGGCACTACCTAGCAAGGCACAAGTTGAGGCTGCTGGGCTAAACGAAGATGAGATGGCCCTCATCATCAAGCGCTTCAAGACCGCGCTAAAAGGACGCAAGGAGCATCCCAACAAGAGCAAAGCAAAGGGAAAGCGCTCCTGTTTTAAATGCGGTAAGACTAGTCATTTTATAGCAAATTGTCCCAATAATGCTAATGACCAGGAACAAGAAAAGAGCAAGAAGAGGGAGAAGAAGAAGGCCTACAAGAAGGCGAAGGGCGAGGCGTACCTTGGCAAAGAATGGGATTCAGATTGCTCTTCTTTCGACTCCAACGACAAAGGACTCGCCGCCTCGGCCTTCAACAAGTCGTCTCTCTTCCCCAACGAGCGTCATACTTGCCTCATGGCAAAGGAGAAAAAGGCAAGCGCTCGAGATACCCCTAAGTATACTACTTCAAGTGATGATGATTCTAGTGATGATGAAGTAGATTATACCGATTTATTTAAGGGTTTAGATAGTGCAAAAGTAGATAAAATTAATGAGTTAATTGATGCTTTGAATGAAAAAGATAGATTGTTAGAGAAGCAAGAAGATATTTTGTATGTAGAGCATGACAAGTTTGTTAGTGTGCAAAAATCTCTTGCTTTAGAGGTTAAAAGGAATGAAATGCTTTCTTCTGAATTATCTGCTTATCATGAAACTGTGTCTAGCTTAAAGAATGTTAATGATGATTTAAATGCTAAGCTAGAAGTAGCCAATATAACTAGATCTTGTGTAGAACATGTTGCCATTTGTAAGAGGTGTAAGGATTTTGATGTTGATGCTTGTGTTGAACACCTTACATCAATTACTAAATTAAATAATGAGGTGGCAAGTCTTAATGCTCAACTTAAGACTTGCAAGATAGATTTTGATAAGTTAAAATTTGCTAGGAATGCCTACACCATTGGTAGACATCCCTCAATTAAGGATGGACTTGGCTTTCGAAAGGAAGCCAAGAACTTAACAAGCCAAAGGGCTCCCATTCCCAACAAGGAGAAAGGGAAGGCCCCTATGGCTAGTAGCAATCAAAAGAATCATGTATAATGATAGAAAATTTTCTAGAAATTCTCATTATAATAGAAGTTACAATGCTTTTGATTCACATGCTATGATTGCTTCAAGTTCTAATTTTAATGGTAGGCCTAGGAGAAATTTTGTGTCTCATGCTCCTAAGAAAATGTGTAATAAACCTACCACTGTTTTTCATGCTTGCAACACTACGTATGTACTTTCATGTAAAAATGAAAAAGTGGTTGCTAGAAAGTTGGGGTCCAAATGCAAGGGAGACAAGACTTGTATTTGGGTCCCAAAGGCTATTGTAACTAACCTTGTAGGACCCAACAAGAGTTGGGTACCTAAAACCCAAGCCTAATCTGCCTTGTAGGTTTATGCATCCGGGGGCTCAAGCTGGATTTGCGACAGTGAATGCACAAACCACATGACAGGGGAGAAGAAGATGTTCACCTCCTACGTCAAGAACAAAGATTCCCAAGATTCGATCATCTTTGGAGATGGGAACCAAGGCAAAGTTAAAGGACTAGGAAAGATAGCTATTTCATCCGAGCATACCATATCCAATGTGTTCTTAGTTGAATCGCTCGGATACAACTTATTGTCTGTTAGTCAACTATGTAATATGGGTTATAATTGTCTATTTACCAATGTAGATGTGTCTGTCTTTAGAAGGAGTGATGGTTCATTAGCTTTTAAGGGTGTACTAGACGGCAAACTCTACTTAGTTAATTTTTCGAAAGAGGAGGCCGATCTAGATGCATGCTTAATTGCTAAGACTAGCATGGGCTAGCTGTGGCATCGCCGACTAGCACATGTTGGGATGAAGAACCTTCATAAATTTCTAAAGGGAGAACATGTGTTAGGTCTAACCAATGTATTTTTCGAAAAATATAGACCTTGTGCAGCTTGTCAAGCAGGTAAACAGGTGGGAAGCAGTCATCACAACAAGAATGTGATGACCACATCAAGACATCTGGAGCTACTTCATATGGACCTCTTCGGACCCGTCGCCTACCTTAGCATCGGGGGAAGTAAGTATGGTCTTGTTATTGTTGATGATTTTTCCCACTTCACTTGGTATTCTTTTTGCAGGATAAATCAGAAACCCAAGGGACCCTAAAGCGCTTTCTAAGGAGAGCTCAAAACGAATTTGAGCTCAAGGTGAAAAAGATAAGAAGCGACAACGGGTCCGAGTTCAAGAACTTACAAGTGGAGGAGTACCTTGAGGAGGAAGGAATCAAGCACGAGTTCTCCGCTCCCTACACACCACAGCAATACGGTGTGGTAGAGAGGAAGAACAGGACGCTTATCGACATGGTGAGGACGATGCTTGGAGAATTCGAGACGCCCGAGCGGTTTTGGTCGGAAGCTGTGAACACAGCTTGCCACGCCATAAACCGGGTCTACCTTCATCGCCTCCTCAAGAAGACCTTGTATAAACTTCTAACTAGTAACAAACCCAATGTTTCATACTTTCGTGTATTTGGGAGTAAATGTTACATTCTAGTAAAGAAAGGTAGAAATTCCAAATTTGCTCCCAAAGCTGTAGAAGGGTTTTTGCTAGGTTATGACTCAAATACAAAGGAGTATAGAGTCTTCAACAAATCATCGAGTTTGGTTGAAGTCTCTAGCGACGTTGTATTTGATGAAACTAATGGCTCTCCAAGAGAGCAAGTTGATCTTGATGATGTAGATGAAGATGATGTTCCAACGGCCGAAATGCGCACAATGGCGATTGGAGATATACGACCACAGGAACACCAAGAGCAAGATCAACCTTCTTCCTCAATGATGGTGCATCCCCCAACTCAAGATGATGAACAGGTTCTTCAAGAGGAGGCCCGTAATCAGGGGGGAGCACAAGAAGAACCAGCTTTGGAGGAAGAAGCACCACGGGCCCCTCCAACTCAAGTCCAAGTGACGATTCAAAGGAATCACCCCATCGACCAGATTCTGGGTGATATAAGCAAGGGAGTAACTACTAGCTCAAGACTAGCTAACTTTTGTGAGCATTACTCGTTTGTCTCTTCTATTGAGCCTTTTAGGGTAGAAGAGGCCTTGCAAGATCCGGACTGGGTGTTGGCCATGCAGGAAGAGCTCAACAACTTCAAGAGGAATAAAGTTTGGAGCCTGGTGCCACGTCCCAAGCAAAACGTTGTGGGAACCAAGTGGGTGTTCCGCAACAAGCAAGACGAGCACGGGGTGGTGACATGAAACAAGGCTCGACTTGTGGCAAAAGGTTATGCCCAAGTCGCAGGTTTGGATTTCGAGGAGACTTTTGCTCTTGTGGCTAGGCTAGAGTCTATTCGCATTCTATTAGCCTATGCCGCTCACCACTCTTTCAGGTTGTTCCAAATGGATGTGAAGAGCGCTTTCCTCAACGGGCCAATCAAGGAGGAGGTGTACGTGGAGCAACCCCCTGGCTTTGAGGATGAACGGTACCCCGACCATGTGTGTAAGCTCTCTAAGGCGCGCTATGGACTTAAGCAAGCCCCAAGAGCATGGTATAAATGTCTTAGAGATTTCCTAATTGCTAATGCTTTCAATGTTGGGAAAGCCGATCCAACTCTTTTCACTAAGACTTGTGATGGTGACCTATTTGTGTGCCAAATTTATGTCGATGACATAATATTTGGTTCTACTAACCAAAAGTCTTGTGAGGAGTTTAGCAGGGTGATGACACAAAAATTTGAGATGTCGATGATGGGCGAGTTGAACTACTTCCTTGGGTTCCAAGTGAAGCAACTCAAGGACGACACCTTCATCTCCCAAACAAAGTACACGCAAGACCTGCTCAAGCGGTTCGGGATGAAGGACGCCAAGCCCGCGATGACACCAATGGGAACCGACGGACATGTCGACCTCAACAAAGGAGGTAAGTCCGTTGATCAAAAGGCATATCGATCTATGATAGGTTCCTTGCTTTACTTATGTGCTAGTAGACCGGATATTATGCTTAGCGTATGCATGTGTGCTAGATATCAATCCGACCCAAGGGAATGTCACCTTATGGCCGTTAAGCAGATTCTTAGATATTTAGTTGCTATGCCTTGCTTCGGGATCTGGTATCCAAAGGGGTCTACCTTTGACTTGATTGGATATTCAGACTCCGATTATGCCGGGTGCAAGGTTGATAGGAAGAGTACATCAGGGACGTGCCAATTCCTAGGAAGGTCCCTAGTGTCTTGGAGTTCAAACAAACAAACTTCCGTTGCCCTATCCACCGCTGAGGCCGAGTATGTTGCCGCAGGACAGTGTTGCGTGCAACTACTTTGGATGAGGCAAACCCTCCGGGACTTTGGCTACAATCTGAGCAAAGTCCCACTCCTATGTGACAATGAGAGTGCAATCCGCATGGCGGATAATCCTGTTGAACACAGCCGCACTAAGCACATAGACATCCGGCTTCCTAAGAAACCACCAGCAAAAGGGGGATATCGAGGTGTACCATATTAACACCGAGAACCAGCTAGCCGATATCTTCACCAAGCCTTTAGATGAGAAAAGGTTTTGCAGGTTACGTAGTGAGCTAAATGTCTTAGATTCGCGTAACTTGGATTGATCTATAACATACATGTGTTTTATGCCCTTGATCATGTAATTTATGCATTTAAATCTATTTTGTTCATTTGTGGTGCTCAAGTTGTACACATGATCCCCGGACCTCACAAGTCCATTTGCAAGTGATGCACTTATTTAGGGGGAGGCATGCTACAACTTGACCCTTTGAGACTAACCTTGTGTTTGAGTTTACTTGTTTTAGTCTCAAAAGTGAATTGAAAGGGAAAGGTGAACTTGGACCATGCAAAGAATTCCACTGCACTCCGGTATTCACTCTAAGTTCATATCTATGCTCTTATTGCCTTTTTGCTCGTAATTGACAATTTTGGTGAGGCAATGGGGTTAAAGGGCCAAGAATGATCCCGTTTTAGTGCTTAATGCCAAAGGGGGAGAAATTAAGGTCAAAGCGAATGGATCAGCTACCACTTGTGAAATTTCGAAAAGAGTAGAGTTAGAACTTTTGATTTGTCAAAATACTCTTATTGTCAAAATTTGGTCTCTTATGGGGAGAATGTATGATTATGGGAAAAGGGGGAGTTTTTGGCTCTTGATCAAATTTTCCATTGGAATATCTCTTTTTGTGCCTAAACAAGTGTGTTTGACTTAGAGATAGGAAAATGAATTTGACTTGCAAAAACAAACCAAGTGGTGGCAAAGTATGATCCAAATATGCCAAATTAGAGTAAAAAACAATTTGGTTCTCTTTTGCATTGATATTGCACTTCTTTTGGTTGCTTTTGGATGTGTTGGCATCAATCACCAAAAAGGGGGAGATTGAAAGGGAAATGTGCCCTTGGGCCATTTCTAAAGTGTTTTGGTGATTAAGTGCCCAACACATATTCTCTGAGTGTTAAATTGTGCCAAAGATTGAAGAAGTGCAAATCATGTAACAAGGTACATTTCTAGACTTAGTACATTGATTTGGGTACTAATGTATTGTGTCTAAGTGCTAGAAACAGGAAAAAGAAATTGGAAAAGAGTTGGCTTTGTATAGCCAACTGCTGCTCGGTCTGGGTGCACCGGACTGTCCGGTGGTGCACCGGACAGTGTCTGGTGCGCCAGACCAGTCTCGATGAACAGGCCACTCTCGGGACTCGACGGCGGCGTACGGCTATAATTCACCGGATTATCCGGTGGAGCACCGGACTATCCGGTGAGTCATCCGCGGCGAAGTCGACGCTCTCGGGAAAAGTTCAACGGCGTATGGCTAAAATTCACCGGACTGTCTGGTGGTGCACCGGACTGTCCGGTGAGCCAACGGTCGACTGCGCCAACGGTCGGCCGCGCAATCTTCGCACGACGCGTGGGCGCGCCAACAGTCGGCAGGGGGCACCGTACTGTCCGGTGTGCACCGGACAGTGTCCGGTGCGCCAACTACCACGAATCTGCAACGGTCGGATGCGCCAGAAAAGGAAGGAGATCGCGCACTGGACAGCTACAGTGACTGTCCGGTGGCTCACCGGACTGTCTGGTGCGCCACCCGACAGAAGGCAATCTTAGCCTTCCTTGTTGGTCTCCAACGGCTCCTAGCTGCCTTGGGGCTATAAAAGGGACCCCTAGGCGCATGGAGGAGTGACCCAAGCATACTCTAAGCATTCTAAGTGTTCCACACTCCGTCTACGCGCACTTGATTGAGTGTGTTAGTGATTTGAGCTCCGTTCTAGTTGTGAACTCATTGTGCTTCATTTTGAGCTCAAGTCTTGGCTTGTTTGTGTCTGTCTTGTGTGTCTTGTGATTGTTCCATCTTATACTTGACCGAACCACGGATAAACTCGTGTGTCTCTTGTGATTGTTTCTCTATGATACTTGTGTGTTCGCAAGAGCTCGCTACTTAGCCGTACTAACACTTAACCAAGTTTTGTGGCTATTAGTATTTGAATTTTACAGGATCACATATTCACCCCCCTCTAGGTGCTCTCAAAAAGTCTCCTCAAAATCCAAACCTGCGACTTGGGCATAACCTTTTGCCACAAGTCGGGCCTTGTTCCTTGTCACCACACTGTGTTCATCTTGCTTGTTGCGGAACACTCACTTGGTTCCCACAACGTTTTGCTTCAGATGTGGCACCAGGCTCCATACTTCATTTCTTTTGAAGTTATTGAGCTCTTCCTGCATGGCCAACACCCAGTCCGGATCCTGCAAGGCTTCTTCTACCCTGAAAGGCTCAATAGAAGAAATAAACGAGTAATGTTCACAAAAGTTAGCTAAATGTGAGCGAGTAGGTACTCCCTTGCTGATATCACCTAGAATTTGATCCACTGGATGATTCCTTTGTATTGTCTCCCAGACTTGAGTTGGAGGAGCTTGTTGTGCTTCTTCCTCCTTATCATGTTCTCCATGTGCTCCCCCTTGATCCATGCCCTTATCTTGAGGTACTTGTTCGTCATCTTGAGTTGGGGGATGCATCAATGTTGAGGAAGATGGTTGATCTTGATCTTATTGTTCCTGCGGTCGCACATCACCTATCGCCAATGTTCGTATTGCGGTCGTTGGAACCTCATCATCTACATCATCAAGATCAACTTGTTCTCTTGGATAGCCATTAGTTTCATCAAATACAATGTCGCTAGAGACTTCAACTAAACCTGATGATTTGTTGAAGACCCTATACGCCTTTGTATTTGAATCATAACCTAGTAAAAACCCTTCTACAACTTTAGGAGCAAATTTTGAATGTCTAACTTTCTTTATTAAGATGTAGCATTTGCTCCCAAATACACGAAAGTAAGAAACATTGGTTTTGTTACCGGTTAGGAGTTCATATGATGTCTTCTTGAGGAGGCGATGAAGATAGAGCCGGTTTATGGCATGGTAAGCTGTATTTACAGCTTTCGACCAAAACCACTTAGGAGTCTTGTATTCTCCAAGCATAGTTCTCGCCATGTCGATGAGCATCCTGTTCTTCCTCTCTACTACACCATTTTGTTGTGGTGTGTAGGGAGCGGAGAACTCATGCTTGATGTCTTCCTCCTCAAGATATTCTTCTACTTGAAGGTTCTTGAACTCAGATCCATTATCGCTCCTTATTTTCTTCACCTTGAGCTCAAACTCATTTTGAGCTCTCCTTAAGAAGCGCTTTAAAGTTCCTTGGGTTTCAGATTTATCCTGCAAAAAGAACACCCAAGTGAAGCAGGAAAAATCGTCAACAATTACAAGACCATACATACTTCCCTCGATGCTAAGATAAGCAACGGGCCTGAAGAGATCCATATGTAAGAGTTCCAGTGGTCTTGATGTCGTCATCACGTTCTTGCTTTGATGAGTAGTTCCAACCTGTTTTCCTGCCTGGCACGCTGCACAAGGTCTGTCTTTCTCAAAATATACATTAGTCCTAACACATGTTCTCCCTTTAGAAGCTTATGAAGATTTTTCATTCCAACATGTGCTAGACGGCGGTGCCAGAGCCAACCCATATTAGTTTTAGCGATTAAACATACATCTAGATCGGCATTCTCTTTTGAGAAATCAACTAAATAGAGCTTGCCGTCTAATGCACCTTTAAAAGCTAATGAACCATCACTTCTTCTAAATACAGATACATCAATATTTGTAAATAAACAATTATAGCCCATATCACATAATTGACTTACAGATAATAAATTGTAGCCGAGCGATTCTACTAGGAATACATTAGAAATTGAATGCTCGGCAGTGATGGCTATTTTACCCAAACCCTTGACCTTGCCTTGGTTCCCATCTCCGAAGATGATAGTGTCTCGAGAATCCTTGTTCTTGACGTAGGAGGTGAACATTTTCTTCTCCCCCATCATGTGGTTTGTGCATGCACTATCAATGATCCAGCTTGTGCCCCTGGATGCATAAACCTGCAAGATAAACTTTAAGATTGGGTTTTAGGTACCTGTCGGGGACCATAATTAGGGGTACCCTCAAGACGCCTAATTCTCAGCTGGTAACCCCCATCAGCATAAAGCTGTAGAGGCCTGATGGGTTTGATTAAGTCAGGGATCAGTCCATACGAGCGACTTGATCACGCCACGCCCGAGCCTAGCCTCGGGCGAGGGCAGCCGACCCTAAGATGACTCCGTCTCGCCTGAGGTCTCCTCTTTCACGACAGACGCATCACCGGCTCGCCCGAGGCCCCGCCTTCGATAAGAAGTAACCCTGACTAAATCACCGTGCCCACCGACCAAATCCCTGGGGCCTTCAACGCAAAAGGTAAGACTGACGGGTAGCCAGGCTTGGCCAAAAGCGCCAGAGGAAGCTCCGCCCGACCCAGGGCTCGGACTCGGGCTAAGGCCCCGGAAGACGGCGAACTCCGCCTCGCCCGACCCAGGGCTCGGACTCGGGCTAAGACCCCGGAAGACGGCGAACTCCGCTCCGCCCGACCCAGGGCTCGGACTCGGGCTAAGGCCCCGGAAGACGGCGAACTTCGCTCCGCCCGACCCAGGGCTCGGACTCGGGCTAAGGCCCCGGAAGACGGCGAACTCCGCTCCGCCCGACCCAGGGCTCGGACTCGGGCTAAGGCCCCGGAAGACGACGAACTCCGCCTCGCCCGACCCAGGGCTCGGACTCCGCCTCGGCCTCTGCCGAACGACCTCCGCCTCGCCCGACCCAGGGGTTCGGCCTCGGCCTCTGTCATGCAGGACGGACTCGACCTCGACTTCGGAGGAGCCTCCACGACGCCCGACCTAGGACACAAGACCGCCACGTCAACAGGAAGCGTCATCATCACCCTGCCCTGAGCCGACTCGGGTCGCAGAAAACAAGACCGGCGTCCCATCTGGCCAGCTCCGCCAGATAGGCAATGATGGCGCCTCACTAGACCATGACGACGGCGACTCTCAGCTCCCTTACGAAAGCAGGGAGACGTCAGCAAGAGCACAGCTGTTCCAACAGCTGTCCCTCCGTCAAGCTCCACTGCTTCTCCAACAGCCACGACGCCACACCAACAGGGTGCCAAGATCTCTCCGGCTGCCACCTTGGCATGTACTTAGGGCGCTAGCTCTCCCTCGCTAGACACGTAGCACCTTGCTACACCCCCATTTTGTACACCTGGATCCTCTCCTTACGACTATAAAAGGAAGGACCAGGGCCTTCTTAGAGAAGGTTGGCCTCGCGGGGACGAAGGGCAGGGGCAGGCGCTCTCTCGGGGCCTTCCGCTCCCCTCACCTCGCGCGGACGCTTGTAACCCCCTACTGCAAGCGCACCCGACCTGGGCGCGGGACGAACACGAAGGCCGCGGGAATTCTCCGACTCCCTAACGACCCGGCTCCGGCCACCTCGCTCTCTCTCGCTCTCTCTCTCCCCCCTTCGCGCTCGCCCACGCGCTCGACCCATCTGGGCTGGGGCACGCGGCACACTCACTCGTCGGCTCGGGGACCCCCCGGTCTCGGAACGCCGACAGTTGGCGCGCCAGGTAGGGGCCTGCTGCGTGTTGACGAGTAGATTCCCGTCAAGCTCCAGATGGGCAGTCTCCAACGACCTCTTCAACCCGGGACGGTGCTCCGTTTCGGGAGTCTCGAGTTCATGTCCTTCGATGGCAACTACGACATGATACTCCTTCCACCGCCGTGCGACAGCGACAATGGTGGCGGACAGCCCGCCCGCCGGCGGCGGAATCGACGACGCCTTTCCCGCGTGGGGGAAGGACAACTTTCGAGCTCGCCCCATCCTCTCCCTCGCCATCGGAGGAGGAGGAGGCGGGGCAACCAGGGCCGAGCGGGAGGCTGCGCTCCGACGGCTATCGAGCAAATCGACACCCCCAGCGCCCCAACGGAGGACACGCCAAGCGTCGCCCTCGCGTTCGAGGCAAAGGCGGGCGCCATCCCCCCGCAACACGTCGACCCCGAGCAAGTGGACGACGCCAGCACGCTCACGGAGGGCCTACAGGACGTCGCCCTCGTACCCAAGACGACGGCGCGATCAGCCCCCGACGTGACTTCATCGCTCCTCGTCGACAAAAAGGTACCGACTGCTACCCATCTTTCGTCATTTCGACTCGGCCTCAGCCCGCCTGGCGACCTCGCTTTGGCGGGCGCTCACGTTGAGGCGAGTGCAACCTCTCTGGGGTTTCGTGTGCGGTCGCCTTAGGACCGATTGACGGGTGTCTCGACCTACGGACCCTCTGGGTCCGAGGAAGATGACGACCCCAGCATCTGCTGGGATTTCTCCGGATTTGGCAACCCCAGTGCCATGCGGGACTTCATGACCGCATGTGACTACTGCCTCTCCGACTGTTCCGACGGCAGCCGCAGCCTTGACGACAAGGACTGCGGCCCGAGCCGCGAATGTCTCCACGTCGAGCTAGGGGATCCCTCCGGAGGCGGCTGTCTCGGCATGCCGGAGGATGGTGATCCCCCTAGGCCAGCGCCTCGCGCCGACATCCCGCGGGAGCTAGCTGTGGTCCCCGTTCCGGCGGGGGGTCACGACCCACAGCTCGAGCAAGTCCGCGGGGCGCAGGCCGGGCTCGATGAGGGGGCGGGAGCGCTCGAGGCAATCCGCCAGAACATCGGGCAGGTATGGGCGAGCCAGCCCCCGGCCGGGGGAATACGTCACCTGCCCCAAGGTCTCCAGCACCGCATCACCAACGATGCCAGGGACAGACCGCCACCCGCATCCGGCGGAACCGGTCAGGACCTGGCCGCTGCAGCGATGCTCCTCCGCGCGATGCCGGAGTCATCAACCACCGAGGGTCGGCGAATCCAGGGAGAACTCAAGCATCTCCTGGAAGGCGCTGCGGCCCGGCGGGCCGAGAGCTCTGCCTCCCGAAGGCAGGGGTACCCCTCGGAACCTCGTGCCGCGACTTCCCGACTCACGCGGGAAGCCTCGGTCTACACCGGGCGCACGCGCAACACCGCACCTGCGGCCCCGGGCCGCCTCGGCGACGAGCATCCTCATCGCGACCGTCGGGCACGCCTCGACGAAAGGGTGTGCCGAGGCTATCACTCTAGGCGTGGGGGACGCTACGACAGCGGGGAGGATCGGAGTCCCTCGCCCGAACCACCCGGTCCGCAGGTCTTTAGCCGAGCCATTCGGCGGGCGCCGTTTCCGCCCCGATTCCGACCCCCAACTACTATCACAAAGTACTCGGGGGAAACGAGACCGGAATTGTGGCTTGCGGACTACCGCCTGGCCTGTCAACTGGGTGGGACGGACGATGACAACCTCATCATCCGCAACCTCCCCCTGTTCCTCTCCGACACCGCTCGTGCCTGGTTGGAGCACCTGCCTCCGGGGCAGATTTCCAACTGGGAAGATCTGGTCCAGGCTTTCGCCGGCAACTTCCAGGGCACGTACGTGCGCCCCGGGAATTCCTGGGACCTCCGAAGCTGTCGGCAACTGCCGGGAGAGTCTCTCCGGGACTACATCCGGCGGTTCTCGAAGCAGCGCACCGAGCTGCCCAACGTCACCGACTCCGATGTCATCGGCGCGTTCCTCGCCGGCACCACCTGCCGTGACCTGGTGTGCAAGTTGGGTCGCAAGACCCCCACCAGGGCGAGCGAGCTGATGGACATCGCCACCAAGTTTGCCTCCGGCCAGGAGGCGGTAGAGGCCATCTTCCGAAAGGACAAGCAGCCCCAGGGCCGCCCGTCGGAAGATGCTCCCGAGGCGTCTACTCCGCGCGGCGCCAAGAAGAAAGGCAGGAGGAAGTCGCAAGCGAAACGCGACGTTCCCGATGCAGACCTTGTCGCCGCCGCCGAGCACAAGAACCCTCGGAAGCCCCCCGGAGGCGCCAACCTCTTCGACAAGGCACTCAAGGAGACGTGCCCCTACCATCAGGGGCCCGTCAAGCACACCCTCGAGGAGTGCGTCATGCTTCGGCGTCACTTCCACAGGGCCGGGCCACCCGCAGAGGGTGGCAAGGCCCGCGACGACGACAAAAGGGAGGATCGCCAAGCAGGAGAGTTCCCAGAGGTCCGCGACTGCTTCATGATCTACGGAGGGCATGCGGCGAATCCCTCGGCTCGGCATCGTAAGCAAGAGCGTCGGGAGGTCTGCTCGGTGAGGGTGGCGGCGCCAGTCTACCTAGACTGGTCCGACAAGCCCATCACCTTCGACCGGGACGACCACCCCGACCACGTGCCGAGCCCGGGGAAGTACCCGCTCGTCGTCGACCCCGTCATCGGCGACGTCAGGCTCACCAAGGTCTTGATGGATGGGGGCAGCTGCCTCAACATCATCTACGCTGAGACCCTCAGGCTCCTGCGCGTCGATCTGTCATCCGTCCGAGCAGGCGCTGCGCCCTTCCACGGGATCATCCCCGGGAAGCGCGTCCAGCCCCTCGGACAGCTCGACCTCCCTGTCTGCTTCGGAACACCCTCCAACTTCCGAAGGGAGACTTTGACGTTCGAGGTGGTCGGGTTCCGAGGAACCTACCACGCAGTGTTGGGAAGGCCATGCTACGCGAAGTTCATGGCCATCCCCAACTACACCTACCTGAAGCTCAAGATGCCGGGCCCCAACGGGGTCATCACCGTCGGCCCCACGTACAAACACGCATTCGAATGCGATGTGGAGTGCGTGGAGTACGCCGAGGCCCTCGCCGAGTCCAAGGCCCTCATTGCCGACCTGGAAAGCCTCTCCCGAGAGGTGCCGGACGTGAAGCGACATGCCGGCAACTTCGAGCCAGCGGAGACGGTTAAGGCCGTCCCCCTCGACCCCAGTGGCGACGCCTCCAAGCAGATTCGAATCGGATCCGGGCTCGACCCCAAATAGGAAGCAGTGCTCATCGACTTTCTCCGCGCAAACGCCGACGTCTTTGCGTGGAGTCCCTCGGACATGCCCGGCATACCGAGGGATGTCGCCGAGCACTCGCTGGATATTCGGGCCGAGGCCCGACCGGTCAGACAGCCTCTGCGCCGATTCGACGAGGAAAGGCGCAGGGTGATAGGCGAGGAGATCCACAAGCTGATGGCAGCAGGGTTCATTAAAGAGGTATTCCATCCCGAATGGCTTGCCAACCCTGTACTTGTGAGGAAAAAAGGGGGGAAGTGGCGGATGTGTGTAGACTACACTGGTCTCAACAAAGCATGTCCGAAAGTCCCCTACCCTCTACCTCGCATCGATCAAATCGTGGACTCCACTGCAGGGTGCGAAACCCTGTCTTTCCTCGATGCCTACTCAGGGTATCATCAAATCAAGATGAAAGAGTCCGACCAGCTCGCGACTTCTTTCATCACGCCCTTCGGCATGTACTGTTATGTCACAATGCCGTTCGGTTTGAGGAACGCGGGTGCAACGTACCAGCGGTGCATGAACCATGTGTTCGGCGAACACATCGGTCGCACGGTCGAGGCCTACGTCGATGACATCGTAGTCAAGACGAGGAAAGCCTCTGACCTTCTCTCCGACCTCGAACTGACATTCCGGTGTCTCAAGGCGAAGGGCGTCAAGCTCAATCCCGAGAAGTGCGTCTTCGGGGTGCCCCGGGGCATGCTTTTGGGGTTCATCGTCTCCGAGCGGGGCATCGAAGCCAACCCGGAGAAGATCGCGGCCATCACAAACATGGGGCCCATCAAGGACTTAAAAGGCGTACAGAGGGTCATGGGATGCCTCGCGGCCTTGAGCCGTTTCATCTCGCGCCTCGACGAAAGAGGCCTGCCCCTGTACCGCCTCTTAAGGAAGGCCAAGTGCTTCACTTGGACTCCCGAGGCCGAGGAAGCCCTCGGGAACCTGAAGGCGCTCCTCACCCAGGCGCCCATCTTGGTACCCCCAGCTGATGGAGAAGCCCTCCTGGTCTACGTCGCCGCAACCACTCAGGTGGTCAGCGCCGCGATCGTGGTCGAAAGGCAGGAAGAGGGGCATGCTTTGCCCATTCAGAGGCCAGTTTACTTCGTCAGCGAAGTGCTGTCCGAGACCAAGATCCGCTACCCACAAGTCCAGAAGCTGCTATATGCAGTGATCCTGACGAGGCGAAAGCTGCGACATTACTTCGAGTCTCATCCGGTGACTGTGGTGTCGTCCTTCCCCCTGGGGGAGATCATCCAGTGCCGAGAAGCCTCGGGACGGATCGCGAAGTGGGCGGTGGAAATCATGGGCGAGGCAATCTCGTTCGCCCCTCGGAAGGCCATCAAGTCCCAGGTACTGGCGGATTTCGTAGCCGAATGGGTCGACACCCAGTTGCCGACCGCTCCGATCCAGCCGGAGCTCTGGACCATGTTTTTCGACGGGTCGCTGATGAAGACGGGAGCTGGCGCGGGCCTGCTCTTCGTCTCGCCCCTCGGGAAACACCTGCGCTACGTGCTCCGCCTCCATTTCCCGGCGTCCAACAATGTGGCTGAGTACGAGGCTCTGATCAACGGATTGCGAATCGCCATCGAGCTAGGGGTCCGACGCCTCGATGCACGCGGCGACTCGTAGCTCGTCATCGACCAAGTCATGAAGAACTCCCTCTGCCGCGACCCGAAGATGGAGGCCTACTGTGAGGAGGTTCGACGCCTGGAAGACAAGTTCTACGGGCTCGAGCTTAACCACATCGCCCGGCGCTACAACGAGACTGCGGACGAGCTGGCGAAGATAGCCTCGGGGCGAACGACGGTTCCCCCGGACGTCTTCTCCCGAGATCTGCACCAACCCTCCGTCAAGATAGGCGACGCGCCCGAGCCCGAGGCACCCTCGGCCTCGTCCGAGGTAACCTCGGCCCAGCCCGAGCCATCCTCGGCTCAACCCGAGGAACCCTCGGAGCCCGAGGGCGAAGCACTGCGCATCGAGGAGGAGCAGAACGGGGTCGTGCCAGATCAAGATTGGCAAACCCCGTACCTGCAATATCTCCACCAAGGAGAACTGCCCCTCGACCGAGCCGAGGCTCGGCGGGTAGCGCGACGCGCCAAATCGTTCGTCTTGCTGGGCGATGAGAAGGAGCTCTACCACCGTAGCACCTCAGGCATCCTCCAGCGATGCATCTCCATCGCCGAAGGTCAGGAACTCCTGCGGGAAATACACTCGGGGGCTTGCGGTCATCATGCAGCACCTCGAACCCTCGTCGGGAACGCTTTCCGCCAAGGCTTCTACTGGCCAACGGCGGTGGCTGACGCCACTAGAATTGTCCGCGCCTGCGAAGGGTGCCAATTCTATGCGAAGCAGACCCACCTGCCCGCTCAGGCTCTGCAGACGATACCCATCACCTGGCCCTTCGCTGTGTGGGGTCTGGACCTCGTCGGCCCCTTGCAGAAGGCGCCCGGGGGCTACACGCACCTGCTGGTCGCCATCGACAAATTCTCCAAGTGGATCGAGGTCCGACCCCTGAACAGCATCAGGTCCGAGCAGGCGGTGGCGTTCTTCACCAACATCATCCATCGCTTCGGGGTCCCGAACTCCATCATCACCGACAATGGCACCCAGTTCACCGGCAAAAAATTCTTGGATTTTTGCGAGGATCACAACATCCGGGTGGACTGGGCCGCCGTAGCTCATCCCATGTCGAATGGGCAAGTGGAGCGTGCCAATGGCATGATCCTGCAAGGGCTCAAGCCTCGGATCTACAACAACCTCAACAAGTTCGGCAAGCGGTGGATGAAGGAACTCCCCTCGGTGATCTGGAGCCTGAGGACGACGCCGAGCCGAGCCACGGGTTTCACGCCGTTCTTCCTGGTCTACGGGGCCGAGGCCGTCCTGCCCACAGACCTGGAATACGGCTCCCCGAGGACGAGGGCCTACAACGAAGAAAGCAACCAAGCTAGCCGAGAAGACTCGCTGGACCAGCTGGATGAGGCTCGGGACAGGGCCTTGCTACACTCGGCGCGGTACCAGCAGTCCTTGCGACGCTACCACGCCCGAGGGGTCCGACCCCGAGATCTCCAGGTGGGCGATCTGGTGCTTCAGCTGCGGCAGGACGCCCGAGGGAGGCACAAGCTCACGCCCCCCTGGGAGGGGCCGTTCATCATCGCCAAAGTTCTGAAGCCCGAAACGTACAAGCTGGCCAACAGTCAAGGCGAGGTCTACGGCAACGCTTGGAACATCCAACAGCTACGTCGCTTCTACCCTTAAGATGTTTCCAAGTTGTTCATATACCTCGCACCCACGCAAAGTTTAGTCAACAAGGAAGGGTCGGCCTCGCCTCGGCAAAGCCCGACCCTCCCTCGGGGGCTAAAAGGGGGGAAACCCCCTCTGCGTCAAAATTTTCCTCGAACAAAAAAATCTCTTTTACCAGAACATCTTTCGTGCTTTTTTGACTACTTCGAAAAGTGGGTCCCGGAAACGATGGGGTACACGTAAGCAGCCAAGGCTGACCGAGCCGAGGGACTCCTACGCCTCCGGGATACGGATACCTCACTCATCACCTTCTGCGATAAGTAACTCGCGCTCGGACAAGGTGAATCCGCGGATCGAACGAGTCTTTACGTACGGAAGCTCTTCTGTCGAAGCGATTCTTCGAGCCTTCTAGACCGAGTCGGTGACAGGGCCTCATGGACGGGTAAAAGTACGCGTAAGCGGCAAGGCCGACCGAGCCGAGGGACTCCCACGCCTCCGGGATACGGATACCTCACTCATCACCTTCCGCGAGAAGCAACTCTTGCTCGCACTAACATCCCTGCTACCGACGGAAAGTCCAGATACTCGAAACAAGAGGAAAAGAGACGCAGCTTTATAACGCAGCAAGGGTGTGTGTTCTGGCCTCGACGGCCGCACAAGGCCCACGCTACAAGACGATTTGGCCCTGCAGGCTCGGATCTTAACGCTGGAAGAGGGCGATGACACCCTCGGCATCGACAACACCTTCGGCAAGGCCCGACCTAGCCTCGGACGGCGACGCGGTCCGAGGGCCTCCGCTCCGAAGGACGACGTCATCACCACGCTCGAGCAATCTCTGCCAGGGACTTCTCCGAGAACCCGGCCCGAGCGGACGGCTCGGCCGGCCACCTCCGGGGCCTCGGCCGACCGCCTTCCGAGGGCGCCAGCTCGATCCGAAGCCTCGGCTGAGCAACTCCGACGACAATCCTGCCAACGGACAACCTGGCTAGGCTCCGGCCAGCCAGGTTTCATCTTCGAGCCGACTCCGCCTCTGCTCGTGCTGATATCGCTACCCCTGGCCTCGGCTCGTCGAAGAGCGGCCGAGGGGTCTCTTTAACTAAGCTAGAGGAGCCCCGGACAACAGGTCCGACCGAGCCGAGGGATTCCTACGCCTCCGGGATACGGATACCTCACTCGTCACCTTGACACGGGGCAACTCACGCTTGGTGAAGCGGTTCAGACAATCAGCGGACGAGTCTTAGTGCTCGGAAATGAGGAAAAAACACGGCTCCGTGCCGTGGTTACATACATGTTCAGGCCCCGAAAGCCGAAATGAACAAAAAACCCGGCACTCGAAGTGCCATTACAAACGGAACTCCGGTTCCCCCCCCGCAGGTACGAACAACCCCACTCGATGGGGGAGGGCCTGTGGGGCAGCAGAAGACCGACGAACGGCACGTCGCCGCCCGCCCTGGCAGCGGCGACGATGAAGACGTCTGTCCTGGGGGGCCCAACAGCAGCAGTGATGGCCTCAGGGCGGATGCTGCTGCTGGGAGGCCCCCGCCCTTGCCCAAACTCGAGAGGCAAGGACGGGCAGAAGGCCGTAGAGTCGGAGGTCGGTCCGTGGCCAACCTCGGCCGTCGCGCCGGCGGAAGAACCTCTTCCAGCTGCTGTGGCGGGAGGCGACACCGGGGGCGGCTCCGAGATTGCTCGGCTCAGAGAGCCGGGCACGCTGCAGCTGTTGGCGCCACGGACGACTCCCGCCCTTCCCCCCGATCACTGAGGGAAGGAGCGGGTCACCACCCGCGCAGGGGCCAACCCCGACCCGGCACACGCCCCTCCTCAGCCCTGGTGATGAAAATCCTTGAGGCTGAGGAAGGGGCGGATGCCGCAGCCCGGCTCGCTTTCCCCCACCATCAAGCCGGAGGTCACCACCCTGGGTGACCGCCGGTGGAGGGGTGCAGCCGGGCTGCATGATGAAAATCCTTGAAGCCGAACGATGGCTGAAAGGTACCAACTCCCACGGAGTTGCGTTCCTCCAGCGATGGAGCGAAAAGACGGCGGTTCCCCCCATCCGGGGGCTCGGAAGATGGAGAGACACAATGCATAGGGGAGGAAGGAGACATGGTCACCTTACGAAGGGGGTCGCCCTCCTTTTAAAGGCAACTCCCCCTGCTTGCACCCTCAACTGTCACGGGCTGAGTCTTCTCCTACACGCCTCCAAAGTCCTCCCCTGCGGCGCGGGGGCTGGGGCCCGCCTGTCATGCAGACCGGCTCTAAGCAGAAGAAGCCGAACCGTCGCGCACGACGCACGCAACCACCCAGCGGTTACAAGTAATCCTCCACTTTCGCCCAGACCAGCGGGCGAAAGGGGCAGGCGGCCATGCAGGCGGCATGCAACCGCGCCAAGTGGACGCGCCTCTCCGACTCCTGACAGGCCAGTGCGACGGCTCAAGCCCACGCGTCGTGCAACTGGCGCGCAGGGTGCTGCATGCGAACCGCTGTGCCACTCGCTCCACCACCGCACCTCCTCGATTGCGGAACCGATACCGCGATTCGAGGTGACCCAGCCCGCGACCCAGCAGCGCCAGCCTGGCGCAGTGGTCAAACGCGGTCAAAAAATGGGCCGGCAGTAATGACGGTGGCAGGCGCGCGAGAGCAGCGGTCACGCCATCTGCCAAGCTCATGTCCCATCCGGAGGCAGCAAGAGAACCCCTTCTCACGGCGTGAAGACGACGCGCCCGTGACCCGTACCTCGAACGGCTCGCGCACGCGCAACGGCAACCTCGCCAACTACTCACCCCGGCGCATTAACTCCGCGGCTCGACGGACAGCGCTACGGGCGGGAGCGGCTGGCGACGTTTCGCCTTCGCCAAAACAACCACGCCGAAAGAGGTACGCCACGACGTTCAATTTCGAATCCTCTTTCCCTTTTCCTTCTTTCTCTATCTCTTGCAACAGGGACCGGGAAAGGGGATACCCCCAAAGGGATCCTTCCCCGTGAAGGAACTAGGCTCCGAGCCTCCCTACTGATCAGGGGTTCGAAGGCTGGCCCCCCGAGGGGTTCAACAGCCGCCTCAGATCACGTGGGCCCGACACCCACTACTGGTCAGGGGTTCGAAGGTCGGCCTCCCGAAAGGTTCCACGACCGCCTCAGGCTACTAGGGCTCCGCGCCCATTACTGATCAGGGGTTCGAAGGCTGGCCTGTCGAAGGGTTCACAGTCGCCTCAGACGCCGAGCGAGGGATGACCAGGGGTACGTTCAATACATAACCAAGGCTCGGGCTGCGCTCCCGAGGTACCCTAGGACATTTCCGAGACCAGCGGGAACGACTCTGTAACGGAATCCCATCGGAGGGAGGCAACGAGCCCTCGGACCCCGTCGCTAGGGGACCGGGTCCGGCAGATCACCCGCAGGTACTTTTGGGCGTGCCTCCGGGCCCCTAGCCGACCCCCAACGAACGGGGCACGGACGTCCACTCGGATTACCCGATTGCAGCTCACCGGAGACACCATGTTCGGTGCCCATCGAGGGTAACATGGCGCTCTCCCCCCCTCCTCCTTGCGGAAAGGCGACGTAGGGGCGTATGTAAAAAGTCAAGTCTGTCCCTGATCGTCCTCTCGCTCCATGTGGAGGCTCGGGGGCTGCTCTCGCAAACCCGGCTCCGGCCGAACCGTTGACAGCGTCAACATACCAGCCCGAGAACTTGGGCCCCGACAGTGCACCCGGGCTACGCCCTGCTCGCATGAGGGAACCACCAGACCAGCCGAGGCATTACGCAAGGCATTAAGACCTCGAAGGAGTGAAACCACTCCTCCGAGGCCTCGGGGGCTACACCCGGCGGGTGCGCTCGCGCGCACCCACCGGAACAAAGTACCACCGAGAAAGGCTGGTCCCCTTGCAAAAAAGTGCGACGCAAGCCTCCAAGCGAGTGTTAACACTCTCTTCGAGGCTCGGGGGCTACTGTCGGGGACCATAATTAGGGGTACCCTCAAGACGCCTAATTCTCAGCTGGTAACCCCCATCAGCATAAAGCTGCAGAGGCCTGATGGGTTTGATTAAGTCAGGGATCAGTCCATACGAGCGACTTGATCACGCCACGCCCGAGCCTAGCCTCGGGCGAGGGCAGCCGACCCTAAGATGACTCCGTCTCGCCTGAGGTCTCCTCTTTCACGGCAGACGCATCACCGGCTCGCCCGAGGCCCCGCCTTCGATAAGAAGTAACCCTGACTAAATCACCGCGCCCACCGACCAAATCCCTGGGGCCGTCAACGCAAAAGGTAAGACTGACGGGTAGCCAGGCTTGGCCAAAAGCGCCAGAGGAAGCTCCGCCCGACCCAGGGCTCGGACTCGGGCTAAGGCCCCGGAAGACGGCGAACTCCGCCTCGCCCGACCCAGGGCTCGGACTCGGGCTAAGACCCCGGAAGACGGCGAACTCCGCTCCGCCCGACCCAGGGCTTGGACTCGGGCTAAGGCCCCGGAAGACGGCGAACTCCGCTCCGCCCGACCCAGGGCTCGGACTCGGGCTAAGGCCCCGGAAGACGGCGAACTCCGCTCCGCCCGACCCAGGGCTCGGACTCGGGCTAAGGCCCCGGAAGACGGCGAACTCCGCTCCGCCCGACCCAGGGCTCGGACTCGGGCTAAGGCCCCGGAAGACGACGAACTCCGCCTTGCCCGACCCAGGGCTCGGACTCCGCCTTGGCCTCTGCCGAACGACCTCCGCCTCGCCCGACCCAGGGGTTCGGCCTCGGCCTCTGTCATGCAGGACGGACTCGACCTCGACTTCGGAGGAGCCTCCACGACGCCCGACCTAGGACACAAGACCGCCACGTCAACAGGAAGCGTCATCATCACCCTGCCCTGAGCCGACTCGGGTCGCAGAAAACAAGACCGGCGTCCCATCTGGCCAGCTCCGCCAGATAGGCAATGATGGCACCTCACTAGACCATGACGACGGCGACTCTCAGCTCCCTTACGAAAGCAGGGAGACGTCAGCAAGAGCACAGCTGTTCCAACAGCTGTCCCTCCGTCAAGCTCCACTGCTTCTCCAACAGCCACGACGCCACACCAACAGGGTGCCAAGATCTCTCCGGCTGCCACCTTGGCATGTACTTAGGGCGCTAGCTCTCCCTCGCTAGACACGTAGCACCTTGCTACACCCCCATTTTGTACACCTGGATCCTCTCCTTACGACTATAAAAGGAAGGACCAGGGCCTTCTTAGAGAAGGTTGGCCTCGCGGGGACGAAGGGCAGGGGCAGGCGCTCTCTCGGGGCCGCCTGCTCCCCTCACCTCGCGCGGACGCTTGTAACCCCCTACTGCAAGCGCACCCGACCTGGGCGCGGGACGAACATGAAGGCCGCGAGAATTCTCCGACTCCCTCACGACCCGGCTCCGGCCACCTCGCTCTCTCTCGCTCTCTCTCTCCCCCCTTCGCGCTCGCCCACGCGCTCGACCCATCTGGGCTGGGGCACGCGGCACACTCACTCGTCGGCTCGGGGACCCCCCGGTCTCGGAACGCCGACAGTACCCAACTCTTGTTGGGTCCTACAAGGTTAGTCACAAAAGACTTTGGAACCTAGATGCAAATTTTGTCTCTCTTGCACTTAGGTCCCAAACTTCTAGCAACTACTTTATCATTTTTGCATAAAAGAACAAATGAAGCATCATATGTTTGATAAAGCATTGTTGGTCTATTTGATGCCTTCCTAGGCGCATGAGAAGCAACATGATGGCGCCTAGGTCTATTCCTACCGTGAGCATATAAAGAACTAGATGCAAACATGGCATGAGAATTAAATGCAGCATCATGACGTACATGTAAAACATCATGATTATAGCACTAGCCATAGGAGTCTTCCCTTTCTCCTTGTTGAGCATAAATATAGGCATGGTTCTTTTGGTCATGTGAAGAATAAGAGCTACTAGCCATAGGAGCCTTCCCTTTCTCCTTGTTGAGATTGGAGGTCCTTTGGCTTGTTAAGTTCTTGGTTCCCTTTTGGAAATCAAGTCCATCCTTAATAGAGGGGTGTCTACCAATGGTGTAGGCATCCCTAGCAAATTTTAATTTCTCATAATCATTCTTGCAAGTTTTAAGTTGAGTACTAAGATTAGCAACATCATTATTCAACCTAATAATGGTAGAAGCATGTTCATTGCAAGCATCAATATCAAAATTCTTACACCTATTGCAAATAACAACATGCTCTACAGATGAACTAGCAACATTTACTTTTTCTAACTTAGCATTTAAATCAGCATTTAAATTCTTAAGACTAGAAATATAATCATTGCAAATAGATAGCTCAGAAGACAATAATTCATTTTTCTTAGTTTATAGAGCAAGAGATTTTTGAACATTAATAAATTTATCATGTTCCTCATAAAGAATATCTTCTTGCTTTTCTAACAACCTATCTTTCTCATTAAGGGCATCAATTAATTCATTGAACTTGTCTACCTTAGATCTATCTAAACCCTTAAAGAGATTGCTATAATCTACATCATCATCATTAGATTCCTCATCATTAGAAGAAGTGTACTTGGGGGTATCTCGTGTACGGTTCTTCTCCTTAGCCATGAGTCAAACAACGTCATGATCCGTCCATCTTGTGCTCCCGTAACTCCGGATCTTGTTCACTAGGGTCTTGAGCATGTTGTATGTTTTGATTGGCTCCTCTCCCCTTTTCATGGCGAATCTCCCAAGCTCGCCTTCCACCAATTCCATTTTGGTAATCATAGTGACATCGTTTCCCTCATGGGAGATCTTGAGGGTGTCCCAAATTTATTTGGCATTGTCCAAGCCGCTGACCTTGTTATACTCATCCCTACATAGAGATGCTAGCAAAACAGTATTAGTTTGGGCATTTTTATGAATTTGTTCATTAATTAATATAGGATTGTCACTACTGTCAAATTGCATTCTATTTTCCACAATTTCCCAAATACTAGGATGGAGAGAAAATAAATGACTACGCATTTTATGACTCCAAAATGAATAGTATTCTCCATCAAAGTGAAGGGGTTTATCGAGTGGAATAGATAACAAAGGAGAAAAGAAACCAGAGTGTGCTGAGGAACGACGCACCGGACAGTCCAATGCACCATGACAGTACAACTCAAACCAGCCACTCTCAGGTTTCTCCAGGCGCACTCCACTACAATTCACCGGATTGTCCGGTGTGCCACCGGACTGTCCGGTGCACTAGCGGAGCAACGGCTATCCAGCGCAACGATCGACTGCAACGACACCCTAACAGCGCTACAGTGGAGAACAGTGCGCGGCAGAGTTAGAGCGTAGAGTCAGAGGCGCACCGGACAATGAACAGGACCTGTCTGGTGTGGCACCAGACTGTCCGGTGCCGCAAGAGGACAAAGCCTCCAACAGTCGACTGAGTCAGAACCCTAATGGTTGGGTGACGTGGCGGCGCACCGGTTAGTGTCCGATGGCACACCGAACTGTCCGGTGCGCCCATCAACAGCAGCCTTCCCCAATGGCTTGTTGGTGGTTGAGGGCTATAAATACCCCCCAACCACCACAACTCCAAGCATCCAAGTCTTCTAAAGTTTTCATTCAATACAAGAGTTAGTGCATTCACTCCTAGACACAAATCAAAAGATCAAAACCTCTCCAAGTGCCAAATTCATTCCAACCACCTAGTGACTTGAGAGAGTGTTTGCTTGTGTTCTTTGTGCTCTTGTTGCTTGGATCGCTTTCTTCCTTTCTCATTCTTGCTTCCAAGAGACTTGTAATCAAAGCAAGAGGCACCAAGTGTGTGGTGGTCCTTGCGGGGCCTAAGTGACCCATTTGATTAAGGAGAAAGCTCACTTGGTCTAAGTGACCGTTTGAGAGAGGGAAAGGGTTGAAAGAGACCCAGTCTTTGTGACCACCTCAACGGGGACTAGGTTCTTTAGAACCGAACCTCGGTAAAACAAATCATCGTGTTCATCCGCTTTATTTCTTGGTTGATTTGTTTCCCCCCTCTCTCCCGGACTTGATATTTGTTCTAACTCTAACCCTGGCTTGTAGTGTGTGTTTAAAGTTGTAAATTTCAGATTCCGTCTATTCACCCCCCTCTAGGCGACTTTCAATTGGTATCAAAGCCTAGTGCTTCATTAGAGTCTAATAACTCGAAGTGATGTCAGGAGAACACGCCAAGAGGGAGATCATGACCGACGACAAGCCCACAAGCTCGGGGAGAACCCTTTCGAGGGAGTCCGGCCACAAGCATAAGGAGGAATCCTCTTACTCCAACAAGACACATCGGAAGGGTGACAAGAAGAAGAAGATGAAGAAGGCGGTCTACTATGAGACTGACTCTTCGTCGCCCTCCACGTCATCAAGCTCTGACTCATCCATCGCTTCTAAGCGCCATGAGCGTAAGAAGTAAAGTAAGATGCCACTTCATTATCCCCGTATTTCAAAGCGCGTTCCTTTACTTTCCGTTCCCTTAGGCAAACCACCATACTTCGATGGTGAGGATTATTATATGTGGAGTGATAAAATGAGGCATCACCTAACCTCACTCCACGCAAGCATTTGGGACTGTCGAAGAGGAAATCCCCGGCCGGGTGGCAGAATGCACCCGCCCTAAATCCTAAGATGAGGAGGGGGCCTAAGCGTTTTGCCTGTTAGATGGATTCGGGATGAACACGCAAGAACACGCAAGGGTTTAGAGTGGTTCGGGCCGTCAGAGCGTAATACCCTACTCCACTGTGTGTTGTATTGCTCGTGAGCTTGAGTCGTGTCTAGGTTGGCTTGAGTCTGAATGAGAATGCCTTGTAACGTAGTGTGCCCTCCCTGTTATAGTCCAAGGGGGGCACGTACAAGGGTGCTGAGCCCCGACATATGGGCCCAGGAACATAACGGATGTAATACTTAGAGCAACTAATGCTAGTCGCCAGTGCAATCTTCCTGCGTCCTGGTTTCCGTGGTCTGCGTAGCATTGACGTGCAGCAGAAGCTTCCCTGGCAACATATGAGTGATGATGAACACAGTGCACGCGGCAGCATGGGCGTATCGCCTGCCATCAGAATGGATAGGCATGCCGCCTGCCAGCGATATAGACAGGTCTCATTAAATGCTGAGGCGACACACTGCTTGCCAGTAGAGTAGATAGGTCGCTGCCTGATAGCAGAGTGGGCAGGTGATATGACCACGCCATTAAGCAACATGTTACAACCCCCAAGTCATACTACATCAACCCAAGTACAACCAACATCATCACCAACCCAAGTCTTTGATGGACCAATTACACGTAGCCGAGCTAAGAAGCTACAGCAAGAGGTGCACGCGCTACTTTATGAATTTCATTTAAACACTAATGAGAATTTTATGCTACCTAAGTCGTGTATGTTGATATTACTTAGGTTCACCAAAGAGGAAGGACAAAACATATCAAGGGCGAATCAGCAAGAGCTATATCCGAGTCAGTCCAGCGCAACAGAACCGTCCAGAAGAAACAGTCATATCTTTTGATTTCCAAAAGCTATGAAGGCGCATAAGTACTTTTTGGAAAGCTCTTGAAGTCTAGTTTCCAATGCTGCTAAAGCCGACTTAACCACATCTACCAGAAAGGCAGCCGACCTACTTTAGTGCCGACTGGTCAGAAGGTCAATAGTCAGCTTGATGACCAAGTTTTTGTATTAAACTGCATCATTCTACGAAGTTTCATTAAGCATGCTATATATGGTGAGAAAGCTTATCAAGTAAGCTTTCCAACGCATCCAGCCCCACGTCATTTGAAGATTCCTAGAAGAAGTTATTGTCAAAATACTGAAGGCTGCGCAGAAGTCAAACAGCCACACGGAAATCAGTTCTGCAGATCTCCCGAAGAGGCTCCTTCACATTAGCTCGTGAAAATACTTTTGTTCTGTGTTTATACCTCGCTAAGGCTGGTTGTTACTAGTATAAATACCCCCCTATGTCTATGATGTAAGGCAGCTTATGATAATCTAAAACAGAACCCCTTTGTTCAGCTGTGTGCTAACAAATATTGAGAGTGATCTCTACCCCTTTGCTCTTGTGAATTCCTTCGCGGGATTGCAGAAGCGGCGGCTTCATCCGCTCACAATTGGTGCTCCTACTCCCTTCGAGGTCTCCTCGATTGATTGTAGGTTGTGTTGGTTGGTTCTTTGAGAGTGTGGTTGGGCGAATCCTCGATTCAGGCTGCCGGTTAAAGACGGTGGTTGGCTTCGAGTTTTATTTGTCAGGTTGCACTAGTTATCGCTGCTTGCAGTAAGTTATCTTGGCTTCTTTGAAGCTAGTTATCTGAAGATTGATCCTACGTCGTGAAGATCGGGCATCGTGACGCATCATCTGGTATCAAAGCCTCAGTTGCCACGGTAGGATTCTTTACCCTTAGCTACATATATTTTGTGTTCGTCCTATCCACCCAAAAGCCATAAAATATTTTTGCCATAGCCTTTTCTTTCAATCTGTTGTTCCAGTGAGTTTTGTTAAGTTTCAGTCCTTAGAATCTTTGTTTAGTTGCTGGTCACTCTATCCTTTGTGTTTTCCTTTGAGCCTCTTATATATATCTGAAAATATCCACAAAAAGAGTATTCTGAAAAAAAAAACCTCATCATTTCCTTCGCGTTAACTTTGATCCTATTTAAGTTATAGCTGCTGGTTGAGTTGTTTGTTAAGTATTATAAAGTGTGCAATATCATATCAGATCTCTGTGTTTAGTTGTATAAAAAAAGTATCAAAAAAAGAGAAGAAAGAAAAGTACCAAAGAAAAGTGTTGAACAAGATTGTGAAAGAAAAGTAGAACAATCAGTTTGATTATGTGCACAAGTGCTGAAAATTTTATCAAGTTATTCAACCAGTTTGCTATTGTCATTTGGTGCAAAGTTTTGGTTGGATCTGATTGCAACACTTGCATTCCAATCATACTCCTTGTCTGCATCAAATCTGAAATTTCTTGCGCGTGTGTTTGATCTATTTACATCACTCGAATCTTGTGGTCAGCACTAGGCAGGGAACTTCTAGTCGGATGGTTATTTAACTTAACAACAACTAGAATTCAGATTGTATCCCTTGTTTATTAACCCCCACCAAGCTCCACATATAAGCCATCGTAATCGGTACTCTGGTCTTGTATTCGCTTAACCACCACTTTCTTGTTACCACCACACATTTTCTTGCAACCCGCAGGGAACTCATAAGAGCTTTGGTTGGTAAGAGTGGTGAGGTTGTGAGATTCTATATAGCTTCATATTCCACCTATATTTGTTGCCTTGTTGTCACTAACTTCGCAGGAAGATGGATCCCAACGTTGAGATTGAAGAATGTGTCACCCTGATACAATTCAATGAGCTCAAACAAAGCATAGAAGCCAAGCAAGATCTGTTGGCACAAGATCTTCAGACACTTATGGCTGAAATCAGAGGTCGTCGTCGACTCCCCGACGGTGTAAGAAACCATGATGAAGATGGGGAAGAAGATGAAGGAAATTATTCTAGAAGAGCAAGTGAACATGGGAGGAGAAATCAAGGTGCTACATATGGTAGAGGAAGAGGCCGGAATCGAAGAAATAATGACAATGAAGAATCTGAATTTGGGGATGATCAGTCTCAACATCGCTATGGTCGTCGTCATCATAGAGGCGTCAACCAAGAAGAGAGATTTGGGAAACTTAAGTTTACCATGCCAAAATTTGATGGTAGATCTGATCCTGAAGATTATTTCACATGGGAATTGAAAGTGGAGAAAATCTTCCGCCTACATAATTATTCAGAGGAGAAGAAACTTGCAATGGCATCTCTTGAGTTTGAAGGATATGCTCTGATTTGGTGGGAACAACTTCTTCGTGATCGTGAAGAAGATGGAGAGGACCCTATTATTACTTGGCAAGAGATGAAGCGAGAAATGAGAATTCGTTTTGTGCCGAAGCATTATCGGCGTGATCTTTTTGATAAATTGCAGAATTTGAGGCAAGGAAGTTTCTCTGTTGAGGAGTATTATAAGGAGATGGAGAAGGCCATGATTAGAGCCAATGTGTATGAAGACGAAGAGCAAACCATTGCACGTTTCATGGCTGGGTTACACCGCAACATTCAGTGTATTGTTGAGTTTCAGCCATACCGAAGTCTTATTGATTTGGTACATCAAGCCACCAAAGCTGAATGCCAGCTGCAACAAGATGCTAAGAGCAGCAAGCCCTTGTCATATGGTGCACGAACCATGACTGGAGGAAGCAAATCGATCTCAAGGTTTACTGCTGCATCCTCAGCAACAAAAGGTTCAACTGGAGGCTTGCGATCCAATATTCAAGGCAATTCTAGTGGAAAGAACGGTGCTGCTCCAAACATGAGTTATAAACCAGCAGCCTCCACTTCAACGTCAGTGGGTTCAACAGCCAAGAGTAGTGGTATTCAGTGCTTCAAGTGTGGAGGTCGTGGTCATGTCATAAAGGAGTGTCCAAATAATCGTGTGATCCTTGTGACTGATGATGGAGAATATACATCAGCTAGTGAAGAGGAAGCTGAAGCAGGAAATGAAGATGTCATTGATAAATCTGAAGAACATACGGGATGTGAATTTGAGCATGGTACTACTCTTGTGGTTACACAAATCTTGAGTGTTCAAATGAAAGAAGCTGAAATTGGACAGCGACATAATCTTTTTCAAACACGAGCAAAAGTGCAAGACAAAGTAGTAAAGGTGATCATTGATGGAGGGAGCTGTCATAATCTTGCAAGTCGTGAGATGGTTGAAAAGCTTGGTTTGAAGTTGCAGCGACACCCTCATCCATATCATGTCCAATGGCTGAATGAATCGGGAGATATCAAGATTGGCTATAAAGTGAAAGTTCCGTTCAAAATTGGAGAGTATGTTGACATAGTGGAGTGTGATGTTGCACCCATGTCTGTGTGTCGCATGCTGCTAGGAAGACCTTGGCAATATGACCGATATTCTCAACATTGTGGAAGAACAAATCAATACACGCTAGATCTGAAAGGGAGAAAGTTTGTACTCAAGCCTATGACCCCTCAACAAATCATGGCTGAACACTTACAAAAGAAAACTGAAATTAGTACAACAAGTAGAGGAGGAGAAGAGCAAAAGAAATTGAGTGTCATCCACAATTCGGTGAGTGAGTGCTACAAGCCAAATTCCAAAGATAAAAAGAAGGAAGAGGGAGAACACCTAGTTATGCTAGCCACAAAATCCGAGCTGAGAGAAGTGAGGAACAACCCATATCAAGTGCTCTTTGTACTTGTGAACAAAGATGTTTTGATTTCTCCTAACGACATAACATCTCTTCCTAGTGTTGTGGCTGATCTTTTGCAGGACTATGAAGACGTATTTCCACAAGAAACACCGGCTGGACTACCTCCAATTCGAGGGATTGAGCATCAAATCGATCTTATTCCAGGGGCTACACTTCCTAACCGTCCACCATATCGAACCAATCCCGAAGAAACTAAGGAAATACAAAGGCAAGTACAAGAACTTCTTGATAAAGGTTTTGTTCGTGAAAGCTTAAGCCCTTGTGCTGTTCCTGTGATTTTAGTACCTAAGAAAGATGGATCTTGGAGGATGTGTGTTGATTGTAGAGCGATAAATAATATTACCGTTCGCTATCGCCATCATATTCCACGACTAGATGATATGCTTGATGAATTAAGTGGTTCCACAATTTTTACTAAAATTGATTTGAGAAGTGGATACCATCAAATAAGAATGAAAACTGGAGATGAATGGAAGACTGCATTTAAAACAAAATTTGGGTTGTATGAATGGTTAGTAATGCCCTTTGGGTTGACTAATGCTCCTAGTACTTTTATGAGATTAATGAACCATGTCTTAAGAACTTTCATTGGAAAATTTGTTGTTGTCTACTTCGATGATATTCTAATTTACAACAAGTCTTTTGATGAACATGTGAAACACATTCGACAAGTTTTAGATGAGCTTAGAAAGGAGAAATTATTTGCTAATCTTGAGAAGTGCAGTTTTTGCACAGACCATGTTGTGTTTCTTGGCTTTGTTGTTTCAGCAAAAGGAATAGAGGTGGATGAATCCAAGGTGAAAGCCATCAAGGATTGGCCAGCTCCAACGAATGAGTCACATGGAGGCGGTCTAACAGGTCATTTTGGACAAAGGAAGACTTATGAAATGCTCAGTGATCATTTCTATTGGCCCAAGATGAGGAGAGACGTCATCAGATTTGTGGAGCGTTGTGTCACCTGTCACAAAGCTAAGTCAAAATTGAACCCTCATGGTTTATATACTCCTTTACCCGCTCCTAAAATTCCTTGGGAAGACATAAGCATGGATTTTGTTTTAGGACTGCCGATGACTCGAAAAAAGAGAGATTCTATTTTTGTTGTGGTTGATAGATTTTCAAAAATGGCTCATTTTATTCCATGCAACAAGAGCGACGATGCTTCACATGTTGCTAATTTGTTTTTCAGAGAAATCGTGAGACTACATGGAGTGCCCAAGACCATCGTATCTGACCGTGATGTGAAGTTTGTGAGCTATTTTTGGAAAACATTGTGGGCAAAGCTTGTGTCACACCCGGATTTTAGGGGTCCAAAACCCGGGCGCGAACATAATCACCAGGTGTGCTGGGACCAAGTCTCACACATATGATAAATCATGGCACAGGATCGAATGTCACATCTTTATATATAACAGGAGTTCTATACAAAATAAATAATTACATTATAAGGAGACAACGGTCCAGCAACCCAAAGTTGACTGGGAGACGACGACCTAGACCTCTCACGAACTCGTCACAGCATCCTCCAAGCGCTTCATCCTGTGGTACCTGTTCTTGACCTGTGGGGTGTGAGACAGCAAGAGTGAGCTCACATACGTTCATCGCTCAACAAGTTGTGGGGAGTAATGTGCATGAACTCGCCAAAGGTGGGAGCTCACGTGAAGTGTAAGGCTTACCAAAGAAGATGGTTAGAGCTGAGCATTGCTTTTAAAGTTGGTCAAAATTTTATTAGCAGTTACTAAGTATAAGTAAATACCAGCCCAATTAAATAGTAGAACAAAAGTAACAACTTCACCTGCGATGCAATGCATATGACAAATTGAGTTTAAGTTCCATAATTTAATCATGTGAGGGTCCGAGCTGCTCATGACCGTGAGCACGGCTAGTATACCAGTTTTACACTCTGCAGAGGTTGCGCATCTTTACCCACAAGTCATGTTACCCATCTGCCAAGGGATCGCGACTTCCCATACACCTCTACCGAGGAGGCGAGGCAGGGTAACACTACGAGGCCTTTACAAAGTTCCACTAGCTTCAGAAAACCCGCTACAGTTTATAGGAAGTTCCAATGCAGGAATCCCTTGCAGGACCGCCATCGCAGTAAAATCCTCCTGAGGGCCTCCCTACACTGACCACTCCCCTACTGCCCTTGCCCCTTTCGGGTAAGGTAGTCTTCCACTAGCTTTCCTAATTAATCAGCCAAGGGGTCCCATTCCTCCCTTGTGGTAGCACTGTTTTCCCGGGTGGTCGCTCCATGTTCCAATTAACATAATGATCTTATCATGAACAGTACATAACAACTGATAACAAAAGTATAATCATGAATAAAGTGTATCTTCATACCCAAAACCACATAAAGCACTAGCAAGTACTACCCAAAAAGGTTCAGTGGTAAACAAGGTATAAAGATAATCAAACTAGGGTAACCTATTGGGTCCCATCAAAATTAACCTATGCAGATCATTATGATTAATTAGAACATGAGTAGGTGAAAAGAAGTGATCAAGGGCACAACTTGCCTGGGACTTGAGATTCCAGGTACCAACTTGCTCTTCAGATGACACGTGACCTCGCTCTAGTCGTAGCAATACAAACAAACATTGCATAGGCAAAATTAACATTACACCAAACATAAGTACAAACTGAATAATAATAATCTACGCGTTGCTACGAGATCGTAGGAACAAGAATCACTAAATTTGGAGTTATAGTTATTTAGTTATGAATTTCTGAAGTTATTAAGCACCTAGAATAGATTAACCCAAATGAACAATTTTAATTCAAGTTTCATGGTTAAACAAAAGTACTAGGTGATAAACAATATTAATACAAAATTATTGCAACTGGAATGACTCAATTTGGAGTTAAAATGAATTTAATATGAATTATACAAGTTTCTAGATTTATTTTTGTATTCAAAATCAATTTCCAGAATTAATTCTCTAATTTGACTTCTCTCTGGACTACGCGCCAATAACCGAGAAACACAGGGACCAATATATAAAAATATCCCAGACTCAGATTCAACCCGCGGTGGACGGCGGGTTGATTACTTATAACTGCAGGGTCTCTTTATGAAGTTTGCCACGCGAAGGGGTACGGTGGAATCTGAGCCGCACGATCAGGATCCTACGGCCCGGATTAAATCGCCGCCCCAGCCGAACCAGTATACAAGGCGCGATCACAAGCATTCAACTAGCATCGCACGGTCGAGGCTTAATGTTTTCACGATCTAAACTTGACCGCCCACCGCTCGATCTACGGTCAGGATCTAACCTGCGAAGCGGTACACGATGATTCCAATCTGAGCCCTTCGTTCAAATCCGACGGCCGCGCGACGTCTTCTACCTCAACATCCACCCGAGGCAGCGCCGCCCAAATCGACGGCCGCGACCTCGCCGGAGCAAACCAAATCCGCGCCCGAACGCCACAAACCCAAAATTGACCGGTGCTAAACCTAGAGGGAAGGTTGGCGAACTCGATTCGAGCACGTACCGCAGATGGAGGGCAGTGGAGGGAGCTGGCCACGGAGAAGAGCGGACCCGCGGCGCTTGAACGTCGGTGAGAAATTGAAGGGCTCCCAGTGATCTTCTCAGCACACCGGGGCCACGAGTGAATCCCTAGGGACACGAGGAAGCGCCTAGGCTGGTCACCGAGGACCCGACGACGCCGGTGGAGAATCTCCCCGGTAGCGGCGCGAGTTCTCCCTCCCCTCACACGGCGTCGACGATAAACCGGCAGAGGAGTAGTTGGGTCACGAGAGTGGGCGGATACGGAAGGAGAGGCGAGCCCGGTGAGCTTTATACCCGGAGCGCGCCCACGGTCGTTGCACGGACGCCGAGATCACCGGCGAGGAAGACGCGGGGTGGGCGCGGTCCGCGCGGTGTGGTTCGTTGAGCACCTGACAGCTAAGGCCCAGCGGCAGTGAGAGGGAAATTAGTCACGCGCGTGTGGAGGAGAGGCAGACAGGCGGGTCCCACAAGTCAGTGAGTGAGTGCGGCGCGGCTTTGAGGGAGACCAGCGCATGCACGTGTGACCGACCTGCTGGCCCCGCGTAGCAGAGACAGGGATGAAGAGTGGCGCGGCGAGTGACCGACCGGTGGGTCCCGCATGACAGCCACAGAGGCCAACGCGCGCGGTGAGAGGCAAAGACTCGGGCCGCGCAGTGGGTTTTCCACCAGTGGGCCGAAATGAGACGAGAGGCCCATTTAGGTTAGCCTTTGTTTTATTCTTTTCTTTTATATGTTTTCTATTTTTGTTTTCAAATCCAATTTTAAGTATTCAAACCAAATTCAAATTTTATTTTGAATTTCAGATTCCTAAAATCAAACATAATCCCGAAGGAAATTTAGACTTTATTGTTTGGATTATTTATTTATTTTTAATAAGTATATATTCTTGCCTTCCCATTCATTTTCTATTTTCTATTCCAAATTCAAATTTATACTTCTATTTTAGTTTTCAGATTTTTCAAATGTATCAATTGAAACCCAAAGGTGAATATAAACCATACTATTTTAATATTACTAATTTAAGTTTTATTCTCCTTGTTATTTATTTCATGGGATGTATAAATGGTTTCCTTTAAAAGAAAAATCCTTTTCTCATCATTTTCTTATTTCCTAATTTCCAAAGCATTATGATACTTTGTTTATATTTTTTTCCTACTAATTTTGGGTCTTACAGCTTGGAACTAAACTTTTGTTCTCCACCACATGCCACCCCCAAACTGATGGCCAAACTGAAGTGGTGAATCGTACATTGTCAATGCTGCTGCGAACAATGGTAAAGAAGAACTTGAAGGATTGGGAGGAATGTTTGCCACACGTGGAGTTTGCTTATAATAGGGCAGTACATTCTACAACTAATTTATGCCCCTTCGAAATTGTATATGGGTTTAAACCTATTGCTCCCATAGATTTGTTGCCCCTTCCATTGCAGGAAAGAACCAATATGGAAGCTTCCAAGCGTGCTGCATATATAAAAAAGATACATGAGAAGACCAAGGAAGCAATTGAGCTCAAAGCAGTGCGCAAGGCTGCAAGTATGAACAAGCATAGGAAGAAAGTGTTATTTGAGCCGGGGGACTTGGTTTGGATTCACTTGCGCAAGGAGCGTTTTCTTGATCAGCGCAAATCCAAATTGATGCCACGAGGGGATGGTCCATTTCGCGTTCTTGCCAAGATCAATGATAATGCATACAAGATAGATCTTCCACCAAGCTATGGCGTGAGCAACACGTTCAATGTTGCTGACCTCTTACCATATACAAGCGAAGACATTTCAGAGTCGAGGACGACTCCTTTTCAAGGGGAGGAGGATGATATGACCACGCCATTAAGCAACATGTTACAACCCCCAAGTCATACTACATCAACCCAAGTACAACCAACATCATCACCAACCCAAGTCTTTGATGGACCAATTACACGTAGCCGAGCTAAGAAGCTACAGCAAGAGGTGCACGCGCTACTTTATGAATTTCATTTAAACACTAATGAGAATTTTATGCTACCTAAGTCGTGTATGTTGATATTACTTAGGTTCACCAAAGAGGAAGGACAAAACATATCAAGGGCGAATCAGCAAGAAGAGCTATATCCGAGTCAGTCCAGCGCAACAGAACCGTCCAGAAGAAATAGTCATATCTTTTGATTTCCAAAAGCTATGAAGGCGCATAAGTACTTTTTGGAAAGCTCTTGAAGTCTAGTTTCCAATGCTGCTAAAGCCGACTTAACCACATCTACCAGAAAGGCAGCCGACCTACTTTAGTGCTGACTGGTCAGAAGGTCAACAGTCAGCTTGATGACCAAGTTTTTGTATTAAACTGCATCATTCTATGAAGTTTCATTAAGCATGCTATATATGGTGAGAAAGCTTATCAAGTAAGCTTTCCAACGCATCCAGCCCCACGTCATTTGAAGATTCCTAGAAGAAGTTATTGTCATAATACTGAAGGCTGCGCAGAAGTCAAACAGCCACACGGAAATCAGTTCTGCAGATCTCCCGAAGAGGCTCCTTCACATTAGCTCGTGAAAATACTTTTGTTCTGTGTTTATACCTCGCTAAGGCTGGTTGTTACTAGTATAAATACCCCCCTATGTCTATGATGTAAGGCAGCTTATGATAATCTAAAACAGAACCCCTTTGTTCAGCTGTGTGCTAACAAATATTGAGAGTGATCTCTACCCCTTTGCTCTTGTGAATTCCTTCGCGGGATTGCAGAAGCGGCGGCTTCATCCGCTCCCAATTGGTGCTCCTACTCCCTTCGAGGTCTCCTCGATTGATTGTAGGTTGTGTTGGTTGGTTCTTTGAGAGTGTGGTTGGGCGAATCCTCGATTCAGGCTGCCGGTTAAAGACGGTGGTTGGCTTCGAGTTTTATTTGTCAGGTTGCACTAGTTATCGCTGCTTGCAGCAAGTTATCTTGGCTTCTTTGAAGCTAGTTATCTGAAGATTGATCCTACGTCGTGAAGATCGGGCATCGTGACGCATCAGCAGGCCTCAGTAAATGCCGAGGCGGCACATCGCTTGTCAGGCGGTGCGCCTTATCCGCAATAAATGCAGGGGCCGCGCAACCTGGAGGCCTTACGTCAGGCTCCGCCCGCTAGCTTACGTCACGCGCGGTAGGCCAGGTGGCAGCATCGGGTCTCCACCTGGGCGGGGAGCAATAGCGTTATGCAGACAGGTCCGCACCAGGCTGGGCCTAGACACGTGTCGGCACCAGACCCCTGCCTGAGCAAGGCCTGGGTATTCTTTGCCCCAGAGTCCTGTGACCCGGCTGTGGGTAGTCCGGACCCCACATAGACGGGTCCAGGACCCATCCCGGGGTCCAGGTTGCACTCGCGGGGGTTCTGGACCTTGCCCAGAGGTCCGGTCTATATGTACAGGGGTCCATCACTTTCCCATGGGGGTCCGGACCCACTGTCGACATCTTGGAGTATATCGTCTTCTTTGGCCACGTGGCTGTAACACTCCTGGTGTTACTATAACTAAAACTTGAGCATGACATCATAGCATTGGTATTGCATATGTTTGATACACTTAGAGTGCATTCACTAGGCAAAAATTTCAAATAAGTTGTATTGTTTTAATGTTTTGCAAATAGAACCCTGGATAGGAAGCTTTACCCTAAATAGGGATTAAAGGGGTAAAACTTAACCTAAGATGAGAAAATCTAAAAGCTTTAGGGTAAAAGTCATAGAATGACCCCAAGAATAAACTTGAATCACACTTATACCCCTGGGATACCAGAAACCCTAATTGGAACCCTGGAAAACCCTAAAACCAAACCCTAGGGGCTTATGTGCAAAAGTGATGAACCTTTGGACTAAAGTGTAAAGACTACTATGTTTAAACATATAAAGTCATTTGGTTCACAAATATGTGGACTTGAAAGCCAAACCCTAAGTTTTGGACTTAAATGCAAAATGGACCTCATTTGAGTTCTATTCTAAGTCTGAAAATCAGAGAATTGGCTCAACTTTGGGGCTTTGTAACTTTCAAAGTATAGGGTTTTTGCCCTAGGTCACCACATCAAAGTTGAAGACCAATTATAGGAGAACAACTTTGCTAAAGCGTGTGAACTCAGTTGTTAAGAAAAATTTAGAGATAAATGAGCCTGAAGTTGGACTGTCAGACTGCCTGAAGCCTGAAATACAGATTAACAGTGTTATGACATGAACTTTGAGCTCGATTTGGAAGGGGATCCAGTGACCTTTTGTGAGTACACATTGTAACAAAATGATAGATGGATTATAGCTCTATAACTTTGCTGCAGAAGGATGGTTTAGGTTTCACACAAAATCGGGAGTAAATGGAGCTCCAATGTGCTCTGTCAGTCAAGTTCTTTCTTGAATTCAGAGCACTGTTCATCGTCATCAGAAATATCGCGCTGTGGCTCAGGATCACCCCCGCCGGCGATAAGAACGCCACCGCGGCGTGACCGGTCGTCGGTGGTCGCGGTAAAGCTCCTGGGTATCGTGGCAAAAGTTACCGAGGTGGCGAACTCAGGTTAAGCGGCAACCCCGTGCCCTCACCGGAAACCGCCGCGCGGAAGGCTTGCCAGCGCATCCGCAGCTCGCGTTTCTTCTCCAACTCCGGTCGACGGTCCTCCGCCGCGTGGCCTAGCTTTTCTACCGTGTCGCCGTGATTCCCTTGGGCCATCCCATCATCGTTGGGGAGGTTGCCACGCCTTAGGACACGTAACCGCGCGCACCAGGCTTCTTCTTCACCTCCGGCCGCCAGCTCGTCGCGGTCAAATTGAGAGCCACCGCTCTCAGAGTCTTTAAATTGAGCCCACCGTTAGCTCCGCAACTTCATCACGTACCTCATCGTCCAGTATCACCCCCAGTCCTGCCACCGTGAGCTCCAATTCCAAGTTTTCCCCAAAACCGTTGAAGAACACCGCGAAGAACACCTCGCCGTGGTCAGCCCGATTCAGGTCCAATCTCACCCTCGGTTTCCTTGTTTCAACATCCTTGCTTGCTCTTGATGCTCACCGACCCGTTAAATCGAATTAGACCGCCATGAATCGACGGGAACGCACTCATCCGTCCGCCATGCTCTCGGTCACCGTGGCCAGAGCTCAGTAGTTGGTCGTTCGTGCAATTAGGCTAGGGGAAATGCTCAGGCTAGCTCCAATTTGGTGTCCACCGCTCGGGAGCGCCGGTCATGGCCCCGTTCGGTCGGTCTGCTGGCTCGCCGGAGCACGGCCGCGCATGAACGGTGTCGTGGACTTCCAGTCGTGAATAGGTAGAAACGCAGGGGCCTTTTTGTAATGGTCAGTGACTTGGTTAAACAGTGAAATAACCTGTTCTCAGTTAGCCAGAAACGCGGGGGTCGTTCTGCAAAACCGCCAGGGCGCGGGCGCGCGCGGGCGCGTTTTGTCCTGGACCTGGGCCGTCTGGGCCAGAACCGGCCCAGTTCTATTTAATCCTTTTCTTTTTCTTTTTCCAGCAGAGCTTTAGAAATATGTAGAAAAATGTAGAAAAATGCTAAAATTGTGAAACTAATTTTCCTAGGCTTGTTATTTTCCCTAGAATTTAGTAAAAATAGTTTTGTGATTTTTAGTGGAAATAAGAAATTTTTAGGGTATTTAAAGTGGTTAAAAGTAATAGTTATGGATTTTTAGAAAATAAGTAATAAGCCCAAAAATGCCCAAACTTTTTATGAGCACTTAAACCAATATTTAGAAGCCTTGGGTAAAATTTGGGTTGACTTGGACCTTGTTTGATCACTGAACCCAAAACCACCCCCCTGCCCTATGAACTCCTTTACCGACTCCGAAAACCCTAGGTTCTCGGAGTACCGTGAAGGAAAGTTGTACTCAAGACTTAAATAATAAGTTTATATTATCTTTGCATCCTCATGAGCATCCCATGGCACTCATTCTTATGCATGTATATGGTTATGTTAGAACACGAAGAAGAAGAAGAAGTCACTGAAGAAGGGATACCACCATCCTCAGATCCTCAAGCAGGCAACTGCTTTTATTTCGATATTTGTGGATCCGAGCAGGACTCACCTGATAACAAAGGCAAGCCCCAGTGCATTTGCCACCTTCCTTGTTGTTTTAAATCTTTCTCACTTGTTTGATGCATTAGGTGATAGGAGTTGATTGATAAAACAATTCCTGCAATACCTTCCTTGAATTTGATTACCTTCCTTGATCACCTGTTTTACAAAAGCTTTTTGATGCTTAGCTTGCTTTAGAAAAACAAAAGGTTTTGTTTTTACAAAAGATGTTGTGGCAAAAGTGGGTGGGATGTTTTAAAAAAAATAAAACTTGATGGTGGATCCATCATGGCCGTGATGGATTCAACATCGGAAAAGATGTACCTCTGTCAGGTACCAAGTTTTTGGGTTAAAAAGATTAAGTTGAGACCGGGCGGGTGACTTGCACGAGAAGAGAGTCTCGGTGTAGTGTCTCCGTCTGAGTCGATTAAGGACCGTCTCGATGTAGGCTTGATGATCGAGGACCCTTTAACTGGTCACATGCCTCGTCATGGGTAAGTCTTGCCTCGGGCAGACTAAGGCCGGAATAAGATAACACGAAATGGGCGTGGAGCGGTGGCGAGAGTAGCGTGTACCCTCCGTGGCAAGAGGCTGGACGGTGGTGTATCTGTGCTCTCGGTTTGCGTGAACCTGATCCGGTCTTAAGAACCCCGGTGGCGGGTTGACATATGCAAGGGTTAAGTGCTACATATGTCGTGTGATTGGAGATCCTCAGCTGAGTATAATCGATTCGGATCGCCGTACCTTCGCGGTTATGAAGACTTGGTCACTGCCCTACACGTAGCATTCCACTAAAGATGATGGGTTTTTGTTAAAGAAACTGGCTAGTGCAGGACCAGTGATTGAACTAGGGTAGAAAGAACTCTAGTTGCAGGTAATTGGACCTAACTTGACAAATAAAATTGGATTTTTAAGGATCCACTTTAGTAAGCATTTCTGCAAAACAGAGTCTTTGATTATTGAAAAAGCCTTACCTTGACTCCCATATAACCAGCATACCCTTGAGAGTCTTTTCTTTAGTCGGGTAAGTCTTGCTGAGTAATTCCATACTCAGGGTTTATCCCTTCGTTGTTTTTAGGTGAGGAAGTAGCAGATTTCTGCTGCTTCTGTGCCAAGGTGGTTCCCAAGGAAGAAAAACAAGCCTAAAGTGCGGGAGGACTTGGTCCTCCACATAGGATCTTTTGCTTAATGCTTTTCGGGAGGGGTTTTTGCCTCCCTTGGTCTGTATAATATTACTACTCTGCACTCGTTTTTAGTTCTGGTCTGTAATAAAACAACTTGAGCTTGCTTTTACAATAAATGTGAATTATGTAATCGCTTCCGCAATTCTTTATCTCTGATGTTCTGTAATATCTGCAAGACGGGTGAATCGTTCCTGGTAAGGTAAGGAAAGATACCGAACTTATCAAGTAGTTCAGGGGCACCTACAGGGTTGTCTGAAGTCCGTTGGACAAGGACAACTGTAGGTGGGCCTAATTACTTGGGAGGTTCCGTCACAGTGGCGACCCCGGAGCCGTCCACGTGGAGGAGTCGGGTGCTGTTCACCACGCGACTAGAGATAGTCGCGTGGGCACCGTGTCTTCATGCTGTAGTAAGGGGTACCCCTATTTTAGGGTACCGATAGTGGCCCCCGGGCCCACCTCAGGGGAGTATGCGAACCTGCAGGTGGGGCCAAAGCTTGTACCCTGCGTCAGCATGGCACGACCGGTGACTGGGGCGCAACCTTAGCACGCGCTGCATTTACTCGGCGCGCACGCGCTGTCAATCTGTCATCGGTCACATCAACTGTCATGTCTGTCGTCGCTGCTCACTTGACCCGTGGCCCCCATACTTGATGGTTTTGCCGGCCCACGCGCGAGGCGCATCGATACCGCTGCGTTGATTTAAAATTTCACCTTTTCTGTCTTCTGCAGCTGACTCAAGGAGGCGTAGTACTGGCACGAGCGGCGGTACGACTTCTCTGCACCCAGGAACTGGCACCCAAGGAGGATGACTCGTGGGCCCGGGCCCCCGTGCCAGAGACTAGGCAGTTAGTTTCGGCGGAGATGAAGAGACGCACCGCCGCGGGCGGCGGCCTGCTCCACACGCGGCGGTTCGCCTTCTTCGCACTCGGAGACCGACGCCGATGGGGCATGACCCGTGGGCCTGGGCCCCCTGTCAGAGGCTAGGCCGCTGCTTTCGGCAGAGATGAGATACGCACCGTCGCAGGCGGTGGCATGCTCCTCACGTGGCGGTTCGCCTTCTTCGCACTCGGAGACCGACGCCGATGGAGCATGACCCGTGGGCCCGGGCCCCCGTGTCAGAGGCTGGGCCGCTGGTTTCGGCGGAGATGAAGAGACGCACCGCCACGGGCGGCGGCATGCTCCTCATGCGACGGTTCGCCTTCTTCGCACTTGGAGACCGATGCCGATGGAGCATGACCCATGGGCCCAGGCCCCATGTCAGAGGCTGGGCCACTGCTTCCGGCGGAGACGAAGAGGTGCGGCGATTCGCTCCTCGCGTGGCGGTTCGCCTTCTTCGCACTTGGAGACCAGCATACCAGCTGTATGACTTGTGGGACCGGGCCCCCGTGTCATAGCTGGGTCACCCTGGTGCGCATCGGGGGAGATTTCTCGTGGCGTTTCGGGGCGCTAGCGGGAGAGTCCGCTTTAAAAAGGGGTTCACCCTGCGAGCAGCAGTTATTCTTTCGCTTCTCCCCCACTTGCTATGCCCTTTCGCCTCCGAGCACTGCATTGCACTGCCGCAGTTGCCATGGCCTTGTTAGTTCATACCGAGCGCTTCTAGACTAAGTGGGCACTCGACATGGTGCACCGCCTGCCTGGATGGAGCGTGCCAGCGTTCGGCGGAAGGATCCACACCGACGCCATCCTCCTCAGCGATCTTGCCACCGGGGAGTCCGTGCTCTTCGTCTCCTTTATGTTGGCGCTGTCGATCTCACCTTTCTTCTTGCTGTTGCTGGAGGAGCGTGGCCTCATGGGAGGTGACGCTCTTCTGCTAGTGCTCCGTTTCAAGGATGTTCATCAGCCTTGTGGAGGTGAAAAGCGAGCTGGGCTGCGGCTCCATCTTCCGCATGGACTTCATTGCCTCCTGCAGTGGCCTCGTGGCACGCCTCCATGAACTGGTTGAGCTCCGGCTCTATTTCAGCGGCCAGGCCGCTGGGCGCCGCGTGCCGCCGCATTTCCAACTCTTTGGCTTTAATGGCCCCAACGTCACCTCCAACGATGAGGGCACCTTTGTCTCGGCACATGCATCGAGGAGGCCATCGCCGCCGGCAAGCCGCCCGGAAGGTCGTACAGGACGCCATAAAGACGGTGGCCGCGCGCTTTCGGCGCGACCCTGCTGGTGCCGATTAGTTCGTACCTGTAGGAATGGAGCTAGGGTTCCGCTTGAAAGCGGATGTAATAACTTTGTTTTTGTAAGATACTTTGGAGTGCTACTTATCGAGCAGTATTAGCACTTATCTGTATGCTACTTGTCCCTATTGTGTGTGGCGTTACCGACTCCTTCCCGGTACCTGCCCCCCTGGGATGTAGGCTCGACGTGTCGAGGCTAGATACCAGCATACTTAGAATAGTTGGCAATGGCCCCCAGGAGGTTGCCTCGACTGGGACCTAGACCTGTACATAGCTTCAGCCAGGAAGCATTAGTAGCACACCCATAAGACCCACCGTCTGATATTAGCCATCCTTTGATACATGCACAGGACCTGCAGAACTTAGCCTGGGAAGCCAAGTAGTGTGTCCGGACCCCCTGGACCACGGTGCCAGATACTAGGACACCCGTCGCAGAGTGGTGGAGCGCGCAGGCTTACGATACGGGACCAGGCTAAGCGGCTACACGACTCCGCACCATCCTAGGAGACAAGTGTCCATTCTCTAGAACTGGACCCTAGATTGTCGGACCCACAGGACCATAGCTCCAAATACTAGGGTACCCGTCATAGAGTGGTGGAGTGTGCAGGCTTAGGGTACGAAACCAGGCTAAGCGGCTACACAGCCCCGGACCACCCCATGGAACGAGCTCCCGTTCTTTAGAACTGGCCCCAAGACTACCGGACCCCCTGCCTTCGTAGAGGGGTCCTAAACTACAAGCCTGGCTACTCAATTCAGATGTCATCATATCATCAGGGATGGGAACTGTATGGGTGGGTTAGATAAAAAATAATATCCAGAAACTGCAAGATAAAACTGTGGAGTAGGAGGATAAGACTATCATAAAAGCACATCTGAGGGGGTAATTCTTTTCTTTATAACCTTACATGCATGGGTGCAGACCAACAGGCCGGGTTTATGAGGGCGGACCTCACCGAGCTGGCGTACACATATGCATAACCTAATTACAAAAGAAGAAAAACTTAACCCCTCAGACGTGCTCCTATTGGGCAGAACTTACGGAGATGCTCCATGTTCTAGGTGCTGGGAAGAGGTTCTCCTTCTGTTGCGGCAAGACGAATACACCTGGGTCGGCATACTTCCCTCACCTTGAAGGGTCCTTCCCGGCTGGGGGAGAGTTTGTGGGCCCCTTCTTGGTTCGGTACTCGCCGTGGGACTAGGTCCCGACCCAGAGCTCCCTACTTGTGCACGAACCATTGGCGGTAGCGCCTGGTCGCAACGTGCTCTTCGGATCATCGTCTACTATCTGTGTTCGTTGATGGAGTCCATGTCCTCGCGCTGCAGCCGCTCCTGCACAAACTTATCAAAAGACTGGACCCATGGGGAGTCCAGAAGGTTTTCCAGGTGAAGGCAGGCTTCGACCCTGTAGACCAGGGAGTATGGGGTCCCCCTGGTGGCCCGTCTAGTTGTTGTCACCAGAGGCGGAGTCTCTGGTGAAAACATCCTTCAGGACCCCCTCGGGTGACTGATACCCGAGGTCCGGTTCTCCCGCGGCCACCTCGCCGCTGTCGACCCTATCCTTGCCAGGCCGGCGGCGAGGAGGGGAGCCATCCCCATCCCTGGAGGTTTGCTCGCGCAGCTCGCTGACGCGCTTCAAGAGCTCGATGATCTCGTGACACTCTACGACACTGTGGCGACTGTTGGGGTGTACAAGGCATGAGTCGCTGTTACCCCTCTGCGGTCGCGGGTGCTTGTTGCGCTCGCTCCAACCCCCAGTCACAACTGCTATGACCAGAGCGGCAGACGATGGCTTCTCGTGGCCGCGGTTCTTTTTCTTATTTTTGCCGTCCTGAGTGATGGCACCCGAGCCACCCATCTGGGCAGCCCCGGTCAGTGGCGTCGAGTGCCATGCACGACCCTCGGTGGCTCTAGCGCACTTGTCGGCCAGAGCGAAGAGTGTGGTGACAGTCTCCACGTCGTGCGTGGCTAACTTCTCCAACATCTTTTCATCACGTACTCCCTGGTGGAAAGCAGTGATGATGGAAGCATCTGAAATATGAGGTATGGTGCCTCGTACCTTGGTGAAGTGGGAGATGAACGTCCGGAGAGTTTCCTCGGGCTCCTGCCTCACTGCGTGGAGGTGGGCCTCCACGCCATGCTGTTGGTAAGCGCTGGCAAAGTTCACTGTGAACCACGTACACACAGAGCTCTTCCCAGGAGTAGACCGATCCTGGGGCAAGGTTCATGAGCCAAGTCTGGGCCGGCCCAGACAAGGCAACATGGAAGTATGTTGCCATCACGGTGGTGTCTCCACCTGCTGTCGTGATGGCAGTGACGTAAACCTGCAAGAATTCCGATGGATTGGGTGTACCGTCGTACTTCTTCAGCAGGTGTGGCCGGAACTTTGATGGCCAGGTCGCCACACAGAGATGGTCTGTGAGTGCGACGCAGCCCACGCCGGCCAATGGGACACCCGCTTGGATCCGAGCGCCCCTTAGAGTCTGTGGTGCGACCGCAATGAAGTCTTGGTCGAGGTTGCGACCCTCGACGTTCTGTCGGTGCTCTCGCGCCCTCTCTAGAGAGACTCGAGCATCCTCGTGGCCCTCGAAGTTTTGCCGGTGCTCCCGCATCCTCTCCAGAGAGATCCGGGCATCCCCTCCCGCACGCCTGCGGTTGAGCTCTGCCAGGAGGTCGTCGGTCTGTGCACCCCTCACCGAGGGTGAGCGCACAGACGCTGTCGCCTCATGTTGGCGCCGGGATGACCGAGACCTGGATCTGGTCGAGCCAGAATGCGCCATGCCGAGCAGCCGGTCTACATCATCCCGCCACTGCTTCATGGCCCCCGGCGAGGCCGTGGAGCTAGGAGGGTGGCACAGCAACTCTCTGGCCGCTGACAACGCCCCAGGCGCTGCCCTTGTTGGAGTCCGGGACGCCTGTGTAGGCGTGTGCTGCCATGCTGCATGCACAGCAGCAGCCCTAGACGCAGGGCGATTGGACACTCGTGGCGTGGAAGATGCAGCTTCTTCCTCCACCAGGAAGCCCTAGACGCGGTGCTCAACAATTTGCACCATCATGCTGAGCCAGAAAACAAGCAAAAACCTAATGCCAAGACCCCCTACCTGGCGCGCCAAATGGCAGAGAGGAAATCCTCGGCCGGGTGGTGGAATGCACCCGCCCTAAATCCTAAGATGGGGAGGGGGCCTAAGCGTTTTGCCTGTTAGATGGATTCAGGATGAACACGCAAGAACAAGCAAGGGTTTAGAGTGTTTTGGGCCGCCAGAGCGTAATACCCTACTCCACTGTGTGTTGTATTGCTCGTGAGCTTGAGTTGTGTCTAGGTTGTCTTGAGTCTGAATGAGAATGCCTTATAACGTAGTGTGCCCTCCCTTCTATAGTCCAAGGGAGGCATGTACAAGGGTGCTGAGTGTAACACCCCTGGTGTTACTGTTACTAAAACTTGAGCATGACATCATAAACATTGGCATTGCATATGTTTGACACACCTAGAGTGCATTTACTAGGTAAAAATTTCAAACAAGTTGTATTGTTCTGGTGTTTTGCAAATAAGACCCTGGAATAGGATACTTAACCCTAAATAGGGTTTAAAGGGGTAAAACATAACCCAAATTGAGAAAACCCAAAAGCTTTAGTGGAATAGTCATAAAATGCTCCCAAAAATGAATTTGAATCACATTTATACCCCTGAGATACCAAAAAACCCTAATTGGAACCCTGGAAAACCCTAAATCCAAACCCTAGGGGCCTATGTGCAAAAACAGTGCACATTTGGACTAAAGTGTGAAAACTACTATGTTAAAGCATATAAAATCATTTGGTTCACAAATGTGTGGATTTGTAAGCAAAATCTTGGATTTTGGACTTAATTGCAAAATGGACCTCAATTGAGTTTTATACTAAGTCTGAATTTCAGTGTTATAAGCTCAACCTTGGAGCTTATTAACTCTCAAATCAGTAAGAATTTGCCCTAGGTCACCACATCAACTTGTAGACCAAACAAAGGAGAACAACTTTGCTTAAGAGTGTAAGCATAGTTGTTGAGAAGATATTGGAGATAATTAAGCCTAAAGTCTGGCTGTCAGACTGATTAAACTCTGAACTTCAGACTTACAGTGTAACAGAGACACCTTTGGCCTAGGATTCAACCCTGATTTAGTGCTTAACTGGGTTCAATCCCTATAGTCAAAGTGTAGCTGGTTTGTAGCTCTACAATTTTGCTGCAGAGTATTGGTTGAGTTGCCATATAAATCTAAGAGAAAAATCGATCTCAAGACAGTCTGTGAGACCGACTGAATGCCGTTTGGCCATTGTACAGTAGAAAATATCAGAAGATGCAGTATATCTCGCCGACGACGACCACCATGCATGGATTCGCGTTTTTGGTCGCCGTGATTCGTGCTGACTGAGTGGATAGCACTTGGGATCAAGCAAGGGTCCCCACCATGGATAACTCCGGCCATAAACAAATCCGGCCACCGTACTGCACACGCCGCAGTGGAAGTCGATAGGCTCACCAGTGAACCGCCGCCTTCCGGCCATGTGCCACATACCTAAGCCTCCACCGCATCACCGTGAACCCTTGTGCCTCTCCGTGGCTCGTTGGAGTGACTGCCACGGTATGCCACGGATTCACGTGCGCCAGTGCTCTTCTTCTTCCTCTGGCCGCCGCGCGTCACCGCTAAAATTCCCGGCCACCGCTCTTGCTCCCTATAAATTGAGACCCCCGCCAGCCCCGCAAGGTCATCACCCACCCAGCCACCGGAAATCGCTAGCAATCGTTCGTCAGAGAGCTTGGATTTTAGTCTTTCCCCAAATCAAGTTTACGCCACCGCAGAACCGAGCTCGTCACGGCCAGCATGAACCAGGTCAGTTCTTACCGACTGCTCCCTTGTTTGAGTGCTCTCATGTACCCGTGATGCCCATCGACCCACTCAATTGCGCTGGGTAGCCTTAGATCACCAGGAACGCACTCATCTGTCCGTAACATCCTCGGTCACCGTGGCCAGAGAAAACCATGTGGTCATTGATGAAATTAGGTTAGGAGAATGGTTCGGGGAGGGTCCAATTCGGTGTTAGCCGCTCGGGGACCCCAGTCGTTGCCCCATTCGGCCGGTCCAGGAGCTCACCGGAGCTCGGCCGCGCTCGTCGTCGTCGAGGACTTCGACGTGGAAGGAAATAGAAACCTAGGGTCCTTTCTGCAATCTGTCAGTGACGCGAAGAAATAGTAACCGAGCTTGTTCCCAGTTAGCCAAAAACCAGAGGCTCTTTTCGCAAAACAATCAGCGCGAAGAAATAGTAACCGAGCTCGTTCCCAGTTAGCCAAAAACCGAGCTCGTTCCAAGGGAGGCATGTACAAGTTGTAGAAAATGGTAGAAAAATCCTAAAAATGTCAAACTAATTTTCCTAGGTTCCTTATTTTTCATAATATTTATAAAAATAGTTGTATGATTTTTAGGACAAATAGAGAATTTTGAGTTATTTAAAATAGCATAAAACTCTGTTTCTGGATTTTTAGAAAATAGATAATAAGTCCACAATTGTCCAAACTTTTTATATGAGCTCTACACATTATTTAGAAGCCTTGGGTAGAGTTTGGTTTGATTTGGACATTGTTTGATAACTAGAACCAAAAACCCCCACCCCTGCCCTTTGAACTCCTTTACTGACTCCGAAAACCCTAAGTTCTCGGAGTTCCGTGAAGGAAAGTTGTATTCAAGACCTTAGATAATAAATTCTTATTATCTTTGCACTCTCATGAGCATTACATGGCATTCATTCTTATATACATATATATGGGTATCTTTAGAAAACAAAGAAGAAATCAAAGTAACTGAAGAGAAGACATCATCACCACCTTCGGAATCTCAGGCTGGAAACTGTTTCTACCTTGATATCTGCGGGTCTGAGCCTGACTCACCCATCAACGAAGGCAAGCCCCGGTGCATTTGCCACCTTCCTTGATGTTTTTAAAATCTTTCTCACTTGATTGATGCATTAGGTGATAGGAGTTGAATGCTTAAACAATTCCTGCATTTCCTCCCTTGAACTTGATTACCTTCCTTGAAACCCTGTTTTTACAAAAGGTTTTACTATGTTTAGTATTGCTCTAGCAAAATAAAAGGTTTTGTTTTACAAAAGATGATTGGCAAAGTGGGAAGGATGTTTTTGAAAATAAAACTCGATGGTGGATCCATCATGGCCGTGATGGGTTCAACATCGGAAAAGATGTACCTCTGCCAGGTACCAAGTTTTGGGTTTTAAATGATTAAGCTGAGACCGGGCGGGTGACTTGGACGAGAAGAGAGTCTCGGTGTAGTGTCTCCGTCTGAGTCGATTAAGGACCGTGTCGATGTAGGCTTGATGACCGAGGACCCTTTAAGTGGTCACATGCCTCGTCATGGGTAAGCCTTGCCTCGGGCAGACTAAGGCCAGAATAAGATAACACGGAATGGGCGTGGAGCGGTGGTGGGAGTAGCGTGTACCCTCCGTGGCAAGAGGCTGGACGGTGGTGTATCTGTGCTCTCGGTTCGCGTGAACCTGATCTAGTCTTAAGAACCCCGGTGGTGGGTTGACATATGCAAGGGTTAAGTGCTACATATGTCGTGTGATTGGAGATCCTCAGCTGAGTATAATCAATTCGGATCGCTGTACCTTCGCGGTCATGAATACTTGGTCACTGCCATATACGTAGAATTCCAGTAAAGATAAAGGACTTGTTAAGAAAATTGGCTAGTGCAGGTGAAGTGATTGAACTAGGGTAGAAAGAACTCTAGATACAGGTAATTTTAACTAACCTGAAAATAAAACTGGATTTTTAAGGATCCACTTTAGTAAGCATTTATGCAAAACAGAGTCTTTTGATCTTCGAGATACCTTACCTTGACTCCCTTATAACCAGCATACCCTTGAGAGTCTTTTCTTTAGTCGGGTAAGACTTGCTGAGTAATTCCATACTCAGGGTTTTATTCCCTATTGTTTTTAGGTGAGGAAGCAGCAAATTTTTGTTGCTTTTGTACCAAGGTGGTGCCAAATGAAGAAAAGCAAGAATGAAGCTGCGGGAGGAACTAGTCCTCCATAAAAACTTTTATGTAAGAACTTATCGGGAGGAGTTTTTACCTCCCTTGGTATTGTAATATTAAGTATTCTGCACTCGTGTTTATATGCTGGTCTGTAATAACTAACTTTATATTACTTTCAAATAAATGTAAGTTATGTAATCGCTTCCGCATTGCTGTATCTCCGATGTTCTGTAATGTCTGCGTGACGGGTGAAACGCTCTTGGGAAAGGTAAGAAAAGCAGATACCGAACTTTTCAAGTAATTCAGGGGCATCTACAGGGTTGTCTGAGGTCCGTTTGGACAAGGACAACTGTAGGTGGGCCTAATAACTTGGGAGGTTCCGTCACAGCTGGTATCGGAGCGAAGCCCTTCTCTACAGATATTATGAGGCATCTTCAAAAGGATTTTGTACAGACTTATCTAGAAAAAGATTTCTTCCATTCTTACCCCTTATATCTGAAGAATCTATATGAAAGACCAGATAGGAGGAGTGCAATGTATAGAAGGTATGAGTCAACTAAGGTTGGTTCTGTAATTATACATGCATCATGCTAAGAACCATACTAATAAAATTTCCCCTTAGAGAAATGCCGCCGCGCACAAGGAAAAACGCGCGCAAGTCAACTGGCCCGATTGGTGTACCCCGTCATCAACTCGCTCCCAGACATGACGATAGTAGTAGCGGGAGTAATGATCCAATTGGGGATCTTGAAGCCCAAGTAAATCAGCTTCAAGCGGAGCTTCAACGCAGGACAAACATATGGGTCGTGGATGGCGACAGAATAAATGAGTTAAGAAGCCACATCCGCCGCCTACAGGATCAGCTCGCTGATCGAGACTTAGCGCTTGACTGGGCGGTTCAGTCTCGTTCGCTCGCCTGGGCTAAGGAAGCAAAGGCGTGAGCCCGAGTCGAAGAACTAAGCTCAGCTATTGATAATCTGCAGGCATATTGCAATACCCTACATGAAGAAGTTCATGTACTGTATTCGCAATTGCACCCTAGTGTACCTGAAGATCCTGTCAGGGTAGAAGCCAGACCTTCTCACGAAGTGGGAGAAGCTTATGGTGGTGAACTGGACCTTTTTAGGCCTCCTCCCTCCATGAAGTTGGTCGACGAATGGTCTCCCACGCCCGACAGTGAAGCAACTAAGAGTGATAGGAAACAGGAATAGTAGAGTTGTAAAATTAGTAGTGTTATTGTATAATGGGTATTGTACTCCTGTTGTATAAAATAGAGTCTGTATCATTACTCTTGTTAATGTAAATTGGATGGTTTTTCTTTGGCATATTATATTTGTTTTCAAATGTTTTTGCCACAGATGCCGTCCAAGACCCGATCGCAGGATGCAGCCGGAACCTCCAGTGGGAGGGAGTCCACCCCAAATCCACCTCCTGTCCCTCCCACACTTGCCGAGGCGATTGCCGCCTTGGTAAATGCAACCGCGGACAATACCCGTTTCCTACGGGAAATGGCGGGTCAGCAATTTCAGCAGCAAGGCGGACGGGGTTATCCGCAGGGACCCCGTGAGACATCCTATTTAGACTTCTCCGAAACGCGTCCACCGCTGTTTGTTAAAGCCGAAGACCCGTTAGAGGCAGATGGATGGATTCGTGTTATCGAGCAAAAGTTTGGACTTCTGCGATGTTCTGAAACCCAGAAGCCCTTATTCGTAGCCCAGCAACTGCGCGGCCCTGCCAGCACTTGGTGGGGAAATTTCATGGCTGTTCAACCGGCCAATCATCAGATAACATGGGAAGAATTTAAGTTGGCCTTCCGCGAACATTATATACCAGAAGGTGTCCTTCACATGAAACAAGAAGAATTTATGAAGCTGAAGCAAGGAGGGGATACTGTTAATCAGTATCTCAATAAATTCAATCATTTGTCGCAGTATGCAATCGATCAAGTGAACACCGATCTGAAGAAGAAGAATTGTTTCATGCGAGGACTGAATGAAAGGATGCAAAGAAAAATGGCTACTTGCATTGACCTGACCTATGGAAGGGCTGTTAGCACAGCGCTGGCAGTCGAATCTAAATATGCAAGTTCTGGAAAGATCAAGGGGAGTGGAGGAAACAGGCCTACTCAGGGCCCTGAAAAGAGGCAACGGTTTATTATCCGGCCTGCTAATCAGGGCCGTTCTTCAGCACGTCCACCCTCCTTCCCGTTTAAGCAGCCAGTATTCATCCGTCCCAACACTACCCCTACAACAACAAGTCAGCCGGGTGCCCCTGGCACTCGATTCCCTGCTCTTCCCAGTTCATCGACTGGATGTTTCAATTGTGGAAAATCTGGGCATTTTATCAAGGATTGCCCTTATCCGAAGCAAAACAAGTTAAACAATTCACAAGGATCTGGGAATTCATCTCAAGCCAAGGGAAATACTATGGGCAAAAATACAAAGAAGATGGGACGCATATATTATATGCAAGTGGCCACTACGCCGGATGGTGAACGGGTCATGATGGGTACGTTCCTTGTGGCCAATCATCCCGCAATTATTCTCTTTGATTCTGGTGCTTCCCATACATTCATCAACAAGAAATTTGTGGAGCAACATTGCATTTCATACCATGAATCAAAAGAGGGGTTTAAAATTCAGTCACCTGGGGGACAAATCTTTACTAGAGAAGTGGCCTATCAAGTGCCCGTAACATTGGCCGGACGGGACTTTTCTACTAATATGATAGTTCTGAATGGCCAAGACATAGATGTGATTTTGGGCATGAATTGGCTGGCCCGACATAAAGCAATCCTCAACACTGGTCAGAGAACCATCAGGTTGAGTCATAATCAAGAAGAAATTCTTTTGTCTATCCCCATTCCAGCCAAAATTACTGGCAGAGTTTATGAAGCCATTATACCGGAAGTCAAGGATATTCCGGTGGTATGCGAGTTCCCAGATGTCTTTCCGGAGGATTTGCCTGGATTGCCACCCGAGAGAGATGTAGAGTTTGTAATTGAATTGAAGCCCGGTACGACTCCCATTTCTCGAAGATCGTACCGTATGCCTCCAAATGAGCTGGCGGAACTGAAGATTCAGTTACAAGATCTACTATCAAAAGGATTCATCCGACCAAGCTTGTCACCATGGGGTTGTCCGGCCATATTCGTCAAGAAGAAGGATCAAACTTTACGGATGTGTGTGGATTATCGACCCCTGAATGAGGTCACTATCAAGAACAAGTACCCTCTTCTGCGGATTGACATTTTATTTGATCAACGGACCGGGGCGAGGGTATTCTCCAGGATTGATCTCAGATCGGGCTATCATCAGATTCGTATTCGGCCCGAGGATATACCAAAGACCGCATTCACTATGCGGTATGGGTTATTCGAGTACCTGGTAATGTCTTTCGGACTGACAAATGCTCCTGCCCACTTCACTTATTTGATGAACTCGGTATTCATGCCCGAGTTGGACAAGTTTGTGGTGGTCTTCATTGACGATATTCTAATTTATTCCAAGAATGAAGAGGAGCATGCTCAACACTTACGGACTGTGTTAACGCGCTTGAGAGAACATCAATTATATGCCAAGTTCAGTAAGTGCGCATTTTGGCTGGAAGAAATTCAATTTCTGGGACATGTTCTATCTGCCAGGGGGATTGCGGTAGATCCCAGCAAAGTCAAGGACATTTTGGAGTGGAAACCCCCAACCACCGTTCACCAAGTCCGAAGTTTCCTTGGACTGGCTGGTTATTACCGTCGATTTATACCAGATTTTTCTAAACTTGTGAAGCCAATCACAAGTCTATTGAAGAATGATACTAAATTCAATTGGTCTTCCAACTGTAATGAAGCTTTTGAGAAATTGAAGATATTATTAACCACTGCTCCGGTATTGGCTCAACCAGATATTAACAAGCCATTTGATGTGTATTATGACGCATCTGGCAGTGGTCTCGGCTGTGTATTAATGCAAGTGGGCCGAGTAATTGCGTATGCTTCAAGGCAGTTACGCCGACATGAGGGGCATTATCCTACTCATGATCTGGAGCTAGCTGCAGTGGTTCATGCTCTGAAGATATGACGTCATTATCTACTGGGAAATGTCTGTCATATTTACACAGACCACAAAAGTTTGAAATATATCTTTACCCAGTCTGAACTCAACATGAGACAAAGGAGATGGCTTGAGCTTATTAAAGATTATGAACTGGAGATCCATTATCACCCAGGCAAGGCTAATGTAGTGGCAGATGCACTCAGTCGCAAGGCCTCCTGCCATTGTCTAACTATGAGGACTCCTGACATTACGTTGTGCCAGGAGATGGAGAATTTAAACCTGGGTATAATTCAACATGGGACTTCAAATCACTTGAAGCTTGAGTCAGTCATCCTGCAAAGGATAATCGACGCACAAAAGAATGATGAAGGCATAAAACATATTCGTGAAAGGATTGAAGCCGGCAAAGCCAATTGCTTCCGAAAATATGATCAAGGGGTTGTATGGTTCAACAACCGCATAGTTGTGCCGAAAAATAAAGAAGTCCGCCTGCAAATTCTTAATGAGGCACATCTTAGTCGCTATTCTATTCATCCCGGAAGCACTAAGATGTATCAAGATCTAAAACAACATTATTGGTGGACAAAGATGAAGATTGAGATTGCACGCTATGTAGCTAAATGTGACATTTGCAGACGTGTCAAGGCCATACACCTAAAAGCTGCCGGTCCATTATAGTCTCTACCAATACCAACATGGAAATGGGAAGACATAAGTATGGACTTTATTGTGGGATTGCCCAGGACCACAAAGGGGTATGACTCTATTTGGGTTATCATTGATCGACTTACCAAGATCGCCCACTTCCTCCCGGTCAAAGTAAAATATCCTGTCATCACCTATGCAGAATTATACATTGCTCATATTTTCAGTTTGCACGGTGTTCCGAAGACTATAGTGTCGGATCGTGGACCTCAATTCGTATCCAAATTCTGGGAAGAACTTCATAAATCCCTAGGTACTAAATTGCTCCATAGTTCGGCCTATCATCCTCAAACAAGTGGGCAGACTGAGAGGGTTAATCAAATACTCAAAGATATGCTACAGGCATGTGTGCTGGACTTCTCACAGAAATGGGATGAATGTTTACCGTTAGCGGAATTCTCATATAATAATAGCTATCAAGAAAGCATCAAGATGGCACCCTTTGAAGCTTTATATGGACGACGATGTCGAACTCCGCTAAGTTGGTCTAAACCAGGTGAAAGGTACTTCTTCATGCCTGACCTGGTAAAAGAAACTGAAGAAAAGGTTCAGAAAATAATTCGTAATTTGAAGAAAGCTCAAACCCGTCAAAAGAGTTATGCAGACCGGCGACGACAACCCTTATACTTTCTAGTAGGAGATTATGTCTACTTGAAAGTTTCTCCAATGAAGGGTATGTCGCGTTTCGGGGTTAAAGGAAAGCTTGCACCCCGGTACATTGGTCCTTTCCCTATACTTGAGCAATGTGGACCAGTGGCGTACCGACTTCAACTGCCCGAAACACTGTCTGCTGTACATAATGTGTTCCACGTGTCTCAATTGAAGAAATGTCTTTGGGTTCCAGATCGAACAATTGAAGTGACAGATGTTGTCCTTGAGCCGAACTTGACATATTCTGAGCACCCTATTCGAGTTTTGGATCAAAAGGATAGGATTACCCGAAGAAAAACTCTCAAGTTTTACAAGATACAGTGGAACCAACATTCCGAAGATGAGGCTACTTGGGAAACTCAAGACTTCTTAGATAAGAATTTCCCAGGCTTTTTAGCCTCTTGTAATTTGTAAAGTATACAACATTGTTGTAATAAAGGAGTGAGCCCCAAACCCACCCCTGCCTTGTACCAAAACTCAGGAAATAAAATGTGAAGCATTTCCTTTTCCATTACTTACCCTAGGACTTTTAATCTCGGGACGAGATTCTTTTATGGGGGGAAGGATGTAACACCCCTGGTGTTACTATTACTAAAACTTGAGCATGACATCATAAACATTGGCATTGCATATGTTTGACACACCTAGAGTGCATTTACTAGGTAAAAATTTCAAACAAGTAGTATTGTTCTGGTGTTTTGCAAATAAGACCCTAGAATATGATACTTAACCCTAAATAGGGTTTAAAGGGGTAAAACATAACCCAAATTGAGAAAACCCAAAAGCTTTAGTGGAATAGTCATAAAATGCTCCCAAAAATGCATTTGAATCACATTTATACCCCTGAGATACCAAAAACCCTAATTGGAACCCTGGAAAACCCTAAATCCAAACCCTAGGGGCCTATGTGCAAAAACAGTGCACATTTGGACTAAAGTGTGAAAACTACTATGTTAAAGCATATAAAATCATTTGGTTCACAAATGTGTGGATTTGTAAGCAAAATCTTGGATTTTGGACTTAATTGCAAAATGGACCTCAATTGAGTTTTATACTAAATGTGAATTTCAGTGTTATAAGCTCAACCTTGGAGCTTATTAACTCTCAAATCAGTAAGAATTTGCCCTAGGTCACCACATAAAACTTGTAGACCAAACAAAGGAGAACAACTTTGCTTAAGAGTGTAAGCATAGTTGTTGAGAAGATATTGGAGATAATTAAGCCTACAGTCTGGCTGTCAGACTGATTAAACTCTGAACTTCAGACTTACAGTGTAACAGAGACATCTTTGGCCTAGGATTCAACCCTGATTTAGTTCTTAACTGGGTTCAATCCCTATAGTCAAAGTGTAGCTAGTTTGTAGCTCTACAATTTTGCTGCAGAGCATTGGTTGAGTTGCCATATGAATCTAAGAGAAAAATCGATCTCAAGACTGTCTGTCAGACCGACTGAATGCCGTTTGGCCATTATACAGTAGCAAAATATCAGAAGATGTAGTATATCTCGCCGCCGACGACCACCGTGCACGGATTCGCGTTTTTGGTCGCTGTGATTCGTGCTGACCGAGTGGTTAGCACTTGGGATCAAGCAAGGGTCCCCACCATGGATAACTCCGACCATAAACAAATCCGGCCACCGTACTGCACATGCCGCAGTGGAAGTCGATAGGCTCGCCGGTGAACCGCCGCCTTCCGGCCATGTGCCACGTACCTAAGCCTCCACCGCATCACCGTGAACCCTTGTGCCTCTCCGTGGCTCGTTGGAGTGACTGCCAGGGTAGATGCCACGGATTCACGCGCGCCAGTGCTCTTCTTCTTCTTCCTCTAGCCACCGCGCATCACCGCTAAAATTCCTGGCCGCCGCTCTTGCTCCCTATAAATTGAGCCCCCCGCCAGCCCCGCAAGGTCATCACCCACCCAGCCACCGGAAATCGCTAGCAATCGTTCGTCAGAGAGCTTGAATTTTAGTCTTTCCCCAAATCAAGTTTCCGCCACCGCAGAACCGAGCTCGTCGCGACCAGCGTGAACCAGGTCAGTTCTTACCGACTGCTCCCTCGTTTGAGTGCTCTCATGTACCCGTGATGCCCATCGACCCACTCAATTGCGCTGGGTAGCCTTAGATCACCGGGAACGCACTCATCTGTCCGCAACGTCCTCGGTCACCGTGGCCTGAGAAAACCATGTGGTCATTTATGAAATTAGGTTAGGGGAATGGTTCGGGGAGGGTCCAATTCGGTGTTAGCCGCTCGGGGACCCCAGTCGTTGCCCCATTCGGCCGGTCCAGGAGCTCACCGAAGCTCGGCCGCGCTCGTCGTCGTCGAGGACTTCGACGTGGAAGGAAATAGAAACCTAGGGTCCTTTCTGCAATCTGTCAGTGACGCGAAGAAATAGTAACCGAGCTCGTTCCCAGTTAGCCAAAAACCCGAGGCTCTTTTCGCAAAACAGTCAGCGCACGCGCGTGGGCGCGGGCGCATTTTCCCCTGGACTTGGGCCGCCTGGGCTAGAATCGGCCCAGTACTGTTCCAGTTTTTCCTTTTTCTTTTTCAGTAGAACTTTGAAAAGTTGTAGAAAATGGTAGAAAAATCCTAAAAATGTCAAACTAATTTTCCTAGGTTCCTTATTTTTCATAATATTTAATAAAAAATAGTTGTATGATTTTTAGGACAAATAGAGAATTTTGAGTTATTTAAAATAGCCTAAAACTCTATTTCTAGATTTTTAGAAAATAGATAATAAGTCCAAAAATGTCCAAACTTTTTATATGAGCTCTACACATTATTTAGAAGCCTTGGGTAGAGTTTGGTTTGATTTGGACCTTGTTTGATAACTAGAACCCAAAACCCCCACCCCTGCCCTTTGAACTCCTTTACTGACTCCGAAAACCCTAAGTTCTCGGAGTTCCGTGAAGGAAAGTTGTATTCAAGACCTTAGATAATAAATTCTTATTATCTTTGCACTCTCATGAGCATTACATGGCATTCATTCTTATGTACATATATATGGGTATCTTTAGAAAACGAAGAAGAAATCGAAGTAACTGAAGAGAAGACATCATCACCACCTTCGGAATCTCAGGCAGGAAACTGTTTCTACCTTGATATCTGCGGGTCCGAGCCCGAATCACCCATCAACGAAGGCAAGCCCTGGTGCATTTGCCACCTTCCTTGATGTTTTTAAAATCTTTCTCACTTGATTGATGCATTAGGTGATAGGAGTTGAATGCTTAAACAATTCCTGCATTTCCTCCCTTGAACTTGATTACCTTCCTTGAAACCCTGTTTTTACAAAAGGTTTTACTATGCTTAGTATTGCTCTAGCAAAACAAAAGGTTTTGTTTTACAAAAGATGATTGGCAAAGTGGGAAGGATGTTTTTGAAAATAAAACTTGATGGTGGATCCATCATGGTCGTGATGGGTTCAACATCGGAAAAGATATACCTCTGCCAGGTACCAAGTTTTGGGTTTTAAATAATTAAGCTGAGACCGGGCGGGTGACTTGCACGAGAAGAGAGTCTCGGTGTAGTGTCTCCATCTGAGTCGATTAAGGACCGTGTTGATGTAGGCTTGATGACCGAGGACCCTTTAACTGGTCACATGCCTCGTCATGGGTAAGCCTTGCCTCGGGCAGACTAAGGCCAGAATAAGATAACACGGAATGGGCGTGGAGCGGTGGCGGGAGTAGCGTGTATCCTCCGTGGCAAGAGGCTGGACGGTGGTGTATCTGTGCTCTCGGTTCGCGTGAACCTGATCTGGTCTTAAGAACCCCGGTGGCGGGTTGACATATGCAAGGGTTAAGTGCTACATATGTCGTGTGATTGGAGATCCTCAGCTGAGTATAATCAATTCAGATCACCGTACCTTCGCGGTCATGAAGACTTGGTCACTACCCTATACGTAGAATTCCAGTAAAGATAAAGGACTTGTTAAGAAAATTGGCTAGTGCAGGTGAAGTGATTGAACTAGGGTAGAAAGAACTCTAGATACAGGTAATTTTAACTAACCTGAAAATAAAACTGGATTTTTAAGGATCCACTTTAGTAAGCATTTATGCAAAACAAAGTCTTTTGATCTTCGAGATACCTTACCTTGACTCCCTTATAACCAGCATACCCTTGAGAGTCTTTTCTTTAGTCAGGTAAGACTTGCTGAGTAATTCCATACTCAGGGTTTTATTCCCTATTGTTTTTAGGTGAGGAAGCAGCAAATTTTTGTTGCTTTTGTACCAAGGTGGTGCCAAATGAAGAAAAGCAAGAATGAAGCTGCGGGAGGAACTAGTCCTCCATAAAAACTTTTATGTAAGAACTTATCAGGAGGAGTTTTTACCTCCCTTGGTATTGTAATAATAAGTATTCTGCACTCGTGTTTATATGCTGGTCTGTAATAACTAACTTTATCTTACTTTCAAATAAATGTAAGTTATGTAATCGCTTCCGCATTGCTGTATCTCCGATGTTCTGTAATGTCTGCGTGACGGGTGAAACGCTCTTGGGAAAGGTAAGAAAAGCAGATACTGAACTTTTCAAGTAATTCAGGGGCATCTATAGGGTTGTCTGAGGTCCGTTGGACAAGGACAACTGTAGGTGGGCCTAATAACTTTGGAGGTTTCGTCACACTGAGCCCTGACATGTGGGCCCAGGAACATAACAGATGTAATACTTGGAGCAACTAATGCTAGTCGCTAGTGCAATCTTCCTGCGTCCTGGTTTCCGCGGTCTGCGTAGCATTGGCGTGCAGTGGAAGCTTCCCTGGCAACGTACGAGTGATGATGAACACACTGCACGCGGCAGCATGGGCGTATCGCCTGCCATCAGAATGGACAGGCATGCCGCCTGCCAGCGACATGGATAGGTCTCATTAAATGCTGAGGCGGCACATCGCTTGTCAGGTGGCGCGCCTTATCCGCAATAAATGCAGGGGCCACACAAATCGGAGGCCTTACGTCAGGCTCTGCCCGCTGGCTTACGTCACGCGCGGTAGGCCACGTGGCAGCATCGGGTCTCCGCCTGGGCGGGGAGCGGTAGCGTTATGTGGACAGGTCCGCACCAGGCTGGGCCTGGACACGTGTCGGCACTGGACCCCTGCCTGAGCAAGGCCTAGGTATTCTCTGCCCTAGAGTCTCGGGACCCGGTTGTGGGTAGTCCGGACCCCACACAGAGGGGTCCGGGACCCGTCCCGGGGGTCCGGGTTGCACTCGTGGGGGTTCTGGACCTTGCCCGGAGGTCCGACCTATATGTGCAGGGGTCCGACACTTTCCCATGGGGGTCCAGACCCACTGTCGCCATCTTAGAGTATATCGTCTTCCCTGGCCACGTGGCGACCCCGGAGCCATCCACGTGGAGGAGTCGGGTGCTGTTCACCACGCGACTAGAGATAGCCGCGTGGGCACCACGTTTTCATGCTGTAGTAAGGGGTACCCCTGTTTCAGGGTACCGACAGGGACATTGTTGAGTTTGGAGCGCAGGTACCTAATGTGGGGGACGAAGGCTACGACTCGAACGAGGTCGCCTAAATTAGGCACTTTAACTCCCAAGCCACAATTAAACTCCTCGCCTCCTTGTGTCGAGAGGAGTATAATAAGGTGCAAGGGTTAAAGAGTGCCAAAGAAATTTGGGATATGCTCAAGACGGCACACGAAAGGGACAAGGTGACCAAGATCACCAAGCGCGAGACGATCAAGGGAGAACTCGGTAGATTCGTCCTCAACAAGGGAGAGGAGCCACAAGCAATGTACAACTAGCTCAGGACCTTGGTCGACCAAGTGCCCAACCTCGGGAGCACCAAGTGGGATGACCATGAAATGGTCAAGGTTATTCTTAGATCACTTGTTTTTCGTAATCCCACTCAAGTGCAACTAATTCGTGTAGACCCTAGATATAAACAGATGTCTCCCGAGGAGGTAATTGGCAAGTTTGTGAGCTTTGAACTTATGATCAAAGACTCCAAACATATTGTCAACTTGGAGCAAGGCGCCACCTCTACACCCAAGGTGCAACCCGTCGTATTCAAAGGGACAGAAGAGAAGAAAGAGGAGTCTACATCAAGTAGACTTTCCATCGATGCCTCCAAGCTCGACAACAAGGAAAATGGTGCTCATCATCAAGAGCTTCCACCAAATCCTCAAGCATAGGAGGGGAAGGACTACAGACCCCGCTCCAAAAGGGTGTGCTACAAATGTGGTAAGCCCGATCATTTTATTGCTAAATGTCCAATGTCTAGTGATAGTGACAGGGGCGAAGACAAGAAGGGGAAGAAGAAGGAAAAGAAGAGGTACTACAAGAAGAAAGGCGGCGATGCCCACGTATGTCGGGAATGGGACTCCGACTAGAGCTCCACTGACTCCTCCTTCGACGAGGACGTCGCCAACATCGCCATCAACAAGGGTCTCCTCTTCCCCAACGTCGGCCACAAGTGTTTCATGGCGAAGGATGGCAAGAAAAAGAAGGTACAATCTAGAGCCACCCCCAAATATACAACATCTAGCGATGAGGGTAGCACTAGTGAAGATGAAGATGATTTGCTTACTCTTTTTGCCGACCTCAACATGAAACAAAAGGAAAAATTAAATGAATTAATAGAAGCTATTCATGAGAAGGATGATCTCTTGGAAAGCCAAGAGTACTTCCTTATTAAAGAAAACAAAAAACATGTTAAGGTAAAAAATGCTTATGCTCAGGAAGTAGAAAAATGTGAAAACTTGACTAAGGAGCTTAACATTTGCCATGATTCTATTTCTAACCTTAGGAATGAAAATGCTAGCTTAATTTCTAAGATTGAAAAGTTAAATGTTTGTAATGATTCAATTTTCAGTCTTAGAAATGAAAATGCTAGTTTGGTTTCTAAAATTAAAGAATTGAATGTTTGCAATGATTCAATTTCCTGTCTTAGAAATGAAAATGCCATGCTAAAATCTAAGATAGATGAATTAAATGTTTGTAAACCCTCTACATCTACTGTCGAGCATGTTTCAATTTGCACTAGATGTAGAGATATTAATGTTGATGCTATAAATGATCACGTTGCTCTAATTAAACAACAAAATGATCATATAGCTCAATTAACTGCTAAAATTAATGACATGAAATTGAAAAAGAAAAGTTTAAATTTGCTAGAAGCATGCTCTATAATGGAAGACGCCCTGACATTAAGGATGGCATTGGTTTCCAACAGGGAAGCAATGTCAAGCTTAATGCCCCTAAAAGATTGTCTAATTTTGTAAAGAGCAAAGCTCCCATGGTTTAGGACAATGAGGGCTATATTTTATATCCTGCTATATATCTTGAGCACAAGATTAGTAGAATTCATGCTAGGAAACCTCATAATGTTTCTCACCATGATTTTATGTATAAAAATGAGGCTTCTAGCTCTAGGCATTCTACACATGTTAAAATGCCTAAAAATAAAACTCCTGCTGCATCAAATGAGCATATTGTTTCATTTAAGACTTTTGATGCTTCATATGTGCTTACTAACAAATCAGGCAAAGTAGTTGCTAAATATGTTGGGGGCAAACACAATAGCTCCAAAACTTGTGTTTGGGTACCCAGGGTGCTTGTTTCTAATGTGAAAGGACCCAAGACCGTTTGGGTACCTAAGAACAAGGCCTAAATTGTTTTGCAGGCTTATGCATCTGGGGGTTCAAGTTGGATAATTAATAGCGGATGCACAAACCACATGACAGGGGAGAAAAGAATGTTCTCCTCCTATGAGAAAAACGAAGATCCCCAAAGAGCTATCACATTTGGGGATGGAAATCAAGGTTTGGGCAAAGGACTTGGTAAAATTGCTATATCACCTGACCATTCTATTTCCAATGTTTTTCTTGTAGATTCTCTAGATTACAATTTGCTTTCTATTTCTCAATTATGCAAAATGGGCTACAACTGTCTTTTTACAGATGTAGGTGTTACTGTCTTTAGAAGAAGTGATGATTCAATAGCATTTAAGGGAGTGTTAGAGGGTCAGCTATATTTTGTTGATTTTGATGAGAACACAGCTGAACTCAACACTTGTTTAATTGCTAAGACTAATATGGGTTGGCTCTGGCATCACCGACTAGCCTATGTTGGAATGAAGAATCTTCACAAGCTTCTAAAGGGAGAACACATTTTGGGACTAACAAATGTTCATTTTGAGAAAGACAGGGTTTGTAGCGTATGTCAAGCAGGAAAGCAAGTTGGCGCTCATCATCCACACAAGAACATCATGATGACCGATAGGTCGCTCGAGCTACTCCACATGGATTTATTCGGCCCGAACGCTTACATAAGCATCGGCGGGAGTAAGTACTATCTTGTTATTGTGGATGATTATTCTCGCTTCACTTGGGTGTTCTTTTTGCAGGAAAAATCACAACCCCAAGAGACCTTAAAGGGATTCTTGAGACGGGCTCAAAATGAGTTCGGATTAAGGATCAAGAAAATAAGAAGCGATAATAGGACGGAGTTCAAGAACTCTCAAATCGAAGGCTTTCTTGAGGATGAAGGCAACAAGCATGAGTTCTCTTCTCCCTACACACCTCAACAAAATGGTGTAGTGGAGAGGAAGAATAGAACTCTACTGGATATGTCAAGGACCATGCTTGATGAGTACAAGACTCCGGACCGGTTTTGGGCTGAGGCGATTAACATCGCCTGCTACTCCATCAACCGGCTCTACCTTCACCGAATCCTCAAGAAGACATCATATGAACTCCTCACCGGTAAAAAGCCCAATGTTTCATATTTTAGAGTCTTTGGTAGAAAATGTTTTATTCTTGTTAAAAGAGGTAGAAAATCCAAATTTGCTCCTAAGGCAGTAGAAGGCTTTTTACTAGGATATGACTCAAACACAAGGGCATATAGAGTCTTCAACAAATCCATTGGATTAGTTGAGGTTTCTTGTGACATTGTGTTTGATGAGACTAATGGCTCCCAAGTGGAGCAAGTTGATCTTGATGAATTAGATGATGAAGAGGCTCCGTGCGTCGCGCTAAGGAACATGTCCATTGGGGATGTGTGTCCTAAGGAATCCGAAGAGCCTACACAAGCACAAGATCAACCATCATCTTCCAATCAAGCATCTCCACCAACTCAAGATGAGGATCAGGCTCAAGACAATGAAGATGAAGATCAAGAGGATGAGCCACCTCAAGAGGAGGACAAGGATCAAGGGGGAAATGAAGTTGATAAAGACAAGGAAGATGATCAAGAAATACAGGGACAAAGACCGCCACACCCAAGAGTCCACCAAGCAATTCAACGAGATCACCCCATCAACTCCATCCCTAGTGACATTCATTAGGGGCTAACCACTAGATCTTGAGTTGCACATTTCTATGAACATTACTCTTTTGTGTCCTCTATTGAGCCATATAGGGTGGAGGATGCACTAAGAGATTCGGATTGGGTGCTGGCTATGCAAGAGGCGCTCAACAACTTGTGGCCAAAATGTTGTAGGTATCAAGTGGGTATTCCGCAACAAGCAAGATGAGCATGGTGTAGTGACAAGGAACAAAGCCCGACTTGTGGCCAAAGGTTATTCACAAGTCAAAGGTTTGGACTTTGGTGAAACTTATGCACCCGTAGCTAGGCTTGAGTCAATTCGTATATTACTTGCCTATGCTACTTACCATGGCTTTAAGCTTTATCAAATGGACGTGAAAAGTGCCTTCCTCAATGGACCAATCTAGGAAGAGGTCTATGTTGAGCAACCTCCCGGCTTTGAAGATAGTGAGTACCCTAACCATGTGTATAAACTCTCAAAGGCGCTTTATGGGCTCAAGCAAGCCCCAAGAGCATGGTATGAATGCCTGCGAGATTTCCTTATCACTAATGGCTTCAAAGTCGGAAAAGTCGATCCTACACTCTTTACTAAAACTATTGCAAAAGATTTGTTTGTATGCCAAATTTATGTTGATGATATCATATTTGGGTCTACTAACAAATCTACTTGTGAAGAGTTTAGTAGGATCATGATACAAAAATTCGAGATGTCTATGATGGGGGAGTTGAAATATTTCCTAGGATTTCAAGTCAAGCAACTCCAAGAGGGCACCTTCGTCAGCCAAACAAAGTACATTCAAGACATACTTAACAAGTTTGGAATAAAGGATGCCAAACCCATCAAGACACCCATGGGAACAAATGGGCTTCTCGACCTCGACACGGGAGGTAAGTCCGTAGATCAAAAGGTATACCGGTCGATGATAGGATCTTTACTCTATTTATGTGCATCTCGACTGGATATTATGCTTTCCGTATGCATGTGTGCAAGGTTCCAAGCCGATCCTAAGGAAGTTCACCTTAGGACCGTGAAAAGAATCATGAGAAATTCAGTTTATACTCCTAAGTTTGGTCTTTGGTACCCCAAGGGATCTACTTTTGATTTGATAGGATATTTCGATGTCGATTGGGCAGGGTGTAAAATTGATAGGAAGAGCACATCAGGGACTTGTTAGCTTCTGGGGAGATCCATGCTGTCTTGGGCATCAAAGAAACAAAACTCAGTAGTTCTTTCCACCGCCGAAGCCGAGTACATTGCCGCATGCCATTGCTGTGCACAATTACTTTGGATGAGGAAAACCCTCAAGGACTATGGCTACAAACTGAGCAAAGTCCCTCTCCTATGTGATAATGAGAGTGCAATCCGCATGGCGGATAATCCCGTTGAACACAGCCACACTAAGCACATAGACATTCGATATGACTTTTTGAGAGATCACCAACAAAGGGGGGAAATCGAAATTGCTTATGTTAGCACCAAAGAACAATTAGCCGATATCTTTACCAAGCCGTTAGATGTGAAAACCTTTAGCAAACTTAGGAATGAGCTAAATATTCTTGATTCTCGGAATTTTGATTGAAACATTGCACACATAGCTATTTTATATACCTTTGATCATATCTCTTTCATTTGGCACAAATGCATCTTTCTTATTCTCATCATGTCAAAGCTAAGACTAATATGGTTCAATGAGCATCTTTTGTATTAAGTCTTAGATTGAAAGGGAAATGGAGTATTCGGCAAAGACATCGCTTCCACTCAACTCCATCGGTATTATCTACCCTTTGCCGGTATTCCATCATCTCTTTGATTGGTATACTCTTTCACTCACATTTCTTTTATCAATGGGGGAGAAAATATAAAAAGGGCTCTCAAGAGTCTCCGTTTTTGGCGATTAATGCCAAAGGGGGAGAAAGTATTAAGCCCAAAGCAAAAGGACCGCACCACCGCCTAATTTTAATTGTGTTTCGAAAATTTTTAATTGGTATAATTCAAATCGGTATTGTTTTAAACCTCAATTGGTATCTTGTTAGGACAACCTTTTCAATTAGTATGTTTATTTTCAATTGGTATATATAAAGATAAATTTTCAAATTGGTATCTATTAAAACCCTCTTGAAAACTAAGAGGAGAATTTCATTCAGGGGAAGTTTTGTTTAGTCAAAGGAAAAGCATTTGAAACAGGGGGAGAAATTTCAAATCTTGAAAATGTTTCTTGCAATCTTATTCATATACCTTTGACTATTTGCAAAAGACTTTGAAAAGATTTTCCAAAAAGAGTTGCAAAAACAAAACAAGTGGTGTAAATGTGGTCCAAAATGATAAATAAAAGAAAGCAATCCATTCAAATCTAGGGAGATTATCAATTGGTTTAATTCTAAGTAACCTATGCACTTACCTTATGCAAACTAGTTCATTTCTGCACTTTATATATTTGCTTTGGTTTGTGTTGGCATCAATCACCAAAAAGGGGGAGATTGAAAGGGAAATAGGGTTAACCGTTTCCTGCAATTAATTTTGGTGGTTGAATGCCCAACACAAATATATGGACTAACTAGTTTGCTCTAGAATACATGTTCTACAGGTGCACAAAGGTTCAACACAAACCAATAAATATTCAAGTTAGGGATCAAATCCAAAGGAGAAAAGAAACCAGAGTGTGCTAAGGAACGGCGCACCGGACAGTCTGGTGTGCCACCGGACAGTGTCCGGTGCACCATGATCGTACAACTCAAACCAGCCACTCTCGGGTTTCTTCAGACGCACTTCGCTATAATTCATCGGACTGTCCGGTGTGCCACCGGACTATCCGGTGCACCGGCGGAGCAACGACTATCCAGCGCAACGGTCGACTGTAACGGCACCCTGACAGCGCTACAGTGGAGAACAGTGTGCGGCAGAGTCAGAGCGCAGAGTCAGAGGCGCACCGGACAATGAACGGGACTTGTCCGGTGTGGCACTGGACTGTCCGGTGCCGCAAAAGAACAAAGCCTCCAACAGTCGACTGAGTCAGAACCCTAACGGTTGGGTGACGTGGCGGCGCACCGGTCAGTGTCCGGTGGCACACCGAACTGTTGGGTGCGCCCATCGACAGCAGCCTTCCCCAATGGCTTGTTGGTAGTTGAGGGCTATAAATACCCCCCCAACCACCACAACTCCAAGCATCCAAGTCTTCTAAAGTTTTCATTCAATACAAAAGTTAGTGCATTCACTCCTAGACACAAATCAAAAATCAAAACCTCTCCAAGTGCCAAATTCATTCCAACCACCTAGTGACTTGAGAGAGTATTTGCTTGTGTTCTTTGTGCTCTTGTTGCTTGGATCGCTTTCTTCCTTCCTCATTCTTGCTTCCAAGAGACTTGTAATCAAAGCAAGAGACACCAAGTGTGTGGTGGTCCTTGCGGGGTCTAAGTGACCCATTTGATTAAGGAGAAAGCTCACTCGGTCTAAGTGACCATTTGAGAGAGGGAAAGGGTTGAAAGAGACCTGGTCTTTGTGACCACCTCAACAGGGACTAGGTTCTTTAGAACCGAACCTCGGTAAAACAAATCATTGTGTTCATCTGCTTTATTTCTTGGTTGATATGTTTTCCCCCTCTCTCCCGGACTTGATATTTGTTCTGACGCTAACCTCGGCTTGTAGTGTGTGTTTAAAGTTGTAAATTTCAGATTCCGCCTATTCACCCCCCTCTAGGTGACGTTCACATAGGTTTTGCTCTAGGGATTTAATTGTGGCCTAGTTTAGAGAAAGTTTTTAGAAGTCCTAATTCACCCCCTCTTAGGCGTCACCGTTTCCTTCAATTGATATCAAGGCCTTGTTTGGCTCATTTGAAACATTTTAGCTTCACCGCTAATTGAGCCAAAGTTTTTTAAGGAAGAGGATGGATACCCATAGGTCACCACACTTCGATGGCACTAACTTCTCATATTATAGTGCTAGAGTGGCTAGTTACCTATAAGTCGTTGATCTAGGTGTTTGGAGAGTCACTCGTGACGAGATGAAACCACCCAAATATCTTGAGAAACCCACCACGAGTGAGGAAAAAGAAATTCATTTGAATGCTAGAGCCAAAAATTTCTTGTATGAATCTCTTAGCATGGAAATTTTCAATCAAGTTTTTACATTAAAAACTGCTAGTGAGATTTGGCTAAAATTGCATGAACTCCATGACGGCACATCCAATATCTGTGAGCAAAAACATTGTCTAGCTTTAAATGATTATAATTCTTTTGCCATGAAAGAAAATGAGCTTGTTAGAGACATGTACTCTCGTTTAAATCTAACCATCAATAAGCTCAATTATATTGACATTAATAAGCTAGGTGATGCGGACATTGTAAGGAAGATTATCTCACTACTACCATAACAAAGATATGGGAGCATCATCACCATTCTTCACAACATGGAGGACTTGAGTACAATGACCCCGACAATTGTGATTGGAAAGATTGCGGCATTTGAAATGTCACGAAAAATGGGTCGATAAGAGAAGCCAACTACTTCAAGGTCATATGCTTTTGCATGTAATGAAAAGAGCAAGTGAAAGCTCTCTTGTGGGTTTTGGTGTTTGGATGAAAACCCAATTAAAGGACTAACAAGTGTGCTAAGTGTTGAACAGGTGCTTAATGCAAAGCTAACAGGGTTCAACACAAGTGAACAAGTGTGATGGTCCAAAGACTAGATTATCTATAGATAATGGACATCACAAGTAAAATGGACATTGCTTAAGTGAGACTCGATGTGCGTAACTCAGAGACAACCGATCAAGCCAAGGATGGAGGCAAGAAGAGCTTCGAGGTACCGAGTGCACGGGAGAAGGTCAAGGAGACCATGAACCCAAAGCCAGGGGTGAAGAAGAAGACTTGCAAAGTCAAGGTTGATCGAGTTAAGAAGAGTTATGGTGCATCAAGGATCACTACATAAGGACATGACTTACAACCAATGAGGCAACATCTACAGTTATATGGTGTAAGCCATAAGGCTCAAGATCAAGCTCGGGAAGTAAACAAGGGGGTTGGAGCTCAGATATGTCAATCTAGATCAAGTCAAGTTGACTTAATAGTTTAGAGTCCAACATCGACCTCAAACATGCCAAATTAGGTAAAACGATGAAAAAGGTTAAGTATGTAAGGTTTGAGTGTTCAACCATTTTGCATACACCTCTTACTACAAGTTTGGTGCCTTGGTTTGCTCTCTAACTCTTTCTGTAGAGAAAGTGCCATTCTAATCTCTGCTTGAGGAGAAACAAAAAAGCTAGGAGAAGAACAAGAAAGAGGTAAGTTTCTAAGACTAAATCAATTGGATTATACTCTAAATATGTTTGTTTAAGTCTCAAGAAAATCCTCCCAAAAGTTGAAGTCAAACAGAGAAAGAACGGAGGAAAAAGCTCTTAGTGTGCTGTTGGCTGGTGCACAGGATAGTGAATAGTAGCTGTCCGGTGCACAAGACAGTGAATAGTAACACTGTCCGGTGCGCAGGACAGTGAATAGTCATACTATCCGGTGCACATGATAGTGAATAGTGACATGTCTGGTGCACAGGACAGTGAATAGTAACCTGTCCGGTGCACCAACGACTAGCTCTTCCAGAGGAGGAAACTGTCAATCAGATCTGTTACTGAGAGCACCTAGAGGGGGGTGAATAGGTGATCCTGTAAAAGCTTAAACTCAAAGCCACAAACTTGATTAAGTGTTAGCGCAATGAAGCCAAGTGGCTAGAGATGAGTTCTTGCAAAACACAATAACCACAAAAAGATCAACACAGAGAGGCACAGTGGTTTATCCCGTGGTTCGGCCAAGTCCAACACTTGCCTACTCCACGTTGTGGCGTCCCAACGGACGAGGGTTGCACTCAACCCCTTTCAAGCGGTCTAAAGACCCACTTGAATACCATGGTGTTTTGCTTTCGTTTCACTATATCCCGCTTGCGAGGAATCTCCACAACTTGGAGCCTCTCGCCCTTACAATTTGATTATCACAAAGAATCACGGAAGTAAGGATGGGATGAGCAACACACACAAGACACAAAATCAGAACAACAATATGCACACAAGTCACAACTCGAGCTCTCAACACAACTCGAAGAGTTCTCTACTCAAATGGAGCTCTAGTTGCTATCACAAAGAATCAAATGCGCGGAAATGAAGTCTTGGTGCTTAGGAATGCTCAAGGGATGCTTGGTGTTCTCCTCCATGCGCCTAGGGGTCCCTTTTATAGCCCCAAGCCAGCTAGGAGCCGTTGAGAGCAATCCAGGAAGGCAATTCTTGCCTTCTGTCGACTGGCGCACCGGACAGTCCGGTGCACCACCGGACACTGTCCGGTGCGGATTTCTTTCCTATTCTGGCACAGCCGACCGTTGGAGACTTGGAGTCGTTGGCGCACCGGACACTGTCCGGTGCACACCGGACAGTCTGGTGCTCCCATCCGACCGTTGGCTCGGCCACGCGTCACGCACGGATTGCGCGACCGACCGTTGGCGCGCCCGACCGTTGGCTCACCGGACAGTCCGGTGCCTCACCAGACAATCCAGTGAATTATAGCCATACGCTGTTGACTTGGTTCCCAAGAGCGGCGACTTCGCCGCAGCCGACTCACCGGACACTGTCCGATGCACCACCGGACAGTCCGGTGATTTTTAGCCGTACGCCGCCATCGAGACCCGAGAGCAGCCAGTTGATCAGACACCAGCCTGGCGCACCAGACACTGTCCGGTGCACCAAGACTGAGCAGAGTCTTGGCTGCTCGAGCCAAGTCATTTCCAATAGTATTTTCTCTGATTCTAACACTTAGACAAATATGTTAGTACACAAAAACCAATGTACTAAGTCTAGAATCATACCTTTGTGTTGACTTTGCACTTCTTCCACCATTTGGCATAGTTTCACACTTAAACCATTTGTGTTGGCACATGATCACCAAAATACTTAGAAATGGCCCAAGGGCACATTTCCCTTTCAATATCCCCCATTTTTGGTGATTTATGTCAATACAACAAAAAGCAACTAAAAGAAGTGCAACATCAATGCAAATGAGAACACAAATTTGTTTTGATTCAGTTTTGGCATATTTGGATCATTCTTTGCCACCACTTGGTTTGTTTTTGCAAATCAAACTCAATTTCCTATCTCTAAGTCAAACACACTTGTTGAGGCAGAGGTATTTCAAGAGAAATTGATCAAGAATTCAAAAACTCCCCCTTTTTCCCATAATCAACCATTATCCCAACAAGAGACCAACATTTGACAATAAGAGACACTAAGAGTATTTTGACAAACCAAAAGCTCTAATTCTATTATTTTCAAAATTCATAAGTGGTAGCTGATCCATTTCTTGCTTTGGCCTTATTTTCTCCCCCTTTGGCATCAAGCACCAAAACGGGATCAATCTTGGCCCTTAAACCCCATTGCTTCACCAAAATCTTCAAATAAGATTAAAAAGGCAATAAGGGTATTGAGATGAACTTGGAGTAAGTTACCCTCTCATCGGAGTGCAGTGGAAGTCTTGCATGGTCCAAGTTCACCTTTCCCTTTCAATCCACCTTTGAGACTAAATCAGGTAAACTCAAGCACACGGTTAGTCTCAAAGGGTCAAGTTGTAGCATATCTCCCCCTAAATATGTGCATCACTCACACATGGACTTTTGAGGTTCGGGGAGTGTTTGTACAACTTGAGCACCATAAATAAACAACAATATGCATAAGGGAACATGATCAAAAAGCATAAAACACATGTATGCTACACATCAATCCAAGTTCCGCGAATCTAAGACATTTAGCTCACTACGCAGCCTGCAAAAGGTCTTCTCATCTAAAGGCTTAGTAAAGATATCGACTAGCTGGTTCTCGGTGCTAATATAAAACACTTCGATATCTCCCTTTTGCTGGTGGTCTCTCAAAAAGTGATGCCGGATGTCTATGTGCTTTGTGCGGCTGTGTTCAACAGGATTGTCCGCCATGCGGATAGCACTCTCATTGTCACATAGGAGTGGGACTTTGCTCAGATTGTAGCCAAAGTCCCTGAGGGTTTGCCTCATCCAAAGTAGTTGCGCGCAACACTGTCCTGCGGCAACGTACTCGGCCTCAGCGGTGGATAGGGCAACGGAGGTTTGTTTCTTAGAACTCCACGACACTAGGGACCTTCCTAGGAATTGGCACGTCCCTGATGTACTCTTCCTATCAACCTTACATCCAGCATAATCGGAGTCTGAATATCCAATTAAGTCAAAGGTAGACCCCTTTGGATACTAGATCCCGAAGCAAGGCGTAGCGACTAAATATCTAAGAATTCGCTTCACAGCCACTAAGTGACACTCCCTTGGATCGGATTGAAATCTAGCACACATGCATACACTAAGCATAATATCCGGTCTACTAGCACATAAATAAAGCAAGGAACCTATCATGGACCAGTATACTTTTTGATCAACGGACTTACCTCCTTTGTTGAGGTCGACGTGTCCGTCAGTTCCCATTGGAGTCTTTGCGGGCTTGGCATCCTTCATCCCAAACCGCTTGAGCAAGTCTTGCGTATACTTCGTTTGGGAGATGAAAGTGCCGTCCTTGAGTTGCTTCACTTGGAACCCAAGGAAGTAGTTCAACTCGCCCATCATCGACATCTCAAATTTTTGAGTCATCACCCTGCTAAACTCTTCACAAGACTTTTGGTTAGTAGAACCAAATATTATGTCATCGACATAAATTTGGCACACAAATAGATCACCGTCACAAGTCTTTGTGAAAAGAGTTGGATCGGCTTTCCCAACCTTGAAAGCATTTGCAATTAAAAAGTCTCTAAGGCATTCATACCATGCTCTTGGGGCTTGCTTAAGTCCATAGAGCGCCTTAGAGAGCTTACACACGTGGTCGGGGTACCGTTCATCCTCAAAGCCAGGGGGTTGCTCCACGTACACCTCCTCCTTGATTGGCCCATTGAGGAAAGCGCTCTTCACATCCATTTGGAACAACCTGAAAGAATGGTGAGCAGCATAGGCTAACAAAATACGAATCGACTCTAGCCTAGCCACAGGAGCAAAGGTCTCCTCAAAGTCCAAACCTGCGACTTGGGCATAACCTTTTGCCACAAGTCGAGCCTTGTTCCTCGTCACCACCTCGTGCTCATCATGTTTGTTGCGGAACACCCACTTGGTTCCCACAACATTTTGCTTGGGACGCGACACAAGTGTCCAAACTTCATTACGCTTGAAGTTGTTGAGCTCTTCCTGCATGGCCAACACCCAGTTCGGATCTAGCAAGGCCTCTTCTACCCTGAAAGGCTCAATAGAAGAGACAAAAGAGTAATGCTCACAAAAATTAACTAATCTAGAGCGAGTGGTTACTCCCTTGCTAATGTCACCCAAAATCTGGTCGATGGGATGGTTCCTTTGAATCATCGCTCGAACTTGAGTTGGAGGGGCCTGTGATGCTTCTTCCTCTTCAACATGGACATCCTATGCTCCCCCTTGATCACACGCCTCCTCTTGAGGTACCTGTTCATCATCTTGAGTTGGGGGTTGCACCATTATTGAGGAAGAAGGCTGATCTTGTTCCTTGTGTTCCTGCGGTCGCACGTCTCCAATCGCCATGGTACGAATCACGTCCGTTGGAACATCATCCTCATCTACATCATCAAGCTCAACTTGCTCTCTTGGAGAGCCATTAGTCTCATCAAATACAACGTCGCTAGAGACTTCAACCAAACCCGATGATTTGTTGAAGACTCTATACGCCTTTGTATTTGAGTCATAACCTAACAAAAACCCTTCTACAGCTTTGGGAGCAAATTTTGAATTTCTACCTTTCTTCACCAGAATGTAGCATTTACTCCCAAAAACTCGAAAATACGAAACGTTGGGTTTGTTACCGGTTAGTAGCTCGTATGACGTCTTCTTGAGGAGGCAATGAAGGTAGACTCGGTTTATGGCGTGGCAAGCCGTGTTCACAGCTTCCGACCAAAACCGCTCGGGCGTCTTGAATTCTCCAAGCATTGTCCTCGCCATGTCTATGAGCGTCCTGTTCTTCCTCTCTACCACACCATTTTGCTGTGGTGTGTAGGGAGCAGAGAACTCGTGCTTGATTCCTTCCTCCTCAAGGTACTCCTCCACTTGAAGGTTCTTGAACTCGGACCCGTTGTCGCTCCTTATCTTCTTCACCTTGAACTCAAACTCATTTTGAGCTCTCCTTAGGAAGCGCTTGAGGGTTCCTTGGGTTTCAGTTTTATCCTACAAAAAGAATACCCAAGTGAAGCGGGAAAAATCATCAACAATTACTAAACCATACTTACTTCCCCCGATGCTAAGGTAGGCGACGGGTCCGAAGAGGTCCATATGCAGCAGCTCCAGAGGTCTTGATGTGGTCATCACATTCTTGCTGTGATGCGTACTTCCCACTTGTTTACCTGCTTGACAAGCTGCACAAGGTCTATCTTTTTCGAAATGCACATTTGTTAGTCCTAACACATGTTCTCCCTTTAGAAGTTTGTGAAGGTTCTTCATCCCCACATGTGCTAGACGGCGATGCCACAGCCAGCCCATGCTAGTCTTAGCAATTAAGCATGCATCTAGACCGACCTCCTCCTTTGCAAAATCAACTAAATAGAGTTTGCCGTCTAGTACACCCTTAAAAGCTAATGAACCATCACTCCTTCTAAAGACAGACACATCTACATTTGTGAATAAGCAATTGTATCCCATATTACATAATTGACTAACCGACAGAAGATTATAACCTAGCGACTCTACTAAAAATACATTAGAGATAGAGTGCTCATTTGAGATGGCTATCTTGCCTAAGCCTTTAACCTTGCCCTGATTCCCGTCACCGAATATGATTGAATCTTGGGAATCTTTATTCTTGACGTAGGAGGTGAACATCTTCTTCTCCCCCATCATGTGGTTTGTGCATCCACTGTCGATAATCCAGCTTGATCCCCCGGATGCATAAACCTGCAAGGCAAATTAGGCTTGGGTCTTAGGTACCCAACTCTTGTTGGGTCCTACAAGGTTAGTGACAATAGTCTTAGGAACCCAAATGCAAGTTTTATCTCCCTTACATTTGGCTCCCACCTTTTTAGCAATCACCTTTTTATTTTTACATGAAAGAATAAACTTAGCATTGCAAGCATGAAAGACAGTGGTAGATCCATTATATACTTTTCTAGGAGCATGAGACATAACATTCTTCCTAGATCTACCATTAAAGTTTGAACTCGAAGCAATCATGGCACAAGAGTCGAACGCATTACAACTCCTATCATACTGAATATTTCTAGAATCTTTCATAGCCATATTTCTACCATGCATATAAGAACTAGAAGCAGTCATAGCATGTGAATCATAAGAATAATTCCTACAAACATTTCTAGAGAATTTCCTATCGCTATAAATGAAGGCATGATTCTTTTGATTGCTACTAGTCATAGGAGCATTCCCTTTCTCCTTAGCGGGAATGGGAGCCTTATGACTTGTTAAGTTCTTGGCTTCCCTCTTAAAGCCAAGCCCATCCTTAATTGAGGGGTGTCTACCAATAGTGTAGGCATCCCTTGCAAATTTTAGTTTATCAAATTTATCTTTGCTAGTCTTAAGTTGAGCATTAAGACTAGCCACTTCATCATTTAATTTAGAAATGGAAACTAGGTGTTCACTACAAGCATCAACATTAAAATCTTTACACCTATTGCAAATCATAACATGTTCTACACAAGAGATTGATTTATTAGCTATTTCTAACTTAGCACTCAAGTCATCATTGATACTTTTTAAGCTAGAGATAGATTCATGGCATGTAGACAATTCACATGAAAGCACTTCATTTCTTTTAACTTCTAGAGCAAGAGAATTTTGCGCACTAACAAATTTATCATGCTCTTCATACAAAAGGTCCTCTTGCTTTTCTAACAATCTATTCTTCTCATTCAAAGCATCAATTAATTCATTAATTTTATCAATTTTGGTTCTATCTAAACCTTTGAATAGACTAGCATAGTCTACTTCATCATCACTAGATTCATCATCACTTGAAGAAGCGTAAGTAACAGTATTACGAGTGCTTACTTTCTTTTCCCTTGCCATGAGGCAGGTGTGATGCTCGTTGGGGAAGAGGGATGATTTGTTGAAGGCAGTGGCGACGAGTCCTTCGTCGTCGGAGTCGGACGAAGAGCAATCCGAGTCCCACTCTTTGCCAAGGTGTGCCTCGCCTTTAGCCTTCTTGTAAGTTTTCTTCTTTTCCCTCTTCTTTTCTTGATCCTGGTCACTATCATTATCGGGACAATTAGCTATAAAGTGACCAACCTTACCGCACTTGAAGCAGGAGCGCTTTCCCTTCGTCTTATTCTTTTTGGGATGCTCCTTGCGACCCTTTAGCACCGTCTTGAAGCGCTTGATGATGAGGGCCATTTCTTCCTCGTTGAGCCCCACCGCCTCAACTTGCGCCACCTTGCTAGGTAGCACCTCCTTGCTACTTGTTACCTTGAGAGCAATGGCTTGAGGCTCATGAATTGGACCATTCAACGCCTCATCGACGTATCTTGCCTCCTTGATCATCATCCGCCCGCTTACGAACTTTCCAAGTATTTCCTCGGGCGACATCTTGGTGTACCTAGGATTTTTACGAATAGAATTTACAAGATGTGGATCAAGGACAGTGAAAGACCTTAGCATTAGGCGGACGACGTCGTGGTCCGTCCATCGCGTGCTTCCATAGCTCCTTATTTTGTTGACGAGGGTTTTGAGCCTGTTGTACGTTTGGGTTGGCTCCTCCCCCCTGATCATTGCGAACCTCCCAAGTTCGCCCTCCACCAACTCCATCTTGGTGAGCATGGTGACGTCATTTCCCTCATGAGAGATCCTGAGGGTGTCCCAAATCTGCTTGGCGTTATCCAAGCCGCTCACCTTATGGTATTCATCCCTGCACAATGATGCTAAAAGAACAGTAGTAGCTTGTGCATTTTTATGAATTTGTTCATTGATGAACATGGGACTATCCATACTATCAAATTGCATTCCATTTTCTACTATCTCCCATATACTTGGATGGAGAGAGAACAAGTGGCTATGCATTTTGTGACTCCAAAATCTGTAGTCCTCTACATCAAAGTGAGGAGGTTTACCGAGGGGAATGGAAAGAAAATGAGCATTGGAACTTTGCGGAATACGAGAGTAATCAAAAGAAAAGTTCGAATTAACCGTCTTCTTTTTCTCGTAGTCATTGTCGTCGTTGTCCTTTTGGAAAGAAGAAGACTCGTCGTTGTCGTCGTAGTAGACGATCTTCTTGATACGCCTCTTCTTCTTCCCGTCCTTCTTCTTATGACTTGAGCCCGAGTCAGTGGGCTTGTCGTCTTTTGGCTCATTGATGAAGGACTCCTTCTCCTTGTCATTGATCACCATCCCCTTTCCTTTAGGATCCATCCCTTCGGGCGGTTAGTCCCTTTCTTGAAGAGAACGGCTCCGATACCAATTGAGAGCACCTAGAGGGGGGGTGAATAGGTGATCCTGTAAAAGCTTAAACTCAAAGCCACAAACTTGATTAAGTGTTAGCGCAATGAAGCCAAGTGGCTAGAGATGAGTTCTTGCAAAACACAATAACCACAAAAAGATCAACACAGAGAGGCACAGTGGTTTATCCCATGGTTCGGCCAAGTCCAACACTTGCCTACTCCACGTTGTGGCGTCCCAACGGACGAGGGTTGCACTCAACCCCTTTCAAGCGGTCCAAAGACCCACTTGAATACCATGGTGTTTTGCTTTCGTTTCACTATATCCCGCTTGCGAGGAATCTCCACAACTTGGAGCCTCTCGCCCTTACAATTTGATTATCACAAAGAATCACGAAAGTAAGTATGGGATGAGCAACACACACAAGACACAAAATCAGAGCAACAATACGCACACAAGTCACAACTCGAGCTCTCAACACAACTCGAAGAGTTCTCTACTCAAATGGAGCTCTAGTTGCTATCACAAAGAATCGAATGCGCGGAAATGAAGTCTTGGTGCTTAGGAATGCTCAAGGGATGCTTGGTGTTCTCCTCCATGCGCCTAGGGGTCCCTTCTATAGCCCCAAGGCAGCTAGGAGCCGTTGAGAGCAATCCAGGAAGGCAATTCTTGCCTTCTGTCGACTGGCGCACCGGACAGTTCGGTGCACCACCGGACACTGTCTGGTGTGGATTTCTTTCCTATTCTGGCGTAGCCGACCGTTGGAGACTTGGAGCCGTTGGCGCACCGGACACTGTCCGGTGCACACCGGACAGTCTGGTGCTCCCATCCGACCGTTGGCTCGGCCACGCGTCACGCGTGGATTGCGCGGCCGACCGTTGGCACGCCCGACCGTTGGCTCACCGAACAGTCCGGTGAATTATAGCCGTACACTGTTGACTTGGTTCCCGAGAGCGGCGACTTCGCCGCAGCCGACTCACCGGACATTGTCCGGTGCACCACCGGACAGTCCGGTGATTTTTAGCCGTACGCCGCCGTCGAGACTCGAGAGCAGCCAGTTGATCAGACGCCAGCCTGGCGCACTGGACACTGTCCGATGCACCACCGGACAGTCCGGTGCACCAAGACTGAGCAGAGTCTTGGCTGCTCGAGCCAAGTCATTTCCAATTGTATTTTCTCTGATTCTAACACTTAGACAAATATGTTTGTCGGTGTTTCGAGACCGGGGGGTCCCTCAGGCCGGCGAGTGAGTGCCGCGTGTCCCAGCCCAGATGGGTCGAGCGCGTGGGCGAGCGCGAAGGGGGAAAGGAGCGAGGCGGCCGGAGACTGGCGTGAGAGAGATGGGAGTCCCACGGCCTTCGTGTTCGTCCCGCGCTCAGGTCGGGTGCGCTTGTAGTAGGGGGTTACAAGCGTCCACGCGGGTGAGGGAAGCGAGCGGCCCCAAGAGAGCGCCTGTCCCGTCCTCGTCCCGCGCGGCCAACCCTCTCTAAGAGGGCCCTGGTCCTTCCTTTTATAGACGCAAGGAGAGGATCCAGGTGTACAATGGGGGTGTAGCAGAGTGCTACGTGTCTAGCGAGGGAGAGCTAGTGCCCTGAGTACATGCCAATGTGGCAGCCGGAGAGATCTTGGAACCCAACTAGTGTGATGTTGTGGCCGTCGGAGGAGCGGTGGAGCCTGGCGGAGGGACAGCTGTCGGCGCGGTTGCATCCTCGCTGACGTCCTCCTGCTTCCGTAAGAGAGCTGAGAGCCGCCGTCGTCACAGGGCATGCGGGGCGCCATCATTGCCTATCTGGTGGAGACAGCCAGATGGGACACCGGTCTTGTTCTCTGCGGCCTGAGTCAGCTCGGGGTAGGGTGATGATGGCGCTTCCTGTTGACGTGGCTGGCCTGCGCCCTAGGTTGGGCGACGTGGAGGCTCCTCCGAAGCCGAGGTCGAGTCTGTCCTTCATGGCCGGGGCCGAGTCCGAGCCCCTGGGTCGGGCGAGGCGGAGGTCATCGGAAGAGGCCAGGGCGGCGTCCGAGCCCTAGGGTCGGGCGGAGCGGAGTTCGCCGTCTTCCGGGTCTTAGCCCGAGTCCGAGCCCTAGGTCGGGCGGAGCGGAGTTCGCCGTCTTCCGGGTCTTAGCCCGAGTCTGAGCCCTGGGTCGGGCGGAGCGGAGTTCGCCGTCTTCCGGGTCTTAGCCCGAGTCCGAGCCCTGGGTCGGGCGGAGCGGAGTTCGCCGTCTTCCAGGTCTTAGCCCGAGTCCGAGCCCTGGGTCGGGCGGAGCTTCCTATGGTGCCTTTGGCAGGGCCTGGCTTCCTGTCAGCATCACTCTATCAAGTGGCGCTGCAGTCGGAGTGGCGCAGGCGGCGCTGTCCTTCTGTCAGACCGGTCAGTGGAGCGGCGAAGTGACGGCGGTCACTTCGGCTCTGCCGGAGGGCGCGCGTCAGGATAAAGGTGTCAGGCCACCTTTGCGTTAAATGCTCCTGCGATTTGGTCGGTCGGTGCGGCGATTCAGTCAGGGTTGCTTCTTAGCGAAGGCAGGGCCTCGGGCGAGCCGAAGATGTGTCCGCCGTTGGAGGGGGGCCTCGGGCGAGACGGAAATCCTCCGGGGTCGGCTGCCCTTGTCCGAGGCTAGGCTCGGGCGAGGCGTGATCGAGTCGCTCGAATGGACTGATCCCTGACTTAATCGCACCCATCAGGCCTTTGCAGCTTTATGCTGATGGGGGTTACCAGCTGAGAATTAGGAGTCTTGAGGGTACCCCTAATTATGGTCCCCGACAGTAGCCCCCGAGCCTCGAAGGGAGTGTTAGCAGTCGCTTGGAGGCTTTCGTCGCACTTTTTTGCAAGGGGACCAACCTTTCTCGGTTTTGTTCCGGTGGGTGCGCGCGAGCGCACCCGCTGGGTGTAGCCCCCGAGGACTCGGAGGAGTGGTTTCACTCCTTCGAGGTCTAAATGCCTTGCGTAATGCTTCGGCTGGTCTGGTTGTTCCCTCATGCGAGCTGGCCGTAGCCCGGGTGTACGGTCGGGGCCCAAGTTCTCGGGCTGGTATGTTGACGCTGTCAACGGTTTGGCTGGAGCCGGGTTTGCGAGAGCAGCCCCCGAGCCTCTGCACAGGGCAAGAGGGCGATCAGGGACAGACTCGGCTTTTTTGCATACGCCCCTGCGTCGCCTTTCCGCAAGGAGGAGGGGGGAGAGCGCCATGTTACCCTTGATGGGCGCCGAACATGGTGTCTCCGGTGAGCTGCAAGCGGGTAATCCGAGTGGACGTCCGTGCCCCGTTCGTTAGGGGTCGGCTAGGGGCCCAGAGGCACGCCCAAAAGTACCTGCGGGTGATCTGCCGGACCCGGTCCCCTGGCGACGGGGTCAGAGGGCTCGATGCCTCCCTCCGATGGGATTCCGTTACAAGATCGCTCCCGCTGGTCTTGGAAATGTCCTAGGGTACCTCGGGAGCGCAGCCCGAGCCTTGGTTATGTATCGAACGTACCCCTGGTCATCCCTCGCACGGCGTCTGAGGCGGCTGTGAACCCTTCGGGGGCCAGCCTTCGAACCCCTGATCAGTAATGGGCGCGGAGCCCGAGTAGCCTGAGGCAGCCGTGGAACCCTTCGGGGGGCCGGCCTTCGAACCTCTGACCAGTAGTGGGTGTAGGGCCCACGCGATCTGAGGTGGCTGTTGAACCCTTCGGGGGGCCAGCCTTCAAACCTCTGATCAGTAAGGAGGCTCGGAGCCTGGTTCCTTCACGGGGAAGGATCCCTTTCGAGGTATCCCCCTTTCCCGGTCCCTGTCGCAAGAGATAGAGAAAGAGGAAAAAGGGAAAAGGATACGAAACCGAACGACGCGGCGTACCTTCTTTGGCGCGGTTGTTTCGGCGAAGGCGAAGCGTCGCCCGCTGCTCCTGCCAGAAGCGCCGCCTGTCCAGCCGCGGAGTTAATGCGACGGGGCGAGTAGTTGGCGGGGCGGCCGTTGCACGTGCGCGAGCCGTTCGAGGAACGGATCACGGGCGCGTTGTCTTCACGCCGTGGGAGGGGGTCCTCTTGCTGCCCCCAGATGGGACGTGAGCTTGGCTGACGACGTGACCGCTGCTCCCGCGCGCCTGCCACCGTCATTATTGCCGGCCCACTTTTGGCCGCGTTGACCGTCGCGTCAGGCTGGTGCTGCTGGGTCGCGCGCTGGGTCGCCTCGAGTCGCGGTATTGGTTCCGCAATCGAGGAGGCGCGGTGGTGGCGCAAGTGGCGGTGCAGTTGCTTGCATGCAGCATCCGGCGCGCCGGTTGCGCGACGCGTGGGCCTAGGCCTCCATGCTGGTGTGTCGGGAGTCAGAGAAGCGCGTCCACTTGGCGCGGTTGCATGCCGCCTGCATGGCTGTCCGCCTCTTTCGCCCGTTGGTCTGGGCAAAAGTGGGGGGTCACTTGTAACCGCTGGGCGGTTGCGGGCACCACGCGCGGCGGTTTGGCTTCTTCTGCTCGGAGCCGGTCTGCATGACATGCGGGACCCAGCCCCCGCGCCGCAGGGGTGGGCTTTAGAGCGTGTTGGAGAAGACTCAGCCCGTGACGGTTGGGGGTGCAAGCAGGGAGAGTTGCCTTTAAAAGGAGGGTGACCCCTTTCGAAAGGCGACCGTGTCTTCTCGCTCCCTTATGCACTGCGTCTTTCCACCTTCCAAGCCCCCAGATGGGGGATACCCGCCGTCTTTTTGCCTCGTCGTTGGAGGGACGCAACTCCATGGGAGTTGGCACCTTTCAGCCATCGTTCGGCTTCAAGGATTTTCATCATGCAGCCCGGCCGCACCCCTCCACCGGCGGTCATCCAAGATGGTGACCTCCAGCTTGATGGTGGGGGAAAGCGAGCCGGGCTGCGGCCTCTGCTCCTCCCTCAGCCTCAAGGATTTTCATCACCAGGGCTGGGGAGGAGAGTGTGCCGAGTTGGGGTCGGCCCCTTCGTGGGCGGCGGCCCGCTCCTTCACTCAGTGATTGGAGGGAAGGGCGGCCGTCGTCCGTGGCGCCGGCAACTGCACCGTGCCTGGCTTTCGGACGCGAGTGGCTTCGGAGCTGCTCGCAGCGCCGGCGTCTGCCACGGCAGCTGGAAGAGGTTCTTCCGCCGGCGCTGACAGCCAAGGCCGGCCATGGGCTGACCTCCAACTCTACGGCCTTCTGCCCGTCCTTGCCTCACGAGTTTGGGCATGGGCGGGGGCCTCCTGGCAGCAGCATCCGCCCTGAGGTCAGTGCTGCCGCTGTTCGGCCCCCCGGAGCAGAAGTCGTCGTCGTCGCCGCTGCTGGAGCGGGTGACGGCGCGCCGTTCGTCGGTCTTCCATTGCTCCGCAGGCCCACCCCTATCGAGTGGGGCTGTTCGTACCTGCGGAGGGGGAACCGGAGTTCCGTTTGTAACGGCACTTCGAATGCCGGTGTTTTTTGTTCATTTCGGCTTTCGGGGCCTGAACATGTATGTAATTTCGGCACGGAGCCGTGTTTTTTCCTCATTTTTGAGCGCTAAGACTCGTCTGTTGATTATCTGAACCGCTTCACCAAGCATGAGTCGCCCCGTGTCAAGGTGACGAGTGAGGTATCCGTATCCCGGAGGCGTAGGAGTCCCTCGGCTCGGTCGGCCTTGCTGTCCGAGGCTCCTCTAGCTTAGTTAAAGGGACCCCTCGGCCGCTCTTCGACGAGCCGAGGCCAGGGGTAGCGATATCAGTATGAACAGAGGCGGAGTCGGCTCGAAAATGAAACCTGGTTGGCCGGAGCCTAGCCGGGTTGTCCGTTGGCGGGACCGACGTCGGAGTTGATCAGCCGAGGCCTCAGGTCGGGCTGGCGCCCTTGGGAGATGGTCGGCCGAGGCCCCAGGGGCAACCGGCCGAGCCGCCTGCTCGGGCCGGATTCCCGGAGAAGTCCCTGGCAGCGATTGCCCGGGCGTGGTGATGACGTCGTCCTTCGGAGCGGAGATCCTCGGACCGCGTCGCCGTCCGAGGCTAGGTCGGGCCTCGCCGAAGGTGTCATCGATGCCGAGGGTGTTGCTGCCCCCTTCCAGCGTCAAGACCCGAGCCTGCAGGGTCAGAGTGTCTTGTAGCGTGTGCCTTCTGCAGCCGCCGAGGCCAGAATACACGCCCTCGCTGTGTTGTAAAGCTGCGTCTCCTTTCCTCTTGTTTCGAGTATCTGGACTTTTTGTCGGTAACAGGGATGTTTGTGTGAGTGGGAGTTGCTTCTCGCGGAAGGTGATGAGTGAGGTATCCGTATCCCGGAGGCGTGGGAGTCCCTCGGCTCGATCGGCCTTGCCGCTTACGCGTACTTTCACCCGTCCATGAAGCCCTTTTTTCGAGGAAAATTTCGACGCAGAGGGGGTTCCCCCCCCCTTTTAGCCCCCGAGGGAGGGTCGGGCTTTGCCGGGGCGAGGCCGACCCTTCCTTGATGACTAAACTTTGCGTGGGTGCGAGGTATATGAACAACTTGAAAACATCTTAAGGGTAAAAGCGACGTAGCTGTTGGATGTTCCAAGCGTTGCCGTAGACCTCGCCTTGACTGTTGGCCAGCTTGTACGTTCCGGGCTTCAGAACTTTGGCGATGACGAATGGCCCCTCTCAGGGGGGCGTGAGCTTGTGCCTCCCTCGGGCGTCTTGCCGCAGCCGAAGCACCAGGTCGCCCACCTGGAGGTCTCGGGGTCGGACCCCTCGGGCGTGGTAGCGCCGCAGGGACTGCTGATACCGCGCCGAGTGTAGTAAGGCCTTGTCCCGAGCCTCTTCCAGCTGGTCCAGCGAGTCTTCTCGGCTAGCTTGGTTGCTTTGATCGTCGTAGGCCCTCGTTCTCGGGGAGCCGTATTCCAGGTCAGTGGGCAAGACGGCCTTGGCCCCGTAGACCAGGAAGAACGGCGTGAAACCCATGGCCCGGCTTGGCGTCGTCCTCAGGCTCCAGACCACCGAGGGGAGTTCCTTCATCCATCACTTGCCGAACTTGTTGAGGTCGTTGTAAATCCGAGGCTTGAGCCCTTGTAGAATCATGCCGTTGGCACACTCTACTTGCCCATTCGACATGGGATGAGCTACGGCGGCCCAGTCCACCCGGATGTGGTGATCCTCGCAGAAGTCCAAGAATTTTCTGCCGGTGAACTGGGTGCCGTTGTCGGTGATGATGGAGTTCGGGACCCTGAAGCGATGGATGATGTTGGTGAAGAACGTCACCGCCTGCTCGGACCTGATGCTGTTCAGAGGTCGGACCTCGACCCACTTGGAGAATTTGTCGATGGCGACCAGCAGGTGCGTGTAGCCCCTGGGCGCCTTCTGCAAAGGGCCGACGAGGTCCAGACCCCACACAGCGAAGGGCCAGGTGATGGGTATCGTCTGCAGAGCCTGAGCGGGCAGGTGGGTCTGCTTCGCATAGTATTGACACCCTTCGCAGGTGCGGACAATTCTAGTGGCGTCAGCCACCGCCGTTGGCCAGTAGAAGCCTTGCCGGAAAGCATTCCCGACGAGGGCTTGAGGCGCTGCGTGATGGCCGCAAGCCCCCGAGTGTATCTCTTGCAGGAGTTCCTGACCTTCGGCGATGGAGATGCATCGCTGGAGGATGCCCGAGGGGCTGCGGTGGTAGAGCTCCTTCTCATCGCCCAGCAGGACGAACGACTTGGCGCGTCGCGCTATCCGCCGAGCCTCGGCTCGGTCGAGGGGTAGCTCTCCTTGGCGGAGATATTGCAGATACGGGGTCTGCCAATTTCGATCAGGCGTGGCCCCGCTTCGCTCCTCCTCGACGCGCAATGCCTCGCCCTCGGAGACCGAGGGTACCTCGGGTTGAGCTGAGGGTGCCTCGGGCCGTGCCGAGGGTACCTCGGGCTGGACCGAGGGCGCCTCGGGCTCGGGAGGGTCGTCGATCTTGACGGAGGGCTGATGCAGATCCCGGGAGAAGACGTCTGGGGGAACCGTTGTTCGCCCCGAGGCTATCTTTGCCAGCTCGTCCGCGGTCTCGTTGTAGCGCCGAGCGATGTGGTTAAACTCGAGCCCGTAGAACTTGTCTTCCAGGCGCCGAACCTCACCGCAGTAGGCCTCCATCTTCGAGTCGCGGCAGTGGGAGTTCTTCATGACTTGGTCGATGACGAGCTGCGAGTCGCCGCGAGCGTCGAGGCGCCGGACCCCTAGCTCGATGGCGATTCGCAATCCGTTGATCAGAGCTTCGTACTCAGCCACATTGTTGGACGCCGGGAAATGGAGGCGTAGCACATAGCGTAGGTGTTTCCCGAGGGGTGAGACGAAGAGTAGGCCCGCGCTGGCTCCCGTCTTCATCAACGACCCGTCGAAAAACATGGTCCAGAGCTCCGGTTGGATCGGAGCCGTCGGTAGCTGGGTGTCGACCCATTCGGCTACGAAGTCCGCCAAGACCTGGGACTTGATGGCCTTCTGAGGCGCGAACGAGATGGTCTCGCCCATGATTTTCACCGCCCACTTCGCAATCCTGCCCGAGGCCTCTCGGCACTGGATGATCTCCCCCAGGGGGAAGGATGACACCACAGTTACTGGGTGAGACTCGAAGTAGTGTCGCAACTTCCGCCTCGTCAGGATCACTGCATACAGCAGCTTCTGAACTTGTGGGTAGCGGATCTTGGTTTCGGACAGTACCTCACTGACGAAGTAAACCGGCCTCTGAACGGGCAATGCATGCCCCTCTTCTTGCCTCTCGACCACAATCGCGGCGCTAACCACCTGAGTGGTCACGGCGACGTAGACCAAGAGGGCTTCTCCATCGGTTGGGGGCACCAAGATAGGCGCCTTGGTGAGGAGCGCCTTCAGGTCCCCGAGAGCTTCCTCGGCCTCAGGGGTCCAAGCGAAGCACTCGGCCTTCCTTAAGAGGCGGTACAGAGGCAGGCCTCTTTCGCCGAGGCGCGAGATGAAGCGGCTCAGGGCCGCGAGACATCCCATGACCCTCTATACACCTTTTAAGTCCTTGATGGGCCCCATGCTGGTGATGGCTGCGATCTTCTCCGGGTTGGCTTCGATGCCCCGCTTGGAGACGATGAACCCCAAGAGCATGCCCCGGGGCACCCCGAAGACACACTTCTCGGGATTGAGCTTGACGCCTTTTGCCTTGAGACACCGGAATGTCACTTCTAGGTCGGAGAGGAGGTCGGAAGCTTTCCTTGTCTTGACTATGATGTCATCGACGTAGGCCTCGACCGTGCATCCGATGTGTTCGCCGAACACATGGTTCATGCACCGCTGGTACGTCGCACCCGCATTCCTCAAACCGAACGGCATGGTGACATAGCAGTACATGTCGAAGGGCGTGATGAAAGAAGTCGCGAGCTGGTCGGACTCTTTCATCCTGATTTGATGATACCCTGAGTAGGCATCGAGGAAAGACAAGGTTTCGCACCCAGCGGTGGAATCCACGATTTGATCGATGCGAGGTAGAGGGTAGGGAACCTTCGGACATGCTTTGTTGAGACCAGTGTAGTCTACACACATCCGCCATTTCCCCCCTTTCTTTCTCACAAGCACAGGGTTGGCGAGCCATTCGGGGTGGAATACCTCTTTGATGAACCCGGCTGCCATTAGCCTGTGGATCTCCTCGCCTATCGCTCTGCGCTTCTCCTCGTCGAATCGGCGCAGAGGCTGCTTGACCGGTCGGGCTTCGGCCCGAATATCCAGCGAGTGCTCGGCGACATCCCTCGGTATGCCGGGCATGTCCGAGGGACTCCACGCGAAGACGTCGGCGTTCGTGCGGAGAAAGTCGATGAGCACTGCTTCCTATTTGGGCTCGAGCCCGGAACCGATCCGGATCTGCTTGGAGGCGTCGCCACTGGGGTCGAGGGGGACGGTCTTAGCCGTCTCCACTGGCTCGAAGTTGCCGGCATGACGCTTCACGTCTGGCACCTCCTTGGAGAGGTTCTCCAGGTCGGCGATGAGGGCCTCGGACTCGGCGAGGGCCTCGGCGTACTCCACGCACTCCACGTCGCATTCGAACGCGTGTTTGTACGTGGGGCCGACGGTGATGACCCCGTTGGGGCCCGGCATCTTGAGCTTCAGGTAGGTGTAGTTGGGGACGGCCATGAACTTCGCGTAGCATGGCCTCCCCAGCACCGTGTGGTAGGTTCCTCGGAACCCGATCACCTCGAACGTCAGAGTCTCCCTTCGGAAGTTGGAGGGTGTTCCGAAACAGACAGGGAGGTCGAGTCGTCCGAGGGGCTGGACGCACTTCCCGGGAATGATCCCGTGGAAGGGCGCAGCGCCTGCTCGGCGTAGATGATGTTGAGGCTGCTGCCCCCGTCCATAAGGACCTTGGTGAGCCTGACGTCACCGATGACAGGGTCGACGACGAGCGGGTATTTCCCCGGGCTCGGCACGTGGTCGGGGTGATCAGCTTGGTCGAAGGTGATGGGCTTGTCAGACCAGTCTAGGTAGGCTGGCGCCGCCACCTTCACCGAGCAGACCTCCCGGCGCTCTTGCTTGCGATGCCGAGCCGAGGCATTCGCCGCGTGCCCGCCGTAGATCATGAAGCAGTCGTGGACCTCGGGGAACTCTCCTGCTTGGTGATCTTCCTCCTTGTCGTCGTCGCGGGCCCTGCCACCCTCCGCGGGTGGCCCGGCCCTGTGGAAGTGGCGCCGAAGCATGACGCACTCCTCAAGGGTGTGCTTGACGGGCCCCTGATGATAGGGGCACGACTCCTTGAGCATCTTGTCAAAGAGGTTGGCACCTCCGGGGGCTTCCGAGGGTTCTTGTACTCGGCGGCGGCGACAAGGTCCGCGTCGGCGGCGTCGCGTTTCGCTTGCGACTTCTTCTTGCCTTTCTTCTTGGCGCCGCACGGAGTAGACGCCTCGGGAGCATCTTCCGACGGGCGGCCCTGGGGCTGCTTGTCCTTTCGGAAGATAGCCTCGACCGCCTCCTGGCCAGAGGCGAACTTGGTGGCGATGTCCATCAGCTCGCTCGCCCTGGTGGGGGTCTTGCGACCCAACTTGCTCACCAGGTCGCGGCAGGTGGTGCCGGCAAGGAACGAGCCGATGACATCTGAGTCGGTGATGTTGGGCAGCTCGGTGCGCTGCTTCGAGAATCGCCGGATGTAGTCCCGAAGAGACTCTCCCGGCTGCTGTTGGCAGCTTCGGAGGTCCCAGGAATTCCCAGGGCGCACATACGTGCCCTGGAAATTTCCGGCGAAGGCTTGGACCAGGTCATCCCAGTTGGAGATCTGCCCCGGAGGCAGGTGCTCCAACCAGGCGCGAGCGGTGTCGGAGAGGAACAGGGGGAGGTTGCGGATGATGAGGTTGTCGTCGTCTGTTCCACCCAGTTGGCAGGCCAGGCGGTAGTCCGCGAGCCACAATTCCGGCCTCGTTTCCCCCGAGTACTTTGTGATAGTAGTCGGGGGTCGGAACCGGGTCGGGAACGGTGCCCGCCGGATGGCCCGACTGAAGGCCTGCGGACCGGGTGGTTCGGGCGAGGGACTCCGATCCTCCCCGCTGTCGTAGCGTCCCCCACGCCTGGGGTGATAGCCTCGGCGCACCCTCTCGTCGAGGTGGGCTTGACGGTCGCGGTGATGGCGCTCGTTGCCGAGGTGGCCCGGGGCCGCAGGCGCGGTGTTGCGCGTGCGCCCGGTGCAGACCGAGGCTTCCCGCATGAATCGGGAGGTCGCGACATGAGGTTCCGAGGGGTATCCTTGCCTTCGGGAGGCAGTGCTCTCGGCCCGTCGGACCGTGGCGCCTTCCAGGAGATTTTTGAGTTCTCCCTGGATTCGCCGACCCTCGGTGGTGGATGGCTCCGGCATCGCGCGGAGGAGCATCGCTGCTGCGGCCAGGTTCTGACCGACCCCACTGGATGCAGGTGGAGGCCTGACCCTGACGACATCGGCGACGCGGTGCTGGAGACACTAGGGCAGGTGACGTATTTCTCCGGCCAGGGGTTGGCCCACCCATGCCTGCCCGACGTCCCGGCGGATCGGCTCAAGCACTCCTGCTCCCTCGTCGACCCTGGCTTGCGCCCCGCGGACTTGCTCAAGCTGTGGGTCGTAACCCCCCGCCGGAACGGGGACCACAGCTAGCTCCCGCGGGATGTCAGCGCGAGGCACCGGCCCAGGGGGAGCACCATCCTCCGGCATGCCGAGATGATTGCCTTCGGAGGGACCCCTAGATCGACGTGGAAACATTCGTGGCTTGGGCCGCAGTCCTCGTCGTCAAGGCTGCGGCTACCGTCGGAACAGTCGGAGAGGTAGTAGTCACATGCGGTCATGAAGTTCCGCATGGCACTGGGGTTGCCAAATCCAGAGAAATCCCAACAGATGTTGGGGTCGTCATCTTCCTCGGACCCAGAGGGCCTGTAGGTCGAGACGTCCGTCAGCCGGTCCCAAGGCGACCGCAAGCAAAACCCCAGAGGGTTTGTACTCGCCTCTACAAGGGCGCCCGCCAAAGCGAGATTGCTAGGCGGGTTGAGGCTGAGTACAAATGACGTAGGATGGGAATCGGTTGGTACCTTTTGGTCGTCGAGCGGCGATGAAGTCACGTCGAGGACTAGCCGCATCGTCGCCTCCGGTACGAGGGCGACGTCCTGCAAGCTTTTCGCAAGCGCGCTGGCGTCGTCCACTTGCTCGGGATTGGCGTGTCGCGGGGAGACGGCGCTCGCCTTCGTCTCAAACGCGAGGTCGACGCCCAACGCGCCCCCCGTCGGGGTGCTAGGGACGTCAACTCGCTCGACAGCCGACGAGGCGCGGCCTCCTGCTTGGCCTTGATTGCCCCGCCTCCTCCTCCGTTGGCGGGGGAGAGGACGGGGCGAGCTCGAATGTCGTTCTTCCGCCACGCGGGGAAGACGTCGTCGATTCCACCGCCGGCGGGCGGGCTGTCGGCCGCCATTGTTGTTGTCACGCGGCGGTGGAACGAGTATCATGTCGTAGCTGCCGTCGAGGGACATGAACTCAAGACTCCCGAAACGGAGCACCGTCCCGGGTTGGAGAGGTTGTTGGAGACTGCCCATCTGGAGCTTGACGGGAAACTGCTCGTCAACACGCAGTAGGCCCCTACCTGGCGCGCCAACTGTCGGCGTTTCGAGATCGAGGGGTCCCTCAGGCCGACGAGTGAGTGCCGTGTGTCCCAGCCCAGATGGGTCGAGCGCGTGGGCGGGCGCGAAGGGGGGAAAGGAGCGAGGCGGCCGGAGACCGGCGTGAGAGAGGTGGGAGTCCCGCGGCCTTCGTGTTCGTCCCGCGCCCAGGTCGGGTGCGCTTGCAGTAGGGGGTTACAAGCGTCCACGCGGGTGAGGGAAGCGAGCGGCCCCAAGAGAGCGCCTGTCCCGTCCTCGTCCCGCGCGGCCGACCCTCTCTAAGACGGCCCTGGTCCTTCCTTTTATAGACGCAAGGAGAGGATCTAGGTGTACAATGGGGGTGTAGCAGAGTGCTACGTGTCTAGCGAGGGAGAGCTAGTGCCCTGAGTACATGCCAATGTGGCAGCCGGAGAGATCTTGGAACCCAACTAGTGTGATGTCGTGGCCGTCGGAGGAGCGGCGGAGCCTGGCGGAGGGACAGCTGTCGGCGCGGTTGCGTCCTTGCTGACGTCCTCCTGCTTCCGTAAGAGAGCTGAGAGCCGCCGTCGTCACAGGGCATGCGGGGCGCCATCATTGCCTATCTGGTGGAGACAGCCAGATGGGACACCGGTCTTGTTCTCTGCGGCCCGAGTCAGCTCGGGGTAGGGTGATGATGGCGCTTCCTGTTGACGTGGCTGGCCTGTGCCCTAGGTTGGGCGACGTGGAGGCTCCTCCGAAGCCGAGGTCGAGTCTATCCTTCATGGCCGGGGCCGAGTCCGAGCCCCTGGGTCGGGCGAGGTGGAGGTCGTCGGCAGAGGCCAGGGCGGCGTCCGAGCCCTAGGGTCGGGCGGAGCGGAGTTCGCCGTCTTCCGGGTCTTAGCCCGAGTCCGAGCCCTGGGTCGGGCGGAGCGGAGTTCGCCGTCTTCCGGGTCTTAGCCCGAGTCCGAGCCCTGGGTCGGGCGGAGCGGAGTTCGCCGTCTTCCGGGTCTTAGCCCGAGTCTGAGCCCTGGGTCGGGCGGAGCTTCCTATGGTGCCTTTGGCAGGGCCTGGCTTCCTGTCAGCATCACTCTGTCAAGTGGCGCTGCAGTCGGAGTGGCGCAGGCGGCGCTGTCCTTCTGTCAGACCGGTCAGTGGAGCGGCGAAGTGACGGCGGTCACTTCGGCTCTGCTGGAGGGCGCGCGTCAGGATAAAGGTGTCAGGCCACCTTTGCGTTAAATGCTCCTGCGATTTGGTCGGTCGATGCGGCGATTCAGTCAGGGTTGCTTCTTAGCGAAGGCAGGGCCTCGGGCGAGCCGAAGATGTGTCCGCCGTTGGAGGGGGGCCTCGGGCGAGACGGAAATCCTCCGGGGTCGGCTGCCCTTGTCCGAGGCTAGGCTCGGGCGAGGCGTGATCGAGTCGCTCGAATGGACTGATCCCTGACTTAATCGCACCCATCAGGCCTTTGCAGCTTTATGCTGATGGGGGTTACCAGCTGAGAATTAGGAGTCTTGAGGGTACCCCTAATTATGGTTCCCGACAATGTTAGTACACAAAAACCAATGTACTAAGTCTAGAATCATACCTTTGTGTTGACTTTGCACTTCTTCCACCATTTGGCATAGTTTCACACTTAAACCATTTATGTTGGCACATGATCACCAAAATACTTAGAAATGGCCCAAGGACACATTTCCCTTTCAGTTACTGTTCACTGTCCGATGCGCCAACGGACAGTCCGGTGCACCCGCAACCAGGGAAGGCTGGGAGCTTCTAAATGAAGCTCCAACGGCTCCTAGGCCCTTTGGGGCTATAAAAGGGACCCCTAGGTGCCTCAAACAAGTACACAAGTACAACCAACAAGTCCATACATCATTTGGATCAATTCTTTCTCTCCCTCTCTTGTGTATCTCTCTAGTTTGTGTAGAGGTGAAGTTATAAGCCTTTAGAGAGAGGGGAAGTGCTGCTGAGAGCTAGAGCAATATCTTGAGCGCATTGTTACTCTGTCGGAGTGATGTTGAGAAGATTGTAAGGATCCACGGCATCGTTGTAACTGATATCAACATAGTGGAAGGCTCTATCTGTCGCACTGACAGATCTGAGCAAACAGAGGAAGGAGTTGAAATAGACTCCAAGCCAAGGTGTGGCTAACTCCAACGAGGACTAGGTAAGCATTTTAGGCTTGGCCGAACCTCAGGATAAATCCTTGTGTCTGTGTGCTCTGCTCTGTGTTGTGTGCTATTTCTCTGTCTTATTTGTTGTTTATACTTGCACTTCAATATTTATATGTGGTACAAGTTGTCTTCATTTTCTGAATTTGTGTCCAACCCTCCTACTAGTGATGGTGGTCTGGGTCTTAGAGTGCGACCCTCTCCTGAGGACATTGAGGCTCTGATTGCTCCTCTTCGGAATCTTCCCAATGATGAGAAGCAAATTCACTTTGAAATGCTAGCTAGTCTAGATGACGCAGAGATGGATGCTGTGCTTAGTATGTTAGCTGGGGAATCTTCTGACTCGACCCATGCTGAGCCGATGGCTATCATGGCTGGACAAGAGCTTGACAAAGCAGTGGAGACTCGAAATCCTGAGGGTGCTCGCCCAAAGCGTCCTCGCCAAGTTAGCCGCCCGACTACGCCTGTTGAGGAAAAGAAGAAGAAGAAGAGGCGGCTTCGGCGACTGTCATGCTTGGACCAGGATGCAGGTCCTTCTGCTCTAGCTTGTGATGAAGTGCCAGCAGAGGTCCTTCCTGAGGTTGATCCCAATGGTTGTGTCCATGCAGAAGTTGATCCCAATGGGTGTGACCGTCCTGAAGTTGATCTCAATGGGTGTGACCGTCCTGAAGTTGATCCCAATGGGTGTGACCGTCCTAAAGTTGATCCCAATGGGTGTGACCGTGCACCGGCTGTTGTCCATATATTTGATGAAGATGATGATGAAGAAGAAGTCCCGCTGATTCGTAAGAACAGCCGGCATTACAGAGGTAGTAAGGAGGATAATGATATTCCTTCTCTAGCTCTGTCAGCTCTTGTCAGCCTTTAGGAACTGTCAATATCGAATTTTGATTAAGCCCTTGAGGAGGTAGTCCCTGAGGATATGCTATCAGAGCCGACTGCTGATGACATGATGGCTATTTGTTCGTAAATTCCAGACGTGGGATTGGAGGTATCCCGAGCAGTGTCTCGTGCATCGTCGACTTTGGAAGGCAGTCTTCAATGCCAAGACGTTGGTCCGAATTGCCCGACTCACATGGAGGTGACAAAGGATCCTTTAGCCTTAGAGGTGGCTACTGTAGAAAACCTAGCCCCCAAGGATGGTGCTGGCAGTTACCCAGCCCCCGAGGGTGTCTGAAAGGGAAATGTGCCCTTGGGCCATTTCTAAGTATTTTGGTGATTGAGTGCCAACACAAGTGCTTAAGTGTTAAAGTATCCCAAGTGATGGACAAAGTGCAAATCAAAAGTAAAGGTATGTTTCTAGACTTAGTACATTGTTTTATGGACTAATGTATTGTGTCTAAGTGCTGGAAACAAGAAAAATCAAGTTGGAAAAGAGATGGCTTTGTTCAGCCAAAGTCTGCTCAGTCTGGGTGCACCGGACTGTCCGGTGGTGCACCGGACAGTGTCCGGTGCATCAGGCTGGCTCTGGCAAACTTGCTGCTCTTGGGACTTCGACGGCGGTGTACGGCTATAAATCACCGGACTGTCCGATGGCGCACTGGACTGTCCGGTGAGCCGTTCACAGGCGAAGTCGTCGCTCTCGGGAAGTGATTAACGGCGTACGGCTAAAAATCACCGGTCTGTCCGGTGATGCACCGGACTGTCCGGTGAGCCAACGGTCAGCCGGGCCAACGGTCGGCCGAGGATTCCGCGCGTGACGCGTGGCCGAGCCAACGGTCACATTGGGGCACCGGACTGTCCGGTGTGCACCGGACAGTGTCCGGTGCGCCAACGGCTCTGAATCTGCAATAGTTGACTTCACCAAATAAGGAAACAAATCCGCACGGGACAGTGTCCGGTGGTGCACCGGACTGTCCGGTGCGCCAGGCGGAAGAAGGCAAGAATTGCCTTCCTGGATTGCTCTCAACGGCTCCTAGCTGCCTTGGGGCTATAAAAGGGGCCCCTAGGCGCATGGAGGAGGACACCAAGCATCCTTAGAGCATTGTTGATCACTCACACTTCATTCTTGCGCACTTGTTCGACATTCTTAGTGATTTGAGCTCCGTTCCAGTGAGAACCTCGTGATAGTCTTTTGAGCTCAAGTCTGGGTCTTGTGTGTGCGTATTTGCTGTGATTTTTGTGTCTTGTGTGAGTTGCTCATCCCTCCCTTACTCCGTGCTTCTTTGTGAACATCTTTGTAAGGGCGAGAGACTCCAAGCTGTGGAGATTCCTCACAAGCGGGATATAGTAAAGCTAAGAAAAACACTGTGGTATTCAAGTGGGTCTTTGGACCGCTTGAGAGGGGTTGATTGCAACCCTCGTCCGTTGGGACGCCACAACGTGGAAGTAGGCAAGTTTTGTACTTGGCCGAACCACGGGATAAACCACTGTGTCTATCTCTGTGTTGATCTCTTTGTGGTTATTGTGTTTTTGCTAAGACTCCACTCTAGCCACTTGGCATTATTGTGCTAACTCCTAATCAAGTTTTGTGGCATTAAGTTTCAAGTTTTACAGGATCACCTATTCACCCCCCCTCTAGGTGCTCTCAGTGTCGCCGGTAGTGATCCGGCTCTGGTGGGTAGCGCAAGCTGCAACCTAGCCCCCGAGGGTGTTGCCGGTAGTGATCCGGCTCTGGTGGGTGGCGCGAGCTGCAGCCCAGCCCCTGAGGGTGTTCAGGTGAGCTCTCCTTCCCACACCTCCATGGACATCCATGTTGGGTCGTCTCCACCACGATCTGATGGGCGACGACGATGCATGCTTCTTTGGCTTTGAACAAACAAGTCGCCTTGGAGGTCGGTGAGCTAGATGCGAGAAGTCTAGTATCCGTTGGTGGGGCTGAGCTCACCCCTGGCAACGTTCTTCAAATTGTTCCCGCTGATCTTCCTTCGTCAAGCTATGACATAGCTCCCCCTGACTTGGGATTACCATCATTCCTCTCCAATCTTCAGGTGAGTCAGCTACTTGCCTTTTATTGTTCTTCTTGGTAAATTATCTTTCCTATACTCATTTGTCTTCGATCACAGACTTTGGTTGATGGAATGTCTGCCCAGCTGAGGTCGTATGGTGCTACTGTCCCAGAAGGAGCTATGTCTCTGATGCAGTGGAACCCATTGCTACTTCAGAAACATGTTGCTGACTTGAAAGCGTCGAACGCTGGTTAGTGACCTCGTTTCTTCCTTAGTTGTTTTTATTGATCAACTTGTTATTGACCATGTATCCCTTTTCAGCTGCCTTGTCAGATATGGCTCGACGGTGCTCTAAGCTTGAGGAAAAACATCTTCAAAGTCAAGCCGACTTAACCCAACGGTACTCTGATCTTGAGGAGAAGTATTCTCAAGCTCAAATCGACCTGGCTCGGGTTTCTGCTTCTCTAGATGATGCATGTTCTTTGAATTCTTCTCTCAATGCTCAGCTTAACTCAGAAAGGATGGCATATGAGGTAAACTCCCTTAGTTGATTTTGTCGTGCTTATTGTTGGCTAGGTGCTGAATGTTGATTCTTGTTTGTAGGAGGAAAGACGAGCTCTTGTGGCCTCTCGTGATAACTTGGACATGTTATATCGTGACGCTAGCAATTCCTTGACTATTTTGAAAAGGAGCCACCGTTTCACTATGTCAGATCTGGACCATCATCATCACGAGCTGCAAGTATCTCAGGATGAAGTTCAGTGGCTGGGACAGCAGTTATCGGCCAAGCATTTGACCATTAAAGATCTTCGTGCTTCGAAGAAACTCGCTGCACAGGAGCTGGAAACTGCTCGACTGGTTGCCAAAGCTTCAGAGGACAGCTGCGCCGTTCTGAGGACTCAACGCGACAAGGCTATGGACAAAGCCATTCGCGCGGGGCGGATCTTGATGAGGAGGCCTGGTGTAGTGGTTCCTGATGACATTATCGCTGACGTCAAGGCTGCGCCTGATGCCTCGAGTCGACCTTCTTCATCGATTGCTCCTGCAAAAGACATTGCCAATAGAGACGTTTCGATGCAGTGACATCCTGCGAAGCACTGAATGTACTTATGAATTCTATGTGCGTGTGATGGTTGTGTTCGAATTTTTTGCGGATGGAGCACTAGGATGTGTCCTTGGCACTGACAATTATAACATTTTGTTTTCCTGAAGTACTGATTGTTTTTGTTGTCAGGGTATAACAGTCATCCTGAACAATTTTGAAAGTAAATGTGGCGTGCTGGTTCTGGAACTTTTCCTGACTTATGCCAATCGCTTGGCTAGTAAGGCATAGTGGTCGCCTTAAGATGCGTAGATGTGATCGTATCATGCTGACTTAAATTATTGCTGACTTGAGTCGATTGCCCCGCTAGTAGGGTATAGTGATCCCCCTAAGCCGAGTCAGCGTGAGCATGTAGTGTCGTCTTAGGTCGTCGCCGACCTAAGCCGACTGCTCCGTTAGTAGGGTATAATGGTCACCCTAAGTCGAGTAAGCGTGAGCATGTTGCACCATCTTAAGTTGTTATAAAAAGCCTATAAAACTAGACTTCTCAGCTTCTCATATAAATTCAGTTTTTTAAACTTTTGGTTTTCCAAAAGCTGAAAAAACTAGCCGTTTGTTTCAGCTTTTGGCTTTTAAAATTGAGAAGCTTGCGAGAAACTCCAATAAACAGAGCCTTGGACTGATGCTTGATCATTTCCCCACTCAGCTGAACCTAACTAATTAAACACATCCAACCAAAGGTATCCGAAACTGATTAATAACTACTAATTAATCACGACGAACGTTTTTTTCGCAAGGGACTCTGAATGTGCGTTTTTTTTAAAAAATAACACACTCTCACCTGCACTACCATTGGATTAAGGCTAGGAACTATTCGTGACTAATCCATGTTAATACAAATAAACAAAACAATTCTGCGAGAACGGACTCAATAAAACCGTTTCATAATAAACGAACAAAAATGATACTGTTTATAAAGTAGAATTTGAAATAATAATTAGGATAAAGGATGAGATAGAGAGTGTGCTGGAGATTGTATTAAGTACCTGTGACGCTCCAATATATATATATATATATGCATATATAATTAATATATATAATTAATAAACAAAAAGTTAAAGAAAATCAGTGCCGGATTAGATTGCAACGGCAAATCGCATCACATGTCCAACAAAAATATCTGGAACTGTACGACATTCCATGATGACCAGCAGCTAGCTGCTTTGATTCTGACTCCCTGTTTCCTTTCCTTTTTGCATTCCCACCCACCCATCCCCTCAAAATTCGCAGCGTGTCTATTCCTCCATCGCAGCGTGTCTCGTGCTCCCCCCAGGCTCCTCTTCCTCGCTTTCCCTCCACCCGGGCGCAAACCCTAACCCTACCGTCGCTCGCCCCGCGGCGTCTGCCAATGGCGCGCCCCGTGTGAGTGTGCGAGAGAGGAGTAGACCTCGAGGCCGCTACCCGGGGAGAAGAGCGAGAGATGTATAAACAGGGGGGAGCGGGGGGAGGGGCTGGGCTGGACCGGAAGCGGATCAACGACGCGCTGGATAAGCATCTCGAGAAGGCGGTCGCGTCGCCGTCCACGTCGAGGGGGTCGGCGGGCGGCGGGCGCGACCACCACCGCCTCGTCGTGCCGTCCTCCGTGTCGTCCATCCCCAAGGGCCGCTGCTCTGAAGGTGACGTCACGCGGTCTTCTCCTCCCCCCTTCCAATTTCAGTTTCAGGTGCCGCGTGGTGGTGTCGTGGCGTGACGCGAATCCGTGCCAAATTTGGCGCGCTCATGAAGCTGTGGCAGCTGTGTTGCGTTTCGGTGCAGTAGGATGCAGGTGTGGAAGGAGATTGGTTTGTCGATTGGGGTTGCGAAGTAATTATACACTTGCACGGCACATGGTTGCTGATACTCAATTTTGAGTGGCTGTGTTTTTATATAATGTTGGATTTGCATCGTAATCCTTAAGCATGCGTGCATTGACATATCATTCTTAATATTCCAGGGGAGTCTGATTCTGATAGTGAAGCATCGGATGTTAGCGGCTCTGATGGAGAAGACACCTCATGGATTTCATGGTATTGCAACTTAAGAGGGAATGAATTCTTCTGTGAAGTCGACGATGATTATATTCAAGACGACTTCAACCTTTGTGGTCTCAGCAGCCAAGTTCCTTATTATGATTATGCTCTCGATCTCATTTTAGATATCGAGTCATCTCATGGTAAGTGCTCTACATTATTACTCTTGCGCATTAAACCTCATGATGGATGGATGTGAGCCAAGCATACACTGATGCTAAAATTGAAGATTGTAAACCTCAACTGAGTCTAGAATGATGTTATACGTGATAGGCTAGGGATAGCACCAATTGAAGAAAAGCTTGTCCAACTTGAGATGGTTTGGACATGTCCAACGGAGATCACCAGAGGCGTCAGTGCATAGTGGGAATCTAAGACACGATAGCAATGAGAAAATAGGAAGACCGAAGTTGACATGAGAAGAGATAGTAAGATGAGACTTGAAAGTATAAGATATACCTAAAGATTTAGCATTGAATAGGAGTGCATGGAAAACAACTATTTATGTGTCCGAACCTTGACCTGTGGATTTTGTTGGGGTTTTAACTCTAGCCTATCCTGAGTTGCTTGGGACCAAAAGAGTTTGTTGTTGTTGTAGTTGTTGTTGTAAAAGCTTTGCTGGTAGGATTCAGAGTTCCGTACCGAGCTTCTACATTTCCTGTTCCTATCAGATATCATGCTTAGTTTTACAAACAGAAAAGGTGGAAGAATAGCTGTATATTTTGATCTGTCTAAACAACTGTTCTTGTCAATCAGTTGTCTTAATCTGGACATACATTATGTTGCAGAATGCCATGTATCCAACTCATTATTAATCTAGTTTTTTTGACACACATCTTGAGAGCACTATTTTATTTTGTCATGCACAAAATCTGTTAGGACTGGCCTGGTGCAGTGGTGAGAAGCCTTCCCACTAAGCCAAAGGTCCTGGGTTCATGTAGCCTTTCTACAAAATGCAGTTGTAAGGCTTGCCTCGGTTATTCCTTCCCCAGACAGCACTCATGTGGGAGAGCCGCCAGCATTGGGTCTGTTCTGCACGAGATGTGTTACACCCTTCTCTCTTCACTATTCAGTCCATCGTTGGGCTGACAGTAGTGGTTTAATCGCACATGTTCAGTTCTAGAATTGTAGTAATCTTTTTTATCCTTGAGATGTATTAATCTAGTAGAAATCTAAGATACTTTAGAATTCCATGTTTTACAACTAGCAAATTAATATATTTTTCCAACATGTTTTGTTAGGCTGGCAGTAGTGGGTTGATCCCACATGATTAGTTATAAATTTAGTCTTGCTAGAATTGCATATAGATCTTAGGAAACCATCAATAGCAACTGGTTGAACCATTAAGTGTATCTGGTCGCAACAGATAGTGTGTTATATTCTGCAATAGTGAGACTAGCTACTGCTCCTGCCCCACGGGTAATCATATCCGCAGCATGCTGTGCACGACTGCATTTTTCTGCACTTTAATTGCATTTTGCTTTTGTGAGTTATGAAATGTATGTTACTACTTTAGGGTATTGAATTATTGATGATGTTGATTATGCACACCGAGTTTAGAAGTATAGACCAAACACCATCCACAAGTATAATGAATTCTAGTGGACAGAGGTAGTACTACCTATTATTTCTAATATCATCTTGAAATTTTGAAGTTCGATGTTTCTGTTGTTGATTTTTTTTCATTGCAACTATGGTGCTAGGTGTCATGTGATCAATAAGAATGAGTGGAGATTATATCTGAATTTGTTCGTTGCTAGCAGTTTGACAATTAGCAATCAGCGTGACCAGACTAGACTGTTAGGTGTAGAGTGGTTAAAATATGGTAGTCATTTTGAACAAGTTTTCTGTATGTAAAGTATGTTTCAATGTTGGTGGTGAAATTAGCAATCCACCTTACAGAACCATGACATGAGATAAATCTTTTACTATTATTGTTGGGTTCCTTCTCTAGCCTACACCAAATTGCTTGGGATGAAAAACTTCTGTTGTTGTTGTATCCCTTGGTTACATATCCCTTTTAGTGATGTTCTTCAGTCATGTAATTGTGTAGGTGATATGTTCACTGAGGAACAAAATGAGCTCGTAGAATCAGCTGCAGAGATGCTTTATGGTCTGATACATGCACGATACATTCTGACCAGTAAAGGACTGGCTGCAATGGTAATTGTTCTTCTCTAACCGGTGTACTGACACTTTGATGTAGTTTTATTTATTAAGGCTGCTTTCTTGTACAGCTGGAGAAGTATAAGAACTATGACTTTGGGCGGTGCCCGCGTGTTTACTGCTGTGGTCAACCATGCCTGCCAGTTGGACAATCAGATATCCATCGATCTAGTACCGTGAAGATATACTGCCCCAAGTGTGAAGACATCTACTACCCACGGTCCAAGTACCAAGGCAGTATCCTAACCATACTCTTATCAGAGTGTCTTAATGCGTATATGTTTCAAACTTCGACCTCTTGGTGAGAACTCAAACCAAGGGTATTTTTCGTACCAAGTCTGACACAGAATGGGCTGCCAATGTTCTCAGATGTGTTAGCACCCACTCACCCACAGCTCTGTCAGTTGAAACAAAACATTAAGGACTAGTTTGGGAACCTCATTTTCCCAAGTGATTTTCATTTTTCCAAGAAAAAATGAATTAATTTCCCTTTTGGAAAATGAAAACCCCTTGGGAAAATGAGGTTCCCAAACTAGCCATTAACATGAAATCTGTCTAGTGCGCCCATCAATCACCATGTGTTTTCAACCCCCATAGATTAATATTGTTTAGTACCTGAGGTGCACAAGCTCTCTTCTGTGTTATTGTGGTTCTGTAGTTGCAGAATGTTTGCCATTTTGTTATATCCTGCTATTTTCTTAACCTTGTTCAGACATCGACGGCGCATACTTTGGGACAACGTTCCCTCATCTGTTCCTGATGACATACGAGAACCTCAAGCCACAGAAGCTCTCGCAGCGCTATGTTCCTCGTGTCTTTGGCTTTAAGCTCCACAAGCCATGAACCTCATGTATTTGTCTTTTAAACTCCTCAAGGCGTGGCCCACTGGGGGCAATGCGGGAGTTTTGCAATCCTTGAAGACTTGCATATAAGAGCGCCATTGGCAGGTCAGTGGATTGGTAAAATTCTATCATGCTGCAGCGTGCTTGTACCTTAGCTGGCTGGCACCTATCCAACATTTGAATGTAGCTCTAAGGATATCAATGTTGTAACCTAACTGCTACTGTTCTTTGATTAGTAAACCAGGAGCCCCCCCTCCCCCCCCTACAATGTAGAATATGGCAGTTATTTATGGCTTTGCAGAAAATAACAACCCTTCATCTGCTTGGTTCTCGTAAGATGGCCCTTTAATTTTGTAGTTTGCGAACTTCTATTTTGAAATGTGATTTGCGAAGGGTGCGTCATCTTCATTGCCTTTGGATTTTTGTAGTTTGCGAACTTCTGTTTAGATGCTAGCCAAGGCTTTGCTTGCATTCTCATTTAGATATGGGCTAAGGCTATTTCCGTTCCATGGTGGATTTTATGAAACCAATATCATCTTTTGTTCTCGTTTTGCCTTTGGTTTTGCATCTAGATAGCTTTCGTATCTAGATATATGATATATCTACCTAGATATACTAAATATACGATATTAGTATCTAGTGCACTTATAGATATATAATAATATATCTGAATATGTAATGATATATAATAAAAATACATATTTATAAATATTTAATAACATATAAATTGTTATGGAGGAGTATTCTATTTCACGGTGGAATTTATGGGTGCTGACTGTAGATGTCAGTTCATTACGTGATAAAATTTATCAAAAAAGTTTTAAAATTGACAAGATAAAATGAAACTGCCTTATATTTTTAAAACAAGGTAGGTTTTTGGTTGGTACCGTTGTGGTTAAAGTACAATACTCTCTTTGTTCTATATTATAAGATGTTTTAGTTTTTTTTTCTGATATATTGTTTTAATCATGGATCTAGGTATAATATATGTCTAATCATATAGCAAAGTCTATATATCTAGACAAAAACGTATCAACCTTATAAGTTGGACAGATGAGCTAAGAAAGTTTCCTGCACAACCTACATGCACAATTTGACAACAAACTAGTTTATCTAGAAATTCATGTAACGTTCTAATAGCAACTAAATTATACTCTACCTATTTTAATTTCAAATTATAAGATGTTTTTGTTTGTAAGATATATTGTTTTGTTTATTTATATATCTAGAGTTGTACTCTCCATTCCAGTATATAAGGCATAACACTACCTCCCGTTTAAAGACAGAAAATGTATTTAATTCTCTTTATATCACTGCATCGATATACGTGTCTAGAGAGAGCATACCTTATATTATGAGACAATACCTTATATTATGAGACAAGAATAAATAGTGGTTATGATTTATATTATTGGACGAAAGGAATATATCTTTGTGCGTAGCAAAAAGCTATTTATCTAAAAAAATATCAAAGTATTTTATAATTTAGAATAAAGAAATTATGATCCGTCGATGGAACAATGTATCTAAAAATATCAAAACGTCGTATAATTTAGAGCAATTCTTATAATCTAGAGCAATGAAAGTATCAACCATCGAGTAGCTTAAAGTTAGTTGTTTTGGATTACAATTCATATAGATAAAATACTGTAAAAAAGTTGCTTTCTGGATCTAGTCCTTTTGTTTGGCTTTTAGTAGGCAAAAGTCAAAGCCAAAAATCAAACCAAACACACCTTAAAACCAAGCCAACAAGCGGATTAAAACGATAAAACATTGAAACACTCATGGGTGAAGTTGACTTTTAAACGTTTAAACAAAGTTTAAATGTAATTTTAAACAACATAGAAAAATACCAATACATCATAATTTTAGACAATGACATGAATTAAATACCAAAACAAAGAGGATAGTGGGTTACTAAAACTTCATCCATGAGTCGAATTGGACCCAAAAGTAACTAACAGACTGGGGCCAAAAGTAGCTAATAGTCTAAAAACATGAAACATTGTGTTTTATAATTCAAAACGCCATAACGTGGTTTCCACCTCTAATTAGCGTTTTGACGTTTAAACGTAGTTTTAATAACACTGAACATACAACGTATTATACCATTATATCACTTTATTATCGTTTACAACCGAGTGTTGCCTTCAGAAGTTGTTCACTAGTTAAAGCAATCAACTCTAATAACTCGCAAGTCCGAGATCTTTATCACACTTTACTTTGCCATACTAAGCACACTAAGCATGATTACATTTTAAGTAAACATGAAACACTTCCAAGGCATGCCTTTAACAACTAAGGAATGAAAGCTAAAGGGACTTGCATCAAGGTCGTTATCATACATAAATAACATGCAATACATATTATAAATGGGAGAGAAGGATATTTAGGTGTATGCCTTAGGTTCATCTCGAGGATCAGTGAGTTCCAAATCAACCATGAACTCGTCCTATGACTCAAGGATAGTCCCTTCGGTCGCTTTTGTTCCTACATGGGTGCAAATGGTGCAATGTTGCATAAGTTAAAAATGATGCTATGAAATGACACTTAGGGTTTAAGGCTTAGCATAACCAAGTTGTTGTCCTTCCCTAACAATCCTAAGTGAGGCATTGGACCTTTTGTGGTGTAGGGATTCAACCTTTCTGAGGTGGCATGAAACCATATGCCCAATACTTAGGCTCTAAGACTTGGTCAATATATGGAAGCAATTTGCTTCATATTGCACGGACCATCTGCTAACATATGTCGGGTTACCTGTAGTTGTATGTATAGGTTAGTGGTCTCTAAAGGTGGTGTCTTGCTGCATGATTTCTCAAACCATTTGAGTGGCAAGTCAATCATCTACCTGATCAAGCTAGAGGTTGTCTCTGACATGCTCTGGGCTATGATGATGGATCGACCAAAAGTGTGTTGAGACCATGTGTACATGCATGAAGGAGTCTTTGATCTTATTTATCCCTGATATTCGATTGCTTGCTAGCGACCTACATGCTTGTTGTATCGAGTCCAAACTAGGTGATTCATGCACTAATAGGCATTGCAAACCTAGCCAACAAGAGTGTCGTAAGAACCACACTAATGAGTTGTTCTTTGCGAGGATGACCACAAGAGACACTTGCAATTGATGATAAAATACGACAACAACCACTAAATACACTCAATGATCTTCTACTGCCTCCAAGCCATCTAGGTGGCGACAACCACCAAGAGTAATAGGAATCTCGTAGCTTAATATGATCACTAGTTCCACTAGATGCAACTCAATGCAAATCACTAGAGATCACTCCCAATATCATGGTGGATGAAACACCATCACTAGAGGTGAGTGGGAGATGTTTTCTTAGGCTTACTAGGGTGTATGTCATGTTGGGAAGCTAGGATACTCACCCTAAACCTGGACATGCTCTATTTATAAGGTCCTTAAGAGGCAACTAGTTGTTGGACCTTTACTATGCAGATTTTGAGCTCGTCAAGACCATGTGACGCCCCATCATTGGACCAAACCACTAGGGTTCCACGACTCTAGAGCATGCCATGTGTACTAATGTTTGAATGTTATCGTTATCGCCCCAACAAATATATGAGTGTATGGTCCAACGCCTCTTGTCTGATGACTCTTAAACCAAACTTATCAAAGTCCAATGGCCTCTGTAAAGTGACCTAGAGAGAAACCATTGGTGTGTGATATCCTGGCCCCTGGGATGGTGATATCCTGGCCCAAGGCTTAATAGAATTAATAGAGTATCCATACCAACAAGATGCATCTTCTTTTTCGGAAGCCTATCTCGAAAGAACCTCCAAGTTAAGCGTGTTTGGCTTGGAGCAATTTGGGATGGGTGACCGACCGGAAAGTTTTCTCGGGTGTGCATGAGTGAGGACAAAGTGCGCATAAAAGACTCATGTTGGTCTGTGGGGACGATATATGATCCTAGAGAGCTGCTAGGAGTAAGTACCACTGGTCCAGGGATTGGATGGGGTGTTACATGGTGTCAGATTGGTCCGACACCCATCATCAAACCAACTAACAAAGTCTAACGACCGTGTTCTCAAACATCTAGAACACCAGATAGTGATACTGTTTCGATGAACAATGCACATGTTCGGTCTGATGTGCCTATTTTCACAACCATCAGACCAATTCATTAGGGTCCAATGCCCTCCCAAAAATGACTAGAGAGCAACTGTGAGCGTTGAACTAGTCTTACACCTACCATCGTACCAATGCACATAATCCAACAATCACTCTAACCATGTGGCTATAGTTAGCAATTGGATTGGCATTGTGCTGGTCTGATGCCTCTGTATATTAGACACCTATTCTAGGCATCTTACAATCCTCTTCCAATGTTTACACGAGTGCTAACTCCAATGTATCCCAAACACTAGAGTTTGAGTTAGCCTTAATCAATGGTGTCTAAGGTGGAACTTCATGACTTCACTAGGTCTAGTACATATGTATAGGCTTATTGTAAGCTTCTTGAACCTTGAGTTTCCTCTTTATTGTAAGGCTACTTATCCTAAATCCGTTCATGCACTCTATTGCTTCTTAATCAATAAAACTAGATGCCTTAGCTTGTACCTTTGCCTTAAGCTTACACATTTTGCTTTTCTCTTTTCCAGGTTGAGCACTTGTTCATCCTTCGTGGTCATCACCATCATTCTCATTATTTCCCACCGTGCTCAACCTTTGGATGTGGACATGAACCTATCTCATTCACAACACTTAGAATAGAGGTTAGTCCACTTGTTGTCTCAATTACCAAAACTATACTTATAGCTTTGAATATGCAACTGTAAGTAAAATGAAGTGAGGTCCATATTTGAGTATTTAGTTTTGGTGTGGGAAATTTGGTTGTGTACCATTAAAATAGTGCATCTTTAGGAATGTTTCATTAAAATAACTTTTCTTTGCTAAGTACCATGAAAAGTTGATAACGTTATGGATTTTTAGCATTTCGTCAGCTCTTGTTACAAACTTCTATTGTTTTTATTATTTTTGTCCATGAATGGATTTTAAAAGGACTCTTACGCCCTTGCCCAAATACACTTGGGTGACCCGGTTTTTATCTGCTCGACCCTCACACACGAGGTGTTTTCTTGCTGTAAGAACACAAGCAAGAGGCGATGAACCAACAACCCACAAACAAATATTTCATTTATGTCTCAGTGCAATATGTGTCAAATGACAGGAATGTGGGGTTGGTTTATGAAGCGATCGAGACAACCTGACAATGGTATTAGGTGAGGAAGATGTGACCAGCAAGGTAGCGATCGTGAAGGTGGCGAAGCAGGGTAGAGAGGTGGCACAAGAGGCTGGGAGTGACAACTAACAACAGATGTGTGCTTGACCCTTAACTTCTGCTCGATTAGTCACAATACATATTCTCTTTTCATATAGATGGGATCCTATAGTGTATTCTCTCTCTGATATGTTAGAAGGGGTAGGGGTTTATGTATCCTATCTAACTAAGACTTAATAGATGTGGTGAGATTCAAATAAATGTAATCTTTCTATGGTAGATAGCAAAGTAGAGTTATTTTAATGGTACATTCCCAAAAGCGCACTCTTTAATGGACACAACCAATTTTCCCTTTTGGTGTTTGATGATCAACATAATCATTTAGACTAACAATATTTACTAGTGTTGTGGATATAGTTCAAAGGATGAAGACTGGACTTGGACAAAGGCAAAGTGACAATCAAGAAGAACAACACCTCAAGTAAGATATTAGAAGACTCATTGAAGACCTATACAGATCATGTAAGAGTCAAATACATGAGATGAAAGAAGATTGAATGAAGAGACACGAAGAAATAAAGAAAATAGATTGCTTAGTAGCACCGAGCGTGTCCGTTGCAGCACCGGATAAAGCCCCGACACAAGTGGCATTTGTAGTGAAGGGCTAAAAAATGAGAATACACCGGACACATAGGTGTGCATTGAACGTCGCAAAGGATGGGGTACCTTATACAACACTTAGAGAGGCCTGTAATGTGTTTGGAGAGATCCACAATGCATCGGACATGTCCGATGTAACACTGGATACCTCCACCAGATAGTGTACTCAGATAGGGTTGCAAACCAACCCAAGCGGGGTTACCACACTGAATGTGTTTGTGTCGCTGAAAGGGAAATTGGATTAACCATTTCCTATAATTAATTTTGGTGGTTGATGACCAACGCAAACACGTGGACTAACTAGTTTGTCTAGATTTCATCTATTATAGGTGCATAAGGTTCAACACAAACCAAGAAAGAAATCAAGTTAGGGACACAATTTTATTGGAGCAAAAGGACTTGAGTGTGCTGAGAATTGGCGCACCAAACTATCCATTGTGCCACCGGACAGTGTCCGGTGCACCAGGACCGTACAATCCTCAACCAGCCACTCTCGGGAATTTGGAGACGCGCTCCACTATAATTTACCGAACTGTCCGGTGTGCCATCGGACTGTCCGGTGAGCCAGCGGACCAACGACTCCCTGCGCCAACGATCGACTCTGCAAAGTGCTACAGTGATGAACAGTGTCACACAGAAGTCAGAGCAGCGAAGTCAGAGGGGCACCGGACTATCCGGTGCTGCAAGAGGACAAAGCCTCCAACGGTCGACCAGCTCTAGACCCTAACGGTTGGCTGACGTGGCGGCGCACCGGACAGCGCACAGTACCTGTCCGGTGGCGCACCGGACTGTCCGGTGCGCCCATCGCCAGCAGCCTTGGCCAACGGCTACTTGGTGATTGGAGGCTATAAATACCCCCAACCACCACCACCTTTGGCATCCAAGGATTCTGAACATTGCATTCAATACAAGAACAAAAGACTTCACTCCAAGACACATCAAATAGATTGAATCCTCTCCAAGCTACCAAATCAACTCAATTCCATTAGGGACTTGAGGGTGTTTTGTGTTCTTTTGTTGCTCTTGTTGCTTGGTTTGGCCTTTTTCTTTTCACATTCTTATTCTCAAGTGCTTTGTAAGCAAAGCAAGAGACACCAAGTGTGTGGTGGCCCTTGCGGGGTCTTAGTGACCCATGAGATCAAGGAAGAAGGCTCACTCGGTCTAAGTGACCGTTTGAGAGAGGGAAAGGGTTGAAATAGACCCGGTCTTTGTGACCTCCTCAACGGGGACTCGGTTCTTTGGAACCGAACCTCGGTAAAATAAATCATCATGTTCACTCGCCTTATTTCTTGTTTGATTTGTTTTCTCTCTCTTCGGACTTGAAGTTAATTCTAATGCTAACCCCGGTTGTAGTGTGTTTAAAGTTATAAATTTCAGGTTTCGCCTATTCACCCCCCCTCTAGGGGACTTTCAATTGGTATCAGAGCCAGTATTTCATCAAGAGTCTAACCAACTTGAAGTGATGTTTGGAGATCACGCCAAGAGGGAGATCATGACCGACGAAAAATCTGCAAGCTCGGGGAGGACTTTCTCAAGAGAGTTCGGCAACAAGCATAAGGAGGAATCCACTTCCTCCATCAAGTCCCATCGGAGAGGTGACAAGAAGAAGAAGATGAATAAAGTGGTCTACTACGAGACCGACTCTTCGTCACCCTCCACCTCCAGCTCCGAGTCGTCGACTACTTCTAAGCGCCACGAGCGCAAGAAGTATAGTAAGATGCCCCTACGCTATCCCCACATTTTAAAGCGCGCTCCATTACTTTCCATTCTCTTAGGCAAACCACCATATTTTAATGGTGAATATTATTGTATGTGGAGTGATAAAATGAGGCACCATCTAACCTCAATCCACGCAAGTATTTGGGATATTGTTGAGTATGGAGCGCAGGTACCTCAGGTGGGGGACAAAGACTACGACTTGGATGAGGTCGCCCAAATTAGGCACTTCAACTCCCAAGCCACGACTATACTCCTCGCCTCCTTGTGTCGAGAGGAGTATAACAAGGTGCAAGGGTTGAAGAACGCCAAAGAAATTTGGGACGTCCTCAAAACAGCGCACGAAGGGGATGAGGTGACCAAGATCACCAAGTGGGAGACGATTGAGGGCGAGCTCGGTCGATTCGTCCTCAACAAAGGAGAAGAGCCACAAGCGATGTACAATCAGCTCAAGACAATGGTGAACCAAGTGCGCAACCTCGGGAGCACCAAGTGGGATGACCATGAAATGGTCAAGATTATTCTTAGATCTCTTGTTTTTCGTAATCCCACTCAAGTGCAACTAATTCGTGGAGATCTAAGATATAAACAGATGTCTCTCAAGGAAGTTATTGGCAAGTTTGTGAGCTTTGAACTTATGATCAAAGACTCCAAACACATTATCAACTTGGAGCAAGGCGCCACCTTGTAGCATCCCAAAAATTCAAATCTTGAAATTTTCTCAAACTCGCTCTAAATTCAAAATGAATTTTAAATTTCATTTCAAAATGTTTGTTTGCGAGTTGATCTCAACAAATAAAATATAGTGGTCTATAATTCTCTCCAAAATCCTCCTCAAAATATCCTACAAATATTTCCCCAGTGATCACCCTCAAGTTCTTTCCAGAAATATTGCCTAGATATTCCCCCGATAATTCTCCAAATATTTTCCTCCTAAGAAATACCTTCAGAATCATTTTAATGTCCCTACAAATATTTTCTTCATAATTTTCCTCATGCTCATACGTATACGTACGCCTCCGGTGTCATACAGTGAGCTCTACAAGCTAATCACACTTATACAAGACAAATACATGCTAATCTCCCACTAATCCTCTCATCCTCCCACTAATCCTCTCATCCCTCTCCATAATCCCCCCACCATGGCTATAAATAGAGGGGCAAGGGCCTCCTCTCAAGCCACCCTAAGCCATTTCATGGCAACTCCCCCCCACACGCCCACTCCACCTCCCACACAAGCACACACTAGCACAAGGATCGTTCGGTCGTTCTTCGACATTCATCCACCTGTTCTTAGTTTGTTCGTTTGTTCGTCCGATCGTTCGTCCGATCGTTCATGGTTCGTTCGTCCGTTCGTCCGATCGTTCGATCGTTCATCTGTTCGTTCGTCCAAATAATCTTTGTTCAGCCGTTATGCTGCCGAAATTCCGATCGTTCGTTCGTTTGATCATTCGATCGTTCATCGTTCATTCATAGTTCCTATTCATCGTTCATCGTTCATTCATAGTCCCTATTCATCGTTCGTCCAAATAATCTTTGTCTAGCCGTTATGCTGCCGAAATTCCGATCGTTCGTTCGTCCGATCATTCGATCGTTCGTCCGTTCGTTCATAGTTCCTATTCATTGTTCATCGTTCGTTCATAGTCACTACTCATCGTTCGTTCATACGACTATTCATCATCACTATTCACTGTTACTATTCATCATCGTTACTATTCATCGTTACTATTCACCGACACTATTTATCATCATTACTATTCATCATCGTTACTATTCGTCGATGATATCTATAGTTACTTTTTTGTTGTCACTATTCATCGTTACTATTCGTCGATCATCCAATCACCCTAAATTTCAACTACTCATCCATCATGCTATCCAGTCCATCTAAGACCAGCCAGACCAATATTCCAGTCATACAAACTCCGGTGACTGTGATTTTCCTTCTAGTAGGAACTTCCCATCTGGTCACCCATCCCAGGTTTCTCCAAGTTAAGCACGCTTAACTTTGAGATTCTTTCGAGCCAGGTTTTCAAACTCAGATTCCAATAATTCTTGTTTCTAAATTCTTATCAGATTATTCCCTACCCAACCATGTCATCCCTTAAGCATGGTTCATATTCTAGAAAACTCCCAAAATACTCTTGTCCCATATTCTGCCTATAATTCCCTATTCAGACTAAGTCAGACGATTCATTCATCACTATTCTCACCAACAGTGGACTCTACTGTACTACACCACATACACCCAGCTATAAATAGACCCAGCTACCCTCTCCCTCTCCACACACTCAACACCCTCAGCCAAGGCAAACACCCCACCCACTCAGTTACTTCGCTCTGCAGGCTACACGCATAGTGTCGCTTCACCTCCAATCCACTCTCCTGGTAAGTACCTCCGCTCCGCCACTAGTAATACCACAACACCACATGACACAGATTCAGCTCAAGACTCTACCCATCCATATATCGCTATTCTGACCACTATACTAAATATTTGTTGGTATACTTGCTAGTTTGTATGTTTGCTTGTTCATGTTGCATAGTTATCGGAGCGTACGTGCCGTCTCGTGGAGGCCAGATCTGCAAGTCTACGCCAGGCGATGGAGCTAGAAGCCAGTTCCGCGAGCTCTCCCCCCTTTGTCGGATAAGCACGACAAGCTCACTGGATCTCTTTGATGCATAAATTACCTATGTTTTTCAACCACAACCCTCAGCCTGTTATTTTATGCATGATATGATTTTGAGACAAGTTATTATGGCCACCCAACCGCTTGCCGCAATCAATCTTTATACTCCTTGATATATTTGTTACAAATGATTTGAGAAAGGGTGTGAGTTTTCAAAAGAAAATGTTTTTCAAAATGGGTATGATGAAGATTTGTCACCCTTATCACCTTTAGAGTGGGGATGATCAGGGACTCCCTGGTTTAGGGGAGGGCCTCAGGTGTTGGCTCAGCCGGGTTAGGTGTGAGTAGAAGGATTGTCCCCTCATATAAGGACCGGTTTGTCATCCTTCACTACCTGTACTCATGACAAGTACAACCACTCGAGACTGTATGGGCAGTCACTCAATCTAAACTCGTACATCCAAACCACAGGGTTATGATGGCTGGGGAGCACCGGGAGGATAAGGAGGGGGAATGTTTTGTCCGGTTTGGACATGGCGGTGACCTGACTCCTTCTAGTATAACCGTTAAGGTAAGGACGTGCGAGGAAAGAGAGAGATTCGGCATTCGGATCTCATGATGGTGAGATTGCAGAAACCAGACTAGTGGGTAAAGTGTACACCTCTGCGTAGAGTCAAACCTATTCGAATAGTCCGTGTCTACTGGAATGGACGAGTCTGATGTGGTATGACAATTAGTGTTTTTTTCCAGAAAAAATGCTTTTGAAAAGTGGTTTTTAAAAGGTCCGGCGGTTGAGCCGTGAGCTATGGTGGACGAGAAGTCCAGTAGCTGTTTTTGAAAATGAAAAACCAGTGGGAAACTGCTGAGATACCTGGATGGTTTAGTCCAGGGGATTTTGTTCTATATTAAAAAAACTTCCTGCTCCTTGGGAGAGGATGCGCTTTTGAAAAATGCAAAATGTTTTACAAAATAACCCTGCATCAAATACTGCTATTTCTGCAAAATATCCTGAGCTCCACATATTCCATGCATTATATCTGATTTCCCCATTCCGTGGGTGAAGGTGGGCTGCTGAGTATGTAAGTACTCATCCTTGCTTATTTGTTGTTTTTCAGAGAAGGAGATCGCTGATCGGGTAAGAGTTACACCTGTTCCCAACCTTGCCTGTGGTAGTTGGACCACTGATTTGCTTCGTTGCGTATATCGGGCTGCTTCAGCCCCACTTTGATGATATGTCCCGAGTTGTGGACCAACTCTTAAAGTTGATCGCCACCTTTATAGGTTTGTCTCGTTTAAGCAGATCTAGAATCATCTGATGTATAAATGTGTTTACTAGCCTCCTGGGACTAGTAATTGTATCACATTTGAGTCCCAAGGGATTAGGGCGCTTCAGGTGGTATCAGAGCTGTTTGGTTGGCTGCAGGACGTAACCCTTAGCCTTGATCCAAAAGTTTTTGAGTCAAAACTATTTTCTTAAAAAAATTCTTGCTATTATCCCTTCATTTCAAAAATGGTTTCCCCCTTTCCTTGCTCAGAAGTCAGATGGAGGTCTGTTGCCAAACCAGCTTTTGCCAGAATGAAGATGGTTTCCCCAAGTTGCTGAGAGCATGCACAGTTCGCCTCAGAATCAAGAGTCAGCCAGAGTATTATGGTCGTGAATTCGTCGAGCATGGCACAGAGAAGTGTGTCGTGACTGTATACATTGGATCCATTCCGCACCATGTGGAATGGAGTGTCACTGCTGCGGGGCACAGATTCAAAGACACCTGCCAAGTTGTGACACCCCAGTGTCACCTAGGGTTTCTCTCAAAGTGCTAACCCATGAACCATCATCTTATGTGAACCAAATTTAAGTATGAACATCAAATTGACTTAAGAATAAAGGATCCACCAAGCCTATACTTAAAAGTATCATGTGTAAAACAAATGGGTTTTCAAAAAGGCAACATGAGCAACCCCAATAAAAACCCTAATTGAGCCCTATGAGCAAAATTCAAGAGAATGGGGGAAAGGGCATGAAAAATTTAAAATCATGGCTTGGGCCAATTATAAACATTGAAATACATTTAATAAGCAATAATAAAGATTGAGGAAGCTTGGCTAAAATAATTCAAATAAAACCCCAAACAAGCTCCTCATGAGGGGACTCAATAGGAAATTCTGAATTTCAGAATTCTGAATTTCAGACCTTGAGCCAAAGATCAAGCATGTTCACCTTGATCCCTAACTCAAATCCTAATGACCCCATTAACAAAAACGTGCCTAACTAACCCCTCTGTCGTATGCCAGAAGATGGCATTGGGACGCGAGCCCTAGACACGACAAAACCTTGGATTTGCCTCAGATTTGAGCAGGAGACAAACCGGATTTCCGGGCTCCATATCTCTGCAACCAGTAGGCAAAATTCTATGACCCCCACACAAGATCGGTAGCTTGTAGGGAGGGGAAGAGGTTTTGTGCACTGACCAAGGCGAGAGCAGGCTCGGATGAGTGACCACACGCGCCAGAACTTGGGCAGAACGCACGGGCACACGTGTTCGACCCTGGTCGGCACGCCGGCGCTCGCCCAACCCGCGCGCGCTCGCCCCGGCGTTCGGTCAAGTCCGCCGCGCGCCCTTGCCCTCGGCCGTGCCCGCCCGCGCCTATAAAGCCTCCCCGGGCATGCCTCACTTCACCCCGCGCTCACCATCACCGGCCAGCCACCCCTCCTTAGCTCCGGCGAGCTCTTTTCCGCCCGCCATTGCCGCTAGAGCTTCGGCCACCGTGGCCAGCCCACTCCAGTCGCCCTCAAGTCGCGCCAGTGCTTCGGTTAGCTTCGCCATAGGCCCATGAAGCTCTCCAAGCCCTCGGACCTGGCAGAACTTCACCGGAAGCCCGAGATCACCCTCGCCGGACTTCGGTCGCCCGCCCCTGCGCGTGGACCAAGCTCTCCGGTGAGCCATTCTTCAATTCCTCACGCGCACACCTTCCTTGATCCCTGGTGAAGCTCCTTGACCTGTTTGATTGGTCAATTTCGCCCTGGATAGGCCGGACTCCTCGCCGCCGACGAGCTCCCCCGCCTGCGCACGCGGACCGGCCAACTCCGACCACCCCCGACGGCGACCCGCACATCGTTGTGATCCCCGAGACCTCCCCTACGTCCTCGACCACCTCACCGGAGCAATCCCGCCGCCGGTAAGCCCCTCTGCCCTTTCTTTCGCCGCGGGCACTATTTAAGTTAGGAGAAGGACCTCGGGTTAGGATTAGAAGAACCCGAGGGGTTTTCTGCAATGTCAGTGTCTCATTTGAATAGTAGCCCAGGGACTAATCTGTGAGGAAAACTTGAAACACCCGCAAGGGACCCCAGTGCAAAGTAGTTTTCCCTTTAATCAATTCTGTTAATCTTTTTAAATAACCAGAGAACTTAGAAAATCCATAACTTGATGAATTCTTAATCAAAAGTTGTCAAACTAATTTTGCTAGATCCTAAATATTATGAACTATCATTTAAAAATAATAAACCCTATGCTTTCTGTTCTAATTTTTAGAGTTTAAAATTAAAAACAGAAACTGTCCAAACCTTGTTTAATTAAGGAAAATTAGTTTTTCTTCTATGCTGAACCTAAGAAAATTTGTAGATATTCAACCCTCATTTAAGCACTGTTTAAAAATAGTAGGAACACCAGTATTGAAGAATATAGTGTAGATATCCATTAAAAACCATTTCTGCCCAAAACTTAGGAAAATCAGAAAGGCATTAGAAATTAATGAACAGTGAGTGAAATTATTTTTTCTAATCTACTTAAGTAACAGAGAACCTAAGAAAAATAAAGGGACCTTTAGTCCAGATCAGTTTTAAAATAAAATATTTTATTTAGCATTGTGCCAACTGGAAATCAATTATGAAAATTACAAAACCAGACCCAAAATTGATAATAAAAATCCAGTGGACTTATAACCACTAGGACCCCACTGCAAAAATAATGAACACCCTAGCCCATCATTTTAAGTAGGGTAAATAAGTGTAATATGATAATGAGTCATTTTCTAAATAAATCATGAATAACCCATAATAAGGCAATAATGGGCAAATAAAATTTTGCTAGGTCAATAATGAGATAGGCCACCTGAGAAAAATGCAAACCCATTAAAAGGATGCAAAATAATACCCATTGCTAATATTGTATAAGAAAGACCGTTTAAACCAATTAATGCATACCACCCCTTCCCTTAAGCAAAAAGATGCCAAACTTCAGAATGATTGCTCTTGCACAAATTAGAAACTAAGAAAAATCAGAAATCTGTTGTTTGATATTTTTCAAATATAGTAGTAGTAGAAAGCACCTCTTTGGCTAGAAACTTGAGAAAACCCTAATAAAATAACTAATAGGTATTAATGGCTAAAATTTTGTGCCAAGTCATGTTATAGCACCTAAAAGCCAGCAAAAATAAGTCTTAGAGAATTACCTACTGTTAAGTAATAGTTGTAGTTCAAATCACTCCTTCTGCCCTGAAAGTTGGTAATTTTGTCCAGAGAAAACTATTCACTTTTTGAACCCCAAATTTTGAGACAGAAAAGTTTACACCAGTAATAAGCCACTGTAATTTTTTGCAGAATTTTTGGAATTTTATTAAAACAACTTGTAGTTCAAACCTACTCCAAAAACTTAAGGAGAATAAAGAAAAAGAAAGAAGGAATAAACCTCGCTCCAATGAGTCCAACTTGAATTCTTGTCAAAACTCACTAAGGCTTTAGAAAGAATTCAGTGGAACCCCAAAAATAAACCTACCACTTACCTTAGCTAAGTTTGATCCAATTTACCAAGTATACCACCCAAAAGTCTTACATAAGTAAGGTTTAACCTTGTCCAACTCAAGTGGATCATACACCGTCAAAGGTTGTAATTTCTAAAGCACATATCGTATCATGCATATATCTTACGCATTGCATTCATTAGATTGTAATCTTGCCGACGGAGAGTACGTGCTCATCCCCGAGCAAGGATCTGTCCAAGAGGAGGACCAGGAGCAAGCTTCCGAGGCTGCTATCGAGGATCTCCCCGCAGCCCCAGCAATTGAAGGCAAGCCCCGGTTTTATGCATAACCGTTTATATATGCTATTTTACTACACTTAATGTTTGTAGGTTTGTAATGTGCACTTAAGTGTAGGAGTTGGTTGAAACCCTAGTTGCATGAACTCAGGATTTCCTTTTGAGATGGATACTAGTATGCTAGGTCGAGTAGCTGCTTTGCTAATCAGGATCTCGGTAGAAGTCGAGTGATTTTTCTAGCACTCGCGCGAGGTCAGGAATTGATTGTATTCATCTTGATAACGGGATCTATGTCAGTCTATGGACTTGGATCCAGGGAGGATGCCTTGACCATGAGACAGGAAAAGGAACTAAGGATTAATGTGTGGATACCTGAGTCAAGCTTTTGAACGTACTAAGCACATGCCGGGAAAAATGGTAACTGGTAAACCTAGTACCTGAGTGAAGCCGGGCGCGGACTTTATCCCTCATGCGACCTGAGACTGGGTCTCCCATGATAGCTATGGTGGGTACAAGTGCGGTCACCGCACGGCGGCAGCCGGGGTCAGTGGAGCATTGTATGCCAAGGCGGTGAGGCCTGGACGCGAACGGGGAATCGATGGGGACGGTTGTCATGTGCAGGGTCAGAGTGCCCTAACATGCCGTGTGTTTAGGTTTACCTTGCAAGGTTAAAAACTCGATTCGAATCGTCTGCTTCTCGCAGCTAATGAGACTGCTTGACCCCTTGTACTACATCGAGTAAGAAATGAAATGAGGATTACATGAGATAATTTGTTGACTGAACTAAAATGTTTGTTACCATGTATGCTTAGAAGGAGCAAATGTAGCTAAGCTAATAATACTGGAATTTGAAAAGTTAAAAATGGATTTTAGACACAGCTAGTGCTTTTGGCAAACCAAACCCCTCAGCCAAACAGCTGCATAGTCTAGAGGTAGAGGAGTAGATTCCTCACACCGGGTAAGTCTAGCTGAGTATTAGTATACTCAGCCTTGCTTGTGGCATAATTTTTGCAGGTACCATTCAGGAAATGGTTGATGGTGTGACTTGGCCTACCACCCTGCCACTGGGTTGGACGGTCGAGTGGGATGCTGCTCCGGCAGGAGAGGAGCACGAGTAGTAGTGGGCTAGGCCTTGCCCATTTCCTCGATACCGACGACATTGATTATCCGCTGCATTTTATTTCGTGAACTCTTATTTGCTACTCAAAACTCCGATTTATGTAATAATTCAGCACTTAATTTGAGGTTTCCTGTTTTATTGTATTTCTTCTGTGACTCACCTTCGAGTGAGATTGTGGAATTTGATCCTGGTTAAGTGGCTCCATCAGACTAGATCTAAGGGACTGATGGGTTATTCTGATTTAAGTTTGTTATGGCCCCTGAGGCGTGACTTAGGCACTTAAGCTGGAATAATTTGAGCGGTTCCGCCACACAAGTCGTCACTCGCAAGGCATTGAGGACCCTATGTTAAATCTATGAAGAAGAAGTGGCTGACACCCGGCTCAGATTCTTTCTGCCCTTTCAGAGAGACCGTCCAGTTTGGATGGCCAGGATGCGTGCATTGGAAGGGCAGCAGCTGCTTGAGGACAACCCCACAGTCGCATACCTCACTGCATACCTGCTCACCCTGGATGCCCAGTATGATTTCTTGGCTCGGTACTACCGTCAGATGATTGCCCGAGCAGAAGATGCAGAGAAGCGCAACCGTAAGCTCCATGTGGATCTCACCTCAGCTCAAGCCTGTGTAGCTGCCTTGGAAAGTCGTGAAGTCATTGTTGTTGAAGCCCTGAAGCAAGCCAAGGATGAGCACGTCCAGAAGTTGATGGAGGCCTACTTGGTAACCCGTAACCAATGTAGAGCCCTGCGGATCCAAGAGCCCGCTTCATCCAATCTAGTTCAACCCATGAAAGCTGAAGATCCCCAGATTCTTGAAGGTCACCTGGTCTCTATCAAAGGAGAGAAGAAGGCTTGGGAACTCCCGAAAGGAGCCATAATCTTAGAAGGAATGCCAGTCTCCCCTAAGGCTATGGATAAGCAAGAGCACCCCGAATCCTCCCAAGTTCCCCATGAGAGTTGTTTGTGCCCCTCACCATGAAGAAGATTCCATCACCATCCCTCGAGGTCAAGGAAGAAGCTGCAAGCACCCCACCAGCACCGCTGCCCTCTGAGGAGTTACAAGAGCCAGTCCCGCTTGAAGAAGAGTTCAACCCCGTCCTGCCATCTCAGTCGTTGCCAGAAGAAGTCATCAACATCAGCTCCCTCTTAACCCATCCAGGAGATGTCTCAGATTGAAGTCGTGCGCCAGCCTTGCTAGAAGAGAAGCTGCTAGATCTGAGTTAGTTATGCCTAGTCCTCTGCATTCGTTGGGTAGTGAAGTTTTTCTTCACTTTGGCTAGAGCCCTGCATGTATGAGAGGTAATCGTGTAGTCTCCTGTTTTGCAAAAACTCTAATTATGTGGCCCCCTAGGGCATTTCAAAATGAATTTCGCTTGATTTTTTCTCCCCTTTCATGTGCATATGTGATGCTTTAACGTTAGTGCTCATAAGTCGCATTTAGCATAGTTCTCAGTTCAGGAGCCGAGCAATAGTAGTTATGCTTAGCCCCCAAATCCAAGTAGTTCGTGATTTGGAAAACTCTATTCTTCCCTTATTCAAAACATTTGATTTGTTTGTGCTTATCATTGCTGAGATTGTGTGTTTTATTTCTTTTAAGAAAGGTTTTCTCTAAAAACATAGATCATAAATTAGAGCTAATCCTCACCTTATGCTTCCATTCTCATCTTAACCCATCTCAAGAGAAAAGCACCTTACCCAAGAAGATACCGAGAAGCTTACCCTTGAAGCCTGGAATAAGCTACAGAAGAAACCAGTCCAGCCGCTCAGTCAAAAGGACCGACCGTGAGAATCAAAGCACTGCCCCTGAGTCAAAGTAAAAAGAAAAAGAGGATAGAAGGGGTTATTACCATACAGAGAGGCAAAGATTCGTGGAACCAGAGACCACAAACATCAGGGTCATTGACCCCATCACTCACCCGTGCCCCCTGCATGCGTGCCCGCCTCCATGCGCACTACTGCCACCCACGCCCCCTTTGCAGTGCACCCACCACCGCCATCATCGCTGGCAACACCAGACCCCCCTCCATCGCACCTGCTACCTCGTGTCACCTGCTCCATCACCACCACTCCGCACCTCGAGCACCACCTTGCATACCGCTCGCCTATAAACCCCCCACTAGCTCCCTCAACTCCCATCTCGCTCAAAGCAAAGCACACACCCGATAAAATCCCCTCTGCCAAATTGCAAGCAACTCCATTTTCCACTCCCTCGCCCCTAAGATCACAATGCTTGGTGATTCTTGGGTTGAAGACTGTTGCACATGGTTCATCATCTTTGGTTTTCTCCTCTGTGTGATGGTAATACTCTTTGATAGAATCCTCCAGTGGGAAGAGCAAAGATAAAGAAAGAGGCAGTGAAAAGTGAAAGAAGATAGTGAAGAGAAGATGAGAAGAAGGTTCTCCCAAACTCAACCCTATGCCAGTCATCTCTCCGTAGCCTGCTCAAGCAGCAACAGCAGAAGAAGGCCCCGTAACACCCATGTGATGAGGTACTTCAAGGAGTTCAAATCCCCAAGATTCAAGAGTTCTACCCTCATTCTTTTTAAGTGGGGTAGTGTTCCAGTAAAGTTCCTGCTATGGAAAAAGAAGAAGGCCTGTAGCAAGCAAGTGGAGTACCAGATTATCCAAGCGTATAAGTTTCTGGATGAGAAGTGGTCACCCAAGTTTTGTTGATGAAGCACCAGAAGACCAATCAAGGAAGGAATCCATGTGGGAGTTCGCAAGAGAAAGGTTTGTGTGTTGGCATCGATGCTTCTTCAATAAGCTAGCTACCAAGCGAAAGCTAAAAGCCAGAAGATGATCTTTGAGTAGCCAGAATCAGCGTTTGCAATCGGCAGCCGGATGCTCCTCAAAGGCCAGATTTTGTTGAAGCTCCATCTCCTCGAAGAGTCTGCAAAGTGAAGATATGTAGCTGAAGTAAAGCTATACCCATAACCCTTCTAAGCCAAATCTTGAGGACGAGATTCATTTTAAGTGGGGTAGATCTGTAGCATCCCAAAAATTCAAATCTTGAAATTTTCTCAAACTCGCTCTAAATTCAAAATGAATTTTAAATTTCATTTCAAAATGTTTGTTTGCGAGTTGATCTCAACAAATAAAATATAGTGGTCTATAATTCTCTCCAAAATCCTCCTCAAAATATCCTATAAATATTTCCCTAGTGATCACCCTCAAGTTCTTTCCAGAAATATTACCCAGATATTCCCCCGATAATTCTCCAAATATTTTCCTCCTAAGAAATACCTTCAGAATCATTTTTAAAGTCCCTACAAATATTTTCTTCATAATTTTCCTCATGCTCATCGTATACGTACACCTCCGGTGTCATACAGTGAGCTCTACAAGCTAATCACACTTATACAAGACAAATACATGCTAATCTCCCACTAATCCTCTCATCCTCCCACTAATCCTCTCATCCCTCCTCCTAATCCCCCACCATGGCTATAAATAGAGGGGCAAGGGCCTCCTCTCAAGCCACCCCAAGCCATTTCATGGCAACTCCCTCCCCACACGCCCACTCCACCTCCCACACAAGCACACACTAGCACAAGGATCGTTCGGTCGTTCTTCGATCGTTCGTCCACCTGTTCTTAGTTTGTTCGTTCGTTCGTCCGATCGTTCGTCCGATTGTTCATGGTTCATTCATCCGTTCGTCCGATCGTTCGATCGTTCGTCCGTTCGTTCGTCCAAATAATCTTTGTTCAGCCGTTATGCTGCCGAAATTCCGATCGTTCATTCGTTCGATCATTCGATTGTTCATCGTTCGTTCATAGTTCCTATTCATCGTTCATCGTTCGTTCATAGTCCCTATTCATCGTTCGTCCAAATAATCTTTGTCCAGCCGTTATGCTGCCGAAATTCCGATCGTTCATTCGCCCGATCATTCGATCGTTTGTCCGTTCGTTCGTAGTTCCTATTCATCGTTCATCGTTCGTTCATAGTCACTATTCATCGTTCGTTCATACGAACTATGCACCATCACTATTCAACGTTACTATTCATCATTGTTACTACTCACCGTTACTATTCATCATCGTTACCATTCACCGACACTATTCATCATCGTTACTATTTATCGTTGATATTCATCGATGATATCTATAATTACTTTTCGTCGTCACTATTCATCGTTACTATTCATCGATCATCCGATCACCCCAAATTTCAACTACTCATCCATCATGCTGTCCAGTCCACCTAAGACCAGCCAGACCAATATTCCAGTCATACAAACTCCGGTGACTGTGATTTTTCTTCCAGTAGGAACTTTCCATCTGGTCACCCATCCCAGGTTTCTCCAAGTTAAGCACGCTTAAATTTGAGATTCTTTCGAGCCAGCCTTCCAAACTCAGATTCCAATAATTCTTGTTTCTAAATTCTTATCAAATTATTCCCTACCCAACCATGTCATCCCTTAAGCATGGTTCATATTCTAGAAAACTCCCAAAATACTCTTGTCCCATATTCTGCCTATAATTCCTTATTTAGACTAAGTCAGACGATTCATTCATCACTATTCTCACCAATAGTGGACTCTACTGTACTACACCACATACACCCAGCTATAAATAGACCCAGCTACCCTCTCCCTCTCCACACACTCAACACCCTCAACCAAGGCAAACACCCCACCCACTCAGTTACTCCACTCTGCAGGCTACACGCATAGTGTCGCTTCGCCTCCAATCCACTCTCCTGGTAAGCACCTTTGCTCCGCCACCAATAATACCACAACACCACATGACACAGATTCTGCTCAAGACTCTATCCATCCATATATCGCTATTCTGACCACTATACTAAATATTTGTTGGTATACTTGCTAGTTTGTATGTTTGCTTGTTCATGTTGCATAGTTATCGGAGCGTTCGTGCCATCTCGTGGAGGCCAGATCTGCAAGTCTACGCCAGGCGGTGGAGCCAAAAGCTAGTTCCGCGAGCTCTCCCCCCTTCATCAGATAAGCATGACAAGCTCACTGGATCCCTGGCTTTGATGCATAAATTACCTATGTTTTTCAACCACAACCCTCAGCCTGTTATTTTATGCATGGTATGATTTTGAGATAAGTTATTATGGCCACCCAGCCGCTTGCCGCAATCAATCTTTATACTCCTTGATATATTTGTTACAAATGATTTGAGAAAGGGTGTGAGTTTTCAAAAGAAAATGTTTTCCAAAATGGGTATGATGAAGGGTTGTCACCCTTATCACCTTTTGAGTGGGGATGATCAGGGACTCCCTGGTATAGGGGAGGGTCTTAGGTGTTGGCTCAGCCGGGTTAGGTGTGAGCAGAAGGATTGTCCCCTCATATAAGGACCGGTTTATCATCTTTCACTACCTGTACTCATGACAAGTACAACCACTCAAGACTGTATGGGCAGTCACTCAATCTGAACTCGTACGGTCCAAACCCCAGGGTTATGATGGCTGGGGAGCACCGGAAGGATAAGGAGGGGGAATGTTTTGTCCGGTTTGGACATGGCGGTGGCCTGACTCCTTCCGGTATAACCATTAAGGTAAGGACATGCGAGGAAAGAGAGAGATTCGGCATTCGGATCTCACGACGGTGAGATTGCAGAAACCGGACTAGTGGGTAAAGTGTACACCTCTGCGTAGAGTCAAACCTATTCGAATAGTCCGTATCCACTGGAATGGGCGAGTCTGGTGTGGTATGACAATTAGTGTTTTGTTTTCCCAAAAAAATGCTTTTGAAAAGTGGTTTTTAAAAGGCCCGGCGGTTGAGCCGTGAGCTATGGTGGACAGGAAGTCCAGTAGCTATTTTTGAAAATGAAAAACCAATGGAAAACTGCTGAGATACCTGGATGGTTTAGTCCAGGGGATTTTGTTCTATATTGAAAAAACTTCCTGCTCCTTAGGAGAGGATGCGCTTTTGAAAAATGCAAAATGTTTTACAAAATAACCCTGCATCAAATACTGCTATTTCTGCAAAATATCCTGAGCTCCACATATTCCATGCATTATATCTGATTTCCCCATTCTGTGGGTGAAGGTGGGCTGCTGAGTGTGTAAGTACTCACCCTTGCTTATTTGTTGTTTTTCAGAGAAGGAGATCGCTGATCGGGTAAGAGTTACGCCTGTTCCCAACCTTGCCTGTGGCAGTTGGACCGCTGATTTGCTTCGCTGCGTATATCGGGCTGCTTCAGCCCCACTCTGATGATATGTCCTGAGTTGTAGACCAACTCTTAAAGTTGATTGCCACCTTTATAGGTTTGTCTCGTTTAAGCAGATCTGGAATCATCTGATGTATAAATGTGTTTACTAGCCTCCTGGGACTAGTAATTATATCACATTTTAGTCCTAGGGGATTGGAGCGCTTCACACCTCCACACCCGAGGTGCAACCCGTTGCATTCAAGGCAACAGAAGAAGAGAAGAAGGAGTCTACATCAAGTAGGCTTCCAATCGACGCCTCCAAGCTTGACAACGAGGAAATGGCGCTCATCATCAAGAGCTTCCGCCAAATCCTCAAGCAAAGGACGGGGAAAGATTACAAATCCTGCTCCAAGAAAGTGACAGGGACGATGACAAGAAGAGGAAGAAGAAGGAGAAGAAGAAATACTACAAGAAGAAGGTCGGCGATGCCCACATATGCCGAGAATGGGACTCCGAGAGAGCTCCACCGACTCGTCCTCTAATGAGGATGCCACCAACATCGTCGTCAACAAGGGCCTCCTCTTCCCCAACGTCGGCCATAAGTGTCTAATGGCTAAGGACGGCAAGTAGAAGAAGGTACACTCTAGAGCCACCCCCAAATATACAACATCTAGTGATGAGGGTAGCTTTATGTAACACCACAAAATCTATCAACTAAAAGTAATAAAATTAGTAAAATATGGTAATCATAATTTTACTTTTAAGTGTTTAATTAGTTATTTGCATGTTGATCATTTTCTTTGTATGCGCTTGATTGATCAGATGATTGTTATTAACTTCCTTTTTAAAAAGAAATCCTAGAAATTAAAATAATAATTAAGTAATATAGTAATTATTAGTCCAAAAACAAGTATTTTATTTATAAATATTTTTGGTAAATTTTTATGATTTTTCGAGCTCTTTAAAACTGCATCTCGGAATTAGAAAAAAAACTAAATCCTAACTAGCCGGCCCACTAGGGGCCCATGCCCCTAACCCTAAGCACTACGCACGCCGCGCGCGCGCTGCTGGTTCTCCCAGCCAGCCGCCGCCGCCTGCTATTGCCCTCTCCTCTCCCTACTCTCTCTCCTCTATTCTATCTCTCTCTCCCTTGCTCTCTCTCTCACGCTCGCACCTGGAGACCGAGCCCAGCAGAGCCGCCCTCTGCCTCCAGCCCGAGCGACCGAGCGCCCGGCCCCACCGCAGCAGCCGCGCCCAGGCGCGACGACCACACCTGCCTCCTACACGCACGCCGGCGCCCTGGCGGCCGAGCAGCACGCAAGCCGCACCCCGCGCGATGCCCCACCGAGCCCCTGTACGCTGCACGGTGCAGTGCGCACCCTGCGCGAGCACCCACGGCACCACGCGCCCGACGCCGCGCCTACGCCGAACCCGCCCGTGCCATGAAGCTGCGCGTCCGTTCGTTTATGCGCGCGGTTACTTCATCGTGTTATGGAGCTTTTAATCCCTCCGTTTCTCCTCCCCCATTCCTCACACCATTGATGCCGAGAAGAAACTGCAATGCCATTGATGGCCATGAAGGACAGCCAGCGCCCATTGAAGCTCTCTGGGCAGTGACCTCCCCTCTCCCCTCCCTCTCTCTATAAAAAGGCAGCAGAGACCCTCTCCTTTCTCCTGTCTACCCAAGCTCACTTCATCTCTCTAGCTCGCCAGTACACTGCTCGACGTTGCCGTTCGTTGTCGTTCGTCGCCGGATTTCACGGAGCCCGTAGTTCGCCGGAGTGTGCCGTTCGTCGCCGGAGTTCACCGGAGCCACGCACTCGCCGTCCGTAGTCGAGCCTTGCTCTCCACCCGGCCGAAACCCGTCGATCCATCCCCGTCACACGCGTGAACCTAAGGTTGATGACGACCCAAATTTATTTTGTGTATTTTATAAAAGTACTTTTTGGTTTGATTCATGAGTTGTATATTTTATTTGTTGTAATATGAACACGTGTGATTCATAATTTATGTGTATATGCGTTATGGAATTGTTTGGTAGATTCATGCGATTATTAACACCGTGATAATTCATGTTAATCGATGCGTTGAATTTTGGTTTAGAGAAGTATGACAAAATTTAGTAGTCACACGTTGGTGATAAAAACAATAGATATGAATTTTAGTAGGTAAATTTGGTCGCAATAAACTTAGAAACTATTTGGAGAATTATAGGTGCATTTTAAATGGATTTGGAAAAATGGTATAGAACGCATGTCATATGAATAATATAGGATTTCTAAATGATTTAGCTAATTATTTTATTAACATTTTCTTGTTATAAAGAAAGGATAAAATATCACCGGTAGTGTGGAAAATAGATTTTTGCTAGTTAAATAATCTTTTTCGCAAACTGAGCACTTAGATTTTTAAATTAAGCAAAATACTAGTTTATGTCAAAATATCCTCACTTGTGTTATAAAAGTCCAATTACCAATTTATGTAGATTTTTAAAATATTAATATTATTAAATTTATTTTTGCTATACTAACTAATTTGAGTTAGAAGTAATAAAAGGTATTAATTTATTTATTAGTATTAAAAGACAATAAGTATTATTTATTTTCATTAATGATGTTAAAATATATTAATACTAGTTAAACTGTATTTATTACACCCACTCATAACTTCACCATTAGGATTCACAATAATAGCCACAATTGAATTAATAAGTATTTACGCGATTAGTACATAATTAAGATATGATTAGTGTGATATGTTAATGTGTGTTTAATGATGTATTGGTGTATGTTTATGAAATGGTGCATATTTATTTATTGGTGTATGTTTTATTTTTGTATGTGCGCTATGCGACTCTATAGAAGCGGATTGTGCGGTAGGCGATCCGAACTCGTTCGAGGACGACCCGCAAGACGCTTTTGAGCAAGGCAAGTGGATTCTCCCTCTGCATATTCTGTTTGTACCTACTCATTGCATATAATAATATTTACTTTTTGATATACTGCGTAATTTGTTGGGTTATACCTAATTAAGGATTTCCTAGATTTACTACCTGTATTCCTTGTTTAACCTGGGAAAATTATTAAGTTGTGCAAAATTTGTGTCACCGCTCAACTTAATGATTTCTTAATGTCACTCATTAATTGGTTTTTATGTTCCAAAAATGTTAATTGGCAATTATGACATTAACCCGATGGTTAAGATAACTTTATTGCAAATTTAATTGGAACATGGAGTGACCACCCAGGATAACAGTGCAACCACGAGTGCTATCATGGCTCTGGCTTTGGTAATTAGCTTTATATGCTTAGTGCCTAGCAACCTTACCTGAAATATGGGCAAGAGGGAGAGCGGTAGGTGCTGGCAGCCCACGTTAACATGGGGTCGTATTCTTGGCTAAGGTACTTCACCCAGGGGGCCATCACCATCGTCTTAGAAACCTTAGCGGGTTGCTTCGTATTAAGTGTATTTTGTGAAAACCTCATAATGGATCCCTAGCCATTCACCTCGGCAGTGTCTAAGGGTCCGATCAATCCGGGCTAGATGGGATACATGGCTTGTGGGTAAAGTTGTACCACCTCTGCAGAGTGTAAAACTGATATATCAGTCGTGCTCCCGGTTAAGAGCAGCCTGGACTCCTCACATGATAATTGAACTTGAAGATGGAATTAAATTGAGATCCGATGATCTGCTAATAATTTGCTTAAGTGGTTTCACTTAAGTGTTTTTGTTATATTCATGTTCCTTTGTTTAAATGGGATATTTGGGATTCACACTTATTAGTAAGACAGGTGTTGTTAATAAAATGTTGACCAAATAAAATGCTTACTGCTCAACCTTAGCCTCACCTTGTTATACCTGCATTAGTTTTCCCCCACTTGCTGAGCCCCGACCATAAGTGTGACGGAACCTCCCAAGTAATCAGGCCCACCTACAGTTGTCCTTGTCTAACAGACATCAGACACCCTGTAGATGTTCCTAAGTTACTTGACAAGCTCGGTATCTTTCCTTACCTTACCAGGAACGTTTCACCCGTCTTGCAGACATTACAGATCATCGGAGATAAAGATATGCGGAAGCGATTACATAATCTTACATTTATTTCCAAAGTAAGCTCAAGTTAAGTTATTATAGACCAGTTCTAAAAACGAGTGCATAAAAGTATTAATTATACAAACCAGGGAGACACAAACTTCTCCCGAAGGACTAGAAACAAAAGATCTTAAGTGGAGGACTGAGTCCTCCCGCACTTCATTCCTGTTTCTCTTCGTTGGGAACCACCTTAGCACAGAAGCAGCAAAAATCTGCTACTTCCCCACCTAAAAACAACAAAGGGATAAACCCTGAGTATGGAATTACTCAGCAAGTCTTACCCGACTAAGGAAAAGATTCTCAAGGGTATGCTGGATATATGGGAGTCAAGGTAAGGCTTTCCAATAGTCAAAGACTCTGTTTTGCAGAAATGCTTACTAAAGTGGATCCTTAAAAAATCCAATTTTATTCGTCAAGTTAGGTAGGATTACCTGTGCTAGAGTTCTTTCTATCCTAGTTCAATCACTGGTCCTATACTAGCCAATTTCTTAACCAAAAACCCATCATCTTTAGTGGAATGCTACGTGTAGGTCAGTGACCAAGTCTTCATAACCGCGAAGGTACGGCGATCCGAATTGATTATACTCAGCTGAGGATCTCCAATCACACGACATATGTAGCACTTAACCCTTGCATATGTCAACCCGCCACCGGGGTTCTTAAGACCGGATCAGGTTCACGCAAACCGAGAGCACAGATACACCACCGTCCAGCCTCTTGCCACGGAGGGTACACGCTACTCTCGCCACCGCTCCACTCCCATTTCGTGTTATCTTATTCCGGCCTTAGTCTACCCGAGGCAAGGCTTACCCATGACGAGGCATGTGACCAGTTAAAGGGTCCTCGATCATCAAGCCTACATCGAGACGGTCCTTAATCGACTCAGACGGAGACACTACACCGAGACTCTCTTCTCGTGCAAGTCACCCGCCCGGTCTCAGCTTACTCATTTCAAACTCAAAGTTTGGTACCTGACAGAGGTACATCTTTTCCGATGTTGAATCCATCACGGCCGTGATGGATCCACCATCAAGTTTTATTTTCGAAAAACATCCCTCCCACTTAGCCAAACATCTTTTGTAAAACAAATCCTTTTGTTTTTCTAAAGCAATACTAAGCAAAGTAAAACCTTTTTGTAAAAACAGGATTTCAAGGAGGGTAATCAAAATCAAGGAAGGCAATGCAGGAATTGTTTAATCAATCAACTCCTATCACCTAATGCAGCAAGTAAGTGAGAAAGGTTTTAAAACATCAAGGTAAGTGGCAAATGCACCGGGGCTTGCCTTTGTTATCAGAGGTGTCTTGCTCAGATCCACAGATATCAAAATAAAAGCAGATGTCGGCCTGAGGATCAGAGGTGGGTGGTATCCCTTCTTCAAAAACTTCTTCTTCTTCTTCTTGCTCTAATATAACCATATACATACATAAGGATGGATGTCATGGAATGCTCATGAGGATGCAAAAATAGCATAAACTTGTTATTTATGTCTTGAGTACAACTTTCCTTCACGGTACTCCGAGAACTTAGGGTTTCCGGAGTCGGTAAAGGAGTTCATGGAGCAGGGGGGGTGGTTTTGGGTTTTGTGATCAAACAAGGTCCAAATCAACCCAAATTCTACCCAAGGCTTCTAAATAATGTGAAAAGCTTACATAAAAAGTTTGGGGAATTTTGGACTTATTATTTATTTTCTAAAAATCCAGAACCATTGATTTAGGCTGTTTTAAATATCCTAAAATTCCCTATTCAAACTAAAAATCATAAAACTATTTTTATTAAATCCTATAGAAAATAGCAAACCTAGGAAAATTGGTCTCACAATTTTACCATTTTTCTATTATTTTCTATAGTTTTTCAAAGTTCTGCTGAAAAAAGAAAAGGAAAAACTTTTAAACAGAACTGGGCTGCTTCTGGCCCAACAAGCCCAGGCCCAGGGAGAACCGCGCCCGCGCCCCCGCGCGCGCGCGAAGGACGTTTTGCACAGAGAACCCCGGCTTAACAGCTAAACCGAATCAGGGCCATTCACTATTGTTCTGAGGCGCTGACCGTTCACGAAAAAGCCCTCGGGGTCTTGTCAATTCACAATTACAAGTCCTCGACGGCGCTCCGCGCGGCCGCGCTCCGGCGAGCGAGCAGACCGGCCGATTGAGGCAGCGGCTGAGCTCTCCGAGCGGCATACACGGAATTGGAGCTAGCCTAACTCTTTCCCCTAAGTTAATTGCGCTATTGGCGGATCATGGAGCTCCGGCCACGGTGGCCGTAAGCACAACGACAAGGTGATCGTGTTCCCGACGATAGGCGCCGGTCTAGTTCGATTAAAAGGCTCGGCAAGCATCAAGGAGACGTGAGCATGCTCAAACGAAGGCGCAGAGGGCAGGAACGGACCTGTGGAGGGCTGACCACGGCGAGCTCACAACACGGCGGCGGAAAACAGATTTGGGGGCAACGCAAAATTCCGGCGAGCTAGAGGACGATTGAGTGCGGGAGCGGGTGCAATAGTTAGCCAAATACATGGCGCAGCCGAGGGGGGGCTCAATTTATAGGCTCCGAGAGCGGTGGCGATCAATTGGAGCAAATTGCGCTGGCGGCCGGAGACGGGGAAGATGCACTGGCTTCACGGATTCGTGGCCAACGACGTGGCGATAACTCCGGTGAGCCACGGAGGGGTCAAAGAAGGTTACGGCGACACGGTAGAAGCGTTAAGCCACGCGGCGCAAGGCTAGGAGGCGGCGGTCGACGGCGAGCGCTTTACTGCGGGCGGTGAGCCAGGGGGGGTGTAGTCGTCGGAGTGGTGGCCAGCTCACCGGTGACGAGGCCTTTACCGCGGCAAGCTTATCTGGTGACCGCCGAGCACGAATCACAGCGCCGACGATCGACGGCGACGGCTACCGGCGACGGGCACGGAAAGATCTTCTTCAGTTTTAAGCGGTTACTGTACCATGGCCTTCGCTTCATCAGTGCACCTGACCGAGCTATTTTAGAGCCATTTTTCTCCAGATTTCATGTGACGACAGGTCCAAGTCTCTGCACCAAAGTTGTAGTGCTACATACCAGCTACAACTCCACTATAGGACTTGATCACATTTGAGCACTGGATCATGCTCAAAATCTAGCTTGAAGTTGATGTCAGCCACCTGCTGAACTGAATTTCAGATCAAACAGCCTGACAGCCAAACTTTGATGGGGTTTTTCTCCAAATTCTTCATGACAACCATACTTGCACCCTTTAGCAAAGTTGTTCTCCTATGATTAGGCTTCAACTTTGATGTGGTGACCTAGGGTAAAAACCCTATATCCTGAAAGATACAAGGCTCCAAAGTTGAGCCAATTCACTGATTTTTCAGACTTAGAGATAACTCATGTGAAGTCCATTTTGCATTTAGGTCCAAAACTTAGGGTTTTGCTTTCAAGTCCACATTTTTGTGATCCAATAGACTTGAAACACTTGTTTCACTTGGTTTTTGCACTTTAGCCCAAAAGTGGACTAATTTTGCACTTAGGCCCCTAGGGTTTGGCTTTAGGGTTTTCCAGGGTTCTGATTAGGGTTTTTAACATCTCAGGGTATAAATGTGATTCAACTTAGTGTTTGGGGATATTTTATGACTTTTTCTCAAAAGTCCTAGGGTTTTTCTCAACTTGGGTTAAGTTTTACCCCTTTAACCACTACTTAGGGTTAAGTCCTTAAACCAGGGTCCTATTTGTAAACAGTAAAACAATACAACTTGTTTGAAATTTTTGCCTAGTGAATGCACTCTAGGTGTATCAAACATATGCAATGCCCATGCTCATGATGTCATGCTCAAGTTTTAGTTAGAGTAACACCAGGGGTGTTACATCCTTCCCCCCATAAAAGAATCTCGTCCCGAGATTTAAAGTCCTAGGGTGAGTAATGGAAAAGGAAATGTGTCATGTTCTTATTTCCTGATTTCTGGTACAAGGCAGGGGTGGTGTGGGGGTTCATTCCTTTATTACACAGCTATACAAACTTTACAATTTACAGGAGGCTAGAAAGCCTGGAAAATTCTTATCTAAGAAGTCTTGGGTTTCCCATGTAGCCTCATCTTCCGAATGCTGGTTCCACTGTATCTTATAAAACTTGAGAGTCCTTCTCCGGGTAACCCTGTCCTTTTGATCCAGAACTCGAATGGGATGTTCCGAGTACGTTAAATCTGGTTCCAGGACAACATCAGTCACTTCAACGGTTCGATCGGGAACCCGAAGACACTTCTTCAATTGTGACACGTGGAACACATTATGTACAGCAGACAATGTTTCGGGAAGTTGAAGTTGATATGCCACTGGCCCATATCTTTGAAGAATAGGAAATGGACCAATGTACCTGGGTGCGAGTTTTCCTTTAATCCCAAAACGCGACACGCCTTTCATTGGCGAAACCTTTAAGTAGACATAGTCTCCTTCCAAGAAGTATAAGGGCATTCGCCGTTTGTCTGCATAACTTTTCTGACGAGTTTGTGCTTTCTTCATATTATGAACTATTTTCTGAACCTTTTCTTCGGTTTCTTTTACCATATCAGGCCTAAAGAAATACCTTTCACCAGGTTCAGACCAATTTAGTGGAGTTCGACATCGTCGCCCATACAAAGCTTCAAAAGGTGCCATCTTGATGCTTTCTTGATAACTGTTATTATATGAAAACTCCGCTAAGGGCAAACATTCATCCCATTTCTGTGAGAAATCCAGGACACATGCCCGCAACATATCTTCAAGTACTTGGTTCACTCTTTCAGTTTGTCCACTGGTTTGAGGATGATAGGCCGAACTGTGGAGTAACTTAGTTCCCAGGGATTTATGAAGTTCTTCCCAAAATTTGGATACGAACTGAGGTCCACGATCCGACACTATGGTCTTTGGAACACCATGCAAACTGAGAATACGGGCAATGTATAACTCCGCATAGGTAAGTACCGGGTAATATGTCTTGACCGGCAGAAAATGAGCAACCTTTGTAAGTCGATCAACAATCACCCAGATAGAGTCGTACCCTTTTGCGGTCCTGGGCAATCCCACAATGAAGTCCATGCTTATGTCTTCCCATTTCCATGTTGGGGTTGGCAAGGATTGCAATGGACCAGCAGTTTTCATGTGTATGGCTTTGACACGTCTGCAAGTGTCGCACTTAGCCACATAGCGTGCAATTTCAATCTTCATCTTCGTCCACCAGTAATGTTGCTTTAAATCTTGGTACATCTTAGTGCTTCCCGGATGAATAGAATAGCGACTAAGATGCGCTTCATCTAAAATTTGCTGGCGGAGTTCTTCATTCTTCGGCACTACTATGCGGTTTTTGAACCATAACACACCTTGATCATCTTCCTTGAAACATTGGGCTGTTCCAGCCCTGATCTTCTCTCGTATGTGCTTCATGCCCAGATTATCCTTTTGATCATCAATTATCCTTTGCAAGATGGTTGACTCAAGCTTTAGCTGATTTAGAGTCCCTTGTTGGATCATTCCCAGGTTTAACCTTTCCATTTCTTGACACAAAGTGTTCTCGGAGGTTTTTACCATAAGACAGTGGCAGGAAGTCTTGCGACTCAATGCATCTGCCACAACATTGGCCTTGCCTGGGTGATAATGGATTTCCAGTTCATAATCTTTAATAAGCTCAAGCCATCGCCTCTGTCTCATATTTAACTCTGACTGGGTAAATATATACTTCAAACTCTTATGATCAGTATATATGTGACAGATATTTCCCAGCAGATAGTGACGCCATATTTTCAGGGCATGAACCACCGCAGCTAACTCCAGATCATGAGTTGGATAGTGCTCCTCATGTCGGCGTAACTGCCTTGAAGCATATGCAATCACTCGGCCTTCTTGCATTAGCACACAGCCGAGTCCACTGCCTGACGCATCACAATATACATCAAAAGGTTTAGTGATGTCCGGTTGAGCCAAGACCGGAGCAGTGGTCAATAATGTCTTCAGTTGCTCAAAGGCTTCATTACATTTAGAAGACCAATTGAACTTGGTATCATTCTTCAATAAACTTGTGATTGGCTTCACAAGCTTAGAAAAATCAGGTATAAATCTGCGATAGTATCCTGCTAGTCCAAGAAAACTCCGGACTTGGTGAACAGTCGTTGGAGGTTTCCACTCCAGAATATCCTTGACTTTGCTAGGATCTACCGCAATCCCCTTAGCTGATAATACGTGCCCCAAAAATTGAATTTCTTCCAGCCAAAACGCGCACTTACTGAACTTGGCATAAAGCTGATGTTCCCTCAGGCGCGTCAATACAATCCGTAAGTGCTGAGCATGCTCCTCTTCATTTTTAGAATATATCAAAATATCATCGATGAAGACCACCATGAACTTGTCTAACTCGGGCATGAACACCGAGTTCATTAAATAGGTGAAGTGGGCAGGAGCATTAGTGAGCCCGAAAGACATTACTAGGTATTCGAACAATCCATACCGCGTAGTGAATGCGGTCTTCGGTATATCCTCGGGCCGAATACGGATTTGATGATAGCCCGACCTGAGATCAATTTTGGAAAACACCCTCGCCCCAGTCAGTTGATCAAATAAGATATCCATCCTTGGAAGAGGGTACTTATTCTTGATGGTGACCTCATTTAGGGGCCGATAGTCCACGCACATGCGCAAGGTTTGATCCTTCTTTTTCACAAAGATGGCGGGACAACCCCAAGGGGATGAGCTTGGCCGGATAAATCCCTTATTCAGTAAATCTTGTAGTTGAATCTTCAATTCCGCCAATTCATTAGGGGGCATACGGTACGACCTTCGGGAAATGGGAGCCGTACCGGGCTTTAGCTCAATTACAAATTCCACGTCTCTTTCAGGGGGCAGTCCAGGCAAATCTTCCGGAAACACATCTGGAAACTCACAAACTACCGGAATGTTTTTAATCTCCGGTACAATGGCTTCAAAGATTCTACCAGAAGCTTTGGCTGGATTGGTTTTGGGGAGAGACAAGAGAATTTCTTCTTGATTATAACTCAACCTGACGGTTCTGAGTTCAGTGTTGAGTACTGCCTTGTGTTGAGTTAACCAATTCATCCCCAAAATTACATCTATATCCTGGCCTCTTAGAACAATCATGTTAGCAGGAAAGTTCCGTTCGGCCATAGTTACTGGCACTCCATAGGCCACTTCTTTAGTAAAAATATATCCCCCAGGTGAATGAATTTTAAAACCCTCTTTTGATTCATGGCATGCAATGTGATGCTGCTCCACGAATGTCTTGCTAATGAAGGTATGCGAAGCACCAGAATCAAAAAGAATGATTGCAGGGTGGCTGGCCACAGGGAACGTACCCATCATCACCGGCTCTCCCTCCGGTGTCGTAGCCACTTGCGTATAATATACTCGCCCCGTCTTTTTAGTATTTTTGCCCGAAGTACTTCCCTTGCCTGGAGCAGAACTTCCCGATCCTTGCTGATTATTAGCCTGATTTTGCCGAGGATAGGGACAATCTTTAATAAAATGCCCAGATTTGCCACAGTTAAAACATCCGGTTGAAGAACTTGGCAGTGCAGGGAATCGAGTGCCTGGGGCACCCGGTTGACTTGAGGCAATAGGGGCTTTGTTGGGACGAATAATTATAGGCTGCTTGAAAGGGAAAGATGGTGCACTTGGACGGTTCTGGTTAGAGGGCCGGAGAATGAACCGTTGCCTCTTTACCGGGCCCTGACTAGGCCGATCACCACTAAATCCCTTACTTTTCCTAGTATTTGCATATTTGGCCTCCACAGATAGGGCTGTGCTGACAGCCTTCCCATAAGTAAGATCAATACATGCAGCCATTTTCCGCTGCATCCGGTCGTTCAGACCTCTCATAAAACAATTCTTCTTTTTCAAATCTGTATTCACCTGATCAATTGCGTACTGGGACAGGTGATTGAACTTGTTGAGGTACTGATTCACAGTATCTCCCCCTTGTTTCAATTTCATGAACTCTTCTTGCTTCATGTGCAGCACTCCCTCAGGAATATAATGCTCGCGGAATGCTGCTTTGAACTCATTCCATGTAATTTGATGATTATCCGGTTGGATGGCCACAAAATTTCCCCACCAAGTGCTGGCAGGGCCTCGAAGTTGCTGAGCCGCAAACAACGGCTTCTGGGTTTCTGAGCAGCGAAGAAGGCCAAATTTCTGTTCTATGACCCGGATCCATTCGTCGGCCTCAAGCGGATCTTCTTCTTTGACGAAGAGAGGCGGACGAGTCTCAGAGAAATCTAGGTAAGTGGTCTCACGGGGACCCTGTTGGAATCCTCTCCCTGCTTGTTGTTGAAGCTGTTGCTGACCCGCCATCTCCCTCAGGAAGCGGGTATTGTCGGCTGTAGCATTTACCAAGGCAGCGATTGCCTCGGCAAGCGTGGGTGGAACGGGAGGTGGATTCGGGGTAGCATCCCCACCCTCTGATGTTCCAGCTGCATCCTGTCCTCGAGTACGGGTCGGCATCTGAGGCAAAAACATTTGAATAAACATAATGTGCCAAAGAAAACCTTCCGTTTTACATTACTGTAAAAAGTAATGGTACAGACTCGATATTACACAACAGGATACATTACCCAATTTACAAAAGTTTAACCTATTATACAACCGTACATCCTACAATACACTACTTTAATATAACAGTACACCCTACAATACACTACTCTACTCTTACTACACCACTAGTCTTGCTTCCCATCGCTTTTGGCGGCTTCCTCATCAGGTGTGGGAGTCCAGACGTCCACCAACCTCAAAGAAGGAGGGGGTTCATACAGGTCTAATTCCCCACCCAACGCGCGTCCCGCGGCGTGAGAAGGTCCGGCTTCCGCCTCAGCCGATGGTGTAGGCTCATTAGGGTGTAGCTGCGAGTAGAGCACATGGACTTCTTCATGGAGTGTATTGCAGTACACCTGCAGGTCGTCCACAGCTGAGCTGAGTTCTCTAACTCGGGCCTGAGCCCTTGCCTCCTTGGCCCATGCCAAAGAACGAGATTGAACAGCCCAATCGAGTGCCAAATCCCGATCGGCCAGCTGGTCTTGTAGATGGCGAACGTCTGCTCGTAACTCATTTATACGGTCACCATCTCCAATCCATATAGCTGTCCTGCGGCGGAGTTCCAGTTGGAGCCTGCTTACTTCTGCTTCTAGATCCCCTATAGGATCATTGCTCCCACTACTACTATCTACATCTCGCGGAGCAAGCTGATGTCGAGGCACTCCAAGAGGTCCAGTCGACTTACGCGCGGTCTTTCTTGTGCGTGGCGGCATTTTCTAAAGGGGAAATTTATTAGTATAATTCTTAGCATGATGCATGAGTAAGTACAGAATCAACCTTGGTTGATTCAACCTTCTATACGTTGCACTCTTCCTATCTGGTCTTTAATATAAACTCTTCAGAATACTTAGGTAAGAAGAGAAAAGAATCCTTAGGTAAGACTTTTGAAAATCTTTTTGAAGATGCCTTAATATCTGCAAAGAAGGGCTACGCTCCGATACCAGCTGTGACGGAACCTCCCAAGTAATCAGGCCCACCTACAGTTGTCCTTGTCTAACAGACATCAGACACCCTGTAGATGTTCCTAAGTTACTTGACAAGCTCGGTATCTTTCCTTACCTTACCAGGAACGTTTCACCCGTCTTGCAGACATTACAGATCATCGGAGATAAAGATATGCGGAAGCGATTACATAATCTTACATTTATTTCCAAAGTAAGCTCAAGTTAAGTTATTACAGACCAGTTCTAAAAACGAGTGCATAAAAGTATTAATTATACAAACCAGGGAGACACAAACTTCTCCCGAAGGACTAGAAACAAAAGATCTTAAGTGGAGGACTGAGTCCTCCCGCACTTCATTCCTGTTTCTCTTCGTTGGGAACCACCTTAGCACAGAAGCAGCAAAAATCTGCTACTTCCCCACCTAAAAACAACAAAGGGATAAACCCTGAGTATGGAATTACTCAGCAAGTCTTACCCGACTAAGGAAAAGATTCTCAAGGGTATGCTGGATATATGGGAGTCAAGGTAAGGCTTTCCAATAGTCAAAGACTCTGTTTTGCAAAAATGCTTACTAAAGTGGATCCTTAAAAAATCCAATTTTATTCGTCAAGTTAGGTAGGATTACCTGTGCTAGAGTTCTTTCTATCCTAGTTCAATCACTGGTCCTATACTAGCCAATTTCTTAACCAAAAACCCATCATCTTTAGTGGAATGCTACGTGTAGGTCAGTGACCAAGTCTTCATAACCGCGAAGGTACGGCGATCCGAATCGATTATACTCAGCTGAGGATCTCCAATCACACGACATATGTAGCACTTAACCCTTGCATATGTCAACCCGCCACCGGGGTTCTTAAGACCGGATCAGGTTCACGCAAACCGAGAGCACAGATACACCACCGTCCAGCCTCTTGCCACGGAGGGTACACGCTACTCTCGCCACCGCTCCACTCCCATTTCGTGTTATCTTATTCCGGCCTTAGTCTACCCGAGGCAAGGCTTACCCATGACGAGGCATGTGACCAGTTAAAGGGTCCTCGATCATCAAGCCTACATCGAGACGGTCCTTAATCGACTCAGACGGAGACACTACACCGAGACTCTCTTCTCGTGCAAGTCACCCGCCCGGTCTCAGCTTACTCATTTCAAACTCAAAGTTTGGTACTTGACAGAGGTACATCTTTTCCGATGTTGAATCCATCACGGCCGTGATGGATCCACCATCAAGTTTTATTTTCGAAAAACATCCCTCCCACTTAGCCAAACATCTTTTGTAAAACAAATCCTTTTGTTTTTCTAAAGCAATACTAAGCAAAGTAAAACCTTTTTGTAAAAACAGGATTTCAAGGAGGGTAATCAAAATCAAGGAAGGCAATGCAGGAATTGTTTAATCAATCAACTCCTATCACCTAATGCAGCAAGTAAGTGAGAAAGGTTTTAAAAACATCAAGGTAAGTGGCAAATGCACCGGGGCTTGCCTTTGTTATCAGAGGTGTCTTGCTCAGATCCACAGATATCAAAATAAAAGCAGTTGTCGGCCTGAGGATCAGAGGTGGGTGGTATCCCTTCTTCAAAAACTTCTTCTTCTTCTTCTTGCTCTAATATAACCATATACATACATAAGGATGGATGTCATGGAATGCTCATGAGGATGCAAAAATAGCATAAACTTGTTATTTATGTCTTGAGTACAACTTTCCTTCACGGTACTCCGAGAACTTAGGGTTTCCGGAGTCGGTAAAGGAGTTCATGGAGCAGGGGGGGTGGTTTTGGGTTTTGTGATCAAACAAGGTCCAAATCAACCCAAATTCTACCCAAGGCTTCTAAATAATGTGAAAAGCTTACATAAAAAGTTTGGGGAATTTTAGACTTATTATTTATTTTCTAAAAATCCAGAACCATTGATTTAGGCTGTTTTAAATATCCTAAAATTCCCTATTCAAACTAAAAATCATAAAACTATTTTTATTAAATCCTATAGAAAATAGCAAACCTAGGAAAATTGGTCTCACAATTTTACCATTTTTCTATTATTTTCTATAGTTTTTCAAAGTTCTGCTGAAAAAAGAAAAGGAAAAACTTTTAAACAGAACTGGGCTGCTTCTGGCCCAACAAGCCCAGGCCCAGGGAGAACCGCGCCCGCGCCCGCGCGCGCGCGCGAAGGACGTTTTGCACAGAGAACCCCGGCTTAACAGCTAAACCGAATCAGGGCCATTCACTATTGTTCTGAGTCGCTGACCATTCACGAAAAAGCCCTCGGGGTCTTGTCAATTCACAATTACAAGTCCTCGACGGCGCTCCGCGCGGCCGCGCTCCGGCGAGCGAGCAGACCGGCCGATTGAGGCAGCGGCTGAGCTCTCCGAGCGGCATACACGGAATTGGAGCTAGCCTAACTCTTTCCCCTAAGTTAATTGCGCTATTGGCGGATCATGGAGCTCCGGCCACGGTGGCCGTAAGCACAACGGCAAGGTGATCGTGTTCCCGACGACAGGCGCCGGTCTAGTTCGATTAAAAGGCTCGGCAAGCATCAAGGAGACGTGAGCATGCTCAAACGAAGGCGCAGAGGGCAGGAACGGACCTGTGGAGGGCTGACCACGGCGAGCTCACAACACGGCGGCGGAAAACAGATTTGGGGGCAACGCAAAATTCCGGCGAGCTAGAGGACGATTGAGTGCGGGTGCGGGTGCAATAGTTAGCCAAATACATGGCGTAGCCGAGGGGGGGCTCAATTTATAGGCTCCGAGAGCGGTGGCGATCAATTGGAGCAAATTGCGCTGGCGGCCGGAGACGGGGAAGATGCACTGGCTTCACGGATTCGTGGCCAACGACGTGGCGATAACTCCGGTGAGCCACGGAGGGGTCAAAGAAGGTTACGGCGACATGGTAGAAGCGTTCAGCCACGCGGCGCAAGGCTAGGAGGCGGCGGTCGACGACGAGCGCTTTACTGCGGGCGGTGAGCCAGGGGGGGTGTAGTCGTCGGAGTGGTGGCCAGCTCACCGGTGACGAGGCCTTTACCGCGGCAAGCTTATCTGGTGACCGCCGAGCACGAATCACAGCGCCGACGATCGACGGCGACGGCTACCGGCGACGGGCACGGAAAGATCTTCTTCAGTTTTAAGCGGTTACTGTACCATGGCCTTCGCTTCATCAGTGCACCTGACCGAGCTATTTTAGAGCCATTTTTCTCCAGATTTCATGTGACGACAGGTCCAAGTCTCTGCACCAAAGTTGTAGTGCTACATACCAGCTACAACTCCACTATAGGACTTGATCACATTTGAGCACTGGATCATGCTCAAAATCTAGCTTGAAGTTGATGTCAGCCACCTGCTGAACTGAATTTCAGATCAAACAGCCTGACAGCCAAACTTTGATGGGGTTTTTCTCCAAATTCTTCATGACAACCATACTTGCACCCTTTAGCAAAGTTGTTCTCCTATGATTAGGCTTCAACTTTGATGTGGTGACCTAGGGTAAAAACCCTATATCCTGAAAGATACAAGGCTCCAAAGTTGAGCCAATTCACTGATTTTTCAGACTTAGAGATAACTCATGTGAAGTCCATTTTGCATTTAGGTCCAAAACTTAGGGTTTTGCTTTCAAGTCCACATTTTTGTGATCCAATAGACTTGAAACACTTGTTTGACTTGGTTTTTGCACTTTAGCCCAAAAGTGGACTAATTTTGCACTTAGGCCCCTAGGGTTTGGCTTTAGGGTTTTCCAGGGTTCTGATTAGGGTTTTTAACATCTCAGGGTATAAATGTGATTCAACTTAGTGTTTGGGGATATTTTATGACTTTTTCTCAAGAGTCCTAGGGTTTTTCTCAACTTGGGTTAAGTTTTACCCCTTTAACCACTACTTAGGGTTAAGTCCTTAAACCAGGGTCCTATTTGTAAACAGTAAAACAATACAACTTGTTTGAAATTTTTGCCTAGTGAATGCACTCTAGGTGTATCAAACATATGCAATGCCCATGCTCATGATGTCATGCTCAAGTTTTAGTTAGAGTAACACCAGGGGTGTTACAATAAGTGAGCTCACCCTTGCTTATTTTGATCAGAGGGTGATGCTGGAGACTTTGATGGAGATTTTATCGACGACGATGAATTCTAAATCTAACGATGCGCCGATCATCTTCCTGTGGGAGATTGCCCAGTTGTTTATTTCCGCTTTACTTTGATGTGATACTTGTTAAAGATACAATGTTTCAGATGATGTAATAAAGTATTATACTCTCTTTATGCCTTTATTGCATTGTCTTTTGATATATTACACTTGTGACGTCAACATATGTGTGGAAATGGATCCTGGCACACATATGGTATACGTTCGGTTCTACCCCTAGAACCGGGTGTGACAGAAGTGGTATCAAAGCTATGCTGACCCTAGGTCGTTAGATTAATTAGAAATGGAAAGCCTAGTTGTTCAAAACTTGCTAATTTTATTCCTATAAATTCCTTTATCAGTCTTACCTCTTTGAAATTCAACTGAGTTGACACTTCTCTTGTAGATGGTTTGCACTCTCCAAACCACCCGCGTCAACACCAGCTACGCCCCTCAGCCCCGGCAGATCCCGGTCTACCTAGTGGTAGTCGAGGAAGTTCCGGCGGATCTCCCTCCCGTCCGAGTGGAGAATGTAATCAACCTAGAGGACAGCTCGGAGGAGCAGCTGCCGACCCCCACGCCGTTGGCCGAGTCCCTGGCCTTCGCAGCTGGGTCATCGACGTCAGCATCGTCTGCACCAGCCTTCTAAGCACCTGCACCCGGAGGCAACGACCCCAACGACTCCGAAGACGACGATGACGAGGATGACGACGACGAAGACAATGGAGAAGACGAACACGTCAACGAGGAAGCTGACTACGCCCAGCAGGACAACTTCATGGGGTTTGGTCCTGTTGTCGAACATTACACATCAATGTTCGAAACGGGGCACTTCCCCAACCTGCTGCAAGAGGTGCTGCACGCGCTAGGCACCTACGTCCGCCCCCTGTATGAAACGAGGCGAGTGAGCGAGCCTCCCTGGGCTTGCTATTACATCACTCGCATCCACGTCAGGGTGATGGATGCAGGTGACAGGGGATTCAGGACTCTGTCTGCTCACGAGTCCCTGATACCACTGTCCACCTATGCTGCCTCGGTCAGCGATGCTGCCCGTCGGACCCTGTGGTCGCTCAGCCACACCTACCGACAGCAGCTGCAGAACACGAGGTTCAGGCACCTTCCTCAGCGTCTGCGTGGAGAAAGCCAGACCAACATCGTCCCAGGTGAACCTGGTGAGGATCGCCTCAACACCCTAGCTGGTGTAGTGGCCGGTCTCAACACCAACCTGGACAGTGCCACCCTGGACCTCTACAGGGTGCACTTGGAGCTGGAGAATGCCCACGCCAGGATTGCAGCCCTGGAAGCCCAACTGCAAGGACTGGATCCACCAGAAGCTCAGGTCCCCGCCATGGCGTTGTCTCCTCCCCGCAAGAGGCTGCGTTATGGAGAGCCCGAATCCGTCACTAGGCTGCTTTAAGTTTTAAGCTATGATGTAATAAGTTATACTTCGCGTTAGACGATGAAACTCTATTTAAGTTTTCATATTAATAAATAACAACCATGTGATGGTGATTGGTTGAAATGTTTGATTTGGATCTTTGTTTGAGTGCTATGGTCTTATGGAATGATGGCCATAAGAACATATAAAATTTTAAAACTTAAGCTATTTTCCCTCTAGAATCTTTTCTACTCCTCACTTTTCTAAGGATTTCACTTCCTAACCAATCAGATGGTGAACCCACGTCAAGGACCTAACAACAACAACTGGAACCAGCGTGGTCAACAAGTACCACCACCGAATCCCAATATGGAGCAGTTCATCGCCGCCCAGATGCAGATTCTGCAAGGACTCACTGCGGCTGTTCAGCAATTACAACAGAACCAACAGAATCAACAACCCCAGCAGCAACAGTATGCACCCCCGGCCAGAGATAAGCACCGGGATTTCATGAGCCATCACCTGCCGACATTTTCTCATGCGGTTGATCCTCTAGATGCCGATGACTGGCTCAAAGTCATTGGAAAGAAGCTGGACATAACTCAGTGCAACGACCGGGAGAAGGTCTTGTACGCCTCGGGAAGACTCGAGGGAGCTGCGTCCGATTGGTGGGATGCCTTCACAGCGGCACATCCCAACGCAGATACCATAACCTGGCAGGAGTTCCAAGAGAACTTCCGCGCTCACCACATCCCCTCTAGAATCATGAAGCTAAAAAAGAAGGAGTTCCTTTCCCTTACTCAAGGGAATATGACTGTCAGTGAGTATCGTGATCGCTTCACTCAGCTTTCACGCTACGCACCAGAGGAAGTGGACACTGATGAGAAGCGCCAAGAGCGTTTCCTGGAAGGGTTGATTGGACCTCTGAACTATCAACTTCAGAGCCATACATTTCCCAACTTCCAGACACTGCTGAACAAGGCAATTGGCCTTGAAAGTAAAAGAAAGGAGCTATCTGACCACAAAAGAAAGTTCCAAGGTCAGTCCAGCAGGAACACTCGGCCAAACAATGCTCAAGGTTCGCAGTTCCGCTCTGGAAATCAGGGTGGAAACAATTATCAAGTGCAACGCTCTGGACAGCAAGGCCAGAGAAATAATCAGAACCAGAACCAGCAAAGGAGCAACTCCTAGACCAACCAGAGGTCTGGTGGAAATTCACAGAACCGTCAAGGTGGCTCCAGTAACACGCAGGCCAGAAACAACGCACCTGTCCAACCCAACGGCTGTTTCAAGTGCGGTGAGCTAGGCCACTATGCTAACAACTGCCCAAGGCGCAACCAGCAGACACCCCAGGAAGGCAATAATCAGAGGAATGACCAGAACACCCCCGCTCATGGATCTGCTCAGAACAAGACACCACAGAACCAGAGCCGAGGAAGGGTCAATCACGTCACTGCGGAATCAGTGCCTGAGGATGCTGACATAGTGTATGGTATGTTCCTTGTTAACTCCATACCTGCATCAGTTTTATTTGACTCTGGAGCATCACATTCATTTATAACTGAGTCATTTGTGGAAAAACATAACATACCTATGTACCCTCTGAAGAGGATATTACACATTAGTTCACCGGGAGGTGACATGAAGGCCACACACTCATGCCCTCATGTTAATATCAAGATTCAAGGAATAGATTTTACAGTCGACCCAGTGGTCCTAGGATCCAACGGTATTGATGTGATTCTTGGATGCAACTGGTTGAAAAGTTGTGATGGAGTGATACAGTGTGCCAATGGAACAATTATGTTGACAAGTCCTCAAGGTGAAAGAATCCAAGTTAACATAGACAAGTCAACAGATGAAAAAGGGAAGACAATGATTAATCACTTGGAAGAAAAGCCCTTGGAAAATATCAAAGTGGTGTGCGAATACCCAGACGTATTTCCGGAGGAATTACCAGGTATGCCACCTGACCGTGATATAGAGTTTTCTATTGAATTAGTACCCAGAACCGCACCTATCTCGAAAAGACCATATAGAATTGAATGGATGTCAAAGATTTAGTAGAACTGAAGAAACAAATAGAAGAATTACTAGAAAAAGGTTTCATTCGCCCAAGTTCATCCCCTTGGGGAGCCCCAGTGCTATTTGTGAACAAGAAGGATGGTTCGAGGAGAATATGCGTTGATTATAGAAGTTTAAATGAAGTAACCATCAAGAATAAATATCCACTACCTCGGATTGAAGATTTATTTGATCAGATGAAAGGAGCTAAGATATTCTCGAAGATAGATATGAGTTTTTGGTCATGTCGTTTGGACTGACTAATGCACCAACATACTTTATGAACTTGATGAATAAAGTATTCATGGAATATCTGGATCAGTTTGTGGTCGTATTCATTGACGACATACTGATATATTCTCCGAATGAAGAAACACACGAAGATCATCTAAGGCTAGTCCTACAAAAACTTCGTGACAACCAACTGTACGCAAAGTTCTCGAAGTGTGATTTTTGGTTGAAGGAAGTTGCTTTCTTAGGACATATTGTTAACGATGGTGGAATTAAAGTGGACCCAGGAAAGATAAGTGAGATACTAGATTGGAAGCAACCAAAGGATGCGTCCAAGATCAGAAGTTTTCTTGGATTAGCAGGATACTATAGAAAATTTATTGAAGGTTTTTCCAAGTTAGTGAAACCACTTACCTCTCTACTGGAGAAAGGCAAAGAGTTCAAATGGGATGAAGCTTGCCAGAATTGTTTTGAAGAACTCAAGAAGAGGTTAACCACTGCACCAATATTGGTAATGCTAGACATCCACAAGGGATTTGATGTGTATTGCGATGCATCACACCTTGGACTTGGATGTGTGCTAATGCAAGAAGGAAAAGTGATAGCTTATGCCTCAAGACAGTTGAGGAAGCATGAGAAGAATTATCCGACGCATGATTTGGAACTAGCTGCCGTAGTGCATGCTTTGAAGATTTGGAGGCACTATATGATTGGAAACAAGTGCAAGATCTTCACGGATCACAAAAGCTTGAAATACATATTCACTCAGAAAGAACTCAACCTCAGACAGAGAAGATGGCTTGAGTTGATTAAGGACTATAATTTGGAAATACAATATCACCTAGGAAAGGCAAATGTAGTAGCTGATGCTTTAAGCGTAAGGGTCAAGTGAACAACATCACTACTCATTTGTTGTCACAAGAATTGTGTTGGGAAATGGAATGACTCAACCTTGGATTTCTCAATAATGTAGAAGCAACGGTGATGGAAGTTGAATCTACTTTGGAAGAAGAGATTCGTAAAGGACAAGAGTCTGATGAGAAAATCAAAGAAATTAAAGCTTTGATTGGTTTGGGAAAAGCCCCAGATTTCACGGAAGATGAACAAGGCACAGTATGGTTTAAGAAGAGAACCTGTGTACCCAAAATCGAACACTTGCGCTAACTTATTTTGAGAGAAGCTCATGATTCAGCTTACTCTATTCACCCTGGAAGTACAAAGATGTACCAGGACCTTAAGGAGAAGTATTGGTGGTACGGATTGAAAAGAGATGTTGCTACACATGTTGCATTGTGTGACGTGTGTCAGCGAGTTAAAGCTGAACACCAAAGACCAGCAGGATTGCTACAACCTCTCAAGGTACCGGAATGGAAATGGGAAGAAATCAGTATGGATTTCATAGTTGGACTACCCCGTACTCGAGATGGCTATGATTCAATATGGGTCATAGTAGACAGGTTAACTAAAGTAGCACACTTTATACCTGTGAAGACAACTTACTCGGGAGCCCAGTTAGCAGAGTTATACATGTCAAGGATTGTTTGTCTGCATGGAGTACCGAAGAAGATCGTATCAGATCGAGGAACCCAGTTTACCTCGCGCTTTCGGAAAAGACTACATGAGTCCATGGATACCAAGCTAAACTTTAGTTTAGCTTATCATCCGCAGACGGATGGGCAAACAGAAAGAACAAACCAAGTGTTGGAAGATATGCTAAGAGCTTGCGCTCTAAAGCATGGTAGAAGCTGGGATAAAAGTTTGCCTTATGCAGAATTTTCGTATAACAACAGTTATCAAGCAAGTCTCAAAATGGCACCGTTTGAAGCACTCTACGGACGAAAGTGTAGAACACCGCTTTACTGGAATCAAACTGGAGAAAGTCAAGTATTTGGCCCAGAAATCCTCCAAGAGGCAGAAAACAAGTGCAGATTATCAGAGAAAACTTGAAGACAGCACAGTCAAGACAGAAAAGCTATGCTGATAATAGAAGAAGAGTGTTGATGTTTGAAGTAGGAGACTTTGTCTACCTTAAAGTTTCACCGATGAGAGGAATGAAAAGGTTTAAAGTTAAGGGAAAATTATCACCTCGTTATATTGGCCCATTCAAGATTTTGGAAAGAAAAGGTGAAGTAGCCTATCAGTTAGAGCTACCCGATAGATTATCAGATGTGCATGACGTATTTCACGTATCACAACTCAAGAAGTGCTTAAGAGTACCAGAGGAACAGTTACCCATGGAAGAACAGAATGTCAATGAAGATTTGACTTATTCGGAGTACCCGATCAGAATTCTGGAAACATCTCGCAGAATTACACGGAGTAAAGTTATTAACATGTGCAAAGTTCAGTGGAGTCATCATTCAGAAGATGAGGCCACTTGGGAAAGAGAAGATGAACTCAGAGCAGAATTCCCTCAGCTATTCTCAGAAGTTTCTTAATCTCGAGGACGAGATTCTTTTTAAGAGGGGGTAGGTTTGTAACACCACAAAATCCATCAACTAAAAGTAATAAAATTAGTAAAATATGGTAATCATAATTTTACTTTTAAGTGTTTAATTAGTTATTTGCATGTTGATCATTTTCTTTGTATGCGCTTGATTGATCGGATGATTGTTATTAACTTCCTTTTAAAAAGAAATCCTAGTAATTAAAATAATAATTAAGTAATATAGTAATTATTAGTCCAAAAACAAGTATTTTATTTATAAATATTTTTGGTGAATTTTTATGATTTTTTGAGCTCTTTAAAACTGCATCTCGGAATTAGAAAAAAAAAAGAAAAAAAACTAAATCCTAACTAGCCAGCCCACTAGGGGCCCATGCCCCTAACCCTAAGCACTACGCACGCCGCGCGCGCTGCTGGTTCTCCCAGCCAGCCGCCGCCGCCTGCTATTGCCCTCTCCTCTCCCTACTCTCTCTCCTCTATTCTATCTCTCTCTCCCTTGCTCTCTCTCTCTCACGCTCACACCTGGAGACGGAGCCCAGCCGCGCCGCCCTCTGCCTCTAGCCCGAGCGGCCGAGCGCCCAGCCCCACCGCAGCAGCCGCGCCCAGGCGCGACGACCGTGCCTGCCTCCTACGCGCACGCCGGCGCCCTGGCGGCCGAGCAGCACGCAAGCCGCACCCCGCGCGATGCCCCACCGAGCCCCTACACGCTGCGCGGTGCAGCGCGCACCCCGCGTGAGCGCCCACGGCACCACGCGCCCGACGCCGCGCCTACGCCGATCCCGCCCGTGCCATGAAGTTGCGCGTCCGTTCGTTTATGCGTGCGGTTACTTCATCGTGTTATGGAGCTTTTAATCCCTCTGTTTCTCCTCTCCCATTCCTCACACCATTGATGCCGAGAAGAAACTGCAATGCCATTGATGGCCATGAAGGACAGCCAGCGCCCATTGAAGCTCTCTGGGCAGTGACCTCCCCTCTCCCCTCCCTCTCTCTATAAAAAGGCAGCAGAGACCCTCTCCTTTCTCCTGCCTACCCAAGCTCACTCCATCTCTCTAGCTCGCCAGTACACTGCTCGACGTTGCCGTTCGTTATCGTTCGTCGCCGGAGTTCACGGAGCCCGTAGTTCGCCGGAGTGTGCCGTTCGTCGCCGGAGTTCACTGGAGCCACGCACTCGCCGTCCATAGTCGAGCCTTGCTCTCCACCCAGCCGAAACCCGTCGATCCATCCCCGTCACACGCGCGAACCTAAGGTTGATGACGACCCAAATTTATTTTGTGTATTTTATAAAAGTACTTTTTGGTTTGATTCATGAGTTGTATATTTTATTTGTTGTAATATGAACACGTGTGATTCACAATTTATGTGTATATGCGTTATGGAATTGTTTCGTAGATTCATGCGATTATTAACACCGTGATAATTCATGTTAATCGATGCGTTGAATTTTGGTTTAGAGAAGTATGACAAAATTTAGTAGTCACACGTTGGTGATAAAAACAATAGATTGGAATTTTAGTAGGTAAATTTGGTCGCAATAAACTTAGAAACTATTTGGAGAATTATAGGTGCATTTTAAATGGATTTGGAAAAATGGTATAGAACGCATGTCATATGAATAATATAGGATTTCTAGATGATTTAGCTAATTATTTTATTAACATTTTCTTGTTATAAAGAAAGGAGAAAATATCACCGGTAGTGTGGAAAATAGATTTTTGTTAGTTAAATAATCTTGTTCGCAAACTGAGCACTTAGATTTTTAAATTAAGCAAAATACTAGTTTATGTCAAAATATCCTCACTTGTGTTATAAAAGTCCAATTACCAATTTATGTAGATTTTTAGAATATTAATATTATTAAATTTATTTTTGCTATACTAACTAATTTGAGTTAGAAGTTGTCGGGGACCATAATTAGGGGTACCCTCAAGACTCCTAATTCTCAGCTGGTAACCCCCATCAGCATAAAGCTGCAAAGGCCTAATGGGTGCGATTAAGTCAGGGATCAGTCCATTCGAGCGACTCGATCACGCCTCGCCCGAGCCTAGCCTCGGGCAAGGGCAGCCGACCCCGGAGAATTTTCGTCTCGCCCGAGGCCCCCCTCCAACGGCGGACACATCTTCGGCTCGCCCGAGGCCCTGCCTTCGCTAAGAAGCAACCCTGACTAAATCGCCGCACCGACTGACCAAATCGCAGGAGCATTTAACGCAAAGGTGGCCTGACACCTTTATCCTGACGCGCGCCCTCTGGCAGAGCCGAAGTGACCGCCGTCACTTCGCCGCTCCACTGACCGGTCTGACAGAAGGACAGCACCACCTACGCCACTCCGACTGCAGCGCCACTTGACAAAGTGATGCTGACAGGAAGCCAGGCCCTGCCAAAGGCACCATAGGAAGCTCCGCCCGACCCAGGGCTCGGACTCGGGCTCAGCCCCGGAAGACGGCGAACTCCGCTCCGCCCGACCCAGGGCTCGGACTCGCGCTAAGACCCGGAAGACGGCGAACTCCGCTCCGCCCGACCCAGGGCTCGGACTCGGGCTAAGACCCGGAAGACGGCGAACTCCGCTCCGCCCGACCCAGGGCTCGGACTCGGGCTAAGACCCGGAAGACGGCGAACTCCGCTCTGCCCGACCTAGGGCTCGGACTCGGGCTCAGCCCCAGAAGACGACGAACTCCGCTTCACCCGACCCCAGGGCTCGGACACCGCCCTGGCCTCTGCCGACGACCTCCGCCTCGCCCGACCCAGGGGCTCGGACTCGGCCCTGGCCATGAAGGACAGACTCGACCTCGGCTTCGGAGGAGCCTCCACGTCGCCCAACCTAGGGCGCAGGCCATCCACGTCAACAGGAAGCGCCATCATCACCCTACCCCGAGCTGACTCGGGCCGCAGAGAACAAGACCGGTGTCCCATCTGGCTGTCTCCACCAGATAGGCAATGATGGCGCCCCGCATGCCCTGTGACGACGGCGGCTCTCAGCTCTCTTACGGAAGCAGGAGGACGTTAGCAAGGACGCAACCGCTCCGACAGCTGTCCCTCCGCCAGGCTCCGCCGCTCCTCCGACGGCCACGACATCACACTAGTTGGGTTCCAAGATCTCTCCGGCTGCCACATTGGCATGTACTCAGGGCACTAGCTCTCCCTCGCTAGACACGTAGCACTCTGCTACACCCCCATTGTACACCTGAATCCTCTCCTTGCGTCTATAAAAGGAAGGACCAGGGCCCTCTTAGAGAGGGTTGGCCGCGCGGGACGAGGACGGGACAGGCGCTCTCTTGGGCCGCTCGCTTCCCTCACCCGCGTGGACGCTTGTAACCCCCTACTACAAGCGCACCCGACCTGGGCGCGGGACGAACACGAAGGCCGCGGGACTCCCATCTCTCTCACGCCGGTCTCCGGCCGCCTCGCTCCTTTCCCCCCTTCGCGCTCGCCCACGCGCTCGACCCATCTGGGCTGGGACACGCGGCACTCACTCGTCGGCCTGAGGGACCCCCCGGTCTCGAAACGCCGACAGTTGGCGCGCCAGGTAGGGGCCTGCTGCGTGTTGACGAGCAGTTTCCCGTCAAGCTCCAGATGGGCAGTCTCCAACAACCTCTCCAACCCGGGACGGTGCTCCATTTCAGGAGTCTTGAGTTCATGTCCCTCGACGGCAGCTACGACATGATACTCCTTCCACCGCCGCGCGACAACGACAATGGCGGCCGACAGCCCGCCCGCCGGCGGCGGAATCGACGACGTCTTCCCCGCGTGGCGGAAGAACGACATTCGAGCTCGCCCCGTCCTCTCCCCCGCCAACGGAGGAGGAGGCGGGGCAACCAAGGCCAAGCAGGAGGCCGCGCCTCGTCGGCTGTCGAGCGAGTTGACGTCCCTAGCACCCAGACGGGGGGCGCGTTGGGCGTCGACCTCGCGTTTGAGACGAAGGCGAGCGCCGTCTCCCCGCGACACGCCAATCCCGAGCAAGTGGACGACGCCAGCGCGCTTGCGAAAAGCTTGCAGGACGTCGCCCTCGTACCGGAGGCGACGATGCGGCCAGTCCTCGACGTGACTTTATCGCCGCTCGACGACCAAAAGGTACCAACCGATTCCCATCCTACGTCATTTGTACTCAGCCTCAACCCGCCTAGCAATCTCGCTTTGGCGGGCGCCCTTGTAGAGGCGAGTACAAACCCTCTGGGGTTTCGCTTGTGGTCGCCTTGGGACCGGCTGACGGACGTCTCGACCTACGGGCCCTCTGGGTCCGAGGAAGATGACGACCCCAACATCTGTTGGGATTTCTCTGGATTTGGCAACCCCAGTGCCATGCGGAACTTCATGACTGCATGTGACTACTGCCTCTCCGACTGTTCCGACGGTAGCCGCATTCTCGACGACGAGGACTGCGGCCCAAGCCGCGAATGTTTCCATGTCGATCTAGGGGGTCCCTCCGAAGGCAATCATCTCAGCATGCCGGAGGATGGTGCTCCCCCTGGGCCGGTGCCTCGCGCTGACATCCCGCGGGAGCTAGCTGTGGTCCCCGTTCCGGCGGGGGGTTACGACCCACAGCTTGAGCAAGTCCGCGGGGCGCAGGCCAGGGTCGACGAGGGAGCAGGAGTGCTTGAGCCGATCCGCCGGGACGTCGGGCAGGCATGGGTGGGCCAACCCCCGGCCGGAGAAATACGTCACCTGCCCCAGGGTCTCCAGCACCGCGTCGCCGATGTCGTCAGGGTCAGGCCTCCACCTGCATCCAGTGGGGTCGGTCAGAACCTGGCCGCAGCAGCGATGCTCCTCCGCGCGATGCCGGAGCCATCCACCCCCGAGGGTCGGCGAATCCAGGGAGAACTCAAAAATCTCCTGGAAGGCGCCGCGGTCCGACGGGCCGAGAGCACTGCCTCCCGAAGGCAAGGATACCCCTCGGAACCTCATGCCGCGACCTCCCGATTCATGCGGGAAGCCTCGGTCTACACCGGGCGCACGCGCAACACCGCGCCTGCGGCCCCGGGCCACCTCGGCAACGAGCGCCATCACCGCGACCGTCGAGCCCACCTCGACGAGAGGGTGCACCGAGGCTATCACCCCAGGCGTGGGGGACGCTACGACAGCGGGGAGGATCAGAGTCCCTCGCCCGAACCACCCGGTCTGCAGGCCTTCAGCCGGGCCATCCGGCGGGCACCGTTCCCGACCCGGTTCCGACCCCTGACTACTATCACAAAGTACTCGGGGGAAACGAGGCCGGAATTGTGGCTCGCGGACTACCGCCTGGCCTGCCAACTGGGTGGAACAGACGACGACAACCTCATCATCCGCAACCTCCCCCTGTTCCTCTCCGACACCGCTCGCGCCTGGTTGGAGCACCTGCCTCCGGGGCAGATCTCCAACTGGGATGACCTGGTCCAAGCCTTCGCCGGAAATTTCCAGGGCACGTATGTGCACCCTGGGAATTCCTGGGACCTCCGAAGCTGCCAACAGCAGCCGGGAGAGTCTCTTCGGGACTACATCCGGCGATTCTCGAAGCAGCGCACCGAGCTGCCCAACATCACCGACTCAGATGTCATCGGCGCGTTCCTTGCCGGCACCACCTGCCACGACCTGGTGAGCAAGTTGGGTCGCAAGACCCCCACCAGGGCGAGCGAGCTGATGGACATCGCCACCAAGTTCGCCTCTGGCCAGGAGGCGGTCGAGGCTATCTTCCGAAAGGACAAGCAGCCCCAGGGCCGCCCGTCGGAAGATGCTCCCGAGGCGTCTACTCCGTGCGGCGCCAAGAAGAAAGGCAAGAAGAAGTCGCAAGCGAAACGCGACGCCGCCGACGCGGACCTTGTCGCCGCCGCCGAGTACAAGAACCCTCGGAAGCCCCCCGGAGGTGCCAACCTCTTTGACAAGATGCTCAAGGAGCCGTGCCCCTATCATCAGGGGCCCGTCAAGCACACCCTTGAGGAGTGCGTCATGCTTCGGTGCCACTTCCACAGGGCCGGGTCACCCGCGGAGGGTGGAAGGGCCCGCGACGACGACAAGAAGGAAGATCACCAAGCAGGAGAGTTCCCCGAGGTCCGCGACTGCTTCATGATCTACGGCGGGCACGCGGCGAATGCCTCGGCTCGGCATCGCAAGCAAGAGCGCCGGGAGGTCTGCTCGGTGAAGGTGGCGGCGCCAGCCTACCTAGACTGGTCCGACAAGCCCATCACCTTCGACCAAGCTGATCACCCCGACCACGTGCCGAGCCCGGGGAAATACCCGCTCGTCGTCGACCCTGTCATCGGTGACGTCAGGCTCACCAAGGTCCTTATGGATGGGGGAAGCAGCCTCAACATCATCTACGCCGAGACCCTCGGGCTCCTGCGCGTTGATCTGTCTTCCGTCCGAGCAGGCGCTGCGGCCTTCCACGGGATCATTCCCGGGAAGCGCGTCCAGCCCCTCGGACGACTCGACCTCCCTGTCTGTTTTGGAACACCCTCCAGCTTCCGAAGGGAGACTCTGACGTTCGAGGTGGTCGGGTTCCGAGGAACCTACCACGCGGTGCTGGGGAGGCCATGCTACGCGAAGTTCATGGCCGTCCCCAACTACACCTACCTGAAGCTCAAGATGCCGGGCCCCAACGGGGTCATCACCGTTGGCCCCACGTACAAACACGCGTTCGAATGCGACGTGGAGTGCGTGGAGTATGCCGAGGCCCTCGCCGAGTCCGAGGCCCTCATCGCCGACCTGGAGAACCTCTCCAAGGAGGTGCCAGACGTGAAGCGTCATGCCGGCAGCTTCGAGCCAGTAGAGACGGCTAAGACCGTCCCCCTCGACCCCAGTGGCGACGCCTCCAAGCAGATCCGGATCGGTTCCGGGCTCGAGCCCAAATAGGAAGCAGTGCTCATCGACTTTCTCCGCGCGAACGCCGACGTCTTCGCGTGGAGTCCCTCGGACATGCCCGACATGCCGAGGGATGTCGCCGAGCACTCGCTGGATATTCGGGCCAGAGCCCGACCGGTCAAGCAGCCTCTACGCCGATTCGACGAGGAGAAGCGCAGAGCGATAGGCGAGGAGATCCACAGGCTAATGGCAGCCGGGTTCATCAAAGAGGTATTCCACCCTGAATGGCTCGCCAACCCTGTGCTTGTGAGAAAGAAAGGGGGGAAATGGCGGATGTGTGTAGACTACACTGGTCTCAACAAAGCATGTCCGAAGGTTCCCTACCCTCTACCTCGCATCGATCAAATCGTGGATTCCACTGCTGGGTGCGAAACCCTGTCTTTCCTCGATGCCTACTCAGGGTATCATCAAATCAGGATGAAAGAGTCCGACCAGCTCGCGACTTCTTTCATTACGCCCTTCGGCATGTACTGCTATGTCACCATGCCGTTCGGTTTGAGGAATGCGGGTGCGACGTACCAGCGGTGCATGAACCATGTGTTCGGCGAACACATCGGTCGCACGGTCGAGGCCTACGTCGATGACATCGTAGTCAAGACAAGGAAAGCTTCCGACCTCCTCTCCGACCTTGAAGTGACATTCTGGTGTCTCAAGGCAAAAGGCGTCAAGCTCAATCCCGAGAAGTGTGTCTTCGGGGTGCCCCGGGGCATGCTCTTGGGGTTCATCGTCTCCGAGCGGGGCATCGAAGCCAACCCAGAGAAGATCGCAGCCATCACTAGCATGGGGCCCATCAAGGACTTAAAAGGTGTACAGAGGGTCATGGGATGTCTCGCGGCCCTGAGCCGCTTCATCTCGCGCCTCGGCGAAAGAGGCCTGCCTCTGTACCGCCTCTTAAGGAAGGCCGAGTGCTTCGCTTGGACCCCTGAGGCCGAGGAAGCTCTTGGGGACCTGAAGGCGCTCCTCACCAAGGCGCCTATCTTGGTGCCCCCAGCCGATGGAGAATCCCTCTTGGTCTACGTCGCCGCGACCACTCAGGTGGTTAGCGCCGCGATTGTGGTCGAGAGGCAAGAAGAGGGGCATGCATTGCCCGTTCAGAGGCCGGTTTACTTCGTCAGCGAGGTACTGTCCGAAACCAAGATCCGCTATCCACAAGTTCAGAAGCTGCTGTATGCAGTGATCCTGACGAGGCGGAAGTTGCGACACTACTTCGAGTCTCACCCGGTAACTGTGGTGTCATCCTTCCCCCTGGGGAGATCATCCAGTGCCGAGAGGCCTCGGGTAGGATTGCGAAGTGGGCGGTGGAAATCATGGGCGAGACCATCTCGTTCGCGCCTCGGAAGGCCATCAAGTCCTAGGTCTTGGCGGACTTCGTAGCCGAATGGGTCGACACCCAGCTACCGACGACTCCGATCCAACCGGAGCTCTGGACCATGTTTTTCGACGGGTCGTTGATGAAGACGGGAGCCGGCGCGGGCCTACTCTTCGTCTCACCCCTCGGGAAACACCTACGCTATGTGCTACGCCTCCATTTCCCGGTGTCCAACAATGTGGCTGAGTACGAAGCTCTGATCAACGGATTGCGAATCGCCATCGAGCTAGGGGTCCGGCGCCTCGACGCTCGCGGCGACTCGCAGCTCGTCATCGACCAAGTCATGAAGAACTCCCACTGCCGTGACTCGAAGATGGAGGCCTACTGCGGTGAGGTTCGGCGCCTGGAAGACAAGTTCTACGGGCTCGAGTTTAACCACATCGCTCGGCGCTACAATGAGACCGCGGACGAGCTGGCAAAGATAGCCTCGGGGCGAACAACGGTTCCCCGGACATCTTCTCCCGGGATCTGCATCAGCCCTCCGTCAAGATCGACGACCCTCCCGAGCCCGAGGCGCCCTCGGTCCAGCCCGAGGTACCCTCGGCACGGCCCGAGGCACCCTCAGCTCAACCCGAGGTACCCTCGGTCTCCGAGGGCGAGGCATTGCGCGTCGAGGAGGAGCGAAGCGGGGCCACGCCTGATCGAAATTGGCAGACCCCGTATCTGCAATATCTCCGCCAAGGAGAGCTACGCCTCGACCAAGCCGAGGCTCGGCGGATAGCGCGACGCGCCAAGCCGTTCGTCCTGCTGGGCGATGAGAAGGAGCTCTACCACCACAGCCCCTCGGGCATCCTCCAGCGATGCATCTCCATCGCCGAAGGTCAGGAACTCCTGCAAGAGATACACTCGGGGGCTTGCGGCCATCACGCAGCGCCTCGAGCCCTCGTCGGGAATGCTTTCCGGCAAGGCTTCTACTGGCCAACGGCAGTGGCTGACGCCACTAGAATTGTCCGCACCTGCGAAGGGTGTCAATTCTATGCGAAGCAGACCCACCTGCCCGCTCAGGCTCTGCAGACGATACCCATCACCTGGCCCTTCGCTGTGTGGGGTCTGGACCTCGTCGGCCATTTGCAGAAGGCGCCCGGGGGCTACACGCGCCTGCTGGTCGCCATCGACAAATTCTCCAAGTGGGTCGAGGTCCGACCTCTGAACAGCATCAGGTCCGAGCAGGCGGTGACGTTCTTCACCAACATCATCCATCGCTTCGGGGTCCCGAACTCCATCATCACCGACAACGGCACCCAGTTCACCGGCAGAAAATTTTTGGACTTCTGCGAGGATCACCACATCCGGGTGGACTGGGCCGCCGTAGCTCATCCCATGTCGAATGGGCAAGTAGAGCGTGCCAACGGCATGATTCTACAAGGGCTCAAGCCTCGGATTTACAACGACCTCAACAAGTTCGGCAAGCGATGGATGAAGGAACTCCCCTCGGTGGTCTGGAGCCTGAGGACGACGCCAAGCCGAGCCACGGGTTTCACGCCGTTCTTCCTGGTCTACGGGGCCGAGGCCGTCTTGCCCACTGACCTGGAATACGGCTCCCCGAGAACGAGGGCCTACGACGATCAAAGCAACCAAGCTAGCCGAGAAGACTCGCTGGACCAGCTGGAAGAGGCTCGGGACAAGGCCTTACTACACTTGGCGCGGTATCAGCAGTCCCTGTGGCGCTACCACGCCCGAGGGGTCCGACCCCGAGACCTCCGGGTGGGCGACCTGGTGCTTCGGCTGCGGCAAGACGCCCGAGGGAGGCACAAGCTCATGCCCCCCTGGGAGGGGCCATTCGTCATCGCCGAAGTTCTGAAGCCTAGAACGTACAAGCTGGCCAATAGTCAAGGCGAGGTCTACGGCAACGCTTGGAACATCCAACAGCTACGTCGCTTTTACCCTTAAGATGTTTTCAAGTCGTTCATATACCTCGCACCCACGCAAAGTTTAGTCATCAAGGAAGGGTCGGCCTCGCCTCGGCAAAGCCCGACCCTCCCTCGGGGGCTAAAAGGGGGGGAACCCCCTCTGCGTCGAAATTTTCCTCAAAAAAGGGCCTCATGGACGGGTGAAAGTACGCGTAAGCGGCAAGGCCGACCAAGCCGAGGGACTCCCACGCCTCCGGGATACGGATACCTCACTCATCACCTTCCGCGAGAAGCAACTCCCACTCACACAAACATCCCTGTTACCGACAAAAAAGTCCAGATACTCGAAACAAGAGGAAAGGAGACGCAGCTTTACAACACAGCGAGGGCGTGTATTCTAGCCTCGGCGGCTGTAGAAGGCACACGCTACAAGACACTCTGACCCTGCAGGCTCGGGTCTTGACGCTGGAAGGGGGCAGCAACACCCTCGGCATCGACGACACCTTCGGCGAGGCCTGACCTAGCCTCGGACGGCGACGCGGTCCGAGGATCTCCGGTCCGAAGGACGACGTCATCACCACGCCCGGGCAATCGCTGCCAGGGACTTCTCCGAGGATCCGGCCCGAGCAGGCGGCTCGGCCGGTTGCCCCTGGGGCCTCGGCCGACCATCTCCCAAGGGCGCCAGCCCGACCTGAGGCCTCGGCTGATCAACTCCGACGTCGGTCCCGCCAACGGACAACCCGGTTAGGCTCCGGCCAACCAGGTTTCATTTTCGAGCCGACTCCGCCTCTGTTCATACTGATATCGCTACCCCTGGCCTCGGCTCATCGAAGAGCGGCCGAGGGGTCCCTTTAACTAAGCTAGAGGAGCCTCGGACAGCAAGGCCGACCGAGCCGAGGGACTCCTACGCCTCCGGGATACGGATACCTCACTCGTCACCTTGACACGGGGTGACTCATGCTTGGTGAAGCGGTTCAGATAATCAACAGACGAGTCTTAGCGCTCAAAAATGAGGAAAAAACACGGCTCCGTGCCGAAATTACATACATGTTCAGGCCCCGAAAGCCGTAATGAACAAAAACACTGGCATTCAGAGTGCCATTACAAACGGAACTCCGGTTCCGTCCCCACGGGCACGAACAACCCCACAAGATTGGGGAGCCCGCGGAACGATCGCGGGCCGACGGGTGGCCCGCCGCCGCCCGATCCGGCGACAGCGATGACTACCCTCGCCCCGAGCGACGAAGCAGCTTCAGCAGCGGCTTCGGGGCGGGTGCTACGGCAGAAGGACTCCCACCCACCGAGGACGAGAGCCAGCCATTCAGGCCGGGAGACGGAGACCCAGGGCTACTGCGTGGAGTTGGCAATCTCATCGGTAGAGAAGCCATCTCCGGCTGCCGACGCCTCGAAGCGCGCCGGCAGGTCTCCGCCCTTGCCAGGACCACCCAGAGCGTGGGCGCTGCCCTCGCGGTGCGCGGCGCAACCGTCGTCCGGACGGAGGACGTAGTGCTGCGCCCTGGCTGAGTGGCGGCGGCCCGCCTCTCCCGGCATGGCTGGAGGAAGTCTCCGCGAAGCTGGAGGATGTCGTTCTCCCCAGACGCCAGGGGAAGAAGAGGGCAACCGACCCCCACGGAGGCAGCCCCCCGACTCGCCTCATCCTCCATCTTGGCCTGGATGACGAAAATCCTTGAGGCCGAGGTAGGGACAGAAGCCGCAGCCCGGCTCGCACTCCCCCACCATCAAGCTGGAGGTCACCATCTTGGGTGACCGCCGGTGGAGGGGTGCGGCCGGGCTGCATGATGAAAATCCTTGAAGCCGAACGATGGCTGAAAGGTACCAACTCCCACGGAGTTGCGTCCCTCCAACGACGAGGCAAAAAGACGGCGGGTATCCCCCATCCGGGGGCTTGGAAAGCGGAAAGACGCGGTGCATAAGGGAGCGAGAAGACACGGTCGCCTTTCGAAAGGGGTCACCCTCCTTTTAAAGGCAACTCTCCCTGCTTGCACCCCCGACCGTCACGGGCTGAGTCTTCTCCAGCACGCTCCGAAGCCCTCCCCTACGGCGCGGGGGCTGGGTCCCGCATGTCATGCAGACCGGCTCCGAGCAGAAGAAGCCACCGCCCAGCGGTTACAAGTGACCCCCCACTTTTGCCCAGACCAACGGGCGAAAGAGGCGGACAGCCATGCAAGCGGCATGCAACCGCGCCAAGTGGACGCGCTTCTCCGACTCCCGACACGCCAGCATGGAGGCCCAGGCCCACGCGTCGCGCAACCGGCGCGCCGGATGCTGCATGCAAGCAACTGCACCGCCACTTGCGCCACCACCGCGCCTCCTCGATTGCGGAACCAATACCGCGACTCGAGGCGACCCAGCGCGCGACCCAGCAGCGCCAGCCTGACGCGGCGGTCAACGCGGCCAAAAGTGGGCCGACAATAATGACGGTGGCAGGCGCGCGGGAGCAGCGGTCACGTCGTCAGCCAAGCTCACGTCCCATCTGGGGGCAGCAAGAGAACCCCCTCCCACGGCGTGAAGACAACGCGCCCGTGATCCGTTCCTCGAACGGCTCGCGCACGCGCAACGGCCGCCCCGCCAAACTACTCGCCCCGTCGCATTAACTCCGCGGCTGGACAGGCGGCGCTTCTGGCAGGAGCAGCGGGCGACGCTTCGCCTTCGCCGAAACAACCGCGCCAAAAAAGGTACGCCGCGTCGTTCGGTTTCGTATCCTTTTTCCTTTTTCCTCTTTCTCTATCTCTTGCGATAGGGACCGGGAAAGGGGGATACCCCGAAAGGGATCCTTCCCTGTGAAGGAACCAGGCTCCGAGCCTCCTTACTGATCAGAGGTTCGAAGGCTGGCCCCCCGAAGGGTTCAACAGCCGCCTCAGATCGCGTGGGCCCTACACCCACTACTGGTCAGAGGTTCGAAGGCCGGCCCCCCGAAGGGTTCCACGGCCGCCTCAGGCTACTCGGGCTCCGCGCCCATTACTGATTAGGGGTTCGAAGACTGGCCCCCGAAGGGTTCACAGCCGCCTCAGACGCCGAGCGAGGGATGACCAGGGGTACGTTCGATACATAACCAAGGCTCGGGCTGCGCTCCCGAGGTACCCTAGGACATTTCCGAGACCAGCGGGAGCGATCTTGTAACAAAATCCCATCGGAGGGAGGCATCGAGCCCTCGAACCCCGTCGCCAGGGGACCGGGTCCGGCAGATCACCCGTAGGTACTTTTGGGCGTGCCTCTAGGCCCCTAGCTGACCCCTAACGAACGGGGCACAGACGTCCACTCGGATTACCCGCTTGCAGCTCACCGGAGACACCATGTTCGGCGCCCATCGAGGGTAACATGGCGCTCTCCCCCCTCCTCCTTGCGGAAAGGCAACGCAGGGGCGTATGTAAAAAAGCCGAGTCTGTCCCTGATCGCCCTCTTGCCCTGTGCAGAGGCTCGAGGGCTGCTCTCGCAAACCCGGCTCCGGCCAAACCGTTGACAGCGTCAACATACCAGCCCGAGAACTTGGGCCCCGACCGTACACCCGGGCTACGGCCAGCTCGCATGAGGGAACAACCAGACCAGCCGAAGCATTACGCAAGGCATTAAGACCTCGAAGGAGTGAAACCACTCCTCCGAGGCCTCGGGGGCTACACCCGGCGGGTGCGCTCGCGCGCACCCACCGGAACAAAATGCAACCGAGAAAGGCTGGTCCCCTTGCAAAAAAGTGCGACGAAAGCCTCCAAGCGAGTGCTAACACTCCCTTTGAGGCTCGGGGGCTACTGTCGGGGACCATAATTAGGGGTACCCTCAAGACTCCTAATTCTCAGCTGGTAACCCCCATCAGCATAAAGCTGCAAAGGCCTGATGGGTGCGATTAAGTCAGGGATCAGTCCATTCGAGCGACTCGATCACGCCTCGCCCGAGCCTAGCCTCGGGCAAGGGCAGCCGACCCCGGAGAATTTCCGTCTCGCCCGAGGCCCCCCTCCAACGGCGGACACATCTTCGGCTCGCCCGAGGCCCTGCCTTCGCTAAGAAGCAACCCTGACTAAATCACCGCACCGACTGACCAAATCGCAGGAGCATTTAACACAAAGGTGGCCTGACACCTTTATCCTGACGCGCGCCCTCCGGCAGAGCCGAAGTGACCGCCATCACTTCGCCGCTCCACTGACCGGTCTGACAGAAGAACAGCGCCGCCTACGCCACTCCGATTGCAGCGCCACTTGACAAAGTGATGCTGACAGGAAGCCAGGCCCTGCCAAAGGCACCATAGGAAGCTCCGCCCGACCCAGGGCTCGGACTCGGGCTCAGCCCCGGAAGACGGCGAACTCCGCTCCGCCCGACCCAGGGCTCGGACTCGGGCTAAGACCCGGAAGACGGCGAACTCCGCTCCGCCCGACCCAGGGCTCAGACTCGGGCTAAGACCCGGAAGACGGCGAACTCCGCTCCGCCCGACCCAGGGCTCGGACTCGGGCTAAGACCCGGAAGACGGCGAACTCCGCTCTGCCCGACCTAGGGCTCGGACTCGGGCTCAGCCCCAGAAGACGACGAACTCCGCTTCACCCGACCCCAGGGCTCGGACACCGCCCTGGCCTCTGCCGACGACCTCCGCCTCGCCTGACCCAGGGGCTCGGACTCGGCCCCGGCCATGAAGGACAGACTCGACCTCGGCTTCGGAGGAGCCTCCACGTCGCCCAACCTAGGGCGCAGGCCAGCCACGTCAACAGGAAGCGCCATCATCACCCTACCCCGAGCTGACTCGGGCCGCAGATAACAAGACCGGTGTCCCATCTGGCTGTCTCCACCAGATAGGCAATGATGGCGCCCCGCATGCCCTGTGACGACGGCGGCTCTCAGCTCTCTTACGGAAGCAGGAGGACGTCAGCAAGGACGCAACCGCTCCGACAGCAGTCCCTCCGCCAGGCTCCGCCGCTCCTCCGACGGCCACGACATCACACTAGTTGGGTTCCAAGATCTCTCCGGCTGTCACATTGGTATGTACTCAGGGCACTAGCTCTCCCTCGCTAGACACGTAGCACTCTGCTACACCCCCATTGTACACCTGGATCCTCTCCTTGCGTCTATAAAAGGAAGGACCAGGGCCCTCTTAGAGAGGGTTGGCCGCGCGGGACGAGGACGGGACAGGCGCTCTCTTGGGGCCGCTCGCTTCCCTCACCCGCGTGGACGCTTGTAACCCCCTACTACAAGCGCACCCGACCTGGGCGCGGGACGAACACGAAGGCCGCGGGACTCCCATCTCTCTCACGCCGGTCTCCGGCCGCCTCGCTCCTTTCCCCCCTTCGCGCTCGCCCACGCGCTCGACCCATCTGGGCTGGGACACGCGGCACTCACTCGTCGGCCTGAGGGACCCCCCGGTCTCGAAACGTCGACAGAAGTAATAAAAGGTATTAATTTATTTATTAGTATTAAAAGACAATAAGTATTATTTATTTTCATTAATGGTGTTAAAATATATTAATACTAGTTAAACTGTATTTATTACACCCACTCATAAATTCACCATTAGGATTCACAATAATAGCCACAATTGAATTAATAAGTATTTACGTGATTAGTACGTAATTAAGATATGATTAGTGCGATATGTTAATGTGTGTTTAATGACGTATTGGTGTATGTTCATGAAATGGTGCATGTTTATTTATTTGTGTATGTTTTATTTTTGTATGTGCGCTATGCGACTCTATTAGAAGCGGATTGTGCGGTAGGCGATCCGAACTCGTTCGAGGACGACCCGCAAGACGTTTTTGAGCAAGGCAAGTGGATTCTCCCTCTGCATATTCTGTTTGTACCTACTCATTGCATATAATAATATTTACTTTTTGATATACTGCATAATTTGTTGGGTTATACCTAATTAAGGATTTCCTAGATTTACTACCTGTATTCCTTGTTTAACCTGGGAAAATTATTAAGCTGTGCAAAATTTGTGCCACCGCTCAACTTAATGATTTCTTAATGTCACTCATTAATTGGTTTTTATGTTCCAAAAATGTTAATTGGCAATTATGACATTAACCCGATGGTTAAGATAACTTTATTGCAAATTTAATTGGAACATGGAGTGACCACCCAGGATAACAGTGCAACCACGAGTGTTATCATGGCTCTGGCTTTGGTAATTAGCTTTATATGCTTAGTGCCTAGCAACCTTACCTGAAATATGGGCAAGAGGGGGAGCGGTAGGTGCTGGCAGCCCACGTTAACATGGGGTCGTATTCTTGGCTAAGGTACTTCACCTAGGGGGCCATCACCATCGTCTTAGAAACCTTAGCGGGTTGCTTCATATTAAGTGTATTTTGTGAAAACCTCGTAATGGATCCCTAGCCATTCACCTCGGCAGTGTCTAAGGGTCCGATCAACCCGGGCTAGATGGGATACATGGCTTGTGGGTAAAGTTGTACCACCTCTGCAGAGTGTAAAACTGATATATCAGTCGTGCTCCCGGTTAAGAGAAGCCTGGACTCCTCACATGATAATTGAACTTGAAGATGGAATTAAATTGAGATCCGATGATCTGCCAATAATTTGCTTAAGTGGTTTCACTTAAGTGTTTTTGTTATATTCATGTTCCTTTGTTTAAATGGGATATTTGGGATTCACACTTATTAGTTAGACAGGTGTTGTTAATAAAATGTTGACCAAATAAAATACTTACTGCTCAACCTTAGCCTCACCTTGTTATACCTGCATTAGTTTTTCCCCCACTTGCTGAGCCCCGACCATAAGTGAGCTCACCCTTGCTTATTTTGATCAGAGGGTGATGCTGGAGACTTTGATGGAGATTTTATCAACGACGATGAATTCTAAATCTAACGATGCGTCGGTCATCTTCCTGTGGGAGATTGCCCAGTTGTTTATTTCCGCTTTACTTTGATGTGATACTTGTTAAAGATACAATATTTCAGATGATGTAATAAAGTATTATACTCTCTTTACGCCTTTATTGCATTGTCTTTTGATATATTACAGTTGTGATGTCAACATATGTGTGGAAATGGATCCTGGCACACATATGGTATGCGCTCGGTTCTACCCCCTGGAACCGGTGTGACACTTTAGGAATGATGAAGATAATTTAATGTCTCTCTTTGCCAACCTTAGCATGGACCAAAAGAAAAAAAATTAAATGAATTAATAGAAGCCATTAATGGGAAGGATGAACTCTTGGAAAGCCAAGAGGACTTCCTTATTAAAGAAAACAAAAAATTTATTAAACTGAAAAATGCTTATGCTCAGGAAGTAGAAAAATGTGAGAACTTAACTAAGGAGCTTAGCATTTGCCATGATTCAATTTCTAGTCTTAGAACTGAAAATGCTAGTTCAATTTCTAGTCTAGGAAGAATTGAATGTTTGCAATGATTCTATTTCCTGTCTTAGAGATGAGAATGTTAGATTAAGTGCTAAGATAGAAGAATTAAATGTTTGCAAACCATCTACATCTACTGTTGAGTATGTTTCCATTTGCACTAGATGTAGGGATATAAATGTTGAAGCTATTGATGATCAACTTGCCATGATTAAAAATCAAAATGAGCACATAGTTAAGTTAAATGCTAAAATTGCTGAGCATGAACTAGAAAATGAAAAGTTTAAATTTGCTAGAAGCATGCTCTATAAAGGGAGACGTCCTGGCATTAAGGATGGCATTGGTTTCTAATAGGGGAGCAATGTCAAGCTTAATGCCCCTAAGAAATTGTTTAACTTTGTTAAGGCTAAGGCTCCCATAGTTCAGGATAGGGAAGGCTATATTTTATATCCTGCAAACTATCCCGAACATAAAATTAGGAAGATTCATGGTAGAAAACCTCACAATGTTTCTCATCATGCTTTTATGTATAGAAATGAGGCTTCTAGCTCTAGGCATACAACTCATGTTAAAATGCCTAAAAAGAAAATTCCTACTACATCAAATGAGCATAACATTTCATTTAAAACTTTTGATGCTTCATATGTGCTTACTAATAAATCAGGCAAAATAGTTGCCTAATATGTTGGGGGCAAACACAAGACTCTAAAGACTTGTGTTTGGGTACCCAAGGTGCTTGTTTCTAATGTCAAAGGACCCAAGACTGTTTGGGTACCTAAGAACAAGGCCTAAATTTGTTTTGTAGATTTATGCATCTGGGGGATCAAGTTGGATAATCAATAGCGAGTGCACAAACCACATGACTGGGAGAAAAGAATGTTCTCCTCCTATGAGAAAAATGATGATCCCCAATGAGCTATCACATTTAGGGATGGAAATCAAGGATTGGTCAAATGTTTGGGTAAAATTGCTATATCATCTGAGCATTTTATTTCCAATGTTTTTCTTGTAGATTCTTTAGATTACAATTTGCTTTCTGTTTCTCAATTATGTAAAATGGGCTACAACTGTCTATTTACTGATGTAGGTGTTACTGTCTTTAGAAGAAGTGATGATTTAATAGCATTTAAAGGAGTGTTAGATGGTCAGCTATATTTAGTTAATTTTAATGATAACAAAGCTGAACTAGACACTTGTTTAATTGCTTTCTAGTCTTAGAACTGAAAATGCTAGTTCAATTTCTAGTCTAGGAAGAATTGAATGTTTGCAATGATTCTATTTCCTGTCTTAGAGATGAGGATATTAGATTAAGTGCTAAGATAGAAGAATTAAATGTTTGCAAACCATCTACATCTACTATTGAGCATGTTTTCATTTGCACTAGATGTAGGGATATAAATGTTGAAGCTATTGATGATCAACTTGCCATGATTAAAAATCAAAATGAGCACATAGCTAAGTTAAATGCTAAAATTGCTGAGCATGAACTAGAAAATGAAAAGTTTAAATTTGCTAGAAGCATGCTCTATAAAGGGAGACGTTCTGGTATTAAGGATGGCATTGGTTTCCAACAGGGGAGCAATGTCAAGCTTAATGCCCATAAGAAATTGTCTAACTTTGTTAAGGCTAAGGCTCCCATGGTTTAGGATATGGAAGGCTATATTTTTTATCTTGCAAACTATCCCGAACATAAAATTAGGAAGATTCATGCTAGAAAACCTCACAATGTTTTTCATCATACTTTTATGTATAAAAATGAGGCTTCTAGCTCTAGGCATACAACTCATGTTAAAATGACTAAAAAGAAAATTCCTACTGCATCAAATGAGCATAACATTTCATTTAAAACTTTTGATGCTTCATATGTGCTTACTAACAAATCAGACAAAATAGTTGCCAAATATGTTGGGGGCAAACACAAGAGTCCAAAGACTTGTGTTTGGGTACCCAAGGTGCTTGTTTCTAATGTCAAAGGACCCAAGACTGTTTGGGTACCTAAGAACAAGACCTAAATTTGTTTTGTAGGTTTATGCATCCGGGGGATCAAGTTGGATAATTAATAGCGGGTGCACAAACCACATGACTCGGGAGAAAAGAATGTTCTCCTCCTATGAGAAAAATGATGATCCCCAACGAGCTATCACATTCGGGGATGGAAATCAAGGATTGGTCAAATGTTTGGGTAAAATTGCTATATCACCTGACCATTTTATTTCCAATGTTTTTCTTGTAGATTCTTTAGATTACAATTTGCTTTCTATTTCTCAATTATGTAAAATATGCTACAACTGTCTATTTACTGATGTAGGAGTTACTGTCTTTAGAAGAAGTGATGATTCAATAGCATTTAAAGGAGTGTTAGATGGTCAGCTATATTTAGTTAATTTTAATGATAACAAAGCTGAACTAGACACTTGTTTAACTGCTAAGACTAATATAGGTTGGCTCTGGCATCGCCGACTTGCCCATGTTGGAATGAAGAATCTTCACAAACTTCTAAAGGGACAACACATTTTAGGACTAACCAATGTTCATTTTGAGAAAGACATGATTTGTAGCACATGTCAAGCAGGGAAGCAAGTTGGAGTCCATCATCCACACAAGAACATAATAACGACTGACAGGCCGCTCGAGCTGCTCCACATGGACCTATTCGGCTTGATCGCTTACATAAGCGGCGGGAGTAAGTACTGTCTAGTTATTGTGGATGATTATTCTCGCTTCACTTGGGTGTTCTTTTTACAGGAAAAATCTTAGACCCAAGATACCTTAAAAGGATTCTTGAGATGGGCTTAAAATAAGTTCGAATTAAGGATAAAAAAGATAAAAAGCGACAATGGGATGGAGTTCATGAATTCTCAGATTGAAGGATTTCTTAAGGAGGAGGGCATCAAGCATGAGTTCTCTTCTACCTACACACCTCAATAAAATGGTGTAGTGGAGAGGAAGAATAGAACTCTACTGGATATGGCAAGGACCATGCTTGATAAATACAAGACACCGGACCTAAATTTGGGAGCAAATGCTTTATTCTTACTGGTAAAAAGCCTAATGTTTCATATTTTAGAGTCTTTGGGAGCAAATGCTTTATTCTTATTAAAAGAGGTATAAAATCTAAATTTGCTCCTAAAGCTACAGAAGGCTTTTTACTTGGTTATGACTCAAACACAAGGGCATATAGAGTCTTTAACAAGTCCACTAGACTAGTTGAAGTTTCTTCTGACATTGTGTTTGATGAGACTAATGGCTCCCAAGTGGAGCAAGTTGATCTTGATGAGCTAGATGATGAAGAGGATCCATGCGTCGCGCTAAGGAACATGTCCATAGGGGATGTGTGTCCTAAGGAATCCGAAGAGCCTACACAAGCACAAGATCAACCATCATCTTCCATGCAAGCATCTCCACCAACTCAAGATGAGGATCAGACTCAAGATGATGAAGATGAAGATCAAGAGGATGAGCCACCTCAAGAGGAGGACAATGATCAAGGGGGAGATGAAGATAATGAAGATAAGGAAGATGAGAAAGAAATACAGGGTCAAAGACCGCCACACCCAAGAGTCCACCAAGCAATTCAACAAGCTCACCTTATCAACTCCACCTTGGTGACATTCATAAGGGGGTAACCACTAGATCTCGAGTTGCTCATTTCTGTGAACATTACTCTTTTGTGTCCTCTATTGAGCCATATAGGGTAGAGGATGCACTAAGAGATCCGGATTGGGTGATGGCAATGCAAGAGGAGCTCAACAACTTCACAAGGAATGAGGTATGACATTTAGTTCCATGTCCTAATCAAAATGTTGTAGGTACCAAATGGGTATTCTGCAACAAGCAAGATGAGCATGGTGTGGTGACAAGAAACAAAGCCTGACTTGTGGCCAAGGGATATTCACAAGTCGAAGGTTTGGACTTCGATGAAACTTATGCACCTATAGCTAGGCTTGAGTCAATTCATATATTACTTGCCTATGCTACTTACCATGGCTTCAAGCTTTATCAAATGGACGTGAAAAGTGCCTTCCTCAATGGACCTATCAAGGAAGAGGTCTATGTTGAGCAGCCTCCCGGCTTTGAAGATAGTGAGTATCCTAACCATGTGTATAAACTCTCAAAGGCGCTTTATGGGCTCAAGCAAGCCCCAAGAGCATGGTATGAATGCCTGCGATACCTTCTTATCACTAATGGCTTCAAAGTCAGAAAAGCCGATCCTACTCTCTTCACTAAAACTGTTGCAAAAGACTTATTTATTTGCCAAATTTATGTTGATGATATCTGTCGGGTACCATAATTAGGGGTACCCCCAACCCTCCAAATCATGGCTGGTAAACACCCTCAGACCAACTGACGGACGCGGTTCAAGCCAAGACTTCGTCTACTCGAGGGACGCGATCTCACCCGAGCCCAGCCTCGGGTTGGAACAGTAGTCCCAGACAAGTTCACGCCTCGCCCGAGGGCCTCCTCAGGTAGCGGGTGCCCCCTCGGCTCTCCCGAGGCCCGGCTCGGGCAGGCTTCGTTGTGAAGCAACCTTGGCCATACCGCCTCACCAACCGACCGCTTCGCAGGCGCATTAAATGCAGGGGATGCCTGACGCCGTATCCTGACACACGCGCCTCAGATGGGCAGGCCGAAGTGACCGCAGTCACTTCACCCCTCTTCTTTACTGTCCGATATGATAGGAAAACAGCGCCGCTCGCTCCGCTCCGACTGCCGTGTCAGCCACCCCAGCAACGACTGACAACAAGTCACGATCAATCACTGAGTTCAGCCTCGGGCGCAACAGGAAGCTCCGCCTCGCCTGACCTCATGCTCCGGCCTCAGGAGGAGGTTTCCGCCTCGTTCGACCTCAGGCTCCGGCTTTGGGAGGAGGTCTCCGCCTCGCCTGACCCCCGGACTCGGCCTCGACCCCGGTCTCGGGAGGAATCGCGTCCTCGCTGGACCCCGGCCTCGGCCTCAAGAGAAGTCTCCGCCTCGACCGACCCTGGGCTCGGACTGACCGCGCTAATAGGGGATGCATCATTTCCCTATTCCTAGCCTGCTCAGGCTACAAGGAACAAGACCGGCGTCCCATCTGGCTTACCCCGGCGACGGGTAATGATGGTGCCCCGCGTGCGCCATGACGCCGGTGGCTCTCAGCCCCTTACGACAGCAAGGAGACGTCAGCAGGATCTTCGTCGCGCTGCCAGCTATGCTCCTACAGGACTCAGGCGCTCCTCCGACGGCCACACAATCACATGTACAGGGCCCAAGCTCTCCCCCAATGGCCACATTGGCATGTACACAGGGCTTAGGCACTCCACTGCCAGACATGTTAGCGCATAGCTGTGCCCCCCGTTGTACGCCTGGACTCTCTCCTTGCCTCTATAAAAGGGAGGTCCAGGGCCACCCTGAGGGAGGTTCGCGCGAGGGAAGCAATGGGCGAACTCTGCGTCTCTCCCTCTCTCATGTGACGCGCTTGTAACCCCTACTACGAGCGGCACCCCTGGTGCAGGATAATACAAGGCTTGTCCCACCTCTTGTGTTCCATCTCATGCCAACCCATCTGGGCAGGGACACGCAGCGACAATTTACTCGTCGGTCCAGGGACCCCCAGGGTCGAAACCTCGACAGTTGGCGCGCTAGGTAGGGGCCTGCTGCGTGTTAACGAACACCTTCCCGTTGAGATCCAGATGGGGAGTCTTCAGCAACCTCTCCAGCCCGGGACGGTGCTCCCCTTCGGGAGTCTCAAGTTCATGTCCCTCGACGGCAGCTATGACATGGTACTCCTCCCCCCACGGCGTGACAACAACGACGATCTCCGACTCGCCCGGTGGCGGTGAGCTCTACGATAGCATCTCCCCGCGGCAGAAGAGGAGAACTCCGGTCATCCCCGCCACCCTCCTCGTCGGAGGAAGCGGAGATGAGGCAACCGTGGCCACGCAAGAGGCAGCACCTTGTCGGCTGTCGCACCAGAGCGAGTCGACGATGCCGGCACTCCCCCGGGGGACATGTTGGACATTGGCCTCGCACCTGAGACGATGGCGGGTGTCACTTACCCGCGACGTGTCAGCCCCAAGCGGACTGATGACGCCAGCACCCTCGCAAAGGACCTGCTAGGCGTCACCCTCGTACCTGAGATGACGGTGTGCTCCGCCCCCAACGCGACTTCACCACCGTCCAACGACCAAGAGGTACCGTCCGTTTTCCATCCCGTACCTTTTCGGTTCAGCTTCGATCCACCTAGCGACCCCGCTATGGTGAGCGCCTTCGTAAAGGCGTATCCAAACCTTCCGGGGTACCACATGTGGTTGACCTGGGACCGACTGACAGCCGTCTCAACCTTTGGACCGGTGGGTTCTGAGGAAGAGGACGACCCCGACTCCGGTTGGGATTTCTCTGCCCTCAATGACCCTGGTGCCATGCGGGGCTTCATGTCCGCATGTGACCACTGCCTCTCCGGTTGTTCTGACGATGGCCATGGCCTTGACGACGAGGGTCACGGCCCAAGTCACGAATGTTTCCACGTCGATCTGTGAGATCACAACGAAGGCAACCACCTCGGTATGCCAGAGGTTGACGATCCCCCTGGGCTCGCATCTTGTGTTGACATCCCGTGGGAGCTAGCTGTGGTCCCAGTCCCTGCGGGGGGTCAGGAAATACAACTCGAGCAAATCCGTGAGATGCAGGCCCGGGTCAACGGGGAAGCAGGCCAGCTTGTACAGCTTCGACAGAACATCGAACAGGAGTGGGCAGGCCAAACACTCGCCGGAGAAGCCTGTCACCGGCCCCAAGACATCCGGCGCTGCATCATCGACAATGCTAGGACAGCGCTGCCCCCGGCCGTCAGCGGGTCCGTCCAGAACCTAGCTGCAGCGGCGATGCTGCTTCGGGCCATGCTGGAGCCATCCACCAACGAGGGACGACGTATCCAGGGCGAACTCAAGAATCTCCTAGAAGGCGCTGCGGTTCGACGAGCCGAGAGCTCCGCCTCCCGCAGGCGAGCTGACCCCTCGGAGCATCACGCGGTGTCCTCCCAGCGCATTCGGGAAGCCTCGGTCCATCCCGAGCGTACACGGGATGAGGCGCCCGCCGCCCGGGACCGCCTCGGCAACGAGCACCACCATCTCGACCATCGAGCCCACCTCAACGAGAAGGTGCGCCGAGGCCACCATCCCAGGCGTGGGGGACGCTGCAACAGTGAGGAGGATCGCAGTCCTTCGCCTGAACCACCCGGTCCATGAGTCTTCAGCCGGGCCATACGACGAGTGTTGTTCCCTGCCCGTTTCCGAGCCCCGACTACCATCACCAAGTACTCGGGGGAGACGAGGCCGGAGCTGTGGCTCGCAGACTACCGACTGGCATGCCAGTTGGGAGGGGCGGATGATGACAACCTCATCATCCATAATCTACCCCTTTTCCTCTCCGACGCCGCCCGAGCCTGGCTGGAGCATCTACCTCCTGCGCAGATCTCCGACTGGGACGATCTGGTCAAAGCTTTCGCGGGAAACTTCCAAGGCACGTACGTGTGCCCTGGGAACTCGTGGGACCTTCGAAGCTGCCGCCAGCAGCCAGGGGAGTCCCTCCGAGAGTACAACCGATGGTTTTCAAAGCAGCGCACCGAGCTGCCCAACGTTACCGACTCGGATGTCATTGGGGCTTTCCTTGCCGGCACCACTTGCCGAGACCTGGTGAGCAAACTAGGGCGTAAGACTCCCACCCGTGTGAGCGAACTGATGGACGTCGCCACCAAGTTCGCCTCGGGTCAAGAGGCGGTCGAAGCCATCTTCCGAAAGGACAAGCAGCCTCAGGGAGAGCCGAAGACAGACGCCCCTGAGGCGTCCGCCCAGCGGGGCACGAAGAAGAAGGCTAAAAACAAGTCACGAGCGAAGCGCGACGCCGCAGACGCGAATCTCGTCGCTGCGGCTGAGCACAAGAACCCTCGGAAACCTCCTAGAGGGGCCGGCGCGTTCGACAAGATGCTCAAAGAGCCGTGCCCCTATCACCAGGGGCCTATCAAGCACACCCTCGAAGAATGTGTCATGCTCCGGTGCTACTTCCATAAGATTGGGCCCCCGGCGGAGGATGGCAAGGGCCATGACAACAACAAGAAGGAGGGCGGCAAGGAAGAGGGATTCCCGGAAGTCCATAACTGCTTTATGATCTACGGCGGGCAGGCGGCGAACGCCTCGGCTCGGCACCGCAAGCAGGAGCGCCGGGAAGTCTGCTTGGTGAAGGTGGCGGCGCTAGTCTACCTAGACTAGTCCGACAAGCCTATCACCTTCGACCAAGGCGACCACCCCGACTTCGTGCCAAGCCCAGGAAGGTACCCGCTCGTCGTCGATCCGATCATCGGCAACGTTAGGCTCTCCAAGGTCCTCATGGATGGAGGCAGCAGCCTTAACATCATCTACGCCGAGACCCTGGAACTCTTAGGGGTTGATCGGTCCGAGGTCCGGGCCGGTGCGGCGCCCTTCCACGGGATCGCACCCGGGAAGCGAATCCTACCCCTCGGACGGATCGACTTACCCGTCTGCTTCGGAACTCTCTCTAACTTCCAAAAGGAAGCTCTCACCTTTGAGGTCGTCGGGTTCTGAGGAACCTACCATGCGGTGTTGGGAAGACCATGCTACGCCAAGTTCATGGGCGTCCCCAACTACACCTACCTCAAGCTCAAGATGCCGGGCCCGAATGGGATCATCACCGTCGGATCCACGTACCGCCACGCGTACGAATGCGACGTGGAGTGCGTGGAGTATACCGAGGCTCTCGCCGAGTCCGAGGCCCTCATTGCCGACCTGGAAAGCCTCTCCAAGGAGGCGCCCGACGCGAAGCGGCACGCCGGCAACTTCGAACCAGTTGAGGCGGTCAAGTCCGTCTCTCTCGACCCCAGCAACGACGCCTGCAAGAAAGTTCGGATCGACTCCGAGCTTGACCCCAAGTAGGAAGTAGTGCTCGTCGACTTTCTCTGCGCAAACGCCGAAGTCTTTGCGTGGAGTCCCTCGGACATGCTCGGCATACCGAGGGATGTCGCCGAGCACTCACTGGACATCAGAGCTGGGGCCCGACCCGTGAAGCAAACCCTACGCCGTTTTGACGAAGAAAAGCGCAGGGCCATATGCGAGGAGATCCACAAGCTACTCGTGGCAGGGTTTATCAAAGAGGTATTCCATCCCGAATGGTTAGCTAACCCTGTTCTTGTAAGGAAGAAGGATGGGAAATGGAGGATGTGTGTAGACTACACTGGTCTAAACAAAGCATGTCCGAAAGTTCCCTACCCTCTACCTTGCATCGATCAGATCGTGGACTCCACTGCTGGGTGCGAAACCCTGTCATTCCTCGATGCCTACTCAGGCTATCACCAAATTAAGATGAAAGAGTCCGACCAGCTCGCGACTTCTTTCATCACACCTTTGGCATGTACTGTTACACTACAATACCATTTGGATTGAGGAATGCAGGCGCCACTTACCAGAGGTGCATGAACCACGTGTTCGGAGAACACATCGGCAGAACGGTTGAGGCTTACGTCGACGACATCGTTGTCAAGACGAAGAGAGCCTCCGACCTCCTCTTTAACCTTGAAACGACATTCAAGTGTCTGAGAGCGAAAGGCGTGAAACTCAATCCTGAGAAGTGTGTCTTCGGAGTCCCCAGAGGCATGCTCCATGGATTCATCGTCTCCGAGCGGGGCATCGAGGCTAACCCAGAGAAAATCGCGGCCATCACCAACATGGGACCGATCAAGGATTTGAAAGGAGTGTAGAGGGTCATGGGATGCCTTGCGGCTCCGAGCCGCTTCATCTCACGCCTTGGCGAGAAAGGCTTGCCTCTGTTCAGCCTCTTAAGGAAGGCCGAGTGCTTCACTTGGACCCCCGAGGCCGAGGAAGCCCTCGAAAACCTTAAGGCGCTCCTTACGAACACACCCATCCTGGTGCCCCTCACCGCAGGAGAAGCCCTCTTGATCTACGTATCCACGACTACTCAGGTGGTCAGCGCCGCGATCGTAGTCGAGAGATGAGAAGAAGGGCATGCACTGCCCGTCCAGAGGCCAGTCTACTTCATCAGCGAAGTGCTTTCCGAGACCAAAGTCCGCTACCCACGGATCCAGAAGCTGCTCTACGCAGTGATTCTGACACGGCAGAAGTTGCGACACTACTTCGAGTCTCATCCGGTGACTGTGGTGTCATCCTTCCCCCTAGGGGAGATCATCCAGTGCCGCGAGGCCTCGGGTAGGATAGCAAAGTGGGCGGTGGAGCTTATGGGTGAAATGCTATCATTCGCTCCTTGGAAGGCCATAAAATCCAAGGTCTTGGCAGACTTCCTGGCTGAGTGGACTGACACCCAGTTACCAACAACTCCAATCCAGCCCGAGCTCTGGACCATGTACTTCGATGGGTCACTCATGAAAACAGGGGCAGGCGCTGGCCTGCTCTTCGTTTCACCCCTCGAAAAGCATCTCCGCTACGTCATTCGCCTCCATTTTCCGGCATCAAACAATGTGGCCGAGTACGAGGCACTGGTTAACGGGCTACGCATCGCCATCGAGCTAGGGGTCCGACGCCTCGACGCTCGAGGCGACTCGCAGCTTGTCATCGACCAAGTCCTGAAGAACTCCCACTGCTGTGACCGGAGGATGGAAGCCTACTGCGACGAAGTTCGGCGCCTAGAAAACAAGTTCTACGGGCTGGAGCTCAACCACGTCGCCCGACGGTACAATGAGACTGCGGACAAGCTGGCAAAAATAGCCTCGGGGTGAACGACGGTTCCCCCGGACGTCTTCTCCAGAGACCTACATCAACCATCCGTCAAGATCGACGACGCGCCCGAGCCTGAGGAGGCCTCGGCCCGGCCCGAGGTATCCTCGGCCGAGCCCAAGGTACCCTCAGCCGGACCCGAGGCACCCTCGGCCATCGAGGAAGAGGCCTTGCCCGTCGAGGAGGAACAGAACGGGGTCATGCCAGATCCGAACTGGCAGACCCCGTACCTGGAATATCTCCTCCGAGGAGAGCTTCCCATCGACAAGACCAAAGCTCGGTGGCTGGCTCGGCGTGCCAAGTCATTTGTCTTGCTGGGTGATGAAAAAGAGCTCTATCACCACAGCCCCTCGGGCATCCTCCAACAATGCATATCTATCGCCCAAGGACAAGAGCTGTTGCAAGAAATACACTCGGGGGCTTGCGGCCACCATGCAGCACCTCGAGCCCTCGTGGGGAATGCCTTCCAACAAGGTTTCTACTGGCCAACCGTGGTGGCCGACGCCACTAGGATTGTGCGCTCCTGCCGAGGGTGTCAATTCTACGCAAAGCAGACGCATCTGCCCGCTCAGGCCTTGCAGACGATACCCATCACCTGGCCATTTGCTATGTGGGGTCTAGACCTCGTCGGTCCCTTGCAGAAGGCACCCGAGGGCTTCACGCACCTGCTGGTCGCTATCGACAAATTCTCCAAGTGGATCGAGGTCCGACCCCTAAACAGCATCAGGTCTGAGCAGGCGGTGGCGTTTTTCACCAACATCATCCATCGCTTCGGGGTCCCAAACTCAATCATCACCGATAATGGCACGCAGTTCACCAGAAAAAAGTTCCTGGACTTCTGCGACGACCACCACATCCGTGTGGACTGGGCCGTCGTAGCTCATCCCATGACGAATGGGCAAGTGGAGCGTGCCAACGGTATGATTTTGCAGGGGCTCAAACCAAGGATCTACAAGGACCTCAGCAAGTTCGGCAAGCGGTGGATGAAAGAGCTACCCTCGGTAGTCTGGGGTCTGAGGACGACGCCGAGCCGCGCCACGGGTTTTATGCCATTCTTTCTAGTCTATGGGGCCGAGGCCGTCCTCCCCACGGACTTAGAATACGGGTCCCCGAGGACCAAGGCGTACGACGACCGAAGCAACCAGACCAGCCAAGAAGACTCGCTGGATCAACTCGAGGAGGCTCGAGACGTCGCCTTACTACATTCGGCACGGTACCAGTAGTCGCTGCGGCGCTACCACGCCCGAAGCGTTCGGTCCCGAGGCCTCCAAGTGGGAAACTTGGTGCTTCGCCTGCGATAGGACGCCCGAGGGCGCCACAAGCTCACTCCTCCCTGGGAAGGGCCCTTCATCATCGCCAAGATCTTGAAGCCCGGAACATACAAGCTGGCCAACGACCAAGGCGAGGTCTACAGCAACGCTTGGAACATCCAAAAGCTACGTCACTTCTACCCTTAAGATGTTTTCAAGTCGTTCATATACCTCGTTCTACTTACATACACAAATAGAGTCTAACTGTCAAGGAAGGGTCAGCCTTGCCTCGGCAAAGCCCGACCCTCCCTCAGGGGCTAGAAGGGGGGAAACCCCTCTGCGTCAAAATTTTCCTCAGAAAAATTTTCCACCAAAACGACTTTCGTGTTTCCCGACTATATCGGTAACAGAACCCCGCAAAACGAATAAGAGCGCATGTAAGCGGCAAGGCCGACTGAGCCGAGGGACTCCTACGCCTCCGGGATACAGATACCTCACTCATCACCTTCCGCGAAAAATAACTCTTACTTGGATAAGCAATTCTGCTACTGATGAACGAGTCCGGATACTCGAAACAAGAGGAAAAGAAACGTAGCTTTATAACACGACGACAAAGTGTTTAGGCCTCGGCGGCCGCGAAAGACACATGCATGTTCCAAACAAACTGCTCCGGCAGAATCAGGCATCGCCCGGGGGAGGAGCGGCACCATAGGCTTCGTCTCCACCCTCAGCGCCGTCTCCACCCTCGGCGAGATCCGCCCCGGCCTTGGACGGCGATGCAGGCGGAAGGATCTCCACCTCGAAGGAGGACGCCAGCACCGCGCTTGGGCCCGCGATGGCCGTGTCAAGCCTCTGAACTTCAGCCAGGGCAGCTTCATCTTCGTCGGGTAGACAGTACCCCTCGCTGACCCACTCTAGATCCACATCGTAGTGGGAAGCGAGCACGACAAAGGCCCGCCTAACGCCGTGATGCAGCGCCTCGCGGAGTCTACTGCGCACATGACCGCCCAAGGCCTGCAGGCAACTCTAGGGGGAGCTTCACGAGGGGACGTCGTCAAGACCAAAGACCTGGCAGAAGGCCGAGATAGCTTCAGACATGGCCACACGTTCAGCCTCCTTCCGCTCAGCCGCCCGGGCAAGTGCCTTGGCGGACTCGTTGAGGGCTGACTCGAACTCTGCAAACACCCAAACAGAATTCTTCAGACATGAGTTGAAGAATGAAGATCGAAGTCACAAAGCAGCCAAAACATACCTCCAGCCCAGGCACGCTGCTCCGAGGCTGCAGCTTGGGCGGACTGGGCAGACCCAACGGCCGCGGCCAGGTCCTCCGCAAGGGCTCCGGCCCGAGCAGACACCTCGGCTAGCTGGCCCCCAAGGGCCTCAGCCCGGCTTTCAGCCTTGGCAGCCTGGTTCCGAGATTGGTCCCACTCGCCGATGACCTAGCCAAGCTCCAGTTGCCGCTGCTGCGCCTCTGCGCGTGCCGCCGCTGCCTCCACCCCCAGCTCATCACAGAGCAACCGAAGGTCCGCCGCCTCGGCACTCCGTTGGGTGAGGCGTTCGGTAGCCTCGGTAAGCGCAGCCCTCAGGAACCGCAGACGTCGACCTCGCGGCGGATGAATGACGACTTGGCGGTGCTCAGATCCGTCAGATCTTGAGGAAGGGAAGCAGGGCGTCACAAAGAATTCCCTGGTCACGCGAAAGGTATGCCTGAAATCCTTACCTGGAGGATCCTGGGAATGTCCCTGGAAAGGATCTCCATGGTCGACCGAAGCGACCCCATCGCTGCCTCGGCATACTCATGGAGCTCATCCCGAGACTGCTCCTCCCGCTCATCGTCAAGGACGAAGAGGGGTTTCAGGGCGCCGCGGGTCTAGAACCGGAGCGCCTGCCCGCGCCGCTCATTGGGATCGCGTCGCGCGGGGATAAGGTCGCTGCTCCCCAAGACGTGCCGCGGTTCTACACCCCCCTCCTCCAAGGCGTCGGGACCCCCTGCAGTCGACGCATCAGGTACCCCCTCGGCTAAGGAGGCGGGCTTCCGATCACCGACCTCGAGTAGCGGCACCTCAACCATCTCAGCATTAGCGGCGATGGGTGGCTCCACAGGCAGAACGACAACAGCCTCGGTAGAAGCTGGTGCCGACACCGACAACACGTCAGGTGGGCTCAAGGCCGTCGCCGCGCCAGCAGTCTCCCCTGGCACGACGGTCGCCTCGACGGAGGGGTCAGCCTGGGGAGCTCGCCCCATGGCAACTCGCGTCGCCTGGGCCCCCGCTTGGGGGCATCTTGTGCGGAGGCCGGCCGACCGGCGTGGCGTGGTGCGGCACTGGCTGTAGAAGCCAGCACCGTCTTAAGGGCCTTCCTGGGAGCCAGACCGGCCGAACCGTGCCTCCGTTTGCTGGGAGGAAAAGGTAAAGCAGGATCAGGACACACGAGGAAGGAGCCAGGACATAGGTATCCTCAGATACTTACCCACTCCGGACCAAGGCCAATCGTGCCTGCGGGGAGGCCCCTCGGGCCTCGGTCCCCGCAGGCGCCGCCAAGGTTCGCCCTGCTGCCGGCTTCAGCGCCGTTCCCGCTTCGAGCGCCCGAGGCGCCGAAGGGACGGCCTGCCCATGCGACGTCACGATGGCCTGAGGATCAACCTCCTATACGGCCGACACGGGCGACTGCTCTCAGGGGACAGGCGGGTCGCCTTGATTCCCCGGGGTCACCTCAACTACCTCGGCCAAGGGGTCAAGTACCCCCTCAGCCTGCCCCTGCTCTTCAGACTGGGACCCTGATGTCCCGGCCCCAGATACCGACGGTGCCAGCCCACTCGGGGGCTGGCTCGACGACCCCTGGCCCAACCTCAGATCCGGGCTGAGGCCAAGGCGGGCCGCCATGTCATCGTCTTCGTCATCATCGTCGTCATCGTCGTCGTCAGGCGTCTCCGGCGACGGCTCCCTCGGGAGCCCGTCCCTCTCCTGCCTCCGACGGTGCCTCTCCAAGGCATCCCGAGCCCGCATCCGCTCGCGAGCCCGAGCCTTTTTCGCGTCCTTCTTCTCCTTCTTCTCCGCAGCGACCCTCCGCGCGGCTCGGTCCACCACGTCCTCCGGGACCGGTGGCAGGGAAGGCTTGTAACACCCCAACTCCTAGAGACGAGCGGAAATCCCGACTGAGAGAATCAAAGGCAACCTGACACGAGATAGGAGAAGGAGCGGACACTCACCAGGGACACGCACCCACGCTCGGGACGCATCAAGGGCTGGGTAAGGGCGCTGGCGTCCAGCCTCCCCACCGTGCCCGCTACCCGCCGGCGAAGGTCATCGGCAGAGAGGGGGACCGAGGACATCTGCGAACCCTCCAAGTCGACCCCCGGCATCATCTCCGAAAGCGGCAACCGCCGCTCTACCAAGGGAAGCACCCTTTAGCGATGGATGGCGGCGACCACCCCCGCGGCGGTGAGCCCCCCATCTCGTAACTCCTGCAAGGCCTCCAGAAGGGGCTGGAGTTTCTCCTGTTTCTCGCGCGCGGCCCCATAGCGCCAATTGCTGCCGGGAGCAGTCACCACTCGTTGAGAAAACGACGGGAGCCTTCCATCGTCATTCCGGAGGTAAAACCACCGGCGCTGCCACCCCTTGTTCGAAGACACAAGGATGGCGGGGATGTACTGCTGCGCGCGCGCCTACCTCAACTGGAGGGTGCAGCCGCCGGCCCGCACCGCCATACGAACCTTCTTCTCCCCCGTCGTCAAGGCAAAAAGCTCCGCGGAGAAGAGATGGGTCCACAGATCCCAGTGGGGGTCAATCCCCAAAAAGCCTTCGCAAACCGTCGCGAAGATGGCCGCTTGCGCAATGGAGTTGGGGTTGAAGTTGTGCAGCTCCACCCCGTAGTAATGCAGGAGCGCCCGCATGAAACGGCTTGCTGGCACTCCGAACCACCGCCCATGGAAGGAGACGAAGCTCAGCACATACCCCGGCGGCGGGGTCGGATCAGCCCCACTCAGAGGGACCATCCACTCCGGCTGCGGGTCACCGGAGAGGGGACGGAGCAAACCATCGGCGACAAGGGCCTCCAGATCGTCCACTGTGACGATGGAAAAAGGCCACGGGTTGTGCGGCGGAACGACGGTCACCCGGTCGGCCATCGCCAAACGAAGGAGGTGGTGGCGGAGCGGACAAGGTGCGCGGTTTTCTTTCTCTGGCTATTCCCTTAGGTTGCGAAAACCAAAGCAAGAGGCGAGCAGCAGAGTAAAGAACCGCAACTGGTCCCTCTTCCGGGTATATAAAGGCCCGGGCAAGACCCATTCAACACTTCGCCCGAACCCGCCGCGAAGTTCAAACTCAAAGACGAAACGCCCGTTGCTCGAACGACCCGCGCATGCACAACGGCTGCCTCGCGAACCACTCGTCTCGTCGCATTAACTTCGCGGCAGGGCAAGCGACACCTTTGGCAGGCGAAGAGGGCGACGTTTCATCTCCGCCATGATGACCGCGTCAAAAAAGGTGCACCACCTTATTTAAATTCATATCCTTCCCCTCCTCTCTCTCTCTTGCTACAGGGACCGGGAAAGGGGATGTTGTGGAAAGGATCCTTCCCGGTGAAGGAAGCGGGCCCCGAGCCCTCCTACTGATCAGGGGTTCGAAGGCTGGCCCCTCGAAAGGGTTTCGACAGCCGCCCCAGAGCACTCTGACTTCAAGCCCATTACTGATCAGGGGTTCGAAGGCTAGCCCCTCGGAAGGGTTCGACAGCCGCCCTAGAGCGCTCGGGCTCCATGCCCACTACTGATCGGGGGTTCATAGGCTGGCCCCTCAGAAGGGTTCGACAGTCGCCCCAGAGCACGCAGAGTGAGGGATGACTCTGGGTACGTTCGATACATAGTCGAGGCTCAGGCTACGCTCCCGAGGTACCCTAGGACATTTCCGAGACCGACGGGAACGATTTGTAACGGAATCCCACCGGAGGGAGGCATCGAGCCCTCGGACCCTGTCGAAGGGGTCTGGGTCCGGCGAATCACCCGCAGGTACTTTTGGAGCGCGCCTCTGGGCCACCAGCCGACCCCTAACGAACGGGGCATGGGCGTCCACTCGGATCACCCGTTAGCAGCTCACTGGAAACACCATGTTCGGCGCCCTCCGAGGGCAACATGGCGCTTTCCCCCCCTCCTCCTTGCGGAAAGGCGACGCAGGGGCGTATAATAAAAGTCGGGAAAGTCCTTGATCGTCCTCTCGCTCCGTGCAGAGGCTCGAGGGCTGCTCTCGCACTCGGCTACGGCCAAAACTATTGACAGCGTCAACAAACCAGCTTGATAACTTGGAACCCGACCATGCACCCGGGCTATGGCCGGGCCGCATGAGGGAACGATCAGACCGGCCGAAGCACCATGAAAAGCGTTCAGACCTTAGAGGAGTCAAACCACTCCTCCGAGGCCTCGGGGGCTACACCCGGTGGGTGCGCTCGCGTGGACCCACCAGAACAAGGCAAAAACCGAGAAAGGCCGGTCCCCTCATCGAAAACGCGGCAAAAGCCTCCAAGCGAGTACCATCACTCCCTTCGAGGCTCGAGGGGCTACTGTCGGGTACCATAATTAGGGGTACCCCCAATGCTCCTAATCATGGCTGGTAAACACCCTCAGACCAACTGACGGGCGCGGTTCAAGCCAAGACTTCGTCTACCCGAGGGACGCGATCTCACCCGAGCCCAGCCTCGGGTTGGAACAGTATTCCCAGACAAGTTCACGCCTCGCCCGAGGGCCTCCTCAGGTAGCGGGCGCCCCCTCGGCTCTCCCGAGGCCCAGCTCGGGTAGGCTTCATTGTGAAGCAACCTTGGCCATACCGCCTCACCAACCGATCGCTTCGCAGGCGCATTAAATACAGGGGATGCATGACGCCGTATCCTGACACACGTGCCTCAGACGGGCAGGCCGAAGTGAACGCAGTCACTTCGCCCCTCTTCTTTACTGTCCGATATGACAGGAAAACAGCGCTGCTCGCTCCGCTCTGACTGCCCTATCAGCCACCCCGGCAACGACTGACAACAAGTCACGATCAATCATCGAGTTCAGCCTCAGGCGCAACAGGAAGCTCTGCCTCGCCCGACCTCATGCTCCGGCCTCAAGAGGAGGTTTCCGCCTCGCCCGACCTCAGGCTCCGGCTTCGGGAGGAGGTCTCCACCTCGCCCGAGCCCTGGACTCGGCCTCGACCCTAGTCTCGGGAGGAATCGTGTCCTCACCCGACCCTAGCCTCGGCCTCAAGAGAAGTCTCCGCCTCGATCGACCCTGGGCTCGGACTGACCGCGCTAATAGGGGATGCATCATTTCCCTATTCCTAGCCTGCTCAGGCTACAAGGAACAAGACCGGTGTCCCATCTGGCTTACCCCGGCGACGGGTAATGATGGTGCCCCGCGTGCGCCATGACGCCGGTGGCTCTCAGCCCCTTACGACAGTAAGGATACGTCAGCAGGATCCTTGCCGCGTTGCCAGCTGTGCTCCTACAGGACTCAGGCGCTCCTCTGACGGCCACGCCATCACATGTACAGGGCCCAAGCTCTCCCCCAACGGCCACGTTGGCATGTACACAAGGCTTAGGCACTCCACTGCCGGACACGTTAGCGCATAGCTGCGCCCCCCGTTGTATGCCTAGACTCTCTCCTTGCCTCTATAAAAGGGAGGTCAAGGGCCACCCTGAGGGAGGTTCGCGCGAGGGAAGCGACGGGCGAACTCTGCGTCTCTCCCTCTCTCACGCGACGCGCTTGTAACCCCTATTGCGAGCGGCACCCCTGGTGCAGGATAATACAAGGCTTGTCCCACCTCTTGTGTTCCATCCCGCGCCAACCCATCTGGGCAGGGACACGCAGCGACAATTTACTCGTCGGTCCAGGGACCCCCCGGGGTTGAAACACCGACAATATCATATTTGGGTCTACTAACAAGTCAACTTGTGAAGAATTTAGTAGGACCATGATACAAAAATTCAAGATGTCTATGATGGGGGAGTTGAGATATTTCCTAAGATTTCAAATCAAGCAACTCCAAGACGGCACCTTCATCAGCCAAACAATGTACATTCAAGACATACTTAAAAAGTTCGGAATGAAGGATGGCAAACCCATCAAGACACCCATGGGAACCAATGGGCATCTCGGCCTCGACACGGGAGGTAAATCCGTAGATCAAAAGGTATACCGGTCGATGATAGGATCTCTACTCTATTTATGTGCATCTCGACCGGATATTATGCTTTCAGTATGCATGTGTGCAAGATTTCAGGCAAATCCTAAGAAAGTTCACCTTAGGGCCGTAAAGAGAATCATGAGATACTTAGTTTACACTCCTAAGTTTGGGCTTTGGTATCCCAAGGGATCCACTTTTGATTTAATATGATATTCCGATGCCGATTGGGCAGGGTGTAAAATTGATAGGAAGAGCACATCAGGGACTTGTCAGTTTCCGGGGAGATCCCTGGTGTCTTGGGCTTCAAAGAAACAAAACTCCGTAGCTCTTTCTACCGCTGAAGCCGAGTCCATTTCCGTAGGCCATTGTTGTGCGCAATTACTTTGGATGAGGAAAACCCTTGGGGACTATGGCTACAAATTGAGAAAACTCCTTCTCCTATGTGATAATGAGAGTGCAATCCGCATGGCAAATAATCCCGTTGAACACAGCCGCACTAAGCACATAGATATTTGATATCACTTTCTGAGGGATCACCAACAAAAGGGAGATATCGAAATTGCTTATGTTAATACCCAAAACCAATTAGCTGATATCTTTACCAAGCCACTAGATGAGAAAACCTTTAGCAAACTTAGGAATGAGCTAAATATACTTGATTCTCGGAATTTTGATTGAAACATTGCACACATAGCTATTTTATATACCTTTGATCATGTCTCTTTCATTTGGTACAATTACATACTTCTTATTCTTCTTGTGCCAAAGCTAAGACTAATGTGCTTTCAAGTATATTTCTATACTTAGTCTTAGATTGAAAGGGAAATGGAGGCTTCAGCAAAGACAAGGCTTCCACTCTAAACTCTAAACAGTATCACTTAACCTTTGCCGCTACTCCACAAACTCTCGATGGTATGATCTTCACTCATATTATATTACCATTTGGGAGAAGGTATTAGGCCCCAAAGGGGGATAAAGTTGAAAGAGGGCTTCAAAGTTCTCCGTTTTTGGCGATTAATGCCAAAGGGGGAGAAAATATTAAGCCTAAAGCAAAAGGACCGCACCACCACCATTTCAAAAAATTTCGAAATAAAATTTTCAAATAATGTATTCTCAAAGTAGTATCAATTGATATCTATGTTTCACCTGACTTGTGAAAATAAAATTTCAAATTGATATCTATTTCAAAACCCTCTTGAAAGCTAAGAGGAGAATTTCATCCAGGGAGAGTTTTTATTTAGTCAAAGGAAAAGCATTTGAAATAGGGGAGAAATTTCAAATCTTGAAAATGCTTCTTGCAATCTTATTCATATACCTTTGACTATTTGCAAAAGGATTTTGAAAAGATTTTCCAAAAGTTGTGCAAAAACAAACATGTGGTGTAAAAGTGGTCCAAAATGATAAATAAAAGAAAGCCAATCCAATCATACTTAGTATGACTTTAAATTGGTTTAATTCCAAGTAATCTATGCACTATCATCTCAATTGCAAACTAGTCACATTTCTGCACTTTATATTTGCTTTGGTTTGTGTTGGCATCAATCACCAAAAAGGGGGAGATTGAAAGTGAAATTGGATTAACAATTTTCTATAATTAATTTTGGTGGTTGATGACCAACGTAGACACGTGGACTAACTAGTTTGTTTAGATTTCATCTATTACAGGTGCATAAAGTTCAACACAAACCAAGAAAGAAATCAAGTTAGGGACATAATTTTATTGGAGCAAAAGGACTTGAGTGTGCTGAGAATTGGCGCACCGGACTGTCCGGTGTGCCACCGGATAGTGTCTGGTGCACCAGGACCGTACAATCCTCAACCAGCCACTGTCGGGAATTTGGAGACGCGCTCCGCTTTAATTTACCGGACTATCCAGTGTGCCATCGAACTGTCCAGTTAGCCAGCGGAGCAACGACTCCTTGCGCCAACGGTCAACAATGCAAAGTGCTATAGTGATGAACAGTGTCGCGTAGAAGTTAGAGCAGCGAAGTCAGAGGGTCACCGGACTGTCCGGTGCCGCAAGAGGACAAAGCCTCCAACGGTCGACCAGCTCTAGACCCTAATGGTTGGCTGACGTGGCGATGCACCGGACAGTGCACAGTACCTGTCCGATGGCGCACCGGACTGTCCGGTGCACCCATCGCCAGCAGCCTTGGCCAACGGCTACTTGGTGATTGGGGGCTATAAATACCCCCCAACCACCACCACCTTTGGCATCCAAGCATTCTGAACATTGCATTCAATACAAGAGCAAAAGACTTTACTCCAAGACACATCAAATAGATTGAATCCTCTCCAAGCCACCAAATCAACTCAATTCCATTAGGGACTTGAGAGAGGGTGTTTTGTGTTCTTTTGTTGCTCTTGTTGCTTGGTTTGACCTTTTTCTTTTCGCATTCTTATTCTCAAGTGCTTTGTAAGCAAAGCAAGAGACACCAAGTGTGTGGTTGTCCTTGCGGGGTCTTAGTGACCCGTGAGATCAAGGAAGAAGGCTCACTCGGTCTAAGTGTCCGTTTGAGAGAGGGAAAGGGTTGAAATAGACCTGGTCTTTGTGACCTCCTCAACGGGGACTAGGTTCTTTGGAACCGAACCTCGATAAAACAAATCATCGTGTTCACTCGCCTTATTTCTTGTTTGATTTGTTTTTCCTCTCTTCGGACTTGAAGTTAATTCTAACGCTAACCCCGGCTTATAGTGTGTGTTTAAAGTTATAAATTTCAGGTTTCGCCTATTCACCCCCCTCTAGGCGTCTTTCAGTAGCACCAGTTATTGTATAGGATACCTTAATCTCAATGTTAGTTCCAACGACTAGCTCATATGGACACACATCAGATGTGTCCGATGGGTGCATTAGAGTATCTAATGACTATGTAGATTTTTTTGTATTGCTTCCAACGTCTAGTTTTGGACTTGGGGGCTGTATATACATGACCCCAACTGAAATGTGTGGGAGCTGAGTGAAAGTTGCCTAGAGGGGGGTGAATAGGCAAGCGGAAAGTTTTTCAACAAAAACTAGAAACGAACTGTGTAAAACCGGTTCAATGGAAACTTTGTTGAAGCACATAGGTACATTGTTAGAGCAAATAATATGAGCATTAATTTTCTCACCTTGAGTCTTGCTCAAGTCCTTCTTGGAAAGCTTGGTATTCTTTTGAAGGGATTTTATGCATGCTATTGTTGTCCCCTTGTCAACCTTTTTCACTATATTATCACGGTTATCTTGAGAAGGTTGAGCATGACATTTTCCCTTCAATTGAGTCAAACTCCTTTTTAGTCTCTCATTTCTTCGTTGAGCTCATTGTTTTCTTTTGCATAGGAAACATTACTTGTTCCTGAAAATTCTAGCTCAATGGAAGATTGGCTTTCTTGAGAGCAACATTTGTTAGCACATGATAATATAGTTTCTATTTGAGTACATGTGCATATGTGAGGTTGGTATGATTTCAAATTAGTTAACACAACCTCATGAGCCATTTCTAACATGATATGTGAATCCATAAATTTATTATGAGAGCACACAAGCATATCATGTTTTTCTTGCAAAGCTAGATTTTCAATATTTAGCTTTTCTATCGTGTTCTTGAGCATAGCATTTTTATTTTCTAATTGAGCAATATATGATGAATGATTAACAGCTTTAATTTGCTCAATTGAAATGTCTTCATACCTTTGGACCAAATCATCATGAGAGCACTTTAGCTTCTCATGCTCTTTGGTCGAGTTCTCTAAATCTTCAATTTTTCTGATGAGGAAATCTTCTTGCTTATGAAGCATTTTTTGTTCTTCTGCTCTTTTCATGAGTTTGAGAAAGCTCATCCGATTTTTCTTGCTTAGTTGAGCAAAGAATTGTTGAAGATTATCCTTATATTCACTATCACTTTCATGCTCCTCCTCATCCTCACTTTCGCTTTCACTGTCACTCTCATTAGCGACAAAGCACATATGAGAAGTGGATTTGAAAGACGAACCTTGTGAAGAGGTGGATTCGTCGTTTGGTCTCCATCAATCATTTTCTTCTTCTTCAATCTTGTTCTTCGCCTCATCTTCCTTCATTTTGAGGAACATCCTTTCAGTGATTCTCATGGCAAGATCTATTGCCCTAGGATCAACATCTGCACCAAAAGATGAAGTCGATACAACCTCAACTTTTTCAAGCATAGAAGCACTTTCGTTTCTTAGTCCCCCCGACATGATCTTTTCCTCACGCGGTTAAGCGTTAGAATGAGGATTAGGCTCCAATACCAATTGAAAGTTAGCTAGAGGGGGTGAATAGGCAAGCGGAAACTTTTTCAACAAAAACTAGAAACGAACTGTGTAAAACCGGTTCAGCTAGTGTCAAAACCGGTTCAGCCGGTTTCCACGAGCTCAACTAAATAATGAGATATAAACTGAATTGATCTCGATATTCACCTAGTTAATTTTGGAAATGAGATGTTCTAGTTGATCCACGGGGTTCAAAGTAGTAGATATGAGAAGGGCACTTTGAAAGTCGCCTAGAGGGGGGTGAATAGGGCGAAACTGAAATTTACAAATATAAACACAACTACGAGACGGGTTAGCGTTAGAATTAAACACGAGTCCGAGAGAGAGGGCGCAAAACAAATCGTGAGCAAAAGCGGAGTGTGACACGCGGATTTGTTTTACCGAGGTTCGGTTCTCGCAAACCTACTCCCCGTTGAGGAGGCCACAAAGGCCGGGTCTCTTTCAACCCTTACCCTCTCTCAAACGGTCCCTCGGACCGAGTGAGCTTCTCTTCTCAAATCAAAACCGGGAACAAAACTTCCCCGCAAGGACCACCACACAATTGGTGTCTCTTGCCTTGGTTACAATGGAGTTTTGATCACAAGAACAAGTGAGAAAGAAAGAAGCAATCCAAGCGCAAGAGCTCAAAAGAACACGGCAAATCTCTCTCGCTAATCACTAAAGCCTTGTGTGGAATTGGAGAGGATTTGATCACTTGAGTGTGTCTAGAATTGAATGCCTAGCTCTTGTAAGTGGTTGAGAAGTGGAAAACTTGGATCACTTGAATGTGGGGTGGTTGGGGGTATTTATAGCCCCAACCACCAAACTAGCCGTTTGGGTGGAGGCTGTCTGTTCGATGGTGCACCGGACAGTCCGGTGCACACCGGACAGTCCGGTGTGCCAGCCACGTCACCCGAACGTTGGGGTTCCGACCGTTGGAGCTCTGACGTTGGGCCTGTCTTGATGTCAGGTGGCGCACCGGACATGAACTGTAGGGTGTCCGGTGCGCCAGCACGGGCGTGCCTGACCTCTGCGCGCGTTGGCGCGCATTTAATGCGCTGCAGGTAGCCGTTGGCGCCAGAAGTAGCCGTTGCTCCGCAGTTACACCGGACAGTCCGGTGTACACCGGACATGTCCGGTGAATTATAGCGGAGCAGCCGAAGCGAATTCCCGAGACTGGCGAGTTCAGAGCTGCGTCCTCTTGGAGCACCGGACACTGTCCGGTGTACACCGGACAGTCCGGTGAATTATAGCGCGCCGACTTAGAGAATTCCCGAAGGTGAAGAGTTTGAAGTCGGTCTTCCCTGGTGCACCGGACACTGTCCGATGGTGCACCGGACAGTCCGGTGCACCAGTCCAGGGTGCCTTCGGTTGGCCCTTGCTCCTTTGTTTGAACCCTTTCTCTTGATCTTTTTATTGGCTTATGGTGAACCTTTGGTACCTGTACAACTTATAAACTTGGGCAAAGTAGTTAGTCCAATTATTTGTGTTGGGCAATTCAACCACCAAAATTAGTTATAGGAAATAGGTGTAAGCCTAATTCCCTTTCAATCTCCCCCTTTTTGGTGATTGATGCCAACACAAACCAAAGCAAGTATAGAAGTGCATAATTGAACTAGTTTGCAAAGTGTAAGTGCAAAGGTTACTTAGAATTGAGCCAATAAATATTACTTACTAGATATGCATGGATTGTTTCTTTATTATTAACATTTTGGACCACGCTTGCACCACATGTTTTGTTTTGTTTTTGCAAATTCCTTTTGTAAATCCTTTTCAAAGTCCTTTTGCAAAATAGTCAAAGATAAATGAATAAGATTTTGAGAGGCATTTGTAAGACTTGAAAACTTCTCCCCTTGGTTCAAATGCCTTTCCTTTGACTAAAACAAAACTCCCCCTCAATAAATTCTCCTCTTAGCGTTCAAGAGGGTTTTAAGACATCAAATTTTGAAAATACTACTTGCTCCCCCTTTAGAACACAAAGAGATACCAATTTGAATTTTACCAATTGAAAATCATTAATTTTTAAAATAGGGTGGTGGTGCGGTCCTTTTGCTTTGGGCTCATACTTTCTCCCCCTTTGGCATGAATCGCCAAAAACGGATACTTTGAGTGAGATATAAGCCCTTCCCTAACTATTTTCTCCCCTTTGGCAAATAAAACATATGAGTGAATATTATACCAAAGACGAAGAAATGCTTGGAGCGTCGGCGAAGGATGAGTGATAGAGTGGAGTGGAAGCCTTTGTCTTCGCCGAAGACTCCAATTCCCTTTCAATATACCTATGACTTGGCTTGAAATACACTTGAAAACACATTAGTCATAGTATATATAAAAGAGACATGATCAAAGGTATACTTGTGAGCTATGTGTGCAAATTAGCAAAAGAAATTCCTAGAATCAAGAATATTGAGCTCATGCCTAAGTTTGGTAAAAGTTTGTTCATCAAGAGGCTTGGTAAAGATATCGGCTAATTGATCTTTAGTATTAATGTATGCAATCTTGATATCCCCCTTTTGTTGGTGATCCCTAAGAAAATGATACCGAATGGCTATGTGTTTAGTGCGACTATGCTCAATGGGATTATCCACCATGCGGATTGCACTCTCATTATCACATAGAAGAGGAACTTTGGTTAATTTGTAACCATAGTCCCGCAGGGTTTGCCTCATCCAAAGCAATTGCGCGCAACAATGGCCTGCGGCAATATACTCGGCTTCGGCGGTTGAAAGAGCGACTGAATTTTGCTTCTTTGAAGCCCAAGACACCAAGGATCTTCCCAAGAACTGGCAAGTCCCTGATGTGCTCTTCCTATTAATCTTACACCCCGCCCAATCGGCATCCGAATAACCAATCAAATCAAATGTGGATCCCCGAGGGTACCAAAGCCCAAACTTAGGAGTATAAGCCAAATATCTCAAGATTCGTTTTACAGCCGTAAGGTGTGATTCCTTAGGGTCGGCTTGGAATCTTGCACACATGCATACGGAAAGCATAATGTCCGGTCGAGATGCACATAAATAGAGTAATGATCCAATCATTGACCGGTATACCTTTTGATCGACGGATTTACCTCCCGTGTCGAGGTCGAGATGCCCATTTGTTCCCATGGGTGTCTTGATGGGCTTGGCATCCTTCATTCCGAACTTGGTTAGAATGTCTTGGGTGTACTTTGTTTGGCTAATGAAGGTGCCCTCTTGGAGTTGCTTGACTTGGAATCCTAGAAAATACTTCAACTCCCCCATCATAGACATCTCGAATTTTTGTGTCATGATCCTACTAAATTCTTCACATGTAGATTCGTTAGTAGACCCAAATATAATATCATCAACATAAATTTGGCATACAAACAAATCATTGTCAAGAGTTTTAGTGAATAAAGTAGGATCGGCCTTGCCGACTTTGAAGCCATTAGCTATAAGGAAATCTCTTAGGCATTCATACCATGCTCTTGGGGCTTGCTTGAGCCCATAAAGCGCCTTAGAGAGCCTATAAACATGGTTAGGGTACTCACTGTCTTCAAAGCCGGGAGGTTGCTCAACATAGACCTCCTCCTTGATTGGTCCATTGAGGAAAGCACTCTTCACGTCCATTTGATAAAGCTTGAAGCCATGGTAAGTAGCATAGGCTAATAATATGCGAATTGACTCAAGCCTAGCTACGGGTGCATATGTTTCACCAAAATCCAAACCTTCGACTTGAGAGTATCCTTTGGCCACAAGTCGAGCTTTGTTCCTTGTCACCAAACCATGCTCATCTTGCTTGTTGCGGAAGACCCACTTGGTTCCTACAACATTTTGGTTAGGACGTGGAACTAAATGCCATACCTCGTTCCTAGTGAAATTGTTGAGCTCCTCTTGCATCGCCATCACCCAATCCGAGTCTTGTAGTGCTTCCTCTACCCTGTGTGGCTCAATAGAGGAAACAAAAGAGTAATGCTCACAAAAATGTGCAACACGAGATCGAGTGGTTACCCCCTTATGAATGTCGCCGAGGATGGTGTCGATGGGGTGATCTCGTTGGATTGCTTGGTGGACTCTTGGGTGTGGTGGCCTTGGTTCTTCATCCTCCTTGTCTTGATCATTTGCATCTCCCCCTTGATCATTGTCGTCATCTTGAGGTGGCTCATCATTTTGATCTTCTCCTTCATCAACTTGAGCCTCGTCCTCATTTTGGGTTGGTGGAGATGCTTGAGTGGAGGAGGATGGTTGATCTTGTGCATGTGGAGGCTCTTCGGGTTCCTTAGGGCACACATCCCCAATGGACATGTTCCTTAGCGCGATGCACGGAGCCTGTTCTTCACCTATCTCATCAAAATCAACTTGCTCTACTTGAGAGCCATTAGTCTCATCAAACACAATGTCACAAGAAACTTCAACTAGTCCTGAGGACTTGTTAAAGACTCTATATGCCCTTGTGTTTGAGTCATATCCTAGTAAAAAGCCTTCTACAGTTTTAGGAGCAAATTTAGATTTTCTACCTCTTTTAACAAGAATAAAACATTTGCTACCAAAAACTCTAAAATATGAAATATTGGGCTTTTTACCGGTTAGGAGTTCATAGGATGTCTTCTTGAGGATTCGGTGAAGATATAACCGGTTGATGGTGTAGCAGGCGGTGTTGACCGCCTCGGCCCAAAACCGATCCGGTGTCTTGTACTCATCAAGCATGGTTCTTGCCATATCCAATAGAGTTCGATTCTTCCTCTCCACTACACCATTTTGTTGTGGGGTGTAGGGAGAAGAAAACTCATGCTTGATGCCCTCCTCCTCAAGGAAGCTTTCAATTTGAGAGTTCTTGAACTTCGTCCCGTTGTCGCTTCTAATTTTCTTGATTCTTAAGCCGAACTCATTTTGAGCCCGTCTCAAGAATCCCTTTAAGGTCTCTTGGGTATGGGATTTTTCCTGCAAAAAGAACACCCAAGTGAAGCGAGAATAATCATCCACAATAACTAGACAGTACTTACTCCTGCCGATGCTTATGTAAGCGATCGGGCCGAATAAATCCATGTGTAGGAGCTCCAGTGGCCTGTCACTTGTCATGATGTTCTTGTGTGGATGATGAGTGCCAACTTGCTTCCCGGCTTGGCATGCGCTACAAATCCTGTCTTTCTCAAAATGAACATTTGTTAGTCCTAAAATGTGTTCTCCCTTTAGAAGCTTATGAAGATTCTTCATTCCAACATGGGCTAGTCGGCGGTGCCAGAGCCAACCCATGTTAGTCTTAGCAATTAAGCAAGTGTCGAGTTCAGCTCTATCAAAACCTACCAAGTATAGCTGACCCTCCAACACTCCCTTAAATGCTATTGAATCATCACTTCAGCTAAAGACAGTGACACCTATATCAGTGAAGAGACAGTTGTAGCCCATTTGACATAATTGCGAAATGGAAAGCAAATTGTAATCTAAAGAATCTACAAGAAAAACATTGGAAATGGAATGGTCAGGAGATATAGCTGTTTTACCCAAACCTTTGACCAAACTGTGGTTTCCATCCCCAAATGTGATCGCTCTTTGGGGATCTTGATTTTTCTCGTAGGAGGAGAACATTTTCTTCTCCCCTGTCATGTGGTTTGTGCACCCGCTGTCGATGATCCAACTTGAGCCCCCGGATGCATAAACCTACAAAACAAGTTTAGTTCTTGACTTTAGGTACCCAAACGGTTTTGGGTCCTTTGGCATTAGAAACAAGAACTTTGGGCACCCAAACACAAGTCTTAGAACCCTTGTGTTTGCCCCCAACAAACTTGGCAACTACCTTGCCGGATTTGTTAGTCAAAACATAAGATGCATCAAAAGTTTTAAATGAAATGCCATGATCATTTGATGCACTAGGAGTTTTCTTTCTAGGCAACTTGGCACGGGTTGGTTGCCTAGAGCTAGATGTCTCACCCTTATACATAAAAGCATGATTAGGGCCAGAGTGAGACTTCCTAGAATGAATTCTCCTAATTTTGCTCTCAGGATAACCGGCAGGGTACAATATGTAACCCTCGTTATCCTGAGGCATGGGAGCCTTGCCCTTAACAAAATTAGACAGTCTTTTAGGAGGGGCACTAAGTTTGACATTGTCTCCCCTTTGGTAGCCAATGCCATCCTTGATGCCAGGGTGTCTCCCATTATAGAGCATACTTCTAGCAAATTTAAACTTTTCATTTTCTAAGTTATGCTCGGCAATTTTAGCATCTAATTTTGCTATATGATCATTTTGTTGTTTAATTAATACTATGTGATCATGAATAGCATTGATATCAACATCTCTACATCTATCACAAATAGACACATGCTCATCGACAGATCTAGAGGGTTTGCAAGAATTAAGTTCAACAATCTTAGCACGTAATATATCATTTTTATCTCTAAGATCGGAAATTGTAACATTGCAAATATCAAAATCTCTAGCCTTATCAATCAATTTTTCATTCTCATTTCTAAGGCTAGCAAGAGAAATATTCAACTCATCAATCCTAGCAAGTAGATCAACATTATCATCTCTAGGATTGGAAATACAAACATGAGAATCAACCTTAGCAATTAATTTAGCATTTTCATTTCTAAGGTTGGCAATAGTGTCATGGCATGTGCTTAGCTCACTAGATACTTTCTCACATTTTTCTACCTCTAGAGCATAAGCATTCTTAACCTTAACATGCTTTTTATTTTCCTTGATTAGGAAGTCCTCTTGGGAGTCCAAGAGATCATCCTTTTCATGGATGGCACTAATTAGCTCATTTAGTTTTTCCTTTTGTTGCATGTTTAGGTCGGCAAAAAGGGTACGCAAATTATTCTCCTCATCACTAGCATTATCATCACTAGAGGATTCATATTTAGTGGAGGATTTAGATTTAACCTTCTTCCTTTTGCCGTCCTTTTCCATGAGGCACTTGTGGCCGACGTTGGGGAAGAGGAGTCCCTTGGTGATGGCGATGTTGGCGGCGTCCTCGTCGGAGGAGGACTCGGTGGAGCTCTCATCGGAGTCCCACTCCCGGCAAATATGGGCATCGCCGCCCTTCTTCTTGTAGTACCTCTTCTTTTCTCTCCTCTTTCCCTTCTTGTCGTCGCCCCTGTCACTGTCACTAGATATAGGACATTTTGCAATAAAATGACCGGGCTTACCACACTTGTAGCAAACCTTCTTGGAACGGGATTTGTAATCCTTCCCCTTTCATTGCTTGAGGATTTGACGAAAGCTTTTGATGATTAAAGCCATCTCCTCATTGTCGAGCTTGGAGGCGTCAATTGGTTGTCTACTCGGTGTAGACTCCTTCTTCTCCTCCGTCGCCTTAAATGCCACCGGTTGTGCTTCGGATGTGGAGGGTTCGTCAAGCTCGTTGATCTTCTTTGAGCCTTTAATCATACATTCAAAGCTCACAAAATTCCCGATTACTTCCTCGGGAGTCATTAGTGTATATCTTGGGTTGCCACGAATTAATTGTACTTGAGTAGGGTTAAGGAAAATAAGTGATCTTAAAATAACCTTAACCACTTTGTGGTCATCCCATTTCTTGCTTCCGAGGTTGCGCACTTGGTTCACCAAGGTTTTGAGCCGGTTGTACATATCTTGTGGCTCCTCTCCTTGGCGAAGACGGAAGCGACCGAGCTCCCCCTCGATCGTTTCCCGCTTGGTGATCTTGGTGAGTTCATCACCTTCGTGCGCGGTCTTGAGTAAGTCCCAAATCTCCTTCGCATTCTTCAATCCTTGTACCTTGTTATATTCCTCTCTACTTAGAGAGGCGAGGAGAATGGTTGTGGCTTGGGAATTGAAGTGCTCGATTTGGGCCACTTCATCCACATCATAGTCTTCATCCCCTATGGATGGTACCTGTACACCAAACTCAACAACATCCCATATACTTTTGTGGAGTGAGGTTAGATGAAATCGCATTAAATCACTCCACCTAGCATAGTCTTCACCATCAAACGTTGGTGGTTTGCCTAATGGGACGGAAAGCAAAGGTGTATGTTTAGGAATGCGAGGGTAGCGTAAGGGGATCTTACTATACTTCTTACGCTCTTGGCGCTTAGAAGTGACGGACGCCGCGTCGGAGCTAGAGGTGGATGTCGACGAAGAATCGGTCTCGTAGTAGACCACCTTCCTCATCCTCTTTTTCTTGTCCCCACTCCGATGCGGTTTGTGGGAAGAAGATTTTTCCTTCTTTTCTTTGTGGTGTGAAGAAGAAGATCTTTTCTCCTTCCGTTTGGAGGAGTCCTTCTTCTCCTTCCTCTTGGTGCGGGACTCTTCCGATGAAGTGCTCCCGTGACTCGTAGTGGGCTTGTCGCCGGTCTCCATCTCCCTCTTGGTGTGATCTCCTGACATCACTTTGAGCGGTTAGGCTCTAATGAAGCACCGGGCTCTGATACCAATTGAAAGTCACCTAGAGGGGGGGTGAATAGGGCGAAACTGAAATTTACAAATATAAACACAACTACAAGACGGGTTAGCGTTAGAATTAAACACGAGTCCGAGAGAGAGGGCGCAAAACAAATCGTGAGCAAAAGCGGAGTGTGACACGCGGATTTGTTTTACCGAGGTTCGGTTCTCGCAAACCTACTCCCCGTTGAGGAGGCCACAAAGGCCGGGTCTCTTTCAACCCTTACCCTCTCTCAAACGGTCCCTCGGACCGAGTGAGCTTCTCTTCTCAAATCAAAACCGGGAACAAAACTTCCCCACAAGGACCACCACACAATTGGTGTCTCTTGCCTTGGTTACAATGGAGTTTTGATCACAAGAACAAGTGAGAAAGAAAGAAGCAATCCAAGCGCAAGAGCTCAAAAGAACACGGCAAATCTCTCTCGCTAATCACTGAAGCCTTGTGTGGAATTGGAGAGGATTTGATCACTTGAGTGTGTCTAGAATTGAATGCCTAGCTCTTGTAAGTGGTTGAGAAGTGGAAAACTTGGATCACTTGAATGTGGGGTGGTTGGGGGTATTTATAGCCCCAACCACCAAACTAGCCGTTTGGGTGGAGGCTGTCTGTTCGATGGTGCACCGGACAGTCCGGTGCACACCGGACAGTCCGGTGTGCCAGCCACGTCACCCGAACGTTGGGGTTCCGACCGTTGGAGCTCTGACGCTGGGCCTGTCTTGATGTCAGGTGGCGCACCGGACATGAACTGTAGGGTGTCCGGTGCGCCAGCATGGGCGTGCCTGACCTCTGCGCGCGCTGGCGCGCATTTAATGCGCTGCAGGTAGCCGTTGGCGCCAGAAGTAGTCGTTGCTCCGCAGTTACACCGGACAGTCTGGTGTACACCGGACATGTCCGGTGAATTATAGCGGAGCAGCCGAAGCGAATTCCCGAGACTGGCGAAGTTCAGAGCTGCGTCCTCTTGGAGCATCGGACACTGTCTGGTGTACACCGGACAGTCCGGTGAATTATAGCGCGCCGACTTAGAGAATTCCCGAAGGTGAAGAGTTTGAAGTCGGTCTTCCCTGGTGCACCGGACACTGTCCGATGGTGCACCGGACAGTCCGGTGCACCAGTCCAGGGTGCCTTCGGTTGGCCCTTGCTCCTTTGTTTGAACCCTTTCTCTTGATCTTTTTATTGGCTTATGGTGAACCTTTGGTACCTGTACAACTTATAAACTTGGGCAAACTAGTTAGTCCAATTATTTGTGTTGGGCAATTCAACCACCAAAATTAGTTATAGGAAATAGGTGTAAGCCTAATTCCCTTTCACACTTCTCAAAATCCACACACCAAAAAGATATAAACAAATCTTCCACAGAATGGTGAGAGAACGAAGAATACGAACAAACACAATGAGCAAGAACACAAGAGACACAAGATTTATCCCGAGGTTCGGTCACACCACCAAGGTGTCTTACTTCCTCGTTGAGGCGCCCACGAAGAGCCGGATCTCTTTCAACCTTAATCCTCCCTTTGTCGACCACAAAGGTCAAGCCCACACACTAAAATAGGTGGGGCTCCAAAACTAGCCGTTTTTTACTTTTCTACACAAAAAACGGCTGAGCCGGTTTCCACCAGACTGAATTTCGATTCAGTGACCCGCTGAGCTGGTGGGTGGACCGGAGTCAAAACCAGCTGAGCGGGTTTTTGAATACCAGCTGAACCAGCCTGAAACCAGATGAGCCAGTATTTTCCAGAGAGCAATTTTAGCCAAGATAGACTTAAAAAGGTTGTACTACATACTTTCACTAAGGATTAACAAGGGTAAAATAGAAGTTTTGGATCAAGGATTTTGAGCTTTAGTACCAACACCAACATTCTTTTTGGATCCCCCTTGATAGTACGACGATTCCTATACTCAAGGTAAATAAAATTAATTAAGTAAACTCCTTGAGTCATTGGTGTCTCATGTGTGATTTCTCCATTGCTTTGCTTCATAAGGATCACAAACATCTTTGTCTCACCTTTTGAAGCAAACACAAACCAAACCCTGTGACTTGTACCATTTCACCATATATGAGTTCAAATCATGGCTTCAAGTCACCTTACTGATGCATCAACATAATATAACTCTTCATAGCTGATTAGTTCATCGACTTAGTGCAAGTACTCTCTTCTTCACCTTAGCCATGGTACCTCGGTCCATAAGCCGTCTCTTGGCCTTCACCTTCGCTTAGTTCCTTGAAGCCCTTTCCTTGCTATCTTCACTATATCAAGCCATTCTTGAGTCACATTATATTGAGTATCCATTGAGAGAATCATTTCTTTGATATCGTGAACCTTGCTTGAATGCCATCTAGATATAAATGCTAAGATCAATCAAGCTCTAGTTTGATTCTCATAGAAGCATATATGGACTAATAGTAATATGGTCAAGCCAATTCATGATTCCTCATATCTCATTCACTTTGGCTTGACCAATCCTCTTAATCATTTCAACCTCCATTCTGATCATATTTATGCGTAGTGATTTCTCAGGTTTGTCCATATATTCAAACCAATATAGAGACCATATTATATCCATTTGCATTGTCTCACTGGTTATTTGATCTTGTGTTGAACCTTTGTTCACTGATCATTATACACTATTCAAGTATGTTCATCATACTGAATTTCCTGTTCAACTCTTAGCAAACTTGTTAGACCTTTAAATGTGTTGTTATCCAAATCACCAAAACTCACAAAAGGGATGAATGCACTTTCACTGAGAGTCATTGCTAGTGAGTTGATACCCCATTCCCATAGCTCTAGACACCTAAGGGCTCGGAGAATCACTCGATAATTAGCTTAGGGGCTTTGCGAAGTGTTTAGGTTAGTTAGATTCTTGTATTAGTGCTTGCTCTAGGTTATGCCTAGTGATTAAAAGTGAGGTTAGACATCCTCAAATCACTTGGTGCTTGTGTGCACATTGTAGTTGTACCGAGAGAGGTTCATGTCATTTGAGTTGAAAACTTGATAGCGGAGACAACAAAGAGCATTCGAGAGAGGCCAGCCCCGGAGCACTACTTGCTTGTGGAGAAGGGTTATGCTATCTGTGGAGTTATCTGACCAAAAGCTTAACCCTCATATGGGCTTCCCTTGCATGGGGCTCCAAAGAGGCCTAGAAGGAAGCTTACATGCTTCTCCATATCTTGGTAAAAATAATGGCGCGTCAACAAGAGTTTGTATCTCTATCGCATTTTAAGCTTACGCATTTACATTGTGTTACCTTGGCTATATGCTTTATCTTCTCAGCGAAGTTATAGGCTAGTCAATAACTTTGGAAGCTAAGTTGCATAGCTCTTTTTGCGATAGAGATAGCAACACTTAGTCAAAACCTTAGTTGCACATATAAACGATTATCAGCATATATTTTAATTAAGAGAAAATTAGAGGTCATATGTTAGAGAGAAATTATATTGCCTAATTCAGCCCCTCCCCTCATATGTGTCACCATGGTTTTGCTAGATGTGTTGCTATTTAGGTTCAATCCTATCACTAGCCTAGCAAGCTAAAATAGAAAAGTAAAGAGACAACCTAGGTAAGTAGTAAATAAAATATGTGTCGGCGTTCCGAGACCGGGGGGTCCCCGAGCCGACGAGTGAGTGTGCCGCGTGCCCCAGCCCAGATGGGTCGAGCGCGTGGGCGAGCGCGAAAGGGGGGAGAGAGAGAGAGAGAGCGAGGTGGCCGGAGCCGGGTCGTGAGGGAGTCGGAGAATCCCCGCGGCCTTCGTGTTCGTCCCGCGCCCAGGTCGGGTGCGCTTGCAGTAGGGGGTTACAAGCGTCCGTGCGAGGTGAGGGGAGCGGGCGGCCCTAAGAGAGCGCCTGCCCCTGCCCTTCATCCCCGCGAGGCCAACCTTCTCTAAGAAGGCCCTGGTCCTTCCTTTTATAGTCGTAAGGAGAGGATCCAGGTGTACAAAATGGGGGTGTAGCAAGGTGCTACGCGTCTAGCGAGGGAGAGCTAGCGCCCTAAGTACATGCCAAGGTGGCAGCCGGAGAGATCTTGGCACCCTGTTGGTGTGGCGTCGTGGCTGTTGGAGAAGCAGTGGAGCTTGACGGAGGGACAGCTGTTGGAACAGCTGCGCTCTTGCTGACGTCTCCCTGCTTTCGTAAGGGAGCTGAGAGCCGCCGTCGTCATGGTCTAGTGAGGCGCCATCATTGCCTACCCGGCGGAGCTGGCCAGATGGGACGCCGGTCTTGTTCTCTGCGACCCGAGTCGGCTCAGGGCAGGGTGATGATGACGCTTCCTGTTGACGTGGCGGTCTTGTGTCCTAGGTCGGGCGACGTGGAGGCTCCTCCGAAGTCGGGGTCGAGTCCGTCCTGCATGACAGAGGCCGAGCCCGAACTCCTGGGTCGGGCGAGGCGGAGGTCGTTCGGCAGGGGCCGAGGCGGAGTCCGAGCCCTGGGTCGGGCGAGGCGGAGGTCGTCGTCTTCCGGGGCCTTAGCCCGAGTCCGAGCCCTGGGTCGGGCGAGGCGGAGTTCGCCGTCTTCCGGGGCCTTAGCCCGAGTCCGAGCCCTGGGTCGGGCGGAGCGGAGTTCGCCGTCTTCCGGGGCCTTAGCCCGAGTCCAAGCCCTGGGTCGGGCGGAGCGGAGTTCGCCGTCTTCCGGGGCCTTAGCCCGAGTCCGAGCCCTGGGTCGGGCGGAGCGGAGTTCGCCGTCTTCCGGGGCCTTAGCCCGAGTCCGAGCCCTGGGTCGGGCGGAGCGAAGTTCGCCGTCTTCCGGGGCCTTAGCCCGAGTCCGAGCCCTGGGTCGGGCGGAGCTTCCTCTGGCGCTTTTGGCCAAGCCTGGCTACCCGTCAGTCTTACCTTTTGCGTTGAAGGCCCCAGGGATTTTGTCGGTTGGCGCGGTGATTTAGTCAGGGTTACTTCTTATCGAAGGCGGGGCCTCGGGCGAGCCGGTGATGCGTCTGCCGTGAAAGAGGAGACCTCAGGCGAGACAGAGTCATCTTTAGGGTCGGCTGCCCTCGCCCGAGGCTAGGCTCGGGCGTGGCGTGATCAAGTCGCTCGTATGGACTGATCCCTGACTTAATCAAACCCATCAGGCCTCTGCAGCTTTATGCTGATGGGGGTTACCAGCTGAGAATTAGGCGTCTTGAGGGTACCCCTAATTATGGTCCCCGACAGTAGCCCCCGAGCCTCGAAGAGAGTGTTAACACTCGCTTGGAGGCTTGCGTCGCACTTTTTTGCAAGGGGACCAGCCTTTCTCGGTGGTACTTTGTTCCGGTGGGTGCGCGCGAGCGCACCCGCCGGGTGTAGCCCCCGAGGCCTCGGAGGAGTGGTTTCACTCCTTCGAGGTCTTAATGCCTTGCGTAATGCCTCGGCTGGTCTGGCGGTTCCCTCATGCGGGCAGGGCGTAGCCCAGGTGCACTGTCGGGGCCCAAGTTCTCGGGCTGGTATGTTGACGCTGTCAACGGTTCGGCCGGAGCCGGGTTTGCGAGAGCAGCCCCCGAGCCTCCGCACGGAGCGAGAGGACGATCAGGGACAGACTCGGCTTTTTTATATACGCCCCTACGTCGCCTTTCCGCAAGGAGGAGGGGGGAGTGCGCCATGTTACCCTCGATGGGCACCGAACATGGTGTCTCTGGTGAGCTGCAATCGGGTAATCCGAGTGGACATCCGTGCCCCGTTCGTTGGGGGTCGGCTAGGGGCCCGGAGGCACGCCCAAAAGTACCTGCGGGTGATCTGCCGGACCCGGTCCCCTAGCGACGGGGTCCGAGGGCTCGTTGCCTCCCTCCGATGGGATTCCGTTACAGAGTCGTTCCCGCTGGTCTCGGAAATGTCCTAGGGTACCTCGGGAGCGTAGCCCGAGCCTTGGTTATGTATCGAACGTACCCCTGGTCATCCCTCGCTCGGCGTCTGAGGCGACTGTGAACCCTTCGACAGGCCAGCCTTCGAACCCCTGATCAGTAGGGGGCACGGAGCCCGAGTAGCCTGAGGCGGTCGTGGGACCTTTCGGGGGCCGACCTTCGAACCCCTGACCAGTAGTGGGTGTCGGGCCCACGCGATCTGAGGCGGCTGTTGAACCCCTCGGGGGGCCAGCCTTCGAACCTCTGATCAGTAGGGAGGCTCGGAGCCTAGTTCCTTCACGGGGAAGGATCCCTTTGGGGTTATCCCCCTTCTCGGTCCCTGTTGCAAGAGATAGAGAAAGAAGGAAAAGGGAAAAAGGATTCGAAATTGAACGTCGTGGCGTACCTTTTTCGGCGTGGTTGTTTTGGCGAAGGCGAAACGTCGCCAGCCGCTCCCGCCCGTAGCGCTGTCCGTCGAGCCGCGGAGTTAATGCGCCGGGGTGAGTAGTTGGCGAGGTTGCCATTGCGAGTGCGCGAGCCGTTCGAGGTACGGGTCACGGGCGCGTCGTCTTCACGCCGTGAGAGGGGGTTCTCTTGCTGCCTCCGGATGGGACATGAGCTTGGCAGATGGCGTGACCGCTGCTCTCGCGCGCCTGCCACCGTCATTACTGCCGGCCCATTTTTGACCGCGTTTGACCACTGCGCCAGGCTGGCGCTGCTGGGTCGCGGGCTGGGTCGCCTCGAATCGCGGTATCGGTTCCGCAATCGAGGAGGTGCGGCGGTGGAGCGAGTGGCACAGCGGCTCGCATGCAGCAACCGGCACGCCAGTTGCACGACGCGTGGGCTTGAGCCGTCGCGCTGGCCTGTCAGGAGTCGGAGAGGCGCGTCCACTTGGCGCGGTTGCATGCCGCCTGCATGGCCGCCTGCCCCTTTCGCCCGCCGGTCTGGGCGAAAGTGGAGGATTGCTTGTAACCGCTGGGTGGTTGCGTGCGTCGTGCGCGACGGTTCGGCTTCTTCTGCTTAGAGCCGGTCTGCATGATAGGCGGGCCCCAGCCCCCGCGTCGCAGGGGAGGACTTTGGAGGCGTGTTGGAGAAGACTCAGCCCGTGACGGTTGAGGGTGCAAGCAGGGGGAGTTGCCTTTAAAAGGAGGGCGACCCCCTTCGTAAGGCGACCATGTCTCCTTCCTCCCCTATGCATTGTGTCTCTCCATCTTCCAAGCCCCCGGATGGGGGAAACCGCCGTCTTTTCGCCCCATCGTTGGAGGAACGCAACTCCGTGGGAGTTGGTACCTTTCAGCCATCGTTCGGCTTCAAGGATTTTCATCAGCCAGCTCAACCGCTCCCCTTTGCCGGGGGTCACCCAAGACGGTGACCACCAGCCCCCAGATGGGTAGGAGCAGCTGGGCTGTGGCCTTTGCCCCGCTCCCAGCTGGTCTTCATCATCCCGGCCGGGACAGGACTCGGGCCAAGCCGGTGCTCTGCCCCTCGCGTGGGTCGGCCGACCGCCTCCTCTTCCAGCTTCTGGCGGTGGAAACCATCCTCCAGTTCTGCGGAGGAGACTTCCTCCAGCCATGCCGGGGAAGGCGAACTGTTGCTTCCCAGCTAGGATGCAACATTCCGTCTTCCTCCTCGCATTCGCGGCGAGGACGGCTGCGAGGATCTGCCGGGGTGCTTAGGGGCGTCCCGTGTTTGCTGGTGATTCGCCCAGAGCTTGTTGCTCCACGGGCTTCCCTGGCGGGGAGGTCGTCCGTACCCGCGGGGACGGAACCGGAGTTCCGTTTGTAATGGCACTTCGAGTGCCGGGTTTTTTGTTCATTTCGGCTTTCGGGGCCTGAACATGTATGTAACTACGGCGTGGAGCCGTGTTTTTTCCTCATTTCTGAGCACTAAGACTCGTCTGCTGATTCTCTGAACCGCTTCACCAAGCATGAGTCGCCCCGTGTCAAGGTGACGAGTGAGGTATCCGTATCCCGAAGGCGTAGGAGTCCCTCGGCTCGGTCGGCCCTGTTGTCCGAGGCTCCTCTAGCTTAGTTAAAGAAACCCCTCGGCCGCTCTTCGACGAGCCGAGGCCAGGGGTAGCGATATCAGCACGAGCAGAGGCGGAGTCGGCTCGAAAATGAAACCTGGCTGGCCGGAGCCTAGCCAGGTTGTCTGTTGGCAGGATTGTCGTCGGAGTTGCTCAGCCGAGGCTTCGGATCGAGCTGGCGCCCTCGGAAGGCGGTCGGCCGAGGCCCCGGAGGTGGCCGGCCGAGCCGTCCGCTCGGGCCGGGTTCTCGGAGGAGTCCCTGGCAGAGATTGCTCGAGCGTGGTGATGACGTCGTCTTTCGGAGCGAAGGCCCTCGGACCGCGTCGCCGTCCGAGGCTAGGTCGGGCCTTGCCGAAGGTGTTGTCGACACCGAGGGTGTCCGCCCTCTTCCAGCGTCAAGATCCGAGCCTGCAGGGTCAAATCGTCTTGTAGCGTGGGCCTTGCGCGGCCGTCGAGGCCAGAACACACACCCTTGCTGTGTTATAAAGCTGCGTCTCTTTTCCTCTTGTTTCGAGTATCTGGACTTTCCGTCGGTAGCAGGGATGTTAGTGCGAGCAAGAGTTGCTTCTCGCGGAAGGTGATGAGTGAGGTATCCGTATCCCGGAGGCGTAGGAGTCCCTCGGCTCGGTCGGCCTTGCCGCTTATGCGTACTTTTACCCGTCCATGAGGCCCTGTCACCGACTCGGTCTAGAAGGCTCGAAGAATCGCTTCGGCAGAAGAGCTTCCGTACGTAAAGACTCGTTCGATCCGCGGATTCACCTTATCCGAGCGCGAGTTACTTATCGCAGAAGGTGATGAGTGAGGTATCCGTATCCCGGAGGCGTAGGAGTCCCTCGGCTCGGTCAGCCTTGGCTGCTTACGTGTACCCCGTCGTTTCCGGGACCCACTTTTCGAAGTAGTCAAAAAGCACGAAAGATGTTCTGGTAAAAGGGATTTTTTTTGTTCGAGGAAAGTTTTGACGCAGAGGGGGTTTCCCCCCTTTTAGCCCCCGAGGGAGGGTCGGGCTTTTGCCGAGGCGAGGCCGACCCTTCCTTGTTGACTAAACTTTGCGTGGGTGCGAGGTATATGAACAACTTGGAAACATCTTAAGGGTAGAAGCGACGTAGCTGTTGGATGTTCCAAGCGTTGCTGTAGACCTCGCCTTGACTGTTGGCCAGCTTGTACGTTCCGGGCTTCAGAACTTTGGCGATGATGAACGGCCCCTCCCAGGGGGGCGTGAGCTTGTGCCTTCCTCGGGCGTCTTGCCGCAGCCGAAGCACCAGATCGCCCACCTGGAGATCTCGGGGTCGGACCCCTCGGGCGTGGTAGCGTCGCAGGGACTGCTGATACCGCGCCGAGTGTAGTAAGGCCCTGTCCCGAGCCTCATCCAGCTGGTCCAGCGAGTCTTCTCGGCTAGCTTGGTTGCTTTCTTCATTGTAGGCCCTCGTCCTCGGGGAGCCGTATTCCAGGTCCGTGGGCAGGACGGCCTCGGCCCCGTAGACCAGGAAGAACGGCGTGAAACCCGTGGCTCGGCTTGGCGTCGTCCTCAGGCTCCAGACCACCGAGGGGAGTTCCTTCATCCATCGCTTGCCGAACTTGTTGAGGTTGTTGTAGATCCGAGGCTTGAGCCCTTGTAGGATCATGCCATTGGCGCGCTCTACTTGCCCATTCGACATGGGATGAGCTACGGCGGCCCAGTCCACCCGGATGTTGTGATCCTCGCAAAAATCCAAGAATTTTTTGCCGGTGAACTGGGTGCCATTGTCGGTGATGATTGAGTTCGGGACTCCGAAGCGATGGATGATGTTGGTGAAGAACGCCACCGCCTGCTCGGACCTGATGCTGTTCAGGGGTCGGACCTCGATCCACTTGGAGAATTTGTCGACGGCGACCAGCAGGTGCGTGTAGCCCCCGGGCGCCTTCTGCAAGGGGCCGACGAGGTCCAGACCCCACACAGCGAAGGGCCAGGTGATGGGTATCGTCTGCAGAGCCTGAGCGGGCAGGTGGGTCTGCTTCGCATAGAATTGGCACCCTTCGCAGGCGCGGACAATTCTAGTGGCGTCAGCCACCGCCGTTGGCCAGTAGAAACCTTGGCGGAAAGCGTTCCCGACGAGGGTTCGAGGTGCTGCATGATGACCACAAGCCCCCGAGTGTATTTCCCGCAGGAGTTCCTGACCTTCGGCGATGGAGATACATCGCTGGAGGATGCCCGAGGGGCTACGGTGGTAGAGCTCCTTCTCATCGCCCAGCAAGACGAACGATTTGGCGCGTCGCGCTACCCGCCGAGCCTCGGCTCGGTCGAGGGGCAGTTCTCCTTGGTGGAGATATTGCAGGTACGGGGTTTGCCAATCTCGATCTGGCACGACCCCGTTCTACTCCTCCTCGATGCGCAGTGCTTCGCCCTCGGGCTCCGAGGGTTCCTCGGGTTGAGCCGAGGATGGCTCGGGCTGGGCCGAGGTCACCTCGGACGAGGCCGAGGGTGCCTCGGGCTCGGGCGCGTCGCCTATCTTGACGGAGGGTTGGTGCAGATCTCGGGAGAAGACGTCCGGGGGAACCGTCGTTCGCCCCGAGGCTATCTTCGCCAGCTCGTCTGCAGTCTCGTTGTAGCGCCGGGCGATGTGGTTAAGCTCGAGCCCGTAGAACTTGTCTTCCAGGCATCGAACCTCCTCACAGTAGGCCTCCATCTTCGGGTCGCGGCAGAGGGAGTTCTTCATGACTTGGTCGATGACGAGCTGCGAGTCGCCGCGTGCATCGAGGCGTCGGACCCCTAGCTCGATGGCGATTCGCAATCCGTTGATCAGGGCCTCGTACTCGGCCACATTGTTGGACGCCGGGAAATGGAGGCGGAGCACGTAGCGCAGATGTTTCCCGAGGGGCGAGACGAAGAGCAGGCCCGCGCCAGCTCCCGTCTTCATCAGCGACCCGTCGAAAAACATGGTCCAGAGCTCTGGTTGGATCGGAGCCGTTGGCAACTGGGTATCGACCCATTCGGCAACGAAATCCGCCAGTACCTGGGACTTGATGGCCTTCCGAGGGGCGAACGAGATTGCCTCGCCCATGATTTCCACCGCCCACTTCGCGATCCGCCCCGAGGCTTCTCGGCACTGGATGATCTCCCCCAGGGGGAAGGATGACACCACAGTCACCGGATGGGATTCGAAGTAATGTCGCAGCTTTCGCCTCGTCAGGATCACTGCATATAGCAGCTTCTGGACTTGTGGGTAGCGGATCTTGGTCTCGGACAGCACTTCGCTGACGAAGTAAACTGGCCTCTGAATGGGCAAGGCATGCCCCTCTTCCTGCCTTTCGACCACGATCGCGACGCTGACCACCTGAGTGGTTGCGGCGACGTAGACCAAGAGGGTTTCTCCATCAGCTGGGGGTACCAAGACGGGCGCCTGGGTGAGGAGCGCCTTCAGGTTCCCGAGGGCTTCCTCGGCCTCGGGAGTCCAAGTGAAGCACTCGGCCTTCCTTAAGAGGCGGTACAGGGGCAGGCCTCTTTCGCCGAGGCGCGAGATGAAATGGCTCAAGGCCGCGAGGCATCCCATGACCCTCTGTACGCCTTTTAAGTCCTTGATGGGCCCCATGTTTGTGATGGCCGCGATCTTCTCCGGGTTGGCTTCGATGCCCCGCTCGGAGACGATGAATCCCAAAAGCATGCCCCGGGGCACCCCGAAGACGCACTTCTCGGGATTGAGCTTGACGCCCTTCGTCTTGAGACACCGGAATGTCAGTTCGAGGTCGGGGAGAAGGTCAGAGGCTTTCCTCGTCTTGACTACGATGTCATCGACGTAGGCCTCGATCGTGCGACCGATGTGTTCGCCGAACACATGGTTCATGCACCGCTGGTAGGTTGCACCCGCGTTCCTCAAACCGAACGGCATTGTGACATAACAGTACATGCCGAAGGGCGTGATGAAAGAAGTCGCGAGCTGGTCGGACTCTTTCATCTTGATTTGATGATACCCTGAGTAGGCATCGAGGAAAGACAGGGTTTCGCACCCTGCAGTGGAGTCCACGATTTGATCGATGCGAGGTAGAGGGTAGGGGACTTTCGGACATGCTTTGTTGAGACCAGTGTAGTCTACACACATCCGCCACTTCCCCCCTTTTTTCCTCACAAGTACAGGGTTGGCAAGCCATTCGGGATGGAATACCTCTTTAATGAACCCTGCTGCCATCAGCTTGTGGATCTCCTCGCCTATCACCCTGCGCCTTTCCTCGTCGAATCGGCGCAGAGGCTGTCTGACCGGTCGGGCTCCGGCCCGAATATCCAGCGAGTGCTCGGCGACATCCCTCGGTATGCCGGGCATGTCCGAGGGACTCCACGCAAAGACGTCGGCGTTTGCGCGGAGAAAGTCGACGAGCACTGCTTCCTATTTGGGGTCGAGCCCGGATCCGATCCGAATCTGCTTGGAGGCGTCGCCACTGGGGTCGAGGGGGACGGCCTTAACCGTCTCCGCTGGCTCGAAGTTGCCGGCATGTCACTTCACGTCCGGCACCTCTCGGGAGAGGCTTTCTAGGTCGGCAATGAGGGCCTCGGACTCGGCGAGGGCCTCGGCGTACTCCACGCACTCCACATCGCATTCGAATGCGTGTTTGTACGTGGGGCCGACGGTGATGACCCCATTGGGGCCCGGCATCTTGAGCTTCAGGTAGGTGTAGTTGGGGATGGCCATGAACTTCGCGTAGCATGGCCTTCCCAACACTGCGTGGTAGGTTCCTCGGAACCCGACCACCTCGAACGTCAAAGTCTCCCTTCGGAAGTTGGAGGGTGTTCCGAAGCAGACAGGGAGGTCGAGCTGTCCGAGGGGCTGGACGCGCTTCCCGGGGATGATCCCGTGGAAGGGCGCAGCGCCTGCTCGGACGGATGACAGATCGACGCGCAGGAGCCTGAGGGTCTCAGCGTAAATGATGTTGAGGCAGCTGCCCCCATCCATCAAGACCTTGGTGAGCCTGACGTCGCCGATGACGGGGTCGACGACGAGCGGGTACTTCCCCGGGCTCGGCACGTGGTCGGGGTGGTCGTCCCGGTCGAAGGTGATGGGCTTGTCGGACCAGTCTAGGTAGACTGGTGCCGCCACCTTCACCGAGCAGACCTCCCGACGCTCTTGCTTACGATGCCGAGCCGAGGCATTCGCCGCATGCCCTCCGTAGATCATGAAGCAGTCGCGGACCTCTGGGAACTCTCCTGCTTGGCGATCCTCCCTTTTGTCGTCGTCGCGGGCCTTGCCACCCTCTGCAGGTGGCCCGGCCCTGTGGAAGTGGCGTCGAAGCATGACGCACTCCTCGAGGGTGTGCTTGACGGGCCCCTGATGGTAGGGGCACGTCTCCTTGAGTGCCTTGTCGAAGAGGTTGGCGCCTCCGGGGGGCTTCCGAGGGTTCTTGTGCTCGGCGGCGGCGACAAGGTCTGCATCGGGAACGTCGCGTTTCGCTTGCGACTTCCTCCTGCCTTTCTTCTTGGCGCCGCGTGGAGTAGACGCCTCGGGAGCGTCTTCCGACGGGCGGCCCTGGGGCTGCTTGTCCTTTCGGAAGATGGCCTCTACCGCCTCCTGGCCGGAGGCGAACTTGGTGGCGATGTCCATCAGCTCGCTCGCCCTGGTGGGGGTCTTGCGACCCAACTTGCTCACCAGGTCACGGCAGGTGGTGCCGGCGAGGAACGCGCCGATGACATCGGAGTCGGTGACGTTGGGCAGCTCGGTGCGCTGCTTCGAGAACCGCCGGATGTAGTCCCGGAGAGACTCTCCCGGCAGTTGCCGACAGCTTCGGAGGTCCCAGGAATTCCCGGGGCGCACGTACGTGCCCTGGAAGTTGCCGGCGAAAGCCTGGACCAGATCTTCCCAGTTGGAAATCTGCCCCGGAGGCAGGTGCTCCAACCAGGCACGAGCGGTGTCGGAGAGGAACAGGGAGAGGTTGCGGATGATGAGGTTGTCATCGTCCGTCCCACCCAGTTGACAGGCCAGGCGGTAGTCCGCAAGCCACAATTCCGGTCTCGTTTCCCCCGAGTACTTTGTGATAGTAGTCGGGGGTCGGAATCGGGACGGAAACGGCGCCCGCCGAATGGCTCGGCTAAAGACCTGCGGACCGGGTGGTTCGGGCGAGGGACTCCGATCCTCCCCGCTGTCGTAGCGTCCCCCACGCCTGGGGTGATAGCCTCGGCGCACCCTTTCGTCGAGGCGTGCCCGACGGTCGCGACGAGGGTGTTCGTCGCCGAGGCGGCCCGGGGCCGCAGGCGCGGTGTTGCGCGTGCGCCCGGTGTAGACCGAGGCTTCCCGCGTGAGTCGGGAAGTCGCGGCACGAGGTTCCGAGGGGTACCCCTGCCTTCGGGAGGCAGAGCTTTCGGCCCGCCGGGCCGCAGCGCCTTCCAGGAGATGCTTGAGTTCTCCCTGGATTCGCCGACCCTCGGTGGTTGATGACTCCGGCATCGCGCGGAGGAGCATCGCTGTGGCGGCCAGGTCCTGACCGGTTCCGCCGGATGCGGGTGGCGGTCTGTCCCTGGCATCGTTGGTGATGCGGTGCTAGAGACCTTGGGGCAGGTGACGTATTCCCCCGGCCGGGGGCTGGCTCGCCCATACCTGCCCGATGTTCTGGCGGATTGCCTCGAGCGCTCCCGCTCCCTCATCGAGCCCGGCCTGCGCCCCGCGGACTTGCTCGAGCTGTGGGTCGTGACCCCCCGCCGGAACGGGGACCACAGCTAGCTCCCACGGGATGTCGGCGCGAGGCGCTGGCCTAGGGGGATCACCATCCTCCGGCATGCCGAGACAGCCGCCTCCGGAGGGATCCCCCAGCTCGATGTGGAAACATTCGCGGCTCGGGCCGCGGTCCTTGTCGTCAAGGCTGCGGCTGCCGTCGGAACAGTCGGAGAGGCAGTAGTCACATGCGGTCATGAAGTCCCGCATGGCACTAGGGTTGCCAGATCCGGAGAAATCCCAGCAGATGTTGGGGTCGTCATCTTCCTCGGACCCAGAGGGTCCGTAGGTCGAGACACCCGTCAATCGGTCCCAAGGCGACCGCACACGAAACCCCAGAGAGGTTGCACTCGCCTCAACATGAGCGCCCGCCAAAGCGAGGTCGCCAGGCGGGCTGAGGTCGAGTCGAAATGACGAAAGATGGGTAGTAGTCGGTACCTTTTTGTCGACGAGGAGCGATGAAGTCACGTCGGGGGCTGATCGCGTCGTCGTCTTGGGTACGAGGGCGACGTCCTGCAGGCCCTCCGTGAGCGTGCTGGCGTCGTCCACCTGCTCGGGGTCGACGTGTTGCGGGGGGATGGCGCCCGCCTTTGCCTCGAACGCGAGGGCGACGCTTGGCGTGTCCTCCGTTGGGGCGCTGGGGGTGTCGATTTGCTCGACAGCCGTCGGAGCGCAGCCTCCCGCTCGGCTTTGGTTGCCCCGCCTCCTCCTCCGATGGCGAGGGAGAGGACGGAGCGAGCTCGAAAGTAGTCCTTCCCCCACGCGGGAAAGGCGTCGTCGATTCCGCCGCCGGCGGGCGGGCTGTCCGCCACCATTGTCGCTGTCGCGCGGCAGTGGAAGAAGTATCATGTCGTAGCTGCTGTCGAGAGACATGAACTCGAGGCTCCCGAAACGGAGCACCGTCCCGGGTTGAAGAGGTCGTTGGAGACTGCCCATCTGGAGCTTGACGGGAAACTGCTCGTCAACACGCAGCAGGCCCCTACCTGGCGCGCCAACTGTCGGCGTTCCGAGACCGGGGGGTCCCCGAGCCGACGAGTGAGTGTGCCGCGTGCCCCAGCCCAGATGGGTCGAGCGCGTGGGCGAGCGCGAAAGGGGGGAGAGAGAGAGAGAGCGAGGTGGCCGGAGCCGGGTCGTGAGGGAGTCGGAGAATCCCCGCGGCCTTCGTGTTCGTCCCGCGCCCAGGTCGGGTGCGCTTGCAGTAGGGGGTTACAAGCGTCTGCGCGAGGTGAGGGGAGCGGGCGGCCCCGAGAGAGCGCCTGCCCCTGCCCTTCGTCCCCGCGAGGCCAACCTTCTCTAAGAAGGCCCTGGTCCTTCCTTTTATAGTCGTAAGGAGAGGATCCAGGTGTACAAAATGGGGGTGTAGCAAGGTGCTACGTGTCTAGCGAGGGAGAGCTAGCGCCCTAAGTACATGCCAAGGTGGCAGCCGGAGAGATCTTGGCACCCTGTTGGTGTGGCGTCGTGGCTGTTGGAGAAGCAGTGGAGCTTGACGGAGGGACAGCTGTTGGAACAGCTGCGCTCTTGCTGACGTCTCCCTGCTTTCGTAAGGGAGCTGAGAGCCGCCGTCGTCATGGTCTAGTGAGGCGCCATCATTGCCTACCCGGCGGAGCTGGCCAGATGGGACGCCGGTCTTGTTCTCTGCGACCCGAGTCGGCTCAGGGCAGGGTGATGATGACGCTTCCTGTTGACGTGGCGGTCTTGTGTCCTAGGTCGGGCGACGTGGAGGCTCCTCCGAAGTCGGGGTCGAGTCCGTCCTGCATGACAGAGGCCGAGCCCGAACTCCTGGGTCGGGCGAGGCAGAGGTCGTTCGGCAGGGGCCGAGGCGGAGTCCGAGCCCTGGGTCGGGCGAGGCGGAGGTCGTCGTCTTCCGGGGCCTTAGCCCGAGTCCGAGCCCTGGGTCGGGCGAGGCGGAGTTCGCCGTCTTCCGGGGCCTTAGCCCGAGTCCGAGCCCTGGGTCGGGCGGAGCGGAGTTCGCCGTCTTCCGGGGCCTTAGCCCGAGTCCGAGCCCTGGGTCGGGCGGAGCGGAGTTCGCCGTCTTCCGGGGCCTTAGCCCGAGTCCGAGCCCTGGGTCGGGCGGAGCGGAGTTCGCCGTCTTCCGGGGCCTTAGCCCGAGTCCGAGCCCTGGGTCGGGCAGAGCGAAGTTCGCCGTCTTCCGGGGCCTTAGCCCGAGTCCGAGCCCTGGGTCGGGCGGAGCTTCCTCTGGCGCTTTTGGTCAAGCCTGGCTACCCGTCAGTCTTACCTTTTGCGTTGAAGGCCCCAGGGATTTGGTCGGTTGGCGCGGTGATTTAGTCAGGGTTACTTCTTATCGAAGGCGGGGCCTCGGGCGAGCCGGTGATGCGTCTGCCGTGAAAGAGGAGACCTCAGGCGAGACGGAGTCATCTTTAGGGTCGGCTGCCCTCGCCCGAGGCTAGGCTCGGGCGTGGCGTGATCAAGTCGCTCGTATGGACTGATCCCTGACTTAATCAAACCCATCAGGCCTCTGCAGCTTTATGCTGATGGGGGTTACCAGCTGAGAATTAGGCGTCTTGAGGGTACCCCTAATTATGGTCCCCGACAATATGAAAGCTTAATTGAGGCAGAGATGCAAACTTCCATTAATGAACCTTGTATTTTTAATGAGATATTAAGAAGATCATGCTTCCTCTAGTTCTTGCCGTAGCCCCTCGCAAGGAATACCTAGCAAGGACTAAGCTTCTGTTCGGTAAACTCTGTGGATAACCTCAGGCCTTTCCCATATACATGTGGGTCTCAGAGATGGTTTACTCCTCGACCACTTCCCACCATCTTAACTATTGAGCTTCTAGCTAAACCACCATGGGTCTCGTACCCTCTAATACACGTGGCAAACACACCATAGACATGGTTGGTGTGGTCTCTTTTATGTGCATATAACAAGGTTATCAAAACGACACAACGTTGAGACGCTCATGGGTAGAGATTTGACTTTTAAACGTTTGAAACAGTTTAAATGTAGTTTTAAACAACATAGTAAAATATCAATATAATAATTCAGACAATAACATAAAGTCAAATACCAAACAATCAACATAAGTTCACATTAATAATATTGTGCAAAATAACACGTCCGCAACCACATTACCACAATAACACAAGTTCAACTAATTGCAAGTCGACAATCACAAATAAAGTGGAATGAGATGTTTAATAGTCCATAATCACAAACGTAGAACAAAAGCAATTAAAGAGGAATCTAATGTTCACAATCACAAGCACATAAGTGTTACGCAAGCACTCAATAATATACCAGTAAGCGTGTGAGCAACAGAGCGTGTGCACTCAATGTGCAGTGTAGTGCTGCAGTAAGGGAGCAAGGCCTGTAGTGTTGCAGTAAGTGTGTGCACATACCAGCAAGGCAGCAAGCGAGCAATGCATGTTGTTCAGTGTCCACTGTCAACAGATGCAGAGCGCGGCTGCAGGCTGAGAGAACAGAGAAGGCTGCGGGTTCTTCTTAACTGTGTTGGGCCCAAATCGATGGTTGGGGCAGTTTAATGTTTTCAGCGTTTAAACTACGAAACGTGGCGTCTAAACGACAGAAAACAACGTTTTACAGTAAGTTGTAAAATGTTTTCGTGTTTTATCACCCTCTGACCGTTTTATCATTTAAACAACGTTTAAACTATGTTTTAACGATGTTTTGATAACATTGGCATATAAGATATTAAAAAACCATTGGAGAGTAGAAAACTTATAAAACAAATTTTATATGCATCACTCTAAATGACAATTTAGAAAATAAGCTTTTAAAAACCTCTTAGATGAATTTCTGAAGGCAACCTCGTGCCACGCTGCAAAAAAACTCAATAGACGCTGATCTCGACAGGATGCCTCGGATCACTATTTATATATGCTGATATGCAAACAAAGCTTTGCAAAGAATTTTCAGTTATTATAGACTAGCAAATCAATCACGGCCTCGCAATGCAACAGTGTCAGTTTGCTTCACAATACAACTACTACTAATGTCTAAAAAATACAAATACTCCCTCTGTCTAAAAAATATGGACTTCTAACTAGAGTTTATAGTCAAACTATTTTTGTTTTAACAATTTAAAAAACACTAATATTTATGATATCAAAGTACTCCATCTGTTCGTAACCATTTTTTATTTTTATCCTATATAAGACGTGTTTTTTTCTAGATGACCGCATATTTACATACATCAAAACGTTAATACTTAGAGCTTGTTTGGGAGCCAGGATACATGAGAGGATTGGATTGGCTAAAATTCTTTTGCTATTTAATTTTAGGGTATGTTTGGTTTCAGTTAGGAAACAAAAGTTTAGTCCCTACCCTGTTTCGTTTTAGGAACTAAAAGTATTCAGAATACATTAAATGGATCTTAAGAAGACCAAAATATCTCTTATCATTCTCCCTCCATTAGTGCAACTGAAATAAACGAGAGAAATAGTGAAATTAATATGATTTAGGGGGTGTTTGGTTTCTATGGACTAATTTTAAGTCCCTCCATTTTATTCTATTTTGTTCCTAAATTGCTAAATACGGAAATTTAAACTATATTTTAGTTTTCATATTTTACAATTTTAGTTTCTAGGGACCGATTTAGGGGCACGACGCCGAGGCGAGGCGCGTGGGACGGACCTAGAGTGTCAATACGGAGGGTGGAGCTGTGGTAGCATTAGATGCCCACATTAGTTGCTTAATAGAGTAGTATATATAAGTTAAATTATGGTAAAAGACTAGAAGAGTAAAATATCACTTTTAAACCATGAATAAGCTAAAATAAGCTAGCATTAGATAGCTTATTTTAGCTTATTGTAAACTCAAATTAATATTTTTACCGTTCTACCCTTCCACTTCTATCATGACCTAGCTTATATAGTCTAGGAGGGAAACAAACAAGGCCTTAGACCGTCCAATCCCCTCTAATATTCTTGCCCCCAAACAAGCGCTTAGTGTTGATAACCCTTATGGCTAGTTTGGAAGGCACAAAACCAGAGGGGATCGGAAGGCCTAAAATCTTCTCTTTATTCAATTTTGAATAACGATGTTTTAGCCCCTCTAATCCTCTTTCGTTTTTGCACTTCCATACTAGACCTTAGTGTTGATAGAGAGAATTAAACACATTTCTTGTCTTATATATGGGACGGAGTAGAATTCTATAGTATAACTATCTGAAACCATAATTATTATATTTTTTCTGTGGATTTAGCCAAACTTAAAACAGATTCACTTTGGAGGGATTCAGTGGTAGCAGCTCCCACATGAATAGAGTATAGAAAGGTATAGAGAAGGAATTACTTTACCCCTACATTTTTTCACAGAAACTGCCAAACATTTGGCTTACTAGGAAGGCTTCTCACCTCTATATATATCAGGCTTGTCCTTCGACCAGATCTAAAAGTACACCCTTTTTAGTACAGAAGGAATGGGCACTCAAGATGGAATTTCAAAATCTGAAAATTCTGACACAAGATCCAAAACATCTCATGCAGTAATCAAATGTAGTTTATATTTCTCTTAAAATAGACTTAACAATATTTAACAATTTACTGGAGCTATGGAGGAACATCGATTTCATCTGATCCAAGGCCGCAACTCAACGGAAAAAGAAAGCAACTCCGGGTCTTGAGCTTCAGAGTTAAAATATTCACGAGTACAAAAAGAAATCCATGCAGGATTCAGGTAACAAGAAACATATGTCCATGTTTTAGATGGACTATAATTTATTTAGGATTTGCAAAGTTAAACTCAATCTAAAAGACAGACAATTTAAGATGACACCAATTAACCGGTCAATGCAGCATTGAGCGCACTGTGAACATCGACTCCGATCTGAGCCTCAGCCTTCTCCAGGTCAGTAGAGGCCGAACCAAGCTTGGCAGTGAATTCAGCGAGACCCTTCTGAACAAAAGCTGGGTCGATCTGATCCACAGGGACAGCCTCAACAGCCACAATATCAGCAATGGAGTTTGCATGGACGAAAGCAAACCCACTACTCACAAAGTACTTGGTCACATCGTTCCCCTCATGTACTGAGAGAACACCAGGCTTGAGCTCTGCAATCGTGGCAACATGGCCTGGCAAAACGCCCATCTGACCAGTTGTAGCTGGTACAATTACCATGTCCACCTGAAAACAAAATCACATCAGCCAAAAGCAACAGAGGATAAAAAAGGTTCAGAGAACACTGCTACAAGGAAACATACCATAACTACATAAGAAAGCAATATTGCAATAAACACCAGAAAATAATTCCTTGTCGGACAGATAATGATAGCTAAACATGGCAGAAGAGAAACTATCCTGAAAACTATGAACAGTATACAACACAATGTAAATGGGTTACATTTCATACAGAGGCATGCATGACAAGCAAATAAACAGTGCTGCCAGTGCACAATGGTCTTGACGCAAAAACGTGATGAGAAGATTCGGTTTAAACAGAAGCATGGATCATACTTAGATCACCCTTCTGTTCAACAGTAGCACAGAAAGCACTTTGAACTATGCACCATACAGCATTATAAGTATTAAGAGATGGCATACCATGGTAAATAAATGAGAGTAGATGAAAGGACAAACATATATTCAATAATAAGAAACTAGGTTGCAGGAAATAAGCCACTACTTGTTCTACTCACAACAGAACAAGCCGCAGGAGCAGCCCGGTGCATGTGCTCCCATTTGCACACTAGGGGTGTAATCAGATCGGATATGGACAGATATTTTTTTCTCGAACACACAGTAGAGCTGTGTATCATTAAATTAAGAAATGGAGGAGGGTCCAAAAATAAACCAATTACAAATACAAGAAAAGGACACCCTATGGTAGCCGCAACTTAGAATACATGAAAACATCCATGAAGGAACACCTAAAAAGGACACCACATACACAGACCGGACGCACCAGCCCAGCACCAAACAACATTTTCATCTATGATGTTATCAATTGCTCCCTCTACCAGACCCCTGTAAGACACTTGGAATGGGAGCTGTGAGAAGAGCAAGATGTTTGGCCCCCGCGAACGTCCATAAATCAATATCTTCTTCAGCTCTTCTTATAGCTATCTCTAGGCTGGGTTTAATTCTATCAAAGACACACCCATTTATGGTTCTAGAGAGTCCATAGCCCGAGGGTGATTAAAAAATTAAGTCATATTTGTTTTCATATTTTTGTTCGGATTCGAATACGGATAGCTTTAGATACGAATACAAATACGGATGTTTTTCGGATGCAAATACGGATAGTCGACTATCGAATATAGAACTAATCGGACATGGATAGCGTCAGTAATGGATTTTTTGTCGGAGGACGTATAAGACAATTTCACACATACCACGGTTGTTGTAATCATTTAGCCACTCCTTGAATCCAAAAATTTTTTAGAATTTTATGTGGACATATGTTGTGTCTCTGTAAAATTTCATGAATTTCTTAGACTATTTGTGTATTATTAAAATTTTTCTGCACAAAATTATTAAAATTAAATTCATAAGTTACCAAAAAATACAAATAAGTTACAAAGAGTAATAAACATTATATAAGAAGATGACCTCGAGTTCCAATATGAAAATGATAAAGTAAAGTATTGATTATGTTAAAACTTGGATACTTAGTGATTTCATTTGTAACTTATGCAACATGTGTGAAAGTAGCCTAGACGGGGATGAATAGGTTAAACTTGAAAATTATCACCACAAACTTCGAAATACTGTTAAATCTACAGTTCAACTGGTGCAGGCTAGTTCAACTGCTACACTGGCAAGTTGAACTACTCTGAACCAGTCCAACTGTTAAAGTAAATCTAGACTATGAAATATGCGGAAAATATAGTGTGAATCACTTATAGAGGAAAAATGAAACCGATAAGCAAAGTGTGGATGGTGAAGATACGAGAGTTATTTCACCACAAGATCCACACGGCGAGTAAACCTATATGTCTAACTTGCCAAACAAAATCACAATCACAGAACGAGCAAGAACACAAGACACAAGATTTATCTCGAGATTCGGCCACACCACAAGACTAGGTTTTGCTTTCTTAGAAGTGAACTAAATATTTTGGATTCTCGTAACTTAACTTGAAAGTTGGCACATAGATTGGTTGAATATTTGAATGGTGGTATGAATTTTAAAATTTTAAAAATTATGCTTTTCAATCTTATATATGTACTTTGGGTTGAGAATGGCAATAAATGAGTCATATAAAAATTCTCAACTCATTCCAAGTTCAACTGGGAAGACCAGCTAAACTTCCAAGTTCAACTTCAGCTCAACTGGTTCACACCAGGATCTTCCCTGGTTAATACTGGTTGAACCGGTTTTTCGATCAGTTGAACCGGTCCCTGGCCGGTCAGCAGTCAGACTGACCATTCTGACAGTCTGGCGCGCGGACAGACTACGCTGTCAGACTGCGCTGACAGTCTGCGGTGTCAGTCTGCGCCTGACGCGTCAGACCTGCTTTTCCTGACACAGGCCGGTTGAACCGGTCCTGTTCGGCTGGTCTCGATCAAACGGTCAATCTGACCGCGTCAGTGCGTCAGAACCTTTTTCTTTTGTCAGATCTGCTTTTTCTTTTGGAAGGTCCCCTTTTTCTTTTGTCAGATATGTCTTTCGGTCAGAACTCCTTTTTTAGTCCGGTACCGGTTGAACCAGTCTGTAGACCGAATGAACCGATTTCAATCAGCCTGGTCCAAGCTCTATGTAAACCCCTCCTCACTCTTCTCTCCTAAATTCTAAACCTTCAGCCATTCTTTCACCACTTGAACACCGAAAGATTTTCACTCCCCCACATATTTCAAACTTAGATCTGCTCAAATCCGACCGTTCGATTTTGTTCAAACTTTGAGCAATCATTCCTCAAAGGTTTCTCCTTCACCATCCGAAGTTTGGTGTGTGTCCTTCAGGCGGATCTCTAGATCAAGGTATATCCTTATTTTTCCCCTATTTGCCCCGATCTACGATTTTGAACTCTTCAAAAATCTTGGTATTATTCTTCATTTGTTGTGGTAGAATGTGTTGGGTGTGCGTGGACAATTGAATCGTTCGCATGAACAGTTAAACTGCTCACCTCATACACTCTCTCCTAGCACTTGATTTCTATTTCCTTGCGCTCGACCATCTCATTGTATCTGTTCCTTTCTTCAAGATGGTTTGACGTAGGAACCCATCCGTGGTGGAGTTCAGCAGCGACTCTGACGAGATTCAGGAGGAATCTCCAATTCCCTCTACTCTGCCTCGTCGTTCCCTCTCCAAGACGGGTCGAGGCTCTAGACGGTTTGAGAGAGAGGGATCCTCCATGCCCTCTCAACCCTCTTGCGGGGGAAGGCAAAAGGTTGCCTCCACTCCGCTCTCGCCGCAGCAGCTCCTCGGCAGGGTACTTTCCCTGTCAAGAGGAAGATGGAGCCTTGGACGCTGAGATCGACCTGATACACCCAGCCCAGGTGGGGTTGGCCGAGGCCCAACAAATTAGGGTTGCCCGAAGCCCAACAGTTCATTATGCACACCCAACTCAGGGAAAAGCCCAATCGCCCCAAAAGACTAGTCCAATGGGGGAAGGGTGACTCTCCCTTTTAAAGTGGCTTCCTCCTCCCAATTTAAGCAAGGTGGGATAATTCTGAGGCTCACACGGTCACCGTCCGACTACAATTGGGCCAACTGGGCCAATTGCGTCTTTGCCAACGGGTAATAGTGGATGATGTCCTCATCACGACCCCCTCCGTCCTACGCTCCTTTCGTCACCCGTCTTCGCATGCATCCGACGATCGTGTCATGGGGTCCCCGTGAACCCCCTACTGACTTCTCTTCGAAGGGAGTGGAGTCCCTTCAGAAAATAAGGTTCACCAACCCCACTCTTCTGCGCAGACACTCTGGATTCTTTTCCAAGCTGATTTTTACAATTCTGTCATCATCTCTAAAAACACCCAGTCATCCGTCACCGGGTGATAGACTGGGAGAGTTGTGAGGGGATGGGAGATGATGACATGACTTCAGCCCTCCGTATCTGTGAGAGAAAGGGGTTGGAAAATATAATGACTTTGGAATACCCCTGGAACGACGAAGTGGTGGCTCAGTTCTATGCCACTTTCTGGGTGAAGACAGTGGATGAAGAAGCTGATGGATATGATTAACCAGTTATGTACTTCTTTATCCAGGGAATCTGGCATAAAGTTAGCTATCGTCGTTATGCCGATATCTCGGGCTTCTCTGATAATGACATTCAAGGCACCAATCTAAAAGTCCATGACATTAGACTGCCTAAGCGGGAGGAACAAGAATTTGTTCACATTTCCAAAGAAAGGGAGTTTTGGGTGACATCGAATATGCATAGGTACTATAGGTACCTTAACTCACTATCTAGGATGATCGTTCTTACTAACGACAGGAATCAAATGAACGTCCTTGGGGAGAGTCAAATTCTCCTTCTTCTCCTTGCTCCCAACAGTCTCGCCCGCATCAATGTGTTTGACATGATCTGGGAGGAGATTCTTTCGTGCTTCCTGGTCTCCACTTAAGGGTTGTCTTCATGCACCCTTTATCATGAAGATGATCGAAGTAGTCATCCAGACTCGCTTCGATAAACCTGTCAAACACTCCCGCTACGTGTTGTACTGGGTTGACTCCAACAACACTCCAGCTACGTGTCGTACTGGTGATGAGCCCCCTCGAGAATCATCATTTGGGGAAGATATGATGTGTGCTTTCTTTTCGAAGTACCCTCCCTATCCTCCTCCTTCGGGTCATTATGGTGGTGATGACCCTAGGGACTATTGAGTATTGTGCTCTCTCTTTTTTGGTACTTGCCCCAAAAAAGGGGGAGAAAATCTGAGGTTAAGGATAGATAGGTTGAGTACGTTGATGTGTACTCACCCTTGCTTTAAAACCCCCCCAATTCTAGGTTGTCCCCATTGCAATCAATGCTCAGGAGGAGATGCAGGCAACATGGAGGACTTTGAGAAGTTTCAGGACTACGATGAGTTCTAGTCGTGTTTAGTGGCAAACCCCCAGTCAGTTGCCTGTGAAGGCCTTATCCTCTACGTTTCGTATTCTGAACTTTGATTATGATTATGACTATGTTAAGTTAATGACTCTGTGGATGTCTTGGACATCTTGATGTAATAAAGTATTATTTCCGTTGTTAATTTGAGCAATGTGTGATGATGTCCAACTATGTATCGTTGTGTACGTGAGTTTCTGATCTTGGCACGTACATGGTTCGCATTCGGTTTGCCTTCCAAAACCGGGTGTAACAAATATTCATACTGCTGGGGGTCTTCTTCTCCGCCGAAGGTCCTCAAGACAAAGACACCATCGGCAAAGTGATTCTGAAGACTTTCTTTTTCTGTCGAAGGCCCTCAAGACGAAGATCTCGTCTGGAAGCAACAACGGCAAGTGCCGAAGCTGCCACCAGCTTCGGCTTAGACCAATCAGAGGAAGAAAAGACTAGCTAGTCCCTAATGGTTTATGTTATGATTATGAACAAATGTTAAAGGTTATAAATGTACTTTTACCTGGACTGCGTCCCGTGCCTATAAATAGGTGAACAATATTCCCGTACTGTTCACGCTGGATTGTAATCATTCTCGCATCAACACCTTCGAGCAAGCCGAAGGTATCAATGTGATATAAACTTTGTTAATATTCATGTGTATATTATGAAATACGAACGTAAATGAACCAACGAGTTATATTTATTATCTTCATGTATTCTTATTTATCCACGAAATGATGAAGGCACGTCCTTCATGACCTTCGTCTGATGATCATTATGTCCGAGAGGAGGTAATGCTTCGGAGGACGAAGGTCCTTAATATTTAACAATTATGTTGTCTTGCTCTTAATTCACAGCATTTGAGAACAAGTGACCAATACATACCGTTTACACCCCTACGCGCAAGGTCGAGGGAAGGGTCGAACCCATTTTGGTCTATAGTACACGCTAAGCAGTCTTTCCCTGCATTTGCAAGAGGCTGTTTCCACGACTTGAAGCCGCGACCTCCTGGTTACAAGGCAGCAGCTTTACCACTGCGCGAAGGCTTCCCTTTAACAAACCTCGGAAGCAAAAAGGAAAAAAAAGAAGTCGACTGTTTATACGATTTTTAGGGCACGATTAAGTAGGAATTTTATGGCATAGAACTTAAAAATGTGATTGTTGGGATCTGGATAACATAAACGAAAGATATCACATTAACCACTGCACATTGTCAAAGTAATAACCTTGTTAAGGCTACAACAGCACCAAAAGACACACAGGTACATGATAAAAAGCATGTCTAAGGTTGGGTCACTTGTCCTCAATTCACCATATCAACCAATTAGGGCTAGTTTGGACACATTTGGAGAGAAATGAACTAATTTCCCCTTCAATCCCGGAGGGGATTTTTGTTCCCAAACTAGCCCTTACAGATAGAACACGGAGCAACTAACCACACATCCATACATAAGAACAGCAGACATAACTCTGTAGACGCCAATATAAAAAGAAGTGCAGAACACATAATAGGATTTCATTTGATGTAGCATGCTAGATAGAAATAAAACTATAATTATACAATCATTAGAAAACACTTAAAGAAAACCGAAATGTAGATGTGCACAATCTTCAATCCCATAAAACATAAAGAGAAAGGTGTATAAAAGGAGGCTAAGCAGGCAGGCATGTACTCCTGTTTTGAAGGCGTAAAGATGTTCAACCAGGAGGATGCTGTAAAATTACGGAAACTCATGTGCATCCACTAAACTCCAAATAGCTGCAAGTGTTATCAGCAGTAATCAAGTCCAGAACAATGATATACGTGATAGACTAGGGTTAGAACCAATTGAAGATAAGCTTGTCCGACACTGGTTAAAATGGTTTGAGCATGTCCAATGGAGACCTCCAGAGGCACCAATGTGTAGTGGGATCATATGGCGCGATAGTAATAGAAAGAGATACAGGAGAAGGGGGAAGTTGACATACGAAGAGATAGGGCCTATTTGTTTTGGCTTTTTTCTGACGAGCTTTTCTGAGAATCTGGTTGTGGGAAGAATCTAGCTGTGGGGAGAAACTGAGTATCGTGTGGATTATGTGGGGAGGAAGATGAAGGGATTCATCAGGTTTAGGATCTAGAAAGTGACGGATTTCTACTATCCCGACAACTCAACTGATTCTATGTCCACATTGATTTTGGACAGTTTTCATCGAAGCGATTTTCACAAGAGCAGGCTGAAAAGCTATGTGTTTGCCAGTCCACAACAGCTTCTGATGACCAGAAGCTGAAAAAAGCCGAAACAAACAGGACCACAGTAAAAGAAGACTTAAAATGATGTAATATACCCAATGCATGGAAAACAGCTATCCACATGTCTGAACCTTGACTTGTGGCTTCTGTTGGATTTCAATTCTAGCCTACCCAACTTGTTCGAAACTAAATGGCTTTGTTGTTGATTATCAGTAACAATCACTTGCAATCAGAGAACTTAGATTCTGACACTTCTATACACATATCAGTTAAATGACTGAAGCCAACCAGCACAATTTATCATAAGGGTTCCACCACAGTCCACATTGGCTCATTCAAGAGAATGAAAAACTGCTCGTGGGCCATGGTAACCTGATTAATTATCCAACACGCTATAGCAATTAGAAACAATGTAGGATCACATAAACGTTGATTGCATCACAAACATCTGACCTTAACACAACAAAAACAAAGGCTAACGGCGCTCAATGAACCACCCTATCCAAAACACGGACTCTGGAGGGAGGTTCACATCAACCCGTGAGAACCAGATCAAGACAGGGGCATGCCTCCTCAACATATCTCCCATATAGGGGCAACCCAATCCCCCAATCCCCAGATCGTGGAGACCACAAACCCTAGAAACGATCGAACACGGACTGGGACCAGAAATGGCGAAGGGGAGGGGGCGGCGGATAGGTATACCTCCTTGTTGGCGATCTCGGACTTGTAGGGGAGGACGAAGTTGACGGTGAGCTTGGTGGGGATGGTAGCCGGCGTGGGCGGGCGCGGCTGCATGAGGAAGAGGGGCGTCGTTGGGGGCTCGATGTTGGGGGCGACCTTCTTCCACGCCTCCACAAACGTGGAGTCCTCGGCGGCCTCCGCAGGCACCTCCGCCGTGACGAGCGCCCGGCGGGCGGTGGGCGCCGCGGCGGTGCGGGAGACGAGACGGCGGGCGGCGTGGCGCAGCATTTCCCCCCTCTCACTCGTTTTCCTCTATACTAGGCCTCGCCTCGTTGCCCTTCGTGTATTTTGACGGATGCCTCCGTGCAGAGTACGTAGCGGGGAGCTCGGCTGGCCGGCTGGGGTTCGGGTGATTTGGAGACGAGAGTGGGTGGGAGATCTGAGCCGGCGGCCTTAGAGCATCTCCAACGACGTGACCTATAAAAATACCTTATAATTTAAAAATAAGTAAATTTTATAAAATTTAGGGCACCAATAAAGCACCCCGCTCCAACAGTAAAGCCTCAAATCTAAATTATAGGGCAGCCCACTACGGTGTAGTATATTTGAGGCACTTGAGAGAGTGCCCTATAGTTTTTTAACAAAATTTATTGAATTGAGGCACTGTTGGAGTGGTTTTTTCCTGTGTAGAGCCCTATATTTCAATTTGAGGCACTAGTTTGAGGCATTGTTGGAGATGCTCTTAGTGGGTCAAATTTTGTTCGGCCTTTTTTTTTTGTGCTTTAACATGGAAGCCGAGTAGTAGTATTGAAGGTCAAGCCTCAAGCCCAATGTTAGATCCACCCCCTATAGGCCTTGTGGCCTGCCATTTTCAAGTTCAACAAATATGAGTGCGGAGCAAGTTTTCGAGTTTAGTCGTTGTTCGTTTAAGATTAAAGTCGAGATAGTTTGAAGTAGTAGAAGTCGATACGGATTAAAACTAAGTAAACATAACTTTAGATTTCAATTCTGGATGTGCGTAAGGGTGGTAATAGATCATGATCCAGATGCCTCTTCAAAATTTGTTTGAGCCATTAAGACTGAGTCCAACAATAGACCTAAAATATTGAGACCCAAAACGTTCTATAAGTACTCAGTCTATTAAAGTGGATAAGCAAAAAAACTGAATCTCCAACATGTGACCTGAAATGGGTTTCAATCCAACAGGTGTCGTCGTCGTCGCTGTTTCTTTTTTTTCTTTCCTTTGCTCTCTCTCTTTCCGTTTGTTCCGAGTACCAGGGTTCGTTCCGCACGACCCATTTATCCTCGCAAGGTCCCGATATCTGGGTCACGCACGTGTGGAAGCCCAGAATAGGTTCCGACTTTAGGTGGCCTGTTGGAGAGGGCACAGATTGCAAACATTGTCTATTTACAACCTATTTTGCGTTTAAGTCAGGTTTTAGGTCCTTTGTTGGACTCAGTCTAACTAGTCGGTTGCCTATGTGTTGCGACGGCTCACAATAATACCCACATAAACTATCCACCAAAAAAATCTCAAGATTTTTTATTGATTGTCTCCGCTCTTCGCATAATATTTTTTATGAACGCACGAGTACCATAGGCAGCAAATCAGAGACCTCATCCCTTGTCTCCCCCACTTTTAAGGTTTCGTAGAGCAGGAGAGGAAGGGAAGAGGCGGATATACCTGTTCGTTGCCGGAGAAAGACACGACGAAGACCTGGGCATCTGGAGGCGACATAGGTAGTATAAAGCTAGAAACATATAAGGAGAGAACACGCAAGCGGAGAAAAAAGCCCAGCCGGAGCAGCTCCAAACTGAGAGGCACCCGCACCAGGCGTCAGTCCAAGAAGGGCGAGAGTGAAAGGGAAATTGGGTTAACCATTTCCTATAATTTTGGTGGTTGATGATGAACATAAACACATGGACTAACTAGTTTGTCTAGATATTATTTATCTGAGGTGCATAAGGTTCAACAAAAACCAAGAAAGAAATCCGGTTAGGGACACAATCAAAAATGGAGCAAAGGACTTGAGTGTGCTGGTTTTTGGTGCACCGGACAGTGTCTGGTGCACCAGGTCGTACAGCAGATGAACCAGACACTCTGGGAAATTCCAGGGCAGCCTCCGCTATAATTCATTGGACTGTCCGGTGAGCCAGCGAGCAACGGCTCTCTGCGCGCCAACGGTCGACTGTGCAGAGTGAACAGTGGTGAACAGTGCCACACAGAAGTCAGAGCGCAGAAGTCAGAGGGCACCGGACTGTCCGGTGTGGCACCGGACTATTCGGTGTAGCTAGAAGACAAACGTCTCCGACGGTCAACTGCTCCGAACCCTAATGGTTGCGCTGACATGGCGCGCACCGGACAGTGCACAATGACTGTCCGGTTGCGCACCGGACGCCCATCGCCAGCAGAAATCAGCCAACGGTTAGAAGTGGTTGGGAGGCTATAAATATCCCCCAACCACCTCATTCACATCCATCCAAGCCTTCTTAAATCTTCATTCATTGCAAGAGCAAAAGCCCAACAACTCTAGGACACAATCAAAGCAATCAATCCACTCAAAGTCCCCAAAATCAACTCTAGTGCATTAGGGCTTGTGAGAGGATCAATTGTGTTCTTTTGTTGCTCTTGTCGCTTGGATTGGCCTTTTTCTTTTTCCCTCTTATTTTCAAGAGACTTGTAATCGAAGCAAGAGACACCTAAGTGTGTGGTGGTCCTTGCAGGGTCTAAGTGACCCGTGAGATTAAGGAAAAGGCTCACTCGGTCTAAGTGATCGTTTGAGAGAGAGAAAGAGTTGAAATAGACCCGGTCTTTGTGACCTCCTCAATGGGGACTAGGTTCTTTGGAACCGAACCTCGATAAAGCAAATCATTGTGTTCACTCGCTTGGATTCTCGTTTGATTTGTTTTCCTTCTCTAACGTTTCCTTGCTAGTATTGATTTGAGATGGCTCCCATATGTCATCCTCATTCTTTGAGCAACTCTTAGCAAGAGAAACATTCTTTTGACTTGAATTTTATTCTAACGCTAACCCCGGCCTTAGTGTGTGTTTAAAGTTGATAAATTTCAAGTTTCGCCTATTCACCCTCCCCTCTAGGCGACTTTCAATTGGTATCAGAGCTAGTGCTTCATTAAGAGTCTAACCAACTCGAAGTGATGTCTGGAGATCACACCAAGAGGGAGATCATGACCGGCGACAAGCCCGCGGGCTTAGGGAGGACTCTATCAAGGGAGTCTAGCAACAAGTTAAAAGAGGAATCATCTTCCTCCATCAAGTCACTTAGGAGGAGTGACAAGAAGAAGAAGAAAATGAAGAAGGTTGTCTACTACGAGACCGACTCTTCATCACCCTCCACGTCCGGCACCGAGTCTACAACTTCGACGCGCCACGAGCGCCAGAAGTATAGTAAGATGCCACTTCATTATCCCCGCATTCATAAACGTGCTCCTCTACTTTCGGTACCCCTAGGCAAACCACCATATTTTGATGGTGAAGATTATTGTATGTGGAGTGATAAAATGAGGCACCATCTAACCTCACTTCACGAAAGCATATGGGATATTGTTGAGTTTGGAGCGCAGGTACCACAGGTAGGAGACGAAGATTATGACTCGGACGAGGCCGCCCAAATTAGGCACTTTAACTCCCAAGCCACCTCTATACTCCTTGCCTCCTTATGTTGAGAGGAGTATAATAAGGTGCAAGGGTTAAAGAACGCCAAAGAAATTTGGGACGTCCTCAAAGCCGCGCACGAAGGGGACGAGGTGACAAAGATCACTAAGCGGGAGACGGTCGAGGGCGAGCTCGGACGATTCGTCCTCAACAAAAGAGAAGAGTCGCAAGCGATGTACAATCGGCTCAAGACCATGGTAAACCAAGTGCGCAACCTCGGGAGCACCAAGTGGGATGACCATGAAATGGTCAAGGTTATTCTAAGATCTCTCATATTTCGTAATCCTACTCAAGTTCAATTAATACGTGGAGATCCTAGATACAAACAGATGTCTCCCGAGAAAGTCATCGGCAAGTTTGTGAGCTTTGAACTTATGATCAAAGACTCCAAACACATTGTCAACTTGGAGCAAGGTGCCACCTCTACACCCAAGGTGCAACCCGTTGATTCAAAGTAACGGAAGAAAAGAAAGAGGAGTCTACACCAAGTAGGCTTCCAATTGACGCCTCCAAGCTTGACAACAAGGAGATGGCACTCATCATCAAGAGCTTTTGCCAAATCCTCAAACAAAGGCGGGGGGAGGACTACAAGCCCCGCTCCAAAAGGGTGTGCTACCGGTGTGGTAAGTCCAGTCACTTTATAGCTAAATGTTCATATTCTAGTGGAAGTGACTGGGACGACGACAAGAAAGGGAAGAAAAAGATGGAGAAGAAGAAGTATTACAAGAAGAAGGGTGGCAAGGCACACATGGTGCGGGAGTGGGACTCCGATGAGAGCTCCACCGACTCCTCCTCTGACGAGGACGCCGTCAACATCGCCATCAACAAAGGCCTCCTCTTCCCCAACGTCGGTAACAAGTGTCTCATGGCCAAGGATGGTAAAAAGAAAAAGGTACACTCTAGAGCCACCCCCAAATATACTATATCTAGTGATGAGGGTAGCTCTAGTGATAATGAAGATTATTTAATTTCTCTTTTTGCCAACCTCACCATGGAACAAAAGAAAAAATTGAATGAATTAATTGAAACCATTAACGAGAAGGATGATCTCTTAGAATGCCAAGAGGACTTGCTCGTTAAGGAAAATAAAAAAATTTGTTAAGTTGAAAAATGCTTATGCTCAAGAAGTAGAGAAGAATGAAAATCTATCTAAGGAGCTTAGCATTTGTAATGATTCAATTTCTTGTCTTAGAATTGAGAATGATAAATTAGTTTCTAAGATTGAAAAAGTGAATGTTTGCAATAAATCAATTTCCTGTCTTAGAGATGAAAATACCATTTTAAATGCTAAGATAGAAGAATTAAATGCTTGCAAACCTTCTACATCTAGGATTGAGCATGTTACTATTTGTACTAGATGTAGAGATGTTAATATTGAAGCTATTGATGATCACATTGCTATGATTAAAGAACAAAATGATCACATAGCTAAATTAACTGCTAAAATTACCGAGCATGAACTTGAAAATGAAAAGTTTATATTTGCTAGAAGCATGCTCTATAATAGGAGACAACCTGACATTAAGGATGGCATTGGGTTCCAACAAGGGAACCAAAGCAATGTCAAGCTTAATGCCCCTAAGAAATTGTCTAATTTTGTAAAGGGCAAAGCTCCCGTGGTTCAGGATAGAGAGGGCTATATTTTATATCCTACAAACTATCTTGAGCACAAAATTAGGAAAACTCATGCTAGGAAACCTTATAATGTTTCTCATCATGCTTTTATGTATAAAAATGAGGCTTCTAGTTCTAGGCATTCCACTCATGTTAAATTGCCAAAGAAGAAAATTCCTAATGCATCAAATATCACAACAATTCATTTAAGACTGATGCTTCTTATGTTTTAACTAACAAATTAGGCAAGGTAGTTGCCAAATATGTTGGGGGCAAACACAAGAGTCCAAAGACCTGTGTTTGGGTATCCAAGGTGCTTGTTTCTAATGTCAAAGGATCCAATACCGTTTTGGTATCTAAGAACAAGGCCTAAATTTGTTTTACAGGTTTATGCATCCGGTGGATCAAGTTGGATAATCGATAGCGGGTGCATAAACCACATGACAGGGGAGAAGAGAATGTTCTCCTCATACGAGAAAAATGAAGATCCCCAACGAGCTATCACATTCGGGGATGGAAATCAAGGTTTGATCAAAGGATTGGGTAAAATTGCTATATCTCCTAACCATTCCATTTTCAATGTTTTTCTTGTAGATTCATTAGATTACAATTTGCTTTATGTTTCTCAATTGTGTAAAATGGGCTACAACTGTCTTTTTACTGATATAGGTGTTACTATCTTTAAAAGAAGTGATGATTCAATAGCATTTAAGGGAGTGTTAGATGGTCGGCTATACTTGGTTGATTTTAATGATAATCAAGCTGAACTAGGCACTTGTTTAATTTCTAAGACTAATATGGGTTGGCTCTGACATCACCGACTTGCCCATGTTGGAATGTAAAATCTTCACAAGCTTCTAAAGGGAGAACACATTTTAGGACTAACAAATGTTCATTTTGAGAAAGATAGGGGTTGTAGCACATGCCAAGCAGAAAAGCAAGTTGGACTTCATCATCCACACAAGAAAATAATGACAACGGATAGGTCACTTGAACTACTCCACATGGACCTATAAGGGCCGATCACTTATATAAACATCGGTGGGAGTAAGTACTGTCTACTTATTGTGGATGATTATTCTCGCTTTACATGGGTATTCTTTTTGCAGAAAAAATCTCAAACCCAAGAGACTTTAAAGAGATTCTTAATTCAGGCTCAAAATGAGTTCGGATTGAGAATCAAAAAGTTCAGAAGCGATAATGGAACGGAGTTCAAGAACTCTCAAATCGAAGGATTTCTTGAGGAGGAGGGCATCAAGCATGAGTTCTCTTCTCCCTATACACCCCAACAAAATGGTGTAGTGGAGAGGAAGAATAGAACTTTACTGGACATGGCAAGAACCATGCTTGATGAGTACAAGACACCGGACCGGTTTTGGGCCGAGGCAATTAACACCGCCTGCTACTCCATCAACCGGCTCTACCTTCATGGAATCCTCAAGAAAACATCATATGAACTCCTCACTGGAAAAAAGTCCAATGTTTCATATTTTAGAGTATTTGGGAGCAAATGCTTTATTATTATTAAGAGAGGTAGAAAATCAAAATTTGCTTCTAAAGTTGTAGAAGGCTTTTTACTTGGTTATGACTCAAACACAAGGGCATATAGAGTCTTCAACAAATAGTTGAAGTTTCTTGTGACATTGTATTTGATGAGACTAATGGCTCCCAAGTGGAGCAAGTTGATCTTGATGAACTAGATGATGAAGAGGCTCCGTGCATAGCGCTAAGGAACATGTCCATTAGGGATGTGTGTCCTAAGGAATCCAAAGAGCCACCACAAGCACAAGATCAACCGTCATCTTCCAATCAAGCATCTCCACCAACTCAAGATGAGGATCAGGTTCAAGATGATGATCATGAAGATCAAGACGATGAGCCACCTCAAGAGGAGAACAATTATCAAGGGGGAGATGAAGATGATCAAGATAGGGAAGATGATCAAGAGATTCGAGATCAAAGACCGCCACACCCAAGAGTCCACCAAGGAATTCAAAGAGATCACCCCGTCAACTCCATACTTGGTGACATTCACAAGGGGGTAACCACTAGATCTCGAGTTGCTCATTTTTGTGAACATTACTCCTTTGTGTCCTCTATTGAGCCATACAGGATAGAGGATGCATTAAAAGATCCGGATTGGGTGGTGGCAATGCAAGAGGAGCTCAACAACTTCATGACGAATGAGGTATGGCATTTAGTTCAACGTCCTAACCAAAATGTTGTAGGCACCAAATAGGTATTCCGCAACAAGCAAGATGAGCATGGTGTGGTGACAAGAAACAAAGCCCGACTTGTGGCTAAAGGTTATTCACAAGTCGAAGGTTTGGACTCTGATGAAACTTATGCACCCGTAGCTAGGCTTGAATCAATTCACATATTACTTGCCTATGCTACTTACCATGGCTTCAAGCTTTATCAAATGGACGTGAAAAGTGCCTTCCTCAATGGCCCTATCAAGAAAGAGGTCTATGTTGAGCAATCTCCTGGCTTTGAAGATAGTGAGTACCCTAACCATGTCTATAAGCTCTCAAAGGCGCATGTCTATAAGCTCTCAAAGGCGCTTTATGGGCTCAAGCAAGCCCCAAGAGCATGGTATGAATGCCTGTGAGATTTCCTTATCACTAATGGCTTCAAAGTTAGTAAAGCTGATCCTACCCTCTCCACTAAAACAATTGCAAAGGACTTGTTTATATGCCAAATTTATGTTGATGATATTATATTTGGGTCTACTAACAAGTCATCTTGTGAAGAATTTAGTAGGATCATGATTAAAAATTTCGAGATGTCTATGATGGGGGAGTTGAAATCAAGCAACTCCAAGATGGCACCTTCATCAGCCAAACAAAGTACATTCAAGACATACTTAAGAAGTTTGGAATGAAGGATGACAAACCCATCAAGACACCCATGGGAACTAATGGGCATCTCGACCTCGACACGGGAGGTAAATCCGTAGATCAAAAGGTATACCAGTCGATGATAGGATCTTTACTCTACTTATGTGCATCTCGACTGGATATTATGCTCTTTGTATGCATGTGTGCAAGGTTCCAGGCAAATCCTAAGGAAGTTCACCTTAGGGCCGTGAAACGAATCATGAGATATTTAGTTTACACTCCTAAGTTTGGGCTTTGGTACCCCAAGGGATCCACATTTGATTTAAGCCTTGTTTGGTTATTGATATTCCATGTGGATTGAAGTGTATTGGGTGGGATTGGGATGGATTTTGACTTGCTATGGATTTAATCCGACTCAATCCCACCCAATCCACATGGATTAACGCAAAAATGAACAAGCCCTTAATTAGATATTCCGATGCCAATTATGCAGGGTGTAAAATTGATAGGAAGAGCACATCAGGGAATTATCAGTTCTGGGAAGATCCCTGGTGTCATGGGCTTCAAAGAAACAAAACTCTATAGCTCTTTGCACCGCCGAAGCCGAGTATATTACCGCAGGTCATTGTTGTGCGCAATACTTTGGATGAGGCAAACCCTTAGGGACTATGGCTAAAAATTGAGCAAAGTCCCTCTCCTATGTGATAATGAGAGTGCAATCCGCATGGCGGATAATCGTGTTGAGAACAGCCGCACTAAGCACATAGATATTCGGTATCACTTTCTCAGAGATCACTAACAAAAGGGGGATATCAAAATTGCTTATGTTAATACCCATAACCAATTAGCCGATATCTTTACCAAGCCACTAGATGAGATGACCTTTAGCAAGCTTAGGAATGAGCTAAATATTCTTGATTCTCGGAATTTTGATTGAAACATTACACACATAGCTCAATTTATATACCTTTGATCATGTCTCTTTTATTTGGTACAATGCAAATTTATTATTCTACTTGTGCCAAGGCTAAGACTAATGTGCTTTCAAGTATATCTCTATAATTAGTCTTAGATTGAAAGGGAAATAGAGTATTCGGCAAACACAAGGCTTCCACTCCAACTATGACGGTATCACTTACCCTTTGCCGTTACTCATACAACTCTCAATGATATGAACCCTCATTCATATTTGTTTTACCATTTGGGAGAAAGCATTAGGCCCCAAAGGGGGAGAAAATGCAAGAGGGCTCTCAAGTTCTCCGTTTTTGGCGCTTAATGCCAAAGGGGAGAAAGAATTAAGGCCAAAGCAAAAGGACCGCACCATCACCATTTCAAAAATTTTATTTCCCAAATAAGTATTTCAATTGGTACTTGATCAAAATGAATTTTCAATTGGTATGTGAAGTGAATTTCTTAATTGGTATCTCATTTGATATTTCAAAACTTCACATTAAGAATGAAATAATTTCAATTCGTAAGAATTTCAATTGGTATAATTTCACTTCATATCTATTTCAAAACCCTCTTGAAAGCTGAGGAGAATTTCATTCGGGGGGAGCTTTTATTTAGTCAAAGGAAAAAGCATTTAAAACAGGGGGTGGAATTTCAAATCTCAAAATGCTTCTTGCAATCACATCTCTATACCTTTGACTATTTGCAAAAGAATTTGAAAAGATTTTCCAAAAGATTTGCAAAAACAAACAAGTGGTGCAAATGTGGTCCAAAATGTTATAAAAGAAAAGCTATCCATGCATTCTTAGTGATACTTTCAATTGGTTTAACTCTAAGTAACCCATGCACATTCATCATAAATGCAAACTAGTTACATTTCTGCACTTTATATTTGCTTTGGTTTATGTTGGCATCAATCACCAAAAAGAGGAGATTGAAAGGGAAATTGGGTTAACCATTTCCTATAATTTTGGTGGTTGATGATCAACACAAACACATGGACTAACTAGTTTGTCTAGATATTATTTATCTCAGGTGCATAAGGTTCAACAAAAACCAAGAAAGAAATCCGGTTAGGGACACAATAAAAAATGGAGCAAAGGACTTGAGTGTGCTGGTTTTTGGCGCACCAGACAGTGTCTGATGCACCAGGCCGTATAACAGATGAACCAGCCACTCTCGGGAATTCTAGAGTAGCCTCCGCTATAATTCACCGGACTGTCCGGTGTGTCACCGGACTGTCCGGTGAGCCAGCAGAGCAACGGCTCCCTACGTGCCAACGGTCGACTATGCAGAGTGAACAGTGGTGAATAGTGCCGAGCAGAAGTCAGACCATAGAAGTCAGAGGGCACCGGACTGTCCGGTGTGGCATCGGACTGTCCGGTACAGCTAGAAGACAAACATCTCCAACGGTTAACTGCTCCGAACCCTAACGGCTGCGCTGACGTGGCGCGCACCGGACAGTGCACAGTGACTGTCCTGTGGCAGAAATCAGCCAACGGCTAGAAGTGGTTGGGAGGCTATAAATACCCCCCAACCACCTCATTCACATCAATCCAAACCTTCTGAAATCTTTATTCATTGCAAGAGCAAAAGCCCAACACTCCAAGACACAATCAAAGCAATCAATCCACTCAAAGTCCCCAAAATCAACTCTAGTACATTAGGGCTTGTGAGAGGATCAATTGTGTTCTTTTGTTGCTCTTGTCGCTTGGATTGGCCTTTTTTTCTTTTTCCCTTCTTATTCTCAAGAGACTTGTAATTGAAGCAAGAGACACCTAAGTGTGTGGTGGTCCTTGCGGGGTCTAAGTGACCCGTGAGATTAAGGAAAAGGCTCACTCGACCTAAGTGACCGTTTGAGAGAGGGAAAGGGTTGAAATAGACCCGGTCTTTGTGACCTCCTTAACGGGGACTAGGTTCTTTAGAACCGAACCTCGATAAAACTAATCATTATGTTCACTCGCTTTGATTCTCGTTTGATTTGTTTTCCCTCTCTAACGTTTCCTTGCTAGTATTGGTTTGAGTTGGCTCCCATACGTCATCCGCATTCTTTGAGCAACTCTTAGCAAGAGAAACATTCTTTTGACTTGAATTTTATTCTAACGCTAACCCCGGCCTTAGTGTGTGTTTAAAGTTGATAAATTTTAGGTTTCGCCTATGAAAGTTGCCTAGAGGGGGATGAATAGGCGAAACCTAAAATTTATAACTTAAAACACACACTACAAGCCGGGGTGTAGCATCCCAAAAATTCAAATCTTGAAAATTTCTCAAACTCACTCTAAATGAATTTCAAATTTCATTTCAAAATGTTTGTTTGTGAGTTGATATCAAAAAATAAAATATAGTGGTCTATATTCTCTCCAAAATCCTCCTCAAAATATCCTACAAATATTTCCCTAGTGATCACCCTCAAATTCTTTCCAGAAATATTGTCCAGATATTTCCCCAGTAATCCCCCTCAAGTTCTTTCCAGAAATATTACCCAGATATTCCACCGATAACTCTCCAAGTATTTTCCTCCTAAGAAATACCTTCAGAATCATTTTCGAAGTCCCTACAAATATTTTCTTCATAACTTTCCTCATGCTCATACGTATACGTATGCCTCCAGTGTCATACGGTGAACTCTACAAGCTAATCTCACTTATACAAGACAAATACATGCTAATCTCCCACTAATCCTCTCATCCTCCCACTAATCCTCTCATCCCTCCCCCTAATCCCCCACCATGGCTATAAATAGAGGGGCAAGGGCCTCCTCTCATCCCACCCCAAGCCATTTCATGGCAACTCTCTCCCTCCCCCCCCCCCCACACACGCCCACTCCACTTCCCACACAAGCACACACTAGCACAAGGATCGTTCGGTCGTTCTTTGATCGTTCGTCCCCCTGTTCTTAGTTTGTTTGTTCGTTCGTCCGATCGTTCGTCCGATCGTTCATGGTTTGTTCGTCCGATCATTCGATCGTTCGTCTGTTCGTTCATCCAAATAATCTTTGTCTTGCTGTTATGCTGCCGAAATTCCAATCGTTCGTTCGTTCGATCATTCGATCGTTCGTCCGTTCGTTCATAGTTCCTATTCATCGTTCATCGTTCGTTCATAGCCCCTATTCATCGTTCTTGCAGATAATCTTTGTCCTATCATTATGCTACCAAAATTCTGATCGTTCGTTCATTCGATCATTCGATCGTTCATCGTTCGTTCATAGTCTCTATTCATCGTTCATCGTTCGTTCATAGTTCATATTCATCATTCATCGTTCGTTCATAGTCCCTATTCATTGTTCATCCAGATAATCTTTGTCCTGCCGTTATGCTGCCAAAATTCCGATCGTTCATTCGTCCGATCATTCGATCGTTCGTCCGTTCATGCATAGTTCCTATTCATTGTTCATCGTTCGTTCATAGCCACTATTCATCGTTCATCGTTCGTTCATATGAACTATTCACATCACTATTTACCATTACTATTCACCATCACTATTCGTTGTTACTATTCACCATTACTATTCATCGATCATCCAATCACCCCAAATTTCAACTACTCATCCATCATGTTGTCCAGTCCACCTAAGACTAGCCAGACCCATATTCCAGTCATACGAACTCCGGTGACTATGATTTTCCTTCCAGTAGGAACTTCCCATCTGGACACCCATCCCAGGTTTCTCCAAGTTGAGCACGCTTAACTTTGAGAATTCCTTCAAACCAGGCTTCCAAACTCAGATTCCAATAATTCTTGTTTCTAAATTCTTATCAAACTATTCCCTATCCAACCATGTCATCCCTTAAGCATGGTTCATATTCCAGAAAACTCCCAAAATACTCTTGACCCATATTCTGCCTATAACTCTCCTGTTCATACTAAGTCAGATGTTGGGGGTTGTTGGGGACTTGTTCTCAAATGCTATGAATTAAGAACAAGACAACACAGAAATGTTAAGTATAAATGTCCTTCGTCCGCTGAAGCATTATCTCCCCAAGGATTTAATGAGCTTCGGGCGAAGGTCAAGAGTAAGACATTATGAAGATTTCACCTTCGTAATTATACTTGTAAAACAACAGACAATAAGAAATGAAATGTAAAGTATAAAATGTATTCATATATTTCATTATATGAATATATAAATATTAAAACATAATATTTGAGCACATTTATACCTTCGCCTTGGCGGAAAGCAATAAGTCAAGCGTAACGTGCCCGTGATTACAAGATCGCGTGAACAATGTCGATGTACTGTTCACCTATTTATAGGCACAGGGTGCAGCCTGCGCAAAATTACATTTATGTCCTTTACAATTGATTACAACAATGACACGAAACATCATGGGTCTTTAAGTCAATTCATCTTTAAGTCGGTTCGACCCTTCATCTTGGGATCTGTCTTCATGCCGAAGCTTTATAGGTAGTAGCTTCAGCGCTTGCTTCTAAGAAGACCTTTCGAAGGTGTTCTTTTTAGGATCTTCGGCTACGAAGCATACCCCCCAACAGTAGCCCCTTCGCGGTGCTAGATCGTTTTTTGTAACGAGCTTGATCCGTGAAAAAGTCTTCTAGGCTTCGGGACGCCGAAGATCCAAAAAACACCTTCCCTTGAGCTCGTTGGCGAGAAACGATTAAAATAATCGTCGCGCGTGCGCTCCATCTTGCACCAATTACGTGCGCGCCAGCGATTTACCTTGTCAGACCCTGTGGCCCACCGTACAGTGAGTGCGGGTGACTGTTTGTTCGGTGCTGGAGACCTTGCCGATTCACCTTCTCACCTGTGGCACTATATAAACAGACGGTAGGTGTGAAGTTACCACAGCATCCATTGCTATTGCACTGTTTTGCTGCCAAATTTTTAGTCATAGCCGAAGCTTAATCATCGTGCTCAGATGAAACCTCGCTTGCGATTCTGCTTCGGTAAAAGAGTAGGAGCTTCGAAAAAACAAAAAAGTCAACACCAGAAATTTCAAGTAGGCCATAATCAAATGGCCAGAGTTCGCTCTACCGCAAGGGTCGATCGTGAGGGAGATGAGACCGAAGCTGCTGAGGCTGTTCCTATTTCGGAAGCCATGAAGCGCTCTGGGTTGGTAACACCGGAGGACATCCCAGCTGCTGAAGCAGAACAAGCTGGTGTTGAAGAGACCGATTCTGAAGATGATTACAGCAGCTTAGTGCCGAGATAACCTAGCCACCAGGATTTTGGAAAATCCACAGTCTCCGAAAGCGACCTTCCGAAGATGCTGAAATTGGGCTATTTCAACGAAGATAAGAAAGAGCTGATTCGCTTCGGTGGAGAAGAAACTACTCCGAAGCCAGAAAAAGATGAAATAGTAGTTTTTAAGAGTTTCTTCAAAGCTGGTTTGAGGCTCCCTTTAAATAAGATGATTGCCGATGTGCTAAAGAAGTTTGGGATCCACTTTCATTAGCTAACTCCTAACGCTATCGTTAGGCTTAGTGTTTATATTTGGGTTCTCCAAAGCCAGGGGGTGGAACCATTTGCCGAAGGTTTCTGCCGGGTGCACGAGCTGCATTACCAAACCAAGGCCAGAAAGGATGGATTACATGAAAACTTTGGCTGTTACAATTTTGCCTACCGGAAGACTACAAAATTTCCTGTGATCAGCTACCGAAGCAAGTGGCCGGCAGGCTGGAAATCGGAATGGTTCTACGTCAAAGTTGACGATGATAGGGAGAAGCTGGTCTAGAGCCCGCTAGAGCTGATCTTCGGAGAGACCAGACCCCAATGTAATATGACACCAGAGGGTCCAACCCAAACTGCGCTGGCTGAATTCAGGATTATCGCAGAGCACATTGGCACCAGGGACTTAGTGCAGGAATTTTTGGCCTTCAAAATATTTCCAACTATGAAGGAGTGGGCCATGCCGAAGCTTGAAGGAAAGAAGAAGAAGGGGGAACTTATCCGACTGCCCTACCATTACAAGTTCAAGAGACATTTCAAAGTACCCTGCCAAGAATGGCTGGAAACAATCGAAGTAATGTGTAACGAAATTCTTGGAAATTATTCCAAAAAAGAAGATCAATTGATGACAGCGGCCTTCGGCACCCGCCCGAAACGAAGGTTAAACCGAGTGATGGATGCTATAGGCTTTGAATATCCTGACTATGAGCGACTGGATAAGGGTGCCGAAGGGCAAAAAAGAAAAAGAGTGGCTAGTGCTTTAAATAAGGACGATGTTGGGGGCCTTCGTCCTCCGAAGGTCCTCAAAAACATGATTTGACAATGTTTTCCAAGCGGATTATGTGAACAGGTATTCTCGGATTCAGAATCATGAATACGAAGCACGGCCAGGACGAAGCCTGAACCAGACGAAGCACGAGCGCAGCCGAAGCCGTGTGCGGGGAAGCTTCGTCACGATAGCAGAAAAGGGAACCGACTTAAAGATGAAAAGACTGCATGGGCCTCGACTGATTTCCGTAGGCCATTGACAAATGTAATGGACATGGATGTAATTTTATGTGGGCTGCGTCCCGCGTCTATAAATAGATGAACAGTACTCCCGTACTGTTCACGCTGACTGTGCATTCACTTTTGCGTCACGCTTGTACTTTCTACCTTTTCTCAAGACCGAAGGTACATTTGTAATTTGAAATCATTTCTATTTTCTCATGTTAATAAAATAGAAATGATTCTATGGTGATGCCTAAATTATATTTCGTGCTTTATATGAACCCTTCGTCATTACTTGTTATACTTACGAAGGTATGTTTCTTATGACCTTCGTCCGGAATTCATTATCCCCGAAGGGGCATAATGTCTCGAAGGACGAAGGACTTTAATATTTAACACTTTTTATGTTGCCTTGTTCTTAACTCTTAGCATTTGAGAACAAGTCCCCAACATTGGCGCCCACCGTGGGGTGAACTCACTTCCACTTCGAGTTTTTGTGAACACCTTCGGAAGCTATAGACCTTCGCTATGGCGCCGAAGAAGGCTTCAGCGACTGGGGCAGGAGCACTACAACCGCTGGACCACAACCAGGAGACCGTCTCTCTTCGGGAGGCCCGAAGCCAGAAGAGAAAAGCCGTCAGCCCGACGCTTGAGGAAGAAGAGCTAGACCAAGAAATCAGAGAGATGGAGATGCTACATCAACAAGTGCAGAGGAAGAAGGAGAAGATGGCCCGCCTAGCTGAGTTGCAAAGGCAAATAGACGAAGCCTCTGAGGAAGTTCGCCATCTCACTCATGATGAGCAGAACAGAAGACCTCATCAGAAAGACCTTCATCAGGAGGGCTTCGTCAACGAAGATGACTGGTATGATAATTTCCATCAGGGAAATTTTGTTTTCGATGATGCTTCTCCTCTGTCTGCTGAGCTGCAGGCTACACCTTGGCCTCCATCCTATAAGCCACCCCAGCTTCCCATGTTTGACGGCCACTCTGACCCGAAGCAATTCTTGATGAGCTACGAAGCAACAGTGTCTTCGTACGGGGGCAATGCTGCAGTCATGGCGAAGTCTTTCGTTATGGCCGTCAGGAATGTTGCTCAGACTTGGTATTCCTCTCTTCGGCCAGGAACAATCATTTCATGGCAGAAGCTGAAGGATATGTTACTGACCAGCTTTCAAGGATTTCAAACGAAGCCGGTCACAGCTCAAGCCCTCTTCCAGTGTATTCAGGATCACGAAGAATACCTTCAGGCATATGTCCGAAGGTTCTTACGATTGAGGGCGCAGGCACCAACGGTGCCCAATGAAATCGTTATCGAAGCCATGATCAAGGGGCTTCGTCCTGGACCTGCAGCTCAATACTTTGCTCGGAAGCCTCCTCAGACTCTGGAGAAATTGCTCCAAAAGATGGATGAGTACATTCGTGCTGACAATGATTTTCGCCAAAGAAGGGAGGAGGCCTTCAGATTTTCTGAAATGACCAGGGGCTTCGGAGGAAGATACTACCCGAGGCATGTCCGTTCCATCCACAACACTCAGAATGATGACAAGGGGAGTCAGCAAAACAGGCCACAGAGCTCCTCACAGGCTTCGGGGCAACAACAAACCTCCTTCCGGCCACCAGCTCCAAGGGGCAGAGGCGCCAGGGGCTTCGGCGGAAGGTTCGGAGATCAGCCAAGGAGATTGTTCTGCTTGTTTTGCGGAGAAGGCAAGGGCCATACCACTAGGACGTGCCATGTCACAATCCAGAAGCAAAAGGAAATAGCCGAAGCTGCATCTCAACAAGCTCAGCCGAAGCAGGTCATGCATACTGCTTCGTATCATCCGCCTTATATCCCACAATACATAGACAACCACCCTGCAGCTTCTGTAGCTTCGGCAAGTCAACCTCAAGCTTCCTGGCAGCAGCTTCCACCTCCACCTCCATTGCAGCAAGGTCAACAGCCAGAAGGGAGTCAATACGCTCCAAATCAGAGGGACTTCAGAGAACAGTCCGAAGCCCGCACAGTCAACAGCACTGTGCCAGAATCGAAGCACATTTATTGACATATCCTACCTTTGATAGCAGTCTTTTCTATTTAGTTTTATTTTCTGTGAAGCAAAAAACATTGATAGTTTTCATGTAATAATTTCGTTGTTTCCTACGAGGAAAATCTATTTGCTCCACAAGCCTAAGTTCCTGAGGCCTAAAACTTTTTCCGTTATCAAGGAGGATCTTCGGATTAAAAATCCTTTGGAGTAACAGAAAGTCGTTCTAAGGAACGCAGAGTAAGTTTATGAAATCACATAAAGCCGTTCCAAAGGGAGCGCAGTGTAAGTTTTCTGCTCAGAAGTCGTTCCTAAAGGAATGCAGAGCCTACAGCGAAAAGTCAACGCTGATACCGTCTAAGTAAAAGGCGAAGAAGCTCCTAAGGGAGGCTTACAGCGAAAAGTCAACGCTGATACCGTCTAAGTAAAAGGCGAAGAAGCTCCTAAGGGAGGCTTACAGCGAAAAGTCAACGCTGATACCGTCTAAGTAAAAGACGAAGAAGCTCCAAAGACGTTCCTAAGGGAATGCAGAGCTTACGAATATATTTTATGTGTATCTCCGAAACAAATGACACATGCATAACATAACATCATCACATCATTTTGCATAGCATAAGCATCATACATCATATTGCATTTGGCAAGAGAAGGGGATACTCTCAACCTTCGAAAGGATGCTTTGAGAAAGTGACATCGAAATTGTATAGCTTCGGAATACAGTTTCGAAGAATATTTTTACGAAACGTGGGCGAATTTTATCAGATCAATATCAAAGTTGTATAGCTTCGGAGAATGTTTTCACGAAGCATGGATATCATTCATCAGAGTAATTTTAACGAAGAATGTCTTCTTCACGAAGCATGAAAAGAAGGGAAGGTGTTTTTTCGCCGAAGGCTCAAAAATGGTATGTATTTAAAGTTTCATGCATCGTAAAGAATTTAATAATGAAAAGAGACTTGTATTTCACATTCAAATGAACAAAGTGTTGCATAGATTACATTTTAAATGTTTTTCCAAATAGCATCTAATCTTCTCTCAATACTGCTTCGGCGGCTTCATTCAGAAGTTGGTCAACAACCTTGTCCATGATAGTTTCGGCCATTTGTTTAATTTCTTCATCCCCTTTTGTGTGGGGGTCGGCAGTTGGGTCAATAGTTTCTGAGCAAAGAAAACACTTCTTCATTACTTTTACAAGTCGCAAGCAAAGTTTAAAATGAAAATTACAACGCAACAAGAATGACTAATTGGTACCTAATTGTCTTTCGGGCTCCGTACTCTTTTCGGCAGTTTCTGCTACTTTTCTAGCATCATGGATGCCTTTTTCGCTTCTTTGAATGATCTCTTGCGCCATTTCTCGGCCGCCGTTGTTCCAGATATCAGTAAAAAATTTGCCACCAACCACGCTTGCTTCGACCGAGGGGTCCTTGATATCTTCGGAAGAGAAGGTAGCTTCAGACTGAGCTAAGAATTTTACGTGCCCGCAACCTTTCTTCTCTAAGACAGAAGCAATCCCTCTGGCGCCCGAAAAAGCGCATATGTCGCCGCGACTGTTCAGAATCTCTTCGAAGGCCTCTGCTTCGTGGCTAATCCATTCCAGCGGATCTTCGGGATTGCCTCGAGAAAAATTCTCTTCGCTGGAAAAGGCGCCGACGCTAGCAAAGCTGGTTTTAATTTTATTCACGCATTCTATAGATTTAACATAGCATTTCCCCTGAGATGTGCGAAGCTCCTTAACTCTTGATTCCAATTTGCTGACCATAAAATCACTAAGTTCTCGTTTTGTTTCCTCAAGCGCGCGCTCCTCTTTAGCTCTAGCCAGCTGTTTCTGAAGATCTTTTATCTCGCGTTTTTGAGCTTCGGATTGGGCCTTTGAAGCAGCTTCGTCTTTTTTCACTTTATCTACTAGCGTAAGCAGAATTTTATCTTTTTCCAAAGCTTCGTTTCTCAGTTTGATAACTTCAGAGCGTAAATTATTAAACGCAATTTCATAACTTTCATCTTCGGCGCTCTTTTGCGCTCTTAGCGCGTTGCTTAGGATCAAGCCCTATACGAAAAAGAATTCATATAAGAAAAAAGGAATGAGTTGCGCAAAAAATTATAAGGGGATTTCCTTTTCAAGCGTTAAATTCCCGTACCTTCAGGCTGTTGTACGCAAGACTGTCTGCGAGATCTTCTTTCGTCATGGCGCTTAATCCAGATTCAAGCTTCGGGAAACCAATACTCCTGGCCATCTCTCGGCAGACAGAGAGCTCTTTGTTGTCAGGAAGGCAGTATAAGAAATCATCTTCATTTGTCCCATTGAATATTACTGCCCCCTTTGGATATTTTAGCTCCTTTGCATAATGGTTAGCTTCATGAGTTTCTTCTTCAGATAATTTTTTCCCCGAGGCATGTCGTATGATGTAATCACACATGCTGGCAGGCGCCTCGGGGATGGCAGTGTCAGTCTCTTCAATTAAAATTGGTTCTGGTATTTTTATTGCTTCGGCTTCCAAAGTTTGCTCCCTGAAGGGCTCTGAAGGCCCAGCTTCAGCTTCAGCTTGTTGCGTTGGAGCTTCAGAAGAAGCTTCAGCAATTTCAACACTCTTTTTTTGGAGTTGTGCTTGAAGACTTAATTGTCTCCAAGACATCTAGTACATTTACCATTCTCTTCCTTTTTGGGGTCACCATTGGACCCTTTTGGATTTTTGCTGCTTCGACATTTACTACAGGACTCAAAATTTCTGATGCTTTTTCCTTAGTCGGATTTTTCGCTTCTTCCATTTTTTCTGTCGATGGTGCTTCGGCCATCTCTGCAATTTCTGGCAGCAAGGTTGGCTGTTCAGCTTCAGCGGCCGAAGAAGTTTCTCCAGTGAACTCAGGCACCGAAGCTGGTTCAATATGGCGTGGTCGGTGTGTGAGGACCTTCAACCTTTTTCCTTTCGGTTCTGGCTCGCTAGGAGCAGTTCTTGCTTCTTCTTTTTCAGGGGTTATGTTTTTCCTTTTTTGCCTTCGGATGGGATAACGATAATCAGGGTAGAAGAACCCGACGACATCAAACACTCGGTTGAGTCTCTTCTTTTTTCGGCCTCCGAAGGCTGCTGATAGTGCCGTATTTTCAGCCTTCGAATATGCCCCAAGTAATTCATCACTTAATGTTTCAATGCTTTTCAGCCAGTCGTCATCAGGTTCAATAAATTTATCTGCATATTTGAATGTGTACTTTAATCTGACTAGTTCGCCTTCGTCGGACTCTTTGATGGTTTCCTTCGGCATTTCCCACTTTTCTGCAAGTGGCCATACCCTGAAGGCAATGTGTTCTTGGACCAAGTCCCTTGTCCCAATAAACGAGCAGACTACCCCGAAGGCTCTTTGGCATTCTTCGGCGGCTTCGTCCATTTCGACCTTCGGCCTTCGAAGACCGAAGCGTTGCCAGATTGGATGCATAATAATACTCTTCACATTCTCTTGAGCTGTCAGATCATTCTTCACATAAAACCATTCAGTCATCCAGGCTCCGGGCCACCTCTTTCGAAAGGTCGGCACAGGGCAGCTTGACCCGGAGCGGGCGCCAAAGCTGTAGCACCCAAAGTTGTTGTGGTATTGCTCTTTCCCCCAGGGCTTCGTCTCGTATAGTAACTCATGAATGTTGCAGAAGCTTTTAGCGTTCGGTTCCAAACCTTGACTCCTCGCAGCCCAGACAAACACTCCCATTCTTATGATGGCTTCGGGAGTGATTTGATGCAGATAGACTTGAAATGTCTTTAGTACCTCAACAACAAAGTTGCTCAGGGGGAATCGAAGCCCAGCCTTGAGGAAGCTTCGGAAAATCACAACTTCATCTTCTTCGGGGGTGGGAGACGTCTTTTCCCCGGCATCAGCTCTCACAATAGATATGTCTCGGAAATATCGCCCCCTCATATTATCAATGTGATTCTGCTTGATGGTCGTTTTCCCAAAAACTGTGTGGCTTGGTCGCCACGGTCGATCTTCGGCCTCTTCTCCACCACTTTCCACATCATAGCTGTCGCTGTCATCAGTATCTTCGGACAAACCTTCGAGAATCTCCTTCGTGATTTTCTCTGTATTCGTCTCTGCCATCGCTATCAGGAACCCCAGATTCTTCTCCTCCTCGAGACTCAGCTTCGTCTCAGCAGGGATCTTCAGCTTCGTCTCAGCAGGGGTCTTCTTGCCTTCAGACATCTTCGGAAACGCTAAAAAATTGTTCCCGAGGCCGAAGCTTCGAAATCAAAAAGACCAGCAAATCTTAATGAACAAGAGCTAAAAATTTTAGTGGGCCGAAGCAAAAGGCAAGTGTGCGTACCAAATGAGTTCGCGATGTGATCTTATTTATATGCCTAGGGCGTTGGAAATTGAAAGGCCCCGCTTGTCAGTGAATGTTGCTATTCTAGCAAAGGGAAGGTGTTTTTTCGGACCTTCGGCTCAAGGCCTTCGTCCATATCGCAATCTGAATTTATTATTTACAAATTAATATTGCGAGGGGCTACTGTTGGGGGCCTTCGTCCTCCGAAGGTCCTCAAAAACATGATTTGACAATGTTTTCCAAGCGGATTATGTGAACAGGTATTCTCGGATTCAGAATCATGAATACGAAGCACGGCCAGGACGAAGCCTGAACCAGACGAAGCACGAGCGCAACCGAAGCCGTGTGCGGGGAAGCTTCGTCACGATAGCAGAAAAGGGAACCGACTTAAAGATGAAAAGACTGCATGGGCCTCGACTGATTTCCGTAGGCCATTGACAAATGTAATGGACATGGATGTAATTTTATGTGGGCTGCGTCCCGCGTCTATAAATAGATGAACAGTACTCCCGTACTGTTCACGCTGACTGTGCATTCACTTTTGCGTCACGCTTGTACTTTCTACCTTTTCTCAAGACCGAAGGTACATTTGTAATTTGAAATCATTTCTATTTTCTCATGTTAATAAAATAGAAATGATTCTATGGTGATGCCTAAATTATATTTCGTGCTTTATATGAACCCTTCGTCATTACTTGTTATACTTACGAAGGTATGTTTCTTATGACCTTCGTCCGGAATTCATTATCCCCGAAGGGGCATAATGTCTCGAAGGACGAAGGACTTTAATATTTAACACTTTTTATGTTGCCTTGTTCTTAACTCTTAGCATTTGAGAACAAGTCCCCAACAGACGACGAAGATCAATCAAAGAAGAAGAAACAAGAATCTGAGGTGAAAGAGATTGCTTCGAAGAAAAGAAAGGCTTCGACTCTAAAGCAGAAATCAACTGATGAAAAAGAGAAGACTTCTGCGACATCTTCTGCTACTGAAATAGAGGAAATCCTAAAGGTAATGACTGAAACTTTGCCTGTCAAACTAAGTCCACTGGGGCTGCATCTGACGAAACTTTTTCATAAGGAAAAGGAGCCGACAAAAACAAAGACACCTAGGCCAAAGAGGCAAATGATTGTTACTGTGACAGAAGTGATTGATGCAACACCACCAAGGGCTTCAGCTCCGAAAGTGCCGGCAATTGAAAGAACAACAGCTACTGAAGGTGCACCTCTGAAGGCTGCCGCGGAAGAGGCCAGAGCCGAAGATGCCAAATCCGAAGGCATTAATTTAGAGAACATAGCTGCTGATATAGATAAAATGCTGCTAAACATGGCCGCGGAAGAAGCTGCTGCAGCCACCGAAGAGACCACGGCCGCAAAACCCGAGGAGGAAGAAATAACCGAGGAAACTTCGGAAGATAAAACCTTTGACTTCCGAAATTTAGTTGGCCAAGAGCTGACAGAAGCTGAAAAAGAGGAATTAAAAGAGTATGCTATATCTTGCGGGTACCGGCCGGGGGCGCTTCTCTTCGGTGGTATTGATGATGAAGGGTTAAGCTGTATACGAGATCAAACCGGTGCGAAGGTTATCGGTACTCTATCAAAGAGTATCGGTTTCCCGAAGCTTGAAGCAGATATCAGCCGCTACCGACGACAACACATTGTCGGCAGTTTGTTCTATTCCAATTTTAAGGTAAACATCTTGTGTCTAACTCCTGTTATTTGCAATAACAGAAATATTTTCTAACGAAGGTCATTTGTCCACAGAGTATGCTTTTGAGCAAGGCCTTAAAAATGCAGCAGGACTTAGAGGATAAAAGGCACGAAGTTATAGTTGAGAACTTAGAAAACAAGTTAAAAGAGCAATCAGCTGCCATGGAAAAGAAAGACTTCGAGCTTCAAACAGCCGAAGGCTTATTAGCGGATGCTGAAGCAAAAATAATAGAATTAAATTCGAAGCTTCTTTCCCAATCAGAAAATTTTGAACAAGAAAAGCTGAAACTTGATGCAAAGCTTGAAGCCGAAGTTCAAAGAAGTTCGGAGCTGAAAGAATCTTTGAAAAATCTTCAGAATAAGTGTCTGGAGTTCAGCACTCGATGTATTCAACAGTTGAAGCAGGTGTTCCATTTTGTTGGAGCTAGTAGTGAAGAGTTTACTCCTTCGGCTGAAGACCTGCCTGGTGCCTTCGAGCATATTGAAGGTGAAATTAATGATCTTGACGAAGTTATAGCTGGGCATGGCGACTTCTGTGCCCTGGCAGCTTCTCGGGGCACAGCTGTTGTCTTTTTGAAGTCTGGCTGTGAACACGGCAAGATTGTTAATAGACTCAACTTCAGCCTATCACCAGCAGACCTAGATAATATTCCCAGTCTGGCTCGAAGTATTGCAAATAGATTTATAAAGTTAGTGTGGACAAAGGGTGGACGGAGCAAAGCTGGTGACGAAGCTCGAAGTCACCTTTCGCTGGTAACAAAATCATACCTTATGCTTACCTTTTCTTTTGAATTTTGAACTTAGCTTATAATACTTACATACAGGTTGACCAAGCCGAAGCTGAAGCTGCAGAGTAAAAGGATGAAGCTCTATGGATGCTGTCGAAGCTCGAATAGTCTGTAAAAATAGCTCAAAAAACTTTGTATAAAATGTGATGTAATCAAATTTCACTTTGTAATATAATCTTACTATTCCGTCAACATATGAAATGCTTTGATGTGGACGAAATTAATACTTTTGAGCCGAAGGCGAAAAACACATTTCATTCTTTGCGTACACAGCGAAGCATAAAATTGCCTCTTTTCCCCTTTTTTCCGAAGCCTTCTCTTTCAAAGACGAAGCAAGTTTGTATGTTATGATGATGATGATCCTATGTATGTCTAAGTGAATGTTTATGAATGCAAATATATGATGTAATGTATCGTGCAAATGAGTGTTCAAAGACACATAACCACAACTCTTATTCCTTTAGGAATAACAAATCTTTGCCGTTTATTTTTCGGCTTCACCGCTTATTTTTCGGTGTATCAGCGCTGACTTTTCGCTGTAAGCCTCCCTTAGGAGCTTCTTCGCCTTATATTTCGGCGGAATCAGCGTTGACTTTTCGCTGTAAGCCTCCCTTAGGAGCTTCTTCGCCTTATATTTCGGCGGAATCAGTGTTGACTTTTCGCTGTAAGCTCTGCATTCCTTTAGGAACGACTTTTTTGTAGCTTGGTCGTGCTCTGCATCCCCTTAGGGACGCTTTTCGAGCTTCTCCGCGTTTTTTTCCTTTTCTCGCTGCACTCGATGGTGCATACCCAGTTTTTACATTTACATCTTCGGGGGATACTGCTCTTGTAGAGCCGATATAAGAAAAAGGGAAATTACATGCTATGGCCCCATTAAAAACCTTTTTCCCCCTTTGGAAAGGAAAATGGTGCCATAGGAAAAAATAAAATAAAAAAGATTACATCAAGTTACACATAATATCGCTGAAGCTCATCCGCATTCCAAGATCTAGGAATGTCGTTGTCGTCCATATCCTTTAACCTGTAGGAACCGGGTCTTGACGAAGATACTACCAGAAAAGGTCCTTCCCACTTCAGCTGTAGCTTGCCTACTGTGTCCGGGTTGGCCACTCTTCGAAGCACCAAATGTCCTTGCTTAATGTTCTTCAATCGAACCTTTCTATCACGCCATTTTATTGTTTCGGCCTGGTATTTATTGATGTTTTCCACAGCCTAAAGCCTGATCCCTTCTATAGCATCTTTGTCCATAGAGTAATCGGCTTCGTCTTTCGCCGAAGCCACTGTTCTTATTGATCATGCCTTAGCTTCTTCTGGGGTTATTGCTTCGTCACCAAACAGCAATTTGAATGGTGTAAAACCTGTTGACCTTGATATTGTTGTGTTGTGGCTCCACACCACTTTGATTAATTCGTCCGGCCACTTCCCCCTGGGCTGATTGAAGATTAACTTCATTATTCCTGTCATTATGATGCCATTAGCTCTTTCGACAAATCCATTTGACTCCGGATGCCGAACTGATGCGAAATGGATCTTCGTGCCAATTTGTTCACAAAACTCTCTGAAAGCTTTGGAATCAAACTGCGTTCCGTTGTCCACGGTAATGGCCTTCGGTACTCCGAAGCGACAAACAATATTTTGCTAGAAAAACTTTTGAACCGTAACCTAAGTTATCGTGGCTAAAGGCTTTGCCTCAATCCATTTAGAGAAATATTCAACTGCCACTACAACATATCTTAAATTCCCTTGTGCTGGTGGAAGTGGGCCTAGCAAATCAAGGCCCCATCTTTGCAATGGCCAAGTGAGCTGTATTAATTGAGTTAGAGACGAAGGTTGTTTTTGATCTCTTGCACATTTTTGACAACCTTCGCATTTTTGGACTAATTCTGCTGCATCCGAAGCTGCCTTCGGCCAATAAAATCCTTGACGAAAAACTTTACCCAATAAAGGCCTAGATCCGATGTGAGATCCACACAGGCCTGCACGTATTTCTTTCATCAACTCTATACCTTCAGTTCTGGATAAACATTTGAGCAATGGAGAACAGACTCCACGCTTGTACAACTCCCCTTCTATTATTACATATGGACGGGCTCTTGCCGCTATTCTCTTTTGATAAGCTTCGTCATCTGAAAGGAAATTGCCCTAGAGAAAAGATATGATATCAGTTCTCCATTCTTCGCAGTAAACAGGAGATATATTGAGGACTGCTCTTTCAAGAAGGTCAACCGAAGGTGCTTTTATTGTTTCAAAGAAAACTTCAGAAAATAATGGCAGCACCTGTGCCGCTGACTTGGCTAATAGATCGGCATGTTCATTTTCCCCTCATGGAATATTCTTAACAGAGAACCCTTCGAAGGAGGCTTCAAGTCTTCGAACTGTATCCAAATATTTTTCAAGCTTCGGATCTCTTGCTTTGCAACTTTTGTCAACATGGCCAGAAATAACTTGGGAATCAGTTTTTAGGACCGCCCTTCTTATCCCCATTGCTTTCAACTTCCGAAGGCCTAAAAGCAAAGCTTCATATTCAGCAATATTATTTGTACAACTAAAATCAAGTTTCATTGCGTAGCATGTTCTAACTTTAGAAGGTGCAATTAAAATGGCAGCTGCACCTGCCCCAAAGGTTCCCCAAGAACCATCGCATAATAATGTCCAAGCTTCGGTATCTTTACTAGCTTCTTCTTCCTGAGCCCCTGGCGTCCAGTCAGCAATGAAATCTGCTAACGCCTGGGACTGAATCGAAGATCTGTGCACATAATCAATGTAGAACTCATTGAGTTCCGCAGCCCACTTTCCAACCCTTCCAGTAGCTTCTCTATTTCTCATAATATCCTTCAACGACTGTGAAGAAGGAACAACTATATGGTATGCTTGAAAATAATGACGAAGCTTTCTGGAAGCCATCAAAACAACATACATCACCTTCTCCAATTCTGTATAATTTTTCTTTGATAAACTAAAGACTTCGGAGACAAAGTATATTGGGGCTTGCTTTTTGGTTTGTCCTTCAAGCTTCTCTTGGACAAGTGCCGCACTTACCGCTGAGTGCGAAGCTGCCACATATAACAACAGAGGAGCCCCTGGCATTGGTGGAGTTAATGTTGTTAGATCTATCAAATACTGTTTTAGCTCGTCGAAGGCTTTCTGCTGAACTGGTCCCCATTGAAAAACTTCGGCTGACTTCAGCACCTCAAAAAATGGTAAATTTCTCTCTGCTGATCTAGATATAAATCGATTCAGAGATGCAAGTCTTCCCGTCAGTCGCTGAGCCCCCTTTTTTGTGGTTGGTGGTTCCATTCGAAGAATAGCTTCGATTTTATTTGGATTAGCCTCAATCCCTTTTGTTGAGACTAGGCAACCAAGGAATTTCCCCTTCTTTACTCCGAAAACGCACTTTTCTGGATTTAGCTTTAGACCGGCTTGTCTAAAATTGGCGAAGGTCTCCTGCAGATCAGCAATGTGATTTTCTTGCTTCGTGCTTTTTACAATGATATCATCAACATAAGTTAGCACATTTCTGTCTATCTGAGAATGAAGAACCTTCGCTGTCATTCTGCTGAAGCTTCCTCCAGCATTCTTGAGCCCCTCAGGCATCCAAAGATAACAATATGTACCACTGGGGGTGATGAAGCTGGTTTTTGGCTCGTCTTCTTTCTTCATCCAGATTTGATGGTAGCCTGAATAACAATCTAGTAGACTCATGAGCTCTGACGAAGCTGCTGCGTCTACCAGAGAATCTATCCTTGGTAATGGAAATTCATCCTTCGGACAAGCCTTGTTGAGATCAGTAAAATCAATGCACATTCTCCATTTACCATTGGCTTTCTTCACCATAACAGTGTTGGCTAGCCATTCTGGGTATTTCACTTCTCTGATGACTCCGACACTGAGGAGTCTTTTCACTTCATTTCGAGCACCTTCGGCCTTGTCATCAGATATCTTCCGAAGCCTCTGCTTTCTGGGTCTGAAGGATGGATCAACATTGAGCGAATGTTCAATGACATCTCTGTTAACACCACAAAGATCATTGGTTGACCAAGCAAAAACATCTTTGTTGTTGAACAAAAACCTTATCAGGGTTTTCTCCTGTTCTTCAGACAATTGGGAACCCAGCAGTACCTTCTGCTCTGCAATATCTTCACATAAAAGCATGGGCTTCGGCTGATCGGCCGAAGCAGCCTTCTCCCTTCTGTACTTGTATTGCTCACAAGCTTTGTTTCCATCTATATTATGGATTGCCTTTGAATCTGTCCAGTTCCCTTCAGCTTTCCTGGCAGCTTCCTGACTTCCATGAATAGCAATGGGGCCTTGGTCCGAAGGTATCTTCATGCAAAGATATGCTGGATGAAGAATTGCTTCAAAAGCATTGAGAGTACCACGACCAATGATTGCATTGTAAGGGTACTCGATGTCAACAATATCAAACACAACTTGTTCAGTCCTTGTGTTGTTGATAAATCCGAAGGTTATTGGCATCGTGATCTTGCCAAGTGCTACAATCTGCCTTCCTCCAAAACCACAAAGAGGATGCGTGGCATCATGGATCTTGTCTTTGGGCTCTTGCATCTGTCTGAAGGCTTTAGCAAATATAATATCCGCTGCACTGCCTGTGTCAACCAAAACATTGTGGACCAGAAATCCTTTGATAACACAAGAGATAACCATAGCATCATTGTGAGGGTAGTCCTTGAGCTGAAGATCCTCTTGGGAGAAGGTAATCGAGATGTGAGACCATCTTGACTTGATGAAGGGTCCTTGCACCCCTACATGCTGTACCCTTCTTTGTGCCTCCTTCTTCTGCTTCTTATTAGCCGGCTCTAAGCATGAACCGCCTGTTATCGGGAGCACAAGCTTCGGAGCCGAAGCAACTCCAGCTTTGAACGAAGCCATCAGCTCAGCAAGTGGATGTGAGTTCACCGGAGGTGGGCGCCAATGTTGGGGACTTGTTCTCAAATGCTATCAATTAAGAACAAGGCAACACAAAAATGTTAAGTATAAATGTCCTTCGTCCGCTGAAGCATTATCTCCCTAAGGATTTAATGAGCTTTGGACGAAGGTCAAGAGTAAGACATTACGAAGATTTCACCTTCGTAATCATACTTGTAAAACAACAGACAATAAGAAATGAAATGTAAAGTATAAAATGTATTCATATATTTCATTATATGAATATATAAATATTAAAACATAATATTTGAGCACATTTATACCTTCGCCTTGGCGGAAAGCAATAAGTCAAGCGTAACGTGCCCGTGATTACAAGATCGCGTGAACAATGTCGATGTACTGTTCACCTATTTATAGGCACAGGGTGCAACCTGCGCAAAATTACATTTATGTCCTTTACAATTGATTACAACAATGACACGAAACATCATGGGTCTTTAAGTCAATTCATCTTTAAGTCGGTTCGACCCTTCATCTTGGGATCTGTCTTCATGCCGAAGCTAAAAAGAACACCTTCGAAAGGTCTTCTTAGAAGCAAGCGCTGAAGCTACTACCTATAAAGCTTCGGCATGAAGACAGATCCCAAGATGAAGGGTCGAACCGACTTAAAGATGAATTGACTTAAAGACCCATGATGTTTCGTGTCATTGTTGTAATCAATTGTAAAGGACATAAATGTAATTTTGCGCAGGTTGCACCCTGTGCCTATAAATAGGTGAACAGTACATCGACACTGTTCACGCGATCTTGTAATCACGGGCACGTTACGCTTGACTTATTGCTTTCCGCCAAGGCGAAGGTATAAATGTGCTAAAATATTATGTTTTAATATTTATATATTCATATAATGAAATATATGAATACATTTTATACTTTACATTTCATTTCTTATTGTCTGTTGTTTTACAAGTATGATTACAAAGGTGAAATCTTTGTAATGTCTTACTCTTGACCTTCGTCCGAAGCTCATTAAATCCTTGGGGAGATAACAGGCGGTTCATGCTCAGAGCCGGCTAACAAGAAGCAGAAGAAGGAGGCACAAAGAAGGGTACAACATGTAGGGGTGCAAGGACCCTTCATCAAGTCAAGATGGTCTCACATCCCGATTACCTTCTCCCAAGAGGATCTTCAGCTCAAGGACTACCCTCACAATGATGCTATGGTTATCTCTTGTGTTATCAAAGGATTTCTGGTCCACAATGTTTTGGTTGACACAGGCAGTGCAGCGGATATTATATTTGCTAAAGCCTTCAGACAGATGCAAGAGCCCAAAGACAAGATCCATGATGCCACACATCCTCTTTGTGGTTTCGGAGGAAGGCAGATTGTAGCACTTGGCAAGATCATGATGCCAATAACCTTCGGATTTATCAACAACACAAGGACTGAACAAGTTGTGTTTGATATTGTTGACATGGAGTACCCTTACAATGCAATCATTGGTCATGGTACTCTCAATGCTTTTGAAGCAATTCTTCATCCAGCATATCTTTGCATGAAGATACCTTCGGACCAAGGCCCCATTGCTATTCATGGAAGTCAGGAAGCTGCCAGGAAAGCTGAAGGGAACTGGACAGATTCAAAGGCAATCCATAATATAGATGGAAACAAAGCTTGTGAGCAATACAAGTACAGAAGGGAGAAGGCTGCTTCGGCCGATCAGCCGAAGCCCATGCTTTTATGTGAAGATATTGCAGAGCAGAAGGTACTGCTGGGTTCCCAATTGTCTGAAGAACAGGAGAAAACCCTGATAAGGTTTTTGTTCAACAACAAAGATGTTTTTGCTTGGTCAGCCAATGATCTTTGTGGTGTTAACAGAGATGTCATTGAACATTCGCTCAATGTTGATCCATCCTTCAGACCCAGAAAGCAGAGGCTTCAGAAGATATCTGATGACAAGGCCGAAGGTGCTCGAAATGAAGTGAAAAGACTCCTCAGTGTCGGAGTCATCAGAGAAGTGAAATACCCAGAATGGCTAGCCAACACTGTTATGGTGAAGAAAGCCAATGGTAAATGGAGAATGTGCATTGATTTTACTGATCTCAACAAGGCTTGTCCGAAGGATGAATTTCCATTACCAAGGATAGATTCTCTAGTAGACGCAGCAGCTTCGTCAGAGCTCATGAGTCTACTAGATTGTTATTCTGGCTACCATCAAATCTGGATGAAGAAAGAAGACGAGCCAAAAACCAGCTTCATCACCCCCAGTGGTACATATTGTTATCTTCGGATGCCTGAGGGGCTCAAGAATGCTGGAGGAAGCTTCAGCAGAATGACAACGAAGGTTCTTTATTCTCAGATAGGCAGAAATGTGCTAACTTATGTTGATGATATCATTGTAAAAAGCACGAACCAAGAAAATCACATTGCTGATCTGCAGGAGACCTTCACCAATTTTAGACAAGCCGGTCTAAAGCTGAATCCAGAAAAGTGCGTTTTCGGAGTAAAGAAGGGGAAATTCCTTGGTTGCCTAGTCTCAACAAAAGGGATTGAGGCTAATCCAAATAAAATCGAAGCTATTCTTCGAATGGAACCACCAACCACAAAAAAGGGGGCTCAGCCACTGACGGGAAGACTTGCATCTCTGAATCGATTTATATCTAGATCAGCAGAGAGAAATTTACCATTTTTTGAGGTGCTGAAGTCAGCCGAAGTTTTTCAATGGGGACCAGTTCAGCAGAAAGCCTTCGACGAGCTGAAACAGTATTTGATAGATCTAACAACATTAACTCCACCAACGCCAGGGGCTCCTCTGTTGTTATATGTGGCAGCTTCGCACTCAGCGGTAAGTGCGACACTTGTCCAAGAGAAGCTTGAAGGACAAACCAAAAAGCAAGCCCCAATATACTTTGTCTCTGAAGTCCTTAGTTTATCAAAGAAAAATTATACAGAATTGGAGAAGGTGCTGTATGCTGTATTGATGGCTTCAAGAAAGCTTCGTCATTATTTTCAAGCATACCATATAGTTGTTCCTTCTTCACAGCCATTGAAGGATATTATGAGAAATAGAGAAGCTACTGGAAGGGTTGGAAAGTAGGCTGCGGAACTCAATGAGTTCTACATTGATTATGTGCACAGGTCTTTGATTCAGTCCCGGGCGTTAGCAGATTTCATTGCTGACTGGACGCCAGGGGCTCAGGAAGAAGAAGAAGATAGTAAAGATACCTGTCGCAGAACCTCCTAAGTTATCGGGCCCACATGCACTTGTCGTTGTCTTAAGACCTCAGACAGCTATGCATGCGCACCAAATAACTTAACAGGATCTGTCCGAGTGCCCCAAGGACCCCGGATAAATGACTTACCGCCAAGATCGCAAGATTAAGTAAACACAAATCACACACCAACATTTGCAGCGGAAATAAATTCTTTATTGCAAAATGATTACATGTTACAATAAGTTTACATTATACAATTATCGGAGTGATTACAAAAGAAAGTGATTCAAAAGAATTACAATTTAAAATGTATAAAATATTTATATGTTTTAAAATACAAGCTAGCTTAAGTGACAATCCTCAATAAGGAAACTATAGAAGGGATATACTTATACAAGAAGGCCGAGCCCACCGGCGCTTAGCACCATCCACAACAGAACAAAATTATAACCTGAAAAACAACAGGGAATAAAACCCTGAGTATGCAATTAATCAGCAAGACTTACCCGACTAAAGAAAAGACTCTCAAGGGTATGCTGGTTTGTTGGGAATCAAGGTAAAGCTCATCAAATTTCAAAGACTCGTTTTTGCAGAAAAGCTTACTAGTAGTGGATCCTTATGCCAAAATTTTACTTCACAAGTTAAGTACTTTTCCTTAATCTAGATTTGCCTAATCTAGAGCATTCACTTGTCCTACACTAGCTTTATTTTAGCAGCTTTAGTTTCACTTGTTATCTACGCTGAAGGTCGAAGATCCAGTCTTCATATCCGAGAAGTTCGGCGATCCGAATCGATAAATACCCAGCTGGGGATCTCCAACCACACGACATATGTAGCACTTAACCTTTGCATATGTCAACTCGCCACCGGGTTTCTCAAGACCAGAACGGGTTCACGCGACCCGAGAGCACAACACTCCACCGTCCAGCCGTTGGCCTGGTTGGTACACGTTACTCTCGCCATGGTGCCCGCCATGTTTCTGAGAGTACAGCACCCCACCTTCCAGTCTCTTGCCACGGAGGGTACAAGCTACTCTCGCCATCTCTCCACTCCCAGTGCGTGCGAGCTGTTCTGGTATTGGTCCGACCGAGGCAAAGTTTACCCATGATGAGGCATGTGGCCAGTTAAAGGGTCCTAGATCAGCAGGCCAACAATCGGAACGGTCCTTAAGCGACACAGACGGGCGACCTTTCCTGCTCAACGTCTGGTCTAGATTTATTCCAACCATTTTCCCATTTTTGGTACCCGACAGGGGTACTTTTTCTGGATGTTGAATCCATCATGGCCATATGGATTCACCATCCCAATTTCTTTTTCACAAAAATTTCCCAGATCCCATGTAACACATCATCTTTTTTTTTAAAATAACAACTTTTAATTATCTAAGCAGGACTAAGCATCTTTAGTTCTCTTTTATAAACAGGAATCAAGGAATAGTAATCAAATTCCAAGGAATGGCAATGCATCAATTGTTTCATCACTCAACTCCTATCACCTAATGCAACATATAAGTGATAAAAGTTTTATAACAACAAGGAGGTGGCAAATGCACCGGGGCTTGCCTAGGATAACACTAAATTAGTGTTGTTAGATGATGACCACTTGGTGAGCATCTTCCATTCTAGTGCTGGCTTGATGCATCCATAAGATTAATCCTCCAATACCATCTCATGGTTCGCTCTGATCCATGTCCTTCAGCTCGCATAATCATCTAGCGTACATATTGCAAATGCATAATGCATATGAGCATGGACATGAATAGCATGAGATAGATATTCTATACTAAAGAGGGTAAACACTTAAAACAAGTCATCACAATTCCTATGAGCACACTATATGTGAAGATATTACTAAATACCACAAGCGCATCTTTTACACTTAAATATATCTAACTCAAGCATCGAACAATCATAAGACTACACATAAGTCTTAAGCTCATGGACTAGAGCACACTGCCAACGGACTAACACTATTATTAGCACTAATGAACAACCCATTATTTATAATTATAAGGACACAAGAACACTGGTAAAGCTAATTCTATGTTGTATCATGACCAATGAGTTATCAATAATGGAGTTACATGATCATACCTATAGAAACAAAACTAGTCAACTACAGTCACGATTCTATTCTACAGCAAAGAAGACAATAAACCTAATTGAGAACATGCCAAAGGCAGTCAACACAACCAAACACTTATAACCCATTGATGATTTTTGTTGCACTATATTAGCCAATACAATTAGCTCAATCCACTACGGCCATAACAGGTGCAGATCTGAAAATTAGCCACCCAACTTCATTTATCAAGACAAGGACTAACTAAATCTAGGTATCCACACAAAAGAAACACCAAATAGTCATTTAAATACTTGCTGAATTTGGACAGCAGAATAGCAACTATTTGTTTAGTTCATAACTCACAAAATAAGCATTCAAAAATAGTAAACTAGGACTTTCTGGAAAGCTTAGAAAGTCTTCTATAACTCTTATATTATCATCACAACCTGATTCAGCAGTTTAAAAGGTCAAACAGTGCTAAACTTTAATTCTATCCAGATTTAGACAGAATTCGGCTCTTTATTTCAAAAATTCATAACTGGAGTTTCAGACATCCAAATCAGGTGATCCTAGACTTTTTAGAAAGCTAATAGAATTGTTTACAATTCATTTATAAACATCTCAAGTTAATTCAATGTGTACCAAAGTCAGTTAATTCAAACACACATTGCTGTCCAGATTTGGACAGATTCAGAGATACTAACTCAAACAGCTGTAACTTAATTTATAGATCACTAAAAAGGGTGATCCAAAATCTGTTGGAAACCTTAAGAAAAGTACTACAACTTCTTTATAATTTATAAGAACTGATTCAAAGTTTTACTGGGCAAACAAGGTCATTTTCAAAATCTGTTCAGAATCTGGACAGATTCTGAAACTGAACTTAGGAGAAGCATAACTTTCAGATTATTGGGCCTATGGTCTTGAAATTTTAACACAAGCTAGATAAAGAAGTTAACTACAATCTTTATATATAACACTTTCACAGAAAACATGATTTACTTCACTAAATTTGTTGCATAACTAAAACTATACTTGCAGCCCAACAGCAAGAATCCTAACTCAGTTTCTATTTAGCTTCTCCAATTATCATGTTCTTGACACTTATAATATTCTAACACCTTATATTTGATTAGAGCTAAAACCACCTACTTAATCACATAAATAGATTGGTCGACTTCATAATCATGCACACAATCACTTTGTATGAGTTCTCATCTTAAACCTAAAGTTCATATCGCAATTGAAGAACTACTCTAATGATACTATGCATATACATCCACCCAACATTACTCACATGCTTTGTATCTAAAATCTGAACTTTCAACACATGACACAATTACTTCATAAGCATGATCACAATCACATTCCCTACATCGATCATGAGCTCTAGTCCAAGCACTTTATCGAACATTTGACGGACGCCACACTAAGACTTGTTCCCCTACTCATACCTAGAGATTTTCCCTCCACCAATCATACAAATATGCATACACATAACCACAACTAGTCCTTTGCTCATGCATAGCACAAACCAACACAAGGAAAAAGAGCTCACCATAGTCAATCCCCACTCGACACCATGAGATTGACGATGATTTTTGGTTCGGGCCTCCAATCGGATGCCTAGCAAGCGTCACCCGGACCTCGCTTGGCTTTCACCCAACATCCGGGATTCTCTCCCCTCCACCACAAATACATAAAGACACTTAATTAAACATCCAGGTATATGCACCAACGGGAACAAACAGAGCATAATCAACAAGTCTCACCGCGGTGAACATAACGACAACGAACTTCAGTTCAAGCATTTCATAGAACACCTAAGGAGCACCGCGCTGGTTTGCCTTCTTCACTGATGTGCTGCAGCCGTATCCATGAGCTCCCGGGAGGGAGGGGACTGGCGTCCAGCATAGGAAGCAGGGGAGGGTGGCTGGACATAGGGCAGGGACGAGCTGCAGCAGGGAATGAGGGAGGGGGCGAGCTCACCAGGAAAGGGGGCGACCATGGGCAAGCTCCAAACAGGGGCAACACTAGGGGTTGTGCACGGCCATGGGGATGGCGCCGGCTTAAGGGCAGCCATGGCGTGCTGGCTGCAGGGAGATGGGGAAGAGATGGCGTCGACCTTGCTGCAGGAAAGGGCGCCATGGCAGAGAGCAGCTGGAGGCCGGCCATGGAACCAGGGCAGGGAGCGACAAGGTGAAAGAGATGGGGGGGGGCGACCACCAGGAAAGCCATGGGCTTGGCGCCGTGAAGGAGATGGCGGCTAGGAGGATGAGGCTTGGCGTGCGTAGGGGATAAGGCTGAGAGCAGCTTGAGCAATGGGTAAGAGAAAATTTCAGATTTTTCTTCTCCAACCTTTAACAAAAGAACATACATATAATTTAGCTGTAGGATTTTAATCTAAATGAGATGCAAATAGACCAACCAAAATAATATAAATTTTGATGTTTTTGGACTGCGCTTACAATGGGAGGTATTTTCCGGACCAGACAAATTTCCACAGTTGTAGACAGTGAAACAGATTAATTACGAATACTCAGTTCAGTTCTAGTTATCTCGATCCGATTTAATTTTGCGTCAATATTGTTGTCGTCGATTTCTAATAATATTTACTTAGGACAACAATCACAAGAGTGGGTCGGGATTCCAAATTCATGTTCTCGTAATCTATAAATTTTTAAACAGACACAAGACTCGATATTTAGCGAAATAAATACGCGAGATCGATCCGGCATCGAAATTGTGATCCCTTCGGAAGCAAAGTCACGCAACGTTCACGTGGGCGAAAGGCTGTGCGCTGTCCCAACACCGGTTAGCACCTGCCACGCGCCACGATGTTAGGCCACAGAGAGACACGTGCAACGCAAGCATGAAAGAATTTTAAATGAAGTTTAAAAAACCAGATCTGATTTCCAGAATTAAAGTTTGGTCAAGATGTCGATGGCTTAACCTAAACGATACTGGAGTCGATGTCCCGAAAAATACCAAAGTCTGTATTTTGCAAAATAAATTAGGACAATTTAGACAGATGGAGACAGACACGATATCAAAATCGTGATAAACGAGGATGATTAAAATTTAGTGTCCATTTTATTTACCGCTATCACGTGTTTAAATCCATACTCGTTGTCGAGCATAATATAAACACCCGCGGTGTTACAATACCGAAGCTTGGACAGTATTCTGCGATGGTTCTTGGGGAACCTTCGGGGCAGGTGCAGCTGCCGTTTTAATTGCACCTTCTAAAGTTAGAACATGCTACGCAATGAAACTTGATTTTAGTTGTACAAATAATATTGCTGAATATGAGGCTTTGCTTTTGGGCCTTCGGAAGTTGAAAGCAATGGGGATAAGAAGGGCGGTCCTAAAAACTTATTCCCAAGTTATTTCTGGCCATGTTGACAAAAGTTGCAAAGCAAGAGATCCGAAGCTTGAAAAATATTTGGATACAGTTCGAAGACTTGAAGCCTTCTTCGAAGGGTTCTCTGTTAAGAATATTCCACGAAGGGAAAATGAACATGCCGATCTATTAGCCAAGTCAGCGGCACAGGGGCTGCCATTATCTTCTGAAGTTTTCTTTGAAACAATAAAAGCACCTTCAGTTGACCTTCTTGAAAGAGCAGTCCTCAATATATCTCCTGTTTACAGCGAAGATTGGAGAACTGAGATCATGTCTTTTATCCAGGGCAATTTCCTTTCAGATGACGAAGCATATCAAAAGAGAATAGCGGCAAGAGCCCGTCCATATGTAATAATAGAAGGGGAGTTGTACAAGCGTGGAGTCTGTTCTCCATTGCTCAAATGTTTATCCAGAACTGAAGGTATAGAGTTGATGAAAGAAATACATGCAGGCCTGTGTGGATCTGACATCGGATCTAGGCCTTTATTGGGTAAAGTTTTTCGTCAAGGATTTTATTGGCCGAAGGCAGCTTCGGGTGCAGCAGAATTAGTCCAAAAATGCGAAGGTTGTCAAAAATGTGCAAGAGATCAAAAACAACCTTCGTCTCTAACTCAATTAATACAGCCCACTTGGCCATTGCAAAGATGGGGCCTTGATTTGCTAGGCCCACTTCCACCAGCACAAGGGAATTTAAGATATGTTGTAGTGGCAGTTGAATATTTCTCTAAATGGATTGAGGCAAAGCCTTTAGCCACGATAACTTCGGTTACGGTTCAAAAGTTTTTCTGGCAAAATATTGTTTGTCGCTTCGGAGTGCCAAAGGCCATTACCGTGGACAACGGAACGCAGTTTGATTCCGAAGCTTTCAGAGAGTTTTGTGAACAAATTGGCACGAAGATCCATTTCGCATCAGTTCGGCATCCGGAGTCAAATGGACTTGTCGAAAGAGCTAATGGCATCATAATGACAGGAATAATGAAGTTAATCTTCAATCAGCCCAGGGGGAAGTGGCCGGACGAATTAATCAAAGTGGTGTGGAGCCACAACACAACAATATCAAGGTCAACAGGTTTTACACCATTCAAATTGCTGTTTGGTGACGAAGCAATAACCCCAGAAGAAGCTAAGGCAGGATCAATAAGAACTGTGGCTTCGGCGAAAGACGAAGCTGATTACTCTATGGACAAAGATGCTATAGAAGGGATCAGGCTTTAGGCTGTGGAAAACATCAATAAATACCAGGCCGAAACAAAAATGGCGTGATAGAAAGGTTCGATTGAAGAACATTAAGCCAGGACATTTGGTGCTTCGAAGAGTGGCCAACCCGGACACAGTAGGCAAGCTACAGCTGAAGTGGGAAGGACCTTTTCTGGTAGTATCTTCGTCAAGACCCGGTTCCTACAGGTTAAAGGATATGGACGGCAACGACATTCCTAGATCTTGGAATGCGGATGAGCTTCGGCAATATTATGTGTAACTTGATGTAATCTTTTTTATTTTATTTTATTTTTTCCTATGACACCCTTTTCCTTTCCAAAGGGGGAGAAAGGTTTTTAATGGGGCCATAGCATGTAATTTCCTTTTTTCTTATATCGGCTCTACAAGAGCAGTATCCCCCGAAGATGTAAATGTAAAAACTGGGTATGCACCATCGAGTGCAGCAAGAAAAGAAAAAAAACACGGAGAAGCTCGAAAAACGTCCCTAAGGGGATGCAGAGCACGACCAAGCTACAAAAAAGTTGTTCCTAAAGGAATGCAGAGCTTACAGCGAAAAGTCAACGCTGATTCCGCCGAAATATAAGGCGAAGAAGCTCCTAAGGGAGGCTTACAGCGAAAAGTCAACGCTGATTCCGCCGAAATATAAGGCGAAGAAGCTCCTAAAGGAGGCTTACAGCGAAAAGTCAGCGCTGATACACCGAAAAATAAGCGGTGAAGCCGAAAAATAAACGGCAAAGATTTGTTATTCCTAAAGGAATAAGAGTTGTGGTTATGTGTCTTTGAACACTCATTTGCACGATACATTACATCATACATTTGCATTCATAAACATTCACTTAGACATACATAGGATCATCATCATCATAACATACAAACTTGCTTCGGCTTTGAAAGAGAAGGCTTCGGAAAAAAGGGGAAAAGAGGCAATTTTATGCTTCGCTGTGTACGCAAAGAAGGGAAGGTGTTTTTCGCCTTCGGTTCAAAAATATTAATTTCGTCCACATCAAAGCATTTCATATGTTGACGGAATAGTAAGATTATATTACAAAGTGAAATTTGATTACATCACATTTTATACAAAGTTTTTTGAGCTATTTTTACAGACTATTCGAGCTTCGACAGCATCCATAGAGCTTCATCCTTTTACTCTGCAGCTTCAACTTCGGCTTGGTCAACCTGTATGTAAGTATTATAAACTAAGTTCAAAATTCAAAAGAAAAGGTAAGCATAAGGTATGATTTTGTTACCAACGAAAGGTGACTTCGAGCTTCGTCACCAGCTTTGCTCCGTCCACCCTTTGTCCACACTAACTTTATAAATCTATTTGCAATACTTCGAGCCAGACTGGGAATATTATCTAGGTCTGCTGGTGACAGGCTGAAGTTGGGTCTATTAACAATCTTGTCGTGTTCACAGCCAGACTTCAAAAAAGCAACAGCTGTGCCCCGAGAAGCTGCCAGGGCACAGAAGTCGCCATGTTCAGCTATAACTTCATCAAGATCATTAATTTCACCTTCAATATGCTCGAAGGCACCAGGCAGGTCTTCAACCGAAGGAGTAAACTCTTCACTACTGGCTCCAACAAAATGGAACACCTGCTTCAACTGTTGAATACATCGAGTGCTGAACTCCAGACACTTATTCTGAAGATTTTTCAAAGATTCTTTCAGCTCCGAACTTCTTTGAACTTCGGCTTCAAGCTTTGCATCAAGTTTCAGCTTTTCTTGTTCAAAATTTTCTGATTGGGAAAGAAGCTTCAAATTTAATTCTGTTATTTTTGCTTTAGCATCCGCTAATAAGCCTTCGGCTGTTTGAAGCTCGAAGTCTTTCTTTTCCATGGCAGCTAATTGCTCTTTTAACTTGTTTTCTAAGTTCTCAACTATAACTTCGTGCCTTTTATCCTCTAAGTCCTGCTGCATTTTTAAGGCCTTGCTCAAAAGCATACTCTGCGGACAAATGACCTTCGTTAGAAAATATTTCTGTTATTGCAAATAACAGGAGTTAGACACAAGATGTTTACCTTAAAATTGGAATAGAACAAACTGCCGACAATGTGTTGTCGTCGGTAGCGGCTGATATCTGCTTCAAGCTTCGGGAAACCGATACTCTTTGATAGAGTACCGATAACCTTCGCACCGGTTTGATTTCGTATACAGCTTAACCTTTCATCATCAATACCACCGAAGCGAAGCGCCCCCGGCCGGTACCCGCAAGATATAGCATACTCTTTTAATTCCTCTTTTTCAGCTTCTGTTAGCTCTTGGCCAACTAAATTTCGGAAGTCAAAGGTTTTATCTTCCGAAGTTTCCTCGGTTATTTCTTCCTTCTCGGGTTTTGAGGTCGTGGTCTCTTCGGTGGCTGCAGCAGCTTCTTCCGCGGCCATGTTTAGCAGCATTTTATCTATATCAGCAGCTATGTTCTCTAAATTAATGTCTTCGGATTTGGCATCTTCGGCTCTGGCCTCTTCCGCGGCAGCCTTCAGAGGTGCACCTTCAGTAGCTGTTGTTCTTTCAATTGCCGGCACTTTCAGAGCTGAAGCCCTTGGTGGTGTTGCATCAATCACTTCTGTCACAGTAACAATCCTTTGCCTCTTTGGCCTAGGTGTCTTTGTTTTTGTCGGCTCCTTTCCCTTATGAAAAAGTTTCGTCAGATGCAGCCCCAGTGGACTTAGTTTGACAGGCAAAGTTTCAGTCATTACCTTTAGGATTTCCTCTATTTCAGTAGCAGAAGATGTCGCCGAAGTCTTCTCTTTTTCATCAGTTGATTTTTGCTTTAGAGTCGAAGCCTTTCTTTTCTTCGAAGCAATCTCTTTCACCCACTACAACCTTTTATGCCTTCTATGACGAATATACAATGACACCACACACATTTGTCATAAATTAGTTATGTTTATGACGTTTTCTGAGAGCTAACCCAACATAGTGACGCAAAAAAATCTTCGTCATTAAAGTCGTCATAATTTAGAAGAATCAGACCATTGTGACGATATTTAATGACAATACTGAATTGTCATAAGAGTGAATCGTCACAGTACCCTTTTATGCCATAACTGTGACGATATAGTGTGTCATATCATGTTTCGTTATAACTTTTATTATTTTAATACAAATAATAATGTAAAATCTATTTTTACATGCGCAAGTATTATGTGCATATTTGGACGCATGTGTCGGTGCTGTGTTTCAAAAAATACTTTAAAAACAAAAAAATAAAAATAAAAAACGCCTAGTCAAGGATCGAACCTGGCACATTTTGAATACAGATAAGGATCCAAACCACTGCAATAGAGTTCAAATTATGATATGCTCTTGAAGATAGTCGTCTTTATATGGTCGGCTGCGCGCGCGTTCATCTTCATACGAAGAATTGTTTGGGAAAAAAGACACCACGACGTGCGCCTCCATACGAAGAATTGTTTGGGAAAAAAGACACCACGACGTGCGCCTCCATCCACGATTGCTGCGCGCGCGTTCATCTTGCTGCTCGCTAGAGGTATTACCTACCATCTTCCACCATGCATTCTCTGTTCAGGGATTTCTGTTTGTTAGGGTTTTGTGACTATCCCATTCAGAAATTTCCATTCGTTAGGAAGGGCTCAGCGCACGACACTTCATTGATGGTGGAGCAGGTTAGAATCCTTCTTAGGATCATCGCTTGCGCATTGGCCGCCGGATGGACTGCGGTCAATGTCAGACAAGGAGCACCTCATCATAGAATCCGTTTCCAACTGTAATATATGAGACACGATATTTCCAATTTCCTTCTAGCAGGCTAAAATACGATCATATATAAGAGCATCAATCATCATGTATGCCCATCAGCTTTCCCGTTCCTACCAACCATGTCTCATGTTAGATCATGACACAGAAAACCCCATGCTTCAGAGCTGTTAGCTTGGATAAAGGTGCTGTCACCATTAATCTTCAGGTCATTATTAATCTTCTGTAAATCTGACGGAGGAGATGCCCACAGACGCCTACCTATCATCAAATTTCTAGTTGATGCAGGATTTTTTGCTTTCTGTGTACTTCAGTAACCACCTTCATCACATTGTTTACAAACCAGGCAAATAGTGTCAGTTAGAACTACTATACGCTTTAGGTTCATTTTAACAGCCAAGCTACAGTGCATCAGGCACCACACAAACTGCCTTCTGCTTTCAGGGGATAAGTTTCAAAATCTTCATCCATAAATTCCAATTGGTTCGCCATCACTTACTCTCCATACAATGTCATCCTTCTGTTTTCAACGCAAAGAATTACATGAGGCTGACATGTTTAAAATAACTACTAATAATAGTAATTGCTTTAAAAAAGAGCAAGGAACGCCTTTGGTACAAGCCAACGGATTAAAAAAGCTAAGAAATTCAGAACACATTGATACACCAAAGTATATTGAAAAACTAATCCAGAAAATTTATAAATATATAAAAAAGGCGCGCTGGGCGCGCTTTAGACACTAGTATCCATGAAAGACAGATACGAGCATCTAGCCATGCTAAACATGATTCCATGAAACACAAATATGAGTAGGCCAAGTGTTGAATAATTATTTTTTGCACAATTTATGAACAAGATACATCTAACACATGTGTTTTTAAATTTTTGTGTTTGTAGATGGACAAATCTTGGATCAACAGTAGGCTTTTTAGCGAGCAATATATCACAGGAGTGAGGGGTTTTATGAAGTTAATTTCAGAGCGATTTGATGATAGTGAGGAGGTACTATGTCCATGTAGAAAGTGTTTGAATCGGCTTGCCAAACCTAAGTCACAGATACAAGATCATTTATATATTCATGGAATGGCGAGCACATACACTACGTGGATACATCATAGGGAGGAATAATTGGATGCTGAACTGAGTGAACAAGCTGGCCATCTACATGAACATTATAGTATGAATGAGGATGTTTGTATGAATGGGCCTGAAAACCCTGAAGATAGATTGCCTGATATGGTACAAGATTTTTTCAGAGCTGAAGAGGGAGGTGCACAAAATTCTATGTTTGTAGTTGTATTGGATGAGATGAAGCAAGAACTTCACCCAGGCGCATCATACACAAGATTTTCTTTTGTAGTGAAGTTACTTCATATCAAATCTCGTTACCAGATCAGTAATGTTGCCTTCTCTGCTATTCTAAAGTTGTTGTCATTGGCTTTCCCACATTGTTCTGTACCAACATCTTATAAGGAAGCTAAGAAACTTATTAAAGCATTGGGACTTGGATATGAGTCAATCCATGTGTGTCCTAACAATTGTGTTTTGTTTCGAAAGGATTATGCAAAAAATAATGAGTGCCCAGTGTGTGGTTCATCAAGATGGAAAGATGGTGAACAAAGAAATAAGAGCCCTCAGAAGGTGTTGCGGCATTTTCATTTGATTCCTAGATTGAAGAGGATGTTTGCTTCAGAAAAAAACTCTGAGGATGCACAATGGCACAAGTTGAAGAGGAAAGAAGTGGAAAATGAGCTTAGCCATCCAGCTGATGGTCAGGCATGGAAAGACTTTGATAGAAAACATAATTGGTTTGGAGAAGATCCTAGAAATATAAGGCTTGGGCTTGCCACAGACGGTTTTAATCCCTTTGGCAAAATGAGCTCCTCTTACAGTATGTGGCCAGTTTTTGCTATCCCTTATAACTTTCCTCCATGGGTATGTATGGAGCAATGGAACTTCATGATGTGTCTACTTATCCCTGGTCGGGAATGTCCGGGAAAAGATTTTGATGTATTTCTACAACCACTAGTTGATGAGTTACAACAACTTTGGTTGGGTGTTTCTACTTTTGATGCATTGAGTAGAAGGGATTTTGATCTACATGCTGCTGTAATCCGGTGTATTCATGACTATCCTGGTTTGAGCACTTTGTCTGGTAGAGTTACAAGAGGATACTATGCTTGTGTACATTGTGACAAAGATCCTTGCTCTAAAAGAATAAGAAATAAAATATGTTATATAGGTCATCGACGTTGGCTTCCACATGACCATCCATGGAGGAAAAAGAAGGATTATGATGGCCAAATTGAGAAACGTGAGAAGCCGCATCAATTTAGTACCAATGAGTTGATGCAGCAATTGGAAAGGGTCAAGGAAGTTAAACCAGGGAAACATCCAAACAACAATAAGAGGAAGCGAGATGCAAATGATGGTCAATGTTGGAAGAAACGATCGTGCCTGTGGGATTTGCCATATTGGACAGATTTGAAGCTGCGCCATAACCTTGATGTAATGCACATTGAAAAAAATATATGTGAGTCTTTGCTTGGTACATTTCTTGCTCTTCCAGGAAAGTCAAAGGACAGTATTAATGCAAGGCTTGATTTTGAAGACATGTGCATAAGAAAAGATTTACACTTGAAGCATGATGGAGGTTCCTATGTGGTTCCTCATGCCCCCTATACAATGGATAAAAATCAAAAGGTAGCATTTTATGATTTTTTGAGAAGTGTAAAGTTTCCAGATGGTTATGCTTCTAACCTAGCATCATGCATCACTGCTGATGGATGCAACCTCCAAGGCTTGAAAACTCATGATTGCCATATCATACTTCAACGGATTTTACCAGCTGCTCTCCGAGGAATAATGAACAATGAAATATATGTAGCAATTGCTGAACTAGGTAACTTCTTCCAGCAACTATGTGCTAGGACCCTTAAATTAGATGTTCTGCACCAAATGAAAGAGAATATCCCAATTGTCCTATGCAAGCTTGAGAAAATATTCCCCCCTCATTGTTTGATGTTATGCTCCACTTGTCGATACATTTACCTGATGAGGAAATACTTAGAGGACCAGTCCAATATGGTTGGATGTACCCCGTAGAAAGGAGGTTATACACCTTGAAACATTCTGTGAGGAATATGGCACGGCCTAAGGGTTCAATTGCAGAAGCATATGTTGCTAACGAATGTTTGCATGCATCTTCAAGGTATTTTGATGATCTTGAGACAAGACACAATTGTGAGGGAAGGAATAGAGAGCATGTTGATATGAGTAAGGGTGATATATCTGTTTTCCAACATGGAGTACAATTACTTGGAGCCCCAAGGATTACATATCTAGATAAAGATTATGATAAGATGGTTTGGTATGTGCTTAACAACTGTGTAGAGGTTGATCCATATATGGAGTATGTATTCCCATTATTCCTCTTGCTTGCTCTTGTTATTTTAGTATTCATTGCATGCTAAATGTTGATTTTAATATATTTTACAGTCTATACAGAAAGGAGTTACAGAATGAGGGAGGATTTCCTGATGTTGAAAAACAAGTAGAAAAACAATTTTCTTCCTGGTTTAAAAATTATGTGAGAACTTGTTTTATATTTCATTTTAATCCTTTATTACTTGAAGTTATTCTCATTGTATACAAATTTTATATATACAGATTGGAACACTTTGGCATGAGCGAGGAGAAGATCTCTGTTCTGATCTATTAGCTTTGTCATGTGAACCTGATCTGCGAATAAGAGTTTATTCAGCATGTATTGTTGATGGTGTTCGATACCACACTGTCGACCGTGAGAAATATAGGAGGACACAAAATAGTGGTGTAATGGCACAAGGCACACATAATGGTGAATATATTGAATTTTATGGTTCCTTAAGAGAAATAATTCAGTTGCAATATAATGCAGACAAGAGTGGACACCGGTCAGTGGTTATTTTTCGATGTGATTGGTTTGACACAGAAAGCAAGAAGGGAAGAATAAAAGATGATGGATTATTGAAAAGCATCAACCGTTCTAGTTGTTGGTACAAAAATGATCCTTTCATTCTTGCGCCACAGGCTACTATGGTTTTTTATTTGCAAGACACCAAATATGGAGGTAGCTGGAGTGTAGTTCAAAAATTTGCGCATAGGCACCTTTGGAATGTTGATGAAAATTGTAGTGATGAAATACCCAATGGTGTGTCGCTTTCTTACCAAGACGATGAATGTGTTGCTTCTAATATTCAGCATACTGAAGTGGATATAAACAATGATACTGTTGGGGTACAAAATGTTGATATTATAGATGCAAGTGTAGTTGAAGATCTACATAGACAAAGGGATGAAGAAGATTATTTTGAGGACGAAGAAGATGAAATAGGATGGCAATATGCCAGTGATAATGACGAGAGCAATATCCTAAATGTTGTTGATGATAATAGCGATGACGACTAGATGGGTGATCTTGAATGAGTTAGCAACAGACATAACTGTGGACACTCTGAGTTCTGTTTTTAGTTGTAGTGTGTTGGACTGAGGACTGAAGTTTATGCAAGTTGTGTGTGTCTCTTTTCTGTAAAAACTGAAGGTTATGCAGTGTTCGTAATGGTGCGGTTGTATATTAGACTGAAAATCTTATTTATGCACTTTCTTGTGTCTGTTTTCTATAAAGACAGATTCACTGATTTTTCTGTAAAATGAAAACTGAAAACAGATTCACTGAAAACTGAACTAAAAACAGATTCACTGTAAATTGCAAAACTGAAAATTGAAAACAGATTCACTGATTTTTCTGTAAAATGGAAACTGAAAACAGATTCACTGTAAACTAAAAACAGATTCACTGTAAACTGCAAAACTGAAAATTGAAAACAGATTCACTGAAAACTGAAAACTGAATTTTCTGTAAAGACAAATTCAAAATGAGGACCCCTCTTTAAAGTGTTGTGTAAAGACAGATTCTTGACAGGTTGTGTAAAAACTGAAAACTGAATTTTCTGAAAACAAGTTCTTGACAGGTTGTGTGAAGACAAGTTGTGTAAAAACTGAAATCTGAAACTGCAGATTTGTGTGTTACTGGGAGCATATGTGCTTGTGTTTCTAAAACTGCAGATTGCTGGATGTTACTTGACTGGGAGTAGATTTGTACATGTATCTAAACATTATTTCAGAATATGCTCCTTTCAAGTTACTATCTATTGAGTATCCAGTCTGACTGAACATTATGTATTGAGTATCCAGTCTGACTGAACATTATCTTCAACTATGTGTGCTCCTTTCTAGTTAGGAACTGGGAGCACAGATGAGGCGAGATTCATCTGACTGAACTGAACCAAAATGAGCTCCAGTCTACAGCTTACAGTCTACAGGAATTCGACAGCTTACAGTCTACCTGCAAGGAATTTGACTGAACTGAACCAAAATGAGCTGACTGGAAATGGCCTTTTTTCAGGTGTTTTCAGGAACTGAACTACTCAAGGAATTCGACAGCAATGCCCTTTTTTCAGGTGTTTTCAGTTAAGTTTTCAGGTTCATTTGAGATCTGTTTTCAGTTCAGTTTTCAGGTGTTTTCAGTTGAGTTTCAGTTTCAGTTAAGTTTTCAGTTCAGTAGTAACTATATTGAGCGAGATGTTCAGACCAAGTCTGAACAGATCTGCTGAAATCTGTACATCACAAAAAAGAATGGCATCACAAGAGCTTTTTGGACAGAAATGACAGTTAAACAGAGACTTAACTGAGCTGACAACACAAGCTCTGCATTTTCATACTTAAGGTACAAACAGAAATTGTTCACTGCCACAAACAGAGATTGTTGACACAACATAAGCTTTGTTCACAGAATACATACTTAAGGTACTGCCACAAACAGAAATTGTTCACATAATACATACTTAAGATGTTTGGTTATGGAACTATTTTTTAGAAGGAAAAGGATCGCAAATTGGGAGGTAAAATCCTTCCAATAGTCATCAATTCGTTGAAGGCTAGATCCAGGGGGTTGGGTCATTTATCTATACAAAAGAGTGATTATTATCATGCTGAGATCCGTGATAACAACAATATTCATTGCAGACACGTTGTAAAGGCAGAACAGAGATATTGTTCATGTCTCGAATGGCAGCACACGGGAAAACCCTGCCAGCACGGCCTAGTGGTCATTATAGCGCAACAAATGCGAGAAGTTGGAATGGAGCACTTTGTAGACGACTACTTCTCTGTTGACAAATTTAAAAATATATATTGAATTGCAGCTTCATCTTCCCTATTGTTACTTCATAATGTTATTTTTGGTTTTTTCAGGAAACGGAAACCTCGGAAAAATACCACTAAACAATGGTTCCCCAAAAACATGGCCGAATCAACTGAACCTCATGATGAGAACCCACCAGATGACACCGGAAGAACTGAACCCACCAGTCAAACACAAGTGATTTTGCGCCATGGAGGTGATGTTGGCCAGCAAGAGTTCCAGGCAGTAGATGTTGGGAGCTTAACGCCACCAAGGCTATTGTTAGGCGCCACATCTTCTATTGGTGATGTTGGCCACTTGACCCCTCAAAGGCACAAAAAGCGAGCAGTAGGCAAGAAGTTGACGCCGAAGAAGAAAAGTGTTTGATAGTCCCTATGTGCATGTGGTCAAACTATGTGTGTGAAATTAAGTGTATGACTCAGTCAGTCAGTTAGTACCTATTATGTGTCTGTTAGTCCTATTATGTGTATGGCAAACCAAACCTACTGCCACTTTCGGTTTATGTCTGTTTATGTCTGCAATGGCTTTTTTATGTTGAACTATGTGCTGTCCATTTTCTGTACGACTCAAGAAACAAAATCTGCAATGGCTTTTCTGTTTATGTCTGCACAGATTGTTCCAACAGTAGGGAAATAGAATCTGTTTTCGAGAATCTGTTTTCAGTGAACCAGAAACAGTTTTCTGAAAACAGATTGTTCAGTTTCAGTGACCAGAAACAGGTTGGCAAACTGGCAAACAGAAAACTGGCACAGGTTGGCACAGATTGTTTTCGAGAATCTGTTTTCAGTGAACAGAAAACAGCTGGGGTGAAAATGGACAGATTGTTCAGTTTGCCAGTTTTCTCGAATCTGTTTTCTGTTCAGGTTCAGTGACCAGAATCTGTTCAAGAAAATGGACAGCTATTTTCTGTTTTCTGTTCAGGTTCAGTGACCAGAATCTGACCAAACTGGCAAACTGGCAAACTGAAAATGGACAGCTAAATGGCAAACTGAAAATAACCTACAATGGCAAACTGAACATTTTCTTGAACCTGCATTGTGAACATCAGAATGCCAGCTGAACTGGCAAACTGAACTGGCAAACAGCTGCTGTAGGGCAGCTGCTGCAGGGCCTAACAGCTATTTTCTGTTTTCTGCATTGTGAAAATAACCTACAATGGACAGCTGCTGCAGGGCCTGACAGCTGAACTGGCAAACTGAACATTCTGAACAAATAACCTACAAAAGAAAATAGAATGGACAGCTTCACAATGCCAAACTGAAAGGACAAGTTCAGCATCAGTCATAACCCAGGTTCACAAGCTAACTATTACACAGATAACCTTACACAAGCTAACTCATACTCAGATAACTCTTACACAAGCTAACCTTACACAGATAACTTGAACACAGCTAACTCTTACACAGATAACCATTCCACACCACACATACTACTCTACTTCATCTGACGATCCACAATCTCTTCAGAATTCACATCATTCAGTGCCCATTCCCCGCCACCCATATCTTCATCTTCAGCAAATTGGTTATTGAAACATTCAGATAATGGTGGCGAAGGACCAGCTTCGAGATCTTCTAAACGTTGTGCTTCCTCCAGCAGTGACTGAGCAAGCTCATACACGCGCCACATTGAGAAGTTCACTGACACCTCTTTGGCCGTATCTGGCGAATCCATTATCTCGTTTCCGGCCAAATCTATCAACTCGTTCCCAACTACATGCATCTTTGCAATGGCTTGTGCAAGGTCACTATGAACCGTTTCAAATCGGGTTATCTACGAAACCACATACAATGGTGTTGGAATTGAACTCGGAAATTGCTCATACTACTGCAAGGAAACCTTACCGACACTGAACGAGGTTCCGAGCACTGCTTGAGGATAGAAGGGGTCTGCTGCTGAAAGTTCCCTTTGCCTGGGAACAGGATCTGGATGTCGCCTAGAGGGGGGGGGGGGTGAATAGGCGAATAAAACTTATTACTTTAAAACTTAAATCTTACTCTACTCGAAGACAGGATCGCAGTGGAGTGAAGAATCTTCGAGTAGGTTGCAGCGGAATCAGAGATCCTGTCTCAAAAAGTGTCCTGCACTTCAAATAAAGCTTATACCACAGATAAGTATTGAAGTGCAGATATAAAGACGAGTAAGACAGAGAGTCAGGATACAATACAGAACAGAGCACACAGACGCAAGGATTTATCCCGAGGTTCGGCCAAGCCTGAAATGCTTGCCTAGTCCTCGTTGGAGTTAGCCACACCTGGGCTTGGAGTCTATTTCAACTCCTTCCTCCGTTTGCTCAGATCTGTCAGTATGACAGATAGAGCCTTTCACTATTGAGTGGGGTTACAACAGAACCGCGGCTGCTTACAAACTTCTTGGCAGCACCCCGGTAGAGTAACGATACGCTCAAGACCTTGCTCTAGCTCTAAGCAGCACTTCTCCTCTCTCTAAAGGCTTATAGCTGTGCCTTCTACACAAACTATAGAGTTACACACAAGAGGGAGAGCGAGAATTGATTCCAATGAAGTCTACACTTGTTGGCTGCACTTATATATTGCTTGAGGCGCCTAGAGGTCCCTTTTATAGGCACAAGGGGCCTAGGAGCCGTTGGAATCCCATTTGGAAGGCAATACTTTCTTTCTGTCGAGTGGCGCACCGGACAGTCCGGTGCACACCGGACACTGCACGGTGACCGATTTGTTTCCTTAAACAGCGCTGCCGACCGTTGCAGACCGTTGCAGATCTGGGAGCCGTTGGCGCACCGGACATGTCCGGTGCACACCGGACAGTCCGGTGACATCTTCCGACCGTTGGCTCCGCCACGTGTCCCGCGCAGATTGCGCGGCCGACCGTTGGCCCGGCCGACCGTTGGCTCACCGGACAGTCCGGTGCACACCGGACAGTCCGGTGAATTTTAGCCGTACGCCGTCGGCGAATTCCCGAGAGCGGTCTCTTCGCGCCGAGTCAGCCTGGCGCACCGGACACTGTCCGGTGCACACCGGACAGTCCGGTGCTCCAGACCAAACTGACTCTTGGCTGTACACAGCCAAGTCTTTTCTCTTCTTCTTCTTTCTGTTTCTAACACTTAGACAAGTATATTAGTACACAAAACCAATGTACTAAGGCCTAGAAACATACCTTCTCTTAATCATTAGATCTATAGCATTTCACATGCTTGAGCTTTGATGTTGGACTCATAAATCATCAAGTCGGCTTGACTTGATCTAGATTGACATTTCTTAGTTCCAACATCCTGCAAAGGTCACATAGAACATCTCCAAACATAGGAACAACCCAAACTAAAGATTTAGGTGAACTTAGCTCTTTTGGGCTGCTTCCAGTTCTGGTTTTGACACTTGTTCTCCTTCTAGTGACCTTGATCTCTTTCTTAGAGCTTGGTCTTGAGCCTTATGACTTACACCACATAACTGTAGCTGTTACCTCATTGGTTGTAAGTCACGTCCTTATGTAGTGATCCTTGATGTGCTATAGCTCTTCTCAACTCGATCACCCTTGACTTTGCAAGCCTTCTTCTTCACCCTTGGCTTTGGGTTCCTCAGCCTCCTTGACCTTCACCCGTGCACTTGGTACCTCGAAGCTTCTCTTGCCTCCGTCCTTGGCTTGATCAGTTGTCTCCGAGCTTCGCACCCGAGTCTCACTTTATGCAATGTCCATCTTACTTGTGATGTCCATTATGTATCCATAATCCAGTTCTTGGACCATCACATTTGTTCTCTTGTGTTGAACCCTGTTAGCTTTACCTTAGGCACCTGTTCAACACTTAGTACACTTGTTAGTCCTTTAATTGAGTTGTCATCCAAACACCAAAACTCACAAGAGAGCTTTCAATCTCCCCCTTTTTGGTGATTGATGGCAACACAATTAAAGCTTACATAAGAATAAGATTTGAAGCACAAATTTGAATTCTAAGTTTATAGAATGCTCCCCCTAAATATGTGCTTACTTCAAGAACCTAATTTTGGCCTCAGACGCCAATTTGCACATACTTAGGCAATTCGAAACATTTCTACACCTTAGCACTTTTTAAGATGCATTGTGTCAAGAATCAACCATGATGCTATAACACACAAATGCACATAATCAGAGTTAAACACTATTCAAATTAGTGGATATATCACAGGAATATCAACCTACCACTATTCACCATTAAGATACCAATTCAAACTAATACAAATTTAAACTAAGACCCTAAATTTAAAGCAATCTTAAAGCACCATTAACCACATGACTCTCTATTACATTATAGAAGCCAAATAATTTATCGCAGCGGAAACTTAGTCCATATGAGCAACATATATAATACTGCAAGAAACATATGAATATCACACTTGGCAAAGCTCAAACTAACACATCACCCATTAGGATAAGCTTTCCTCTCAGGTTAAGATAGGCTTTAATACACAAATTCTCCCCCTTTGACATCAAACACCAAAAACCATACGCAACCAAGAACGTAGGATGATGTCAAGGGACAGCAGGGTGTTTAAGGAGGAAAAACGACTATCAAAACTCCCCCTTACTTATTGAACATATGCATTATCACATATATGCAAAAAGATTAATACTTCCTTTTGTACCTTTTCCATGTTGTAGTGTACTTTCCATCTTGAAAGAATTTAATCTCTCGAGAGCTTCTCCACACTTGTGCCTGATTCTTTATCCTAACATTTTCTTGTTGCTAAGACACCAAACTTAGAACAAGTTATAGTATTGGGCACAAGAAGAAACTTCTATTCTAATGATTATCAAAAGATGTCAATTGAAGCAAACTATCACGTCTACCAATTGAAAGATACCAATTGCAAAGTTCATTTATTATCATAGCTCCATGATATTTAAGAATAAGCATCTATTAACACCAGATATTATAGAGCATGAGCAATCTAAAAATATGTACTTACTCACGACTTGAGATACCAATTTCTTGACTTACAGAGGTACCCAAGTCCTGATTGCTCCATTTCTTGCTTATCTTCTCTTTTTCACCTAGAGACTATACAAGATTGCTCAAGAAACAGTTAGTCTCGAAAGACACAAGTTATGTGTGCTCCCCCTCAAGTTGTGCATCAAGTATTTGAATGACTTGTACTTTGCACGTTTTAGCTTCCTTAGAACTAGAGGGGATCACAACATACCTTGGTCAAGGCATACTCTACCACTTTCATCGCCCAAAGATGCCAATTTGCATATCAAATGAAGAACCACTTAACACCAATTGATGGCTAAATGAAAGGTTGACTAAACACATCAATGCACGCCTCAGTGCCACCTAAGCCAATTGAATACTCACAGAAAGTCTAACATTTACGCAACTTGTACATGCTTCATACTTAACAATCATTGCATATACCAATTGAAGATCAATACAATCATGTATATAAAGCGAAATATCTAAGCATGTCATAATTAAGAAGGTTTCTTAGGTGCACAAAAGAAACAACATTTTAAAGGCATAAATTACCTAAGCTAAGATATTACCAATTGAAAGACAAGAACATCGCTATGATCACCTCAACGGAATTTCAAGAATATTTAATGAAATTGCATAGCTCCATTTTCCATACCTTTGCCTTTATGAGAGCCCTTGTTATCACCAATTCAGGGCTCCTTTTGCTTACGCACCTCATAGCTCAAAAGGGCACGACATGGATTTGAAATTCACACAGTACCAAACCAGGGTAATCATGTGAACATGGACTAAACAAAATGTCATATTTGCACGTAGCATTACTTACAAAAAGTTACAGGTTTATCCATATACACCAAGAGAGTTAATCGTTGTGGATATAACAAATGAAAGAGCTACCAATGAATGATTCAAAAGATATATCCTATAGAGCATCAGCCATGATTAAGTAACCAACATTATGATCCATTTAACACAGGCAATCATAACTACTCTAAGGACAGGTAGCACATCAAGCCAACTTAAGAGCAATACTAAATTGCAACTATGTACTTTAAAATACACGGGTACCGTCCTTTGGAGAGCAGGTTGTAGATTCTCATCAAGGTTCCTTTACTTGATTCACCAATAATGATTCAGGACTTATACACCTTATTTCACTTGAGATGAACATGGGATTAGTGTTTCACAATAATTCAACCTTGGGTCAATAAACACCAAAACAATTAATAGCTTAAGTATAGAGTTTTAGATAACCGTCTTAAGCTCTCCCATGGTCTCCAGTCCATCTCAAGGCACCTGCATGGTCTAGTTAGCACAGTTTGGTACCCATCTCGGGATGGGTTCATAATGATCATCTAAATGTGCCTTTGGTACCCAAATTGCCTTTGTGCTAGTTCTAGGTGATCTCGTTATAGATCTAGCACAAGTGTATGATTTGGGTCTCCTACCCGAATAAGATTGACACAAATTCACTTGCTTAGGAATCTTACCTTTATAACATACCTTGGATAGATGACCCTGCTCACCACACTTGTAGCAGAAGCGTCGCTCAACTTGACATGACGCTTGCTGTGTGTTATTTTCCTTGGTGAGGGTCACCTTGGAGGATGCACATCCTTGATTCTTCATGACCGGACATGAAGTGATCGTGTGGTCCTGATTGTTGCATCCAAAACAACTCCTTGTCCCTTCATTCTTGTCTTTGTACGGACAAGACGCGATGAGGTGGCCTAACTTCTTGCACTTGAAACACCTCCTTTTTCCTTTTCCCTTTTTGTACTTGAATGACATGGAGAGAAAGTCAGTGCAAACAACATGATTAATTGAATCTTTACCTTTTTCCAAGCTCATGTTGATTTCTTCATCTTTAGGAACATTTTTCTTATTGAGCTTGACACTTGCTGCAGTTTTTCCTTTCTCAAGCTTCTTCACCACGCGCCCGCGGATATCTTGAGAGAGTTGAGCAATGTGTCTTCTCCTCAGTTGTCTTTGCTTCTTGTTCCCACACAATTTCTTTTGAGACCCTAAAACTCGTTGCTCAATCAATGATTGGCTTTCTTTTGAGCAACAGGGGTTAGCACATGATGATATACAATTCAAATGCGCACACGTGCGAGAATTAGGTTCACATGAATTTAAGTTTACAATTATAACCTCATGAGCAACATTAAGCATGATATGGTCATCAACTAGTTTATTATGAGAATTTGACAACATATCATACTCTTCACCTAGAGCAAGTTTTTCTAAATTTAGAATTTCTACTTGTCTCTTAAGCATGGCGTTTTCCATTTTAAGTTGTGTAACACAGGATAAAGCATCATCATTATTTCTTTGCTCAAATAAAATAGATTCATACCGTTGGACCAAATCGTCATGAGAGCACTTTAGCTCCTCATGTTCCTTGGTCATCTTCTCCAGGCTGTTGTTGGTTTTGATGAGGGTCTCCTCTAGCCTGAGAAGCGTCTCGCCTTGTTCCTTGTTCCTCCTCAACAACTTAACCAAGAGCATTTTGTCTTCTTTGTTGAGATGGGTGTAGAACCGGCGAATCTCCTCTTCTTCCACATCACCGGTCTCATTTTCCCTGTCATTATTATTAGTGGAAGCAATACAGGAAAATGTACCTAGTGGTGATGAAGACTCATCCTCGCTATCATCCTCATATTCCTCCTCATCATCGCTTTCGTCTCCACTATCATTGTTAGCAATAAGACATTTATAACTAGTGGAAGACAAACCTATCGGTGAGGTGGATTCATCGTTTGGGCGCCATTTTTCTTGTTCTTCTCCCTTTGAATGGTTAGTATCACAAGTAATATAGAGAGTAGGAGTATCACAGTTTGCCACAAAATATTTTTCTTTAATCCTATTCCATAAATCATGAGCATCAACGAATAGATCACTATCACTACTCATGATGGCAAAATAGGCACCTCTAGATAGGGAATCAACTAAGATGTTGCATGCATGGTGATTTAGAGTTAGACATCTTAGTTCTTCATTGGAAGGATTTTTACTAATAATAGAGGGAAAAATACTACTATTAAAGACCTGTCTCAAATCAGGATCAACACTCATGAAAGCACTATAAATAGAGACAGACCAAGACTTGTAATTAGAGCCATCGCCTAAAAGAAGTTCTACAGTTACCTCTTGTGGAGACATCGTCATCTCCGGACGGCTAAGCCCACACTGGAGAGGCCTAGCTCTGATACCAATTGAAAGTTCCCTTTGCCCGGGAACAGGATCTGGATGTCGCCTAGAGGGGGGGGGGTGAATAGGCGAATAAAACTTATTACTTTAAAACTTAAATCTTACTCTACTCGAAGACAGGATCGCAGTGGAGTGAAGAATCTTCGAGTAGGTTGCAGCGGAATCAGAGATCCTGTCTCAAAAAGTGTCCTGCACTTCAAATAAAGCTTATACCACAGATAAGTATTGAAGTGCAGATATAAAGACGAGTAAGACAGAGAGTCAGGATACAATACAGAACAGAGCACACAGACGCAAGGATTTATCCCGAGGTTCGGCTAAGCCTGAAATGCTTGCCTAGTCCTCGTTGGAGTTAGCCACACCTGGGCTTGGAGTCTATTTCAACTCCTTCCTCCGTTTGCTCAGATCTGTCAGTATGACAGATAGAGCCTTTCACTATTGAGTGGGGTTACAACAGAACCGCGGACTGCTTACAAACTTCTTGGCAGCACCCCGGTAGAGTAACGATACGCTCAAGACCTTGCTCTAGCTCTAAGCAGCACTTCTCCTCTCTCTAAAGGCTTATAGCTGTGCCTTCTACACAAACTATAGAGTTACACACAAGAGGGAGAGCGAAGAATTGATTCCAATGAAGTCTACACTTGTTGGCTGCACTTATATATTGCTTGAGGCGCCTAGAGGTCCCTTTTATAGGCACAAGGGGCCTAGGAGCCGTTGGAATCCCATTTGGAAGGCAATACTTTCTTTCTGTCGAGTGGCGCACCGGACAGTCCGGTGCACACCGGACACTGTCCGGTGACCGATTTGTTTCCTTAAACAGCGCTGCCGACCGTTGCAGACCGTTGCAGATCTGGGAGCCGTTGGCGCACCGGACATGTCCGGTGCACACCGGACAGTCCGGTGACATCTTCCGACCGTTGGCTCCGCCACGTGTCCCGCGCAGATTGCGCGGCCGACCGTTGGCCCGACCGACCGTTGGCCCGACCGACCGTTGGCTCACCGGACAGTCCGGTGCACACCGGACAGTCCGGTGAATTTTAGCCGTACGCCGTCGGCGAATTCCCGAGAGCGGTCTCTTCGCGCCGAGTCAGCCTGGCGCACCGGACACTGTCCGGTGCACACCGGACAGTCCGGTGCTCCAGACCAAACTGACTCTTGGCTAGTACACAGCCAAGTCTTTTCTCTTCTTCTTCTTTCTGTTTCTAACACTTAGACAAGTATATTAGTACACAAAACCAATGTACTAAGGCCTAGAAACATACCTTCTCTTAATCATTAGATCTATAGCATTTCACATGCTTGAGCTTTGATGTTGGACTCATAAATCATCAAGTCGGCTTGACTTGATCTAGATTGACATTTCTTAGTTCCAACATCCTGCAAAGGTCACATAGAACATCTCCAAACATAGGAACAACCCAAACTAAAGATTTAGGTGAACTTAGCTCTTTTGGGCTGCTTCCAGTTCTGGTTTTGACACTTGTTCTCCTTCTAGTGACCTTGATCTCTTTCTTAGAGCTTGGTCTTGAGCCTTATGACTTACACCACATAACTGTAGCTGTTACCTCATTGGTTGTAAGTCACGTCCTTATGTAGTGATCCTTGATGTGCTATAGCTCTTCTCAACTCGATCACCCTTGACTTTGCAAGCCTTCTTCTTCACCCTTGGCTTTGGGTTCCTCAGCCTCCTTGACCTTCACCCGTGCACTTGGTACCTCGAAGCTTCTCTTGCCTCCGTCCTTGGCTTGATCAGTTGTCTCCTGAGCTTCGCACCCGAGTCTCACTTTATGCAATGTCCATCTTACTTGTGATGTCCATTATGTATCCATAATCCAGTTCTTGGACCATCACATTTGTTCTCTTGTGTTGAACCCTGTTAGCTTTACCTTAGGCACCTGTTCAACACTTAGTACACTTGTTAGTCCTTTAATTGAGTTGTCATCCAAACACCAAAACTCACAAGAGAGCTTTCAGCTGCTGGGTGTACCACGTACCTGATGACAGAAGGGCTCATATATCTGCCGGTTGTATGATTGGTGAGTTTGCTGGGTGTACCACGTACCTGATGTGGCCGCGCAGTTCAGGTCCTTGCCCGTGGAGGACTGCTCCTTGCCGCGAACGTAGCCTGTAGGCTTGGCAACGATCGACACCGACAAACGACTGAAATCCGAAGCCACTTTGGCCTCACTGTCCAACTCGACATCGACGTCGAGGACCAGGCGTTTTCCCCCTCGTCGGAGCCGCCATCGGAGGAAGAGCACTCTCGGATCGAGCTCACAGATATTGGCGGCGCCGTGGAAAGGGATGAGAGTTAGGTTTTCACCAGCAACGTCGTGGTTACAGCGAGGGGAAACAATGACTTTTACCGTAGGTAAGAAAAGGTTACAGAGGCTGGGACAATAACAGTACCAAAATGGCGCGGGTGTTTCCTCCATAATACCAAACTGGCGAAGCACGACTGCGGAGTTATAAAGTGGCGAAGCCGCGCGACGAGAATGTTACAAATTCAAATAACTCTTCGAAAAAGCTCCGTTACTAAAATTCCGAAGTTCAACGGATTATAATACTAAAATTCTACTAGCTCCGTTACTTCATCACCAGTCTTCACATAGTGTAATGGTCTGCTCTGTATAGGAATACCCTGAGGTGGTAGGTTCGACTCCTATCATCTCTGTTCAGCTATTTCTTTTTTTATTTTTTTGCCTATCTTCTTCACCTAACTCCGAAATGGCTGGACGTCCTCGCATAACCTCCCTACACATATATTCTTCACCTGACCTCTCTTCCTTACCCTCCCTCATAGCAGTCAGCTGCCGTGGTCTGGTGACCTCCCCACGATGCCTCCCGGGAAGAGATCCACACAGCCCTCACGGAATTCCGAAGGTAATTTTGTTTAGTTGCTCCTCTCTGTTCGTCACTTCGTGAAGCAGCGGGATCTAGGTTTGGGAAGGTTTTCTCCTCCATGGCCATGATGACTCATGAGCTCTGTCCCCATCCTTCCCGCCTCCCATACCTCCACCATCTGTCGCCTCCTCTTCTCTGTCGCCTGACTCGTCCTCGCCATCGCGGCGCCTCCTCCTTTGCCTTCACTAGTCTCCACTAGCCGCAACCGCCATCACCTGCAGCAACCTCCGCCTACCGTTGCCTTCCACTATGGCCACGCAAATGACTCGTTCCGAGCCTTCAGCGGCCACCTCGCTCGGCAAATTCTCCGCCGGCGACACGGAGAAGGTGCTCGCTGCCGTTGGCGTACACACAGCAACTTCTCTGCGCTACCTGCTTCCTGCCCAACCCCGAACCTCCATAAGCTTTGGATCTGGGTAGAATCATGATGTAGATTGTGGCTGCTCATGTCACGTATATCCTAGAAACTTCTAGCTATTTTAGTATCTAGCTGCTAGCCTACTACCATGGTGTGATCGGTTAAGATATTGCTTGTGTGTCTACTATTCCCTGGAATTCCTGCTAACTAGTAAATGGCGCGCCCTTTGCGCGCGTGAGAAAAAACGGTAATATAAGTCATAACAATATTATGTTGGTTTGAGGTTGTACATGCATATTTCATAATCTAAATGATAATTTCATATTAAGTAAAAGTTCATTTTGTAGTGGTTGCAGATTTAAAGTGTTATCACTATTAAATTTCAATCATTATGAAAACTGCCTTGCAAACTGAAAGATCTTAGCCTTAAGGCAACACATTTAAAAATACTATTGAATTTTCTGAGTAATATTTCAGTAGTACAGTGAGTAATGAACCAATGATAATTCAAGACATTCTAAGACCATAAGTTAAAGCATGTTTTTGAGTAATATTTCAGTAGTACCGTGAGTAATGAACTAATGATAATTAAAGACATTCTAAGACCATAAGTTAAAGACATTCAGTAATATTTTCTGGTTGCTTAGATCTCTTGGCTATATGCGCCAATTGCAAATGCTCACTATTTCAGAATACAATTTTTCAATTAGACATAGCTAGATCGATTTTATTCATTGTCAAACCAAACAGGATGTTTTTTAACATTGGGTGGAGAACTTTATCCATCTATATATAACATTTTGGACCAAGCAAGAAATTGACACAAGATATAAATTGTTGAATATAATTGATGCATTACAATTTCTTCTTTATTGTGTTTGATACCTTTTTCATTTATTCATTTACATTTTAAATGTACAGAAGACCCTCTTACTGAATACGAGAAAATGAGGGTTGTGAATATGATGAAGAACAATCAATTGTTTCAACGGCTAGGCCTTGGACAATTAAAAACAATGATCACCGCAACAACTGCAAACAACAAACAAGGCGGTCCTCAGGAATCAGGTTCTTTATATGATGGTGAGAACGTTGAGGATTCTGGTGAAGAGGATGTTGGCATGGTACTGATTACTCTCTTAGCTTCTTCACATTATCTATCATTACTTTTGGGTTCGCAAATAATTTGATATGAATATGCTTATTCTGTTGTACATATATTTAGGAATTCCAAGCTCGTAAGGGTGTCCCTACCCACATCTCCAATGATGGTGAACATATGTCAACAAAAGTAACAAGAGGAAATAAAAGAATTATGGCACCTGTGCAGGAACGACCAGTTAGAGTCACTAGACAAAGAGTTGCTGAAGTAAACCAAATGTCTACCCATAGCCTAAATGTTTCTACACAACCCAGTTCAAGTGCCGCCACAAACCATGATTTGACCCACAACCTTATTGTTCCTACACATCCTAGTTCCAATACTGCCACAAACCATGAGCCCATCCAAGACATGGATACTATTGCACAACCTACTTTCCAGATACAGGAGGGTGATAACCACACTGGGAATCAAGGCAAGTGGGCATCTTAACTTTTTGGACTGCGATATCTATCATTACTAGGATAATATCATGAATGATTTTGGCGAGTCACAAATATATATTGAGAACCTATACTTACCCCATTTGGGTACAACTTCAATTTGAACTCAATTATTCATATGTTGTATTATGTTTTATCACAACTAATGTTTAGTTATATGCAACATTACTCATATAAAAACAATTTGTGTCTATACAATTATAATTATTTATATTTGACACTAATTGTGTAAGATAATGTACATTTTTTGGCATGACCACAAACAACAGAAATCATACCAAGGAGAAAAAGTATGGGCAGGCAACTTGAATCGTTAAGCAGAGGACTGGGAATCAAGATTCCAATCCAAATCACTGAAGGGAACAAAAGGCCATAGCCACCTATTCAAGCTGCTAAGTTTGCATCAGAGGGTGGAATCACATTGAGGCAGCACATTCCAATATTTAACCATTGGAAGGAATACAAGAAGAGAGAGAATGAACCTATAATAAGAAACTACATTGGCAAAGTTACTGTAAGTTAGTTTTACTCATCATAAAGTTCATTGGCCTTTTCAATCAAGACTCATATAACAATTACTTCTTTACTAGGCTAATTTCACGGTGGACAGTGAGAGCAAGACAGTGGAAGATGCATGTCTAGACATGCTAAAGAGTGGACAGTGCCAAATGAGGTATAGACTGAAACAGAAGTACTTCAATGGGATACCTGCTAATCAAGTGAGGACTACATCACCTATTCCAAGCATGTCTGACAACGACTGGAGAAAGTTGGTGGAGAAGTGGTCTACCCCAAATCACAAGGTACTTGCAATATCCAGACATTTTCTACATCTTTATGCTTATCCCAACCTATGAATCAACATCGTCTTTGGAACACAGTGTGATGGCCAGTCCATTGATCATTCTATAAATAACACATGTTTCTTTGATCTGTTGCATATATAGTACTAGGTGAGCCTGCTAGTTGCTGCAAATATTTGACATATTACTTGACTGGGAGCAGACTTGTATTGCATCAGGGAACTGCTTCAGTACACCATTGTTACTGCAACTGCTACTGACATATTTCTTTGACCTGAAAAACAGCAAGTTATACATATATTTGTTTACACAGTCAAATAAGCATTGCATGGGCGGCAGTTTTGTTTGGCTAGCCAAAATAATGGGAAAAGGGGAATACAATGTGACAGGTGCCTATTTTTGGTAAAATGTTAGTCTATACATGATGTGATTGTGGTGTTGGTGTATCTTTTTTGAACCCGAGAATAAACTGCTTATACTATATTAGGCAATAAGAGTGAGTTTTCCATGTATTCACGTTTGTAGCAGTGTGGCATGATCTAGAATGGTGGCTTCTGCATAACCCTATGTCTGACATGATTGCTTACTCTGTTGCCACATCATATGTTTGTTTTTTCTTACTCCAGCTACATATTCTAAATCTATATTATTTTTACATGCTTATTTGATACACAGGAAAGTTGTGTGAAGAACAAACTTAATCGTGAAAAAGTACAGTATCAACAATGCACAGGCTCTCAGTCCTACATTGCAAAGGCTTTTATATTGGTAAGAAAATAACCACTTTTTACTTATCTGCATAGTTGAATGATATGTGAATGTGTAATATTGCCAATAGAGTCAGTTTAACATCTATGTTACCTCATATAGTTGCCCCTGGTTGTTACATTTGTGTTCACTTACATTTCTTGATTATGCAACAACCTTTATTTTATGTGCATAGTTGAATAATCTATGAATGTGTAATGCTGCAAATGAACACCCATAACCATTTAAAGAGGTGGTTATTATGTGTGCTTGCTTCCATTAATTAGAGAGCATGTCTCCTAAATCATTTTTATTGTATTGTTAATAGTTTATTAACAGGTCATCCACCAAACTATAATGTTTTAGTTTGTAGCTATGTTACCTACAAGTTTCCTAATCCTCCTTATTTTAACATTGTGCAGTTCCTCATGCTCTTTCTGCAAAAAGTCCATTTATATATTCATCAAGTACTGGATAGATAGAACAATAATAACAGAGAATGTATAGCTTGCTGTTTTTCTATTTCTGTATTTGATTCTAACATCTACATCTCTGTTTTTGTAATCGACTCTAACATCTCTCTAGCATTTTAATATATATATATAGCTTGCTAAAGCATTTAGATATGCAGTAATCGACTCTAACATCTATGTTTCTATTTATGTATACCAAAGCACAATGAAACATCTTTGTTTGCTCATATAGTTGTTCCTGATTGTTTCATTTACAGTTTTATTTAAATGCTTTAGCGCTGTTCATGTCTAAAATGCATTTTAAATTGTTATTTTGAAAACCTACCTGTACCTTATTTTAAGACCTTCATTCTCACCGGACTCATTTTATATCATTTCAGAAGCAAGAAAAATATAAGGACGCGGAACCTAGTGCAATAGATCTTTTCAAGGAGATGCATTGTAGCAAAAAGAAAGGTTTTAGTGAAAATGTTCAGAAAGCTATTGTAAGTGCTTGTTTTCCTTTCATGTTTGTACTAACAACTTGCAACTTGTGGTATACTATATTGATGAATAACCTTTAAATTTTATATTAGGTTGACATGGAAGAAATGGTAGCAGCACCAGTTCAGGATGGACAACAACCAAAATCTCCTACAGAAGTTGTTTCTAATGTGCTACCAGGCTCCAGTGTGTTCCTACGCAATGTTGGTCTTAAGTCTGCATCCCAGAAAAGCTCCACAACGACTGTTTCTGCAAAGGTTCAACAACTTCAGGATGAACTCGAGACCGAGAAGCAAGAAAAAGATGGCCTTCGGGAAGAAGTGGAAACCTTGAAGGCTCAAGCACAAGCATCTCAGGAGACCATTGATAGTATGAAGAAGTCGATGGAAGAAAATAACAACCTCCTTCGTCAACTATTAAGCTTCAATCGAGGCCAAGTGCCTCCATCATAAGTCTGGTTGACCACTATAGGACATGCAGCCTTATGACTGTTATAGTGGCTAGTTACAGTAGCTCTAGATTTGAAGTTATAAGATCATTTTTCAATTCTGCTTAATGTTTAATACTTTGAGTTGAAGTTATTGGATTTGTTTTGGATTTTAAGTTAAAGGATTTGCAGATATATGTTTTAAAGTTATATTATTCTCTTCTAGATGAAATATTTGTGTTGAACAAATTCATATGATATTTTGGTTCTGATGTGTAATATTCTATGACGATATGAATGCATATGATGTATTCCTTGCGATGATGATTATATTTGTCACAAATGCTTTGTCAGCACATCACTTGTCGTGTCATCACATTTTATGACGAAACTTTTTGTTACAAATGTATTGACACATAAGCGGCCAACACCTTTCAATTTGTGATGAAATTCTTCGTCACAACAATTATGCCACGTCATCGAATCTATGACAAAAATTTTCGTCATAAATGTTTTGCCACGTCATATACCACGTCATCACCATTAGCCACGTGGCAATGCATGTCAGTACGAATTGTGACGTTTTTAGGGGCAATTATGACAAAATATAGTGTCATAGATTTAGTGACGAAGCTAGTATGCGTCATAGAATCTATGACGATTTTTTGATCATCGTCATAGTACTCTATTTAACACGCACCTTCTGTGACGATGGCTTTTTCGTCACAATGACGTCACCAAAACATAACTTGTGACAAATAAACACTAATTAGTGACGTAATCATTATGTCATAGAAGGCCTAAAAGGTTGTAGTGACCTCAGATTCTTGTTTCTTCTTCTTTGATTGATCTTCGTCGTCCTTATTTAAAGCATTAGCCACTCTTTTTCTTTTTTGCCCTTCGACACCCTTATCCAGTCGCTCATAGTCAGGATATTCAAAGCCTATAGCATCCATCACTCGGTTTAACCTTCGTTTCGGGCGGGTGCCGAAGGCCGCTGTCATCAATTGATCTTCTTTTTTGGAATAATTTCCAAGAATTTCGTTACACATTACTTCGATTGTTTCCAGCCATTCTTGGCAGGGTACTTTGAAATGTCTCTTGAACTTGTAATGGTAGGGCAGTCGGATAAGTTCCCCCTTCTTCTTCTTTCCTTCAAGCTTCGGCATGGCCCACTCCTTCATAGTTGGAAATATTTTGAAGGCCAAAAATTCCTGCACTAAGTCCTTGGTGCCAATGTGCTCTGCGATAATCCTGAATTCAGCCAGCGCAGTTTGGGTTGGACCCTCTGGTGTCATATTACATTGGGGTCTGGTCTCTCCGAAGATTAGCTCTAGCGGGCTCTGGACCAGCTTCTCCCTATCATCGTCAACTTTGACGTAGAACCATTCTGATTTCCAGCCTGCCGGCCACTTGCTTCGGTAGCTGATCACAGGAAATTTTGTAGTCTTCCGGTAGGCAAAATTGTAACAGCCAAAGTTTTCATGTAATCCATCCTTTCTGGCCTTGGTTTGGTAATGCAGCTCGTGCACTCGGCAGAAACCTTCGGCAAATGGTTCCACCCCTGGCTTCGGAGAGCCCAAATATAAACACTAAGCCTAACAATAGCGTTAGGAGTTAGCTGATGAAAGTGGATCCCAAACTTCTTTAGCACATTGGCAATCATCTTACTTAAGGGGAGCCTCAAACCAGCTTTGAAGAAACTCTTAAAAACTACTATTTTATCTTTTTCTGGCTTCGGAGTAGTTTCTTCTCCACCGAAGCGAATCAGCTCTTTCTTATCTTCGTTGAAATAGCCCAATTTCAACATCTTCGGAAGGTCGCTTTCGGAGACTGTGGATTTTCCAAAATCCAGGTGGCTAGGTTTGCTCGACACCGAGCTGCTGTAATCATCTTCAGAATCGGTCTCTTCAACACCAGCTTGTTCTGCTTCAGCAGCTAGGATGTCCTCCGGTGTTACCAACCCAGAGCGCTTCATGGCTTCCGAAATAGGAACAGCCTCAGCAACTTCGGTCTCATCTCCCTCACGATCGACCCTTGCGGTAGAGCGAACTCTGGCCATTTGATTATGGCTTACTTGAAATTTCTGGTGTTGACTTTTTTGTTTTTTCGAAGCTCCTACTCTTTTACCGAAGCAGAATCACAAGCGAGGTTTCGTCTAAGCACGATGATTAAGCTTCGGCTATGACTAAAAATTTGGCAGAAAAACAGTGCAATAGCAATGAATGCTGTGGTAACTTCACACCTACCCGTCTGTTTATATAATGCCACAGATGAGAAGGTGAATCGGCAAGGTCTCCAACACCGAACAAACAGTCACCTGCACTCACTGAACGGTGGGCCACAGGGTCTGACAAGGTAAATCACTGGCGCGCACGTAATTGGTGCAAGATGGAGCGCGCGCGCAATGATTATTTTAATCGTTTCTCGCCAACGAGCTCAAGGGAAGGTGTTTTTTGGATCTTCGGCGTCCCGAAGCCTAGAAGACTTTTTCACGGATCAAGCTCGTTACGAAAAACGATCTGGCACCGTGAAGGGGCTACTGTTGGGGGTATGCTTCGTAGCCGAAGATCCTAAAAAGAACACCTTCGAAAGGTCTTCTTAGAAGCAAGCGCTGAAGCTACTACCTATAAAGCTTCGGCATGAAGACAGATCCCAAGATGAAGGGTCGAACCGACTTAAAGATGAATTGACTTAAAGACCCATGATGTTTTGTGTCATTGTTGTAATCAATTGTAAAGGACACAAATGTAATTTTGCGCAGGTTGCACCCTGTGCCTATAAATAGGTGAACAGTACATCGACACTATTCACACGATCTTGTAATCACTGGCACGTTACGCTTGATTTATTGCTTTCCGCCAAGGCAAAGGTATAAATGTGCTCAAATATTATGTTTTAATATTTATATATTCATATAATGAAATATATGAATACATTTTATACTTCACATTTCATTTCTTATTGTCTGTTGTTTTACAAGTATGATTACGAAGGTGAAATCTTCGTAATGTCTTACTCTTGACCTTCGTCCGAAGCTCATTAAATCCTTGGGGAGATAATGCTTCAGCGGACGAAGGACATTTATACTTAACATTTCTGTGTTGCCTTGTTCTTAATTCATAGCATTTGAGAACAAGTCCCCAACATCAGACAATTCATTCGCCACTATTCTCACCAACAGTGAACTTCACTGTGCTACACCACATACACCCAGCTATAAATACACCCAGCTACCCTCTCCCTCTCCGCACACACTCAACACCCTCAGCCAAGGCAAACACCCCACCCACTCAGTTACTCCGCTCTGCCGGCTACACGCATAATGTCACTTCGTCTCCAGTCCACCCTCCTGGTAAGCACCTCCGCTCCACCACTAGTAGTATCTCAACACCACATGACACAGATTCTACTCAAGACTCTACCCATCCATATATCGCTATTTTGACCACTATACTAAATATCTGTTGATATACTTGCTGGTTTGTATGTTTGCTTATTCATGTTGCATAGTTATCGGAGCGTTCGTACCGTCTCGTGGAGGCCAGATCTGCAAGTCTACGACAGGCAGTGGAGCTAGAAGCTAGTTTCGCGAGCTCCCCTTCCCCCTTCGCCGGATAAGCACGACAAGCTCACTGGATCCCTTTGATGCATAAATTACCTATGATTTTTCAATCACAACCCTTAGCCTGTTATTTTATGCATGATATGATTTTGAGACAAGTTATTATGGCCACCCAGCCGCTTGCCGCAATCAATCCTTGATATATTTGTTACAAATGATTTGAGAAAAGGTGTGAGTTTTCAAAGGAAATTGCTTTTCAAAATGTGTATGATGAAGGGTTTTCACCCTTATCACCTTTGAGTAGGGATGATCAGGGACTCCCTGGTTTAGGGGAGGGCCTAAGGTAATGGCTCAGCTGGTTTAGGCGTGAGCAGAAGGATTGTCCCCTCATATAAGGACCAGTTTGTCATCCTTCACTACCTGTACTCATGATAAGTACAACCACTCGAGACTGTATGGGTAGTCACTCAATCTAAACTCGTACGGTTCAAACCCCAGGGTTATGAAGGCTGGGGAGCACCGGGAGGATAAGGAGGGGGAATGTTTTGTCCGGTTTGGGCATGGCGGTGGCCTGAATCCTTCCGGTATAACCGTTAAGGTAGGGACGTGCGAGGAAAGAAAGAGATTCGGATTCGGGTCTCAGTAGCTATGAGATTGCAGAGCCGGACTAGTGGGTAAAGTGTACACCTCTGCGCAGAGTTTGAAAACCTATTCGAATAGTCTGTGTCCACAGGAATGGACGAGTCTGGTGTGGTATGGCAATTATTGTTTGTTTTAAAAAAAGGGTGTGTTTGAGAAAAGTGGTTTTTAAAAGGTCCGGCGGTCGAGCCGTGAGCTATGGTGGACGGGAAGTCCAGTAGCTGTTTTTGAAAATGAAAACCAATGGGAAACTGCTGAGATACCTGGATGGTTTAGTCCAGGGGATTTTGCTCTATATTGAAAAACTTCCTGCTCCTTTGGGAGAGGATGCGCTTTGCAAAATACAAAATGTTTTACAAAACAACCCTGCATCAAATACTGCTATTTCTGCAAAATATCTTGAGCTCCACATATTCCATGCATTATATCTGATTTCCCCATTCGCGCGGGTGAAGGTGGGCTGCTGAGTACATTTGTACTCACCCTTGCTTATTTGTTGTTTTCCAGAAAAGGAGATCGAGTAAGAGTTATGCTTATTCCCAACCTTGCCTATGGCTGTTGGACCGCTGATTTGCTTCGCTGCGTATATCGGGCTACTTCAGCCCCACTCTGATGATATGTCCCGAGTTGTGGACCAACTCTTAAAGTTGATCGCCACCTTTATAGGATTGTCTCGTGTAGTCAGATTTGGAATCATCTGTTGTATAAATGTGTTTACTAGCTGTTGGGGCCATGCTTCATCGCGCCGAAGGTCCTGTAGGAAGAAGCAGCTTCGGCTGAAGCTATCCCCAGGAGATGACCGAAGGTTTCTCTTCATGAAGCTTCGGTATTACAAACCGACTTAAAGATAGAATGACCTTTTAGTCCATAAAGGTCCGAGTCAATGTTGTAAACCTTTATGAGGGGCATAATTGTTATTCTTCACAGGCTGTGTCCTGTGTCTATAAATAGATGAACAGTACCCCCGTACTGTTCACGCTGACTGGTATTCGCTTGCGCGTCACGCTTGTATTTTTGCCTTCTATCAAGCCGAAGGTATAAATATAACTCAATATTGTTTTTATTCTACCATGATTATATAATAAGGGCATGAAATAATGTTATGTGGCTATTCATGTTATTCTTTCATGTTTCGTATGCTTCTCCTCTTATCAATATAAACTGTAATGATGAAGGTATGTCCTCTATGACCTTCATCTGAAGATCGTTGTATCCTAAAGGAAACAACGTTCCGAAGGACGAAGGGTATTTATCATTAACTTTTTTCTGTGTTGCCTTGTTCTTAATTCGTAGCATCTGAGAACAAGTCCCCAACACTAGCCTCCTGGGACTAGTAATTGTATCACATTTGAGTCCTAGAGGATTGGGGCGCTTCATGGGGTTAGCATTAGAATTAAATTCAAGTCCGAAGAGAGGGAAAACAAATCATCCAAGAGATAAGGCGAGTGAACATGGTGATTTGTTTTACCGAGGTTCGGTTCCAAAGAACCTAGTCCCCGTTGAGGAGGTCACAAAGACCGGGTCTATTTCAACCCTTTCCCTCTCTCAAACGGTCACTTAGACCGAGCGAGCCTTCTCCTTAATCAATCGGGTCACTAAGACCCCGCAAGGACCACCACACACTTAGGTGTCTCTTGATTTGATTACAAATCACTTGAGAACAAGAATGAGAAAGAAAGAAGGCAATCCAAGTAACAAGAGCGCAAAAGAACACGAACACACTCTCTCACAAGTCACTAAATATTTGAGATGAATTCTAGGCTTAGAGAGGGTTTGATCTTTGGAAATGTGTCTTAGAGTGAATGCACTAGCTCTTGTATTGAATGTGATCTCTGAAAAACTTGGATGCTTGAGGTTGTGGTGGTTGGGGGGTATTTATAGCCCCAACCACCAAAGGTAGCCATTGGTAAGGCTGCTGGCGATGGGCGCACCGGACAGCCCGGTGCGCCACCGGACACACACTGTTCAGTGTCCGGTGCGCCGCCATGTCAGCCAACCTTTAGGGTTTGGAGCTCAGTCGACCGTTGGAACTTTGTCTTCTTGCGACACCGGACAGTCCGGTGACACACCGGACAGTTCGGTGCCCTCTGACTTCGTGGCTCTGACTTCTGCCGCTGCACTGTAGCTCATTGTAGCACTTTGCAGAGTCGACCGTTGCGTGCAGATAGCAGTTGCCCGCTGACTCTTCGGACAGTCCGGTGGCACACCGGACAGTCTGGTGAATTATAACGGAGCGCGTCTTCGTTTTCCCGAGAGTGGCTGGTTCAGAAGTGTACAGCCTGGTGCACCGGACAGTCCGGTGCGCCAACTTTCAGCACACTCAACTTCTTTGCTTCGTTTCAAATTATGTCCCTAACTTGATTCTTTTATTGGTTTGTGCTGAACCTTATGCACCTGTAATACATGAGTTCTAGACAAACTAGTTAGTCCATGAGTCTATGTTGACGATCAACCACCAAAATTAACTATAGGAAATGGTTAACCCTATTTCCCTTTCAATCTCCCCCTTTTTGGTGATTGATGCCAACATAAACCAAAGAAAATATAAAGTGCAGAAATGTAACTAGTTTGCATTCGGAAGGTGCATAGGTTACTTGGAGTTTAAACCAATTGAAAATCTCACTGAATATGAATGGATTGCTTTTTCTTTATTTAACATTTTGGACCACTTTTGCACCACATGTTTTGTTTTTGCAAATCTTTTCAAAGTCTTTTCAAAATTCTTTTGCAAATAGTCAAAGGTATATGAATAAGATTGCGAGAAGAATTTTTCAAGATTTGAAATTTCTCCCCCTGTTTCAAATGTTTTTCCTTTGACTAAACAAAAGCTCCCCCTAAATGAGATTCTCCCCTTAGCTTTCAAGAGGGTTTTGAAATGGCTACTAATTTGAAATTTCATACCAATTTGAAATTGCCTTGAATACCAATATAAAAACAAACATTTGTGAATACCAATTAAATCTTCATTTCAAAATTTTTTGAAATGGTGGTGCGGTCCTTTTGCTTTGGGCTTAATATTTTCTCCCCCTTTGGCATTAATCGCCAAAAACGGAGAACTTTGGAGCCCTAGAGTATTTTTCCCCCTTTGGGGCCTAACATTACCTCCCAAATGGTAAAATAAATGCGAGTGAGGATCATACCATTAAGAGTTTGTGGAGTAGCGGCAAAGGTTAAGTGATACCGTTAGAGTTGAGTGGAAACGTTGTCTTTGCTGAAAACTCCATTTCCCTTTCAATCTACGACTTAGTATAGAAATACACTTAAAAAACACATTAGTCATAGTCTTGGCACAAGAAGAATAAGAAATAGGCATTTGTACCAAATGAAAGAGACATGATCAAAGGTATATGAAATAGCTATGTGTGCAATGTTTCAATCAAAATTCTGAGAATCAAGTATATTTAGCTCATTCCTAAGTTTGCTAAAGGTTTTCTCATCTAGTGGCTTGGTAAAGATATCAGCTAATTGGTTTTGGGTATTAACATAAGCAATTTCGATATCTCCCTTTTGTTGGTGATCCCTCAGAAAGTGATACCGAATGTCTATGTGCTTAGTGTGGCTGTGTTCAACGGAATTATCTGCCATGCGGATTGCACTCTCATTATCACATAGGAGAGGGACTTTGCTCAATTTGTAGCCATAGTCCCTAAGGGTTTGCCTCATCCAAAGTAATTGTGCACAATAATGGCCTGCACCAATGTACTTGGCTTCGGCGGTAGAAAGAGCTACGGAGTTTTATTTCTTTAAAGCCCAAGACACCAGGGATCTCCCCAGAAACTGACAAGTCACTGATGTGCTCTTCCTATCGATTTTACACCCTGCCCAATCGGCATCAGAATATCCTATTAAATCAAAGGTGGATCCCTTGGGATACCAAAGCCTAAACTTAGGAGTGTAGACTAAGTATCTCATGATTCTCTTAACGGCTCTAAGGTGAACTTCCTTAGGATTAGCCTGAAATCTTGCACACATGCATATAGAAAGCATAATATCTAGTTGAGATGCACATAAATAGAGTAAAGTTCCTATCATCGACCGGTATACCTTTTGATCTATGGATTTACCTCCCATGTCGAGGTCGAGATGCCCATTTGTTCACATGGGTGTCTTGATGGGTTTGCCATCCTTCATTCCAAACTTCTTGAGTATGTCTTGAATGTATTTAGTTTGGCTGATGAAGGTGCCCTCTTGGAGTTGCTTGATTTGAAATCTTAGGAAATATCTCAACTCCCCATCATGGACATCTCGAATTTCTGTTCCATGATCCTACTAAACTCTTCACAGGTAGACCTGTTAGTAGACCCAAATATGATATCATCAACATAAATTTGGCAATAAACAAGTCTTTTTCAATAGTTTTAGTGAAGAGGGTAGGATTAGCTTTTCTGACTTTGAAGCCATTAGTGATAAGAACATCTCGCAGGCATTCATACCGTGCTCTTGGGGCTTGCTTGAGCCCATAAAGCGCCTTTGAGAGTTTATAAACATGGTTAGGATACTCAATATCTTCAAAGCCGGAAGGTTGCTCAACATAGACCTCTTCCTTGATAGGTCCATTGAGGAAGGCACTCTTCACGTCCATTTGATAAAGCTTGAAGCCATGGTAAGTAGCATAGGCAAGTAATATACGAATTGACTCAAGCCTAGCTACGAGTGCATAAGTTTCATCGAAATCTAAACCTTCGACTTGTGAATAACCTTTGGCCACAAATCGAGATTTGTTCCTTATCACCACACCATGCTCATCTTACTTGTTGCGGAATACCCATTTGATACTGAAAGGGAATTAGGCTTACACCTATTTCCTAAACTAATTTTGGTGGTTGAATTGCCCAACACAAATATTCGGACTAACTAGTTTACCCAAGTTTATAAGTTCTACAGGTACCAAAGGTTCACCATAAGCCAATAAAAAGATCAAGAGAAAGGGTTCAAACAAAGGAGCAAGGGACAACCGAAGGCACCCTGGTCGGGCGCACCGGACAGTGTCCGGTGCACCAGGGAAGATCGACTTCAAACTCTTCACCTTCGGGAATTCTTAGGGCCGGCGCGCTATAATTCACCGGACTGTCCGGTGTACACCGGACAGTGTCCGGTGCTCCAAGGAGGCGCGGCTCCGAACTCGCCAGCCTCGGGAATTCGCAACGGCTGCTCCGCTATAATTCACCGGACATGTCCGGTGTACACCGGACTGTCCGGTGTAACTGTGGAGCAACGGCTACTTCAGGCACCAATGGCTACCTGCAGCGCATTAAATGCGCGCCAGCGCGCGCAGAGGTCAGGCATGCCCATGCTGGCGCACCGGACACTTTACAGTTCATGTCCGGTGCGCCACCGGTCATCCAGGCGGGACCAGTGTCAGAGCTCCAACGGTCGGAACCCTAACGGCCGGGTGATGTGGCTGTCGCACCGGACATGTCCGGTGTGCACCGGACTGTCCGGTGCACCATTCGACAGACAGTCTCCACCCAAACGACTAGTTTGGTGGTTGGGGCTATAAATACCCCCAACCACCCCACATTCAAGTCATCCAAGATTTCCACTTCTCAACCACTTACAAGAGCTAGGCATTCAATTCTAGACACACTCAAGTGATCAAATCCTCTCCAATTCCACACAAGGTTTTAGTGATTAGCGAGAGAGATTTGCCGTGTTCTTTTGAGCTCTTGCGCTTGGATTGCTTCTTTCTTTCTCACTTGTTCTTGTGATCAAAACTCCATTGTAACCAAGGCAAGCGACACCAATTGTGTGGTGGTCCTTGCGGGGAAGTTTTGTTCCCGGTTTGATTTGAGAAGAGAAGCTCACTCAGTCCGAGGGACCGTTTGAGAGAGGGTAAGGGTTGAAAGAGACCCGACCTTTGTGGCCTCCTCAACGGGGAGTAGGTTTGCAAGAACCGAACCTCGGTAAAACAAATCCGCGTGTCACACTCTTCATTCGCTTGCGATTTGTTTTGCGCCCTCTCTCTCGGACTCATTATTATTTCTAACGCTAACCCGACTTGTAGTTGTGATTAATTTTGTAAATTTCAGTTTTGCCCTATTCACCCCCCCTCTAGGCGACTTTCAATTGGTATCAGAGCCCGGTGCTTCATTAGAGCCTAACCGCTCGAAGTGATGTCGGGAGATCACACCAAGAGGGAGATGGAGACCGGCGACAAGCCCACTACGAGTCATGGGAGCACTTCATCGGAAGAGTCCCGCACCAAGAGGAAGGAGAAGAAGAAGAGCTCCTCCAACAAAGGGAAGGGAAAGGAGAAGAAATCCTCTTCCCACAAGTCGCATCGGAGAGGCGACAAGCACAAGAGGATGAGGAAAGTGGTCTACTACGAGACCGACACTTCATCAACGTCGACCTCCGACTCCGATGCACCGTCCGTTACTTCTAAGCGCCAAGAGCGCAAGAAGTATAGTAAGATCCCCCTACGCTACCCCCACACTTCAAAACGTACTCCTTTACTCTCCTTTCCATTAGGCAAACCACTGGTTTTTGACGGTGAAGATTATAATATGTGGAGTGACAAAATGAGGCACCATCTAACCTCACTCCACACAAGCATATGGAATGTTGTTGAGTTTGGTGTACAGGTACCATCCGTAGGGGATGAAGACTACGACTCGGATGAGGTGGCCCAAATCCACCACTTTAACTCCCAAGCAACCACTATACTCCTCGCCTCTCTAAGTCGAGAGGAGTATAATAAGGTGCAAGGGTTAAAAAGTGCGAAGGAAATTTGGGATGTACTCAAGACCGCGCACGAGGGAGACGAGGTGACAAAGATCACCAAGAGGGAGACGATCGAGGGGGAGCTCGGTCGCTTCATGCTTCACCAAGGGGAGGATCCACAAGCTATGTACAACCGCTTGAAGACCTTGGTGAACCAAGTGCGCAACCTCGGGAGCGAAAAATGGGATGACCATGAGATGGTCAAGGTTATTCTTAGATCCATCGTATTTCTTAACCCTACACAAGTTCAATTAATTCGAGGTGATCCTAGATATAAGCTAATGTCTCCCGAGGAGGTTATAGGAAAATTTGTGAGCTTTGAGCTAATGATTAAAGGCTCAAAGAAAATCATCGAGCAAAGCACCTCCTCCACGCCCGAGGCACAACCGGTCGCATTCAAGGCAACGGAGGAGAAGAAGGAGGAGTCTACACCAAGTCGAACTCCCATCGACGCCTCCAAGCTCGACAACGAGGAAATGGCGCTCATCATCAAGAGTTTCCGCAAGAAGGTTTGCTACAAGTGTGGTAAGCCCAGTCATTTTATTGCTAAATATCCATTATCTAGTGATAGTGACAGGGGCGATGACAAGAAGGGGAGAAGAAAGGAGAAGAAGAGACATTACAAGAAGAAGGGCGGCGATGCCCACGTGTGCCGCGAGTGGGACTCCGACGAGAGCTCCACCGACTCCTCCTCCGACGAGGACGCCGCCAACATCGCCGTCACCAAGGGACTTCTCTTCCCCAACGTCGGCCACAAGTGCCTCATGGCCAAGGAGGGCAAAAAGAAGAAGGTAAAATCAAGATCCTCCACTAAATACGAAACCTCTAGTGATGAGGATGATGCTAGCAATGAGGAGGATAACTTACGCATTCTTTTTGCCGACCTAAACATGCAACAAAAAGAAAAATTAAATGAATTGATTAGTGCTATTCATGAGAAGGATGATCTCTTGGACTCTCAAGAGGACTTCCTTATTAAGGAAAACAAAAAGCATGTTAAGGTCAAAAATGCTTATGCTCTACAAGTTGAAAAATGTGAAAAATTGTCTAGTGAGCTAAGCACTTGCCATGAGACTATTGACAACCTTAGAAATGAAAATGCTAGATTAATTGCTAAGGTTGATTCTCATGTTTGTGATGCTTCAATTCCCAATCTTAGAAATGATAATGATGATTTGCTTGCTAAGATTAAGGAATTGAATGATTCTCTTGCTAGTCTTAGGATTGAAAATGAAAAATTAATTGCTAAGGCTAAAGATTTTGATGTTTGCAATATTACTATTTCTAACCTTAGAAGTGAGAATGATATATTACATGCTAAGGTTGTAGAATTAAAATCTTGCAAACCATCTACATCTACTATTGAGCATGTTTCTATTTGCACTAGATGTAGAGATGTTGATATTGATGCTATTCATGATCATATGGCTTTAATTAAACAACAAAATGATCATATAGCAATATTAGATGCTAAAATTGCCGAGCATAACTTAGAGAATGAAAAGTTTAAATTTGCTAGAAGTATGCTCTATAATGGGAGACGCCCTGGCATCAAGGATGGCATTGGCTTCCAAAGGGGAGACAATGTCAAACTTAGTGCTCCTCCTAAAAATTTGTCTAACTTTGTTAAGGGCAAGGCTCCCATGCCTCAGGATAACGAGGGTTACATTTTGTACCCTGCCGGTTATCCCGAGAGCAAAATTAGGAGAATTCATTCTAGGAAGTCTCACTCTGGCCCTAACCATGCTTTTATGTATAAGGGTGAGACATCTAGCTCTAGGCAACCAACCCGTGCTAAGTTGCCTAGAAAGAAAGCTCCTAGTGCATCAAATGATCATGGCATTTCATTTAAGACTTTTGATGCATCTTATGTGCTTACTAACAAATCCGGCAAGGTAGTTGCCAAGTTTGTTGGGGGCAAACACAAGGGCTCCAAGACTTGTGTTTGGGTACCCAAAGTTCTTGTTTCTAATGCCAAAGGACCCAAAACCGTTTGGGTACCTAAAATCAAGAACTAAACTTGTTTTGTAGGTTTATGCATCCGGGGGCTCAAGTTGGATCATCGATAGCGGGTGCACAAACCACATGACGGGGGAGAAAAAGATGTTCTCCTCCTACGAGAAAAACCAAGATCCCCAACGAGCTATCACATTCGGGGATGGAAACCAAGGTTTGGTCAAAGGTTTGGGTAAAATAGCTATATCTCTTGACCATTCCATTTCCAATGTTTTTCTTGTAGATTCTTTAGATTACAATTTGCTTTCCGTATCTCAATTATGTCAAATGGGATACAACTGTCTATTCACTGATGTAGGTGTCACTGTCTTTAGAAGAAGTGATGATTCAATAGCATTTAAAGGAGTGTTAGAGGGTCAGCTATACTTGGTAGATTTTGATAGAGTTGAACTCGACACTTGCTTAATTGCTAAGACTAACATGGGTTGGCTCTGGCACCGCCGACTAGCTCATGTTGGAATGAAGAATCTTCATAAGCTTCTAAAGGGAGAGCACATTTTAGGACTAACAAATGTTCATTTTGAGAAAGACAGGATTTGTAGCGCATGCCAAGCCGGGAAGCAAGTTGGCACTCATCATCCACACAAAAACATCATGACAAGTGACAGGCCACTGGAGCTCTTACACATGGATTTATTCGGCCCGATCGCTTACATAAGCATCGACGGGAGTAAGTACTGTCTAGTTATTGTGGATGATTATTCTCGCTTCACTTGGGTGTTCTTTTTGCAGGAAAAATCACAAACCTAAGAGACCTTAAAGGGATTCTTGAGACGAGCTCAAAATGAGTTCGGCCTAAGGATCAAGAAAATTAGAAGCGACAACGGGACGGAGTTCAAGAACTCTCAAATTGAAGGCTTCCTTGAGGAGGAGGGCATCAAGCATGAGTTCTCTTCTCCCTACACCCCACAATAAAATGGTGTAGTGGAGAGGAAGAATCGAACTCTATTGCATATGGCAAGAACCATGCTTGATGAGTACAAGACACCGGATCGGTTTTGGGCCGAAGCAGTCAACACCGCATGCTACGCCATCAACCGGTTATATCTACACCGAATCCTCAAGAAGACATCCTATGAACTCCTAACTGGTAAAAAGCCCAATATTTCATATTTTAGAGTTTTTGGTAGCAAATGCTTTATTCTTGTTAAGAGAGGTAGAAAATCTAAATTTGCTCCTAAAACTGTAGAAGGCTTTTTACTAGGATATGACTCAAACACAAGGGCATATAGAGTCTTTAACAAGTCCTCAGGACTTGTTGAAGTTTCTTGTGACGTTGTGTTTGATGAAACTAACGGCTCTCAAGTAGAGCAAGTTGATCTTGATGAGTGTTGGGGACTTGTTCTCAAATGCTTCGGATTAAGAACAAGGCAACATAAAAAGTGTTAAATGATACAGCCCTTCGTCCTTTGAGACATTATTTCCCTTCGGGATATAATGCATTCCGGACGAAGGTCACAAACAACATATCTTCGTAAGCACAATTAACTATGACGAAGAACTTACATGCAACATAAAAAGTAATATAAACATTCAGATATTATCACAACATCATTCCTATTTTATTATCATATAAAAATAGAAATGATTTCAGATTACAAGTGTACCTTCGGATTGCAGGAAGGTAAAAGTACAAGGATGACGGAAAGCAAGTGTCCAGTCAGCGTGAACAGTACGGGAGTACTGTTCATCTATTTATAGGCACGGGACGCAGCCCGTGTAAAATTACATTCATGTCCATTACATTTGCTAATGACTTATGGGAATCTATTAAGGCCTAAGTAGTCTTTTCATCTTTAAGTCGGTTCCCCTTTCTGCTATCACGACGAAGCTTTCTGCGCATAGCTTCGGCTGTGCACCATCCTTCGTACAGCTTGGGCTTCGTTCTGACCGTATTCCATGTTCATGATCTGAGTCCGAAGATACCTGCTCATATAATTCACTTGGAAAATATTGTCAAATCATGTTTTTGAGGACCTTCGGAGGACGAAGGCCCCCAACAGTAGCCCCTCGCAATATTAATTTGTTAGTGATAAATTCAGACTGCGATATGGACGAAGGCCTTAAGCCGAAGGTCCGAAAAAACACCTTCCCTTTGCTAGAATAGCAAAAGTCACTGACACCTGGGACCACACAGTTTCCGTGATATCAAATGTATAAATAGGAGCCCGCCACATTTGATTTGGCACGCTCTCTTTGCCATCTGTTTTTCCTGCTTATAAAACTTTCTGCCCAAAAATATTTGTTTTCTTTCCTAGTTTTAAGCTTCGGAAGCGAGAAGTAGGATCTCCGAAGAGATGTCTGAGGAGAAGAAGGCTGTTGTCGAGATGAAGCTAAGTCTCTCTGAAGAGAAGAACCTGGGCTTTCTTGAGGCGATGTCGAAGACCAATACAGAGAAGATCACCAAAGAGATCTTAGAAGGTTTATCTGAAGATACTGGTGACAGCGACAGTTATGATGTAGAAAGCGGCGGGGGAGAGTCTGAAGATCGACCATGGCGGCCAAGTCACTCGGTTTTCGGGAAAACCACTATTAAGCAAAGTCATATTGACAATATGAGGGGGAGATACTTTCGAGATATATCTATTGTGAGGGCTGATGCTGGAGAAAGGACTTCTCCTACCCCCGAAGAAGATGAGGTTGTGATCTTCCGAAGCTTTCTCAAGGCTGGGCTTCGGTGCCCCCTAAGCAGCTTTGTTGTCGAAGTCCTGAAGACATTTCAAATCTACCTTCATCAAATTACTCCCGAAGCTATCATAAGAATGGGAATCTTTGTCTGGGCTGTGAAAAGCCAAGGTTTAGAACCAAATGCTAAAAGCTTTTGCAAAATTCATGAATTGGTATATGAGACGAAGCCCTGGGGAAAAGAACAATATCACAACAACTTTGGTTGTTACAGCTTCGGTGCCCGCTCCGGGTCAAGCCGCCCTGTGCCAACCTTTCGGAAGAGGTGGCCCGAAGCCTGGATGACAGAATGGTTCTATGTAAAGAATGACTTGACAGCGCAGGAAGATGTTAAGAGTATCATTATGCGCCCATCTGGCAACGCTTCGGACTCCGAAAGCCAAAGGTTGAAATGGATGAAGCGGCCGAAGAATGCCAAAGAGCCTTCGGCGTAATCTGCTCTTTTATTGGGACAAGGGATTTGGTCCAAGAGCATATTGCCTTCAGGGTGTGGCCACTCGCAGGAAAGTGGGAAATGCCGAAGGAGACCATCAAAGAGTCTGACGAAGGTGGACTAGTCAGACTAAAATACACATTCAAATACGGGGATAAGTTTGTTGAACCGGACGACGACTGGTTAAAAAGCATTGAAACCTTGAGTGACGAACTGCTTGGGGCATACTCGAAGGCCGAGAATACTGCATTATCAGCAGCCTTCGGAGGCCGAAAGAAGAAAAGGCTCAACCGGGTATTTGATGCAATCGGGTTTGTCTACCCGGACTACCATTATCCGGTGCTAGGTCGCAAAAGAAAAAATTCTTCTCCTGCAAAAGAAGTTGCCTCAGGTGCTTCTGGTGAGCCAGCGCCGCAAAGAAAAAAGATGAAGGTGCTCACCCACCGGGCGCATTTTATTGAGCCGGCCACAGTGCCTGAATTTATCGGTGAAGTCTCTTTGGCCACTGAAACTACAGAGCCAGCTTCAGTGCCGAAGATCGAAGAAAAAACTGAAGCACCTTCAGCAGAGAAGGCAGAAAAACCGAGAGCTGAAGGACCAAAAATATTGGAAATCTTAAGTCCTTCAGCAAGTGTTGAGACAATAAAAAATCAAAAGGGCCCATCGGTGACCCCAAAAAGAAAAAGAATGGTGAACGTGCTAGATGTTTTGGAGACAATTAAGTCTTCAAGCGTAACTCCAAAGAAGACTGTTGAACTTTCTGAAGTGTCTGCTGAAGCTTCAGTTGCTGAAACTTCGAAGCAACAACCTGAAGCTGAAACTGGGCCTCCAGAGCCCACCAAGGAACAACCTTTGGAAGCCGAAGAAAAAATAAAAATGCCAGAGCCAATTTTGGTTGAAGAAATTGACACAGCGGCCCCCGAAGCACCTTCCGCCGTACGCGATTACATTGTGCGACATGCTTCGGGTAAGAAATTATCTGAAGAAGAGATTTATGAAGCCAATCACTATGCCAGAGAATTAAAATATCCGAAAGGGGCACTAGTGTTCAATGGGACAAATGAAGATGACTTCCTATACTGCCTCCCTGACAACAAAGAATTATCTGTCTGCCGGGAGATGGCTAGGAGTATGGGGTTTCCGAAACTTGAAGCTGGACTATGCGCTATGACGAAGGAGGATCTTGCGGATAGCCTCGCATATAATAGTCTGAAGGTGCGAGAATTGCGCATTTTGGGAACTTTATGATTCGAAATCTATTGTTTTATTCTTATACTAATTTTTTACATATAGGGTTTAATTTTAAGCAACGCGCTGAGAGCGCAAAAGAGTGCCGAAGACGAAAGCTATGAAATTGCCTTCAACAACCTTCGAACGGAGGTTATCAAACTAAGAAACGAAGCCTTGGAAAAGGACAAAATTCTAGTTACATTAGTGGATAAAGTAAAGGAGAACGAAGCTGCGTCCAAAGCCCAAATTGCAGCTCAAAAGCATGAGATTGACGATCTTCGGAAGCAATTGGCCCGGGCAAAAGAAGAACGCATACTTGAAGAAACAAGGCGGGAATGTAGCGACCAATGGGCTGATCATTTGGAAGGAACCGTTGAAGAGCTTCGGTCTTCTAAGAAAAGGTGCTACGAGAAATCCATGGAATGTGTAAAGAAAATAAAAACCAGCTTCGCCAGTGTTGGCGCATTTTCGAGTGAAGAAGATTTTGTGAGAGGTAACCCAGAAGGACCGATCGAATGGATCTGCCGCGAAGCTGAAGCCTTCGAAGAAATTCTAAGCAGTCGTGGAGACATTTGCGCCTTCTCAGGTGCCAGGGGGATTGCTACTATACTGGAGAAAAAAGGCTGTGATCATGTTAAGGTTCTTACACAATCCGAAGCCAGCTTATCCCCTGAAGATATCAAAGACCCCTCGGCCGAAGCTAGCCAGGCTGGTGGAAAATTTTTCACCGACGTCTGGGACAATGGTGGCCGAGAAATGGCCCAAGAAATCATTCAGAAAAGTGAAAAGGGCATTCACGACGCTAGAGAAGTAGCTAAGGCCGCTGTCAAAAGCTCGGAGCCCGAAGGGCATTTAGGTATTAGCTAATGGTTTTTATTGTGTTGTAACTTTTTGATTTTAAACTTCATTCACAATTTGTAATAGCAATGTGGTCGTATCATGTCCTCCTTCAGATCCTACTAAAGCGTCTCCGGGCCCTTAGCCGAAAGGAGATGAAGAAATTAAAAAGATGGCTGAAGCTATCATGGATGAAGCTGTTAACCGACTCCTGAACGAAGCTGCCGAAGTTGTTTTGAGAGAAGATTAAGCACTTTTGTAAAGACTTCTGAAATGAAACATGTGTGACATTTTATAACCCTGTGATATATTTGCTTTTAATGACTCGATTCTTTACGATGCATGAAACTTTACATACGTACCGTTTTTGAGCCTTCGGCGAAAAAACACCTTCCCTTCTTTTCATGCTTCGTGAAGATAGAAAAACTTTTATGCATCACGACAATGTTCATAGTGCTCTGATGTATCCAAGCTTCATGAAAATATTCTCCAAAGCTATATTCCGAAGGTCAATATTGTATCCCCTTGTGACTTAGCACGATTTTCACTTTCTCAAAGTATCCTTCCGAAGGTTGATACCGTGTCCCCTTCTTTTGTCATATGCAACATGATGTATGATGCTTATGCTATGCAAAATGATGTGATGATGATATGTTATGTAGATGACATTTGTTCCGAAGATACACACATATCCCTGTAAAACACAAAATATTTTTGTACCAGCGCTGACTTTTCGCTGTAAGCTCTGCATTCCCTTAGGAACGACTTTGGAGCTTCTTCGCCTTTTACTTAGGCGGTATCAGCGTTGACTTTTCGCTGTAAGCTCTGCATTCCCTTAGGAACGACTTTGGAGCTTCTTCGCCTTTTACTTAGGCGGTATCAACGTTGACTTTTCGCTGTATGCTCTGCATTCCCTTTGGAACGACTTTGGAGCAGAAAACTTACACTGCGTTCCCTTTGGAACGACTTTTTGTGATTTCAGCAAACTTACTCTGCGTTCCTTAGAACGACTTTTTGTTGCTTCGAAGGATTTTTCGATAATTCGAAGATCCTCCTTGTTATCGTAAATTTTTATGCTTCAGCAACTTAAGCATGAAAAAATACATTTTCCTTGTGGCCAACAACGAAACTATTACATGAAAACTGAAAAATGTCCTTTATTACACAGAAAATATAACTGAATGGAAAAGACTGCTATCAAGGTAGGATATTTGTCAATAGATGTGCTTCGACTCTGGCACAGTGCTATTGACTGTGCGAGCTTCGGATTGTTCTCTGAGATCCCTTTGGTGTGGAGCATATTGGCTCCCTTCTGGCTGTTGGCCTTGTTGCAGCGGTGGTGGAGGCGGAAGCTGTTGCCAGGAAGCTTGAGGTTGACTCGCCGAAGCAACAGAAACTGCAGGGTGATTGCCTACGTATTCTGGGACGTAAGGCAGATGGTACGAAGTAGTATGCATGACCTGCTTCGGCTGAGCTTGTTGTGCTGCAGCTTCGGCTATCTCCTTTTGCTTCTGGATGGTAACATGGCACATCCTGGTGGTATGGCCCTTGTTTTCACCACAGAATAAGCAAAATACTCTCCTTTGTTGATCTCCAAATCTTCCGCCAAAGCCCCTGGCGCCTCTGCCTCTTGGAACTGGTGGCCGGAAGAAACTTTGCTGTTGCCCCGAAGCCTGTGATGAGCACTGCGGCCTGTTCTGCTGACTCCCCTTATCATCATTTTGAGTAGAGTTGTGGATGGACCTGACATGCCTCGGATAGAATCTTCCTCCAAAGCCCCTGGTCATTTCAGAAAACCTAAAAGCCTCCTCCCTTCTTTGGCGAAAATCATTGTCGGCACGGATATACTCGTCCATCTTCTGGAGCAATTTCTCCAAAGTTTGAGGAGGCTTCCTAGCAAAGTATTGAGCTGAAGGTCCAGGCCGAAGTCCCTTGATCATGGCCTCAATGACAATTTCGTTGGGCACCGTTGGTGCCTGCGCCCTCAAACGCAAGAACCTTCTGACATACGCCTGAAGGTATTCTTCATGATCCTGAGTGCATTGGAACAGGGCCTGAGCAGTGACCGGCTTCGTCTGAAACCCTTGGAAGCTGGTTAACAACATGTCCTTTAGTTTTTGCCATGATGTGATCGTTCCTGGTCGGAGGGAGGAATACCAGGTTTGAGCAACACTCCTGACAGCCATAACAAAAGACTTTGCCATGACTGCAGCATTGCCACCATACGAAGATACTGTTGCTTCGTAGCTCATCAAAAACTGCTTCGGGTCTGAATGGCCATCGAATATGGGAAGCTGGGGCGGCTTATAGGACGGAGGCCAAGGTGTAGCCTGCAGCTCAGCGGACAAGGGAGAAGCATCATCGAAAACAAAATTTCCATGATGGAAATTGTCATACCAGTCATCTTCGTTGAAGAAACCCTCCTGATGAAGGTCTTTTTGTTGAGGCCTTCGGTTCTGCTCATCGTGAGTAAGATGGCGAACCTCTTCAGAAGCTTCGTCTATCTGCCTTTGCAGTTCAGCTAGCCTGGCCATCTTTTCCTTCTTCCTCTGCACCTGTTGATGAAGCATCTCCATATCTCTGATCTATTGGTCTAGCTCATCCTCTTGAGGCATCGGGCTGACAGCCTTCCTCTTCTGGCTTCGGGCCTCCCGAAGAGAGACAGTCTCCTGATTGTGGTCCAGCGGTTGGAGAGCTGCAGTGCCAGCTGCTGAAGCTTTCTTCGGCGCCATAGCGAAGGTTGATGATCGCCGAGGGCGCTCAAAGACTCAAAGAGTGGAAGTGAGTTCACCGGAGGTGGGCGCCAATGTTGGGGACTTGTTCTCAAATGCTTCGGATTAAGAACAAGGCAACATAAAAAGTGTTAAATGATACAGCCCTTCGTCCTTTGAGACATTATTTCCCTTCGGGATATAATGCATTCCGGACGAAGGTCACAAACAACATATCTTCGTAAGAACAATTAACTATGACGAAGAACTTACATGCAACATAAAAAGTAATATAAACATTCAGATATTATCACAACATCATTCCTATTTTATTATCATATAAAAATAGAAATGATTTCAGATTACAAGTGTACCTTCGGATTGCAGGAAGGTAAAAGTACAAGGATGACGGAAAGCAAGTGTCCAGTTAGCGTGAACAGTACGGGAGTACTGTTCATCTATTTATAGGCACGGGACGCAGCCCGTGTAAAATTACATTCATGTCCATTACATTTGCTAATGACTTATGGGAATCTATTAAGGCCTAAGTAGTCTTTTCATCTTTAAGTCGGTTCCCCTTTCTGCTATCACGACGAAGCTTTCTGCGCATAGCTTCGGCTGTGCACCATCCTTCGTACAGCTTGGGCTTCGTTCTGACCGTATTCCATGTTCATGATCTGAGTCCGAAGATACCTGCTCATATAATTCACTTGGAAAATATTGTCAAATCATGTTTTTGAGGACCTTCGGAGGACGAAGGCCCCCAACAATGAGATAGGTGAAGAACAGGCTCCGTGCATCGCGCTAAGGAACATGTCCATTGGGGATGTGTGCCCTAAGGAATCCGAAGAGCCTCCACATGCACAAGATCAACCATCTTCCTCCACGCAAGCATCTCCACCAACTCAAAATGAGGACGAGGCTCAAGTTGATGAAGGAGAAGATCAAAGAGATGAGCCACCTCAAGATGACGACAATGATCAAGGGGGAGATGCAAATGATCAAGACAAGGAGGATGAAGAGCCAAGGCCGCCACACCCAAGAGTCCACCAAGCAATCCAACGAGATCACCCCGTCAACACCATCCTTGGCGACATTCATAAGGGGGTAACCACTCGATCTCGTGTTGCACATTTTTGTGAGCATTACTCTTTTGTTTCCTCTATTGAGCCACACAGGGTAGAGGAAGAACTTCAAGATTCGGATTGGGTGATGGCGATGCAAGAGGAGCTCAACAACTTCACGAGGAACGAGGTATGGCATTTAGTTCCACGCCCTAACCAAAATGTTGTAGGAACCAAGTGGGTCTTCCGCAACAAGCAAGACGAGCATGGTGTGGTGACAAGGAACAAAGCCCGACTTGTGGCCAAGGGATACTCCCAAGTCGAAGGTTTGGATTTCGGTGAAACCTATGCACCCGTAGCTAGGCTTGAGTCAATTCGCATATTATTAGCATATGCTACTTACCATGGCTTCAAGCTTTACCAAATGGACGTGAAGAGTGCCTTCCTCAATGGACCAATCAAGGAAGAGGTCTATGTTGAGCAACCTCCCGGCTTTGAAGACAGTGAGTACCCTAACCATGTTTATAGGCTCTCTAAGGCGCTTTATGGGCTCAAGCAAGCCCCAAGAGCATGGTATGAATGCCTAAGAGATTTCCTTATAGCTAATGGCTTCAAAGTCGGCAAGGCCGATCCTACTTTATTCACTAAAACTCTTGACAATGATTTGTTTGTATGCCAAATTTATGTTGATGATATTATATTTGGGTCTACTAACGAATCTACATGTGAAGAATTTAGTAGGATCATGACACAAAAATTCGAGATGTCTATGATGGGGGAGTTGAAGTATTTCTTAGGATTTCAAGTGAAGCAACTCCAAGAGGGCACCTTCATTAGCTAAACGAAGTATACTCAAGACATTCTAACCAAGTATGGAATGAAGGATGCCAAGCCCATCAAGACTCCCATGGGAACAAATGGGCATCTCGACCTCGACACGGGAGGTAAGTCCGTGGATCAAAAGGTATACCGGTCGATGATAGGTTCATTACTCTATTTATGTGCATCTCGACCAGACATTATGCTTTCCGTTTGCATGTGTGCAAGATTCCAATCCGACCCTAAGGAATCCCACCTTACGGCCGTAAAATGAATCTTGAGATATTTGGCTTATACTCCTAAGTTTGGGCTTTGGTACCCTCGGGGATCTACATTTGATTTGATTGGTTATTCGGATGCCGATTGGGCGGGGTGTAAGATTAATAGAAAGAGCACATCGGGGACTTGCCAGTTCTTGGGAAGATCCTTGGTGTCTTGGGCTTCAAAGAAGCAAAATTCGGCCGCTCTTTCTACCGCCGAAGCTGAGTATATTGCCGCAGGCCATTGTTGCACGCAATTGCTTTGGATGAGGCAAACCCTGCGGGACTATGGTTACAAATTAACCAAAGTTCCTCTTCTATGTGATAATGAGAGTGCAATCCGCATGGCGGATAATCCCGTTGAGCATAGCCGCACTAAACACATAGCCATTCGGTATCATTTTCTTAGGGATCACCAACAAAAGGGGGATATCGAGATTGCATATATTAATACTAAAGATCAATTAGCCGATATCTTTACCAAGCCACTTGATGAACAAACTTTTACCAAACTTAGGCATGAGCTCAATATTCTTGATTCTAGGAATTTCTTTTGCTAATTTGCACACATTGCTCATAAGTATACCTTTGATCATGTCTCTTTGATATATGCTATGACTAATGTGTTTTCAAGTATATTTCAAACCAAGTCATAGGTGTATTGAAAGGGAATTGGAGTCTTCGGCGAAGACAAAGGCTTCCACTCCACTCCACTACTCATCCTTCGCCGTCGCTCCACTCTCTGTCTTTGGTATAATTTTCACTCATATGTTTTATTTGCCAAAAGGGAGAAAGTAGTTAGATAAGGGCTTATATCTCACTCAAAGTATCCGTTTTTGGCGATTCATGCCGAAGGGGGAGAAAGTATGAGCCCAAAGCAAAAGGACCGCACCACCACCCCAATTTTCAAATTAATGATTTTCAATTGGTAAATTTTAAATTAGTATCTCTTTGTGTTCTAAAGGGGGAGAAAGTAGTACTTTCAAAATTGATATCCTAAAACCCTCTTGAACACTAAGAGGAGAATTTATTTGAGGGGGAGTTTTGTTTAGTCAAAGGAAAGGCATTTGAAACAAGGGGAGAAAATTTCAAAACTTGAAAATGCTTCGCAAAATCTTACTCATTTTCCCTTGACTATTTTGCAAAAGGACTTTAAAAAGGGTTTACAAAAAGAATTTGCAAAAACAAAACATGTGGTGCAAGCGTGGTCCAAAATGTTAAAGAAACAATCCATGCATATCTAGTAAGTAATATTTATTGGCTCAATTCTAAGTAACCTTTGCACTTACACTTTGCAAACTAGTTCAATTATGCACTTCTATACTTGCTTTGGTTTGTGTTGGCATCAATCACCAAAAAGGGGGAGATTGAAAGGGAATTAGGCTTACACCTATTTCCTAAACTAATTTTGGTGGTTGAATTGCCCAACACAAATATTCGGACTAACTAGTTTGCCCAAGTTTATAAGTTCTACAGGTACCAAAGGTTCACCATAAGCCAATAAAAAGATCAAGAGAAAGGGTTCAAATAAAGGAGCAAGGGACAACCGAAGGCACCCTGGTCGGGCGCACCGGACAGTGTCCGATGCACCAGGGAAGATCGACTTCAAACTCTTCACCTTCGGGAATTCTCAGGGCCGTCGCGCTATAATTCACCGGACTGTCCGGCGTACACCGGACAGTGTCCGGTGCTCCAAGGAGGCGCGGCTCCGAACTCGCCAGCCTCGGGAATTCGCAACGGCTGCTCCGCTATAATTCACCGGACTGTCCGGTGTAACTGCGGAGCAACGGCTACTTCAGGCGCCAACGGCTACCTGCAGCGCATTAAATGCGCGCCAGCGCGCGCAGAGGTCAGGCACGCCCATGCTGGCACACCGGACACCCTACAGTTTATGTCCGGTGCGCCACCGGTCATCCAGGCGGGCCCAGTGTCAGAGCTCCAACGGTCGGAACCCTAACGGCCGGGTGACGTGGCTGTCGCACCGGACATGTCCGGTGTGCATCGGACTGTCTGGTGCACCATTCGACAGACAGTCTCCACCCAAACAGCTAGTTTGGTGGTTGGGGCTATAAATACCCCCAACCACCCCACATTCAAGTCATCCAAGATTTCCACTTCTCAACCACTTACAAGAGCTAGGCATTCAATTCTAGACACACTCAAGTGATCAAATCCTCTCCAATTCCACACAAGGTTTTAGTGATTAGCGAGAGAGATTTGTCGTGTTCTTTTGAGCTCTTGCGCTTGGATTGCTTCTTTCTTTCTCACTTGTTCTTGTGATCAAAACTCCATTGTAACCAAGGCAAGCGACACCAATTGTGTGGTGGTCCTTGCGGGGAAGTTTTGTTCCCGGTTTGATTTGAGAAGAGAAGCTCACTCGGTCCGAGGGACCGTTTGAGAGAGGGTAAGGGTTGAAAGAGACCCGGCCTTTGTGGCCTCCTCAACGGGGAGTAGGTTTGCGAGAACCGAACCTCGGTAAAACAAATCCGCGTGTCACACTCTTCATTCGCTTGCGATTTGTTTTGCGCCCTCTCTCTCGGACTCATTATTATTTCTAACACTAACCCAGCTTGTAGTTGTGATTAATTTTGTAAATTTCAGTTTCGCCCTATTCACCCCCCCTCTAGGCGACTTTCAGATACCTACAACATTTTGATTAGGACGTGGAACTAATTGCCATACCTCATTCCTCGTGAAGTTGTTGAGCTCCTCTTGCATTGCCACCACCCAATCCAAATCTCTTAATGCATCCTCTACCCTGTATGGTTCAATAGAGGACACAAAAGAGTAATGTTCACAAAAATGAGCAACTCGAGATCTAGTGGTTACCCCCTGATGAATGTCACCAAGAATGGAGTTGACGGGGTGATCTCGTTGAATTGCTTGGTGGACTCTTGGGTGTGGCGGTCTTTGACCCTGAACTTCTTCATCATCTTCCTTTTCTTCATTTTCTTCATCTCCCCTTGATTATTGACCTCTTCTTGAGGTGGCTCATTTTCTTGATCTTCATCTTCATCATCTTGAGCCCGATCCTCATCTTGAGTTGGTGGAGATGCTTGGTTGGAAGATGATGGTTGATCTTGTGCTTGTGTGGGCTCTTTAGATTCCTTAGGACACACATCCCCAATGGACATATTCCTTAGAGCGATGCACGAAGCCTCTTCATCATCTAGCTCATCAAGATCAACTTGCTCCACTTGGGAGCCATTAGTTTCATCAAACACAATGTCACAAGAAACTTCAACTAGTCCAGTGGACTTGTTAAAGACTATATGCCCTTGTGTTTGAATCATAACCAAGTAAAAAGCCTTCTACAGCTTTAGGAGCAAATTTAGATTTTCTACCTCTTTTGATAAGAATAAAGCATTTGCTCCCAAAGACTCTAAAATATGAAACATTAGGATTTTTACCAGTGAGGAGTTCGTATGATGTCTTCTTGAGGATTCGGTGAAGATAGAGCCGGTTGATGGAGAAGCAAGCAGTGTTGATTGCTTCCGCCCAAAACCGGTCCGGTGTCTTGTACTCATCAAGCATGGTTCTCGCCATGTTTAGTAGAGTTGTATTTTTCGTCTCTACTTCACCATTTTGTTGAGGTGTGTAGGGAGAAGAAAACTCATGCTTGATGCCCTCATCCTCAAGAAATCCTTCTACTTGTGAATTCTTGAACTCCGTCCCATTGTCGCTTCTTATCTTTTTGATTCTCAATTCGAACTCATTTTGAGCCCGTCTGAAGAATCCTTTTAGAGTATCTTGGGTTTGTGATTTTCCCTGCAAAAAGAATACCCAAGTGAAGCGAGAATAATCATCCACAATTACTAGACAGTACTTACTCCTGCCGATGCTTATGTAAGCGATCGGGCTGAATAGGTCCATGTGGAGCAGCTCGAGCGGCCTGTCCGTTGTCATTTTGTTCTTGTGTGGATGATGGATGCCAACTTGCTTCCCTGCTTGGCATGCGCTACAAACCCTGTCTTTCTCAAAATGAACATTCATTAGTCTTAAAATGTGTTCTCCCTTTAGAAGTTTGTGAAGATTCTTCATTCCAACATGGGCAAGTCGGCGATGCGAGAGCCAGCCCATATTAGTCTTAGCAATTAAGCAAGTGTCAAGTTCAGCTTTGTTATCATTAAAATCAACTAAATATAGCTAACCCTCTAACACTCCCTTAAATGCTATTGAATCATCACTTCTTCTAAAGACAGTAACACCTACATCTGTAAATAGACAGTTGTAGCCCATTTTGCATAATTGAGAAACTAAAAGCAAATTGTAATCTAAAGAATCTACAAGAAAAACATTGGAAATGGAATGGTCAGGAGATATAACAATTTTACCCAAACCTTTGACCAATCCTTGATTTCCATCCCCGAATGTAATAGCTCGTTAGGGATCTTCATTTTTCTCATAGGAGGAGAACATTCTTTTCTCCCCTATCATGTGGTTTGTGCACCCGCTATCAATTATCCAACTTGTTCCACCGGATGCATGTAACATCCCAATTTTTATCCCAAGGTTAGAAACCCTAAACTCCAAACCCCCCCTTAATTATCCCATAAGACCCCATCTCATAAAACATTCCCTTCATCGTATGCATACACCATGTTTGCTAGTAGCACTTCACATAGGATATTTTGACACCCAAGAAATCTAGATAAATATTTGTTTAAAGGAAAAAAGAGATTATAGAAAAGGAGAAAGAGAAATAGATTTGGAAATAGAAAAAGAAAAAGAAAAAAAAAGAATTCCTCTCCCCCTGGTTGGGCCGATTCTGGCCCAAGCTCTCCCCCCTCTCTCCCGCGCGCTTGTATCCCCCACCCAAGGCCCAGCTCGGCCCACCTCCCACTCGCGCCCACGCCACGCCCACTGTCAGCCCGGCCCCACCCGTCAGCCGCGCTCACCCTCACTCCCTCGCGACTGCCCTCTCTCTGGTAGGCGGGCCCTGCTTGTCAACCCCTTCCCCTGCGCCCGTGACCAGGCTATTGGCGCGTTCACCGTCGGCCACCGCCCGCCACGTCGCCTCGCCATTAACACGCTCGCCAGCTCAGTTTGGCGCCTTGCATCCCCACGCACTGTGCCCGAGCCGTCCCGTCGCCACCGCCTGCCCAAGCCATCCCGTCGCCACTGTGTGCCATCATCGCCGCTGCGGCAAGCATCACCGGTGCTCGCCACCTCTCCTCCCCCCTTCCCGGCCGCCTATAAAAGGACCACCCCGAGTTCCCCCAACTCCCCACACCGGCATCGGCCTCCCCACACCCCTCCCCCGAGCTCAATCGAGCCCGCGCCGCCGCGCTCTTCCTCCGCTCCGGTGAGTGCTTCCTCCCCTCTCTAGTAGCCTAGGGTTCAATTGAGTTAGCTCATGAGCTTCACCGCCTCACCACGGTCCCGAGACACCATTTTTGCCTCCCCCATCGCACTACGTGGCCTCACCGGCGACCTCACCACCGCGGAAGCCGCCACCTGCCGTGGGCCGGCCATACCAAGCACTCAGTAGCCAAATTGACCCCACCACCATGACCCCCTACCTCTGGCCACACTAGCCCACCTCCCCGACCACCCAGAACCGAAACCACGACTGAGAACCGCCGCGAAACCTCGTCGGCGGTCGGTTTTTCCCGACCCCGGCCGGTTCTCCCCCTCCCCCGTCAGACCACCCGACGCCGTCAGCCCTCCCCCTCTCTCTAGCGCGTGGGCCCACCCCCATGGCGTCCGCCCGCGTCGTCCCCTCCCTTCGTGGGCCGCCTGGGCCCATTCGGCCATGGTGCCGCGCGCCCGCGCTCGGCTGGGCCGAAATCCCCCCCGGCCCAGCTAACCGAGAACCCTTTTTCTTTTTCCTTTTCTCCTTTTTCTTTTCCTATTTTCATATATAAATGCATATATTGATATTTTATGCACCAAAAATAGTCTAAATAAATTATAGGGCACAAAATAATAATATTTAAAACTTGGCACACTCCACTAAGCCACCATGGTTGATGTAGTGTTCATTTCCTATTTTGCTAGGAGAAGAGGGATCCGATCCTCCGGAAATTGTAGCTCCGGAAGAAGGGCAGGAACCTGACCTCTCCGAAATAGACCTTTCGTGCCAGGAGAACTTCGACGAAGGCAATTCCATTCTTCCCTTGATGCATAAATTACCTACTCTATCTACCACTACCTAAGCCGGGAATAAGGGTTGGGTCCTTTGCATTGTGAGAAGAGAGATAGCCTGCATTAAAGAATATCTTTTGAGTACAAAATGTGGGATGAGAAAAGGGTGGTGTTTTTAATGAATAACGTTTTCAAAAAGTGTATGATGAAGGGTATTCACCCTTATCACCTTTTGAGTGGGATAATCAGGGACTCCCTGGTTTAGGGGAGGGCCTCAGGTGTTGGCTCAGCCGGGTTAGGTGTGAGCAGAAGGATTGTCCCCTCATATAAGGACCGGCTTGTCATCCTTCACTACCTATACTCATGACAAGTACAACCACTCGAGACTGTATGGGCAGTCACTCAATCTGAACTCGTACGGTCCAAACCCCAGGGTTATGATGGCTGGGGAGCACTGGGAGGATAAGGAGGGGGAATGTTTTGTCCGGTTTGGACATAGCAGTGGCCTGACTCCTTCTGGTATAACGGTTAAGGTAAGGAAGTGCGAGGAAAGAATGAGATCCGGATTCGGGTCTCATTGGCCATGAGACCGCAGAGCCGGACTAGTGGGTAAAGTGTATCCCTCTGCGCAGAGTTCAAACCTATTCGAATAGTCCGTGTCCACTGGTATGGACGAGTCTGGTGTGGTATGACAATTAGTGTTTATAATCTCCGTAAACAGGGAAGTGCGTGTGGGTGTTTTTGGAAATGAAAACAATGCCACGGGAGCAGGAAGCTCAGTGGTGGTTGAGTGTGAAAATGTGCTACTTCTCTCTTTGGGGTAAACCGCCTGTGGCTTGGGCTAGATGATCTTCCACTATGCTTTGTATTCCAGGCTCGCTAGAGCTTGTACTTTGGTATTGTAATAACTTCTATTCGAACTCTGTACTATTTGAAGTAAGGAATGTGGTTACTAGCCTCCTGGGACTAGTAATTGTATCACATTTGAGTCCCAAAGGATCGGGACGCTTCAATGCATAAACCTACAAAACAATTTTAGGCCTTGTTCTTAGGTACCCAAACAGTCTTGGATCCTTTAACATTAGAAACAAGCACCTTGGGTACCTAAACACAAGTCTTTGGGCTCTTGTGTTTGCCCCCAACATATTTGGCAACTATTTTGCCTGATTTATTAGTAAGCACATATAATGCATCAAAAGTCTTAAAAGAAATATTATGATCATTTGATGCAGTAGGAATTTTCTTTTTAGGCATTTTAACATGAGTTGTATGCCTAGAGCTAGATGCCTCATTCTTATACATAAAAGCATGGTGAGAAACAATATGAGGTTTCCTAGTATGAATCTTCCTAATTTTGTGCTCAGGATAATTAGCAGGATATAAAATGTAGCCTTCATTATCCTGAACCATGGGAGCCTTGCCCTTAACAAAATTAGACAATCTTTTAGGGGCATTAAACTTGACATTGCTTCTCTATTGGAAACCAATGCCATCCTTAATGCCAGGGCGTCTCCCATTATAAAGCATGCTACGAGCAAATTTAAATTTTCCATTTTCAAGTTCATGCTCGGTAATTTTAGCATCTAGTTTAGCTATATGATCATTTTGTTGTTTAATCATGCAAGTTGATCATCAATAGCTTCTACATTAATATCTCTACATCTAGTACAAATGGTGACATGATCAACAGTAGATCTTGATGGTTTGCATGCATTCAATTCCTCAATCTTAGCATTTAATTTAATATTCTCATCTCTAAGACAGGAAATAGAATCATTGCAAACATTCAATTCTTTAGCCTTAGAAATTAAACTAGCATTTTTAGTTCTAAGACTAGAGATTGAATCATGACAAATGCTAAGCTCCTTAATCAAGTTTTCACATTTTTCTACTTCCTGAGCAAAAGCATTTTTCAATTGAACATATTTTTGTTTTCTTTAATGAGGAAGCCCTCTTGGCTTTCCAAGAGTTCATCCTTCTCATTAATAGCTTCTATTAGTTCATTTAATTTTTCTTTTTGGTCCATGTTAAGGTTGGCAAAAAGAGACATTAAATTATCTTCACTATCACTAGAACTACCCTCATCACTAGATTAGTATATTTGGGGGTGGCTCTAGAGTGTACCTTCTTTTTCTTGCCATCCTTAGCCATGAGACACTTATGGCCGACGTTTGGGAAGAGAAGACCTTTGTTGACGGTGATGTTGGCGACGTCCTCATTGGAGGAGGAGTCGGTGGAGCTCTCGTTGGAGTCCTATTCCCGACACACGTGGGTATCGCCGCCCTTCTTCTTGTAGTACCTTTTCTTCTCCTTCTTCTTCCCTTTCTTGTCGTCGTCCCTGTCACTTCCACTAGAATTTGGACATTTAGCTATGAAATGACCGGGCTTACCACATTTGTAGCACACCCTTTTGGAGCGGGGTTTGTAGTCCTTCCCCCTCCTTTGCTTGAGGATTTGACGGAAGCTCTTGATGATGAGCGCCATCTCCTCATTATCGAGCTTGGAGGCGTCGATTGGAAGCCTACTTGGTGTAGACTCCCTCTTCTCTTCTTCTATCGCTTTGAATGCGACGGGTTGCACCTCGGGTGTGGAGGTGGCGTCTTGCTCCAAGTTGACAATATGTTTGGAGTCTTTGATCATAAGTTCAAAGCTCACAAACTTGCCAATCACTTCCTTGGGAGACATTAGTTTGTATCTAGGATCTCCACGAATTAGTTGCACTTGAGTGGGATTACAAAAAACAAGAGTTCTAAGAATAACCTTGACCATTTTATGGTCATCCCATTTTGTGCCATTGGTAAGGCTGCTGGCGATGGGCGCACCGGACAGTCCGGTGCGCCACCAAACACACACTGTTCAGTGTCTGGTGCACCGCCACGTCAGCCAACCGTTAGGGTTCGGAGCTCGGTCGACTGTTGGAGCTTTGTCTTCTTGCGGCACCGGACAGTCCGGTGACACACCGGACAGTCCGGTGCCCTCTGATTTCGTGGCTCTGACTTCTGCCACTGCACTGTAGCTCACTGTAGCACTTTGCAGAGTCGACCGTTGCGCACAGATAGTCGTTGCCCGCTGACTCTCCGAACAGTCCGGTGGCACACCGGACAGTCCGGTGAATTATAGCGGAGCATGCCTTCGTTTTCCCGAGAGTGGCTGGTTCAGAAGTGTACGGCCTGGTGCACCGGACACTGTTCGGTGGCGCACCGGACAGTCCGGTGCGCTAACCTTTAGCACATTCAACTTCTTTGCTCCGTTTCAAATTATGTCCCTAACTTGATTCTTTTATTGGTTTGTGTTGAACCTTATGCACCTGTAATACATGAGTTATAGACAAACTAATTAGTCCATGAGTTTGTGTTGACGATGAACCACCAAAATTAACTATAGGAAATGGTTAACCCTATTTCCCTTTCAGCCTACTCACCCGCCCCCCTCTAGGCGACTTTCAGAGAGAATGCGAGTGTCTTCCCAACCCTGGACCCACCGAAGCGACACAACACGACCACCAACTCCATAGCATATGTCGACTGCTACCACGCTACGGGCCTTGGTTGTCCAATATCTCAGACCTAGACTCCTCATCGCCAAGATAACCTAAGCGTGGCAAGCACCACCATGTCCTCCTCGACGGCACGCACAGAGAAAGCCCAGGAGAATGACCGACTCACCCCGTACCCGTGTCGACGAGTGCCGGTTGGCTCGCGGCTGCGACCGTGGGCAGGGGTAGCAGGTTGGGGAGGAAGAACATGACAAAGGCCGGGAAGACGAACAGGACGTCCGACGATGGCGAAAACGATGGTGCGCGCATGGTGTGAAACGTCCTCGTGGACATGCAATAGCCACTACGCGACTCGGTGTCAGGGCTGGTGTCGGACGAATACGGGGAGAAGGCGCCTGCTCCTACGCCCTCTGCCGAGGATGGGGTGGTGTGGAGTTGAAGGCATGAGAGGAGAGAGAAAAGAAGTAGGATGGTGAACGAGGTGGTGGCAACTGAGGTGAGGATCATCATTATCATGCGGAGGTATAGATGGCCAAATGGGCCATGTCTGGCGAGCCGGCCCGAGGCATGACCCATTTAATAGTGCCTAGACCAACCCGGCACGAGCGTCGTGCGGTGCTTGGGCTGTAGCTTCGGCCCGTAGTGCTGGCCCGACACGATTATTTTTTATTTTACAAAAAAATATATATACATATGTACAATTTATATTCAATATTATAAACACCTGATCATGGTGTTCTACTGGTTAGACAGCTTCATCCAGTGTATCAAACCCTTCTTCTATCTGGGTGTAGGTTCAAACCCCACCTCTTGCACCGCTTTTTAATATTTTACGCTGATTTAACAAAATGGCTCGACACGGTCAATAGGCCGATGTGCCGTGCCTGCGGCGTCGAGCCTAGCGGGCCCGTGCCGGATCGTCTATATGTAGAGGTATGGTTTGGGACGTGGAGGTTGGCTGCGTAGAGGGGACCGACATGTTAATTTTAAATAGATGTGAGGGGTTATTTGTGTAAAAAATGACGCGGAACGACAGTTGAAACTGGTGCTTTAAGTATAGTATAGATATAGATTTATGTAAGCTGCTAAGTTTGTTCTAACTTGAGTCGTAAAAGAGTTACGCTCACGTAGATCTTTATATAAAAACTACACAAATCCTAAAGCAGATATTGATCAAATGTTTCTATTGAGGTCATGTTTAGAAGCAACCTAGTTTTTAAGAAACTAGTTTTTATCTTTTAGCTAGGAGAGGCTAGCTTCTTGGTTTTTAATAAATTGGCAATCTAATTTCTATAAACTGAGTCATAAATAGAGATAACAATGGGTACCCGCGACCCGATACCCGATGGATATTTACTTTATTAGGGTATGTATATGAACTAAATATTCTATCCATGGGTATCTAAAAGGGAAATAAGGTCAAACCTTTTTTCTAAATGATTTTGGAGGTTGAATTGCCCAACACAAATTATTGGACTAACTAGTTTGCTCTAGAATATATGTTCCGTTGGGGGCCTTCGGCTTCCGAAGGTCCTCAAAAACATGATTTAACAATGTTTCTGGAGTATTACATGAACAGGTACCTTTGGACTCGGACCTTCGGACTCGGATCAGAACCACAGTGTGAAGAAGCACAAAGAATACGAAGGTTGGCGTAGGTTAGCGCAGAGCCGAAGCTATGTGCAGGAGAGCTTAGGCATGATAGCAGAAAAGGAAACCGACTTAAAAAGGAAAAGTCTATTCAGACCTCGATGGGTTACAAAAGAGCCATTAACAAATGTATAGGGCATGAATGTAATTTTACATGGGCCGCGTCCCGTGCCTATAAATAGATGAACAGTACTCCCGTACTATTCACGCGGAATTGGCATTTGCTTTTGCATCACGCTTGTACTTTTACCTTCTTCCAAGCTGAAGGTACATTTGTGATTTAATTTTGTTTCTAATAATTAAATAAAAATGAGTTGATAATAGTGCATGATTGTTTATATTATTTTATATTTCGTATCATTCCTTCTTCATCAGTATATGTTATGTTGCTGAAGGTATGTCCTTCGTAACCTTCGTTCGAAGATCATTATATCCCAAGGGAAATAATCCTTCGAAGGACGAAGGACTTTAACATTTAACATTTGTGTTGCCTTATTCTTAATTCATAGCACTTGAGAACAAGTCTCCAACATTGGCGCCCACCTCCGGTGAACTCTTTTCAACCACCTTCGACAAGCATTGACCTTCATCATGCCACCGAAGAAAGCTTCAGCAACAGGGGCTGCCGCTCTGCAGCCACTGGACCCAAACCAGGAGACCTTTTCTCTTCGAGAGGCCCAAAGCCAGAAGAGGAAGGCCACTAGTCCAACACCCCAGGAGGACGAGTTGGACCAAGAAATCAGAAATATGGAGATGCTTCATCAACAAGTACAAAGGAAGAAGGAGAAGATGGCTCGACTAGCCGACCTCCAGAGGCAGATTGACGAAGCTACTGAGGAAGTACGCCATCTTACTCAAGATGAGCAAGAGCGAAGGCCTCAACATAGGGTGCTTCATCAAGAAGGCTTCTTCAACGAGGATGAATGGTACGAGGATTTCCATCATGGAAATTTTGCTTTTGATGATGCTTCTCCTCTGTCAGCAGAACTGCAGGCTACACCTTGGCCCCCGTCTTACAAGCCACCCCAGCTCCCCATGTATGATGGGCACTCAGATTCGAAGCAGTTTCTGATGATCTACGAAGCAACCATATCTTCATATGGAGGCAACATTGTAGTCATGGCGAAATCTTTCGTCATGGCAGTCAAGAATGTTGCGCAAACCTGGTACTCCTCTCTTCGGCCAGGAACAATTACATCATGGCAGAAGCTGAAGGACATGCTGATCACTAGTTTCCAAGGGTTTCAGACAAAGCCAGTTACTGCTCAAGCTTTGTTCCAGTGCACGCAAGATCATGAGGAATACCTCCAGGCGTATGTCCGAAGGTTTTTGCGTCTTAGGGCACAAGCGCCAACAGTGCCCAATGAAATTGTCATTGAGGCCATGATCAAGGGGCTTTGACCAGGACCTACGGCCCAATACTTCGCCAGGAAACCCCCTCAAAGCCTGGAGAAAGTGCTGCAAAAGATGGATGAATATATCCGCGCTGACAATGACTTTCGTCAGAGAAGGGAGGAAGCGTACAGGTTCTCTGAGATGACCAGGGGCTTCGGAGGGAGAATACACCCAAGGCATGTCAGATCAATCCACTCCACCCAGAATGACGACAGAGGGAGTCAGCAATAGAGGCCACAATATTCCTCACAAGCTTTGGGGCAGCAACAAAGCTTTCCTCGGCCGTCAGCTCCAAGGGGCAGAGGCGCCAGGGGCTTCGGAGGAAGGTGTGGGGATCAGCCCAGGAAAATTTATTGCTTATTCTGTGGTGAGGACAAAGGCCATACTACAAGGATGTGCCATGTCACCATTCAGAAGCAGAAGGAAATAGCAGAAGCTGCAGCTCAGCAGAACCAGCCGAAGCAGGTCATGCATACTGCTTCGTATCATTCACCCTACATACCAGAGTATGTAGGTAACCATCCTGCAGCGTCTGTTGCTTCAGCTAGTCAGCCACAGGCATCCTGGCCTCAACTCCCACCTCCGCCACTACCACAACCTGCATATCCATGCGGCCAACAGCCAGAAGGGAGTCAGCATACCCATCAGCAGAGAGACTTTAGGGAGGAGTCCGAAGCTCGCATAGTCAACAGTACTGTGCCAGAGTCAAAGCATATCTACTAAAAGATATCCTACTACTGAATCAGTTTTTACATTCATTGTCATTCTATTTTTTAAGGAACAGTTGTTGAAAACTTAGTTTTCTTGTCGTTTTCAATTCCTTGTAATAGCCTCGTTTTTGCCATAACGAAAATATATCTTCTCCACAGATTTATGGAGTCCAAAAAGTAGTCGAGGCACAAAAAGATGTTCTTAAGTCACAAGTATCTTCGAAGTTACAAAAAGTCGTTCTATTGAACGCAGCGTAAGTTTGTCGAAGCTACAAAAAGACGTTCCTAAAGGAGCGCAATGTAAGTTTTCTGCTCAAAAGTCGTTCCAAAGGGAATGCAGAGCTTACAACGAAAAGTCAACGCTGATTCCACCGAAATATAAGGCGAAGCGCGAAAAGTACCGCCGAAATAGAAGGCGAAGAAGTTAAAAAGACGTTCCTAAGGGAATACAGAACTTACAGCGAAAAGTCAGCGCTGATACACCGAAAAATAAGCGGTAAAGCCGAAAAATAAACGGCAAAGAGATTGTGTATCCTGTTGTGGGGATGTGTGTCTATCTTTGGCACAAATATCATTTTGCATAGCATAACATCATCACATCATTCGCATAATATAACATCATACATCATATTGTATCAATGGCACAAGAAGGGGATGCTATGTTGACCTTCGGAGAAGGCTTCGAAAAAGTGAAATTGTGCTAAGGCACAAAATAAGTTTCGAAGAGATACAACCTTGTCAGCTCTGTAGAGGAAAAAGTTTATTGTAATGAAGCACCAGTGTTATGGTGACGCTTGAAGCATTTTTATGAAGTACTCTGATATCAACGAAGGAAGTCTATTATTCACGAAGCATTGATGTCTCTGTGACATTTTGGAGGATTTTTCACGAAGCATAAAAACTCTTCTTTACGAAGCATGAAAAGAAGGGAAGGTGTTTTTTCGCCGAAGGCTCAAAAACGGTATGTACAATAAAAGTTTCATGCATCGCAAAGAAATGAATTACAAAGCCATTTATACATTACATTAAAAACTCATGAGCGCCAAATATTACAAGCATAGTTCGGCAAATGTTACATTGGTATTTTAACAATGTTTTTATAATATCTATTATTCTTCCTTCAAAACTTCGTCCGCAGCTTCGGTCAGTAGTTGCGTAACGACTTCGTCCAAAATGCTTTCAGCCATATTAATGATTTCTGCTGGTTCCTTTGCCTCTGGTTCGATCAATGACTCGAAGGGCTCTAGGGGAGGAGATAGTTCGGCTGTAGTAGAAAGCGTAAATAAGATTAGAAGTCGCAAAAATAGAAAATAAAGTTAAAAGCTATTAAGTAATACCTATCCGCTTGCCGAGTTCCGCAGCCTTTTCAGCTGCCTTCGTTGCTTCCTTCTCATCGTGAGTATCTTTTTCGCTCTTTTTTATTATTTCGTGGGCCATCCCTCGACCGCCATTTTCCTAGATGTCAGTGAAAAATTTCCCACCAACTAAGCTTGCTTCGGCCGAGGGGTCCTTCGTATCATCAATAGATAAAGAAGCTTCGGCTTGTGCCAGAATTTTCACATGTCCGCAACCTGATTTCTCCAAGATAGCCGCAATTCCCCTTGCACCTAAGAAGGCGCAGACATCCCCACGTCCATTTAAAATTTCCTCAAAGGCTTCGGCCTCGCTGCTGATCCACTCAATCGGCCCTTCGGGGTCGCCCCGTACGAAGTTGTCTTCACTTGAATATGCGCCAACGTTGGCGAAGCTAGTCTTTATCTTTTCCACACATTCTATAGATTTTTCATAACATCTTTCCTTTGAGGAGCGAAGTTCTACAACTGTTTTCTCCCAATAATTTTTCTAGTAATCACTGGCATCTCGGTCAGCTTTGGCAATATCGCATTTCAATTTGGCTTCGGCCAGTTGCTTTTGGAGGTTTTCAATCTCGTTTCTTTGGATTTCAAATTGGGCCTTGTAGTTAGCTTCATCCCCCTTCACCTTGTCTACCAATGTAAGTAAAATTTTATCTTTCTCCAAAGCTTCGTTCCTCAGTTTAATAACCTCTGTTCGAAGGTTGTTGAGAGCAATAGTGCAGCTCTCGTCTTCGGCATTCTTTTGCGCCATTAAGGCATTGCTCAGTATTAAACCCTATATAAAAAGAATTAGTATAAGAGCACAAAAATAATTCAAGATTCATAAACTTCCAAATGTGCAATTTTTGTACCTTTAGACTGTTATATGCGAGGCTATCTGCAAGATCGTCCTTTGTCATGGCACAAAGGCCAGCTTCAAGCTTCGAGAACCCCATACTTCTGGCCATCTCCCGGCAGACAGATAATTCTTTGTTGTCTGGGAGGCAGTATAAGAAATCATCTTCGTCTGTCCCATTGAACACTAAGGCACCCTTTGGATACTTCAGTTCTCGGGCATAGTGTTTAGCTTCAAAAATCTGTTCTTCAGATAATCTTTTTCCCGAGAGTGTCGTATAATATAATCAAGAACTTCAGAAGATGCTTCGGGAGTAGGAGTGGCAACTTTTTCAGGCAGAATTTCTTCTGCAGCTTCCTTTTCTGTTTCTTCTTCTCCAATTTCCAAGGATTTCTCCTTGGCGGACTCTGAAGGCCCAGCTTCGCTTTCGACCTGGCTCTTTGCAGCTTCGGCTTTAGTTAGCTTTGCCTCAGTCTGCGGCTTTGGACCTTTGGCAGTTTTCCTTGGAGTAGATCATGTCTTTATCGTCTCCAGCGCATCTAGTACATTAACCATTCTTTTCCTCTTAGGGGTCACTGTAAGAACTTTTTGTGCCTTTGGCACTGTCACTTCTGTCGAAGGGCTTGTAATTTTTGATACCTTTGTTCCTTCGACCCCTATATCAACGGCCTTCGGCTCAGCTAATTTGGCTGAGGATGTCTTCGGCATTGCTGCCGGCTCTTCAATCTTCTGCGCAGACGCAGGTTCTTTGGCTTCAGTAGCCGAAGAGGTCTCACCGCCAAATTTGGGCACTACGGCCGGTTCAATATATCGCGGCCGGTGAGTAAGAACCTTCACCTTCTTCGTCTTCGGCGCGGGCTCGCTTGGAGCAGCTGAAGCAGCATCTTTCCCGGAAGTTACACTCTTTCTCTTTTGTCCCTTTGGCGGGTACCGGTAGTCAGGATACATAAATCCAATAGCATCAAAAACTCTATTTAGCCTTTTATTTTTCCGGCTCCTGAAGGACGCAGATAACGCATTATCCTCCACTTTGGAAAATGGCCTAAGCAGATCATCACTTGTAGCCTCGATGCACTTCAGCCAGTCATCGTCTGGTTCGATAAATTGGTCTCCAAATCTGAAGGTATATTTCAGTCGAACCAAGTCACCCTTGTTAGTGTTGCTGATGGTTTCTTTTGGCATCTCCTAGTTGTCTAGCAGTGGCCATATTCTGAAGGCCACATGCTCCTGGACTAAGTCCCTTGTCTCGATGAAAGAACAAACTATGCCAAAGGCCCTTCGACATCTTTCAGCTGCTTCATCAATTTCTACCTTCGGTTTTCGAAGGCCGAAGCGGGACCAGATGGGGCGCATGATGATCTCTTTGATATCTTCTCTCACCTTCAAATCATTTTTCACATAGAACCATTCTTTCATCCAATCTCCAGGCCACCTCTTCCAAAAGGTTGGCACTAGGCAGCTTGAGCCTGAACGAGCAACGAAGCTGTAGCAACCAAAATTATTGTGATACTGCTCTTTACCCTAGGGTTTCGTCTCATATAAAAGTTTGTGTATACTGCAGAAACTTTTTGCACTTGGTTCCAAACCTTGACTCCTCATAGCCCATACGAAGATTCCCATTCTTATGATGGCTTCGGGAGTAATCTGGTGAAGGAAAATCTGGTATATCTTTAAGACTTCAACAACAAATCTGCTCAGGGGGAATCGAAGCCCAGCCTTGAAGAAGCTTCGATAGATCACGACTTCATTCTCTTCAGGAGCAGGAGCAGTTCTGTCTTCGTTGTCAGCCCTCACGATGGATATGCCTCGAAAATACCTTCCTCTCATATTATCAAGATGACTTTGCCTAATGGTCGATTTTCCAAAGACTATGTGACTTGGTCGCCATGGCCGATCTTCGGAGTCTTCGCCCCCGCTTTCCACATCATAGCTATCGCTGTCATCGGTGTCTTCAGATAAGCCCTCTAGAATTTCTTTTGTAATCTTCTCTGTGTTGGTCTTTGCAATCGACTCGATGAATCCAGCGGTTTTTTCCTTAAGAACTTTCTCCTCCTCGCTCAGCTTCGTTTCAGAAACAGCTTTCTTATCTTGAGACATCTTTTCTTCGAAAATGATGAAAATATGCTCTTAAAGCCAAAGCTTAGAAAATCTAAAAACCAAGCAGGCGTTGGTAGGCAAGAGCTAAAAATTGAGCAGGCAGAGCAGATGGCTAAAAAGCGTACCAAATGAGCTCGTGGTGTGCTCTTATTTATACACCTAGTGCGTTGTAGGGTGGAGGGCCCCGCTTGTCATTGACTGTTGCTATTCTAGCAAAGGGAAGGTGTTTTTTTGGACCTTTGGCTTAGGGCCTTCATCCATATCGCAATCTGAATTCATTATTCTAACAAATTAATATTGCGAGGGGCTACTGTTGGGGGCCTTCGGCTTCCGAAGGTCCTCAAAAACATGATTTAACAATGTTTCTGGAGTATTACATGAACAGGTACCTTTGGACTCGGACCTTCGGACTCGGATCAGAACCACAGTGTGAAGAAGCACAAAGAATACGAAGGTTGGCGTAGGTTGGCGCAGAGCCGAAGCTATGTGCAGGAGAGCTTCGGCATGATAGCAGAAAAGGAAACCGACTTAAAAAGGAAAAGGCTATTCAGACCTCGATGGGTTACAAAAGAGCCATTAACAAATGTAAAGGGCATGAATGTAATTTTACACGGGCCGCGTCCCGTGCCTATAAATAGATGAACAGTACTCCCGTACTGTTCACGCGGAATTGGCATTTGCTTTTGCGTCACGCTTGTACTTTTACCTTCTTTTAAGCCGAAGGTACATCTGTGATTTAATTTTGCTTCTAATAATTAAATAAAAATGAGTTGATAATAGTGCATGATTGTTTATATTATTTTATATTTCGTATCATTCCTTCTTCATCAGTATATGTTATGTTGCTGAAGGTATGTCCTTCGTAACCTTCGTTCGAAGATCATTATATCCCAAGGGAAATAATCCTTCGAAAGACGAAGGACTTTAACATTTAACATTTTGTGTTGCCTTGTTCTTAATTCATAGCACTTGAGAACAAGTCTCCAACGTGTTCTACAAGTGCCAAAGGTTCACAACAAACCAATACAAAGTTAAAAGAAAGGGTTCAAATAAAAAGAGCAAAAGACAACCGAAGACTGCCTTGGTCTGGCGCACCAGACTATCCGGTGCACCTCCGGACAGTGTCCGGTGCACCAGGGTGGATCAACTCTGAACTGCTCAGCTTCAGGAATTTAAGGAGCCACTCCGCTATAATTCACCGGACTGTCCGGTGTAACACCAGACTGTCCGGTGTGCCAGCGGAGCAACGACTATCTGCGCCAACGGTCGTCTGCTAAAGTGAACAGTGAACGTGAATAGTGCAACTGTGCGCGCAGAAGTCAGAGCAGGCGCCAGAAGGCGCATCGAACAGTGAATAGTGACTGTCCGGTTCACCACTGGACTATCCGGTGGCCCCACAAGTCAGAGCTCCAACGGTCGAACCCTAACGGTTGGGTGACGTGACTGGTGCACTGGACAGTGTCCGGTGGTGTCGGGTACCATAATTAGGGGTACCCCCAACACTCCTAATCACGGCTGGTAAACACCCTCTAACCAACTGACGGGCGCGGTTCAAGTCAAGGCTTCGTCTACCCAAGGGACGCGACCTCGCCCGAACCCAGCCTCGGGCTGGAGCAGTAGTCCTAGACGAGTTCACGCCTCGCCCGAGGGCCTCCTTAGGCAGCGGGCACCTCCTCGGCTCTCCCGAAGCCCGGCTCGGGCAGGCTTCGTTATGAAGCAACCTTGGCCGGACTGCCTCACCAACCGACCGCTTCGCAGGCGCATTCAATGCAGGGGACGCCTGACGCCGTATCCTGACACACGCGCCTCAGTCGGCCAGGCCGAAGTGACCGCAATCACTTCGCCCCTCTCTTTTACAGTCCGATATGACGGGAAAACAGCGCCGCCCGCCCCGCTCCGACTGCCGTGCCAACCACCCAGGCGAAGCTGACAACAAGTCACAATCAACCACCGAGCTCGGTCTCGGGCGCAACAGGAAGCTCCGCCTCACCCGACCTTAAGCTCCAGCCTCAGGAGGAGGTCTCCGCCTCGCCCGACCCCCGGACTCGGCCTCGACCTCGGTCTCGGGAGGAATCGCGTCCTCGCCCGACCCTGGCCTCGGCCTCAAGAGAAGTCTCCGCCTCGCCCGACCTTCGGCTCGGACCGACCGCGCCAACAGGGGATACATCATTACCCTATCCCTAGCAAGCTCAGGCTACAAGGAACAAGACCGGCGTCCCATCTGGCTTACCCCGGCGACGGGTAATGATGGTGCCCCATGTGTAACCATGACGCCGGTGGCTCTCAGCCCCTTACGGCAGCAAGGAGACGTCAGCAGGATCCTTGCCGCACTGCCAGCTGTGCTCCTACAGGGCTCAGGCGCTTCTCCGACGGCCACGCTATCATGTGTATAGGGCTCAGGCTCTCCCCCGACAGCCACGTTGGCATGTACACAGGGCTTAGGCATTTCTCTGTCGGACACGTTAGCGCATAGCTACACCCCCCATTGTACGACTGGACCCTCTCCTTGCGTCTATAAAAGGGAGGTCCAGGACCATCCTGGAGGGGGGTTCGCGCGGGGGAAGGAGCGAACGAACAGGCTCCCTCTCTCTCTTTCTCTCCCTCTCGCGACGTGCTTGTAACCCCTACTACGAGCGGCACCCCTGATGCAGGATAATACAAGGCTTGCCCCACCTCTTGTGTTCCATCCCAAGCCAACCTATCTAGGCAGGGGCACGCAACGACAATCTCACTCGTCGGTCTAGGGACCCCCCGGGTCCGAAACACCGACAGTTGGCACGCCAGGTAGGGGCCTACTGCGTGTTAACGAACGCCTTCCCGTTGAGTTCTAGATGGGGAGTCTTCAGCAACCTCTTCAGCCCAGGACGGTGCTCCGCTTCGGGAGTCTCGAGTTCATGTCCCTCAACGGCAGCTACGACATGGTACTCCTCCCCTCACAGCGCGACGACAACGACGGTCTTCGACTCGCCCGGCGGCAGCGAGCTCGGCGACAACATCTCCCCACGGCAGAAGAGGAGCACTTCGGTCGTCCCCGCCACCCTCCTCGCTGGAGGAGGCGGAGACAGGGCAACCATGGCCACGCAGGAGGCGGCACCTTGTCGGCTGTCGCACCAGAGCGAGTCGACGACGCCGGCACTCCCCCGAGGGACATGTCGGGCAATGTCCTCGCACCTAAGACGATGGCGGGTGTCACTTCCCCGCAACGTGTCAACCCCAAGTAGACTGATGATGCCAGCACCCTCGCAAAGGACCTGCTGGGCATTACCCTCGTACCTGAGATGACGGTGTGCTCCGCCCCCGACGTGACTTCACCATCGTCCATCGACCAAGAGGTACCGTTCGTTTTCCATCCCGTACCCTTTCAATTCAGCTTCGATCCACCTAGCGACCCCGCTACGGTGAGCGCCTTCGTAAACGCGTATCCAAACCTTCCGGGGTACCATATGTGGTCGACCTGGGACCGACTGACAGCCGTCTCAACCTTCGGACCGGCGGGTTCCGAGGAAGAGGACGGCCCCGACTCCGGTTGGGATTTCTCCAGCCTCGGTGACCCCGGTGCCATGCGGGGCTTCATGTCCGCATGTGACCACTGTTTCTCCGGTTGTTCTGACGATGGCCACGGCCTTGACAACGAGGGTTACGGCCCAAGTCGCGAATGTTTCCACGTCGATCAAGGAGATCACAACGAAGGCAACCACCTCGGTATGCCGGAGGTTGACGATCCCCCTGGGCCCGCATCTCGCGTTGACATCCCGTGGGAGCTAGCTGTGGTCCCAGTCCCTGCGGGGGGTCGGGACATACAGCTCGAGCAAATCCGCGAGATGTAGGCCCGGGTCGACGGGGAAGCAGGCCGGCTTGTGCAGCTCTGACAGAACATCGAACAGGAGTGGGCAGGCCAAACACTCGCCGGAGGAGCCTGTCATCGAGCCCAAGACGTCCAGCGCCGCATCATCGATAATGCCAGGGCAGCGCTGCCCCCGGCCGTCAGCGGGTCCGGCCAGGACCTAGCTACAGCGGCGATGCTACTTCGAGCCATGCTAGAGCCATCCACCACCGAGGGACGGCGTATCCAGGGCGAACTCAAGGATCTCCTGGAAGGCGCTACGGTTCGACGAGCCAAGAGCTCTGCCTCCCGGAGGCGAGCCGACCCCTCGGAGCACCGCGCGATGTCCTCCCGACGCATGCGGGAAGCCTCGGTCCATCCCAAGCGCATGCGGGACCAGGCGCCTGCCGACCGGGATTGCCTTGGCAACGAGCACCACCATCTCGACCGTCGAGCCCGCCTCGACGAGAAGGTGCGCCGAGGCTACCATCCCAGGCGTGGGGGGCGTTGCAACAGCGAGGAGGATCGGAGTCCTTCGCCCGAACCACCCGGTCCGCGAGTCTTCAGCCGGGCCATACGACGAGCGTCGTTCCCTGCCCGTTTCCGAGCCCCAACTACCATCACCAAGTACTCGGGGGAGATGAGGCCGGAGCTATGGATCGCGGACTACCATCTTGCATGCCAGTTGGGAGGGGCACATGATGACAACCTCATCATTCGTAATCTACCCCTTTTCCTCTCCGACGCCGCCCGAGCCTGGCTGGAGCATCTGCCTCCTGCACAGATCTCCGACTGGGACGATCTGGTCAAGGCTTTCGCGGGAAACTTCCAAGGCACGTACGTGCACCCTGGGAACTCGTGGGATCTCCGAAGCTACCGCTAGCAGCCAGGGGAGTCCCTCCGAGAGTACATCCGGTGGTTTTCAAAGCAGCGCACCGAGCTGCCCTACGTTATCGACTCGGATGTCATTGGGGCTTTCCTTGCCGGCACCACTTGCCGAGACCTGGTGAGCAAACTAGGGCGCAAGACTCCCACCAGTGCGAGCAAACTAATGGACGTTGCCACCAAGTTCGCCTCGGGTCAGGAGGCGGTCGAAGCTATCTTCCGAAAGGACAAGCAGCCTCAGGGAGAGCCAAAGAAAGACGCCCCCGAGGCATCCGCCCAGCGGGGCACGAAGAAGAAGGCCAAGAACAAGTCGCAAGCGAAGCACGACGCCGCCGATGCCAATCTCGTCGCTGCGGTCGAGCACAGGAACTCTCAGAAACCTCCTGGAGGGGCCAGCGCGTTCGACAAGATGCTCAAAGAGCCGTGCCCCTATCACCAGGGTCCCATCAAGCACACCCTCAAAGAATGTGTCATGCTCCGGCGCTACTTCCATAAGACCGGGCCTCCGGCGGAAGATGGCAAGGGCCTTGACAACAACAGGAAGGAGGGCGGCAAGGAAGAAGAGTTCCTAGAGGTCCACAACTGCTTCATGATCTACGGCGGGCAGGCGGCGAACGCCTCGGCTCGGCACCGCAAGCAGGAGCGCCGGGAGGTCTGCTTGGTGAAGGTGGCAGCGCCAGTCTACCTAGACTGGTCCGACAAGCCTATCACCTTCGACCGAGGCGACCACCCTGACTTCGTGCCAAGCCCAGGAAGGTACCCGCTCGTCGTCGATCTGATCATCGGCAACGTTAGGCTCTCCAAAGTCCTCATGGACGGAGGCAGCAGCCTTAACATCATCTATGCCGAGACCCTGGAACTCTTGGGGGTTGATAGGTCCGAGGTCTGGGCCGGTGCGGCACCCTTCCACGGGATCGCGCCCGGAAAGCGAATCCTACCCCTCAGACGGATCGACTTACCCGTCCGCTTCGGGACTTCCTCCAACTTCCGAAAGGAAGCTCTTACCTTCGAGGTCGTCGGGTTCCGAGGAACCTACCATGCGGTGTTGGGAAGGCCGTGCTACGCCAAGTTCATGGCCGTCCCCAACTACACCTACCTCAAGCTCAAGATGCCGGGCCCAAACGGGATCATCACCGTCGGATCCACATACCACCACGCGTACGAATGCGACGTGGAGTGCATGGAGTACGCTGAGGCCCTCGCCGAGTCCGAGGCCCTCATCGCCGACCTGGAACGCCTCTCCAAGGAGGCGCCCGACGCGAAGCGGCATGCCGACAACTTCGAACTAGTTGAGGCGGTCAAGTCTGTCTCTCTCGACCCAAGCAACGACGCCAGCAAGAAAGTCCGGATCGGCTCCGAGCTCGACCCCAAATAGGAAGCAGTGCTCGTCGACTTTCTCCGTGCAAACGCCAAAGTCTTTGTGTGGAGTCCCTCGGACATGCCCGGCATACCGAGGGATGTCGCTGAGCACTCACTGGACATCAAAGCTGTAGCCCGATCCGTGAAGCAAACCCTGCGCCGTTTTGACGAAGAAAAGCGCAGGGCCATAGGCGAGGAGATCCACAAGCTACTCGCGGCAGGGTTCATCAAAGAGGTATTCCATCCCGAATGGTTAGCTAACCCTGTTCTTGTAAGGAAGAAGGATGGGAAATGGAGGATGTGCGTAGACTACACCAGTTTAAACAAAGCATGTCCAAAGGTTCCCTACCCTCTACCTCGCATCGATCAAATTGTGGACTCCACTACTGGGTGCGAAACCCTGTCATTCCTCGATGCCTACTCAGGCTATCACCAAATCAAGATGAAAGAGTCCGACCAGCTCGCGACTTCTTTTATCACACCTTTTGGCATGTACTGTTACACTACAATGCCATTTGGTTTGAGGAATGCAGGCGCCACCTACCAAAGGTGCATGAACCACGTGTTCGGAGAACACATCGGCAGAACGGTCGAGGCTTACGTCGATGACATCGTTGTCAAGACGAAGAAAGCCTCCGACCTCCTCTCTGACCTTGAAACGACATTCAAGTGTCTGAGAGCGAAAGGTGTGAAACTCAATCCCGAGAAGCGTGTCTTCGGAGTCCCCCGAGGCATGCTCCTAGGGTTCATCGTCTCCGAGCGGGGCATCAAGGCCAATCTGGAGAAAATCGCGGCCATCACCAACATGGGACCGATCAAAGATTTGAAAGGAGTACAGAGGGTCATGGGATGCCTTGCGGCTCTGAGCCGCTTCATCTCACGCCTTGGCGAGAAAGGCTTGCCTTTGTACTGCCTCTTAAGGAAGACCGGGCGCTTCACTTGGACCCCCGAGGCCGAGGAAGCCCTCGAAAACCTTAAGGCGCTCCTTACAAATGCACTCATCCTGGTGCCCCCCGCAGCAGGAGAAGCCCTCTTGATCTACGTAGCCGCAACCACTCAGGTGGTCAGCGCCGCGATCGTAGTCGAGAGACGAGAAGAAGGGCATGCACTGCTCGTCCAGAGGCCAGTCTACTTTATTAGCGAAGTGCTATCCGAGACCAAGATCCGCTACCCGCAGATCCGGAAGCTGCTCTACGCACTGATTCTGACACGGTGAAAGTTGCGACACTACTTCGAGTCTCATCCGGTGATTCTAGTGTCATCCTTCCCCCTGGGGGAGATCATCCAGTGCCATGAGGCCTCGGGTAGGATAGCAAAGTGGGCAGTGGAGCTCATGGGCGAAACGCTATCATTCGCCCCTCGGAAGGCCATAAAATCCCAGGCCTTGGCAGACTTCCTGGCTGAGTGGACTGACACCCAGTTACCAACAACTCCAATCCAACCCGAACTTTGGACCATGTACTTCGATGGGTCACTCATGAAAACAGGAGCAGGCGCTGGCTTGCTCTTCGTTTCACCCCTCAGAAAGCATCTTCGCTACGTCATACGCCTCCATTTTACGGCATCAAACAACGTGGCCGAGTATGAGGCTCTAGTTAACGGGCTGCGCATCGCCGTCGAGCTAGGGGTCCGGCGCCTCGACGCTCGTGGCGACTCATAGCTTGTCATCGACCAAGTCATGAAGAACTCCCACTGTCGCGACCAGAGGATGGAAGCATACTGCGACGAAGTCCGGCGCCTGGAAGACAAGTTCTACGGGCTGGAGCTCAACCACATCGCCCGACGGTACAACGAGACTGCAGATGAGCTGGCGAAGATAGCCTCGGGGCGGACGACGGTTCCCCCGGACGTCTTCTCCAGAGACCTACATCAACCATCCGTCAAGATCGACGACACGCCCGAGCCCGAGGAAGCCTCGGCCCAGCCCGAGGTACCCTTGTCCGAGCCCAAGGAGGCCTCGGCCGAGCCCGAGATACCCTCGGCCATCAAGGGGGAGGCCTTGCCCATTGAGGGGGAACATAATGGGGTCGCGCCAGATCCGAACTGGCAGACCCCGTACCTGGAATATCTCCTCCGAGGAGAGCTTCCCCTCGACGAGACCAAAGCTCGGCGACTGGCTCGGCGCGCTAAGTCGTTCGTCTTGCTGGGTGATGAAAAGGAGCTCTATCACCGCAGCCCCTCGAGCATCCTCCAACGATGCATATCCATCGCCCAAGGACAAGAGCTGTTGCAAGAAATACACTCGGGGGCTTGCGGCCACCATGCAGCACCTCGAGCCCTCGTGGGGAATGCCTTCTGACAAGGTTTCTACTGGCCAACCGCGGTGGCCGACGCCACTAGGATTGTTCGCTCCTGCCGGGGGTGTCAATTCTACGCAAAGCAGACACGCCTGCCCGTTCAGGCCCTGCAGACGATACCCATCACCTGGCCGTTTGCTGTGTGGGGTGTAGACCTCGTCGGTCCCTTGCAGAAGGCACCCGGGGGCTTCTCACACCTACTGGTCGCCATCGACAAATTCTCCAAGTGGATCGAGGTCCGACCCTTGACCAGCATTAGGTCCGAGCAGGCGGTGGCGTTCTTCACCAACATCATCCATCGATTCGGGGTCCCAAACTCCATCATCACTAACAATGGCACACAGTTCACCGGAAAAAAGTTCTTGGACTTCTGCGACGACCACCGCATCCGTGTGGACTGGGCCACCGTAGCTCACCCCATGACGAATGGGCAGGTGGAGCATGCCAACGGTATGATTTTGCAGGGACTCAAACCGAGGATCTACAACAACCTCAACAAGTTCGGCAAGCGGTGGATGAAAGAGCTACCCTCGGTAGTCTAGAGTCTAAGGACGACGCCGAGCCGTGCCACGGGTTTCTCGCCGTTTTTTCTAGTCTATGGGGCCGAGGTCGTCCTCCCCACGGACTTAGAATACGGCTCCCCGAGAACCAGGGCGTACGACTGAAGCAACCAGACCAGCCGAGAGGACTTGCTGGACCAGCTCGAAGAGGCTCGAGACGTTGCCTTACTACATTCGACACGGTACCAGCAGTCACTGCGACGCTACCACGCCCGAAGCGTTCGGCCCTGAGGCTTCCAAGTGGGAGACTTGGTGCTTCGTCTACGACAGGACGCCCGAGGGCGCCACAAGCTCACTCCTCCCTGGGAAGGGCCCTTCATCATCGCTAAGATTTTGAAGCCCGGAACATACAAGCTGGCCAATGACCAAGGCAAGGTCTACAGCAATGCTTGGAACATCCAACAGCTACGTCGCTTCTACCCTTAAGATGTTTTAAGTCGTTCATGTACCTCGTTCTCTTTACATACATAAAGTCTAACCGCCAAGGAAGGGTCGGCCTTGCCTCAGCAAATCCCGACCCTCCCTCGGGGGCTAGAAGGGGGGAACCCCCTCTGCATCAAAATTTTCCTCGGAAATTTTTTTTTCTACCAAAACGACCTTTCGTGCTTTCGACTTCTGTATCGATAGCGGGATCCTAAAAACGACGAGAGTACACGTAAGCGGCAAGGTCGACCGAGCCAAGGGACTCCTATGCCTCCGGGATACGGATACCCCACTCATCACCTTCCGCGAAAAGTAACTCTCGCTCGGACAAGTGGTTCTGCTACCAACGAACAAGTCATGGCGCACGAAACAAGAGGAAAGAAAACGCAACTTTATGATACGACGATGAAAGTGTTTAGGCCTCGGCGGTCACAAAGAACACACGCATGCTACAAATAAACTGCTCCAGCAGGATCAGGCATCGGTAGGGGAAGCAGCTGCGCCCTCGGCGCCGTTTCCGCCTTCGGCGAGGTCTGGCCCAGCCTCAGACGATGACGCGGGCGGAAGGATCTCCACCTCGAAGGAGGAGGCCAGCACCGCGCTCGGGCCCTCGGCGGCCGCGTCGAGCCTCTGGACCTTGGCTAAGGTAGCCTCATCTTCGTCGGGTAGACAGTACCCCTCGCTGACCCGCTCTAAGTCCACGTCGTAGTGGGAAGCGAGCACGGCGAAGGCCCGCCTAACGCCGTGGTGCAGCGCCCCGTGGAGTCTGCTGCGCACATGGCCGCCCAAGGCCCGCAGATGACTCTGGGGGGAGCTACCCGAGGGGACGTCGTCAAGGTCAAAGGCTCAACAAAAGCTCGAGATAGCCTCAGACATAGCCACACGGTCGGCCTCGTTCTGCTCAGCCGCCCGGGCGTGCGCCTTGACGGACTCATTAAGAGTCATCTCGAGCTCTGCAGATAGCCGATCAAAATTCTTCAGTCACGAGTTTAAGAATGAAGCTGAATTGAAGTCACAAAGCAGGCGAAACATACCTTCAGCCCGGGCACACTCCTGCGAGGCCACGGCTTGGGCAGACTGGGCAGATCCGACGGCCACAGCCAGGTCCACCGCAAGGGCCCCGGCCTGAGCAGACACCTCGGCCAGCTGACCCTCAAGGGCCTCAGCCCGGCCCACGGCCTCGGCAGCCTGGCTCCGAGATTGGTCCCCCTCGTCGATGGTCTGGCCAAGCTCCAGCTGCCGCTGCTGTGCCTCCGTCCGTGCCAACGCCGCCTCTGCCCGTGCCGCCACTGCCTCCGCCTTCAGATCATCATAGAGTAGCCAAAGGTCTGCCAGCTCGGTGCTCTGTTGGGCAAGGCGTTCATTAGCCTTGGCAAGCGCGGCCCTCTGGACCGCAGCAAACCCCAGATGCCGCTCTCGCGGCGGATGAACAGCGACTTGGCGGTGCTTACATCCGCCAGTTCTTGAGCAAGGAAGACAAGGTATTACAAAGAATGCCCTGGCCACGCAAGGTATGCGTCTGAAATCCTTACTTGGAGGACCCTGGGAGCGTCCCTGGAAAGGATCTCCATGGTCGACCGAAGCGACCCCATCGCCGCCTCGGCATACTCGCGGAGCTCATCCCGAGACTGCTCCTCTTGCTCATCGTTGAGAACGAGGAGGGGTTTTGAGGCGCCGCGGCTCCAGAATCGAAACGCCTGCCCACACCACTCATTGGGGTTGCGCTGCGCGGGGATGAGGACACCGCCCCCGAGACGGGCCGCGGTGTTGTGCGCTCCTCCGCCAAGGCGTCGGGTTCCCCTGCAGTCAACACGTCGGGCACCATCGCCATCGACGCGCTGGGCTTCCCCTCGGTTAAGGTGGCGGGTTTCCGGTCGCCGACCTCGGCAACAGTGTTGGCCCCCTCCTTAGGGCCAGGAACGGGGAGGTCAGGAATGACCGCGAGCGGCGACGCCCCAACCATCCCGACGTCGAGGGCGGTGGACAGCTCCGCGGGCGAATCAGCAACGACCACGGCAGGAGTCGACGCCGGTAGCAACGACACGTCAGGCGGGCTCGGGGCCACGGCCGCGTCAGCAGCCTCCCCCGGCACGACGACCGCCCCGACGGAGGGGTCAGCCTGGGAGGCTTGCCCCATGGCAGCTCGTGCCGCCTGGGGCCCCCGCTCGGGAGCAACCTGTGCGGAGGCCAGCCAACCGGCATGGCGCGCCGCGGCACCGGCTGCAGAAGCCGGCACCGTCTTAAGGGCCTTCGTGGGGGCCAAGTCGGTTAGGCCCTGCCTTCGCTTGCTGAAAGGAAGAGAGAAAGCAAGTTCAAGACACGCGACGAAAGAAGCCAAAACAGAGGCATTCTTAGGCACTTACCCGCTCTAGACCAAGGCCAATCGTGCTTGCAGGGAGGCCCCTCGGGCCTCGGTCCCCGCAGGCGCTGCCAAGGGTTGCCCTGCTACCGACTTCATCGCTGCTCCCACCTCGGGCACCCAAGGCGCCGAAGGAGTGGCCTGCCTGTAACACCCTGGTGTTACTATAACTAAAACTTGAGCATGGCATCATAAGCATTGGCATTGCATATGTTTGACACACCTAGAGTGCATTCACTAGGCAAAAATTTCAAACAAGTTGTATTGTTTAAGTATTTTTGCAAATAGCACCCTGGATTGGAAACTTAACCCTAAATAGGGATTAAAGGGGTAAAACTTAACCCAAGATGAGAAAACCTAAAGACTTTAAGGAAAGAGTCACAAAATGTCCCTAAAAACAAGGTTGAATCACCTTTATACCCCTAAGATACCAGAAACCCTAATTGGAACCCTGGAAAACCCTAAAACTAAACCCTAGGGGCTTATGTGCAAAATTAGCCCACTTTTGGGTTAAAGTGCAAAAACCAAGCCAAATAAGTTTCTTAAGTCCTTTGGTTCACAAATATGTGGACTTGAAAGCCAAACCCTAAGTTTTGGACTTAAGTGCAAAATGGACCTCATTTGAAGTCTATACTAAGTCTGAAATTTCAGTGATATTGGCTCAACTTTGGAGCTCTACATTTTCCAAATTATTGAGAATTTGCCCTAGGTCACCACATCAACTATGTAGATCTATCTTAGGTGAACAACTTTGCTTAAGTGGGCAAGTTATGTTCTAGTGAGAAATTTAGAGATTATCATGCTCAAACTTTGGCTGTCAGGCTGTATGGTCTGAATTTTCAGACTAGCAGTGAACTAATCTCGACTTCAAGCTAAGTTTTAAGCATGATCCAGTGGAAATCTACCTATGGTTGCCATAGCAAGTTTGTAGTGGGTATCATACTCTACAAGTTTGCTGCACGTATTAACTCGTGTTACCATGGAAAATTGAGAGAAAATCAAGCTCAAATTTGCTCTGTCAGTCGACTGAATACCATTTCCCATGGTACAGTGCCCACCGGATCAGACCGCCAACGCGGACAGCTCGACGCCGGTGACCCCTCGCCGTGATTCACGCCACCGCTGTAGGATTCACGTCGCCGATGACCCGATAAGGCCGCCAGGTAAAAGCCATCCCCTGGGGATAACTCCGGTGACTCACCGTGACTGCCTTTCTGCTTTGCGGCTGTAGCCGAGAAGCTCACCGTCGACCGCCGCCTCTCGACCGTGTGCCGCGTAGCTCAATTCTTCCACCGTGTCGCCGTGACCCACTACTGCTGTCAAATCGGCGCCGGTGAGCTTGCCACGGCGTTAGCCACGAATTCACCGCGCCGCCTTCTTCCTCATCTCCGGCCGCCAGCACGGCTCGGCTAAATTGATCGCCACCGCCCGCTAGCTCTATAAATTGACCCCGCCCGTAGCTGCGCCATGTAGTTGTGAAGTTGTAGCACCCGCTCCCACCCTCGATCGTCCACTAGCACGCCCGAATTGCGCTTTCTCCCCAATTCGGTTCTAAAACACCGTGAACTCAACCCCGCCGTGGTCAGCCATACTCCGGTTAGCTCCTCCCCTCTACTCCCTTGTTTAAGCATTCTTATGCGTCTATGATGCTTGCGGAGCCACTGAATTGAACTAAGAGTCCTCTGGTCGCCGGGAACACGACCGTATTGACGCCATGCTCACGACCACCGTGGCCAGAGCTCCGTAGTTGATTATAAGCGCAATTAAGTTAGGGGAAATGATCATGGTAACCCCGATTTCATGTTCGCCGCTCGGCGAACCCAACCATAGCCCCAATCGGCCGGTCCAGAACCTCGCCGGAGTGCTCCCCGCGCTGCCGTCGTCGTGGACGTGGGCGTGTAAAGAATTAGAACAAGAGGGATCTTTTTGCAAAGCGTCAGAGACTCTTTAGAATAGTGTTTGAACTCGTACGCAGTTAGTTAAAACCCCAAGGGCCTCTGTGCAAGTCTGCCAGCGCGGGCGCGCGCGCGGGCGCCTTTCTGCCCTAGCTGGGCCGCCTGGGCTGGATTCGGCCCAGTGCTGTTCACCTGCTTTACTTTTTCTTTTATCTCCAGAGCCAAAACAATTATAGAAAATGCTAGGAAAATGATAAAATTGTGAAACTAATTTTCCTAGGCCTGTTATTTTCCCTAGAATTTAGTAAAAATAGTTTTATGATTTTTAGTGGAAATGGGAAATTTTAGGGTATTTAAAGTGGTTAAAAGTATTGGTTATGGATTTTTAGAAAATAATTGGTAAGTCCAAAAATGCCCAAACCTTTTGTGGGAACTTAAAACAATATTTAGAAGCCTTGGGTAGAATTTGGGTTGATTTGGACCTTGTTTGATCACTAAACCCAAAACCACCCCCCCGCCCTATGAACTCCTTTACTGACTCCGGAAACCCTAGGTTCTCGGAGTACCGTGAAGGAAAGTTGTACTCAAGACTTAGATAATAAGTTCATATTATCTTTGCATCCTCATGAGCATCCCATGGCATCCATTCTTATGCATGTATATGGTTATGTTAGAACACGAAGAAGAAGAAGAAGTCTCTGAAGACAGGACACCACCATCCTCAGATCCTCAAGCAGGCAACTGCTTTTATTTCGATATTTGTGGATCCGAGCAGAACTCACCTGATAACAAAGGCAAGCCCCGGTGCATTTGCCACCTCCCTTGATATTTTTAAAATCTTTCTCACTTGCTTGCTGCATTAGGTGATAGGAGTTGCTTGATAAAACAATTCCTGCATTACCTTCCTTGGTCTTGATTACCCTCCTTGAAACCCTGTTTTTACAAAAAGGTTTTACTATGCTTAGCATTGCTTTAGAAAAACAAAATGTTTTGTTTTTACAAAAGTTGATGTGGCAAAAGTGGGTGGAGTGTTTTTGAAAATAAAATTTGATGGTGGATCCATCAGGGCCTTGATGGATTCAACATCTGGAAAAGATGTACCTCTGCCAGGTACCAAGTTTTTGGGTTGAAAAGATTAAGCTGAGACCGGGTGGGTGACTTGCACGAGAAAGGAGTCTCGGTGTAGTGTCGCCGTCTGAGTCGATTAAGGACCTTGTCGATGTAGGCTTGTTGATCGAGGACACTTTAACTGGTCACATGCCTCATCATGGGTAAGCCTTGCCTCGGGCAGACTAAGGCCGGAATAAGATAACACGAAATGGGCGTGGAGCGGTGGCGAGAGTAGCGTGTACCCTCCGTGGCAAGAGGCTGGACGGTGGTGTATCTGTGCTCTCGGTTTGCGTGAACTTGATCCGGTCTTAAGAACCTCGGTGGCGGGTTGACATATGCAAGGGTTAAGTGCTACATATGTCGTGTGATTGGAGATCCTCAGCTGAGTATAATCGATTCGGATCGCCGTACCTTCGCGGTTATGAAGACTTGGTCACTACCCTACACGTAGCATTCCACTAAAGATGATGAGTATTTGTTAAGAAATTGGCTAGTGCAGGACCAGCGATTGAACTAGGGTAGAAAGATCTCTAGTTGCAGGTAATTGAACTTAACTGGACAAATAAAACTGGATTTTAAGGATCCACTTTAGTAAGCATTTATGCAAAACAGAGTCTTTGAGTATTGAGAAGCCTTACCTTGACTCCCTAAAAGCCAGCATACCCTTGAGAGTCTTTTCTTTAGTCGGGTAAGTCTTGCTGAGTAATTCCATACTTAGGGTTTATCCCTTCGTTGTTTTTTAGGTGAGGAAGTAGCAGATTTCTGCTGCTTCTGTGCCAAGGTGGTTCCCAAAGAAGAAACACAAGACTGATGTTGGGGGCCTTCGTCCTCCGAAGGTCCTCAAAAACATGATTTGACAATGTTTTCCATGTGGATTATATGAACAGGTATCTTCGGACCCAGAATTATGAACATGAAGTACGGCCAGGACGAAGCCTGAACCAGACGAAGGGGGATTGAAATGGAGGACGGGCTGATTACCAAGCTCTACGAAGGATGGTGCACAGCCGAAGCTGTGCGCAGGAAAGCTTCGTCGCGATAGCAGAAAGGGGAACTGACTTAAAGATGAAAAGACTACTTAGGCCTTGACAGATTTCCATAAGTCATTAGCAAATGTAATGGACATGAATGTAATTTTACATGGGCTGCGTCTCACGCCTATAAATAGATGAACAGTACTCCCGTACTGTTCACGCTGACTTGGCATTTGCTTTTGCGTCATCCTTGTACTTTTGTCTTCCTGCAATCCGAAGGTACACTTGTAATTTGAAGCCATTTCTATTGTGATATGATAATAAAACAGAAATGACATTGTGATAAAATATAATGTTTACATTACTTTTTATGTTACGTGTAAATCCTTCGTCATAGCTTACGAAGATATATTATTTGTGACCTTCGTCCCGAGCGCATCGTATCCCGAAGGGAAATGATGTTTCAAAGGACGAAGGAACTCATCATATAACACTTTTTATGTTGCCTTGTTCTTAATCCGAAGCATTTGAGAACAAGTCACCAACATTGGCGCCCACCTCCGGTGAACTCACTTCCACTTTGAGTTTTTTGAACACCTTCGGAAGCCATAGACCCTCGCTATGGCGCTGAAGAAAGCTTCAGCGACTGGGGCTGCAGCACTGCAACCGCTGGACCCCAACCAGGAGACTGTCTCTCTTCGGGAGGCCCGAAGCCAGAAGAGGAAGGCCGTCAGCCCGACGCTTCAGGAGGATGAACTAGACCAAGAGATCAGGGATATGGAGATGCTTCATCAACAGGTGCAAAGAAAGAAGGAAAAGATGGCCAGGTTAGCTGAGCTGCAGAGGCAGATAGACGAAGCTTCTGAAGAAGTTCGCCATCTTACTCACGATGAGCAGAACAGAAGGCCTCAACAAAAAGACCTTCATCAGGAGGGCTTCTTCAACGAAGATGACTGGTATGACAATTTCCATCATGGAAATTTTGTTTTCGATGATGCTTCTCCCCTGTCCGCTGAGCTGCAGGCTACACCTTGGCCTCCGTCCTACAAGCCACCCCAGCTTCCCATGTTCGATGGCCATTCAGACCCGAAGCAGTTTTTGATGAGCTACGAAGCAACAGTGTCTTCGTATGGCGGCAATGCTGCAGTCATGGCAAAGTCTTTTGTTATGGCTGTCAGGAATGTTGCTCAGACCTGGTATTCCTCCCTTCGACCAGGAACGATTACTTCATGGCAAAAGCTGAAGGACATGTTGTTAACCAGCTTTCAAGGGTTTCAGACGAAGCCGGTTACTGCTCAAGCTTTGTTCCAGTGCACTCAGGATCATGAAGAATACCTTCAGGCGTATGTCAGAAGGTTCTTACGTTTGAGGGCGCAGGCACCAACGGTGCCCAATGAAATTGTCATCGAAGCCATGATCAAGGGGCTTTGACCTGGACCTTCAGCTCAATACTTCGCTAGGAAGCCACCTCAGACTTTGGAGAAGCTACTCCAGAAGATGGACGAGTACATTCGTGCAAACAATGATTTTCGCCAAAGAAGGGAGGAGGCTTTCAGATTTTCTGAAATGACCAGGGGCTTCGGAGGAAGATTCTATCCGAGGCATGTCAGGTCCATCCACAACTCTACTAAAAATGATGATAAGGGGAGTCAGCAGAACAGGCCGCAGTGCTCCTCACAGGCTTCGGGACAACAGCAAAGTTTCTTCCGGCCACCAGCTCCAAGAGGCAGAAGCGCCATGGGCTTCGGCGGAAGATTTGGAGATCAACCAAGGAAAATGTTTTGCTTGTTCTATGGAGAAAACAAGGGCCATACCACCAGGATGTGCCATGTTACAATCCAGAAGCAAAAGGAAATAGCCGAAGCTGCAGCGCAACAAGCTCAGCCGAAGCAGGTCATGCATACTGCTTCGTACCATCCGCCTTACATCCCACAGTACATAGACAACAACCCTGCAGTTTCTGTAGCTTCGGCAAGTCAACCTCAAGCTTCCTGGCAACAACTTCCGCCTCCACCTCCACTGCAACAAGGCCAACAGCCAGAAGGAAGCCAATATGCTCCACACCAAAGGGACTTCAGAGAACAATCCGAAGCTCGCACAGTCAATAGCACTGTGCCAGAGTCGAAGCACATTTATTGACACAGGCTTAAGTTGCTGAAGCTTAAAAATTTGCGATAACAAGGAGGACCTTCGAATTATTAAAAATCCTTCGAAGCAACAGAAAGTCGTTCTAAGGAACGCAGAGTAAGTTGCTGAAGTCACAAAAAAGCCGTTCCAAAGGGAGCGCAGTGTAAGTTTTCTGCTCAAAAGTCGTTCCAAAGGGAATGCAGAGCTTACAGCGAAAAGTCAACGCTGATACCGCCTAAGTAAAAGGCGAAGAAGCTCCAAAGACGTTCCTAAGGGGATGCAGAGCTTACAGCGAAAAGTCAACGCTGATACCGCCTAAGTAAAAGGCAAAGAAGCTCCAAAGACGTTCCTAAGGGGATGCAGAGCTTACAGCGAAAAGTCAGCGCTGATATAAAAAGATTGTGTGTTTCACGGGGATATGTGTGTATCTTCGGAATCAATCTCATCCACATAACATAACATCATCACATCATTTTGCATAGCATAAGCATCATACATCATATTGCATATGGCAAAAGAAGGGAGGACAGTATCAACCTTCGGAAGAATGCTTTGAGAAAATAAAAATCTTCGGAATATAGCTTCGGAGAATGTTTTCACGAAGTTTGGATATTTTTCATCAGAGCGCTATGGATTTTGTGATGCATAAAAGTTTTTCTATCTTCACGAAGCATGAAAAGAAGGGAAGGTGTTTTTTCGCCGAAGGCTTAAAAACGGTACGTATGTGTTGGGGGCCTTCGTCCTCCGAAGGTCCTCAAAAACATGATTTGACAATGTTTTCCAAGTGGATTATGTGAACAGGTATCTTCGGACTCAGAATTATGAACATGAAGTACGGTCAGGACGAAGCCTGAACCAGACGAAGGGGCATTAAAATGGAGGACGGGCTGATTACCAAGCTCCACGAAGGATGGTGCACAGCCGAAGCTGTGCGCAGGGAAGCTTCGTCGCGATAGCAGAGAGGGGAACCGACTTAAAGATGAAAAGACTACTTGGGCCTTGACAGATTTCCATAAGTCATTGGCAAATGTAATGGACATGAATGTAATTTTACGTGGGCTGCGTCCCGCATCTATAAATAGATGAACAGTACTCCCGTACTGTTCACGCTGATCTGGCATTTTACTTTTGCGTCATCCGTGTACTTTTGTCTTTCTGCAACCCGAAGGTACACTTGTAATTTGAAGTCATTTCTATTGATATACGATAATAAAATAGAAATGACATGGTAATAAAGTTAAAATGTTTATATTACTTTTAATGTTGCTCATAAGTCCTTCGTCATAACTTATCGCACTTACGAAGGTATATTATTTGTGACCTTCGTCCGGAGTACATTATATCCTGAAGGGAAATAATGTTTCGAGGGACGAAGGACCTCATCATTTAACACTTTTTATGTTGCCTTGTTCTTAATCCGAAGCATTTGAGAACAAGTCCCCAACATTGGCGCCCACCTCCGGTGAACTCACTTCCATTTCGAGTTTTTCGAACACCTTCGGAAGCTATAGACCCTCGCTATGGCGCCGAAGAAAGCTTCAGCGACTGGGGCCGCAGCACTGCAACCGCTGGACCCCAACCAGGAGACCGTCTCTCTTCGGGAGGCCCGAAGCCAGAAGAGGAAGGCCGTCAGCCCGACGCTTCAGGAGGATGAACTAGACCAAGAGATCAGGGATATGGAGATGCTTCATCAACAGGTGCAGAGGAAAAAAGAAAAGATGGCCAGGCTAGCTGAGCTGCAAAGGCAGATAGACGAAGCTTCTGAAGAAGTCCATCATCTTACCCACGATGAGCAGAACCGAAGGCCTCAACAAAAAGACCTTCGTCAGGAGGGCTTCTTCAACGAAGATGACTGGTATGACAATTTCCATCATGGAAATTTTGTTTTCGATGATGCTTCTCCTCTGTCCGCTGAGCTGCAGGCTACACCTTGGCCTCCGTCCTATAAGCCACCCCAGCTTCCCATGTTTGATGGCCATTCAGACCCGAAGCAGTTCTTGATGAGTTACGAAGCAACAGTGTCTTCGTATGGTGGCAATGCTGCAGTCATGGCAAAGTCTTTCGTTATGGCCGTCAGGAATGTTGCTCAGACCAGGTATTCCTCCCTTCGACCAGGAACGATCACTTCATGGCAGAAGCTGAAGGATATGTTGTTAACCAGCTTTCAAGGATTTCAGACGAAGCCGATCACTGCTCAAGCCTTGTTCCAGTGCACTCAGGATCATGAAGAATACCTTCAGGCGTATGTCAGAAGGTTCTTGCGTTTGAGGGCGCAAGCACCAACGGTGCCCAATGAAATTGTCATCGAAGCCATGATCAAGGGGCTTCGTCCTGGACCTGCAGCTCAATACTTTGCTAGGAAGCCTCCTCAGACTCTGGAGAAGCTGCTCCAAAAGATGGACGAGTACATTCGTGCCGACAATGACTTTCGCCAAAGAAGGGAGGAGGCTTTCAGATTTTCTGAAATGACCAGGGGCTTCGGAGGAAGATTTTATCCGAGGCATGTCAGGTCCATCCACAACTCCACTCAAAATGATGATAAGGGGAGTCAGCAGAACAGACCGCAGACCTCCTCACAGGCTTCGGGGCAACAGCAAACTTTCTTCCGGCCACCAGCTCCAAGAGGCAGAGGCGCCAGGGGCTTCGGCGGAAGATTTGGAGATCAACCAAGGAGGGTATTTTGCTTATTCTGTGGTGAAAACAAGGGCCATACCACCAGGATGTGCCATGTTACCATCCAGAAACAAAAGGAGCTAGCAGAAGCTGCAGCGCAACAGGGCCAGCCGAAGCAGGTCATGCATACTGCTTCGTACCATCAGCCTTACATCCCGGAGTACGTGGGCAACCACCCTGCAGTTTCCGTAGCTTCGGCGAGTCAACCTCAAGCTTCATGGCAACAGCCCCCGCCCCCACCTCCGCTGCAACAAGGCCAACAGCCAGAAGGGAGCCAATATGTTCCGCACCAAAGGGATCTCCGAGAGCAATCTGAAGCTTGCACAGTCAATAGTACTGTGCCAGAGTCGAAGCACATTTATTGATAAATATCCTACCTTGATAGCAGTCTTTTCCGTTCAGTTCTATTTTCTGTGTAATAAAGAACATTTCAGTTTTCATGTAATAGTTTCGTGGTTGGTTATCAGGAAAATCTATCTTCTCCACAGGCTTAAGTTGCTGAAGCTTAAAAATTTACGGTAACAAGGAGGACCCTCGAATTATTAAAAATCCTTCGAAGCAACAAAAAGTCGTTCTAAGGAACGCAGAGTAAGTTGCCGAAGTTACAAAAAGCCGTTCCAAAGGGAGCGCAGTGTAAGTTTTTTGCTCCAAAGACGTTCCTAAGGGAATGCAGAGCATACAGCGAAAAGTCAACGCTGATACCGCCTAAAGTAAAAGGCGAAGAAGCTCCAAAGACGTTCCTAAGGGGATGCAGAGCTTACAGCGAAAAGTCAACGCTGATACCGCCTAAGTAAAAGGCGAAGAAGCTCCAAAGACGTTCCTAAGGGAATGCAGAGCTTACAAATATATTTTGTGTGTATCTTCGGAACAAACGTCATTTGCATAACATAACATCATCACATCATTTTGCATAGCATAAGCATCATACATCATGTTGCATATGGCAAAAGAAGGGGACACAATATCAACCTTCGAAAGGACGCTTTGAGAAAGCGAAAATTGTGTAAAGTCACGAGGGAATACAATGATAATCTTCGGAATACAGCTTCGGAGAATGTTTTCACAAAGCATGGACGTGCTTAATCAGAGTAATATCGAAATTGCACAGCTTCGAAGAATGTCTTCTTCACGAAGCATGAAAAGAAGGGAAGGTGTTTTTTCGCCGAAGGCTCAAAAATGGTATGTATGTAGAATTTCATGCATCGTAAAGAATTGAATGATGAAAAGAGACTTGTATATTACATTCAAATGTACAAAATATGACATAGATCACACTTCAAATGTTTTTTCTAATAACACCTAGTCTTCTCTTAATACTACTTCGGCAGCCTCATTTAGAAGTTGTTCAACAACTTTATCCATGATAGCTTTGGCCATTTGTTTGATTTCGTCATCCTCTTTTGTGTGAGGGACAACAGACGATCCAGCAGGTTCTGAGGGAAGAGAATATTTTTGCATTACTATTACAAACCGCGAGCAAAGTTTGAAATAAAAATTACAACACAATAAGAGCGACTAATTAATACCTATTTGCCCTTCGGCAACTTCTGTCACTTTCCTAGCATCATGGATGCCTTTTTCACTCCTTTGAATAATTTCTTGCGCCATTTCTCGGCTGCCGTTGTCCCAGACATCAGTAAAGAATTTTCCACCAACCATGCTTGCTTCGGCCGAGGGGTCTTTGATGTCTTCGGAGGATAAGGCAGCTTCGGACTGAGCTAAAGATTTTACATGTTCACAACCTTTCTTCTCCAAGACAGTAGCAACTCCCCTGGCGCCCGAAAAAGCGCAGATGTCACCGCGGCTACTCAGGATTTCCTCGAAGGCCTCTGCTTCGTGACTGATCCATTCTATTGGACCTTCGGGATTGCCTCTTGAGAAATTCTCTTCACTGGAAAATGCGCCCACGCTGGCGAAGCTGGTTTTAATTTTCTTTACGCATTCCATGGATTTTTCAAAGCATTTTTTCTTAGAAGACCGAAGCTCTTCCACGGTTGCTTCCAAATGATCAGCCCATTGGTCGCTGCATTCCCGTCTTGTTTCTTCAAGTATGCGTTCTTCTTTCGCCCGGGCCAATTGCTTCTGAAGATCTTTAAATTCGCGTCTCTGAGCTTCGGCCTGAACCTTTGCAGCAGCTTCGTCCTTTTTTATTTTGTCTACTAATGTAAGCAGAATTTTATCTTTTTCTAGAGCTTCGTTTCTCAGTTTAATAACTTCTGAGCGTAAATTGTTGAACGCAATTTCATAGCTCTCATCTTCGACACTCTTTTGTGCTCTTAATGCGTTGCTTAGGATTAAGCCCTATACGAAAAAGAATCCATATAAGAATAAAAGAATGAATTATGTATTAAAAAAAATTCAAGCGTCTAATTCCCATACCTTTAGGCTATTGTACGCAAGACTGTCCGCGAGATCCTCCTTTGTCATAGCACATAATCCAGCTTCGAGCTTCGGAAACCCCATACTTCTAGCCATCTCTCGGCAGACAGATAGTTCTTTATTATCAGGAAGGCAGTACAGGAAGTCATCTTCATTTGTCCCATTAAACACTACTGCCCCCTTCGGATATTTTAGCTCTCTGGCATAGTAGTTGGCTTCGTAAGTCTCTTCTTCAGATAATTTCTTCCCCGAAGCATGTCGTGCGATGTAATCACATATGCTGGAAGGAGCTTCGGGGGCGGCAGTATCAATTTCTTCAACCAAATTTGGTTCTGATATTTTTGTTTCCAAAGATTGTTCCTTGGTGGGCTCTGAAGGCCCAGCTTCAGCTTCAGGTTGTTGCTTCGAAGCTTCAGCAACTACAGCTTCGGTAGACACTTCAGCAACTTCAATAGTCTTCTTTGGAGTTGTGCTTGAAGACTTAATTGTCTCCAAAACATCTAGCACGTTCACCATTCTTTTTCTTTTCGGGGTCACCGACGGGCCCTTTTGATTTTTTATTGTTTCGACATTTGCTGGAGGACTTAAGATTTCCGATATTTTTGGCTCTTCAATCTTCGGTTTCTCTGCTTTTTCTGCTGAAGGCGCTTCAGTCTTTTCTTCCATCTTCGGCACTGGAGCTGGTTCTGTAGCTTCAGAGGCCAAAGAGACTTCACCAATAAATTCTGGCACTGTGGCCGGCTCAATAAAACGCGCTCGGTGAGTGAGCACCTTTATCTTTTTCCTTTGCGGCGCTGGCTCGCCAGTGGCACTCGTGGTAGCTTCTGTCGCAGGAGAAGTATTTTTTCTTTTGCGACCCGACACCGGATAGTGATAGTCAGGGTAGACAAACCCGACTGCGTCAAATACCCGGTTGAGCCTTTTCTTCTTTCGGCCTCCGAAGGCTGCTGATAACGCAGTGTTCTCGGCCTTCGAGTACACCCCAAGCAGTTCGTCACTTAATGTTTCAATGTTTTTCAACCAGTCGTCATCAGGTTCAACAAATTTATCCCCGTATTTGAATGTGTATTTCAGTCTAACCAGTCCGCCTTCGTCGGACTCTTTGATGGTCTCCTTCGGCATTTCCCACTTTCCTGCAAGTGGCCACACCCTGAAGGCAATATGTTCTTGAATCAAGTCCCTTGTCCCAATAAAAGAGCAGACTACGCCGAAGGCTCTTTGGCATTCCTCGGCTGCTTCATCCATTTCAACCTTCGGCCTTCGGAGTCCGAAGCGTTGCCAGATGGGGCGCATAATGATACTCTTGACATCTTCTTGCGCTGTTAAGTCATTCTTTATATAGAACCATTCAGTCATCCTGGCTCCGGGCCACCTCTTCCGAAAGGTCGGCACAGGGCGGCTTGACCCGGAGCGGGCACCGAAGCTGTAACACCCAAAGTTGTTGTGATATTGTTCTTTCCCCCAGGGCTTCGTCTCATATAACAACTCATGAATGTTGCAAAAGCTTTTAGCATTTGGTTCTAAACCTTGGCTTCTCGCAGCCCAAACAAACATCCCCATTCTTATGATAGCTTCGGGAGTAATTTGATGAAGGTAGACTTGAAATGTCTTCAGGACTTCAACAACAAAGTTGCTTAGGGGGAATCGAAGCCCAGCCTTGAGAAAGCTTCGGAAGATTACAACTTCATCTTCTTCGGGGGTGGGAGAAGTCTTTTCTCCAGCATCAACCCTCACAATAGATATATCTCGAAAATACCTCCCCCTCATATTATCAATATGATTCTGCTTAATAGTGGTTTTCCCGAAAACCGTGTGACTTGGCCGCCATGGTCGATCTTCGGACTCTTCCCCACCACTTTCTACATCATAACTGTCGCTGTCACCAGTATCTTCGGACAAACCTTCAAGAATCTCCTTGGTGATTTTCTCCGTATTGGTCTCCGCCATCGCTATAAGGAACCCCAAGTTCTTCTCTTCGTCGAGACTCAGCTTCGTCTCAGCAGGGATCTTCTTACCTTCAGACATCTTCGGAAATGCTAAAAAACTGTTTTCAAGGCCGAAGCTTCAAAATCAAAAAGATCAGCAAATCTTAGTGCACAAGAGCTAAAAATTTAGTGGGCCGAAGCAGATGGCAAGTGTGCGTACCAAATAAGTTTGCGGTATGATCTTATTTATACCCCCAGGGCGTTGAAAATTGAAAGACCCCGCTTGTCAGTGAATGTTGCTATTCTAGCAAAGGGAAGGTGTTTTTTCGGACCTTCGGCTCAAGGCCTTCGTCCATATCGCAATCTGAATTTATCATTAACAAATTAATATTGCGAGGGGCTACTGTTGGGGGCCTTCGTCCTCCGAAGGTCCTCAAAAACATGATTTGACAATGTTTTCCAAGTGGATTATGTGAACAGGTATCTTCGGACTCAGAATTATGAACATGAAGTACGGTCAGGACGAAGCCTGAACCAGACGAAGGGGGATTAAAATGGAGGACGGGCTGATTACCAAGCTCCACGAAGGATGGTGCACAGCCGAAGCTGTGCGCAGGGAAGCTTCGTCGCGATAGCAGAGAGGGGAACCGACTTAAAGATGAAAAGACTACTTGGGCCTTGACAGATTTCCATAAGTCATTGGCAAATGTAATGGACATGAATGTAATTTTACGTGGGCTGCGTCCCGCATCTATAAATAGATGAACAGTACCCCCGTACTGTTCACGCTGATCTGGCATTTTACTTTTGCGTCATCCGTGTACTTTTGTCTTTCTGCAACCCGAAGGTACACTTGTAATTTGAAGTCATTTCTATTGATATACGATAATAAAATAGAAATGACATGGTAATAAAGTTAAAATGTTTATATTACTTCTAATGTTGCTCATAAGTCCTTCGTCATAACTTATCGCACTTACGAAGGTATATTATTTGTGACCTTCGTCCGGAGTACATTATATCCTGAAGGGAAATAATGTTTCGAGGGACGAAGGACCTCATCATTTAACACTTTTTATGTTGCCTTGTTCTTAATCCGAAGCATTTGAGAACAAGTCCCCAACAGTATGTAAAGTTTCATGCATCGTAAAGAATTGAATAATGAAAAGAAACTTGTATATTACATTCAAATGTACAAAATATTACATAGATCACATTTCAAATGTTCTTTCTAATAACATCTAGTCTTCTCTTAGTACTACTTTGGCAGCCTCATTTAGAAGTTGTTCAACAACTTTGTCCATGATAGCTTCGGCCATTTGTTTAATTTCGTCATCCCCTTTTGTGTGAGGGTCAGCGGACGATCCAGTAGGTTCTGAGGGAAGGGAATATGTCTACATTACTACCACAAACCGCGAACAAAGTTTGAAATAAAAAATCACAACACAATAAGAGCAACTAATTAATACCTATTTGCCCTTCGGGCTCTGTACTTTTTTCGGCAACTTCTGTCACTTTCCTGGCATCATGAATGCCTTTTTCACTCCTTTGAATAATTTCTTGCGCCATTTCTCGGCCGCCGTTGTCCCAGATATCAGTAAAGAATTTACCGCCAACCATGCTTGCTTCGGTCGAGGGGTCTTTGATGTCTTCGGAGGACAAGGCAGCTTCGGACTGAGCTAAGGATTTTACATGCTCACAACCTTTCTTCTCCAAAACAGTAGCAACTCCTCTGGCGCCCGAAAAAGTGCAGATGTCACCGCGGCTACTCAGGATTTCCTCGAAGGCCTCTGCTTCGTGACTGATCCAATCCAGTGGACCTTCGGGATTGCCTCTTGAGAAATTCTCTTCATTAGAAAATGCGCCAACGTTGGCGAAGCTGGATTTTATTTTTCTGACGCATTCTATAGATTTAACATAGCATTTCCTCTGGGATGCACGAAGCTCCTTAACACTTAACTCTAAATGATTGACCAACTGATCACTAAGCTCTCGTTTTGTTTCTTCAAGCACACGTTCCTCTTTAGCTCTAGTTAGCTGTTTCTGAAGATCTTTAATCTCACGTTTTTGGGCTTCGGCCTGGACCTTTGAGGCAAGCTTTGTCCTTTTTCACCTTGTCTACCAATGTAAGCAGAATTTTATCCTTTTCCAGAGCTTCGTTTCTCAGTTTAATAACTTCTGATCGTAGATTGTTGAACGCAATTTCATAGCTCTCATCTTCGGCACTCTTTTGTGCTCTTAATGCGTTGCTTAGGATTAAACCCTATATGTAAAAAAGTTGGTATAAGAATAAAAGAATGAGTTACGAATTAAATTTTTTTTTCAAGCGCCTAATTCCCATACCTTTAGGCTATTGTACGCAAGACTGTCCGCGAGATCCTCCTTCGTCATAGCACATAATCCAGCTTCGAGCTTCGGGAACCCCATACTTCTAGCCATCTCCCGGCAGACAGATAATTCTTTGTTATCAGGGAGGCAGTATAGGAAGTCATCTTCATTTGTCCCATTGAACACTACTGCCCCCTTCGGATATTTTAACTCTCTAGCATAGTGATTGGCTTCATAAGTTTCTTCTTCAGATAATTTCTTCCCCGAAGCATGACGCACGATGTAATCGCATATGTTGGAAGGAGCTTCAGGGGCGGCAGTGTCAATTTCTTCAACCAAAACTGGTTCTGATATTTTTATTTTTTCGGTTTCCAAAGATTGTTCCTTGATGGGCTCTGAAGGCCCAGCTTCAGCTTCAGGTTGTTGCTTCGAAGCTTCAGTAGACGCTTCAGCAAGTTCAACACTCTTCTTTGGAGTTGTGCTTGAGGACTTAATTGTCTCCAAGACATCTAGCACGTTCACCATTCTTTTTCTTTTTGGGGTCACCGATGGGCCCTTTTGATTTTTTATTGTTTCAACATTTGCTGAAGGACTTAAGATTTCCGATATTTTTGGTCCTTCAATTCTCGGTTTTTCTGCCTTCTCCGCTGAAGGCGCTTCAGTTTTTTCTTCTATCTTCGGCACTGGAGCTGGTTCTGTAGCTTCAGATGCCAAAGAGACTTCACCAGTAAATTTAGGCACTATGGCCGGCTCAATAAAACGCGCCCGGTGGGTGAGCACCTTCATCTTTTTTCTTTGCGGCGCTGGCTCGCTAGAGGCACTTGTGGCAACTTCTGTTGCAGGAGAAGTATTTTTTCTTTTACGGCCCAGCACCGGATAATGATAGTCAGGGTAGACAAACCCGATTGCATCAAATACCCGGTTGAGCCTTTTCTTCTTTCGGCCTCCGAAGGCTGCCGATAGTGCAGTGTTCTCGGCCTTCGAATATATTCCAAGCAGTTCGTCACTTAACGTTTCAATGCTTTTCAACCAGTCATCATCAGGTTCAACAAACTTATCCCCATATTTGAATGTGTATTTCAGTCTGACCAGTCCGCCTTCGTCAGATTCTTTGATGGTCTCCTTCGGCATTTCCCACTTTCCTGCAAGTGGCCACACCCTGAAGGCAATATGCTCTTGGACCAAGTCCCTTGTCCCGATAAAAGAGCAGACTGCGCCGAAGGCTCTTTGGCATTCTTCGGCTGCTCCATCCAGTTCAACCTTCGGCCTTCAGAGTCCGAAGCATTGCCAGATGGGGCGCATAATGATACCTTTAACGTCTTCCTGCGCTGTCAAGTCATTCTTTACATAAAACCATTCTGTCATCCAGGTACCGGGCCACCTCTTCCGAAAGGTTGGCACAGGGCAGCTTGACCCGGTGCGGGCACCGAAGCTGTAACAACCAAAGTTGTTGTGATACTGTTCTTTCCCCCAGGGCTTCGTCTTATATAACAACTCATGAATGTTGCAAAAGCTTTTAGCATTTGGTTCTAAACCTTGGCTTCTCACAGCCCAGACAAAGATCCCCATTCTAATGATAGCTTCGGGAGTAATTTGATGAAGGTAGATTTGAAATGTACTCAGGACTTCGACAACAAAGCTGCTTAGGGGGAATCGAAGCCCAGCCTTGAGAAAGCTTCGAAAGATTACGACTTCATCTTCTTCGGGAGTGGGAGAAGTTTTTTCTCCAGCATCAGCCCTCACAATAGATATATCTCGGAAATATCTCCCTCTCATATTCTCAATATGACTCTGCTTAATAGTGGTTTTCCCAAAAACCGTGTGACTTGGCCGCCATGGTCGATCTTCGGACTCTCCCCCACAGCTTTCTGCATCATAACTGTCGCTGTCACCAGTATCTTCAGACAAACCTTCCAGAATCTCCTTGGTGATTTTTTCCATATTGGTCTCCGCCATCGCTATAAGGAACCCCAAGTTCTTCTCTTCGTCGAGGCTCAGCTTCATCTCAGCAGCGACCTTCTTATCTTCAGACATCTTCGGAAACACTAAAAAACTGTTTTCAAAGCCGAAGCTTCAAAACCAAAATATCAGCAAATCTTAGCGCGCAAGAGCTAAAAATTTAGTGAGCGGAAGCAGATGGCAAGTGTGCGTACCAAATGAGTTTGCGGTATGATCTTATTTATACGCCCAGGGCGTTGAAAATTGAAAGACCCCGCTTGTCAGTGAATGTTGCTATTCTAGCAAAGGGAAGGTGTTTTTTCGGACCTTCGGCTCAAGGCCTTCGTCCATATCGCAATCTGAATTTATCATTAACAAATTAATATTGCGAGGGGCTACTGTTGGGGGCCTTCGTCCTCCGAAGGTCCTCAAAAACATGATTTGACAATGTTTTCCAAGTGGATTATATGAACAGGTATCTTCGGACCCATAATTATGAACATGAAGTACGGCCAGGACGAAGCCTGAACCAGACGAAGGGGGATTGAAATGGAGGACGGGCTGATTACCAAGCTCTACGAAGGATGGTGCACAGCCGAAGCTGTGCGCAGGAAAGCTTCGTCGCGATAGTAGAAAGGGGAACCGACTTAAAGATGAAAAGACTACTTAGGCCTTGACAGATTTCCATAAGTCATTAGCAAATGTAATGGACATGAATGTAATTTTACATGGGCTGCGTCTCACGCCTATAAATAGATGAACAGTACTCCCGTACTGTTCACGCTGACTTGGCATTTGCTTTTGCGTCATCCTTGTACTTTTGTCTTCCTGCAATCCGAAGGTACACTTGTAATTTGAAGCCATTTCTATTGTGATATGATAATAAAACAGAAATGACATTGTGATAAAATATAATGTTTACATTACTTTTTACGTTACGTGTAAATCCTTCGTCATAGCTTACGAAGATATATTATTTGTGACCTTCGTCCCGAGCGCATCGTATCCCGAAGGGAAATGATGTTTCAAAGGACGAAGGAACTCATCATATAACACTTTTTATGTTGCCTTGTTCTTAATCCGAAGCATTTGAGAACAAGTCACCAACAACTGAAGTGCGGGAGGACTTGGTCCTCCATATAGATCTTTTACTTAAATCTTCTCGGGAGGAGTTTTTGCCTCCCTTGGTTTGTATAATATTACTACTCAGCACTCGCTTTTAGTTCTGGTCTGTAATAGAACAACTTGTGCTTGCTTTTAAATAAATGTGAATTATGTAATCGCTTCCGCAATTCTTTATCTCTGATGTTCTGTAATGTCTGCAAGACGGGTGAATCGTTCCTGGTAAGGTAAGGAAAGATACCGAACTTGTCAAGTAATTCAGGGGCACCTACAGGGTTGTCTGAAGTCCGTTGGACAAGGACAACTGTAGGTGGGCCTAATTACTTGGGAGGTTCCGTCACACTGCCCAGGCGTCGCCGCAGCGGCCGGAGGATCAACCTCCTGCACAGCCGGCACGGGCGTTTGATCTTGGGGGACAGAGGGGTCAGGTGCCCCCTCGGCCTGCCTCCGCTCCTCGGCCTGGGACCCCGATGTCCCGGCCCCGGGCACTGATGATACCAGCCCACTTGGAGGCTGGCACGGCAACCCCTGGCCCACCCCAGGTCTGGGCTGAGGCCAAGGCGGGCCGTCATGTCGTCGTCCTCGTCATCATCATCGTCATCATCGTCGTCGGGCATCTCCGGCGACAGCTCCCTCGGGAGCTCGTCCCTCTCTTGCCTCCGACGGCGCTTCTCCAAGGCGTCCCGAGCTCGCATCTGCTCGCGAGCCCGAGCCTTCTCCGCGTCTTTCTTCTCCTTCTTCTTCTCCGCGGCGACCCTCCGCGCGGCTCGGTCCACCGCGTCCTCCGGGACCGGCGGCAGGGCGGGCTTATAAAAGCTTAACTCCTGGGGAAGGGCAAAGATCCCAACAGTGGGAATCAAAGGCAACTCGGCGCAATACAGGAGAAGGATTGGATACTTACCAGGGAAACATACCCATGGTCGGGATGCATCGCAGGCTGGGTAAGGGCACCGGCATCCAGCCTCCCTACCGTACCCGCTACTCGCTTGCGGAGGTCGTCATCGGGGAGGGAGGCCGAGGACATCTGCGAGCCCTCCAGATCGACCCCCGGTCTCATCTCCGAGAGCTACAACTGCCGCTCTGCCAAAGGGAGCACCCTGCAGCGATGGATGGCGGCAACAACCCCCACAGCGGTAAGGCCCCCATCTCGTAACCTCTGCAAAGCCTGCAGAATAGGCTGGAGCTTCTCCTGTCTCTCGCGCGTGGCGCCCCAGCGCCAGTTGCTGCCGGCGGCGATCACCACTCGTTGAGAAAACGACGGAAGTCTCCCGTTGTCGTTCCGGAGATAAAACCATCGGCACTGCCACCCCTTGTTCGAAGACACAAGGATGGCAGGGATGTACTGCTGCGCGCGCCCCTGCCTCAGCTGGAGGGTGCAGCCACCGGCCCACACCGCCATACAGACCTTCTTCGCATCCGTCGTCAAGGCAAAGAGCTCCGCGGAGAAGAGGTGGGTCCACAGATCCCAGTGAACTTTGATCCCAGAAAACCCTCACAAACCGCTGCGAAGATGGCCGCTTGCGCAATGGAGTTGGGGTTGAGGTTGTGCAGCTCCACCCCGTAGTGGTGCAGGAGCGCCCGCATAAAGCGGCTCGCTGGCACTCCAAACCCCCGCTCATGGAAGGGGATGAAGCTAACCACATACCCCGGCGGCGAGGAAGGGACGGCCTCGCTCGGGCCATCCACTCCAGCTACGCCCCACCGGAGAGGGGACGGAGCAGACCATCGGCGACGAGGGCCTCCAGATCCTTCGCGACGACGGTGGAGGAGGGCCACGGGTCGCGCGGCGGGACAACGATCACCCTGTCAGCCATCACCGAAAGGAGGTGGTGGAGGCGGAGGGGATGAGGTGCGCAGTTTCCTTTTCCCTGGCTATTCTCTTAGGTTGCGAAAACCAGAGCAGAAGGCAGGCGCAAATGGCAGAGTGACGAACCACTGCTGGCCCCCTTCCGAGTATATAAAGGCCTGGGCGAGAACCGTTCAAAACTTTGCTCGAACTCGCCGCAAAATTCAAAACTCGAAGGTAAAACGATCTTTTCGTTCCTCAAACGGCTCGCACGTGCAACGGGCGCCACGCGGATCGCCCGTCCCATCGCATTAACTCCCTGGCAGAGCAAGTGACACCCCTGGCAGGCGAGGCGGGCGTCATTTTGCCTCCACCATGACGACCGTGTTGAAAAAGGTGCGCCACCTTATTTAAATTCGTATCCTTCCCCTCCTCCTCCTCCTCTCTCTCTCTCTCTTGCTACAGGGACCGAGAAAGGGGATGTTGTGGAAAGGATCCTTCTCAGCGAAGGAAGCAGGCTCCGAGCCCTCCTACTAATCAGGGGTTCGAAGGCTGGCCCCTCGGAAGGGTTTTGACAGTCGCCCTAGAGCACTCGCGCTTCAAGCCCATTACTGATCAGGGGTTCGAAGGCTGGCCCCTCGGAAGGGTTCGACAGCCGCCCTAGAGCGCTCGGGCTCCACGCCCATTACTGATCAGGGGTTCAAAGGCTGGCCTCTCGGAAGGGTTCGACAGTCGCCCCAGAGCACGCAGAGTGAGGGATGACTCTGGGTACGTCTGATACATGGCCGAGGCTCAGGCTACGCTCCCGAGGTACCCTAGGACATTTCCGAGACCGGCGGGAACAATTTGTAACGGAATCCCACCAGAGGGAGGCATCGAGCCCTCGGACCCTATCGAAGGGGTCAGGGTCCGGCGAATCACCCGCAGGTACTTTTGGAGCGCGCCTCTGGGCCACCAGCCGACCCCTAACGAACGGGGCACGGGCGTCCACTCGGATCACCCGTTAGCAGCTCACTAGAAACACCATGTTCGGCGCCCTCCGAGGGCAACATGGCGCTTTCCCCCCTCCTCCTTGCGGAAAGGCGACGCAGGGGCGTATGATAAAAGTCGGGAAAGTCCTTGATCGTCCTCTCGCTCCGTGGAGAGGCTCAGGGGCTGCTCTCGCACCCGGCTACGGCCAAACTGTTGACAGCGTCAACAAACCAGCTTGATAACTTGGAACCTGACCATGCACCCGGGCTATGGCCAGGCCGCGTGAGGGAACGATCAGACCGGCTGAGGCACCACGAAAAGCATTCAGACCTCGGAGGAGTCAAACCACTCCTCCGAGGCCTCGGGGGCTACACCCGGCGGGTGCGCTCGCGCGCACCCACCAGAACAAAGCAAAACCGAGGAAGGCCGGTCCCCTCACCGAAAATGCGGCAAAAGCCTCCAAGTGAGTACCAACACTCCCTTCGAGGCTCGGGGGCTACTGTCAGGTACCATAATTAGGGGTACCCCCAACACTCCTAATCACGGCTGGTAAACACCCACTGACCAACTGACGGGCGCAGTTCAAGTCAAGGCTTCGTCTACCCAAGGGACGCGACCTCGCCCGAACCCAGCCTCGGGCTGGAGCAGTAGTCCCAGACGAGTTCACGCCTCGCCCGAGGGCCTCCTTAGGCAGCGGGCACCTCCTTGGCTCTCCTGAAGCCCGACTCGGGCAGGCTTCGTTGTGAAGCAACCTTGGCCAGACCGCCTCACCAACCGACCGCTTCGCAGGCGCATTCAATGCAGGGGACACCTGACACCGTATCCTGACACACGTGCCTCAATCGGCCAGGCCGAAGTGACCGCAGTCACTTCGCCCCTCTCTTTTACAGTCCGATATGACGGGAAAACAGCGTCGCCTGCCCCGCTCCGACTGCCGTGCCAACCACCCAGGCGAAGCTGACAACAAGTCACAATCAACCACCGAGCTCGGTCTCGGGCGCAACAGGAAGCTCCACATTGCCCGACCTCAAGCTCCAGCCTCGGGAGGAGGTCTCCGCCTCGTCTGACCCCCGGACTCGGCCTCGACCTCGGTCTCGGGAGGAATCGCGTCCTCGCCCGACCCTGGCCTCGGCCTCAAGAGAAGTCTCCGCCTCGCTCGACCTTGGGCTCGGACTGACCGCGCCAATAGGGGAACATCATGACCCTATCCCTAGCCAGCTCAGGCTACAAGGAACAAGACCGGCGTGCCATCTGGCTTACCCCAGCGACGGGTAATGATGGTGCCCCGCGTGCAACCATGACGCCGGTGGCTCTCAGCCCCTTACGGCAGCAAGGAGACGTCAGCAGGATCCTTGCCGCACTGTCAGCTGTGCTCCTACAGGGCTCAGGCGCTTCTCCGACGGCCACGCTATCACGTGTACAGGGCTCAGGCTCTCCCCCGACAGCCACGTTGGCATGTACACAGGGCTTAGGCATTTCTCTGTCGGACACGTTAGCGCATAGCTACACCCCACATTGTATGACTGGACCCTCTCCTTGCGTCTATAAAAGGGAGGTCTAGGACCATCCTGGAGGGGGGTTCGCGCGAGGGAAGGAGCGAACGAACAGGCTCCCTCTCTCTCTTTCTCTCCCTCTCGCGACGTGCTTGTAACCCCTACTACGAGCGGCACCCCTGGTGCAGGATAATACAAGGCTTGCCCCACCTCTTGTGTTCCATCCCGCACCAACCCATCTAGGCAGGGGCACGCAGCGACAATCTCACTCGTCGGTCCAGGGACCCCCCGGGTCCGAAATGCTGACAGGTGGCGCACCGGACTGTCCGATGCGCCATACGACAGCAGCCATCCCCAACGGCCACTTTGGTGGTTGGGGCTATAAATACCCCCAACCACCAACACTTCAAGGCATCCAAGTTTTTAGCCAACACATTCAATATAAGAGCTATAGCATTCAATTCAAGACACAATTAGAGTGAATCAAAATCTCTCCAAGTCTCAATTCCACTCAAAGCAATAGTGACTAGAAGAGAGAGCTTTTGCCGTGTTCATTTGAGCTCTTGCGCTTGGATCGCTTTTCTTCTTTCTTCTTTCTTGTTCCCAACTCAATTGTAATCAAGGCAAGAGACACCAATTGTGTGGTGGTCCTTGTGGGGACTAAGTGTCCTAATTAATTGAGAAGAGAAGCTCACTCGGTCTAGGTGACCGTTTGAGAGAGGGAAAGGGTTGAAAGAGACCCAGTCTTTGTGACCACCTCAACAGGGAGTAGGTTTGCAAGAACCGAACCTCGGTAAAACAAATCACCGTGTCATCCACTCTTATTTGCTTGTGATTTGTTTTCGCCCTCTCTTTCGGACTCGATTTTATTTCTAACGCTAACCCCAGCTTGTAGTTATGCTTAAAGTTTATAAATTTCAGATTCCGCCTATTCACCCCCCTCTAGGCGACTTTTAATTGGTATCAAAGCTCGGTACTTCATTAGAGCTTAACCGCTCGAAGTGATGTCGGGAGACCACACCAAGAAGGAGGTCATGACCGGCGAGAAGCCCGCTACAAGCCACGGGAAGGCTCCATCAAGGGAGTCCGGCACCAAGCACAAGGAGGAATCCCCTCCCCACATCAAGTCGCACCGGAGTGGCGACAAGAAGAAGAAAATGAATAAGGTGGTCCACTACGAGACCTATTCTTCGTCGCCCTCCACCTCCAGCTCCTACGCGTCGTCCGTCACTTCTAAGCGCCATGAGCGTAAGAAGTTTAGTAAGATCCCCCTACGCTATCCTCGCATTTCCAAACGTACTCCTTTACTTTCCGTCCCATTAGGCAAACCACCCATTTTTTATGGTGAAGATTATAATATGTGGAGTGACAAAATGAGGCACCATCTAACCTCACTCCACACTAGCATTTGGGATGTTGTTGAGTTTGGAGTACAGGTACCATCCGTAGGGGATGAAGACTATGACTCGGACGAGGTTGCCCAAATCCGGCACTTCAACTCCCAAGCCACAACTATACTCCTTGCCTCTCTAAGTCGAGAGGAGTATAATAAGGTGCAAGGGTTAAAGAGCGCCAAGGAAATTCGGGATGTGCTCAAGATCGCACATGAAGGAGATGAGGTGACAAAGATCACCAAGCGGGAGACGATCGAGGGGGAGCTCGGTCGGTTTATGCTCAACCAAGGAGAAGACCCGCAAGCCATGTACAACCGGCTAAAGACCTTGGTGAACCAAGTGCGCAACCTTGGGAGCACCAAGTGGGATGACCATGAAATGGTCAAGGTTATTCTAAGATCACTAGTTTTTCTTAATCCTACTCAAGTATAATTAATTCGTGGTGATCCTAGATACAAACTAATGTGAGCTTTGAATTGATGATCAAAGGCTCCAAGAAGATCATCGAGCAAGGCGCCTCCTCCGTACTCGAGGTACAACCCGTCGCATTCAAGGCAACGAAGGAGAAGAAAGAAGAGTCTACATCAAGTAGGCTTCCCATCGACGCCTCCAAGCTCAACAACGAGGAAATGGCGCTCATCATCAAGAGCTTCCGCCAAATCCTCAAGCAAAGGAGGGGGAAAGACTACAAGCCCCGCTCCAAGAAAGTTTGCTACAAGTGTGGTAAGCCCAGTCACTTTGTTGGGGCTATGCTTCGTCGTGCCGAAGGTCTTGTAGGAAGAAGCAGCTTCGGCTGAAGCTGTCCGCAGGAGATGACCGAAGGTTCCTCTTCATGAATCTTCGGTATTACAAACCGACTTAAAGATAGAATGACCTTTTAGTCCATAAAGGTCTGAGTCAATGTTGTAAACTTTTATGAGGGGCATAATTGTAATTCTTCACAGGCTGTGTCCTGTGTCCATAAATAGATGAACAGTACCCCCGTACTGTTCACGCTGACTGGTACTCGCCCATGCGTCACGCTTGTATTTTTGCCTTCTATCAAGCCGAAGGTACAAATGTAATTCAATATTGTTCTTATTCTTCCATGATTATATAATAAGGACATGTAATAATGTTATGTGATTATTCATGTTATTCTCTCATGTTTCATATGCTTCTCCTTTTATCAATATAAACTGTAATGATGAAGGTATGCCCTTCATGACCTTCGTCTGAAGATCGTTATATCCTAAGGGAAATAACGCTTCGAAGGACAAAGGGTATTTACCATTAACTTCTTTCTGTGTTGCCTTGTTCTTAATTCATAGCATTTGAGAACAAGTCCCCAACATTGGCGCCCACCTCCGGTGAACTCACTTCCATTTTTTTTGAGCTGATGGCTTCGTTCAACGATCAAGCTGGACCTGCTTCGGCTCCGAAGCTGCTACTCCCGATAACAGGCGGTTCATGTTCAGAGCCAGCCAACAAGAAGCAGAAGAAGGAAGCACAGAGAAGGGTACAGCATGTTGGGGTGCAAGGACCCTTCATCAAGTCGAGATGGTCTCACATTCCTATTACCTTCTCCCAAGAGGACCTTCAACTCAAGGATTACCCACACAACGATGCCATGGTTATCTCTTGTGTTATCAAAGGATTTCTGGTCCATAATGTCTTGGTTGATACAGGCAGTGCAGCTGATATCATATTTGCTAAGGCCTTCAGGCAAATGCAAGAGCCAGAAGATAAGATTCATGATGCTACGCACCCTCTCTGTGGCTTCGGAGGAAGACAGATTGTAGCGCTGGGCAAGATCACCATGTCAGTGACCTTCGGGTTCATCAACAACACCAGAACTGAGCAAGTTGTGTTTGACATTGTTGACATGGAATACCCTTATAATGCAATTATTGGTCGTGGCACCCTCAATGCTTTCGAAGCAATTCTTCATCCTGCCTATCTTTGCATGAAGATACCTTCGGATCAAGGACCCATCGCTATTCATGGAAGTCAGGAAGCTGCCAGAAGGGCCGAAGGAAACTGGACTGACTCAAAAGCAATCCATAACATAGATGGAGCTGAAGCTTGTGAACAGTACAAATTCAGAAGGGAGAAAGCAGCTTCAGCAGATCAGCCGAAGCCCATGCTCTTATGTGAGGACATAGCAGAGCAGAAGGTGCTGTTGGGCTCTCAATTATCCGAAGAGCAGGAGAAAACCTTGATAAGGTTTTTGTTCAACAACAAAGATGTTTTCGCATGGTCAGCCAATGACCTCTGCGGAGTAAATAGGGATGTTATTGAACACTCGCTCAATGTTGACCCATCCTTCAGACCCAGAAAGCAGAGGCTTCGGAAAATGTCTGATGATAAGGCCGAAGGTGCTCGTAATGAAGTCAAAAGACTTCTCAGTGCAGGAGTTATCAGAGAAGTAAAGTACCCAGAATGGTTAGCTAACACTGTTATGGTAAAAAAGGTCAATGGCAAGTGGCGAATGTGTATCGATTTTACAGATCTCAACAAGGCTTGTCCGAAGGACGAATTCCCATTGCCAAGGATAGACTCTTTAGTTGATGCAGCAGCTTCTTCAGAGCTCATGAGTCTGCTAGACTGTTACTCAGGCTATCACCAAATCTGGAGGCCCAAAGATTGACAGGGAGGCTGGCATCTCTCAATAGATTCATATCCAGATCAGTAGAAAGAAATTTACCATTCTTCGAAGTGCTGAAATCAGCCGAAGTCTTTCAATGGGGACTAAGCCAACAAAAAGCCTTTGAAGAACTGAAGCAATATTTGATAGATTTAACAACATTAACTCCACCAGCGCCAGGGGCTCCTTTGTTGTTATACGTGGTAGCTTCGCACTCAGCGGTAAGTGCAGCACTTGTCCAGGAGAAGCTTGATGGCCAAGTCAAGAAGCAGGTTCCAGTGTATTTTGTATCTGAAGTTCTTAGTGTATCAAAGAAAAACTATACAGAATTGGAGAAGGTATTATATGCTGTTTTGATGGCATCCAGGAAGCTTCAGCATTATTTTCAAGCATACAAAATTGTTGTTCCTTCTTCGCAGCCGTTGAAGGATATTATGAGAAATAGAGAGGCTACTGGACGGATTGGAAAATGGGCTGCAGAGCTCAATGAATTTTGCATTGATTATGTGCATAGATCCTCGATCCAGTCTCAAGCGTTGGCAGATTTCATTACCTATTGGACGCCAGGGGCTCAGGATGAAGAAACAAATAAAGATGCCGAAGTGTGGACAGTGTTTTGCGATGGGTCTTGGGGAACCTTCGGAGCAGGAGCAGCCGCTGTGTTGGTCTCACCATCCAAAGTTAAAACTTGTTATGCGGCAAGACTCGATTTTAGCTGTACAAACAATATTACTGAGTACGAAGCCCTGCTTTTGGGCCTTCGGAAATTAAAAGCAATGGGAATCAGAAGGGCCATCCTTAAAACTGATTCCCAGGTTGTTTCGGGTCATATCGACAAGAGTTGCAAGGCTAAAGATCCGAAGCTTGAAAAATATCTAGACACGGTCCGAAGAATCGAAGCTTCCTTCGAAGGATTTTCTGTCAAAAATATCCCTCGAGGACAAAATGAGCATGCTGATTTGCTAGCTAAGTCAGCAGCACAGGGGCTGCCTTTACCTTCGATGTGTTCTTCGAAACAATAAAGGCACCTTCAGTGGAACTCCTTGAAAGAGCAGTCCTCAATATATCTCCTGTTTATAGTGAAGATTGGAGAACTGAGATCATCTCTTACCTTCAGGGTAAGTTCCTTTCAGATGACGAAGCTTATAACAGGAGGATAGAGGCAAGAGCTCGTCCATATGTCATGATAGAAGGGGAGTTGTACAAGCATGGAGTTTGCGCTCCGCTACTCAAGTGTTTATCTAGAACCGAAGGTATAGAGTTGATGAAAGAAATACATGCAGGCCTGTGTGGATCTCACATTGGATCTAGGCCGTTACTTGGAAAAGTTTTCCGCCAAGGGTTTTATTGGCCGAAGGCAGCTTCGGATGCAGCGGAATTAGTTCAAAAGTGCGAAGGCTGTCAGAAATGTGCAAGAGATCAAAAACAACCTTCGTCCTTAACACAGCTCATACAACCCATCTGGCCATTGCAAAGGTGGGGCCTTGACTTGTTAGGTCCATTACCACCGGCCCAAGGGAACTTAAGATATGTTGTAGTGGCTGTGGAATATTTTTCTAAATGGATTGAGGCAAAGCCTTTAGCCACAATAACTTCGGCCACTGTCCAAAAGTTTTTCTGGCAGAATATTGTTTGTCGTTTCGGGGTACCAAAGGCCATCACGGTAGATAATGGAACACAATTCGACTCCGAAGCTTTCAGAGATTTCTGTGATCAAATTGGTACGAAGATCCATTTTGCATCAGTCAGGCATCCGGAGTCAAATGGGCTCGTTGAAAGAGCCAACGGCATTATAATGACAGGAATAATGAAGTTAATCTTCAATCAACCCAGGGGAAAGTGGCCAGATCAGTTAACCAAAGTGGTGTGGAGCCACAATACAACAACATCAAGGTCTACAGGCTTTACTCCATTCAAGTTATTATTCGGTGACGAAGCAATAACTCCGGAAGAAGCTAAAACTGGATCAATAAGAGTAGTAGCTTCGGCAGAATCAGGTCCTGAAGATGCTTGTTCTGTGGAAAAAGATGCTTTAGAAGGGATCAGGCTTCAAGCTGTGGAGAATATCAATAAATACCAAGCCGAAACAGTCAAATGGCGAGATAGAAAAGTTCGGCTAAAGAATATTGAGTCAGGACATTTGGTGCTTCGGAGAGTGGCCAACCCAGACACAGTGGGCAAGTTACAATTGAAATGGGAGGGACCTTTCTTAGTAGCATCTTCGTCAAGACCTGGTTCATACAGATTGAAGGATATGGACGGCAACGACATTCCTAGATCTTGGAATGCGGATGAGCTTCGGCGATATTATGTGTAACTTGATGTAACTTTTTATGTCTTTTCTTTTTCATGGCACCCTTTTCCTTTCTAAAGGGGGAGAAAGGTTTTTAATGGGGCCATCATATGTAATTTCCTTTTTTAGTTCTATAAGAGCAAAATCCCCCAAGGAATGTAAATGTAAAAGCTGAGAACGCACCATTGAGTGCCGAAAAGTAAAAAAGCGAAGAAGCTCCAAAGTCGTTCCTAAGGGAATGCAGAGCTTACAGCGAAAAGTCAACGCTGATTCCGCCAAAAGTAAAAGGCGAAGAAGCTCCAAAGTCGTTCCTAAGGGAATGCAGAGCTTACAGCGAAAAGTCAACGCTGATTCCGCCAAAAGTAAAAGGCGAAGAAGCTCCAAAGTCGTTCCTAAGGGAATGCAGAGCTTACAGCGAAAAGTCAACGCTGATTACGCCGAAAGTAAAAGGCGAAGAAGCTCCAAAGTCGTTCCTAAGGGAATGCAGAGCTGATGTGTGATTGTTTCTAAGGAAATAATGGCTGAGGGTATGGCTTCGGATATGTGTTTGGACATTCATTCGCACATCACATTACATCATAGCATTTGCATTCATAAACATTCATTCAAGCATATGCAGGATAACCATCATCATGGCATAAGTGGTTGCTTCGGCATAAGAGAAGAGCTTCTTCGCGTACAAAAAGGAGAGCTTCGGAAGAAAGGGAAATGTTGTTTTCTATGCTTCGCTGTGTACGAAAAGAAGGGAAGGTGTTTTTTCGCCTTCGGCTCAAAAAAAAGATAATTTCGTTCACAACAAAGCACTTCACATACATTAATAGAAGGGTAAGAGCATAATACAAGGTATGAATAGAACTCATTAAAGACAAGTTTAGTTACATTTACACAAGCTATCTCAAAAGTTTCCTGAGTCTGTCTGCAGTCTACTCCTACTTAATCTTCGAGGGATTTTAGCTTCGGCGTCACTCTTTTTAATCATCGACTTCGGCTTCGTCATCCTACATGAATTAAGTAGTTGTAAATCAAAATCGAGCTTGAAGGAAGAGGTAAGCGCAAGGTATGATTTCTTACTGGTTCAAAATGACTCCGAGCTTCATCTCCAGCCTTTTCTCGCCCGCCTTTTGTCCATATCATTTTTATAAATCTATTGGAAATACTTCGGGCGAGATCAGGGATGTCATCTAGGATTGATGGTGATAAAGTGAAATTGGGCCTATTGACAATCTTTCCATGGTCGCAGCCAGCTTTTAGGAAAGCTGCAGCAGTGCCCCGAGAAGCTACCCAGGCACAGAAGTCACCGTGCCCAGCTATAACTTCGTCGAGCTCGTCAATTTCACCCTCAATATGTTCGAAGGTCTTCGGTAAATCTTCAGCTGAGGGGGTGAATTTCTCACTGCTGGCTCCAACTGAGTGAAAATTTTTTCTTAGTCGTTGAATGCATTTGTTGCTAAATTCCAAACATTTTTCTTGAAGGTCCGCCAATAGTTTTTTCAAATCTGAATTTTGTTGAGCTTCGGCTTCAAGTTTTGCCTTAAGTTCTTGCTTTTCTTGTTCAAACTGCTTAGATTGGCAGAGAAGCTTCGTGTTCAGTTCTGTTATTTTTGCTTCGGCTTCCGCCAATAAACCTTCAGTTGCCTGGAGCTCAAAGTTTTTCTTCTCAATATCAGCTGATTGCTCCTTTATTTTGTTTTCTAAATTTTCAATTATAACTTCGTGTTTCTTGTCTTCAAAATCTTGCTGCATTTTCAAGGCCTTGCTCAACAACATACTCTGCACGAAAACAACCTTCGTTAGACATGTTTTCATTATTAAAAACAATAAAAGTCAAGGGAATAGTAGTTCACCTTGAAATTGGAATAAAATAAACTACCAACGATATGTTGTCGTCGGTAGCGGCTAATGTCCATTTCCAGCTTCGGAAAACCGATACTCTTTGACAGAGTACTGATAACTTTGGCTCCAGTTTGGTTTCGGATACAATCTAATTTTTCATCATCAATACCTCCGAAGAGGAGTGCTCCTGGTTTGTACCCGCAAGATTTGGCATACTCTTTAAGCTCTTCTATTTCGGGTTTTGACAATTTTTCTCCAACTAAATTTTGAAACATGAAGGCTTCGTTCTCTGAAGCTTCGTCAGCAATTTCCTTTCCTTTCCCCAACGCTGCGGCCGCGGCCTCTTCGGCGGCAGTGGTAGCTTCTTCTGTGGCCATGTCTAGCAGTATTTTGTCGATGTGTTCGATTGTGCTTTCCAGGTTCACATCTTCAATTGAGGCAGCTTCGGCAGCCGCGACCTCCGAAGGTGTGATTTCAATATCTGCTCTTTCCTCAGCCGCTGGTGTCTTCTGAGCCGAAGCTCTTGGTGGTGTCTTGTCAATAACCTCTGTCACAGTGATAATTCTTTGTCTCCTTGCTTTAGTCGTCTTCTTCGTTTTTTCGGGCTCCTTTTCATTCTGAAAAAACTTTGTCAGTTGAGGCCCCAATGGACTTAGCTTCGCAGGCAGGGATTCAGTCATTACCTTCAAAATTTCCTCCACGTTAGTGGCAGAGGGTGATGCGGGGATTTCTTCTTCGTCAGATATTTTTTGCTTCGGAGAAGACGCTTTCCTCTTCTTCGAAATTCTCTTCTTTGATGGTTCTTTCTCATCTTCATTTAAGGCTTCAGTTGTCCTTTTCCTTTTCTGGCCCCCGACACCTTTGTTCAGATTTTCATAGTCAGGGTATTCAAAACCCAGGGCGTCCAGCACTCGATTCAGTCTTCGCTTCGGACGGGTGCCGAAGGCCGCAGTCATCAATTGATCTTCTTTTTTGGAGTAATTGCCAAGTATTTCATTGCACATTACTTCAATTGTATCCAGCCACTCTTGACAAGGTGTTTTAAAGTATTTCTTAAACTTGAAATAGTAAGGTAAACACACAAGTTCACCTTCTTTCTTCTCCCCCTCTAGCTTCGGCATTTCCCATTCTTTTAAAGTAGGAAAAACCCTGAAGGCCAAGAACTCCTGAACCAGGTCTCTTGTACTGATATGCTCTGCAATAATTCTGAATTCATCCATTGCCTGTTGTGTTGGACCTTCTGGTGTCATGTTGCAGCGAAGTCGGGTTTCTCCGAAGATCAGTTCGAGTGGACTTTGCACAAGCTTCTCCTTGCTGTCATCAACCTTGACATAGAACCATTCTGATTTCCAGCCTGCCGGCCATTTGCTTCGGTAGCTGATTACAGGAAACTTTGTGGTTTTCCGATAAGCAAAATTATAGCAACCAAAATTGTCATGCAATCCATCTTTTCTAGCCTTCGTCTGATAGTGCAGTTCGTGAACTCGACAAAAACTGTCTGCAAACGGCTCCACCGCTTGGCTTCGGAGGGCCCAAATATAAACGCTAAGCCTAACGATAGCGTTAGGAGTTAACTGATGAAAGTAGATACCAAACCTCTTCAGTACCTCTGCAATAATCTCATGTAGGGGGAATCTTAATCCAGCCTTTAGAAAGCTCTTGAAAATGACAATTTCATCCTTCTCCGGCTTTGGGGTAGTCTCTTCTCCCCCGAAGCGTAATAGCTTCTTCTGATTCTCATTGAAAAAGCCCGACTTTACCATTTTGGAAAGATCAACCTTCGAAACAGTAGACTTTCCGAAGTCCAAGTGGCTGGGCTTACTTGGCATGGCAATACGATAATCATCTTCGGGACCAGTTTCTTCAACATTCTCTTCTTCTGCTTCGGCAGTTGCTTGTTCTGCTTCAACAGTGGGGATTCCTTCCGAAGTTACCAGTCCGGATCGTTGCATTGCTTCGGAGATGGGAATAGTCTCCGAGCCTTCAGCTTCGCCTCCTTCACGCTCAACCCTAGCGATAGAGCGCACTCTGGCCATTTAATTCTGAATTTGCGGGAATTAAAAACTTTTTCTTCCGAAGTTTTTTCTTCTTACGAAGTAGGCTTCAAGCTGGAGCTTCGTTTGATTCCGAGAGTCAAGCTTCGGCTATGGTTAAAAATTTTGGCAGCAAAACAGTGCAAATAGCAATGAATGCTGTGGTAACTTCACACCTACTTGTCTGTTTATATAGTGCTGCAGGTAAGAAGGCGAAACGCCAGGATTTTTACACCAGGCGGACAGTCGCTTGCACTCGCTGCGCGGTGGACCGCAGAGACCAAACAGTAACTCTGCAAGGTGGGACTGCTACGCGCTCGGAAACTGAATCGTTTCTCGACAACGAGCTCAGGGAAGGTGTTTTTTGGACCTTCGGCTTCCCGAAGCTTAAGAGACTTTTTTCACGGATCAAGCTCGTTACGAAAAACGATCTAGCGCCGTGAAAGGGGCTATTGTTGGGGCTATGCTTCGTCGCGCCGAAGGTCTTGTAGGAAGAAGCAGCTTCGGCTGAAGCTGTCCGCAGGAGATGACCGAAGGTTCCTCTTCATGAAGCTTCGGTATTACAAACCGACTTAAAGATAGAATGACCTTTTAGTCCATAAAGGTCTGAGTCAATGTTGTAAACTTTTATGAGGGGCATAATTGTAATTCTTCACAGGCTGTGTCCTGTGTCCATAAATAGATGAACAGTACCCCCGTACTGTTCACGCTGACTGGTACTCGCCCGTGCGTCACGCTTGTATTTTTGCCTTCTATCAAGCCGAAGGTACAAATGTAATTCAATATTGTTCTTATTCTTCCATGATTATATAATAAGGACATGTAATAATGTTATGTGATTATTCATGTTATTCTCTCATGTTTCATATGCTTCTCCTTTTATGAATATAAACTGTAATGATGAAGGTATGCCCTTCATGACCTTCGTCTGAAGATCGTTATATCCTAAGGGAAATAACGCTTCGAAGGACGAAGGGTATTTACCATTAACTTCTTTCTATGTTGCCTTGTTCTTAATTCATAGCATTTGAGAACAAGTCCCCAACACACTTTATAGCAAAATGTCCTATTTCTATTGATAGTGACAGGGGCAATGACAAGAGTGGGAAGAAGAAGGAGAAGAAGAGATATTACAAGAAGAATGGCGGCGATGCCCATGTTTGCCGGGAGTGGGACTCCGACGAGAGCTCCACCGACTCCTCCAACGAGGACGCCGCCAACATCACCGTCAACAAAGGCCTCCTCTTCCCCAATGTCAGCCAAAAGTGCCTCATGGCAAAGGACGGCAAGAAGAAGAAGGTAAAATCTAGATCCTCCACTAAGTATGCAACCTCTAGTGATGAGGATAATTCTAGTGACGATGAGGATAACTTGCTTACTCTTTTTGCCAATCTTAACATGCAACAAAAAGAGAAATTGAATGAATTGATTAGTGCTATTCATGAGAAGGATGAACTCTTGGATAGCCAAGAGGACTTCCTTATTAAGGAAAACAAGAAGCATGTTAAGGTTAAAAATGCTTATGCTCTAGAGGTAGAAAAATGTGAAAAATTAACTAGTGAGCTAAGCACTTGCCATGACACTATTTCTAGCCTTAGAAATGAAAATGCCAAATTAATTGCTAAGGCTGAGAAATCAAATGTTTGTGATGATTCAATTGTTAATCTTAGAAATGATAATGCTAGTTTAATTGCTAAGATTGACATGTTGAATGAATCTCTTGCTAGCCTTAAGATTGAGAATGAAATTAATTGCTAAGGCTAAAGACTTAAATGTTTGCAATGATGATATTACCAATCTTAGAGATGAGAATGCTATTTTACACGCTAGGATTGTTGAATTAAATGATTGCAAACCCTCTACATCTACGGTTGATCATGTTTCTATTTGCACTAGATGTAGAGATATTAATGTTGATGCTATTCATGATCACCTTGCTATGATTAAACAACAAAATGATCATATAGCTAAACTAGATGCTAAAATTGCCAAGCATGAATTAGAGAATGAAAAATTTAAATTTGCTCGTAGTATGCTTTATAGTAGGAGACACCCTGGCATTAAGGATGGCATTGGCTTCCAACAGGGAGACAATGTCAAGCTTAATGCCCCTCCTAAAAGATTGTCTAATTTTGTTAAGGGCAAAGCTCCCATGCCTCAGGATAACGAGGGCTATATTTTATATCCTGCTGGTTATCCTAAGGATAAGATTAGGAGAATTCATGCTAAGAAGACTCATTGTGTTTCTCACCATGCTTTTATTTATAAGAATAAGGCTTCTAGCTCTAGGCACCCTACCCATGTTAAAATGCATAAGAAGAAATCCCCTATTGCATCAAATGATCATAACATTTCATTTAAGACCTTTGATGCTTCATATGTGCTTACTAACAAATTAGGCAAAGAAGTTGCCAAATATGTTGGGGGAAAACTGAAAGGGAAATGTGCCCTTGGGCCATTTCTAAGTATTTTGGTGATTTAGTGTCCAACACAAGTGCCTAAGTGTAAAATGGTGGACAAAGTACAAATCAAGGATAAAGGTATGTTTCTCAGACTTAGTACATTGTTTTAGTGACTAATGTATTGTGTCTAAGTGTTGGAAACAGGAAAAATCCAATTGAAAATGCCTTGGCTTGAGCAGCCAAGACTCTGCTCAGTCTGGAGCACCGGACTGTCCGGTGGTGCACCGACAGTGTCCGGTGCGCTAGGCTAGCTCTGGCAAACAGGCTGCTCTCGGGACTTCGACGGCGGTGTATGGCTATAATTCACCGGACTGTCCGGTGTGCACCGGACTGTCCGGTGTGCACCGGACTGTCCGGTGAGCCAACGGTCGGCAGGGCCAACGGTCGGCCGCGCGATCTGCGCGGGACACGTGGCCGAGCCAACGGCTAGAAGGAGGCACCGGACTGTCCGGTGTGCACCGGACATGTCCGGTGCGCCAACGGCTCTCAGGCTACTAACGGTCGACTGTGCCATTTTTGGAAGGAAATTGGGCACCGGACAGTGTGCGGTGTGCACCGGACTGTCCGGTGCGCCAGTCGACAGAAGGCAAGATCAGCCTTCCTAGATTGCTCTCAACGGCTCCTAGCTGCCTTGGGGCTATAAAAGGGACCCCTAGGCGCATGGAGGAGCACACCAAGCATTCCTACAACATTCCTAAACACCAAGCATCCTCTAAGCATTCCTAAGCACCAAGACATCGATTCCGCGCCTTTGATTCTTTGCGATAGCAATTAGAGCTCTAGTTGAGTGGTGAACTCATTGAGTTGTGTTGTGAGCTCTCGTTGCGACTTGTGTGCGTGGTGTTGCTGTGATTTCTTGTCTTGAGTGCGTTGCTAATCCCTCCCTTGCTCCGTGCTTCTTTGTGAATTTCAAGTGTAAGGGCGAGAGGCTCCAAGTTGTGGAGATTCCTCGCAAACGGGATTGAGAAAAGCAAGCAAAACACCGTGGTATTCAAGTGGGTCTTTGGACCGCTTGAGAGGGGTTGATTGCAACCCTCGTCCGTTGGGACGCCACAACGTGGAGTAGGCAAGCGTTTGTCTTGGCCGAACCACAGGATAACCACCGTGCCATCTCTGTGATTGATTTCTTGTGGTTATTGTGTTTTGTTGAGACTCCTCTCTAGCCACTTGGCATTTACTGTGCTAACGCTTAACCAAGTTTTTGTGGCTTAAGTTTTCAAGATTTACAGGATCACCTATTCACCCCCCCTCTAGGTGCTCTCAATTGGTATCAGAGCCGTTCTCTTCACAAAGGGACTAACCGCCCGAAGAGATTGATCCTAAGGGGAAGGGTATCGTGATCAACGATAAAGAGAAGGAATCTTTCGTCAACGAGCCAAAGGATGACAAGCCTACCGACTCGGGCTCGGGCCATAGACGGAAAGATGGGAAGAAGAAGAAGACAAGGCGCCTCAAGGAAATTGTCTACTACGACGACAGCGACGAGTCATCTTCTTCCCAAAAGGACGACGACCACAACGACTACGAGAGAAGGAAACCTGTTAATTCGAACTTTTCTTTTGACTACTCTCGTATTCCGCGAAGTTCAAATTCACAATTGCTCTCCATTCCTCTCGGCAAGCCTCCACACTTTGATGGGGAGGACTACGGATTTTGGAGCCACAAAATGTGTAGTCACCTATTCTCTCTCCATCCTAGTATATGGGAGATTGTAGAGAGTGGAATGCACTTTGATAGTACGGATAGTCCCATGTTCATTAATGAGCAAATTCATAAGAATGCACAAGCTACTACTGTTCTTCTAGCTTCATTGTGCAGGGATGAATACCACAAAGTGAGTGGCTTGGATAACGCCAAGCAGATCTTGGACACCCTCAGGATTTCTCATGAGGGAAACGATGTCACCTTGCTCACCAAAATGGAGTTGGTGGAGGGAGAGCTTGGACGATTTGCGATGATAAGGGGCGAGGAGCCAACCCAAACATACAACCGGCTCAAGACCCTTATCAACAAAATAAGGAGCTACGGAAGCACGCGATGGACGGACCACGACGTCGTCCGATTGATGCTAAGGTCCTTTACCGTTCTTGATCCTCATTTGGTGAATAATATTCGTGAGAATCCCAGGTACACCAAAATGTTGCCCGAAGAAGTCCTTGGAAAATTCGTAAGCGGGCGAATGATGATCAAGGAGGCGAGGTACGTGGACGACGCATTGAATGGTCCAATCAACGAGCCTCAACCCCTTGCTCTCAAGGCAACAAGAAGCAAGGAGGCGCTACCTAGCAAGGTGGCACAAATTGAGGCGGCCGGACTTAATGATGAAGAGATGGCCCTCATCATCAAGAGATTCAAGACGGCGCTAAAAGGTCGCAAGGGACAGCCAAGCAAGACCAAGGCAAAGGGGAAGCGCTCATGCTTCAAATGTGGTAAGCTTGGTCATTTTATTGCTAACTGTCCCGACAATGATAGTGATCAGGATCAAGGGAACAAGAGGGAGAAGAAGAAGAAGTATAAGAAGGCAAAGGGCGAGGCACATCTTGGCAAGGAGTGGGATTCGGATTGCTCCTCGTCCGACTCTGACAATGAAGGACTCGCCGCCACTGCCTTCAACAAGTCATCCCTCTTCCCCAACGAGCGTCACACATGCCTTATGGCAAGGGAGAAGAAGGTATGTACTCGAAACTCTACTTATGCTTCTTCGAGTGAGGATGAATCTAGTGATGAGGATGAAATAGATTATTCATGTTTATTTAAGGGCCTAGATAGAACCAAGGTAGATAAAATTAATGAATTGATTGATGCCTTGAATGATAAGAATAGGCTTTTAGAAAAATCTCATGCCAAATTTGTTGTATGAAGAACAGGGACTTGTTGTATGAAGAACATGACAAATTTGTAGAAGCACAAAAATCTCATGCCTTAGAAGTTAAGAGAAATGAAATGCTTTCTTGTGAATTATCTTCCTGCCATGAGACGATTTCTAGCTTAAGGAGCATTAATGATGATTTGAATGCTAAGTTAGAAATAGCTAGTAAATCAACAACTTGTGTAGAAAATGTTGTTATTTGCAATAGATGTAAAGATTTTGATATTGATGCTTGTAGTGAACACATAGCTTCTATTGCAAAGTTAAATGATGAAATGGCTAGTCTTAATGCCCAACTTAAGGCTAGCAAAAGTGATTTTGATAAACTAAAATTTGCTAGGGATGCCTACACGATTGGTAGACACCCCTCAATTAAGGATGGGCTTGGCTTCAAGAGGGAAGCCAAGAACTTAACGAGCCATAAGGCTCCCATCTCCGCCAAGGAGAAAGGGAAGGCCCCTATGGCAAGTAGTACTAAAAAGAACCATGCTTTTATGTACAATGATAGAAGACAATCTCATAGGAGTTGTAATGCTTTTAATTCACATGCCTATGATTCTTATTCTATGGTTGCTTCCAGTTCTTCCTATATGCATTTTAGAGATGTGCCTAGGAAAAATATTCATCATGTGCCTAGAAAGGATATTGTTCATGTTCCTAGGAAAGTTATGAATGGACACTGTTGGGGGCCTTCGTCCTCCGAAGGTCCTCAAAAACATGATTTGACAATATTTTCCAAGTGAATTATATGAGCAGGTATCCTCGGACTCAGATCATGAACATGGGGTATGGTCAGAACGAAGCCCACGCTGTACGAAGGATGGTGCACAGCCGAAGCTATGCGCAGAAAGCTTCGTCGCGATAGCAGAAAGGGGAACCGACTTAAAGATGAAAAGACTACTTAGGCCTTAATAGATTCCCATAAGTCATTAGCAAATGTAATGGACATGAATGTAATTTTGCATGGGCTGCGTTCCACTCCTATAAATAGATGAACAGTACTCCCGTACTGTTCACGCTGACTTGGCATTTGCTTTCCGTCATCCCTGTACTTTTGCCTTCCTGCAATCCGAAGGTACACTTGTAATCTGAAATCATTTCTATTTTTCTATGATAATAAAATAGAAATGATATTGTGATAATATTTAAATGTTTATATTACTTTTTATGTTGCATGCAAGTTCTTCGTCATAGTTTATTGTGCTTACGAAGATATGTTGTTTGTAACCTTCGTCCGGAAAACATTATATCCCGAAGGGAAATAATGTTTCAAAGGACGAAGGACTTTATCATTTGACACTTTTTATGTTGCCTTGTTCTTAATCCGAAGCATTTGAGAACAAGTCCCCAACATTGGCGCCCACCTCCGGTGAACTCACTTCCACTCTTTTGAGTTTTTTGAACACCTTCGGAAGCCATAAACCTTCGCTATGGCGCCGAAGAAAGCTTCAGCAACTGGGGCTGCAGCTCTACAACCGCTGGACCCCAATCAGGAGACTGTCTCTCTTCGGGAGGCCCGAAGCCAGAAGAGGAAGGCTATCAGCCCGACGCCTCAAGAGGACGAGTTAGACCAAGAGATCAGAGATATGGAGATGCTTCATCAACAGGTGCAAAGGAAGAAGGAAAAGATGGCCAGGCTAGCTGAACTGCAAAGGCAGATAGACGAAGCTTCTGAAGAAGTTCGTCATCTTACTCACGATGAGCAGAACCGAAGGCCTCAACAAAAAGACCTTCATCAGGAGGGTTTCTTCAACGAAGATGACTGGTATGACAATTTCCATCATGGAAATTTTGTTTTCGATGATGCTTCTCCTCTGTCCGCTGAGCTGCAGGCTACACCTTGGCCTCCGTCCTACAAGCCGCCCTAGCTTCCCATATTCGATGGCCATTCAGACCCGAAGCAGTTTTTGATGAGCTACGAAGCAACGGTATCTTCGTATGGTGGCAATGCTGCAGTCATGGCAAAGTCTTTTGTTATGGCTGTCAGGAGTGTTGCTCAAACCTGGTATTCCTCCCTTCGACCAGGAACGATCACTTCATGGCAAAAACTGAAGGACATGTTGTTAACCAGCTTCCAAGGGTTTCAGACGAAGCCGGTCACTGCTCAGGCCCTGTTCCAATGCACTCAGGATCATGAAGAATACCTTCAGGCGTATGTCAGAAGGTTCTTGCGTTTGCGGGCGCAGGCACCAACGGTGCCCAACGAAATTGTCATTGAGGCCATGATCAAGGGACTTCGGCCTGGACCTTCAGCTCAGTACTTTGCTAGGAAGCCTCCTCAAACTTTGGAGAAGCTGCTCCAGAAGATGGACGAGTATATTCGTGCAGACAACGATTTTCGCCAAAGAAGGGAGGAGGCTTTCAGGTTTTCTGAAATGACCAGGGGCTTCGGAGGAAGATTCTATCCGAGGCATGTTAGGTCAATCCACAACTCTACTCAAAATGATGATAAGGGGAGTCAGCAGCACAGGCCGCAGTGCTCCTCACAGGCTTCAGGGCAACAGCAAAGTTTCTTCCGGCCACCAACTCCAAGAGGCAGAGGCGCCAGGGGCTTCGGCGGAAGATTTGGAGATCAATCAAGGAGAACATTTTGCTTGTTCTGTGGTGAAAACAAGGGCCATACCACCAGGATGTGCCATGTTACCATCCAGAAGCAAAAGGAGATAGCCGAAGCTGCAGCACAACAAGCTCAGCCGAAGCAGGTCATGCATACTGCTTCATACCATCCGCCTTACATCCCAGAATACATAGGCAATCACCCTGCAGTTTCTGTTGCTTCGGCAAGTCAACCTCAAGCTTCCTGGCAACAGCCTCCGCCTCCACCACCGCTGCAACAAGGCCAACAGCCAGAAGGGAGCCAATATGCTCCACATCAAAGGGATCTCAGAGAACAATCCGAAGCTCGCACAGTCAATAGCACTGTGCCAGAGTCGAAGCACATCTATTGACAAATATCCTATCAGTTCTTTCCATTCAGTTTTATTTTCTGTGTAATAAAGGACATTTTTTAGTTTTTATGTAAAAGTTTCTTTGTTTGCTACAAGGAAAATGTATTTTCTCAGGCTTTAGTTGCTGAAGCTTAAAAATTTGCGATAATAAGGAGGACCTTCGAAATATCGAAAATCCTTCGAAGCAACAAAAAGTCGTTCTAAGGAACGCAGAGTAAGTTTGCTGAAGTCACAAAAAGCCGTTCCAAAGGGAACGCAGTGTAAGTTTTCTGCTCCAAAGTCGTTCCAAAGGGAATGCAGAGCATACAGCGAAAAGTCAACGCTGATACCGCCTAAGTAAAAGGCGAAGAAGCTCCAAAGACGTTCCTAAGGGAATGCAGAGCTTACAGCGAAAAGTCAACGCTGATACCGCCTAAGTAAAAGGCGAAGAAGCTCCAAAGACGTTCCTAAGGGAATGCAGAGCTTACAGCGAAAAGTCAGCGCTGATACAAAAATATTTCGTGTTTTACGGGGATATGTGTGTCTCTTCGGAACAAATGTCATCTACATAACATAACATCATCACATCATTTTGCATAGCATAAGCATCATACATCATGTTGCATATGGCAAAAGAAGGGGACACGGTATCAACCTTCGGAAGGATACTTTGAGAAAGTGAAAATCGTGCTAAGTCACAAGGGGATACAATAATGATCTTCGGAATATAGCTTCGGATAATATTTTCACGAAGCTTGGATATTCTTCATCAAGAGCACTATGGACATTGTCGTGATGCATAAAAGTTTTTCTATCTTCACGAAGCATGAAAAGAAGGGAAGGTGTTTTTTCGCCGAAGGCTCAAAAACGGTACGTATGTAAAGTTTCATGCATCATAAAGAATCGAATCATTAAAAGCAAATATATCACAGGATTACAAAATGTCACACATATTTCATTTCAGAAGTCTTTACAATAGTGCTTAATCTTCTCTCAAAACAACTTTGGCAGCTTCGTTCAGGAGTCGGTTAACGACTTCATCCATGATAGCTTCAGCCATCTTCTTAATTTCTTCGTCTCCTTTCGGGTGAGGGCCCGGAGACGCTTTAGTAGGATCTGAAGGAGGACAGGATACGGCCACATTGCTATTACAAATTGCGAACGAAGTTTAAACTCAAAAATTACAACACAATAAAAAAACCCATTAGCTAATACCTATTTGCCCTTCGGGCTCTGAGCTTTTGTCAGCGGCCTTAGCTACTTCTCTAGCGTCGTGAATGCCCTTCTCACTCTTCTGAATAATTTCTCGGGCCATTTCTCGGCCACCATTGTCCCAGACGTCGGTGAAAAATTTTCCACCAGCCTGGCTAGCTTCGGCCGAGGGATCTTTAATATCTTCAGGAGACAAGCTGGCTTCGGATTGTGCAAGAGCCTTAACATGATCGCAGCCTTTTTTCTCCAGCATAGTAGCAATCCCCCTAGCACCCGAGAAGGCACAAATGTCTCCACGACTGTTTAGAATTTCTTCGAAGGCTTCAGCCTCATGGCTGATCCATTCAATCGGTCCTTCTGGGTTACCTCTCACAAAATCTTCCTCACTCGAAAATGCGCCAACGCTGGCGAAGCTGGTTTTTATTTTCTTTACACATTCCATGGATTTTTCGTAGCATCTTTTCTTAGAAGACCGAAGCTCTTCAACGGTTCCTTCCAGATGACTGGCCCATTGGTCGCTACATTCCCGCCTCGTTTCTTCAAGTATGCGTTCTTCTTTCGCCCGGGCCAATTGCTTCCGAAGATCGTCAATCTCGTGCTTTTGAGCTGCAATTTGGGCTTTGGACGCAGCTTCGTTCTCCTTTACTTTATCCACTAATGTAACTAGAATCTTGTCCTTTTCCAGGGCTTCGTTCCTTAGCTTGATAACCTCTGTTCGAAGGTTGTTGAAGGCAATTTCATAGCTTTCGTCTTCGGCGCTCTTAGCGCGTTGCTTAGTATTAATCCCTATATGTAAAAAGTTAGTATAACAATAAAACAATAGATCTCGAATCATAAAGTTTCCAAAATGCGCAATTTTCGCACCTTCAGACTATTATATGCAAGGCTATCCGCAAGATCCTCCTTCGTCATAGCGCATAGTCCAGCTTCAAGCTTCGGAAACCCCATACTCCTAGCCATCTCCCGGCAGACAGATAATTCTTTGTTGTCAGGGAGACAGTATAGGAAGTCATCTTCGTTTGTCCCATTGAACACTAGTGCCCCCTTCGGATATTTTAATTCTTTGGCATAGTGGTTGGCTTCATAAAGCTCTTCTTCAGATAATTTCTTCCCCGAAGCATGTCGCACAATGTAATCGCATATGGTGGAAGGGGCTTCGGGGGCAGCAGTGTCAATTTCTTCAACCAAAATTGGCTCTGACATTTTTATTTTTTCTTCGGTTTCCAAAGGTTGTTCCTTGGTGGGCTCTGAAGTCCCAGCTTCAACTTCAAGTTGTTGCTTCGGAGCTTCAGCAATTAAAGCTTCAGTAGACACTTTAGAAGGTTCAACAGTCTTCTTTGGAGTTATGCTTGAAGACTTAATTGTCTCCAAAACATCAAGCACGTTCACCATTCTTTTTCTTTTCGGGGTTACCGATGGACCCTTTTGATTTTTTATTGTTTCAACACTTGCTGAAGGACTTAAGATTTCCAATATTTTTGGTCCTTCAACTTTCGGCTTTTCTGCTTTTTCTGCTGAAGGTACTTCAGTTTTTTCTTCGACCTTCGGCACTAGAGCTGGCTCTGTACTTTCAGTGGCCAAGGAGACTTTACCGATAAATTCAGGCACTGTGGCCGGCTCAATAAAACGTGCCCGGTGGGTGAGCACCTTCATCCTTTTTCTTTGCGGCGCTGGTTCACTAGAAGCACTTGTGGCAACTTCTGTTGCAGGAGAAGTATTTTTTCTTTTGCGGCCCGGCACCGGATAATGATAGTCAGGATAGACAAACCCGATAGCATCAAATACCCGGTTGAGCCTTTTCTTCTTTCGGCCTCCGAAGGCTGCAGATAATGCAGTGTTCTCGGCCTTCGAATATACCCCAAGCAGTTCGTCACTTAATGTTTCAATGCTTTTTAACCAGTCGTCATCAGGTTCAACAAACTTATCTTCGTATTTGAATGTGTATTTTAGTCTGACTAGTCCACCTTCGTCAGACTCTTTGATGGTCTCCTTCGGCATTTCCCACTTTCCTGCAAGTGGCCACACCCTGAAGGCAATAGGCTCTTGGACCAGATCCCTTGTCCCAATAAAAGAGCAGACTACGCCGAAGGCTCTTTGGCATTCTTCGGCCGCTTCATCCATTTCAACCTTCGGTTTTCGGAGTCCGAAGCGTTGCCAGATGGGGCGCATAATGATACTTTTAACATCTTCCTGTGCTGTCAAGTCATTCTTTACATAAAACCATTCTGTCATCCAGGCTCCGGGCCACCTCTTCCGAAAGGTTGGCACAGAGCAGCTTGACCCGGAGCGGGCACCGAAGCTGTAACAACCAAAATTGTTGTGATATTGTTCTTTCCCCCAGGGCTTCGTCTCGTATACCAACTCATGAATTTTGCAAAAGCTTTTAGCATTTGGTTCTAAACCTTGGCTTTTCACAGCCCAGACAAAGATTCCCATTCTTATGATAGCTTCGGGAGTAATTTGATGAAGGTAGATTTGAAATGTCTTCAGAACTTCGACAACAAAGCTGCTTAGGGGGAACCGAAGCCCAGCCTTGAGAAAGCTTCGGAAGATCACGACCTCATCTTCTTCGGGGGTGGGAGAAGTCTTTTCTCCAGCATCAGCCCTCACAATAGATATATCTCGAAAATATCTCCCCCTCATATTGTCAATATGACTCTGCTTAATAGTGGTTTTCCCGAAAACCGAGTGACTTGGCCACCATGGTCGATCTTCAGACTCTCCCCCACCGCTTTCTACATCATAACTATCACTGTCGCCAGTATCTTCAGATAAACCCTCCAAAGTCTCCTTAACAATCTTCTTCGTGTTGGTCTTCAACATTGATTCAAGAAAACCCAGGTGCATTTCCTCAGAAAGACTTAGCTTCGAAGCACCAGCAGCTTTCTTATCCTCAGACATCTTCGCGAATGCTGGCAAACCAGACTTCAAACCGAAGCTTAAAAACTTAAAAACCGAGCAAATGCTGTCGCGTGCTGAAAAGCTGGGTGAGTAAAGAGCAGATGGCAAGGGAGCGTGCCAAATCAAATGTGATGGGCTCCTATTTATACACTCGATATGACGGAAACTGTGTGGTCCCAGGTGTCAGTGGCTTTTGCTATTTTAGCAAAGGGAAGGTGTTTTTTCGGACCTTCGGCTTAAGGCCTTCGTCCATATCGCAATCTGAATTTATCACTAACAAATTAATATTGCGAGGGGCTACTGTTGGGGGCCTTCGTCCTCCGAAGGTCCTCAAAAACATGATTTGACAATATTTTCCAAGTGAATTATATGAGCAGGTATCCTCGGACTCAGATCATGAACATGGGGTACGGTCAGAACGAAGCCCACGCTGTACAAAGGATGGTGCACAGCCGAAGCTATGCGCAGAAAGCTTCGTCGCGATAGCAGAAAGGGGAACCGACTTAAAGATGAAAAGACTACTTAGGCCTTAATAGATTCCCATAAGTCATTAGCAAATGTAATGGACATGAATGTAATTTTGCATGGGCTGCGTTCCACTCCTATAAATAGATGAACAGTACTCCCGTACTGTTCACGCTGACTTGGCATTTGCTTTCCGTCATCCCTGTACTTTTGCCTTCCTGCAATCCGAAGGTACACTTGTAATCTGAAATCATTTCTATTTTTCTATGATAATAAAATAGAAATGATATTGTGATAATATTTAAATGTTTATATTACTTTTTATGTTGCATGCAAGTTCTTCGTCATAGTTTATTGTGCTTACGAAGATATGTTGTTTGTAACCTTCGTCCGGAAAACATTATATCCCGAAGGGAAATAATGTTTCAAAGGGCGAAGGACTTTATCATTTGACACTTTTTATGTTGCCTTGTTCTTAATCCGAAGCATTTGAGAACAAGTCCCCAACAGACCCTCTACAATTTATCATGCTTTAAATGCTTCCTTTGCTATTTGTAGAAAGGATAGGAAGATAGTTGCTAGGAAATTAGGGGCAAAACGTAAGGGTGATAAAACTTGCATTTGGGTCCCTAAGACAATTTTGACTAACCTTGTAGGACCCAACAAGAGTTGGGTACCTAAGACCCAAGCCTAAATTTGCCTTGCAGGTTTATGCATCCGGGGGTTCAAGCTGGATTATCGACAGCGGATGCACGAACCATATGACGGGGGAAAAGAAGATGTTCACATCCTACGTCAAGAATAAGGATTCCTAAGATTCAATCATATTCGGTGATGGGAACCAAGGCAAGGTGAAATGTTTAGGCAAGATTGCAATATCAAATGAGCACTCTATCTCTAATGTGTTTTTAGTTGAGTCTCTTGGATATAATTTACTATCTGTCAGTCAATTATGTAATATGGGATATAATTGCCTATTTACAAATGTAGATGTATCTGTCTTTAGAAGATGTGATGGTTCACTAGCTTTTAAGGGTGTACTAGACGACAAACTTTATTTAGTTGATTTTGCAAAAGAGGAGGCCGGTCTAGATGCATGCTTAATTGCTAAGACTAGCATGGGCTGGCTGTGGCATCGCCGCTTAGCACATGTGGGGATGAAGAACCTTCACAAGCTTCTAAAGGGAGAACACGTGATAGGTTTGACTAACGTGCAATTCGAAAAAGATAGACTGTTGGGGCCATGCTTCGTTGCGCCGAAGGTCTTGTAAGAAGAAGCAACTTCGGCTGAAGTTGTCCCCAGGAGATGACCGAAGGTTCCTCTTCATGCAAGCTTCGGTACTACAAACCGACTTAGAGATAGAATGACCTTTCAATCCATAAAGGTCTTAGTCAATGTTGTAAACTTTTATGAGGGGCATAATTGTAATTCGTCACAGGTTGTGTCCTGTGTCTATAAATAGATGAACAGTACCCCCGTACTGTCCACGCTGACTTGGCATTTGCTTTCCGTCATCCTTGTACTTTTGCCTTCCTGCAATCCGAAGGTACACTTGTAATCTAAAGTCATTTCTATTTTTATATGATAACAAAATAGAAATGACATTGTAATAATATTTGAATGTTTATATTACTTTTTATGTTGCATGTAATTTCTTCGTCATAGTTCATTGTGTTTACGAAGATATGTTGTTTGTGACCTTCGTCCGGAACACATTATATCCCGAAGGGAAATAATGTCTAAAAGGACGAAGGGCTTTATCATTTAACATTTTCTGTGTTGCCTTGTTCTTAATTCATAGCATTTGAGAACAAGTCCCCAACATTGGCGCCCACCTCCGGTGAACTCACTTCCACTTTTTTGAGCTGATGGCTTCGTTCAATGATCAAGCTGGAGCTGCTTCGGCTCCGAAGCTGCTGTTCCCGATAACAGGCGGTTCATGTTCAGAGCCAGCCAACAAGAAGCAGAAGAAGGAAGCGCAGAGAAGGGTACAACATGTTGGGGTGCAAGGACCCTTCATCAAGTCAAGATGGTCTCACATTCCTATTACCTTCTCCCAAGAGGACCTTCAACTCAAGGATTACCCACACAACGATGCCATGGTTATCTCTTGTGTTATTGTAACACCCAAATTCTGAATTTGGAATTGGTAGAAGAAATCTAAACAAAGTATCATTGGGAAATAAGAAAAATGAGGAGAAAAAGAATTTTTCTTTTAAAGGAAACCATTTATACATCTCATGAAATAAATAAACAAGGAGAATAAAACTTAAACTAGTAATAATAAAATAGTATGGTTTATATTCACCCTTGGATTTCAATTGATACATTTGAAAAATCTGAAAACTAAAATAGAAGTATAAATTTGAATTTGGAATAGAAAATAGAAAATAAAAGAGAAGGGAAGAACTAAGAAAAATATTACATAAAATAAAATAAATAAACATCCTTCACACTTATATTAATAAATTATACCTTTCAAACTGAAGACAAGTTATTCACAAAGTTTGAACTCAAACTTGAATTCAAATTGGATTTGAAAATGGAGAAAAGAAATAGAAAATAAAATGGAAAAAGAGAAAAACCCTAACTGGGCCAACTCTCCCCATTTCGGCCCACCTACGCTTACCTTCGCGCGGCCCACTTCCCTTCGCCGCGTATGCTCACTACTGCCGCTGTGCCGTGGGCCCGTGCCGTCAGTGTCTGCCTCCGGCTTGCGTCGCGCGCGCTCGCAATCTCTGGCAAGTGGGCCCGCCTCGTCAGCCATTGAACGCGCGCTCGGGCTTCTGTCACGTGGGGCCCACACGTCAGGCCTGTCTTCCCCGTCGTGTTCGCGCAACAGACCGCGCGGACTCCGCGGTCATCGCGCCACCGATTGCAACAACCCTCCCGACTCCTACGCACCGCTCGGGGTATAAGAACCGGTCCCGCTCCCCATTGCTCCCGTACCATCTCGCTAGCAAACCGAGCAGAGAAGTGAGGGCAGTCGCGAGGTAAAAGAAGGACGCGCCGCCGCCGGTGAACTCCCTCGGTGAGGAAGGTTTTGCTTCGGTGCGTGTCCAGGGGTGATCGTAATCGTCCAGGGAGTCTGTCCGCGCCGTCAATTTGGAACCGCGTGGCCTTGGGGTGGCTCGAATTGCTCACCGTCGTTCGAGCACCGCCGCAGTCCGCCCCTCTCCGTGGCCAGCTCCCTCCACTGCCCTCCATCCGCGGTACGTGCTCTAATCGTGTTCGCCATCATTCCCTCTTGGTGTAGCACCGGTTAATTTGGGGATTTGTGGCGTTCGGGCGCGGATTTGGTTCGCTCCGGCGAGGGACCGCCGTGGTCGGGGGCGGCGCTGCCGTCTCGGGGGCTCGGGGTAGGGGATGGGTTGCCAGCCGTTGATCTGGCGGCCAACGGTTGAGATTAGATCAGGCGATACCCCTTTGGAGATGTCATCTGTGCCGTTGGATTTGGATCGGGCGTACGAGATTCTATCGCTAGTGTTTTAAATCGTGACCGTAGCCTTTTGATCCGACGGTCTGTGTCGCGTACCGATTCACTGATAGGAAGATCTAATCTGGGCCGTCCACTCTTGATCGGATGGCGCAGATTAGCCCATACCCCTTCGGCCGGGCTGTTTTGCATAAGAGCCCTCCGGTTTTTAGGAAACTAACCCGCCGTCCACCGCGGGGGTTTTCTGAGTCTTAGGTTTATTTGCGCAGAGCCCCCTGCGTTTTCCATTAAATGAGGCCGGGTCCAGAGAGTTATAAAATCATAGAAAATGATTTAGAAAATGATTTTTAGTGTTAAAATAAATCCTGAAACTTAATTAATTCATAACTAATTCATTTTAGCTCCAAATTGAGTCATTCCAATTCCTAAAATTTTGTAATAATATTCTCTATCATTTAGAATCACTGTTTTGACATGAACTCTGTTAGGGAATTAATTTATCATCTAATCCTATTATAATCACCTTAAATCTTAGGAAATTCATAACTTGAATTCTATAACTCAAAAATTAATAATTCTTTTTCCTGTGATCTTATTTTAATATGTATATTATTACTGTGTATTTTGTTCTTATGTTTGGTGTAATGTTAAAATTGCCTATACAATGTTTGTTTGTATTGCTACGATTAGCAGTGAGGTCACGAGGATCTGAAGAAATCATCCTGGTACCTGGATCTCAAGGCCCAGGCAAGTTGTGCCCTTGATCACTTCTTTTCACCTACTCATGTTCTGATTAATCATAATGATCTGCATAGGTTAATTTTGATGGGACCCAATAGGTTACCCTAGTTTGTCTATCTTTATACCTTGTTTACCACTGAACTTTCTGGGTAGTACTTGCTAGTGCTATATGTGGTTTTGGGTATGGAGATACACTATTCATGGTTACACTTTTGTTATCAGTTGTTATTTATTGTTCATGATGAGATCATTATGTTAATTGGAACATGGAGCGACCACCCGGGAAAACAGTGCTACCACAAGGGTAGTATGGGATGCCCTTGGCTGATTAATTAGGAAAGCTAGTGGAAGACTACCTTACCCGAAAGGGGCAAGGGCAGTAGGGGAGAGGTCAGTGTAGGGAGGCCCTCGGGAGGATTTTGCTGCGATGGCGGTCCTGCAAGGGATTCCTGCACTGGATCTTCCTATAAACTGTAGCGGGTTTTCGGAAGCTAGTGGAACTTTGTAAAGGCCTCGTAGTGGATCCCTAGCCATTCACCTCGGAAGTGTCTAAGGGCTTTGCAAACCCTGGCGACATGGGATACACGACTTGTGGGTAAAGATGCGCAACCTCTGCAGAGTGTAAAACTGGTATACTAGCCGTGCTCACGGTCATGAGCAGCTCGGACCCTCACATGATTAAATTATGGAACTTAAACTCAATTTGTCATATGCATTGCATCGCAGGTGAAGTTGTTACTTTTGTTCTACTATTTAATTGGGTTTGGTATTTACTTATACTTAGTAACTGCTAATAAAATTTTGACCAACTTTAAAAGCAATGCTCAGCTCTAACCATCTTCTTTGGTAAGCCTTACACTTTATGAGCTCCCACCTTTGGCGAGTTCATGCACATTATTCCCCACAACTTGTTGAGCGATGAACGTATGTGAGCTCACTCTTGCTGTCTCACATACACCACAGGTCAAGACCAGGTACTGCAGGATGATGCTCATGGAGGATGCTGCGATGAGTTCGTGAGAGGTCTAGGTCGTCGTCTCCCAGTCAACTTTGGGTTGCTGGACCGTTGTCTCCTTATAATGTAATTATTTATTTTGTATAGAACTCCTGTTATATATAAAGTTGTGACATTCGATCCTGTGCCACTATACATCATATGTATGAGACTTGGTCCCAGCATACCTGGTGTTTATGTTAACCCCGGGTTTTGGACCCCTAAAATCCGGGTGTTACAGAAGTGGTATCAGAGGAATGTTGACTGTAGGACGAAACCTAGATAGAACTGGACAACCATTGTCTACTTACCTTTGCTACTCTGATTCTTTTCTAAAACTTCTCTTAATCTTTTTCATCTATTTCCGCTTTACTCTGATTATTCTTACCTTTTCTTTTCTAAAGACAAAAATGGATTTCACACTTTGAAATCCGTACCTAAAGTGACTTTAGGAATAGGAGACCTAATCCTAGGAACAAAAACAAAACTATTTTTATAAGTGGCTATGTATTTGAATGTTTGTTCTTATGATATCTGTCTGATTTGGATCTTTGTTTGAGTGTGATGGGTTGTGGAGTAATGTCCACAATTGCATCTGCATATACATAGGTATAAAAATATATTTATAAAATAACTAGACAGCCTAGATTATCCCCATTGGAACTTATCTAGCTTAAGAAATTTATCTTAATCCTAAAAGATCTCATTCTAACCAATTCCTCTCATCTTAAAAGGATTCTCCCTTATCTTAATAGATCCATCTCGTCTTAAAAGATACTCATCTTATCTTGAAAAGATTTTATCCTTATCCTAATAGATCTAACTGGCCTCAGAAGATTCTATCTTATCTTTACGGATCTGTCTTATCCTAATAAGCATACTTATCCACCCTAGTTTAACAACCATGATCTAATGCAAATTAATTAGATCTTATCTAGTCAAACAAGTCACACCAATCTAACCTAGATCTGATCAAATCTAAAGTGACTTATCAAACATGTTAGATAATACTGATGAAATAGTTTAGACTCTACCCCTATAAAACAGGTCTTAACTTAGTTCACCCTGCACTAAATTAAGAATGACAGATCGACTTGGCCATATGCAGCTACCTTAACCATCTGATAGTTGCATAACCTCTCAATTATAAACTAGCAAGAGATTCTATCTTATCATAACATATCTAACTAATCTCAAAACATCCTAACATATTCTACCCTGTTGGACCTATCTAACCTAAACTAGTCTAATCTAGTCATATCCAAGTTAATCTAGATTTTATCTTACCTAATGTGACCTGATCCAGTGTGGTCTAATGTTATCTAACTTAATGTGGTTCACTTAAACAGATTAATGACACTAGTAGAAGAGATTAGACCCCACTAGCCATGTATTAACTTATCTTAGCACATTGGATCAATTCAACCATGAGCTAACCCAACCCATAGAGCCATGATGAATGGTATAACCTCTCTATTTTCACCTAATAACAAACAAACTTTTAACCTACATCTTGTAATATATCTCACCTCTCATCTTGACAGATTCCATCTTACCCTTGGATATTCACCTTATACAACTGGTTACCCCAATCTGGACATAGAACAAAGATTAAGCCCTATCAAAGAATCTTCAGATTATAACCAGCTACTAAGCTTATTCATTCCGCCTATTGAATAATTTCCTTTGCAAAACTATTACCATATGCTTCTAACTTTCATGGTCAATACCAGGAAAGGAAAGATTATCACGTAACAACAAACAGAAAATGAATCCTCCAAATCCTCCACCTGTTGACATCAATCAAATGGTTGCTACCCAAAGACTGGTAATACAACAGTTAACAGACCTGGTGACCGAGATGCAGAATCAGATAAGACAACAACGCGAGGAAATACGTCAGGCCCGCCAAGAAATAAGGCAAGCACGATTGGAGAGACAACAACAACAACCTCCACTACCACCACCAGCTTCACCAAGCTACATAGATATAAATTATGATGATTTGTAAGATCTAGATGTTATTTTAGTTAGTAGATGATATGATATTATTTTAGAAGGAGCAATAAGGTCTATTGACCCTATGTTTTGTTAAAGAATTATACCTCATGCTGAGATTTCTTTGTTTGTGCATATGTTCCGAGAACAATATGAGTATACATCTCTTTTCTTACAAATCTCGAGGACGAGATTATTTTTAAGGGGGGTAGGATTTGTAACACCCAAATTCTGAATTTGGAATTGGTAGAAGAAATCTAAACAAAGTATCATTGGGAAATAAGAAAAATGAGGAGAAAAAGAATTTTTCTTTTAAAGGAAACCATTTATACATCTCATGAAATAAATAAACAAGGAGAATAAAACTTAAACTAGTAATAATAAAATAGTATGGTTTATATTCACCCTTGGATTTCAATTGATACATTTGAAAAATCTGAAAACTAAAATAGAAGTATAAATTTGAATTTGGAATAGAAAATAGAAAATAAAAGAGAAGGGAAGAACTAAGAAAAATATTACATAAAATAAAATAAATAAACATCCTTCACACTTATATTAATAAATTATACCTTTCAAACTGAAGACAAGTTATTCACAAAGTTTGAACTCAAACTTGAATTCAAATTGGATTTGAAAATGGAGAAAAGAAATAGAAAATAAAATGGAAAAAGAGAAAAACCCTAACTGGGCCAACTCTCCCCATTTCGGCCCACCTACGCTTACCTTCGCGCGGCCCACTTCCCTTCGCCGCGTACGCTCACTACTGCCGCTGTGCCGTGGGCCCGTGCCGTCAGTGTCTGCCTCCGGCTTGCGTCGCGCGCGCTCGCAATCTCTGGCAAGTGGGCCCGCCTCGTCAGCCATTGAACGCGCGCTCGGGCTTCTGTCACGTGGGGCCCACACGTCAGGCCTGTCTTCCCCGTCGTGTTCGCGCAACAGACCGCGCGGACTCCGCGGTCATCGCGCCACCGATTGCAACAACCCTCCCGACTCCTACGCACCGCTCGGGGTATAAGAACCGGTCCCGCTCCCCATTGCTCCCGTACCATCTCGCTAGCAAACCGAGCAGAGAAGTGAGGGCAGTCGCGAGGTAAAAGAAGGACGCGCCGCCGCCGGTGAACTCCCTCGGTGAGGAAGGTTTTGCTTCGGTGCGTGTCCAGGGGTGATCATAATCGTCCAGGGAGTCTGTCCGCGCCGTCAATTTGGAACCGCGTGGCCTTGGGGTGGCTCGAATTGCTCACCGTCGTTCGAGCACCGCCGCAGTCCGCCCCTCTCCGTGGCCAGCTCCCTCCACTGCCCTCCATCCGCGGTACGTGCTCTAATCGTGTTCGCCATCATTCCCTCTTGGTGTAGCACCGGTTAATTTGGGGATTTGTGGCGTTCGGGCGCGGATTTGGTTCGCTCCGGCGAGGGACCGCCGTGGTCGGGGGCGGCGCTGCCGTCTCGGGGGCTCGGGGTAGGGGATGGGTTGCCAGCCGTTGATTTGGCGGCCAACGGTTGAGATTAGATCAGGCGATACCCCTTTGGAGATGTCATCTGTGCCGTTGGATTTGGATCGGGCGTACGAGATTCTATCGCTAGTGTTTTAAATCGTGACCGTAGCCTTTTGATCCGACGGTCTGTGTCGCGTACCGATTCACTGATAGGAAGATCTAATCTGGGCCGTCCACTCTTGATCGGATGGCGCAGATTAGCCCATACCCCTTCGGCCGGGCTGTTTTGCATAAGAGCCCTCCGGTTTTTAGGAAACTAACCCGCCGTCCACCGCGGGGGTTTTCTGAGTCTTAGGTTTATTTGCGCAGAGCCCCCTGCGTTTTCCATTAAATGAGGCCGGGTCCAGAGAGTTATAAAATCATAGAAAATGATTTAGAAAATGATTTTTAGTGTTAAAATAAATCCTGAAACTTAATTAATTCATAACTAATTCATTTTAGCTCCAAATTGAGTCATTCCAATTCCTAAAATTTTGTAATAATATTCTCTATCATTTAGAATCACTGTTTTGACATGAACTCTGTTAGGGAATTAATTTATCATCTAATCCTATTATAATCACCTTAAATCTTAGGAAATTCATAACTTGAATTCTATAACTCAAAAATTAATAATTCTTTTTCCTGTGATCTTATTTTAATATGTATATTATTACTGTGTATTTTGTTCTTATGTTTGGTGTAATGTTAAAATTGCCTATACAATGTTTGTTTGTATTGCTACGATTAGCAGTGAGGTCACGAGGATCTGAAGAAATCATCCTGGTACCTGGATCTCAAGGCCCAGGCAAGTTGTGCCCTTGATCACTTCTTTTCACCTACTCATGTTCTGATTAATCATAATGATCTGCATAGGTTAATTTTGATGGGACCCAATAGGTTACCCTAGTTTGTCTATCTTTATACCTTGTTTACCACTGAACTTTCTGGGTAGTACTTGCTAGTGCTATATGTGGTTTTGGGTATGGAGATACACTATTCATGGTTACACTTTTGTTATCAGTTGTTATTTATTGTTCATGATGAGATCATTATGTTAATTGGAACATGGAGCGACCACCCGGGAAAACAGTGCTACCACAAGGGTAGTATGGGATGCCCTTGGCTGATTAATTAGGAAAGCTAGTGGAAGACTACCTTACCCGAAAGGGGCAAGGGCAGTAGGGGAGAGGTCAGTGTAGGGAGGCCCTCGGGAGGATTTTGCTGCGATGGCGGTCCTGCAAGGGATTCCTGCACTGGATCTTCCTATAAACTGTAGCGGGTTTTCGGAAGCTAGTGGAACTTTGTAAAGGCCTCGTAGTGGATCCCTAGCCATTCACCTCGGAAGTGTCTAAGGGCTTTGCAAACCCTGGCGACATGGGATACACGACTTGTGGGTAAAGATGCGCAACCTCTGCAGAGTGTAAAACTGGTATACTAGCCGTGCTCACGGTCATGAGCAGCTCGGACCCTCACATGATTAAATTATGGAACTTAAACTCAATTTGTCATATGCATTGCATCGCAGGTGAAGTTGTTACTTTTGTTCTACTATTTAATTGGGTTTGGTATTTACTTATACTTAGTAACTGCTAATAAAATTTTGACCAACTTTAAAAGCAATGCTCAGCTCTAACCATCTTCTTTGGTAAGCCTTACACTTTATGAGCTCCCACCTTTGGCGAGTTCATGCACATTATTCCCCACAACTTGTTGAGCGATGAACGTATGTGAGCTCACTCTTGCTGTCTCACATACACCACAGGTCAAGACCAGGTACTGCAGGATGATGCTCATGGAGGATGCTGCGATGAGTTCGTGAGAGGTCTAGGTCGTCGTCTCCCAGTCAACTTTGGGTTGCTGGACCGTTGTCTCCTTATAATGTAATTATTTATTTTGTATAGAACTCCTGTTATATATAAAGTTGTGACATTCGATCCTGTGCCACTATACATCATATGTATGAGACTTGGTCCCAGCATACCTGGTGTTTATGTTAACCCCGGGTTTTGGACCCCTAAAATCCGGGTGTTACAGTTATCAAAGGATTTCTGGTTCACAATGTCTTGGTTGATACAGGCAGTGCAGCTGATATCATATTTGCTAAGGCCTTCAGACAAATGCAAGAGCCAGAAGACAAGATTCATGATGCAACGCACCCTCTCTGTGGATTCGGAGGAAGACAGATTGTAGCGCTGGGCAAGATCACCATGCCAGTGACCTTCGGGTTCATCAACAACACTAGAACTGAGCAAGTTGTGTTTGACATTGTTGATATGGAATACCCTTACAATGCAATTATTGGTCGTGGCACCCTTAACGCTTTCGAAGCAATCCTTCATCCTGCCTACCTTTGCATGAGGATACCTTCGGATCAAGGACCCATTGCTATTCATGGAAGTCAGGAAGCTGCCAGAAGGGCCGAAGGAAGCTGGACTGACTCCAAAGCAATCCATAACATAGATGGAGCTGAAGCTTGTGAACAGTACAAATTCAGAAGGGAGAAAGCAGCTTCAGCAGATCAGCCGAAGCCCATGCTCTTATGTGAGGACATAGCAGAGCAGAAGGTGCTGTTGGGCTCTCAATTATCCGAAGACCAGGAGAAAACCTTGATAAGGTTTTTGTTCAACAACAAAGATGTTTTTGCATGGTCAGCTAATGACCTCTGCGGAGTGAATCGGGATGTTATTGAACACTCGCTCAATGTTGACCCATCCTTCAGACCCCGAAAGCAGAGGCTTCGGAAAATGTCCGACGATAAGGCCGAAGGTGCTCGTAATGAAGTGAAAAGACTCCTCAGTGCAGGAGTTATCAGAGAAGTAAAGTACCCAGAATGGCTAGCTAACACTGTTATGGTAAAGAAGGCCAATGGCAAGTGGAGAATGTGTATCGATTTCACAGATCTCAACAAGGCTTGTCCGAAGGACGAATTCCCATTGCCAAGAATAGACTCTTTAGTTGATGCAGCAGCTTCTTCAGAGCTCATGAGTCTGCTAGACTGTTACTCAGGTTATCATCAAATCTGGATGAAGAAGGAAGATGAGCCGAAGACTAGCTTCATAACCCCAAGTGGCACATATTGTTATCTTCGGATGCCTGAGGGGCTCAAAAACGCTGGAGGAAGCTTCAGCAGAATGACTGCGAAGGTCCTCCAGTCTCAGATAGGCAGAAATGTGCTAACTTATGTTGATGACATCATTGTAAAAAGCACGAAACAGGAAAATCATATTGCTGATTTGCAGGAGACCTTCGCAAGCTTCAGACAAGCTGGCTTAAAGCTGAACCCAGAAAAATGTGTCTTCGGAGTAAAGAAGGGGAAATTTCTTGGATGCTTGGTTTCAACAAAGGGAATTGAAGCTAATCCAAGTAAAATTGAAGCTATACTTCGAATGGAGCCACCAACTACAAGAAAGGGGGCCCAAAGATTGACAGGGAGGCTAGCATCTCTCAATAGATTCATATCCAGATCAGCAGAAAGAAATTTACCATTCTTCGAAGTGCTGAAATCAGCCGAAGTCTTTCAATGGGGATCAAATCAACAAAAAGCCTTTGAAGAGCTGAAGCAGTACTTGATAGATCTAACAACATTAACTCCACCAACGCAGGGGCTCCTTTGTTGTTATACGTGGCAGCTTCGCACTCAGCAGTAAGTGCGGCACTTGTCCAGGAGAAGCTTGATGACCAAGCCAAGAAGCAGGTTCCAGTGTATTTTGTATCTGAAGTCCTTAGTGTATCAAAGAAAAACTATACAGAACTGGAGAAGGTATTATATGCCGTTTTGATGGCATCCAGGAAGCTTCGGCATTATTTTCAAGCATACAATATTGTTGTTCCTTCTTCGCAGCCGTTGAAGGATATTATGAGAAATAGAGAAGCTACTGGACGGATTGGAAAGTGGGCTGCAGAGCTCAATGAATTTTGCATTGATTATGTGCATAGATCCTCGATCCAGTCTCAAGCGTTGGCAGATTTCATTGCCGATTGGACGCCAGGGGCTCAGGATGAAGATACAAATAAGGATGCCGAAGTGTGGACAGTGTTTTGTGATGGCTCTTGGGGAACCTTCGGAGCAGGAGCAGCCGCTGTGTTGGTCTCACCGTCTAAAGTTAAAACTTGTTATGCGGCAAGACTTGATTTCAGCTGTACAAACAATATTACTGAGTACGAAGCTCTGCTCCTGGGCCTTCGGAAATTAAAGGCAATGGGAATCAGAAGGGCGATTCTTAAAACTGATTCCCAGGTTGTTTCGGGTCATATCGACAAGAGTTGCAAGGCTAAAGATCCGAAGCTTGAAAAATATCTAGACACGGTCCGAAGAATCGAAGCTTCTTTCGAAGGATTTTCTGTCAAAAATATCCCTCGAGGACAAAATGAGCATGCTGATTTGCTAGCTAAGTCAGCAGCACAGGGGCTGCCGTTACCTTCGGATGTGTTCTTTGAAACAATAAAGGCCCCTTCAGTGGAGCTCCTTGAAAGAGCAGTCCTCAACATATCTCCTGTTTATAGCGAAGATTGGAGAACTGAGATCATCTCTTACCTTCAGGGTAAGTTCCTTTCAGATGACGAAGCTTATAACAGCAGGATAGAGGCAAGAGCTCGTCCGTATGTCATGATAGAAGGGGAGTTGTACAAGCATGGAGTTTGCGCTGCGCTGCTCAAGTGTTTATCTAGAACCGAAGGTATAGAGTTGATGAAAGAAATACATGCAGGCCTGTGTGGATCTCACATTGGATCTAGGCCGTTACTTGGAAAGGTTTTCCGACAAGGATTCTATTGGCCGAAGGCAGCTTCGGATGCAGCGGAATTGGTTCAAAAGTGCGAAGGTTGTTAGAAATGTGCAAGAGATCAAAGGCAACCTTCGTCTTTAACACAGCTCATACAACCCATCTGGCCATTGCAAAGGTGGGGCCTTGACTTGTTAGGTCCATTACCACCGGCTCAAGGGAATTTAAGATATGTTATAGTGGCTGTGGAGTATTTTACTAAATGGATTGAGGCAAAGCCATTAGCCACAATAACTTCGGCCACTGTCCAAACGTTTTTCTGGCAGAATATTGTTTGTCGTTTCGGGGTACCGAAGGCCATCACTGTAGACAATGGAACACAGTTCGACTCCGAAGCTTTCAGAAATTTCTGTGATCAAATTGGTACGAAGATCCATTTTGCATCAGTCAGGCATCCGGAGTCAAATGGGCTCGTTGAAAGAGCGAACGGCATTATAATGACAGGAATAATGAAGTTAATCTTCAATCAACCCAGGGGAAAGTGGCCAGATCAGTTAACCAAAGTGGTGTGGAGCCACAATACAACAACATCAAGGTCTACAGGCTTTACTCCATTCAAGTTATTATTTGGTGACGAAGCAATAACTCCGGAAGAAGCTAAAACTGGATCAATAAGAGTCGTAGCTTCGATAGAATCAGGTCCTGAAGATGCTTGTTTTGTGGAAAAAGACGCTTTAGAAGGGATCAGGCTTCAAGCTGTGGAGAATATCAATAAATACCAAGCTGAAACGGTCAAATGGCGAGATAGAAAAGTCCGGCTAAAAAATATTGAGCCGGGTCACTTGGTGCTTCGGAGAGTGGCCAACCCAGACACAGTGGGCAAGTTAGTTGAAATGGGAGGGACCTTTCTTAGTAGCATCTTCGTCAAGACCTGGTTCATACAGATTGAAGGACATGGACGGCAACGACATTCCAAGATCTTGGAATGCGGATGAGCTTCGGCGATATTATGTGTAACTTGATGTAACTTTTTTATGTTTTTTCTTTTTCATGGCACCCTTTTCCTTTCTAAAGGGGGAGAAAGGTTTTTAATGGGGCCATCATATGTAATTTCCTTTTTAGTTCTATAAGAGCAAAATCCCCCAAAGAATGTAAATGTAAAAGCTGAGAACGCACCATCGAGTGCCGAAACTGAAAAAGCGAAGAAGCTCCAAAGTCGTTCCTAAGGGAATGCAGAGCTTACAGCGAAAAGTCAATGCTAATTCCGCCGAAAGTAAAAGGCGAAGAAGCTCCAATGTCGTTCCTAAGGGAATACAGAGCTTACAGCGAAAAGTCAACGCTGATTCCGCCGAAAGTAAAAGGCGAAGAAGCTCCAAAGTCGTTCCTAAGGGAATGCAGAGCTTACAGCGAAAAGTCAACGCTGATTCCGCCGAAAGTAAAAGGCGAAGAAGCTCCAAAGACGTTCCTAAGGGAATGCAGAGCTGATGTGTGATTGTTTCTAAGGAAATAATGGCTAAGCGTATGGCTTCGGATATGTGTTTTGGACATTCATTCGCACATCACATTACATCATAGCATTTGCATTCATAAGCATTCATTCAGGCATATATAGGATAATCATCATCATGGCATAAGTGGTTGTTTCGGCAAAAAGAAGAAGCGATCCTTTATGCTTCGTTGTGTACAAAAAAAGAAAGGTTTCGGCAAAAAGAAGAAGCTGTCTTTTATGCTTCGTTGTGTACGAAAAGAAGGGAAGGTGTTTTTTCGCCTTTGGCTCAAAATACTAATTTCGCCCACATCAAAGCGCCTCAATGGAAGGGTAAGAATATATTACAAGGTATGAACAAAGTTCATTGAGAACAGTTTAGCTATATTTACAAAAGTTATCACAAAAGTCCCTTGAGTTTTTCTACAGTGTACTCCTACTGATCTTCACCGGGCTTCAACTTCGGCGGCATATTTTCTAAGCATCGCTTTTAGCTTCGTTGTCCTACATGAATCAAGGTATTGAGAGTAAAGATCAAGTTTGGAGGAGAAGGTAAGCACAAGGTATGATTTCTTACTGGTTCAAGATGACTTCGAGCTTCGTCTCCAGCCTTTTCTCGCCCGCCTTTTGTCCATATCATTTTTATAAATCTGTTTGAAATGCTTCGGGCGAGGTCAGGAATATCGTCTAGCATTGATGGAGATAGAGTGAAATTGGGCCTGTTGACGATTTTTCCATGATCACAGCCGGCCTTCAGGAATGCTGCAGCAGTGCCCCGAGAAGCTACCCAGGCACAGAAGTCACCGTGCCCGGCTATAACTTCGTCAAGCTCATCAATTTCAGCTTCAATATGTTCGAAGGTTCTTGGCAAATTTTCAGCTGAAGGGGTGAACTTTCCACTGCTGGCTCCAACTGAATAAAAGATCTTTTTTAATTGTTGAATACAGTTGTTACTAAATTTCAAACATTTGTCTTGAAGGCTTGTTAATGATTTCTTCAAATCTGAGCTGGTTTGGACTTCGGCCTCGAGTTTTGAATTAAGCTCTAGCTTCTCTTGTTCAAATTGTTTTGATTGGCAGAGAAGCTTCGAATTCAATTCTGCTACTTTAGCTTCAGTCTCTGCCAATAAGCCTTCAGTTGTTTGGAGTTCGAAGTCTTTCTTTTCAATAACAGCTGATTGCTCTTTTATCTTGCTCTCTAAATTTTCAATTATAGCTTCGTGTTTCTTATCCTCTAGATCTTGTTGCATCTTCAAAGCTTTGCTCAGTAGCATGCTCTGCACATAAACAACCTTCGTTAGGAACATTTTCATTATTAAAAACAATAAAAGTCAGAGAAAAGTTGTTTACCTTGAAATTGGAATAAAATAAGCTACCAACGATATGTTGTCATCGGTAGCGGCTGATATCCGTTTCCAGCTTCGGAAAACCGATACTCTTTGATAGAGTACCGATGACCTTAGCTCCAGTTTGATCCCGGATGCAGCCTAATTTTTCATCGTCAATACCTCCGAAAAGAAGAGCTCCTGGCTTATATCCGCAAGATTTGGCATATTCTTTAAGCTCTTCTATTTCGGCCTTCGACAGTTCTTGTCCAACTAAATTTTGGAATATGAAGGCTTCATCCTCCGAAGTATCTTCGGCTATTTCCTTTCCCTTCCCAGGCACTGTGGCCGTGGTTTCTTCGGCAGCAGTGATAGCTTCTTCTGCGGCCATGTCTAGCAGTATTTTGTCGATGTCTTCAATTGTAGTTTCCAAGTTCAAATCTTCGGCCGAAGCAGCTTCGGTAGCCACGATCTCCGTAGGTGCGACTTCGACATTTGTTGTGCCCTCAACCGCTGGCGCTTTCCGAGTTGAAGCCCTCGGTGGCGTTTTGTCAATGACTTCGGTCACTGCAATAATTCTTTGTCTCTTTGTTTTGGTTATCTTCTTCGTTTTTTCTGGCTCCTCCACCTTTCGAAAAAGCTTCGTCAGTTGAGGCCTTAATGGACTTAGCTTCGCGGGCAGGGGTTCAGTCATTACCTTTAAGATTTCCTCCACCTCGGTGGTAGAGGGCGATGCAGGAGTCCTCTCTTCATCGGATAATTTTCGCTTCGGAGATGATATTCTTCTCTTCTTTGGAATATTCTTCTCTTTTGGTGGTTCTTCCTCATCTTTGTTCAAAGTTTCGGCCACCCTTTTTCTTTTTTGGCCCTCAGCACCCTTGTCCAGCCGTTCATAGTCAGGGTACTCAAAACCCAGGGCATCAAGCACTCGGTTCAGCCTTCGCTTCGGACGGGTGCCGAAGGCCGCAGTCATCAGTTGATCTTCTTTTTTCGAATAATTTCCAAGAATTTCATTGCACATTACTTCAACTGTGTCCAGCCACTCTTGGCAAGGTTTTTTAAAGTATTTCTTGAACTTGAAATGGTAAGGAAGCCGGACAAGTTCCCCTTCTTTTTTCTCCCCTTCCAGCTTCGGCATTTTCCATTCTTTTAAAGTAGGGAAAACCCTGAAGGCCAAGAACTCTTGGACCAGGTCCCTAGTACTGATTTGCTCTGAAATAATTTTAAACTCACCCAGTGCAGCCCAGGTGGGACCTTCTAATTTCATGTGGCATCGCGGTCTTGTTTCTCCGAAGATCAATTCAAGTGGGCTTTGTACCAACTTCTCTTTGTCTTCGTCAACTTTCACATAAAACCACTCTGACTTCCAGCCTGCCGGCCATTTGCTTCGGTAGCTAATAACAGGAAACTTTGTGGTTTTCCGATAGGCAAAATTGTAGCAACCAAAGTTATCATGTAATCCATCTTTTCTGGCCTTCGTCTGGTAATGCAGCTCATGAACTCGACAAAAGCTGTCGGCAAACGGCTCCACCGCCTGGCTTCGGAGGGCCCAGATATAAACACTAAGCCTAACGATAGCGTTAGGAGTCAACTGATGAAAGTAAATACCAAACTTCTTCAATACATCTGCAATAATCCCATGAAGGGGGAATCTCAGCCCAGCCTTTAGAAAGCTCTTAAAAATGATTATTTCATCCTTCTCTGGCTTCGGGGTAGTTTCTTCCCCCCCGAAGCGAAGTAGCTTCTTCTGACTTTCACTGAAATAACCTGATTTTACCATCTTGGAGAGATCAGCCTTCGAAACGGTCGACTTTCCGAAGTCCAAGTGGCTGGGTTTACTTGGCATGGCAATACGATAATCATCTTCGGGATCAGTTTCTTCAATGTTCTCCTCTTCTGCTTCGGCAGTTGCTTGTTCTGCTTCAACAGTGGGGATTTCTTCCGCAGTTACCAGTCCGGATCGTTGCATTGCTTCGGAGATGGGAATAGTCTCCGAACCTTCAGCTTCATCTCCTTCCCGCTCAACCCTGGCAGTAGATCGCACTCTGGCCATTTGATTCTGAGTTTGTGGAAATTGAATACTTTTTTCTCCCGAAGCCTTTCCTTCTGACGAAGCAGACTTCGAGTTGGACCTTCGTTCAAATCCGAGAGTCAAGCTTCGGCTATGGTTAAAAATTTTGGCAGCAAAACAGTGTAAATAGCAATGAATGATGTGGTAACTTCACACCTACCCGTCTGTTTATATAGTGCTGCAGGTAAGAAGGCGAAGCGCCAGGATTTTTTACACCAGGCGGACAGTCACTTGCACTCGCTGCGCGGTGGACCGCAAAGACCAAACAGTAACTCTGCAAGGTGGGCCCGACACGCGCTCGGAAACTGAATCGTTTCTCGACAACGAGCTCAGGGAAGGTGTTTTTTGGACCTTCGGCTTCCTGAAGCTTAAGAGGCTTTTTTCACGGATCAAGCTCGTTACGAAAAACGATCTAGCGCCGCGAAAGGGGCTACTGTTGGGGCCATGCTTCGTTGCGCCGAAGGTCTTGTAAGAAGAAGCAGCTTCGGCTGAAGTTGTCCCCAGGAGATGACCGAAGGTTCCTCTTCATGCAAGCTTCGGTACTACAAACCGACTTAGAGATAGAATGACCTTTCAATCCATAAAGGTCTGAGTCAATGTTGTAAACTTTTATGAGGGGCATAATTGTAATTCGTCACAGGTTGTGTCCTGTGTCTATAAATAGATGAACAGTACCCCCGTACTGTCCACGCTGACTTGGCATTTGCTTTCCGTCATCCTTGTACTTTTGCCTTCCTGCAATCCGAAGGTACACTTGTAATCTAAAGTCATTTCTATTTTTATATGATAACAAAATAGAAATGACATTGTAATAATATTTGAATGTTTATATTACTTTTTATGTTGCATGTAATTTCTTCGTCATAGTTCATTGTGTTTACGAAGATATGTTGTTTGTGACCTTCGTCCGGAACACATTATATCCCGAAGGGAAATAATGTCTAAAAGGACGAAGGGCTTTATCATTTAACATTTTCTGTGTTGCCTTGTTCTTAATTCATAGCATTTGAGAACAAGTCCCCAACATAGACCTTGTGCAGCTTGTCAAGCAGGTAAACAAGTGGGAGGAGCACATCACAGCAAGAATGTGATGACCACTTCAAGACCTCTGGAGCTGCTGCATATGGACCTCTTCGGACCCGTCGCCTATCTGAGCATAGAAGGAAGTAAGTATGGTCTAGTTATTGTTGATGACTTTTCTTGCTTCACTTGGGTGTTCTTTTTGCAGGATAAGTCTAAAACCCAAGGGACCCTCAAGCGCTTCCTAAGGAGAGCTCAAAATGAGTTTGAGCTCAAGGTGAAGAAGATAAGAAGCGACAACGGGTCCGAATTCAAGAATCTTCAAGTGGAGGAGTTCCTTGAGGAGGAGGGGATCAAGCACGAGTTCTCCGCTCCCTACACACCTCAGCAAAATGGTGTGGTAGAGAGGAAGAACAGGACACTCATTGATATGGCGAGGACTATGCTTGGAGAGTTCAAGACCCCCGAGTGTTTTTGGTCGGAAGCCGTGAACACGGCTTGCCATGCCATCAACAGGGTCTATCTTCACCGCCTCCTCAAGAAGACCTCATACGAGCTGCTTACTGGTAACAAACCCAATGTGTCTTATTTTCGTGTATTTGGGAGCAAGTGTTATATTCTTGTGAAGAAAGGTAGAACTTCTAAATTTGCTCCCAAAGCTGTAGAAGGGTTTTTATTAGGTTATGATTCAAATACAAAGGCGTATAGGGTCTTCAACAAATCATTGGGTTTGGTTGAAGTCTCTAGCGACGTTGTATTTGATGAGACTAATGGCTCTCCAAGAGAGCAAGTTGTTGATCTTGATGATGTAGATGAAGAAGACATTCCAACGGCCGCGATATCCACCATGGCGATTGGAGATGTATGGCCTCAGGAACAATTGGAGCAAGATCAACCGTCTTCCTCAACTATGGTGCATCCCCCAACCCAAGATGACGAACAGGTACCTCAAGTGGAGGTGCATGATCAAGGGGGAGCACAGGATGCTCAAGTTGAGGAGGAAGAAGCACCTCAGGCACCTCCAACCCAAGTTCGAGCGACGATCCAAAGGGATCATCCCGTCGACCAAATATTGGGTGATATTAGCAAGGGAGTAACTACTCGCTCGAGATTAGTTAATTTTTGTGAGCATTACTCTTTTGTCTCTTCTATTGAGCCATTCAGGATAGAAGAGGCCTTGCTGGATCTGGACTGGGTGTTGGCCATGCAGGAGGAACTCAATAACTTCAAGCGCAATGAAGTTTGGACATTGGTGCCTCGTCCCAAGCAAAATGTTGTGGGAACCAAGTGGGTGTTCTGCAACAAACAGGACGAGCACGGGGTGGTGACAAGGAACAAGGCTCGACTTGTGGCAAAAGGTTATGCCCAAGTCGCAGGTTTGGACTTTGAGGAGACGTTCGCTCCTGTGGCTAGGCTAGAATCAATTCGTATTTTGCTAGCATATGCCGCTCACCATTCTTTCAGGTTGTACCAAATGGATGTGAAGAGCGCTTTCCTCAACGGGCCGATCAAAGAGGAGGTGTACGTGGAGCAACCCCCTGGCTTCGAGGATGAACGGTACCCCGACCACGTGTGTAAGCTCTCTAAGGCGCTCTATGGACTTAAGCAAGCCCCAAGAGCATGGTATGAATGCCTTAGAGACTTTTTAATTGCTAATGCTTTCAAGGTTGGGAAAGCTGATCCAACTCTTTTTACTAAGACTTGCGATGGTGATCTTTTTGTGTGCCAAATTTATGTCGATGACATAATATTTGGTTCTACTAACCAAAAGTCTTGTGAAGAGTTTAGCAGGGTGATGACGCAGAAATTCGAGATGTCGATGATGGGCGAGTTGAACTACTTCCTTGGGTTCCAAGTGAAGCAACTCAAGGACGACACCTTCATCTCCCAAACGAAGTAAACACAAGATTTGCTAAAGCGGTTTGGGATGAAGGACGCCAAGCCCGCAAAGACGCCGATGGGAACCGACGACACACCGACCTCAACAAAGGTGGTAAGTCCGTTGATCAAAAAGCATTCCGGTCCATGATAGGTTCTTTGCTTTATTTATGTGCTAGTAGACCGGATATTATGCTTAGCGTATGCATGTGTGCTAGATTTCAATCCGATCCTAAGGAGTGTCACTTAGTGGTTGTGAAGCGAATTCTTCGATATTTAGTCGCTACGCCTTGCTTCGGGATCTGGTATCCAAAGGGGTCTAACTTTGACTTGATTGGATATTCAGATTCCGACTATACTGGATGTAAGGTCGATAGGAAGAGTACATCGGGGACGTGCCAATTCTTAGGAAGGTCCCTGGTGTCATGGAACTCTAAGAAACAAACTTCCGTTGCCCTATCCACCGCTGAGGCCGAGTACGTTGCCGCAGGATAGTGTTGTGCGCAACTACTTTGGATGAGGCAAACCCTCCGGGACTTTGGCTACAACCTGAGCAAAGTCCCACTCCTATGTGACAATGAGAGTGCTATCCGAATAGCGGAAAATCCTGTTGAGCACAGCCGCACAAAGCACATTGACATCCGGCATCACTTTTTGAGAGACCACCAGCAAAAGGGAGATATCGAAGTGTTTCATGTTAGCACCGAGAACCAGCTAGCCGATATCTTCACTAAGCCTTTAGATGAAAAGACCTTTTGCAGGCTGCGTAGTGAGCTAAATATACTAGATTCGCGGAACTTGGATTGATTTATAGCATACATGTGTTTATGCCTTTGATCATGTTCCTTATGCATTTTGTTGCTTACTATGGTGCTCAAGTTGTACAAACACTCCCTGGACCTCACAAGTCCTTTTGCAAGTGATGCACATATTTAGGGGGAGCTGTGCTACAACTTGACCCTTTGAGACTAACCATATGCTTGAGTTTGCTTGTTTTAGTCTCAAAGGAGTTTTGAAAGGGAAAAGGTGGACTTGGACCATGAAAGACTTCCACTGCACTCCGATGAGAGGGTAACTTATTCCAAGTTCATCTCATGTCCTCTTATTGCCTTTGTGTTCTCATTTGAAGATTTTGGTGAGGCAATGGGGTTAAAGGGCCAAGATTGATCCCGTTTTGGTGCTTGATGCCAAAGGGGGAGAAAATAAAGGCCAAAGCAATAGATGGATCAGCTACCACTTGAGAAATTTTGAAAATAGTAGATTAGAACTTTTGGTTTGTCAAAACTCCTTTATTGTCTCTCTTGTCAAAAGTTGGCTTCTTGTGGGGAGAAGTGTTGATTATGGGAAAAAGGGGAGTTTTTGAAATCTTGAATCAATTTCTCTTGGAATGACTCTCTTTATGTCTTAACATGTGTGTTTGACTTAGAGATAGAAATTTGAGTTTGATTTGCAAAAACAAACCAAGTGGTGGCAAAGGATGATCCATATATGTCAAAATTGAATCAAAACAATTTTGAGTTCTTAGTTCAATTGAATTTGTACTTGTTCTACTTGCTTTATGTTGTGTTGGCATAAATCACCAAAAAGGGGGAGATTGAAAGGGAAATGTGCCCTTGGGCCATTTCTAAGTATTTTGGTGATTTAGTGTCCAACACAAGTGCCTAAGTGTAAAATGGTGGACAAAGTACAAATCAAGGATAAAGGTATGTTTCTCAGACTTAGTACATTGTTTTAGTGACTAATGTATTGTGTCTAAGTGTTGGAAACAGGAAAAATCCAATTGAAAATGCCTTGGCTCGAGCAGCCAAGACTCTGCTCAGTCTGGAGCACCGGACTGTCCGGTGGTGCACCGGACAGTGTCCGGTGCGCCAGGCTGGCTCTGGCAAACAGGCTGCTCTTGGGACTTTGACGGCGGTGTACGGCTATAATTCACCGGACTGTCCGGTGTGCACCGGACTGTCCGGTGAGCCAACGGTCGGCAGGGCCAACGGTCGGCCACGCGATCTGCACGGGACACGTGGTCGAGCCAACGGCTAGAAGGAGGCACCGGACTGTCCGGTGTGCATCGGACATGTCCGGTGCGCCAACGGCTCTTAGGCTGCCAACGGTCGACTGTGCCATTTTTGGAAGGAAATTGGGCACCGGACAGTGTCCGGTGTGCACCGGACTGTCCGGTGCGCCAGTCGACAGAAGGCAAGATCAGCCTTCCTAGATTGCTCTCAACGGCTCCTAGCTGCCTTGGGGCTATAAAAGGGACCCCTAGGCGCATGGAGGAGCACACCAAGCATTCCTACAACATTCCTAAACACCAAGCATCCTCTAAGCATTCCTAAGCACCAAGACATCGATTCCGCGCCTTTGATTCTTTGCGATAGCAATTAGAGCTCTAGTTGAGTGGTGAACTCATTGAGTTGTGTTGTGAGCTCTCGTTGCGACTTGTGTGCGTGGTGTTGCTGTGATTTCTTGTCTTGAGTGCGTTGCTAATCCCTCCCTTGCTCCGTGCTTCTTTGTGAATTTCAAGTGTAAGGGCGAGAGGCTCCAAGTTGTGGAGATTCCTCGCAAACGGGATTGAGAAAAGCAAGCAAAACACCGTGGTATTCAAGTGGGTCTTTGGACCGCTTGAGAGGGGTTGATTGCAACCCTCGTCCGTTGGGACGCCACAACATGGAGTAGGCAAGCGTTGGTCTTGGCCGAACCACAGGATAACCACCGTGCCATCTCTGTGATTGATTTCTTGTGGTTATTGTGTTTTGTTGAGACTCCTCTCTAGCCACTTGGCATTTACTGTGCTAACGCTTAACCAAGTTTTTGTGGCTTAAGTTTTCAAGATTTACAGGATCACCTATTCACCCCCCTCTAGGTGCTCTCACAAACACAAGGGATCAAAGACTTGTGTTTGGGTACCCAAGGTGCTTGTTTCTAATGTGAAAGGAGCCAAGACCGTTTGGGTACCTAAGAACAAGGCCTAAACTTGTTTTGTAGGTTTATGCATCCGGGGGCTCAAGTTGGATCATTGATAGCGGGTGCACAAACCACATGACTGGAGAGAAAAGGATGTTCTCCTCCTATGAGAAAAACCAAGATCCCCAAAGAGCTATCACATTCGGGGATGGAAATCAAGGTTTGGTCAAAGGACTTGGTAAAATTGCTATATCTCCTGACCATTCTATTTCCAATGTTTTTCTTATGAATTCTTTAGATTATAACTTGCTTTCAGTTTCTCAATTATGTAATATGGGTTACAACTATCTTTTTACGGATATAGGTGTTACTGTCTTTAGAAGAAGTGATGATTCAGTAACATTTAAGGGAGTGTTAGAGGGTCAGCTATACTGTAACGCCCTAAATCTAGCAAAAGCAAACAACTCTATTTGGATTATTAAATTTCAGTAGAAAGGAAAATATTTATGTTTTCAAATAAGGAAGCATTGATTTGAAGAATTTCTTGAATAGATAAAATTACCAAGTATTTGTTGCACTCGTGCCGAAGCATATGTTTTGTTTGAATTGATTTGCAAATCCGATTTATGGATTTGATCTTGTAAAGAAAATTCTCATTTTACAAAACAATAATGAATTGCTAAAATAAGGTTTTAGAAAAATATATATATTAATAATTTTAGTTTATAATGGTAATTAAGGTAATAAGTTTTTCATTTATTTATGTGTCATTTATTTGCCTTTGGAATAATTTTTGATTGCTCATAATTGATTTTTGAATATTTAATAGCATTTCTTCTTAATTGAAAATCCAAATAAGTAATATAATAAATATTAGTCCAAGAATTAATATTTTATTTGTAAATAATTTTGGTTTGATTATTATAAATTTTATAATTATTTAAATAAGTATTTCGAAATTAGAAAAGGAAATAGAAAAAAAAGAAAAAAAACAAAACCTAATCGACTTGGCCCACCAGGGCCCAACAAAAGAACAACCACCACCTTGACCTAAGCCGCCGCCCCCTGGTCCTCTATGCAGCCGCCGCCGCCCCCTGCTACCCCACTCCCTTCTCTCTCCCACTCGGCACTCTCTCTCCTCCCCTTGTTTCTCTCTCACCAGTGCCGCCACCCAGGAGACCCCGACGCCCTGCACTGACGGCCGAGCCGCGCAGCCGCACCAGCCTGACCGAAGGCCGCCGCGCCGCGATGCACCGACGTCCGCGCGACCCCGCGCAAGGACCGAGCCGCACCTAGGACTGCACCGACCCGCGCGCCCCGTGCCATGCGCGCCACCGACCCGACCGCGTCGACCACCCGGCCAGGATGCGACCCAACGGCAGCGCCAGGAGCGCGCGCCACGACTCCAAGACTTACACCTGAAGCCCAGGCGTCGCGACACCGCCGTTCGCGCCCCGTGCAGCCAGATCCCGCTCCTGCGCATCGTGCCCGACCGACGCCCAAGCCAGCCGGCCGGCCAACCCGATCGCGACGCCAGGAACCGCGCAGGACGCCGACCGTTCTTCGTCTTGCGTTATTGGAGTTTAATGGAGCCGTTTCCCCTCCCATTAATTCCTCTCTCCATGAATGCCATGACATCGGCGCCCGTTGCTCTCTCCCCTGGCCACCCTGTCCTCTACCTCCTCTCTTCTATAAAAGCCGTTGAGCCCTTTGCTCCTCCCTGTCGAGCTCACTCTCTCCCTCACCTATCTCACGTGCTCGCTCATCAAACCACGCTGTCACCAGAGCTCGTACCCACCGCGTCCGCGTAGCACCCTGACACCCGCAGCAACGCCACGTACCGGCCATCAAGCCCTGCTCGCGCCGTGCACAGCTCGCCGTCGTGAAGCTCGTCGCCGGACTGACCGCATCCGTACGCCGTTCGCCATCCGTGGAACCCCGCCGGAGCTCCGTTGAACGCAGCACGAGGATCGCGTCGTTCCCTGCTCGACGCAAAACCCACTGTCCCTTCCCTGCACGGTCGAAACTCCCTCGACGACGTTCATCCCTGCGCATGAACGAAAAACCAAGGTTAAAGACAACCCCAAAATATTTATTTTCTAAATCATGTTTTGAATTTATTGTGAATTATTGTTGTAATGATGCGATTTGGCGATTCACGTGTATGACTTTAGAAATGCGATGTATACGTGTAGCCAAAATCGAACCCTGCGACAATACTTTAAATATGCATATGATTTTATAATTTTAAAAATGAGTACGGTCACTATTCACTACTTCCGTAGTTTTTGTACTATAAATGTTTATAATTAATTTCGCTTTAATATATGTGTGGAACGATAATGGTTAGTAGTATTTTAAGTGTAAACATATTGACATGAAGAAATTGAAATAGGCACTAAGTCACGTATTCTCTAGTCGAATGAAAATATATAGATTTTACTATTCATAATAAAAGTGTTCATAAGTATAGCACTTAATTACTTAGAATAGTAAAATGCTTATTTATGTCATAATAACAATTAATATGTTATTAAAAGTCCCATTTAGTAATTTACATTAATTCTTAGAATATTAATGTTGGAAGAATTATAAATAAACAATTTTTAGTATACATATAAATTCTATTTAGAAAAGAAAGGAGAAAACCGAAATAGTAGAATTTTATAATAATAACTTAATTAGGCACTCATGCTTTCCTAATAAAGAAATTGATAGTTATGTTGGTAAATATAGGTTTCTTACTAAAGAATTAGATAATTTGTTTCTAACTTTAAAATGACCTTTTTAATAGTTATCATATTTAACAAGATTCATTATAGATGTTTAAGTATAGCCGTGTTAAATAGAAACTTAAAAGTAATATGTCATATAACTTTTTTAATAATTATATAATGGTGTTGGAGACTTGTTCTCAAATGCTTCGGATTAAGAACAAGGCAACATAAAAAGTGTTAAATGTTAAGGCCCTTCGTCCTACCAAACATTATTCCCCTTCGGGAATAATGAGTTCCGGACGAAGGTCACAAGAGACATACCTTCGTAAATTCAACAAGTAATAACGAAGGATTCATATAAAACATGAAATGTAAATCATAGAATCATTTCTATTTTATTAACACAGAGAAATAAAAATGATTACAAATTACAAATGTACCTTCGGTCTTGAGAGAAGGTAAAAAGTACAAGCGTGACGCAAATGCCAATGCCCAGTCAGCGTGAACAGTACGGGAGTACTGTTCATCTATTTATAGACGCGGGACGCAGCCCACGTAAAATTACATCCATGTCCATTACATTTGTTAATGGCTTATGGAAATTTGTTAAGGCCCACGCAGTCTTTTCATCTTTAAGTCGGTTCCCCGTTCTGCTATCGCGACGAAGCTTCCCTGCGCACAGCTTCGGCTGCGCTCGCCCTTCGTCTGGTTCAGGCTTCGTCCTGGCCGTGCTTCATATTCATAGTTCTGAGTCCGAAAATACCTGTTCACATAATCCACTTGGAAAACATTGTCAAATTATGTTTTTGAGGACCTTCGGAGGACGAAGGCCCCCAACAGTAGCCCCTCGCAATATTAATTTGTTAATAATAAATTCAGATTGCGATATGGACGAAGGCCTTGAGCCGAAGGTCCGAAAAAACACCTTCCCTTTGCTAGAATAGCAACATTCACTGACAAGCGGGGTCTTTCAATTTTCAACGCCCCGGGCGTATAAATAAGATCATACCGCCAACTCATTTGGTACGCACACTTGCCATCTGCTTCGACGCACTAAAAATTTTTAGCTCTTGCACTAAGATTTGCTGGCCTTTTTGATTTTGGAGCTTCGGCCTCGGGAACAATTTTTTAGCGTTTCCGAAGATGTCTGAAGGCAAGAAGATCCCTGCTGAGACGAAGCTGAGTCTCGAGGAGGAGAAGAATCTGGGGTTCCTGATAGCGATGGCAGAGACCAATACAGAGAAAATCACCAAGGAGATTCTCGAAGGTTTGTCCGAAGATACTGGTGACAGCGACAGCTATGATGTAGAGAGTGGTGGGGAAGAGGCCGAAGATCGTCCATGGCGGCCAAGTCACACGGTTTTCGGGAAAACCACTATCAAGCAAACCCATATTGATAATATGAGGGGGCGGTATTTTCGAGATATATCTATTGTGAGGGCCGACGCTGGAGAAAAGACTTCTCCCACCCCCGAAGTAGATGAAGTTGTGATTTTCCGAAGCTTTCTCAAGGCTGGGCTTCGATTCCCCCTGAGCAACTTTGTTGTTGAGGTACTGAAAACATTCCAAGTCTACCTTCATCAACTCACTCCCGAAGCTATCATAAGAATGGGGATTTTTGTCTGGGCTGTGAGAAGCCAAGGTTTGGAACCGAACGCTAAAAGCTTCTGCAACATTCACGAATTGTTATATGAAACGAAACCCTGGGGAAAAGAACAATATCACAACAATTTTGGGTGCTATAGCTTCGGTGCCCGCTCTGGGTCGAGCTGCCCTGTGCCGACCTTTCGGAAGAGATGGCCTGGAGCCTGGATGACAGAGTGGTTTTATGTGAAGAATAACTTATCAGCACAAGAAAATGTTAAGAGTATTATTATGTGCCCCATCTGGCAACGCTTCGGACTTCGAAGGCCGAAGGTTGAAATGGACGAAGCAGCCGAGGAGTGCCAAAGAGCCTTCGGCGTTGTGTGCTCCTTCATTGGAACAAGGGACTTGGTCCAAGAGCACATTGCCTTCAGGGTATGGCCACTTACAGAAAAGTGGGAAATGCCGAAGGAAACCATTAAAGAGTCCGACGAAGGCGGACTAGTTAGACTGAAATACACATTCAAATATGCAGATAAATTTGTTGAACCTGATGATGACTGGCTGAAAAGCATTGAAACATTAAGTGATGAACTACTCGGGGCATATTCGAAGGCCGAAAATACTGCGCTATCAGCAGCCTTCGGAGGCCGAAAGAAGAAAAGGCTCAACCGTGTGTTTGACGCGGTCGGGTTTATGTACCCTGATTATCAGTATCCGGTATTGGGTCGCAAGAGGAAAAACACTTCTCCTGCGACAGAAGCTACCACGAGTGCCCCAAGTGAGCCAGCGCCTCAAAGAAAAAAGATGAAGGTGCTCACCCATCGGACACGCTTTATTGAGCCGGCCACAGTGCCAGAATTCATTGGTGAAGCTTCTTTGGCCTCTGAAGCTACAGAACCAGCTCCAGTGCCGAAGATGGAAGAGAAGACTGAAGCGCCTTCAGCAGTAGAAAAGCCGAAGATTGACGAGCCAAAAATGTCTGAAATCTTAAGTCCTTCGGTAAATGTCGAAGTAATAAAAAACCAAAAGGGGCCATCGGTGACCCCAAAAAGGAAAAGAATGGTAAACGTACTAGATGTCTTGGAGACAATTAAGTCTTCAAGCACAACTCCAAAAAAGAGTGCTGAAGTTGTTGAAGCTTCTACTGAAGCTTCGACGCAACAGGCCGAAGCTGAAGCTGGGCGTTCAGAGCCCTACAAGGAGCAACCTTTGGAAGCCGAAGCAATAAAAATATCAGAACCAGTTTTAGTTGAAGAAATTGACACTGCCATCCCCGAAGCTCCCTCCAGCGTATACGATTACATCGTGCGACATGCTTCGGGGAAGAAACTGTCTGAAGAAGAGATCTATGAAGCGAATCACTATGCGAAAGAGTTGAAGTATCCGAAGGAGGCAATGATATTTAATGGGACAAACGAAGATGATTTCCTGTACTGCCTCCCAGACAATAAAGAATTATCCGTGTGCCGGGAAGTGGCCAGGAGTATAGGCTTCCCGAAGCTCGAAGCTGGTCTAAGCGCCATGACAAAAGAGGATCTCGCAGACAGTCTTGCATACAATAGCCTAAAGGTTTGGGAATTAAGCGTTTGAAAAAGCTTTTTTAATACGTAATTCATTCCTACATTCTTATATGGATTCTTTTTTCGTACAGGGCTTAATTCTAAGCAACGCATTAAGAGCCCAAAAAAGCGCCGAAGATGAAAGCTACGAGATTGCGTTCAACAATTTGCGCTCCGAAGTTATCAAACTGAGAAACGAAGCTCTGGAGAAGGATAAAATTCTGCTTACGCTGGTAGACAAAGTAAAGAAGGACGAAGCTGCTTCAAAAACCCAGGCCGAAGCCCAAAAGCGTGAAATTAAAGATCTTCAGAAGCAGCTGGCTAGGGCTAAAGAGGAACGTGTGCTGGAGGAAACAAAACGAGAACTCAATGATCATATGGTCAACAAATTGGAGTTAAGTGTTAAAGAGCTTCGTGCTTCTCAGAGGAACTGTTATGTCAAATCTGTAGAATGCGTGAATAAAATTAAAACCAGCTTCGCCAGCGTGGGCGCCTTCTCCAGCGAAGAGAATTTCTCTCGAGGTAATCCCGAAGGTCCACTGGAATGGATTAGTCACGAAGCAGAGGCCTTCGAGGAGATCCTGAGCAGTCGCGGCGACATCTGCGCTTTTTCGGGCGCCAGAGGAATTGCCTCTGTCTTAGAGAAGAAAGGTTGCGGGCATGTAAAAGTTTTAGCTCAGTCCGAAGCTACCTTATCTTCCGAAGACATCAAGGACCCCTCGGCCGAAGCAAGCGTTGTTGGTGGCAAATTTTTTACTGATATCTGGAACGACGGCGGCCGAGGCATGGCGCAAGAAATCATCCAAAGGAGCGAAAAAGGCATCCATGATGCCAGGAAAGTGGCAGAAGCTGCCGAAAGGAGTACAGAGCCCGAAAGGCAATTAGGTACCAATTAGTCGCTCTTGTTGTGTTGTAATTTTTATTTCAAACTTTGCTCACGGTTTGTAATAGTAATGAAGAAATATTCTTTTCCCTCAGAAGCTGTTGAATCGATTGCTGACCCGCACACAAAAGGGGATGATGAAATTAAACAAATGGCCGAAGCTATCATGGACAAAGTTGTTGATCAACTTCTAAATGAAGCCGCCGAAGCAGTATTAAGAGAAGACTAGATACTATTTAGAAAAAACATTTAAAGTGTGAACTATGTAACATTTTGTACATTTGAATGTAATATACAAGCTTCTTTTCATTATTCAATTCTTTACGATGCATGAAACTTCTACATACATACCATTTTTGAGCCTTCGGCGAAAAAACACCTTCCCTTCTTTTCATGCTTCGTGAAGAAAATATTATCCGTTAAAGCTGTTCTGATAAGTCACATCCATGCTTCGTGAAAGCATTCTTCGAAGCTAAACAATTTTGATATTGCTCTGATGAAGCTCTGATGAAACACGCTCATACTTCATAAAAACATTCTCCGAAGCTATGCAATTTCGATACTGCTCTGATGAAGCTTGTCCATGCTTCGTAAAAACAGCCTCCGAAGCTATTTTCCGAAGATTATCATTGTATTCCCTCGTGACTTTGCAAAATTTGTACTTTCTCAAATCATTCTTTCGAAGGTTAATACTGTGTGCCCTTCTTTTGCCGTATGCAACATGATGTATGATGCTTATGCCATGCGGAATGATGTGATGATGTTATGTTATGCAAATGACGTCTGTTCCGAAGATACACACAAAATACATTCGTAAGCTCTGCATTCCCTTAGGAACGTCTTTGGAGCTTCTTCGCCTTTTACTTAGGCGGTATAAGCTCTGCATTCCCTTAGGAACGTCTTTGGAGCTTCTTCGTCTTTTACTTAGACGGTATCAGCGTTGACTTTTCGCTGTAAGCTCTGCATTCCTTTAGGAACGACTTCTGAGCAGAAAACTTACACTGCGCTCCCTTTGGAACGGCTTTTTGTGGCTTCATGAACTTACTCTGCGTTCCTTAGAACGACTTTCTGTTACTCCGAAGGGTTTTTAATACTTCGAAGGTCCTTCTTGTTAATACAAAAACTTTATCAACTTAAGCCTGTGGAGAAAATAGATTTTCCTCGTGGGAAACAGCGAAATTATTACATGGAAACTATCAATGTTTTTTGCTACAGAGAATAGAAACTGAATGGAAAAGACTGCTATCAAAAGTAGGATATGTGTCAATAAATGTGCTTCGACTCTGGCACAGTGCTGTTGACTGTGCGAGCTTCGGATTGTTCTCTGAAGTCCCTTTGATGTGGAGCATATTGACTCCCTTCTGGCTGCTGGCCTTGTTGCAGCGGAGGTGGAGGCGGGGGCTGTTGCCATGAAGCTTGAGGTTGACTTGCCGAAGCTACGGAAACTGCAGGATGGTTGCCCACATACTCCGGGATGTAAGGCTGATGGTACGAAGCAGTATGCATGACCTGCTTCGGCTGTCCCTGTTGCGCTGCAGCTTCTGCTAGCTCCTTTTGTTTCTGGATGGTAACATGGCACATCCTGGTGGTATGGCCCTTGTTCTCACCACAGAATAAGCAAAATGTTCTCCTTGGTTGATCTCCAAATCTCCCGCCGAAGCCCCTGGCGCCTCTGCCTCTCGGAGCTGGTGGCCGAAAGAAAGTTTGCTGCTGCCCCGAAGCCTGTGAGGAGCACTGCGGCCTGTTCTGCTGACTCCCCTTGTCATCATTTTGAGCTGAGTTGTGAATGGACCTGACATGCCTCGGATAGAACCGTCCCCCGAAGCCCCTGGTCATCTCAGAAAATCTGAAGGCCTCCTCCCTTCTTTGGCGAAAGTCGTTATCTGCACGAATGTACTCGTCCATCTTCTGGAGTAGCTTCTCCAGAGTCTGAGGAGGCTTCCTAGCAAAGTATTGGGCTGCAGGTCCAGGACGAAGCCCCTTGATCATGGCTTCGATGACAATTTCATTGGGCACCGTTGGAGCCTGCGCCCTCAGACGCAAGAACCTTCTGACATACGCCTGAAGGTATTCTTCATGGTCCTGAGTGCACTGGAACAAAGCTTGAGCAGTGACCGGCTTCGTCTGAAATCCTTGAAAGCTGGTTAACAACATATCCTTCAGCTTCTGCCATGAAGTGATCGTTCCTGGTCGAAGGGAGGAGTACCAGGTCTGAGCAACATTCCTGACGGCCATAACGAAAGACTTCGCCATGACCGCAGCATTGCCCCCATATGAAGACACTGTTGCTTCGTAGCTCATCAAGAACTGCTTCGAGTCTGAGTGGCCGTCGAACATGGGAAGCTGGGGTGGCTTATAGGATGGAGGCCAAGGTGTAGCCTGCAGCTCAGCGGACAAAGGAGAAGCATCATCGAAAACAAAATTTCCCTGATGGAAATTGTCATACCAGTCATCTTCGTTGACGAAGCCCTCCTGATGAAGGTCTTTCTGCTGAGGCCTCCTGTTTTGCTCATCATGGGTAAGATGGCGGACCTCCTCAGAGGCTTCGTCTATCTGCCGTTGCAACTCAGCTAGCCGGGCCATCTTCTCCTTCTTCCTTTGCACCTGTTGATGTAGGATCTCCATATCCCTGATTTCTTGGTCTAGCTCTTCCTCCTGAAGCGTTGGGCTGACGGCCTTTCTCTTCTGGCTTACGGGCGTCCCGAAGAGAGACGGTCTCCTGGTTGTGGTCCAGCGGTTGCAGTGCTGCAGCCCCAGCCGCTGAAGCTTTCTTCGGTGCCATAGCGAAGGTCTACAGCTTCCGAAGGTGTTCAAAAAACTCGAAGTGGAAGTGAGTTCACCGGAGGTGGGCGCCAATGTTGGAGACTTGTTCTCAAATGCTTCGGATTAAGAACAAGGCAACATAAAAAGTGTTAAATGTTAAGGCCCTTCGTCCTACCAAACATTATTCCCCTTCGGGAATAATGAGTTCCGGACGAAGGTCACAAGAGACATACCTTCGTAAATTCAACAAGTAATAACGAAGGATTCATATAAAACATGAAATGTAAATCATAGAATCATTTCTATTTTATTAACACAGAGAAATAGAAATGATTACAAATTACAAATGTACCTTCGGTCTTGAGAGAAGGTAAAAAGTACAAGCGTGACGCAAATGCCAATGCCCAGTCAGCGTGAACAGTACGGGAGTACTGTTCATCTATTTATAGACGCGGGACGCAGCCCACGTAAAATTACATCCATGTCCATTACATTTGTTAATGGCTTATGGAAATTTGTTAAGGCCCACGCAGTCTTTTCATCTTTAAGTCGGTTCCCCGTTCTGCTATCGCGACGAAGCTTCCCTGCGCACAGCTTCGGCTGCGCTCGCCCTTCGTCTGGTTCAGGCTTCGTCCTGGCCGTGCTTCATATTCATAGTTCTGAGTCCGAAAATACCTGTTCACATAATCCACTTGGAAAACATTGTCAAATTATGTTTTTGAGGAGCCAATGTTGGAGACTTGTTCTCAAATGCTTCGGATTAAGAACAAGGCAACATAAAAAGTGTTAAATGTTAAGGCCCTTCGTCCTACCAAACATTATTCCCCTTCGGGAATAATGAGTTCCGGACGAAGGTCACAAGAGACATACCTTCGTAAATTCAACAAGTAATAACGAAGGATTCATATAAAACATGAAATGTAAATCATAGAATCATTTCTATTTTATTAACACAGAGAAATAGAAATGATTACAAATTACAAATGTACCTTCGGTCTTGAGAGAAGGTAAAAAGTACAAGCGTGACGCAAATGCCAATGCCCAGTCAGCGTGAACAGTACGGGAGTACTGTTCATCTATTTATAGACGCGGGACGCAGCCCACGTAAAATTACATCCATGTCCATTACATTTGTTAATGGCTTATGGAAATTTGTTAAGGCCCACGCAGTCTTTTCATCTTTAAGTCGGTTCCCCGTTCTGCTATCGCGATGAAGCTTCCCTGCGCACAGCTTCGGCTGCGCTCGCCCTTCGTCTGGTTCAGGCTTCGTCCTGGCCGTGCTTCATATTCATAGTTCTGAGTCCGAAAATACCTGTTCACATAATCCACTTGGAAAACATTGTCAAATTATGTTTTTGAGGACCTTCGGAGGACGAAGGCCCCCAACAAATGGCTTAATTAAGTGCTCACATCGTCATAACTAAAACAATAGTTAATAACATATCAATGAATATAATATGCATTTTAAATATTTAGGTCGTATGTTTGTAAACTAAATGTATAGATAAATAATAGAATAATTATGTCCTCTCATAAACTAGTTAATTAGATTTATATTTGTTTACAATTGGTTATATAGGCTTAATTAAATCATTTAATCAAAAATTAGTTCATATTATTTATATATGTGTCACTTAGTTTTTCCTAAAGAATAAACTAAGGAAATTAGTGTTCATGTTCTTTAATAATAATGTTAGTTTGTATATTGTTTTGTATATAGCTTTCTTAATAAAATATAGGACATGTACTTTCTAATAAAAATAAAATATAATTGTTGTTCATTGTCTCTTACATAAAAGTTTATTAAAGCATATATCATAACTTTCCATAAATAGGTGTTTAATAATAATTATCTTTTCACATAAAACCTATTTTAATTTATCATAAGTGAAGGTTTAACAATGAATTATAATACGTTCCATAATGCTTCTAAAATTTATAATGTAGTTCATAACACATTAACCTTAGATATATAACTTATATATTTTCTAAAAAGTTAAAAATGTTTAATATTGTTATAACGTGTTTTAGCATATTATGAACCCTTAATCTTAGACATATCACATATGATGATTATAAAAGATTAATTTGGTGAACTAATATTTATATATTTAATTAAGATATTTTAAGCTCATGTCTTATTTTATAAAGTATAAATCACATGTTTGAAAAGAATACCTTTTTATTATAACCCTTGTGTGTAATGTTTTTGAAAAGCGAACGCTCTTTTCGTTAGGCTTTCTTTTAGCTTTACGTAAGGTGAATGTTGTATGTTATTGAATGGTGTTCGTTCTTCTTGTTTGTTTGTGTGATATTCAGTGGTTGATCTAGTAGTTAAGAATCAAGATCTATTCCTATCCGTGGAAGAACCTCAAGTTTTCAATAAGCAAGGCAAGTGGACTTCTCCCTCTGCATACTCTGTTTGATCCCAAACAATACATTTAATAAAGTTTATTCTTTTGGATATATATGCATAATTTGACGGGTTACCTATTTAGATAACCTTTCCAACCTTATTCCTTGATCAAACCTGGGAATTATACTTTACCTTCGTAGCTATGCTGTTGCTACAACTTAACTTTATGCAGCCACTCCCGCTTATGATATTAATGTTCCAAAATGGTAAGTTTACATTATTGTTGTTAACCCGATGGTTAAACAAGATTATTGCATATTTATTGGAACATGGAGTGACCACCCGGGAAAACAGTGCAACCACGAGTGCTATCATGGCTCTGGCTTTGGTAATTAGCTTTATATGCTTAGTGCTTGGCAACCTTACCTGAAATATGGGCAAGAGAGGGAGCGGTAGGTGGTGGCAACCCACGTTAATATGGGGATGTATTCTTGTCTAAGGTACCTCACCCAGGGGGCCTCCACCATCGTCTTTAGAAACCTTAGCGGGTTGCTTCGTATTAAGTGTATTTTGTGAAAGCCACATAGTGGATCCCTAGCCACTCACCTCGGAAGTGTTTACGGGTTTTGGCCGACCCAGGATAGAGGGGATACATGGCTTGTGGGTAAAGTTGTACCACCTCTGCAGAGTGTAAAACTGATATATCAGCCGTGCTCACGGTTATGAGCGGCCTGGACTCCTCACATGACAATTGAACTTGAAGATGGAAATAAATCGAGATCCGATGATCTACCAATGGTTTGCTTAAGTGGTTTCACTTAAGTGTTTTTGAAATACTCTTGTACCTTTGCTTAATGGGAATACTTGGGATTCACACTTATTAGTAAGACAGGTGTTGTTAATAAAATGTTGACCAACTAAAATGCTTACTGCTCAACCTTAGCCTCACCTTGTTACCTTGCATTAGTTTTTCCCCCACTTGCTGAGCCCCGACCATAAGTGAGCTCACCCTTGCTTAATTTTGATCAGAAGTTGCAGATGAAGATATGATGCTGAACTCCATGGATGCTAGTGAAGCATCCCCAATCCTCTGGGACTCAAATGTGATACAATTACTAGTCCCAGGAGGCTAGTAAACACATTTATACAACAGATGATTCCAGATCTGCTTAAACGAGACAAACCTATAAAGGTGGCGATCAACTTTAAGAGTTGGTCCACAACTCGGGACATATCATCAGAGTGGGGCTAAAGTAGCCCGATATACGCAGCGAAGCAAATCAGCGGTCCAACAGCCACAGGCAAGGTTGGGAACAGTCGTAACTCTTACCCGATCTCCTTTTTCTGAAAAACAACAAATAAGCAAGGGTGAGTACAAACGTACTCAGCAGCCCACCTTCACCCACGGAATGGGGAAATCAGATATAATGCATGGAATATGTAGAGCTCAGGATATTTGCAGAAACAGCAATATTTTATGCAGGGTTGTTTTGAAAAACATTTTGTATTTTGCAAAGCGCATCCTCTCCAAAAGGAGCAGGAAGTTTTTCAATATTAGAACAAAATCTCCTAGACTAAACCATCCAGGTATCTTAGCAGTTTCCCACTGGTTTTCATTTTCAAAAACAGCTACTGGACTTCCCGTCCACCATAGCTCACGGCTCAACCGCCGGTCCTTTTAAAAACCACTTTTCTCAAACGCACCCTTTTTTTGGAAAACAAAACATTAATTGCCATACCATACCAGACTCATCCATTCCTGTGGACACGGACTATTCGAATAGGTTTTCAAACTCTGCGCAGAGGTGTACACTTTACCCACTAGTCCGGCTCTGCGATCTCATGATCAGTGAGATCCGAATCCGAATCTCTTTCTTTCCCCGCACGTCCTAACCTTAACGGTTATCCGGAAGGAGTCAGGCCACCACCATGTCCAAACCGGACAAAACTTTCCCCCTCCTTATCCACCCGGTGCTCCCTAGCCTTCATAACCCTAGGGTTGGACCGTACGAGTTCAGATTGAGTGACTGCCCACACAGTCTCGAGTGGTTGTACTTGTCATGAGTACAGGTAGTGAAAGATGACAAACCGGTCCTTATACGAGGGGACAATCCTTCTGCTCACGCCTAAACCAGCTGAGCCATCACCTTAGGCCCTCCCCTAAACCAGGGAGTCCCTGATTATCCCACTCACAAGGTGATAAGGGTGAAAACCCTTCATCATACACATTTTGAAAAGCATTTTCCTTTGAAAAAACTCACACCTTTTCTCAAATCATTTGTATCAAATATTTTAAGGATTGATTGCGGCAAGCGGCTTGGGTGGCCATAATAACTTGTCTCAAAATCATATCATGCATAAAATAACAGGCTGAGGGTTGTGGTTGAAAAATCATAGGTAATTTATGCATCAAAGGGATCCAGTGAGCTTGCCGTGCTTATCCGGCGAAGGGGAAAGAGAGCTTGCGGAACTGGCTTGTGGCTCCACTGCCTGGCGTAGACTTGTAGATCTGGCCTCCACGAGACGACACGAACGCTCCGATAACTATGCAACATGAATAAGCGAACATACAAACAAGCAAGTATACCAACAAATATTTAGTATAGTGGTCAGAATAGCGATATATGGATGGGTAGAGTCTTGAGTAGAATCTGTGTCATGTGGTGTTGAGATATTACTAGTGGTGGAGCGGAGGTGCTTACCAGGAGGGTGGACTGGAGGCGACGTGACACTATGCGTGTAGCCGGCAGAGCGGAGTAACTGAGTGGGTGGGGTGTTTTCCTTGGCTGAGGGTGTTGAGTGTGTGTGGAGAGGGAGAGGGTAGCCGGGTGTATTTATAGCTGGGTGTATGTGGTGTAGCACAGCGAAGTTCACTGTTGGTGAGAATAGTGACGAATGAATCGTCTGACTTAATATGAACAGGAGAGTTATAGGCAGAATATGGGACGAGAGTATTTTGGGATTTTTCTGGAACATGAACCATGCTTAAGGGATGGCATGGTTGGATAGGGAATAGTTTGATAAGAATTTAGAAACGAGAATTATTGGAATCTGAGTTTGGAAGCCTGGTTCGAAGGAATCTCAAGTTAAGCGTGCTCAACTTGAAGAAACCTAGGATGGGTGACCATATTGGAAGTTCCCTACTGGAATGAAAATCACAGTCACCAGAGTTTGTATAACTGGAATATGGGTCTGGCTGGTCTTAGGTGGACTAGACAGCATGATGGATGAGTAGTTAAAATTTGGGGTAATCGGATGATCGATGAATAGTAATGGTGAATAGTATCGGTAAAAAGTAACGGTAAAAACTAACGGTAAAAAGTAACGGTAAATAGTAACGGTAAAAAGTAACAGTAAACGGTAAAAAGTAACGGTAAATAGTAACGGTAAATAGTAACGGTAAAAAGTAACGGTAAATAGTAACGGTAATGTGGCAGAACCACCCGAATTATTCCAGCTTAAGTGCCTAAGTCATGCCCCAAGGGCCGTGACACACTTAAATCGGAATAACCCGTCAGTCCTTCAGATCTAGTCTGATAGAGCCACTTAACCAGGATCAAATTCTACAATCTCACTCGAAGGTGAGTCACAAAAGAAATACAATAAAACAGGAAACCTCAAATTAAGTACTGAATTATTACATAAATCGGAGTTCTGGAGTAGCAAATAAAGTTCATAATGTAAAGTGCAGCGGATAATCGATGTCGTCGGTAATGAGGAAATGGGCAAGGCCTAGCCCATTACTCCTCATGCTCCTCTCCTGCCGGAGCAACATCCCACTCGACCGTCCAACCCGGTGGCAGGGTGGTAGGCCAAGTCACACCATCAACCAACTCCTGCATGGTACCTGCAAAAAATGGTGCCACAAGCAAGGCTGAGTATACTAATACTCAGCTAGACTTACCCGGTGTGAGGAGTCTACTCCTCTACCTCTAGACTATGCAGCTGTTTGGCTGAGGGGTTTGGTTTGCCAAAAGCACTAGCTGTTACTAAAATCAATTTTTAGCTTTTCCAAATTTTACCATCATTAACTTAGCTAGATTTGCTCCTTCTAAGCATACATGGTAACAATCAATTAGTTCAATCAACAAGTTATCTCATGTAACCACATTTCACTTCTTACTCGATGCAGTACAAGGAATCAAGCAGTCTCATTAGCTGCGAGAAGCAGACGATTCGAATCGAGTTTTAACCTTGCAAGGTAAACCTAAACACACGGCATGTCAGGGCACTCCGACCCTACACATGACAACCGTCCCCATCGATTCCCCGTTCGCGTCCAGGCCTCACCGCCTTGGCATACAATGCTCCACTGACCCCGGCTGCCGCCGTGCAGTGACCGCACTTGTACCCACCATAGCTAGCATGGGAGAACCAGTCTCAGGTCGCATGAGGGATAAAGTCCGCGCCCGGCTTCACTCAGGTACTAGGTTTACCGGTTACCATTTTTCCCGGCATGTGCTTAGTACGTTCAAAAGCTTGACTCAGGTATCCACACATTAATCCTTAATTCATTTTTTTCCCGTCTCATGGACAAGGCATCCTCCATGGATCCAAGTCCATAGACCAACATATATCCCATTATCAAGATGAATACAATCAATTCCTGACCTCGCGCGAGTGCTAGAAAAATCACTCGACTTCTACCGAGATCCTGATTAGCATAGCAACTATTCGACCTAGTATGCTAGTATTCATTTCAAAAAGGAATCCTAAGTTCATGCAACTAGAGGTTTCAAGCAACTCCTACACTTAAGTGCACATTGCAATCCTACAAGCATTAAGTGTAGTAAAATAGCATAATTAATAGGTTATGCATAAAACCGGGGCTTGCCTTCAATTGCTGGGGCTGCGGGGAGATCCTCAATAGCAGTCTCTGAAGCTTGCTCCTGGTCCTCCTCTTGGACAGGTCCTTGCTCGGGGATGAGCACGTACTCTCCATCGGCAAGATTACAATCTAATGAATGCAATGCGTAAGATATATGCATGACATGATATGTGCTTTTAGAAATCACAACTTAAAAGGTGTATGGTCTTTCTTGAGTTAAACAAAGTTAACTTTACTTATGCAAGACCCTTGGGTGGTGTATTTGGTAAACTGGTTCAAATTTAGCTAAGGTAAAAGGTAGGTTTACTTTTGGGGTTCCTCTGAATTCTTTCTAAGTCTTTAGGGATAAATGATAAGTACTCAAGTTAGACTTATTGAGGTGGGGTTTATTTCTTCTTTCCTTTTCTTTTATTCTCTTTAATGTTTTGGAGTAGGTTTGAACTACAAGTTGCTTTTATAAAATTCTTAAAATTCTGTAAAAATTACAGTGGCTTGCTACTGGTGTGTGTTTCTCTGTCTTAAAATTTGGGGATTAGAAAGTGAATAGTTTTCTCTGCACAAAATTATTAAACTCTAGGGTAGGAGGGGTGCTTTGAACTACAACTACTATTTAATAGTGGGTAATTCTTCAAAACTTATTTTTGCTGGCTTTTAGGTGTTATAACATGACTTGATACAAATTTCTAGTCATTAGTACCTTTTAATTATTTTTCTATGGTTTTCTCAAGTTTCTAGCCAAATGAGTGCTTTCTACTGCCACTATACTTGAAAAATATCAAACAACAGAGTTCTTATTTTTCTTGGTTATTATTTTGTGCAAGAGCAATCATTCTGAAGTTTGGCATCTTTTTGCTTAAGGGAAGGGGTGGTATGCATTATTTGAATTAAATGGCTTTTCTCTTCAATTATTAGTAATTGGTAAGAGTTTTGCCCCTTTTCATGGGTTTGCATTTTTCTCTGGTAGTTTACCTCATCATAGACTTAGCTAATTTTTGGTTGCCCATTATCACATTATTTGAGGTTGTTCATGATTTAGTTGGAAAATGCCTTATTATCACCTTGTATTTATTTCCCTTACTTAAAAAGTTGGGCTGAGGTGCTCTGTATTTTTGTAGTGGGGCTCTGGTGGTTATAAGTTCACTGGATTTTTGTTAAGCATTTTGGTTATAGTTTTGCCTCTTTAATAATTGATTTTCAGTCTTATTTAGGCTAAACAAATCATTTTAATTTAAAATTGATCCACATTAATGGTCTCTGTATTTTTCCTAAGTCCACTGTTACATAAGTAAACTAGGAAAAATAATATTAATCACTGTTCATTAATTTCTAATATCTTTCTGATTTTCTCTAAGTTTTGGACAAAACATCTTTAAATGAGAAACTACATCATAATTTCTAATGCTGGGGTTCCTGCTATTTTTAAACAGTGTCTAAAAGAGGTTTGAATACCCACAAATTTTCTTAGGTCTAGCACAGAAGAAAAACTAATTTTCCTTGATTAAATAAGGTTTAGTGGGTTTCTGTTTTTAATTTTAAACTCTAAAATTTTGAACAGAAAGCATAGGGTTTACTATTTTTAAATGATAGATTATAATATACAGAGGCTAGCAAAATTGGTTTGACATTTTTTGATTAAGAATTCATCAAGTTATGAATTTTACAAGTTCTCTGGTTATTTAAAAAGAATAACAGAATCGATTTAAATGAAAATCCACTTTGCACTGGGGTCCCTGGCGGTTTTCTAAGTTTTTCCTCGCGAATCAGTCCTCAGGCTACTATTCACATGAGTCTCTAACATTACAAAAAAAACCCCTCGGGTTCTACAAAAACCTAACCCGAGGTCCTTCTTCTACCTCAAACAGTAGCCGCGGCGGGGAAAAGGGCGGAGGGGCTTACCGGCGGCGAAACTGTTCCGGTGAAGAGGTCGAGGATGAAGGGGAGGTCTCGGGGATCACAACGGTGTGCGGAACGCAGTCGGAGATGGCCGGAGTCGGTCGGTCCACGCGCGCAGGCGGGGATGCTCGTCGGCGGCGAGGAGACCGGCCTGGTCACAGCGAGATAGTTCAATCAAATGGGTCAGGGAGGTTCACGGGATGCTAGAGAAGACATGAGCGCAAGGAATTGGGCGGAGACTCACTGGATAGCTCGGTCCACGCGCGGCGGCGGAAGACCGAAGTCCGGTGAGGTCGATCTCGGGCCTCCGGTAAAGTCCGGCTAGGTCCGAGGGCTTGGCAAGCTTCACGGGCTGCTGGTGGAGCTGGCCGAAGCACTGGCTCGACTTGAGGGTGGCTGGAGGGAGCTGGCCACGGTGGCCGAAGCTCGGGCGGCAATGGCGGGCGGAAATTAAGCTCGCCGGAGCCAAGGAAAAGTGGTTGGCCGGTGAGGGTGAGTGCGGGGCGAAGTGAGGCGCGCCGGGGGAGGCTTTATAGGCGCGGGCGGGCACGGCCGAGGGCGTGAGCGCGCGGCGGACTTGACCGGACGCCGGGGAACGCGCGCGCGCGGGTTGGGCGAGCTCTGGCGTGCCGACCAGGGTCGAACACGTGTGAGCGCGCGTTCTGCCCAAGCTCTGGCGCGTGTAGTCGCTCATCCGAGCCTGCTCTCGCCTTGGTCAGTGCACAAAACCTCTTCTCCTCCCTACAAGCTACCATTCTTGTGTGGGGGTCATAGGATTTTGCCTACTGGTTGCAGAGATATGGAGCCAGGAAATCTGGTCTGTCTCCCTGCGCAAATCCGAGGCAAATCCAAGGTTTAGTCGTGTCTAGGGCTCGCGTCCCAATGCCATCTTCTAGCACACGATAGAGGGGTTAGTTAGACACATTTTTGTCAATGGGGCCATTAGGATTCGAGTTAGGGATCAAGGTGAACATCCCTGATCTTTGGCTCAAGGTCTGAATTTCAGAAATCTGAATTTCAGAATTTTCATTAAGTCCACACATGGAAAGCTTGATTTGGGGTTTTATTTGAGTTATTTTGGCTAAGCTTTCTCAATCTTTCTTGTTGCCCATTAAATATACTTCAATTTTTATAATTGGCTCAACTCAAAATTTTAAACTTTTCACTCCCTTTTTCTTACTTTTTGAATTTTGCTCATGGGGCTCATTTAGGGTTTTTAAACTAGGGTTGCATAATCTGATCTTTTAAGGACTCAATTGCTTTGATCATGACACTTTTAAGTATATACTTGGTGACTTCATTATTACTTAAGTTATTTTGATGCTCATGCTTACTTTGGTTCATATAAAATGATGGCTCTTGGTTTGGCTTTTGAGAAAAACCCTGAGTGACACTGGGGGTGTCACAGCCTTCCCTCCTTAAAGGAATCTCGTCCCGAGATTCGGGCCAGAGTCCTCCCGGGGTAAAGCGAAGGGTGAGACTGATAGGAAAAAGGGGTGATGATTGCCATTATTAGGATAAACTGCTCTTCGAATGTCATTCTCTTTGCAACTTCAGAAGGAAGTTCTTTTAAGTTTTACTTTATAGTTACTTCATTCTGAATTAAGATTATGTTTTTGGAAATTAGGTTCGAAAGGCAGGAGGAGGGGTTGGGGGTGATTACGTACCAGCTTCCTTAGGTAGGCAATCGGGAAAGTTGGATCTCAGGAATTCCTCGGTTTCCCAAGTAGCTTCCTCCTCTGAGTGATTACTCCACTGGACCTTGAACATCTTGATCGATTTAGCCCGAGTTGATCTTTCCTTGCAATCCAGAATCTTGGAGGGGTACTCTTGGTACGATAGATCTGGCTCTATCTCCAATTCTGGCTCTGCTAAGATTTCAGTCGGCAATCGAACACACTTCTTCAGTTGAGATACATGAAAAACATTGTGAATGGCAGACATCTTTGAAGGTAACTTCAGCTTGTATGCCATGGGTCCACATGCTTCTATGATCTCATAAGGTCCAATGTAACGAGGTGCTAGCTTGCCTTTGATCCCAAACCTCTGCATTCCCTTGGTGGGTGATACCTTGAGGTATACAAAACTTCCCACCTCGAACTGGAGAGGTTTCCTTCTTCTATCATGATAACTCTTCTGTCTGGCCTGAGCAGCTTCTAGATTCTTCCTGATTAGCTTGACTTTCCTTTCGGCTTCAGTCACTAAGTCAGGTCCAAAAACTTCTCTTTCACCAGACTGAGACCAATTGAGTGGTGTCCTGCACCTTCTTCCATAGAGAGCTTCAAAAGGTGCCATCTTTAGGCTGGATTGATAACTATTGTTATAAGCAAACTCTGCCAAGGAGAGGTGCTTATCCCAGTTCTTGCCACAATCGATCGCACAAGCTCTCAGCATATCTTCCAGGATTTGGTTTACCCTTTCCGTCTGACCATCAGTCTGTGGGTGGTAAGCTGAACTCCTGATTAGCTTGGTTCCCAAAGACTTTTGCAATTGTTCCCAAAATCTGGCAACAAATTGGGCTCCTCGGTCAGAAACAATGGTCCGAGGTAATCCGTGCAAACACACGATCCGGTCGATATACAATTCTGCATATCTCTGAGCCTTATCAGTGGTGTGCACAGGAAGAAAATGCGCCACTTTCGTCAATCGGTCCACAATAACCCAAATTGAATCATGATGACGAGAGGTGTTGGGCAGACCCACAATGAAATCCATGCTGATGTCGTCCCACTTCCACGAAGGTACGGGTAGTGGTTGCAAAGCTCCAGCTGACTTCAAGTGGCTTGCCTTTACCCTCTGACAGGTGTCACATTCTGATACATACTGGGCTATCTCCCTCTTCATTCTGGTCCACCAGTACAAAGGCTTCAAATCATGGTACATCTTGGTGCTTCCCGGATGCATAGAGAATTTGGAGAGATGAGCTTCATCCAAAATTTTCCTCTTGAGATCCTGATCTTTAGGAATTACCAATCTGCTTTTGAACCATAACACACCCTTCTCATCCTGGCGGAAACAATTATACTTTTCAACCTTCTGATGGAGATTCTTCTTGATAATCTGCACTCCCTTGTCACTGAGCTGGGCCACGATAATCTGGTCTTGCAAAGCTGGCTCAACAGAAATGTGAGACAAAGAACCAGAAAGAATCACTTCAATTTGCATCTTGCTCAACTCATCACACAAGGTGTTAATGCGAGAATCCATCAGAACACAGTTGCACTGCAACTTCCGACTCAAGGCATCAGCTACCACATTAGCTTTCCCTGGGTGATAATGTACCTCCAGGTCATAATCCTTGATCAGCTCTAGCCATCTTCTCTGTCTCATGTTAAGATCAGCCTGAGTAAAAATGTACTTAAGGCTCTTATGATCAGTGAAGATGTTGCAGTGGGTTCCCATTAGATAGTGCCTCCACATCTTCAATGCATGAACCACTGCTGCTAACTCAAGGTCATGAGTGGGATAATTTGGCTCATGAGGCCTGAGTGCTCTTGAAGCATAAGCAATGACTCGGTTGTCTTGCATCAAGACACAACCTAGCCCGGTGCCCGAGGCATCACAATATACATCAAAAGGTTTGCTGCTGTCGGGTTGCGCCAATACTGGTGCTGTGGTCAGATGCTGCCTTAATGCATGGAAGGCATCTTCGCACTTCTGACTCCACACAAATTTGACTTCTTTCTTCAGCAACTCAGTAATAGGCTTCGCAATTCGAGAGAAGTCCGGAATAAATCTTCGGTAATAACCAGCTAATCCCAGAAAACTCTGAATCTAGCGAACAGTTGTTGGTGGCTTCCAGTTCATCACCTCTTGCACTTTATCCGGATCAACAGCTATTCCAGCCTGAGAGATAGTGTGACCCAAGAATTTGATTTCCTTTAGCCAAAAATCACACTTGGATAACTTGGCATAAAGGTGGTGCTCTCGCAGACGTTGAAGCACTACATGCAAATGCCCGGCATGTTCTTCTTCGTTCCTTGAGTACACCAGAATATCATCGATGAAAACCACCACGAACTTGTCCAATTCCGGCATAAAAACAGAATTCATCAGATACATGAAATATGCTGGTGCATTTGTCAGCCCGAATGACATCACCAAGAATTCATATAGCCCATATCTGGTTGAGAATGCCGTCTTCGGAATATCACTTGCTCGTATTTTGATCTGATGGTAGCCAGAGCGAAGGTCTATCTTGGAGAATACCTTGGCCCCGACCAACTGGTCAAAGAGAACATCAATACGAGGCAAAGGATACTTGTTCTTGATGGTTACCGCATTAAGAGGGCGGTAATCTATACACAGCCTCAAGCTTTCATCCTTCTTCACAAACAGTGCTGGACATCCCCAAGGCGAAGTGCTCGGGCGAATGAAACCCTTATCCAGCAACTCTTGCAATTGCTTCTTCAACTCTGCCAACTCAGCGGGTGGCATTCGGTAGGGCCTCTTGGAAATTGGGGCCGTTCCCGGTTGCAACTCGATGGCGAATTCAATATCCCGGTCTGGTGGCATTCCTGGCAATTCATCAGGGAAGACATCTGCATACTCATAGACCACTGGGATCTTCTTCAGGGGTAACTCCGTCATAGAGAAAGCACATGACTGAGAAGAACCCTGACTAGGCAAAATCAAAGTGAAATTCCCGCAGAAAGGAGAATTAACTTCCACGGTACGACTGGCTACATCAAGCACAACTTGGTGCAAGGTCATCCAATTTGCCCCTAGAATAATATCCACATTTTCCAATCCCAACACAAGAAGAGTGGTTTTGATAATGTGGCTTCCCAGTTGAATAGGCACACTTTGGTTTAATTGATTAGTTGCAATTTTACCCCCAGGTGTGACTATCATGAATGACCCTTTTGAGTGAGAGAATGGCAGTTTGCAATTAGCACTGAACTTTTGGCTAATGAAACTATGAGATGCACCAGAATCAAACAGAATTAAAGCAGGTTGATCATAAACTGAAAAGATACCAGTCATGATAGGAGCTCCTTCTGGCACTTCCTCAAGAGCAGTGAAGTTGAGCTTCCCTTGCCTGACTTGCACCTTCTGCTTTCTTCCCTTGTCTTGATTTGGTGCTGGCATCTGCCTCTGCTGGTTCCTGGGACAATTCTTGGCATAGTGGCCCACATTGCCACAAGTGAAACACTTGTTCCCATTGCCCTGGCGGAACTGCTGCTGCTGCGGAGGCTGATTGTTCCTTGGGGCGGGAGCTGGGTAGCGGTTGGGTGCCGGCTGCTGCTGCTGCTGACGTGGCCTGATCACCCATCTGCCTGCCTGCTGCTGGAAACCCCTGCTCTGATTGTGGGAAACAATCCGGAACCTCTGAGCCTGAGCAGATGGTGCTGCCATCGATGCCTTTCTCTTCTTCTCTGCCCGGTGAGCAACAATGCAATCCTCCTGAGAGATGGCCATGTTGACCAACTCATTGAAGATATCAGCCCGGACAGTGTTGAGTCGTTCCCGCAGCTTGGTATTGAGACCCCTGCGGAAGCGATCCCTCTTCTTCTCATCAGAATCAGCATGATACCCTGCATACTGGCATAAGTCGTTGAAGGCTTGCGCATACTGCAGTACCGTGCGGGTTCCTTGATTGAGGGCCAGAAATTCATTCAGCTTCCGATCAAGAATGCCAGCTGGAATGTGGTGTCCTCTGAAGGCAGTCTTGAATTCCTCCCAAGATACCTCACGATCATCAGGGAGCATAGCACGGAAGTGATCCCACCAAGTCCGAGCAGATCCGCGAAGCTGCTGCGCGGCGAAGCGGGTCTTGGTAGCATCAGGGCAGTCTCCCGTGAGGAGGGGAAACTTGGACTCGACGACGCGAAGCCATACGTCGGCGTCCAACGGATCCTCTGCCTTGGCGAACAAGGGCGGCTGCGTGCTCAGAAACTCCTGGTATGTCGCCATAGCCGGAGGTCGCTGAGGCTGGCCTCCACCATGCTGCTGGGGGTGGGGCTGGCGCTGCAAGAGCTGTCGCAGAATCTCATTCTGCTGGGCCATCAGCTCTTGTACTGTGGGTGCTGGAGGAGGTGGCGGGGGAACTTGCTCGTTCTGCCCGCGACGCTGCCTAGCTGCCATCTGAAAACAGAGATTGTCGCCATTGTTATCCCAACTCACAGTTTCGAACGGCAAGATATCATTTCATATGGGAAAAAATGCCATAATCATAATATTAGGTTCGAAATGAAGATAACATGGTGACAAAGATCCCACAGATTCCAAAAGTTCACAGGGTTACATTAATCAGGGGAAAGTACCCACAAGCCTAGTCCAAAATGTGATACTACTAAGCTCGCATAGGTTTCTATCCACCTAAAAATGTCAAAGCGACTGCTTAACCCTGAGCGGTGGAAGCGACACTGGATACGGGTGAAGGGGGCATCGCGGAGGTAGTCCCATTGGCACCAGGGGCTGGTCCTAGCTCCTCGGGAGCCTCTTCTCCCTCGCTTCCTGCTTCATTGGCCTCCATCTCCAGGTGGTGCATGTCCAAGTGGTCATTTGCTTCCTCGAGTTCCCTCTGCACATCGTGAAGCTGGTTCTCCAAGACATCAATAGTGTTGTCTCGGATCTCCACTTGCTGCTCCAGGGTAGCGATACGCTGGCTCAGCCTCTCCACCTGCAGATCCTTCTCCACCAACTCTGTGGATAGGTCGACCACAAAATCTTCCCGACTGTCGAGAGTGAGCTTGGCAGTCCGAGCGGTGTTAGCAAGAAGTGTCATAGCATCGCTCTGAAGGGCCTGAAGGCGGTACAGCGCACTCATGCACTGAACGGTGACCCTCCCAACCAAGTCAGGATACATGGCCCACACATCCTTCACATGGCTCACGCGGTTACACCACATGGGATCATCCTTCTTCTCAGCAGGGAAGAGTCCCAAGGGGTGCATCACCATCTCCAGGGGATGGTAGCCACAGAAAGTCGTCAGAGCCTTCATGGCTGCTGCCTCAACGGTGTCGTCCGTCCTGAGTCCAATCGTCTCAGAGTCAAGAGAACGCCAACCCGGCTGAAGGGGATGAGCCTCCAAAGTCAGCCAGACTCGACAACGAGGTACCCGATGCTCCTCATACAACTGCACCGTGTACAAAGGGGGCGTAGGGTAACCGGCGGAGTTAAGCACTTCCCACAAGATGGAAGGAAAGCCATCGCGAGAAAGGAAGTCAGAACTGAAACGAGAGTCTCCTCCACTGGCGGGGGTGGGTGAATTCATCTGCGGAAGGGAATCAAAGATAAAGATTATGGTGGAAGGAAAAAGAAAAAGTAGAGCCCGGATGTTTTAAAGCAAAAGGGGTTAGCTCAAATTTTAATTCCTCTTTATGTTTTATAATGCATGCATGCTGGAAGAAACGTTGCCTCTCAAAAGAAAATAGGGTGCCTTTCTAGGGCATCCTTAATATAAGTATTGGCCCACGGGGCCTAATTAATTAGCCACCTATTCCCCTCTATGCCTAAGGCCTTTCGTCCTAGGTCTAGCGGTCTAGTCCTGACGATCCTTAGCAGTTTCTAGGCAACTTTTAGATTTTGAAAATTGGTATTCATGGTTTATTGTCCTTCTCTATGGCGGAATTTGCTCCGATACCAGCTGTGGCAGAACCACCCGAATTATTCCAGCTTAAGTGCCTAAGTCATGCCCCAAGGGCCGTGACACACTTAAATCGGAATAACCCGTCAGTCCTTCAGATCTAGTCTGATAGAGCCACTTAACCAGGATCAAATTCCACAATCTCACTCGAAGGTGAGTCACAGAAGAAATACAATAAAACAGGAAACCTCAAATTAAGTACTGAATTATTACATAAATCGGAGTTCTGGAGTAGCAAATAAAGTTCATAATGTAAAGTGCAGCGGATAATCGATGTCGTCGGTAATGAGGAAATGGGCAAGGCCTAGCCCATTACTCCTCATGCTCCTCTCCTGCCGGAGCAACATCCCACTCGACCGTCCAACCTGGTGGCAGGGTGGTAGGCCAAGTCACACCATCAACCAACTCCTGCATGGTACCTGCAAAAAATGGTGCCACAAGCAAGGCTGAGTACACTAATACTCAGCTAGACTTACCCGGTGTGAGGAGTCTACTCCTCTACCTCTAGACTATGCAGCTGTTTGGCTGAGGGGTTTGGTTTGCCAAAAGCACTAGCTGTTACTAAAATCAATTTTTAGCTTTTCCAAATTTTACCATCATTAACTTAGCTAGATTTGCTCCTTCTAAGCATACATGGTAACAATCAATTAGTTCAATCAACAAGTTATCTCATGTAACCACATTTCACTTCTTACTCGATGCAGTACAAGGAATCAAGCAGTCTCATTAGCTGCGAGAAGCAGACGATTCGAATCGAGTTTTAACCTTGCAAGGTAAACCTAAACACACGGCATGTCAGGGCACTCCGACCCTACACATGACAACCGTCCCCATCGATTCCCCGTTCGCGTCCAGGCCTCACCGCCTTGGCATACAATGCTCCACTAACCCCGGCTGCCGCCGTGCAGTGACCGCACTTGTACCCACCATAGCTAGCATGGGAGAACCAGTCTCAGGTCGCATGAGGGATAAAGTCCGCGCCCGGCTTCACTCAGGTACTAGGTTTACCGGTTACCATTTTTCCCGGCATGTGCTTAGTACGTTCAAAAGCTTGACTCAGGTATCCACACATTAATCCTTAATTCATTTTTTTTCCCGTCTCATGGACAAGGCATCCTCCATGGATCCAAGTCCATAGACCAACATATATCCCATTATCAAGATGAATACAATCAATTCCTGACCTCGCGCGAGTGCTAGAAAAATCACTCGACTTCTACCGAGATCCTGATTAGCATAGCAGCTATTCGACCTAGTATGCTAGTATTCATTTCAAAAAGGAATCCTAAGTTCATGCAACTAGAGGTTTCAAGCAACTCCTACACTTAAGTGCACATTGCAATCCTACAAGCATTAAGTGTAGTAAAATAGCATAATTAATAGGTTATGCATAAAACCGGGGCTTGCCTTCAATTGCTGGGGCTGCGGGGAGATCCTCAATAGCAGTCTCTGAAGCCTGCTCCTGGTCCTCCTCTTGGACAGGTCCTTGCTCGGGGATGAGCACGTACTCTCCGTCGGCAAGATTACAATCTAATGAATGCAATGCGTAAGATATATGCATGACATGATATGTGCTTTTAGAAATCACAACTTAAAAGGTGTATGGTCTTTCTTGAGTTAAACAAAGTTAACTTTACTTATGCAAGACCCTTGGGTGGTGTATTTGGTAAACTGGTTCAAATTTAGCTAAGGCAAAAGGTAGGTTTACTTTTGGGGTTCCTCTGAATTCTTTCTAAGTCTTTAGGGATAAATGATAAGTACTCAAGTTAGACTTATTGAGGTGGGGTTTATTTCTTCTTTCCTTTTCTTTTATTCTCTTTAATGTTTTGGAGTAGGTTTGAACTACAAGTTGCTTTTATAAAATTCTAAAACTTCTGTAAAAATTACAGTGGCTTGCTACTGGTGTGTGTTTCTCTGTCTTAAAATTTGGGGATTAGAAAGTGAATAGTTTTCTCTACACAAAATTATTAAACTCTAGGGTAGGAGGGGTGCTTTGAACTACAACTACTATTTAATAGTGGGTAATTCTTCAAAACTTATTTTTGCTGGCTTTTAGGTGTTATAACATGACTTGATACAAATTTCTAGTCATTAATACCTTTTAATTATTTTTCTATGGTTTTCTCAAGTTTCTAGCCAAATGGGTGCTTTCTACTACCACTATACTTGAAAAATATCAAACAACAGAGTTCTTATTTTTCTTGGTTATTATTTTGTGCAAGAGCAATCATTCTGAAGTTTGGCATCTTTTTGCTTAAGGGAAGGGGTGGTATGCATTATTTGAATTAAATGGCTTTTCTCTTCAATTATTAGTAATTGGTAAGAGTTTTGCCCCTTTTCATGGGTTTGCATTTTTCTCTGGTAGTTTACCTCATCATAGACTTAGCTAATTTTTGGTTGCCCATTATCACATTATTTGAGGTTGTTCATGATTTAGTTGGAAAATGCCTTATTATCACCTTGTATTTATTTCCCTTACTTAAAAAGTTGGGCTGAGGTGCTCTGTATTTTTGTAGTGGGGCTCTGGTGGTTATAAGTTCACTGGATTTTTGTTAAGCATTTTGGTTATAGTTTTGCCTCTTTAATAATTGATTTTCAGTCTTATTTAGGCTAAACAAATCATTTTAATTTAAAATTGATCCACATTAATGGTCTCTGTATTTTTCCTAAGTCCACTGTTACATAAGTAAACTAGGAAAAATAATATTAATCACTGTTCATTAATTTCTAATATCTTTCTGATTTTCTCTATGTTTTGGACAAAACATCTTTAAATGAGAAACTACATCATAATTTCTAATGCTGGGGTTCCTGCTATTTTGAAACAGTGTCTAAAAGAGGTTTGAATACCCACAAATTTTCTTAGGTCTAGCACAGAAGAAAAACTAATTTTCCTTGATTAAATAAGGTTTAGTGGGTTTCTGTTTTTAATTTTAAACTCTAAAATTTTGAACAGAAAGCATAGGGTTTACTATTTTTAAATGATAGATTATAATATACAGAGGCTAGCAAAATTGGTTTGACATTTTTTGATTAAGAATTCATCAAGTTATGAATTTTACAAGTTCTCTGGTTATTTAAAAAGAATAACAGAATCGATTTAAATGAAAATCCACTTTGCACTGGGGTCCCTGGCGGTTTTCTAAGTTTTTCCTCGTGAATCAGTCCTCAGGCTACTATTCACATGAGTCTCTGACATTACAAAAAAAACCCCTCGGGTTCTACAAAAATCCTAACCCGAGGTCCTTCTTCTACCTCAAACAGTAGCCGCGGCGGGGAAAAGGGCGGAGGGGCTTACCGGCGGCGAAACTGTTCCGGTGAAGAGGTCGAGGATGAAGGGGAGGTCTCGGGGATCACAACGGTGTGCGGAACGCAGTCGGAGATGGCCGGAGTCGGTCGGTCCACGCGCGCAGGCGGGGATGCTCGTCGGCGGCGAGGAGACCGGCCTGGTCACGGCGAGATAGTTCAATCAAATGGGTCAGGGAGGTTCACGGGATGCTAGAGAAGACATGAGCGCAAGGAATTGGGCGGAGACTCACTGGATAGCTCGGTCCACGCGCGGCGGCGGAAGACCGAAGTCCGGTGAGGTCGATCTCGGGCCTCCGGTGAAGTCCGGCTAGGTCCGAGGGCTTGGCAAGCTTCACGGGCTGCTGGTGGAGCTGGCCGAAGCACTGGCTCGACTTGAGGGTGGCTGGAGGGAGCTGGCCACGGTGGCCGAAGCTCGGGCGGCAATGGCGGGCGGAAATTAAGCTCGCCGGAGCCAAGGAAAAGTGGTTGGCCGGTGAGGGTGAGTGCGGGGCGAAGTGAGGCGCGCCGGGGGAGGCTTTATAGGCGCGGGCGGGCACGGCCGAGGGCGTGAGCGCGCGGCGGACTTGACCGGACGCCGGGGAACGCGTGCGCGCGGGTTGGGCGAGCTCTGGCGTGCCGACCAGGGTCGAACACGTGTGAGCGCGCGTTCTGCCCAAGCTCTGGCGCGTGTAGTCGCTCATCCGAGCCTGCTCTCGCCTTGGTCAGTGCACAAAACCTCTTCTCCTCCCTACAAGCTACCATTCTTGTGTGGGGGTCATAGGATTTTGCCTACTGGTTGCAGAGATATGGAGCCAGGAAATCTGGTCTGTCTCCCTGCGCAAATCCGAGGCAAATCCAAGGTTTAGTCGTGTCTAGGGCTCGCGTCCCAATGCCATCTTCTGGCACACTGACAGAGGGGTTAGTTAGACACATTTTTGTCAATGGGGCCATTAGGATTCGAGTTAGGGATCAAGGTGAACATCCCTGATCTTTGGCTCAAGGTCTGAATTTCAGAAATCTGAATTTCAGAATTTTCATTAAGTCCACACATGGAAAGCTTGATTTGGGGTTTTATTTGAGTTATTTTGGCTAAGCTTTCTCAATCTTTCTTGTTGCCCATTAAATATACTTCAATTTTTATAATTGGCTCAACTCAAAATTTTAAACTTTTCACTCCCTTTTTCTTACTTTTTGAATTTTGCTCATGGGGCTCATTTAGGGTTTTTAAACTAGGGTTGCATAATCTGATCTTTTAAGGACTCAATTGCTTTGATCATGACACTTTTAAGTATATACTTGGTGACTTCATTATTACTTAAGTTATTTTGATGCTCATGCTTACTTTGGTTCATATAAAATGATGGCTCTTGGTTTGGCTTTTGAGAAAAACCCTGAGTGACACTGGGGGTGTCACAGGTAAAAAGTAACGGTAAACGGTAAAAAGTAACGGTAAACGGTAAAAAGTAACGGTAAATAGTAACGGTAAATAGTGACGGTAAATAGTGATGGTAAATAGTGACGATGAACGAACGATGAACGATGAATAGGAACTATGAACGAACGATGAATGATCGAACGAACGAACGATCAGAATTTTGGCAGCATAACGGCAGGAAAAGGATTATTTGGACGAACGAACGGACGAACGATCGAACGATCGGACGACGGACGAACGAACCATGAACGATCGGACGAACGATCAAACGATCAGACGAACGAACGATCGGAATTTCGGCAGCATAATGGCAGGAAAAAGATTATTTGGACGAACGAACGGACGAACGATCGAACGATCGGACGAACGAACCATGAACGATCGGACGAACAAACGAACAAACTAAGAACAGGGGGACGAACGATCGAAGAACGATCGAACGATCCTTGTGCTAGTGTGTGCTTGTGTGGAAGGTGGAGTGGGAGTGGGAGTGGGCGTGTGGGTGTGGGGGGGGGAGGGAGTTGCCATGAAATGGCTTGGGGTGGGATGAGAGGAGGCCCTTGCCCCTCTATTTATAGCCATGGTGGGGGGATTAGGGGGAGGGATGAGAGGATTAGTGGGAGGATGAGAGGATTAGTGGGAGATTAGCATGTATTTGTCTTGTATAAGTGAGATTAGCTTGTAGAGCTCACCGTATGACACTGGAGGCATACGTATACGTATGAGCATGAGGAAAGTTATGAAGAAAATATTTATAGGGACTTGAAAAATGATTCTGAAGGTATTTCTCAAGAGGAAATTACTTGGAGATATATCAGTGGAATATTTGGACAGTATTTCTAGAAAGAACTTGAAGGGGATCACTAGGGAAATATCTGTAGGATATTTTGAGGAGGACTTTGGAGATAATATAGACCACTATATTTTATTTGTTGATATCAACTCGCAAACAAACATTTTGAAATGAAACTTGAAATTCATTTTGAATTTAGAGCGAGTTTGAGAAAATTTCAGGATTTGAATTTTTGGGATGCTACAGCTAGTCTAGTGATACCCCCGGTCATCTTCCTGTGGATGGATGTCCATGTCTCGCTGTACTTTGATGAATAAAGGTTAAGATATTATGTCTGTTCGAGGTGTAATATGTTAATATAATCATTATTTACGCTTTTATGCATTGTTCTTTTGATATATTACACTTGTGACGTCAACATATGTGTGGAAATAGATCCTGGCACACATATGCTATGCACCCGGCTCTGCCCTTGGGAAACGGGTGTGATAGAAGTGGTATCAAAGCAATGTGACCGTAGGTCGCTAGATTAGTTAGAAATGGAAAGCTCAGTCAGTCGTTCAAAACTTGACTTAATTGTCTCCATAAAAACTTACTTTATACAAAAACTCGTCTCTTTTATCTTCAACCCTTCTTCTCTGATTTTTGGTCTATCAGAAGGTTCTAATGAGAAGCATTGCAAGATGATCAAGCTAGGATTGCGAAACTTGAAGCAAAGTTTGCCAGAAGAAACCCTCTCGAAGTTATCGATGATGCCCTATTCTCTATCTTATCCCCACTCTGCAAGAAGTTTTGTTATGGATCCCCTGGATCTATTATTTGACTTCTTGGCTAGGTTGATAGGATTATTATTTAGTATTAAGATTTTCGACTAGATCGGTAAATACGACATTATATTATAGTGGTTTTCTAATCCATAATATTGCTATAAAACCCTTGACTTCTTATACTTTTGTTTCCTTGCCATTGTATTGCCATCCTTAGGCAATATCTACCTTAATATATTAAACTTTTGCCTCTCTACTTTTCTCCTTGATAATGCTTTCTCCCTATTGAATTCTTATACTTTTGTTTTCTTGCCATTGTATTGTCATCCTTGGACAATATCTACCTCGAGATATTGAACCCTTTGTCTCTCTACTTGATAATGCCCTTGTATTTTGTATCCTTAAAAAAAGAAAAAAAAACTTTCTCATATCCTTGGTTGTATAATTTATCCTCGCTTCACCAGTTAGTGGTTATCTTATTTCATTATTGGTCATTAACAATAATGTTTTGGTCTTGTCTAACTCCTTGATAATTCTTACCTGACTCCTTGACTTTATAATATCTTTCTTATTCCAAACCTTGTCTCACCTTTTGTTTTGGTTGAATGAGTAGAATTGGATTATGTTGTGCCGGTATGCTTGAATTCATTGTCCTTTGTGTTCATGTTTGATTTGCTTCTTTGAAATAATTGTTGGTGTATTGTGTGACTTTTGTCCACAATGACATCAGTTAGCTAGGTAAAACCTTAGATATATGGGTTTTCTCTGCTCTCTATAATCTATCTTTGCTCAACCCTTTCATCCCTTCCATTCTTCCATACCCATACAGATGTCAGTCCTTGGAATGTCAACTGCAAGTGATGTCACTAAGTGCAAAGAATACATTGTGTTGGCAACTCCTCTAGCTAAGGATCAGATGGAACAGTTCAAGAAGGCGCATGCTCAGTTTCTACAAGCAACATCTCAAGTGGTAGCTAGACTCCAACAAGTTGATTTAGCAGAAATTATAGCACATGAGCAGACTACCGATAATCATATGACATCAACCACAACATCACCCTCGATAGTTGACTTAGAAAAGCTGTTACATGCACAAGCTCTTGTAATACAGAATGTATCACAACTCACCTCCTCATACCAGCAAGTGTTGGCAAGACGAAACGTCACTAGAAATGAAACAACTAATGAACAAAAGGGTGCACACCAACAGACAAATGATCTTGGAACATGTTGTTGTTGTGAGTACTATGGAATCCCTTGTCGCCAGATCAGTACGAACGAAAGTGAAACTACAAAACAGAAGAACCGGATTTTATTTTCTGGTATAAAAAGTCAATGGTCTTCCCAAGAGCAACTAATAGCAGATGCACTGTCGGACGATGAATTGCCAGGTTTTCCAAAAAGGAAACATCACAAGGATGCCCAGCTCCAAAAAGAAGCAAATGAGTGTTACATTGATGGATGGACTATCACCTGCACACAGTTTCAGCCCCGTCGTCGCATCAGATCCAAGAAACAAAAAGGGAAACATGGAAAAAGTCAAGAAATAACTTCAAGAAAAGCTTGCTATCAATGTGGACGTGAAGGTCATTACTTCCGTAACTGTCCTGAGAAGCGTTCACTACCGGACACCCCTGAGATAAAGCTATCTCAGTCTCCAGACATGGAATATGAACAAAAATGTATAGAAACTTCTATCAACATCGTGAAGAACAAGAAAAGGAATAGGAAAATGTTTGGATACATGAGTAGTCCCCCACAACCACAAGCAAAAGCCCCAAAACACATTGATACACAAACAGAAGAATCAAACCAGACTCAGCTATATGAGATACAGACACCCAATCATCCCTCATCACCTGTTGGTCAAGCAAAGTTGACTCGCAAAGAACTCAAAGCAAGAGGTGCTTGTTTCTACTGCAAGAATGAAGAACATATTATACGCGAATGCCCCAAGAAGCGTCTAGACCGAATAGAGAAGAAAGCTGCCAAGCAAGACCCAAACAATAATCCAGAAGACCAACCAGTTATAAGTACGATGACGAAGATCGGATGATTTGTAGTCATTGCGGAGCGAAGAAACAATAAGTTCCTTAAGTTTAGAAGGGTTCAATGTGAACCAAGAACCTACGAGTAACCATATAGCACCATTGTTTTCTTGCTAGCCTTCCCTAATCTCGAGGTTGAGATTCTTTTTAAGAGGGGTAGATTTTGTAACCCCCTAAATCTAGCAAAAGCAAACAACTCTATTTGGATTATTAAATTTCAGTAGAAAGGAAAATATTTATGTTTTCAAATAAGGAAGCATTGATTTGAAGAATTTCTTGAATAGATAAAATTACCAAGTATTTGTTGCACTCGTGCCGAAGCATATGTTTTGTTTGAATTGATTTGCAAATCCGATTTATGGATTTGATCCTGTAAAGAAAATTCTCATTTTACAAAACAATAATGAATTGCTAAAATAAGGTTTTCGAAATATATATATATATATTAATAATTTTAGTTTATAATGGTAATTAAGGTAATAAGTTTTTCATTTATTTATGTGTCATTTATTTGCCTTTGGAATAATTTTTGATTGCTCATAATTGATTTTTGAATATTTAATAGCATTTCTTCTTAATTGAAAATCCAAATAAGTAATATAATAAATATTAGTCCAAGAATTAATATTTTATTTGTAAATAATTTTGGTTTGATTATTATGAATTTTATAATTATTTAAATAAGTATTTCGAAATTAGAAAAGGAAATAGAAAAAAAGAAAAAAACAAAACCTAATCGACTTGGCCCACCAGGGCCCAACAAAAGAACAGCCACCACCTTGACCTAAGCCGCCGCCTCCTGGTCCTCTATGCAGCCGCCGCTGCCCCCTGCTACCCCACTCCCTTCTCTCTCCCACTCGGCACTCTCTCTCATCCCCTTGTTTCTCTCTCACCAGCGCCGCCACCTAGGAGACCCCGACGCCCTGCACCGACGGCCGAGCCGCGCAGCCGCGCCAGCGCGACCGAAGGTCGCCGCGCCGCGATGCACCAACGTCCGCGCGACCCCGCGCAAGGACCGAGCCGCGCCCAGGACTGCACCGACCCGCGCGCCCCGCGCCATGCGCGTCACCAACCCGACCGCGTCGACCAGCCGGCTAGGACGCGACCCAACGGCAGCGCCAGGAGCGCGCGCCACGACTCCAAGACCGACACCCGAAGCCCAGGCGCCGCGACACTGCCGTGCGTGCCCCGTGCAGCCCGACCCCAGCTCCTGTGCACCGCGCCCGACCGACGCCCAAGCCAGCCGGCCGGCCAACCCGATCGCAACGCCAGGAACCGCGCAGGACGCCGACCGTTCTTCGTCTTGTGTTATTGGAGTTTAATGGAGCCGTTTCTCCTCCCATTAATTCCTCTCTCCATGAATGCCATGACACCGGCGCCCGTTGCTCTCTCCCCTGGCCACCCTCTCCTCTCCCTCCTCTCTTTTATAAAAGCCGTTGAGCCCTTTGCTCCTCCCTGTCGAGCTCACTCTCTCCCTCACCTATCTCACGTGCTCGCTCATCGAACCACGCTATCACCAGAGCTCGTACCCACCGCGTCCGCGGAGCACCCTGACACCCGCAACAACGCCACGTACCGGCCATCAAGCCCTGCTCGCGCCGTGCACAGCTCGCCGTCGTGAAGCTCGTCGCCGGACTGACCGCATCTGTATGCCGTTCGCCATCCGTGGAACCCCGCCGGAGCTCCGTTGAACGCAGCACGAGGATTGCATCGTTCCCTGCTCGACGCCAAACCCACTGTCCCTTCCCTACATGGTCGAAACTCCCTCGACGACGTTCATCCCTGCGCATGAACGAAAAACCAAGGTTAAAGACAACCCCGAAATATTTATTTTCTAAATCATGTTTTGAATTTATTGTGAATTATTGTTGTAATGATGCGATTTGGCGATTCACGTGTATGATTTTAGAAATGCGATGTATACGTGTAGCCAAAATCGAACCCCGCGACAATACTTTAAATATGCGTATGATTTTATAATTTTAAAAATGAGTACGGTCACTATTCACTACTTCCGTGGTTTTCGTACTATAAATGTTTATAATTAATTTCGCTTTAATATATGTGTGGAACGATAATGGTTAGTAGTATTTTAAGTGTAAACATATTGACATGAAGAAATTGAAATAGGCACTAAGTCACGTATTCTCTAGTCGAATGAAAATATATAGATTTTACTATTCATAATAAAAGTGTTCATAAGTATAGCACTTAATTACTTAGAATAGTAAAATGCTTATTTATGTCATAATAACAATTAATATGTTATTAAAAGTCCCATTTAGTAATTTACATTAATTCTTAGAATATTAATGTTGGAAGAATTATAAATAAACAATTTTTAGTATACATATAAATTCTATTTAGAAAAGAAAGGAGAAAACCGAAATAGTAGAATTTTATAATAATAACTTAATTAGGCACTCATACTTTCCTAATAAAGAAATTGATAGTTATGTTGGTAAATATAGGTTTCTTACTAAAGAATTGGATAATTTGTTTCTAACTTTAAAATGACCTTTTTAATAGTTATCATATTTAACAAGATTCATTATAGATGTTTATGTATAGCCGTGTTAAATAGAAACTTAAAAGTAATATGTCATATAACTTTTTTAATAATTATATAATGGCTTAATTAAGTGCTCACATCGTCATAACTAAAACAATAGTTAATAACATACCAATGAATATAATATGCATTTTAAATATTTAGGTCGTATGTTTGTAAACTAAATGTATAGATAAATAATAGAATAATTATGTCCTCTCATAAACTAGTTAATTAGATTTATATTTGTTTACAATTGGTTATATAGGCTTAATTAAATCATTTAATCAAAAATTAGTTCATATTATTTATATATGTGTCACTTAGTTTTTCCTAAAGAATAAACTAAGGAAATTAGTGTTCATGTTCTTTAATAATAATGTTAGTTTGTATATTGTTTTGTATATAGCTTTCTTAATAAAATATAGGACATGTACTTTCTAATAAAAATAAAATATAATTGTTGTTCATTGTCTCTTACATAAAAGTTTATTAAAGCATATATCATAACTTTCTGTCGGCGTTCCGAGACCGGGGGGTCCTCGAGCCGACGAGTGAGAGTGCCGCGTGCCCCAGCCCAGATGGGTCGAGCGCGTGGAGCGAGCGCGAAGGGGGGAACAGAGAGAGAGAGGTCGGTGGCCGGAGCCGGGTCGTGAGGGAGTCGGAGAATTCCCGCGGCCTTCGTATTCGTCCCGCGCCTAGGTCGGGTGCGCTTGCAGTAGGGGGTTACAAGCGTCCGCGCGAGGTGAGGGGAAGCGAGCGGCCCCAAGAGAGAGAGCGCCTGCCCCTGCCCTTCGTCCCCGCGAGGCCAACCTTCTCTAAGAAGGCCCTGGTCCTTCCTTTTATAGTCGCAAGGAGAGGATCCAGGTGTACAAGATGGGGGTGTAGCAAGGTGCTACGTGTCTAGCGAGAGAGAGCTAGCGCCCTATGTACATGCCAAGGTGGCAGCCGGAGAGATCTTGGCACCCTGTTGGTGTGGCGTCGTGGCTGTTGGAGGAGTAACGGAGCCGGACGGGGAGACAGCTGTCGGAGTGGCTGGGTCCTTGCTGACGTCCTCCTGCTTTCGTAAGGGAGCTGAGAGTCGCCGTCGTCATGGTCTAGTGGGGCGCCATCATTTGCCTATCTGGCGTGGCTGGCCAGATGGGACGCCGGTCTTGTCCTCTGCGACCCAAGTCGGCTCAGGGCAGGGTGATGATGGCGCTTCCTGTTGACGTGGCGGTCTCGTGTCCTAGGTCGGGCGTCGTGGAGGCTCCTCCGAAGCCGAGGTCGAGTCCGTCCTGCAAGACAGAGGCAAAGTCCGAGCCCTGGGTCGGGCGAGGCGGAGATCGTTCGGCAGAGGCCGAGGCGGAGTCCGAGCCCTAGGGTCGGGCGAGGCGGAGTTCGCCGTCTTCCGGGGCCTTAGCCCGAGTCCGAGCCCTGGGGTCGGGCGGAGCGGAGTTCGCCGTCTTCCGGGGCCTTAGCCCGAGTCCGAGCCCTTGGGCGGAGCGGAGTTCGCCGTCTTCCGGGGCCTTAGCCCGAGTCCGAGCCCTGGGGTCGGGCGGAGCGGAGTTCGCCGTCTTCCGGGGCCTTAGCCCGAGTCCGAGCCCTTGGGCTGGAGCGGAGTTCGCCGTCTTCCGGGGCCTTAGCCCGAGTCCGAGCCCTGGGTCGGGCGAAGTCTCCTATGGTGCCTTTGGCGAAGTCTGGTCGCCCGTTGGTCTTACCTTTTGCGTTAAACGCCCCGGTGACTCGGTCGGTTGACGCGGTGATTTAGTCAGGGTTTCTTCTTATCGAAGGCGGGGCCTAGGGCGAGCCGGAGATGCGTCTGCCGTGAAAGAGGAGGCCTCAGGCGAGACGGAGTCATCTTAGGGTCGGCTGCCCTCGCCTGAGGCTAGGCTCGGGCGTGGCGTGGTCAAGTCACTCGTATGGACTGATCCCTGACTTAATCAAACCCATCAGGCCTCTGCAGCTTTATGCTGATGGGGGTTACCAGCTGAGAATTAGGCGTCTTGAGGGTACCCCTAATTATGGTCCCCGACAGTAGCCCCCGAGCCTCGAAGGGAGTGTTAACACTCGCTTGGAGGCTTGCGTCGCACTTTTTTGCAAGGGGACCAGCCTTTCTCGGTGGTACTTTGTTCCGGTGGGTGCGCGCGAGCGCACCCGCCGGGTGTAGCCCCCGAGGCCTCGGAGGAGTGGTTTCACTCCTTCGAGGTCTTAATGCCTCGCGTAATGCTTCGGCTGGACTAGCGGTTCCCTCATGCGAGCAGGGCGTAACCCAGGTGCACTGTCGGGGCCCAAGTTCTCGGGCTGGTATGTTGACGCTGTCAACGGTTCGGCCGGAGCCGGGTTTGCGAGAGCAGCCCCCGAGCCTTCGCACGGAGCGAGAGGACGATCAGGGACAGACTCGACTTTTTATATACGCCCCTACGTCGCCTTTCCGCAAGGAGGAGGGGGGGAGTGCGCCATGTTACCCTCGATGGGCACCGAACATGGTGTCTCCGGTGAGCTGCAATCGGGTAATCCGAGTGGACGTCTGTGCCCCGTTCGTTGGGGGTCGGCTAGGGGCCCGGAGGCACGCCCAAAAGTACCTGCGGGTGATCTGCCGGACCCGGTCCCCTAGCGACGGGGTCCGAGGGCTCGTTGCCTCCCTCCGATGGGATTCCGTTACAGAGTCGTTCCCGCTGGTCTCGGAAATGTCCTAGGGTACCTCGGGAGCGCAGCCCGAGCCTTGGTTATGTATCGAACGTACCCCTGGTCATCCCTCGCTCGGCGTCTGAGGCGGCTGTGAACCCTTCGACAGGCCAGCCTTCGAACCCCTGATCAGTAGGGGGCACGGAGCCCGAGTAGCCTGAGGCGGTCGTGAGTCCTTTCGGGGGCCGACCTTCGAACCCCTGACCAGTAGTGGGTGTCGGGCCCACGCGACCTGAGGCGGCTGTTGAACCCCTCGGGGGGCCAGCCTTCGAACCCCTGATCAGTAGGGAGGCTCGGAGCCTAGTTCCTTCACGGGGAAGGACCCCTTTGGGGTTATCCCCCTTCTCGGTCCCTGTTGCAAGAGATAGAGAAAGAAGGAAAAGGGAAAAAGGATTCGAAATTGAACGTCGGGGCGTACCTTCTTCGGCGTGGTCGTTTTGGCGGAGGCGAAGCGTCGCCAGCTGCCCCTGCCAGAAACGTCACCTGTTCCGCCGCGGAGTTAATGTGCCGGGGTAAATGGTCGGCGAGGCTGCCGTTGCAGTGCGCGAGCCGTTCGAGGTACGGGTCACGGGCGCGTCGTCTTCACGCCGTGAGAGGGGGCTCTCTTGCTGCCTCCGGATGGGACATGAGCTTGGCAGATGGCGTGACCGCTGCTCTCGCGCGCCTGCCACCGTCATCACTGCCGGCCCATTTTTGACCGCTTTTAACCGCTGCGCCAGGCTGGCGCCGCCGGGTCGCGGGCTGGGTCGCCTCGAATCGCGGTATCGGTTCCGCAATCGAGGAGGTGCGGTGGCGGAGCGAGTGGCATAGCGGTTCGCATGCAGCGCCCGGCGCGCCAGTTGCACGACGCGTGGGCTTGAGCTGTCGCGCTGGCCTGTCAGGAGTCGGAGAGGCGCGTCCACTTGGCGCGGTTGCATGCCGCCTGCATGGCCGCCTGCCCCTTTCGCCCGCTGGTCCGAGCAAAAGTGGAGGGTTACTTGTAACCGCTGGGTGGTCACGTGCGTCGTGCGCGGCAGTTCGGCTTCTTCTGCTTAGAGCCGGTCTGCGTGACAGGCGGGCCCCAGCCCCCGCGCCGCAGGGAAGGGCTTTGGAGGCGTGTTGGAGAAGACTCAGCCCGTGACGGTTGAGGGCGCAAGCAGGGGGAGTTGCCTTTAAAAGGAGGGCGACCCCCTTCGTGAGGTAACCATGTCTCCTTCCTCCCCAATGCATTGTGTCCCTCCATCTTCCGAGCCCCCTGGATAGGGGGAAACCGCCGTCTTTTCGCTCCATCGCTGGAGGAACGCAACTCCGTGGGAGTTGGTACCTTTCAGCCATCGTTCGGCTTCAAGGATTTTCATCATGCAGCCCGGCTGCACCCCTCCACCGGCGGTCACCCAAGAGGGCGACCTCCGGCTTGATGGCGGGGGAAAGCGAGCCGGGCTGCGGCATCCGCCCCTTCCTCAGCCTCAAGGATTTTCATCACCAGGGCTGAGGAGGGGCGTGTGCCGGGTCGGGGTTGGTCCCTGCGCGGGTGGTGACCCGCTCCTTCCCTTAGTGATCGGGGGGAAGGGCGGGAGTCGCCCGTGGCGCCAACAGCTGCAGCGTGCCCGGCTCTCTGAGCCGAGCACGCTCGGAGCCGCCCCCGGTGCCGCCTCCTGCCACGGCAGCTAGAAGAGGTTCTTCCGCCGGCGCGACAGCCGAGGTTGGACACGGGCCGACCTCCAACTCTACGGCCTTCTGTCCGTCCTTGCCTCTCGAGTTTGGGCAAGGGCGGGGGCCTCCCAGCAGCAGTATCCACCCTGAGGCCATCACTGCTGCTGTTGGGCCCCCCGGGACAAACGTCTTCATCGTCACCGCTGCCGGGGCGGGACGGCGACGTGCCGTTCGTCGGTCTTCTGCTGCCCCGCAGGCCCTCCCCCGTCGAGTGGGGTTGATCGTACCTGCGGGGGGGAACCGGAGTTCCGTTTGTAATGGCACTTCGAGTGCCGGGTTTTTCGTTCATTTCGGCTTTCGGGGCCTGAACATGTATGTAACTCCGGCACAGAGCCGTGTTTTTTCCTCATTCCCGAGCGCTAAGACTCGCCTGTGGTTTGCCTGAATCGCTTCACCAAGCGTGAGTCGCCTCGTGTCAAGGTGACGAGTGAGGTATCCGTATCCCGGAGGCGTAGGAATCCCTCGGCTCGGTCGGACCTGTTGTCCGAGGCTCCTCTAGCTTAGTTAAAGAGACCCCTCGGCCGCTCTTCGACGAGCTGAGGCCAGGGGTAGCGATATCAGCACGAGCAGAGGCGGAGTTGGCTCGGAAACGAAACCTGGTTGGCCGGAGCCTAGCCGGGTTGTTTGTTGGCAGGATCGACGTCGGAGCTGTTCAGCTGAGGCTTCGAACCGAGCTGGCGCCCTCGGAAGGTGGTCGGCCGAGCCCCCGGGGGTGGCCGGCCGAGCCGTCCGCTCGGGCCGGGTTCTCGGAGAAGTCCCTGGCAGAGATTGCTCGAGCGTGGTGATGACGTCGCCCTTCGGAGCGGAGGCCCTCGGACCGTGTCGCCGTCCGAGGCTAGGTCGGGCCTTGCCGAAGGTGCTGTTGATGCCGAGGATGTCTTCGCCCTCTTCCAGCGTCAAGATCCGAGCTTGCAGGGTCAAATCGTCTTGTAGCGTGGGCCTTGCGCGGCCGTTGAGGCCAGAACACATACCCTTGTTGCGTTGTAAAGCTGCGTCTCTTTTCCTCTCGTTTCGAGTATCTGGACTTTTTGTTGGTAGCAGGGATGTTAGTGCGAGCAAGAGTTGCTTCTCGCGGAAGGTGATGAGTGAGGTATCCGTATCCCGGAGGCGTGGGAGTCCCTCGGCTCGGTCGGCCTTGCCGCTTACGCGTACTTTTACCCGCCCATGAAGCCCTGTCACCGACTCGGTCGAGAAGGCTCGAAGAATCACTTCGACAGAAGAGCTCCCGTACGTAAAGACTCGTTCGATCCACGGATTCGCCTTATCCGAGCGCGAGTTACTTATCGCAGAAGGTGATGAGTGAGGTATCCGTATCCCGGAGGCGTAGGAGTCCCTCGGCTCGGTCAGCCTTGACTGCTTACGTGTACCCCGTCGTTTCCAGGACCCGCTTTTCGAAGTAGTCAAAAAGCACGAAAGATGTTCTGGTAAAAGAGATTTTTTGTTCGAGGAAAATTTTGACGCAGAGGGGGTTTCCCCCCTTTTAGCCCCCGAGGGAGGGTCGGGCTCTACCGAGGCGAGGCTGACCCTTCCTTGTTGACTAAACTTTGCGTGGGTGCGAGGTATATAAACAACTTGGAAACATCTTAAGGGTAGAAGCAACGTAGCTGTTGGATGTTCCAAGCGTTGTCCGTAGACCTCGCCTTGACTGTTGGCCAGCTTGTACGTTCCGGGCTTCAGTACTTTGGCGATGATGAACGGCCCCTCCCAGGGGGGCGTGAGCTTGTGCCTCCCTCGGGCGTCTTGCCGCAGCCGAAGCACCAGATCGCCCACCTGGAGATCTCGGGGTCGGACCCCTAGGGCGTGGTAGCGTCGCAGGGACTGCTGATACCGCGCTGAGTGTAGTAAGGCCCTGTCCCGAGCCTCGTCCAGCTGGTCCAGCGAGTCTTCTCGGCTAGCTTGGTTGCTTTCTTCGTTGTAGGCCCTCGTCCTCGGGGAGCCGTATTCCAGGTCCGTGGGCAGGATGGCCTCGGCCCCGTAGACCAGGAAGAACGGCGTGAAACCCGTGGCCCGGCTTGGCGTCGTCCTCAGGCTCCAGACCACCGAGGGGAGTTCCTTCATCCATCGCTTGCCGAACTTGTTGAGATCATTGTAAATTCGAGGCTTGAGCCCCTGTAGAATCATGCCGTTGGCACGTTCCACTTGCCCATTCGTCATGGGGTGAGCTACGGCGGCCCAGTCCACCCGGATGTTGTGATCCTCGCAAAAATCCAAGAATTTTTTGCCGGTGAACTGGGTGCCATTGTCGGTGATGATGGAGTTCGGGACCCCGAAGCGATGGATGATATTGGTGAAGAACGCCACCGCCTGCTCGGACCTGATGCTGTTCAGGGGTCGGACCTCGATCCACTTGGAGAATTTGTGGATGGCGACCAGCAGGTGCGTGTAGCCCCCGGGCGCCTTCTGCAGAGGGCCGACGAGGTCCAGACCCCACACAGCGAAGGGCCAGGTGATGGGTATCGTCTGCAGAGCCTGAGCGGGCAGGTGGGTCTGCTTCGCATAGAATTGGCACCCTTCGCAGGCGCGGACAACTCTAGTGGTGTCTGCCACCGCCGTTGGCCAGTAGAAGCCTTGGCGGAAAGCATTCCCGACGAGGGTTCGGGGTGCTGCATGATGACCGCAAGCCCCCGAGTGTATTTCCTGCAGGAGTTCCTGGCCCTCGGCGATGGAGATGCATCGCTGGAGGATGCCCGAGGGGCTTCGGTGGTAGAGTTCCTTCTCATCGCCCAGCAAGACGAACGATTTGGCACGTCGCGCTACCCGCCGAGCCTCGGCGCGGTCGAGGGGCAGTTCTCCTTGGCGGAGATATTGCAGGTACGGGGTTTGCCAATCTTGATCTGGCACGACCCCGTTCTGCTCCTCCTCGATGCGCAGTGCTTCGCCCTCGGGCTCCGAGGGTTCCTCGGGGTGAGCCGAGGATGGCTCGGGCTGGGACCGAGGTCACCTCGGACGAGGCCGAGGGTGCTTCAGGCTCGGGCACGTCGCCTATCTTGACGGAGGGTTGGTGCAGATCCCGGGAGAAGACGTCCGGGGGAACCGTCGTTCGCCCCGAGGCTATCTTCGCCAGCTCGTCCGCAGTCTCGTTGCAGCGCCGGGCGATGTGGTTAAGCTCGAGCCCGTAGAACTTGTCTTCCAGGCGTCGAACCTCCTCACAGTAGGCCTCCATCTTCGGGTCGCGGCAGAGGGAGTTCTTCATGACCTGGTCGATGACGAGCTGCGAGTCGCCGCGCGCATCGAGGCGTCGGACCCCTAGCTCGATGGCGATTCGCAATCCGTTGATCAGAGCCCCGTACTCAGCCACATTGTTGGACGCCGGGAAATGGAGGCGTAGCACTGTAGCGCAGGTGTTTCCCGAGGGGCGAGACGAAAAGCAGGCCCGCGCCAGCTCCCGTCTTCATCAGCGACCCGTCGAAAAACATGGTCCAGAGCTCTGGTTGGATTGGAGCCGTTGGTAACTGGGTATCGACCCATTCGGCTACGAAATTCGCCAGTACCTGGGACTTGATGGCCTTCCGAGGGGCAAACGAGATTGCCCCGCCCATGATTTCCACCGCCCACTTCGCGATCCGTCCGGAGGCTTCTCGGCACTGGATGATCTCCCCCAGGGGGAAGGATGACACCACAGTCACCGGATGGGACTCGAAGTAATGTCGCAACTTTCGCCTCGTCAGGATCACTGCATATAGCAGCTTCTGGACTTGTGGGTAGCGGATCTTGGTTTCGGACAGCACTTCGCTGACGAAGTAGACTGGCCTCTGAATGGGCAAAGCATGCCCCTCTTCCTGCCTTTCGACTACGATCGCGGCGCTGACCACCTGAGTGGTTGCGGCGACGTAGACTAGGAGGGTTTCTCCATCAGCTGGGGGTACCAAGATGGGCGCCTGAGTGAGGAGCGCCTTCAGGTTCCCGAGGGCTTCCTCGGCCTCGGGAGTCCAAGTGAAGCACTCGGCCTTCCTTAAGAGGCGGTACAGGGGCAGGCCTCTTTCGCCGAGGCGCGAGATGAAGCGGCTCAAGGCCGCGAGGCATCCCATGACCCTCTGTACGCCTTTTAAGTCCTTGATAGGCCCCATGTTTGTGATCGCTGCGATCTTCTCCGGGTTGGCTTCGATGCCCCGCTCGGAGACGATGAACCCCAAGAGCATGCCTCGGGGCACCCCGAAGACGCACTTCTCGGGATTGAGCTTGACGCCCTTCGCCTTGAGACACCGGAATGTCAGTTCGAGGTCGGAGAGAAGGTCAGAGGCTTTCCTCGTCTTGACTACGATGTCATCGACGTAGGCCTCGACCGTGCGACCAATGTGTTCGCCGAACACATGGTTCATGCACCGCTGGTACGTTGCACCCGCGTTTCTCAACCCGAACGGCATTGTGACATAACAGTACATGCCGAAGGGCGTGATGAAAGAAGTCGCGAGCTGGTCGGACTCTTTCATCTTGATTTGATGATACCCTGAGTAGGCATCGAGGAAAGACAGGGTTTCGCACCCTGCAGTGGAGTCCACAATTTGGTCGATGCGAGGTAGAGGGTAGGGGACCTTCGGACATGCTTTGTTGAGACCAGTGTAGTCTACACACATCCGCCACTTCCCCCCTTTTTTCCTCACAAGTACAGGGTTGGCAAGCCATTCGGGATGGAATACCTCTTTAATGAACCCTGCTGCCATCAGCTTGTGGACCTCCTCGCCTATCACCCTGCGCCTTTCCTCGTCGAATCGGCGCAGAGGCTGTCTGACCTGGCCGGGCTCCGGCCCGAATATCCAGCGAGTGCTCGGCGACATCCCTCGGTATGCCGGGCATGTCCGAGGGACTCCACGCAAAAACGTCGGCATTTGCGCGGAGAAAGTCGACGAGCACTGCTTCCTATTTGGGGTCGAGCCCGGAACCGATCCGGATCTGCTTGGAGGTGTCGCCACTGGGGTCGAGAGGGACGGCCTTAACCGTCTCCGCTGGCTCGAAGTTGCCGGCATGCCGCTTTACGTCCGGCACCTCTCGGGAGAGGCTTTCCAGGTCGGCAATGAGGGCCTCGGACTCGGCTGAGGGCCTCGGCGTACTCCACGCACTCCACATCGCATTCGAATGCGTGTTTGTACGTGGGGCCGACGGTGATGACCCCGTTGGGGCCCGGCATCTTGAGCTTCAGGTAAGTGTAGTTGGGGATGGCCATGAACTTCGCGTAGCATGGCCTCCCCAACACTGCGTGGTAGGTTCCTCGGAACCCGACCACCTCGAACGTCAAAGTCTCCCTTCGGAAGTTGGAGGGTGTTCCGAAGCAGACAGGGAGGTCGAGCTGTCCGAGGGGCTGGACGCGCTTCCCGGGAATGATCCCGTGGAAGGGCGCAGCGCCTGCTCGGACGGATGACAGGTCGACGCGCAGGAGCCTGAGGGTCTCGGCGTAGATGATGTTGAGGCAGCTGCCTCCATCCATCAGGACCTTGGTGAGCCTGACGTTGCCGATGACGGGGTCGACGACGAGCGGGTACTTCCCCGGGCTCGGCACGTGGTCGGGGTGGTCGTCCCGGTCGAAGGTGATGGGCTTGTCGGACCAGTCTAGGTAGACTGGCGCCGCCACCTTCACCGAGCAGACCTCCCGACGCTCTTGCTTACGATGCCGAGCCGAGGCGTTTGCCGCATGCCCTCCATAGATCATGAAGCAATCACGGACCTCCAGGAACTCTCCTGCTTGGCGATCCTCCCTTTTGTCGTCGTCGTGAGCCCTGCCACCCTCTGCGGGCGGCCCGGCCCTGTGGAAGTGACGCCGAAGCATGACGCACTCTTCGAGGGTATGCTTGACGGGCCCCTGATGGTAGGGGCACGTCTCCTTGAGTGCCTTGTCGAAAAGGTTAGCACCTCCGGGGGGCTTCCGAGGGTTCTTGCGCTCGGCGGCGGCGACAAGGTCTGCATCGGGAACGTCGCGTTTCGCTTGCGACTTCCTCCTGCCTTTCTTCTTGGCGCCGCGCGGAGTAGACGCCTCGGGAGCATCTTCCGACGGGCGGCCCTGGGGCTGCTTGTCCTTTCGGAAGATGGCCTCAACCGCCTCCTGGCCGGAGGCGAACTTGGTGGCGATGTCCATCAGCTCGCTCGCCCTGGTGGGGGTCTTGCGACCCAACTTACTCACCAGGTCGCGGCAGGTGGTGCCGGCGAGGAACGCGCCGATGACATCGGAGTCGGTGATGTTGGGCAGCTCGGTGCGCTGCTTCGAGAACCACCGGATGTAGTCTTGGAGAGACTCTCCCGGCAGTTGCCGACAGCTCCGGAGGTCCCAGGAATTCCCGGGGCGCACGTACGTGCCTTGGAAGTTCCCGGCGAAAGCCTGGACCAAATCTTCCCAGTTGGAAATCTGCCCCGGAGGCAGGTGCTCCAACCAGGCACGAGCGGTGTCGGAGAGAAACAGGGGGAGGTTTCGGATGATGAGGTTGTCATCGTCCGTCCCACCCAGTTGACAGGCCAGGCGGTAGTCCGCAAGCCACAATTCCGGTCTCGTCTCCCCCGAGTACTTCGTGATAGTAGTCGGGGGTCGGAATCGGGGCGGAAACGGCGCCCGCCGAATGGCTCGGCTAAAGACCTGCGGACCGGGTGGTTCGGGCGAGGGACTCCGATCCTCCCCGCTGTCGTAGCGTCCCCCACGCCTGGGGTGGTAGCCTCGGCGCACCCTTTCGTCGAGGCGTGCCCGACGGTCACGATGAGGGTGCTCGTCGCCGAGGTGGCCCGGGGCCGCAGGCGCGATGTTGCGCGTGCGCCCGGTGAAGACCGAGGCTTCCCGCGTGAGTCGGGAAGTCGCGGCACGAGGTTCCGAGGGGTATCCCTGCCTTCGGGAGGCAGAGCTCTCGGCCCGCCGGGCCGCAGCGCCTTCCAGGAGATGCTTAAGTTCTCCCTGGATTCGCCGACCCTCGGTGGTTGATGACTCCGGCATCGCGCGGAGGAGCATCGCTGCAGCGGCCAGGTCCTGACCGGTTCCGCCGGATGCGGGAGGCGGTCTGTCCCTGGCATCGTTGGCGATGCGGTGCTGGAGACCTTGGGGCAGGTGACGTATTCCTCCGGCCGGGGGCTGGCTCGCCCATACCTGCCCGATGTTCTGGCGGATTGCCTCGAGCGCTCCTGCTCCCTCATCGAGCCCGGCCTGCGCCCCGCGGACTTGCTCGAGCTGTGGGTCGTGACCCCCCGCCGGAACGGGGACCACAGCTAGCTCCCGCGGGATGTCGGCGCGAGGCGCTGGCCTAGGGGGATCACCATCCTCCGGCAGGCCGAGACAGCCGCCTCTGGAGGGATCCCCTAGCTCGATGTGGAAACATTCGCGACTCGGGCCGCAGTCCTTGTCGCCAAGGCTGCGGCTGCCGTCAGAACAGTCGGAGAGGCAGTAGTCACATGCGGTCATGAAGTCCCGCATGGCACTAGGATTGCCAGATCCGGAGAAATCCCAGCAGATGCTGGGGTCGTCATCTTCCTCGGACCCAGAGGGTCCGTAGGTCGAGACACCCATCAATCGGTCCCAAGGCGACCGCACACGAAACCCCAGAGAGGTTGCACTCGCCTCAATGTGAGCGCCCACCAAAGCGAGATCGCCAGGCGGGCTGAGGCCGAGTCGAAATGACGAAAGATGGGTAGCAGTCGGTACCTTTTTGTCGACGAGGAGCGATGAAGTCACGTCGGGGGCTGACCGCGCCGTCGTCTTGGGTACGTGGGCGACGTCCTGCAGGCTCTCCGTGAGCGTGCTGGCGTCGTCCACTTGCTCGGAGTCGACGTGTTGCGGGGGGATGGCGCTCGCGTTTGCCTTGAACGCGAGGGCGACGCTTGGCGTGTCCTCCGTCGAGGCGCCGGGGATGTCGATTTGCTCGACAGCCGTCGGAGCGCGATCTCCCGCTCGGCCCCGGTTGCCCCGCCTCCTCCTCCTCCGATGGCGAGGGAGAGGATGGGGCGAGCTCGAAAGTTGTCCTTCCCCCACGCGGGAAAGACGTCGTTGATTCCGCCGCCGGCGGGCGGGCTGTCCGCCTCCATTGTCGCTGTCGCGCGGCGGTGGAAGGAGTATCATGTCGTAGTCGCCGTCGAGAGACATAAACTCGAGGTTCCCGAAACGGAGCACCGTTCCGGGTTGAAGAGGTCGTTGGAGACTGCCCATCTGGAGCTTGACGGGAAATCGAACGTCAACACGCAGCAGGCCCCTACCTGGCGCGCCAACTGTCGGCGTTCCGAGACCGGGGGGTCCTCGAGCCGACGAGTGAGAGTGCCGCGTGCCCCAGCCCAGATGGGTCGAGCGCGTGGAGCGAGCGCGAAGGGGGGAACAGAGAGAGAGAGGTCGGTGGCCGGAGCCGGGTCGTGAGGGAGTCGGAGAATTCCCGCGGCCTTCGTATTCGTCCCGCGCCCAGGTCGGGTGCGCTTGCAGTAGGGGGTTACAAGCGTCCGCGCGAGGTGAGGGGAAGCGAGCGGCCCCAAGAGAGAGAGCGCCTGCCCCTGCCCTTCGTCCCCGCGAGGCCAACCTTCTCTAAGAAGGCCCTGGTCCTTCCTTTTATAGTCGCAAGGAGAGGATCCAGGTGTACAAGATGGGGGTGTAGCAAGGTGCTACGTGTCTAGCGAGAGAGAGCTAGCGCCCTATGTACATGCCAAGGTGGCAGCCGGAGAGATCTTGGCACCCTGTTGGTGTGGCGTCGTGGCTGTTGGAGGAGTAACGGAGCCTGGACGGGGAGACAGCTGTCGGAGTGGCTGGGTCCTTGCTGACGTCCTCCTGCTTTCGTAAGGGAGCTGAGAGTCGCCGTCGTCATGGTCTAGTGGGGCGCCATCATTTGCCTATCTGGCGTGGCTGGCCAGATGGGACGCCGGTCTTGTCCTCTGCGACCCAAGTCGGCTCAGGGCAGGGTGATGATGGCGCTTCCTGTTGACGTGGCGGTCTCGTGTCCTAGGTCGGGCGTCGTGGAGGCTCCTCCGAAGCCGAGGTCGAGTCCATCCTGCAAGACAGAGGCAAAGTCCGAGCCCTGGGTCGGGCGAGGCGGAGATCGTTCGGCAGAGGCCGAGGCGGAGTCCGAGCCCTGGGTCGGGCGAGGCGGAGTTCGCCGTCTTCCGGGGCCTTAGCCCGAGTCCGAGCCCTGGGGTCGGGCGGAGCGGAGTTCGCCGTCTTCTGGGGCCTTAGCCCGAGTCCGAGCCCTTGGGCGGAGCGGAGTTCGCCGTCTTCCGGGGCCTTAGCCCGAGTCCGAGCCCTGGGGTCGGGCGGAGCGGAGTTCGCCGTCTTCCGGGGCCTTAGCCCGAGTCCGAGCCCTTGGGCGGAGCGGAGTTCGCCGTCTTCCGGGGCCTTAGCCCGAGTCCGAGCCCTGGGTCGGGCGAAGTCTCCTATGGTGCCTTTGGCGAAGTCTGGTCGCCCGTTGGTCTTACCTTTTGCGTTAAACGCCCCGGTGACTCGGTCGGTTGGCGCGGTGATTTAGTCAGGGTTTCTTCTTATCGAAGGCGGGGCCTAGGGCGAGCCGGAGATGCGTCTGCCGTGAAAGAGGAGGCCTCAGGCGAGACGGAGTCATCTTAGGGTCGGCTGCCCTCGCCCGAGGCTAGGCTCGGGCGTGGCGTGGTCAAGTCACTCGTATGGACTGATCCCTGACTTAATCAAACCCATCAGGCCTCTGCAGCTTTATGCTGATGGGGGTTACCAGCTGAGAATTAGGCGTCTTGAGGGTACCCCTAATTATGGTCCCCGACACTTTCCATAAATAGGTGTTTAATAATAATTATCTTTTCACATAAAACCTATTTTAATTTATCATAAGTGAAGGTTTAACAATGAATTATAATACGTTCCATAATGCTTCTAAAATTTATAATGTAGTTCATAACACATTAACCTTAGATATATAACTTATATATTTTCTAAAAGGTTAAAAATGTTTAATATTGTTATAACGTGTTTTAGCATATTATGAACCTTTAATCTTAGACATATCACATATGACGATTATAAAAGATTAATTTGGTGAACTAATATTTATATATTTAATTAAGATATTTTAAGCTCATGTCTTATTTTATAAAGTATAAATCACATGTTTGAAAAGAATACCTTTTTATTATAACCCTTGCGTGTAATGTTTTTGAAAAGCGAACGCTCTTTTCGTTAGGCTTTCTTTTAGCTTTACGTAAGGTGAATGTTGTATGTTATTGAATGGTGTTTGTTCTTTTTGTTTGTTTGTGTGATATTCAGTGGTTGATCTAGTAGTTAAGAATCAAGATCTATTCCTATCCGTGGAAGAACCTCAAGTTTTCAGTAAGCAAGGCAAGTGGACTTCTCCCTCTGCATACTCTGTTTGATCCCAAACAATACATTTAATAAAGTTTATTCTTTTGGATATATATGCATAATTTGACGGGTTACCTATTTAGATAACCTTTCCAACCTTATTCCTTGATCGAACCTGGGAATTATACTTTACCTTCGTAGCTATGCTATTGCTACAACTTAACTTTATGCAGTCACTCTCGCTTATGATATTAATGTTCCAAAATGGTAAGTTTACATTATTGTTGTTAACCCGATGGTTAAACAAGATTATTGCATATTTATTGGAACATGGAGTGACCACCCGGGAAAACAGTGCAACCACGAGTGCTATCATGGCTCTGGCTTTGGTAATTAGCTTTATATGCTTAGTGCTTAGGCAACCTTACCTGAAATATGGGCAAGAGGGGGAGCGGTAGGTGGTGGCAACCCACGTTAACATGGGGATGTATTCTTGTCTAAGGTACCTCACCCAGGGGGCCTCCACCATCGTCTTTAGAAACCTTAGCAGGTTGCTTCGTATTAAGTGTATTTTGTGAAAGCCTCAAAGTGGATCCCTAGCCACTCACCTCGGAAGTGTTTACGGGTTTTGGCCGACCCAGGCTAGAGGGGATACACGGCTTGTGGGTAAAGTTGTACCACCTCTGCAGAGTGTAAAACTGATATATCAGCCGTGCTCACGGTTATGAGCGGCCTAGACTCCTCACATGATAATTGAACTTGAAGATGGAAATAAATCGAGATCCGATGATCTACCAATGGTTTGCTTAAGTGGTTTCACTTAAGTGTTTTTGAAATACTCTTGTATCCTTTGCTTAATGGGAATACTTGGGATTCACACTTATTAGTAAGACAGGTGTTGTTAATAAAATATTGACCAACTAAAATGCTTACTGCTCAACCTTAGCCTCACCTTGTTACCTTGCATTAGTTTTTCCCCCACTTGTTGAGCCCCGACCATAAGTGAGCTCACCCTTGCTTAATTTTGATCAGAAGTTGCAGATGAAGATATGATGCTGAACTCCATGGATGCTAGTCTAGTGATACCCCCAGTCATCTTCCTGTGGATGGATGTCCATGTCTCGCTGTACTTTGATGAATAAAGGTTAAGACATTATGTCCGTTCGAGGTGTAATATGTTAATATAATCGTTATTTACGCTTTTATGCATTGTTCTTTTGATATATTACACTTGTGACGTCAACATATGTGTGGAAATAGATCCTGGCACACATATGCTATGCACCCGGCTCTGCCCTTGGGAAACGGGTGTGACATATACTTAGTTGATTTTAATAGAGCTGAACTCAACACTTGCTTAATTGCTAAGACTAACATGGGTTGGCTCTAGCATCGCCGACTAGCCCACGTTGGGATGAAGAATCTTCACAAGCTTCTAAAGGGAGAACACATTTTGGGACTTGTCGGTGTTTCGACCCCAGGGGGGTCCCTTGACCGACGAGTAAATTGTCGCTGCGTGTCCCTGCCCAGATGGGTTGGTGCGGGATGGAACACAAGATGTGGGACAAGCCTTGTATTATCCTGCACCAGGGGTGCCGCTCGCAGTAGGGGTTACAAGCGCGTCGCGTGAGGGAGAGAGAGAGGGGGACACAGAGCTCGTCCGCCACTTCCCTCACGCGAACCCCCCTGCAGGGTGGCCCTAGACTCCCTTTTATAGAGGCAAGGAGAGAGTCCAAGTGTACAACAGGGGGCGTAGCTATGCGCTAACGTGTCCGGCAGTGGAGTGCCTAAGCCCTGTGTACATGCCAACGTGGCCGTTGGGGGAGAGCTTGGGCGCTGTACATGTGATGGCGTGGTCGCCGGAGGAGCGCTTGAGTCCTGTAGGAGCGCATCTGGCAGCGCGGCGAGGACCTTGCTGATGTCTCCTTGCTGTCGTAAGGGGCTGAGAGCTACAGGCGTCATGGCGCACGCGGGGCACCATCATTACCCGTCGCCGGGGTAAGCCAGATGGGACGCTGGTCTTGTTCCTTGTAGCCTGAGCAGGCTAGGAGTAGGGGAATGATGCATCCCCTATCAGCACGGTCAGTCCAAGCCCAGGGTCGGTCGAGGCGGAGACTTCTCTTGTGGCCGAGGCCGGGGTCGGGCGAGGACGTGATTCCTCCCGAGACTGGGGTCGAGGCCGAGTCTAGGGGTCGGGCGAGGCGGAGACCTCCTCCCGAGGCCGGAGTCTGAGGTCGGGCAAGGCGGAGACCTCCTCCCGAGGCTGGAGTCTGAGGTCGAGCGAGGCGGAGCTTCCTGTTGCGCCCGAGGCTTGAGCTCGGTGGTTGATCGTGACCTGTTGTCAGTCGTTGCCGGGGTGGCTGACACGGCAGTCGGAGCGGAGCAAGCGACACTGTTTTCCTGTCATATCAGACAGTAAAGAGGAGGGGCGAAGTGACTGCGGTCACTTCGGCCTGACCGACTGAGGCGCGTGTGTCAGGATACGTCGTCAGGCATCCCCCGCATTTAATGCGCCTGCGAAGCGGTCGGTTGGTGAGGCGGTATGGCCAAGGTTGCTTCACAACGAAGCCTGCCCGAGCCGGGCCTCAGGAGAGCCGAGGGGGTGCCTGCCGTCTAAGGAGGCCCTCGGGCGAGGCGTGAATTTGTCTGGGACCACTGTTCCAACCCGTGGCTGGGCTCGGGTAAGATCACGTCCTTCGGGTAGACGAAGTCTTGGCTTGAACCGCACGCATCAGTTGGTCTGAGGGTGTTAACCAGCCGTGATTAGGAGCGTTGGGGGTACCCCTAATTATGGTACCCGACAGTAGCCCCCGAGCCTCGAAGGGAGTGATGGTACTCGCTTGGAGACTTTTGCCGCGTTTTCGGTGAGGGGACCGACCTTTCTCGGTTTTTTGCCTTGTTCTGGTGGGTGCGCGCGACCGCACCCGCCGGGTGTAGCCCCCGAGGCCTCGGAGGAGTGGTTTGACTCCTCTGAGGTCTGAATGCTTTTTCGTGGTGCTTCGGCCGGTCTGGTCGTTCCCTCTTGCGGCCCGGCAGCAGCCCGGGTGCGTGGTCGGGTTCCAAGTTATCAGGCTGGTTTGTTGACGCTGTCAACAGTTTTGGCCGTAGCCGGGTGCGAGAGCAGCCCCCGAGCCTCTGCACGGAGCAAGAGGACGATCAAGGACTTTCTTGACTTTTATTATATGCCCCTGCGTCGCCTTTCTGCAAGGAGGAGGGGGGGAAAGCACCATGTTTCCCTCGGAGGGCGCCGAACATGGTGTTTCCAGTGAGCTGCTAATGGGTGATCCGAGTGGACGCCCGTGCCCCGTTCGTTAGGGGTCGGCTGTGGCCCGGAGGCGCGCTCCAAAAGTAACTGCGGGTGATTCGCCGGACCCAGACCCCTTCGACAGGGTCCGAGGGCTCGATGCCTCCCTCCGGTGGGATTCCATTACAAATCGTTCCTGCCGGTCTCGGAAATGTCCTAGGGTACCTCGGGAGCATAGCCCGAGCCTTGGTTATGTATCGAACGTACCCAGAGTCATCCCTCACTCTGCATGCTCTGGGGCGACTGTCGAACCCTTCCGAGGGGCCAGCCTACGAACCCCTAATCAGTAGTGGGCACGGAGCCCGGGCGCTCTAGGGAGGCTGTCGAACCCTTCTGAGGGGCCAGCCTTTGAACCCCTGATCAGTAGGAGGGCTCGGGCCCGCTTCCTTCGCCGGGAAGGATCCTTTCCACAACGTCCCCTTTCTCGGTCCCTGTGGCAAGAGAGAGAGGAGGAGGAGGGGAAGGATATGAATTTTAAATAAAGTGGCGCTCCTTTTTTGACGCGGTCATTATGGCGAAGGCGAAGCGACGCCCGCCTCGCCTGCCAAAGGTGTTGCCTGCTCCGCCGGGGAGTTAATGTGACGGGACGGGTGATTCGCGTGGCGCCCGTTGCGCGTGCGAGCCGTTCGAGGAACGGGCGTTTCGCCTCTGGGTTTGAACTTCGCGGCGGGTTCGGGTGAAGTGTTGAACGGGTCTTGCCCGGGCCTTTATATACCCAGAAGAGAGACCGGTTGCAGGTTCCTTACTCTGCTGCTTGCCTCCTGCCTGGGTTTTCGCAACCTAAGGGAATAGCCAGAGAAAGAAAACCGCATACCTTGTCCGCTCCGCCGCAACCCCCTTCGCTTGGCGATGGCCGACCGGGTGACCGTCGTTCCTCCACGCGACCCGTGGCCTTTTTCCATCGTCACGATGGATGATCTGGAGGCCCTTGTCACCGACGGTTTGCTCCGTCCCCTCTTCGGTGACCCGCAGCCGGAGTGGATGGTCCCTCCGAGCGGGGCTGACCCGACCCCGCTGCCGGGGTACGTGCTGAGCTTCGTCTCCTTCCATGAGCGGGGGTTCAGAGTGCCAGCAAGCCGTTTCATGCGGGCGCTCCTGCATTACTACGGGGTGGAGCTACACAACCTCAACCCCAACTCCATCGCGCAAGCGGCCATTTTTGTGGCGGTTTGTGAAGGCTTTTTGGGGATTGACCCCCACTGGGATCTGTGGACCCATCTCTTCTCCGCGGAGCTTTTTGCCTTGACGACAGGGGAGAAGAAGGTTCGCATGGCGGTGCGAGCCGGCGGCTGCACCCTCCAATTGAGGCAAGTGCACGCGCAGCAGTACATCCCCGCCATCCTTGTGTCTTCGAACAAGGGGTGGCAGCGCCGGTGGTTTTACCTCCAGAACGACGATGGAAGGCTCCCGTCGTTTTCTCAACGAGTGGTGACCGCTCCCGGCAGCAATTGGAGCTATGGGGCCACGTGCGTGAGACAGGAGAAACTCCAGCCCCTTCTGGAGGCCTTGCAGGAGCTACGAGATGGGGGGCTTACCACCGCGGGGGTGGTTGCCGCCATTCATTGCCGGAGGGTGCTCCCCTTGGCAGAGCGGCGGTTGCCGCTTTCGGAGATGATGCCGAGAGTCGACTTGGAGGGTTCGCAGATGTCCTCGGTCCCCCGCTCTGCCGACGACCTTCGTAGGCAGGTAGCGGGCACAGTGGGGAGGCTGGAGACCGGCGCCCTTACCCAGCCCTTGATGCGTCCTGAGCGTGGGTGCGTGTCCTTGGTGAGTATCCGCTCCTTCTCCTATTTTTCGTCAGGTTGCCTTCGATTCTCTCAGTCGGGATTTCCGCTCGTCTCCAGGAGCTAGGGTGTTACAAGCCTTCCCTGCCACCGGTCCTGGAGGACGCGGTGGACCGAGCCGCGCGGAGGGTCGCTGCGAAGAAGAAGAAGGAGAAGAAGGACGCAGGAAAAGGCTCGGGCCCGCGAGCGGATGCGGGCTCGGGACGCCTTGGAGAGGCGCCGTCGAAGGCAGGAGAGGGACAGGCTCCCGAGGGAGCCGTCGCCGGAGACGCCCGACGACGATGATGACGACGATGATGACAAAGACGACGACATGGTGGCCCGCCTTGGCCTCAGCCCGGATCTGAGGCTGGGCCAGGGGTCGTCGAGCCACCCCCCGAGTGGGCTGGCGCCGTCAGTGTCCAGGGCCGGGACATCAGGGTCCCGGTCCGAAGAGCAGGGGCAAGCCGAGGGGGTACTTGACCCCTCGGCCGAGGTAGTTGAGGTGACCCCGAGGGGTCAGGCCGTCCCGCCTGTCCCCCACGAGCAGTCGCCCGTGCCGGCCGTACAGGAGGTTGATCCTCGAGCCGTCGTGACGTCGCGCGGGCGGGCCGCCCCTTCGGTGCCCCGGGCGCCCGAAGTGGGAGCGACGCTGAAGCCGGCAGCGGGGCAAACCTTGGCGACGCCTGCGGGGACCGAGGCCCGAGGGGCCTCCCCTCAGGCGCGATTGGCTCTGGTCCGAAGCGGGTAAGTATCCTGAGGATACCTATGTCCTGGCTCCTTCTTCGTGTGTCCTGATCCTGCTTTACCTTTTCCTCCCAGCAAACGGAGGCACGGTTCGGCCGATCTGGCTCCCAGGAAGGCCCTTAAGATGGCGCCAGCTTCTGCAGCCAGTGCCGCACTACGCCACGCCAGTCGGCCGGCCTCCGCACTAGATGCCCCCAAGCAGGGGGCCCAGGCGGCGCGAGTTGCCATGGGGCGAGCTCCCCAGGCTGACCCCTCCGTCGAGGTGGCCGTTGTGCCGGGGGAGGCTGCTGTCCCGGCCACGGCCTTGAGCCCATCTGACGTGTTGTCGGCGCCGGCACCAGCTTCTGCTGAGGCTGTTGCCGTTCTGCCCATGGAGCCACCCGTCATCGCTGATGCTGAGATGGTTGAGGTGCCGCTGCTCGAGGTCATGGATCGGGAGCCCGCCTCCAAGGCGTTGGGACCCCGTGCAGAGCCTCGACCCGTCTTGTGGAGCGGCGACCTCATCCCCGCGCGGCGTGATCCTAATGAGCGGCGCGCGCAGGCGCTCCAGTTCTGGACCCGCGGCGCCCCGAAACCCCTCTTCGTCCTTGACGATGAGCGGGAGGAGCAGTCTTGGGATGAGCTCCGTGACTATGCCGAGGCGGCGATGGGGTCGCTTCGGGCGACCATGGAGATCTTTTCCAGGGACGTTCCCAGGATCCTCCAGGTAAGGATTTCAGGCGCACCTTTCGTATGGCCAGGGTATTATTTGTGACGCCCTGCTTCCCTTTCTCAGGATCTGACGGATCCTGAGCACCGCCAAGTCGTCGTTCATCCACCGTGAGGCCAACGTCTGGGGTTCGCTGCGGTTCCTGAGGGTCGCGCTTACCGAGGCTACCGAGCGCCTCACCCAACGGAGCGCTTGAGGCGGTGGACCTTCGGTTGCTCTACGACGAGCTAGAGGTGGAGACAGCGGCGGCACGAGCAGAGGCGCAGCAGCGGCAGCTGGAGCTTGGCCAGGTTGTCGATGAGCGGGACCAATCTCGGAACCAGGCCGCCGAGGCAGAAAGCTGGGCTGAGGCCCTTGGGGGCTAGCTAGCCAAGGTGTCCGCTCAGGCCGGAGCCCTGGCGGAGGACCTGGCCGCGGCCGTCGGGTCTGCTCAGTCCGCCCAAGCCGCAGCCTCGGAGCAGCGTGTCCGGGCAGAAGGTATGTTTTGGCCACTTTGTGACTTCGATCTTCATTCTTCAACTCATGTTTGAAGAATTCTTTTTGGCTATTTGCAGAGTTTGAGTCAGCCCTCAACGAGTCCTCCAAGGCACTTGCCCGGGTGGCTGAGCGGGAGGAAGCCGACTGCGTGGCCATGTCTGAAGCTATCTCGGCCTTCTGCCAGGTCTTTGGTCTTGACGACGTTCCCTCGGGAAGCTCCCCCCGGAGTCGTCTGCAGGCCTTGGGCGGCCATGTGCACAGCAGACTCCGCGAGGCGCTGCATCACGGCGTTAGGCGGGCCTTCGCCGTGCTCGCTTCCCACTACGATGTGGATCTAGAGCGGGTCAGCGAGGGGTACTGTCTACCCGACGAAGATGAAGCCGCCCTAGCCGAAGTTCAGAGGCTTGACGCGGCCGTCGTGGGCCCAAGCGCGGTGCTGGCGTCCTCCTTTGAGGTGGAGATCCTTCCGCTTGCGTCACTGTCCAAGGCCGAGGCGGATCTCACTGAGGGTGGAGACGGCGCCGAGGGTGGAGACGAAGCCGAGGGTGCCACTCCTCCCCCGGGCGATGCCTGATTCTGCCGGAGCAGTTTGTTTGGAACATGCATGTGTCTTTCGCGGCCACCGAGGCCTAAACACTTTGTCGTCGTGTTATAAAGCTGCATTTCTTTTCCTCTTGTTTCGAGTATCCGGACTCGTTCGTCAGTAGCAGAATTGCTTATCCGAGTAAGAGTTATTTTTCGCGGAAGGTGACAAGTGAAGTATCCATATCCCGGAGGCGTAGGAGTCCCTCGGCTCGGTCGGCCTTGTCGCTTACACGCGCTCTTATTCGTTTTGTGGGGTTCTGTTACCGATATAGTTGGAAACACGAAAGTCGTTTTGGTGGAAAACTTTTCCGAGGAAAATTTTGACGTGAAGGGGGGACGTGCAGGGGGTTCCCCCCTTCTAGCCCCCGAGGGAGGGTTGGGCTTTGCTGAGGCAAGGCCGACCCTTCCTTGATGGTCAGACTTTGTGTACGTAAATGAGGTACGTGAACGACTTAAAACATCTTAAGGGTAGAAGCGATGTAGCTATTGGATGTTCCAAGCGTTGTTGTAGACCTCGCCTTGGTCGTTGGCCAGCTTGTATGTTTCGGGCTTCAAGATCTTGGCGATGATGAAGGGCCCTTCCCAGGGAGGAGTGAGCTTGTGGCGCCCTCGGGCGTCCTGTCGCAGGTGAAGCACCAAGTCTCCCACTTGGACGCCTCGGGCCCGAACGCTTCGGGCGTGGTAGCGCCACAGCGACTGCTGGTACCGTGCCGAATGTAGTAAGGCGACGTCTCGAGCCTCCTCGAGTTGGTCCAGCGCGTCTTCTCGGCTTGTCTGGTTGCTTCGGTCGTCGTACGCCTTGGTCCCTGGGGAGCCATATTCTAAGTCCGTGGGGAGGACGACCTCGACCCCATAGACTAGAAAGAACGGCGTAAAACCCGTGGCGCGGCTCGGCGTCGTCCTCAGGCTCCAGACTACCGAGGGTAGCTCTTTCATCCACCGCTTGCCGAACTTGTTGAGGTCGTTGTAGATCCTTGGTTTGAGCCCCTGCAGAATCATACCGTTGGCACGCTCCACCTGCCCATTCGTCATGGGATGAGCTACGGCGGCCCAGTCCACACAGATGTGGTGGTCGTCGTAGAAGTCCAGGAACTTTTTCTGGTGAACTGCGTGCCATTGTCGGTGATGATTGAGTTTGGGACCCCGAACCGACGAATAATGTTACTGAAGAATGCCACCGCCTGCTCGGACCTGTTGTTGTTTAGGGGTCGGACCTCAATCCACTTGGAGAATTTGTCGATAGCGACCAGTAGGTGCGTGAAGCCCCTGGGTGCCTTCTGCAAGGGTCCAACAAGGTCCAGACCCCACACAGCAAATGGCCAGGTGATGGGTATCGTCTGCAAGGCCTGAGCGGGCAGATGCATCTGCTTTGCGTAGAATTGACACTCCCGGCAGGAGCGCACAATCCTAGTGGCGTCGGCCACCACTGGTTGGCCAGTAGAAACCTTATCGAAAGGCATTCCCCACAAGGGCTCGAGGCGCTGCATGGTGGCCGCAAGCCCCCGAGTGTATTTCTTGCAACAGCTCTTGTCCTTGGGCGATAGATATGCATCGTTGAAGGATGCCCGAGGGGCTGCGGTGGTAGAGCTCTTTTTCATCACCCAACAGGACAAATGACTTGGCGCGCCGAGCCAGCCGCCGAGCTTTGATCTTGTCGATGGGAAGCTCTCCTCGGAGGAGATATTCCAGGTACGGGGCCTGCCAGTTTGGATCTGGCACGACCCCATTCTGTTCCTCTCCGACGGGCAAGGCCTCTTCCTCGATGGCCGAGGGTGCCTCGGGTGCCGCCAAGGGTACCTCGGGCTCGGCCGAGGGTGCCTCGGGTTGGGCCGAGGCTTCCTCAGGCTCGGGCGCGTCATCGATCTTGACGAATGGTTGATGCAGGTCTCTGGAGAAGACGTCGGGGGGAACTGTTGTTCGCCCCGAGGCTATTTTCGCCAGCTCGTCCGCAGTCTCGTTGTACCGTCGGGCGATGTGGTTGAGCTCCAGCCCGTAGAACTTGTTCTCCAGGCGCCGGACTTCATCGCAGTAGGCTTCCATCCTCCGGTCACGGCAGTGGGAGTTCTTCATGACTTGGTCAATGACAAGCTGCGAGTCGCCTCGAGCGTCGAGGCATCGAACCCCTAGCTCGACGGCGATGCGTAGCCCGTTAACTAGTGCTTCATACTCGACCACATTGTTTGACGCCGGAAAATGGAGGCGAATGACGTAGCGGAGATGCTTTCCGAGGGGTGAAACGAAGAGCAGGCCAACGCCCGCTCCTGTTTTCACGAGTGACCCATCGAAATACATGGTCCAGAGCTCGGGCTGGATTGGAGTTGTCGGTAACTGGGTGTCAGTCCACTCAGCCAGGAAGTCTGCCAAGACCTGGGATTTTATGGCCTTCCGAGGAGCGAATGATAGTGTTTCTCCCATAAGCTCCACCTTCCACTTTGCTATCCTACCTGAGGCCTCGCGGCACTGGATGATCTCCCCCAGGGGGAAGGAGGACACCACAGTTACCGGATGAGACTCGAAGTAGTGTCGCAACTTTTGCCACATCAGGATCACCGCGTAGAGCAGCTTCTGGATCTATGGGTAGCGAGCTTTGGTCTCGGAAAGTACTTCACTGATGAAGTATACTGGCCTCTGGACGGCAGTGCATGCCCTTCTTCTCGTCTCTCGACTACGATCGCGGCGCTGAATACCTGAGTAGTCGCGGCTACGTAGATCAAGAGGGCTTCTCCTGCGGCGGGGGGCACCAGGATGGGTGTTTTCGTAAGGAGCGCCTTAAGGTTTTCGAGAGATTCCTCGGCCTCGGGGGTCCAAGTGAAGCACTCGGCCTTCCTTAAGAGGCGGTACAGAGGCAAGCCTTTCTCGCCAAGGCGTGAGATGAAGCGGCTTAGAGCCGCAAGGCATCCCATGACCCTCTGTACTCCTTTCAAATCTTTGATCGGTCCCATGCTGGTGATGGCCGCGATTTTCTCCGGGTTGGCCTCGATGCCCCGCTCGAAGATGATGAACCCAAGGAGCATGCCTCGGGGGACTCCGAAGACACACTTCTCAGGATTGAGTTTCACGCCCTTCGCTCTCAGACACTTGAATGTCATTTCAAGGTCGGAGAGGAGGTCGGAGGCTCTCTTCATCTTGACAACGATGTCGTCGACGTAAGCCTCGACCGTTCTGCCGATGTGTTCTCCGAACACGTGGTACATGCACCTCTGGTAAGTGGCGCCTGCATTCCTCAACCCAAATGGCATTGTGGTGTAACAGTACATGCCAAAAGGTGTGATGAAAGAAGTCGCGAGCTGGTCGGACTCTTTCATCTTGATTTGGTGATAGCCTAAGTAGGCATCAAGGAACGATAGGGTTTCGCACCCAGCTATGGAGTCCACGATTTGATCGATGCAAGGTAGAGGGTAGGGAACTTTCGGACATGCTTTGTTTAGACCGGTGTAGTCTACACACATCCTCCATTTCCCATCCTTCTTCCTTACGGGAACAGGGTTAGCTAACCATTCAGGATGGAATACCTCTTTGATGAACCCTGTCGCGAGTAGCTTGTGGATCTCCTCGCCTATGGCCCTGCGCTTTTCTTCGTCGAAACGGCGCAGGGCTTGCTTCACGGGTCGGGCTCCAGCTCTGACATCCAGTGAGTGCTCGGCGACATCCCTCGGTATGCCGTGCATGTCCGAGGGACTCCACACAAAGACTTTGGCGTTTGTGTGGAGAAAGTCGACGAGCACTGCTTCCTATTTGGGGTCGAGCTCGGAGCCGATCCGAACTTGCTTGCTGGCGTCGTTGCTGGGGCCGAGAGAGATAGACTTGACCGCCTCAACTGGTTCGAAGTTGCCGGCGTGCCGCTTCGCGTTGGGCGCCTCCTTGGAGAGGCGTTCAAGGTCGGCGATGAGGTCCTCGGATTCGGCGAGAGCCTCGGCGTACTCCACACACTCCACGTCACATTCGTACGCGTGGTGGTACGTGGATCCGACAGTGATGATCCCATTCGGGCCCGGCATCTTGAGCTTGAGGTAGGTGTAGTTGGGGACGGCCATAAACTTGGCGTAGCATGGTCTTCCCAACACCGCATGGTAGGTTCCTCGAAACCCGACGACCTCAAAGGTGAGAGCTTCCTTTCGGAAGTTTGAGGGAGTTCCGAAGCAGGACGGGTAAGTCGATCCGTCCGAGGGGTTGGATTCGCTTCCTGGGCGCGATCCCATGGAAGGGTGCCGTACCGGCCCGGACTTCGGATCGATCAACCCCTAAGAGTTCCAGGGTCTCGGCGTAGATGATGTTAAGGCTGCTGCCTCCGTCCATGAGGACCTTGGAGAGCCTAACGTTGCCAATGATCAGATCGATGACGAGCGGGTACCTTCCCGGGCTCGGCACGAAGTCGAGGTGGTCGCCTTGGTCGAAGGTGATAGGCTTGTCGGACCAGTCTAGGTAGACTGGCGCCGCCACCTTCACCAAGCAGACTTCCCGGTGCTCCTGCTTGTGGTGTCGAGCCGAGGCATTCGCCGCCTGCCCGCCGTAGATCATGAAGCAGTTATGAACTTCTGGGAATCCCTCTTCCTTGCCGCCCTCCTTCTTATTGTTGTCATGGCCCTTGCCATCCTCCCCCAGGGGCCCGGTCTTATGGAAGTGGCGTCGGAGCATGATACATTCTTCGAGGGTGTGCTTGATAGGCCCCTGGTGATAGGGGCACGGCTCTTTGAGCATCTTATCGAACGCGCCGGCCCCTCCAGGTGGTTTCCGAGGGTTCCGGTGCTCGGCCGCAGCGACGAGATTCGCGTCAGCGGCATCGGGCGGGTGGGAGTCTTGCGCCCCAGTTTGCTCACCAGGTCCCGGCAAGTAGTGCCGGCAAGAAAAGCCCCGATGACATCCGAGTCGGTAACGTTGGGCAGCTCGGTGCGCTGCTTCGAAAACCGCCGGATGTACTCTCGGAGGGACTCCCCTGGCTACTGGCGGCAGCTTTGGAGGCCCCACGAGTTCCCAGGGCGCACGTACGTGCCTTGGAAGTCCCAGTCGGAGATCTACGTAGGAGGCAGATGCTCCAGCCAGGCTCGGGCGGTGTCGGAGAGGAAAAGGGGTAGATTACGGATGATGAGGTTGTCATCATCCGCCCCTCCCAACTAGCAGGCCAGTCGGTAGTCCACGAGCCACAGCTCTGGCCTCGTCTCCCCCGAGTACTTGGTGATAGTAGTTGGGGCTCGGAAACGGGTAGGGAATGGTGCTTGTCGTATGGCCTGGCTGAAGACTCGCGGGCCAGGTGGTTCGGGTGAAGGACTGCGGTCCTCCTCGCTGTTGCAGCGTCCCCCGTGCCTGGGATGGTAGCCTCGGCACACCTTCTCGTCGAGGCGGGCTCGATGGTCGAGGTGGTGGTGCTCGTTGCCGAGGCGTTCCCGGGCGATGGGCGCCTTGTCCCGTGTACGCTCGGGACGGACCGAGGCTTCCCGAATGCGCCGGGAGGACACCGCATGATGCTCCGAGGGGTCAGCTCGCCTACGGGAGGTGGAGCTTTCGGCTCGTCGAACCGCGGTGCCCTCTAGAAGATTCTTGAGTTCGCCCTGGATGCGCCGTCCCTCGGTGGTGGATGGCTCCGGCATGGCCCGAAGCAGCATCGCCGCTGCAGCTAGGTCCTGGCTGGACCCACTGACGGCCAGAGGCAGCGCTGCCCTGGCATTGTCGACGATGCGGTGCCGGATGTCTTAGGCCCAGTGACAGGCTTCTCTGGTGAGTGATCGGCCTGCCCAATCCTGTTCGATGTTCTGTCGGAGCTGTACAAGCCGGCCTGCTTCCCCGTCGACCCAGGCCTGCATCTCATGGATTTGCTCAAGCTGTATGTCCTGACCTCCCGCAGGGACTGGGACGACAGCTAGATCCCACAGGATGTCAACGCGTGATGAGGGCCCAGGGGGATCGTCAACCTTTGGCATACTGAGGTGGTTGCCTTCGTTGTGATCTCCCAGATCGACGTGGAAGCATTCGCGACTTGGGCCATAACCCTCGTCGTCAAGGTCATGGCCATCGTCAGAATAACCGGAGAGGCAGTGGTCGCATGCGGACATGAAGCCCCGCATGGCACCGGGGTCATTGAGGGCAGAGAAATCCCAACCCGAGTCGGGGATTTCCTCTTCCTCAGAACTCGTCGGTCCGAAGGTCTGTGACACCCCAGTGTCACTCAGGGCTTCTCTCAAATGCCAAACCAAGAGCCATCATTTTATGTGAACCAAAGTAAGCATGAGCATCAAAATAACTTAAGTAATAATGAAGTCACCAAGTATATACTTAAAAGTGTCATGATCAAAGCAATTGAGTCCTTTAAAAGATAAGATTATGCAACCCTAGTTTAAAAATCCTAAATGAGCCCCATGAGTAAAATTCAAAAAAATAAGAAAAAGGGGGTGAAAATTTTAAAATTTTGAGTTGAGCCAATTATAAAAATTGAAGTATATTTAATGAGCAACAAGAAAGGTTGAGGAAGCTTAGCCAAAATAATTCAAATAAAACCCCAAATCAAGCTTTCCAAGTGTGGACTTAATGAGAATTCTGAAATTCAGATTTCTGAAATTCAGACCTTGAGCCAAAGATCAGGGATGTTCACCTTGATTCCTAACTCAAATCCTAATGGCCCCATTGACAAAAATGTGCCTAACTAACCCCTCTGTCGTGTGCCAGAAGATGGCATTGGGACGCGAGCCCTAGACACGACTAAACCTTGGATTTGCCTCGGATTTGCGCAGGGAGACATACCAGATTTCCTGGCTCCATATCTCTGCAACCAGTAGGCAAAATCCTATGACCTCCACACAAGAATGGTAGCTTGTAGGGAGGGGAAGAGGTTTTGTGCATTGACCAAGGCGAGAGCAGGCTCGGATGAGCGACTACACGCGCCAGAACTTGGGCAGAACGCGTGCTCACACGTGTTCGACCCTGGTCGGCACGCCAGAGCTCGCCCAACCCGCGCGCGCGCGCTCCCCGGCGTCCAGTCAAGTCCGCCGCGCGCTCACGCCCTCGGCCGTGCCCGCCCGCGCCTATAAAGCCTTCCCAGGCGTGCCTCACTTCGCCCCGCACTCACCCTCTTCGGCCAGCCGCTTTCCTTAGCTCCGGCGAGCTTGATTTCCGCTCGCCATTGCCGCCCTGAGCTTCGGCCACCGTGGCCAGCTCCCTCCAGCCATCCTCAAGTCAAGCCAGTGCTTCGGCCAGCTCCACCAGTAGCCCGTGAAGCTTGCCAAGCCCTCGGACCCAGCCGGACTTCACCGGAGGCCCGAGATCGACTTCACCGGACTTCGGTCTTCCGCCGCCGCGCGTGGACCGAGCTACCCCGTGAGTCTCCGCCCAATTCCTCTCGCTCATGTCTTCTCTGGCATCCCGTGGACCTCCCTGACCCATTTGATTGAACTATCTCGCCGTGACTAGGCCGGTCTCCTCGCCGCCGACGAGCATCCCCGCCTGCGCGAGTGGACTGACCGACTCCGGCCATCTCCGACGGCGTTCCGCACACCGTTGTGATCCCCAGGACATCCCCTTCATCCTCGACCACTTCACCGGAACAGTTTCGCCGCCGGTAAGCCCCTCCGCCCTTTTCCCCGCCGCGGCTACTGTTTACGTTAAACTAAGGACCTCGGGTTAGGAGATGAAGAACCCGAGGGGTTTTCTATAATGTCAGAGACTCTGGTGAATAGTAGCCTAAGGACTGATTCGCGAGGAAAAACTTAGAAAACCGCCAGGGACCCCAGTGCAAAGTAGATTTTCATTTAATCAATTCTAGTTATTCTTTTTAAATAACCAGAGAACTTGTAAAATTCATAACTTGATGAATTCTTAATCAAAAAATGTCAAACCAATTTTGCTAGCCTCTGTATATTATAATCTATCATTTAAAAATAGTAGACCCTATGCCTTCTGTTCAAAATTTTAGAGTTAAAATTTAAAAACAGAAACCCACTAAACCTTAATTAATCAAGGAAAATTAGTTTTTCTTCTGTGCTAGACTTAAGAAAATTTGTAGATGTTTATACCCTATTTAGACACTGTTTAAAAATAATAGGAACCCCAGCTTTGGAAATTATGATGTAGTTCCTCATTTAATGATGTTTTGTCCAAAACTTAGAGAAAATCAGAAAGGTATCAGAAATTAATGAACAGTGATTAATATTATTTTTCCTAGTTTACTTATAGTAACAGAGAACTTAGGAAAAATACAGAGACCATTAGTTTGAATCAAGGTTAAATTAAAATGATTTGTTTAGCCTAAATAAGACTGAAAATCAATTATTAAAGAGGCAAAACTATAACCAAAATGCTTAACAAAAATCCAGTGAACTTATAACCACTAGAGCCCCACTACAAAAATACAGAGCACCTCAGTCCAACTTTTTAAGTAAGGGAAATAAATACAAGGTGATAATAAAGCATTTTCCAACTAAATCATGAACAACCTCAAATACTGTGATAATGGGCAACCAAAAATTAGCTAAGTCTATAATGAGGTGAACTACCAGAGAAAAATGCAAACCCATGAAAAGGAGGCAAACTCTTACCAATTGCTAATAATTTAAGAGGAAAGCCATTTAATTCAAATAATGCATACCACCCCTTGCCTTAAGCAAAAAGATGCCAAACTTCAGAATGATTGCTCTTGCACAAAACAATAACTAAGAAAAATAAGAACTCTGTTGTTTGATATTTTTCAAACATAGTGGTAGTAGAAAGCACCTATTTGGCTAGAAACTTGAGAAAACCATAGGAAAATAATTAAGAGGCATTGATGACTAGAAATTTGTATCAAGTCATGTTATAACACCTAAAAGCCAGCAAAAATAAGTTCTGAAGAATTACCCACTTGTTGAATAGTAGTTGTAGTTCAAAGCACCCCTTCTACCTTAGAATTTAGTAATTTTGTGCAGAGAAAACTATTCACTTTCTGATCCCCAAATTTTAAGAAAGAGAAACACACACCAGTAGCAAGCCACTGTAATTTTTACAGAATTTTTTTAGAATTTTTTAGGCAACTTGTAGTTCAAACCTACTCCAAAACATTAAAGAGAATAAAGAAAAAGGAAGGAAGAAATAAACCCCACCTCAATCAGTCTAACTTGAGTACTTATCATTTTGTCCCTAAGACTTAAAAAAAGAATTCGGAGGAACCCCAAAAGTAAACCTACCTTTTACCTTAGCTAAATTTGAACCAGTTTACCAAGTATACCACCCAAGGGTCTTGCATAAGTAAAGTTAACTTTGTTTAACTCCAGAAAGATTATACACCTTTTAAGTTGCGAATTCTAAAAAGCACATATCATATCATGCATATATCTTACGCATTGCATTCATTAGATTGTAATCTAGCCGACGGAGAGTACGTGCTCATCCCCGAGCAAGGACCTGTCCAAGAGGAGGACCAGGAGCAAGCTTCCGAGGCTGCCATTGAGGATCTCCCCGCAGCCCCAGCAATTGAAGGCAAGCCCCGGTTTTATGCATAACCTATTAATTATGTTATTTTACTACACTTAATGCTTGTAGGATTGTAATGTGCACTTAAGTGTAGGAGTTGCTTGAAACCTCTAGATTGCATGAACTTAGGATTCCCTTTTGAGATGAATACTAGTATGTTAGGCCGAGTAGCTGCTTGCTAATCAGGATCTCGGTAGAAGTCGAGTGATTTTTCTAGCACTCGCGCGAGGTCAGGAATTGATTGTATTCCTCTTGATAATGGGATATATATTGGTCTATGGACTTGGATCCAGGGAGGATGCCTTGTCCATGAGACGGGAAAATGAGTTAAGGATTAATGTGTGGATACCTGAGTCAAGCTTTTGAACGTACTAAGCACATGCCGGGAAAAATGGTAACCGGTAAACCTAGTACCTGAGTGAAGCCGGGCGCGGACTTTATCCCTCATGCGACCTGAGACTGGTTCTCCCATGCTAGCTATGGTGGGTACAAGTGCGGTCACTGCACGGCGGCAGTCGGGGTCAGTGGAGCATTGTATGCCAAGGCGGTGAGGCCTGGACGCGAACGGGGAATCGATGGAGACGGTTGTCATGTGTAGGGTCGGAGTACCCTGGCATGCCGTGTGTTTAGGTTTACCTTGCAAGGTTTAAAAACTCGATTCGAATCGTCTGCTTCTCGCAGCTAATGAGACTGCTTGATTCCTTGTACTGCATCGAGTAAGAAGTGAAATGTGGTTACATGAGATAACTTGTTGATTGAATTAATTGATTGTTACCATGTATGCTTGGAAGGAGCAAATCTAGTTAAGTTAATGATGGTAAAAATTGAAAAGCTAAAAGATGATTTTAGAAACAGCTAGTGCTTTTGGCAAACCAAACCCCTCAGCCAAACAACTGCATAGTCTAGAGGTAGAGGAGTAGACTCCTCACACCGGGTAAGTCTAGCTGAGTATTAGTATACTCAGCCTTGCTTGTGGCACCATTTTTGCAGGTACCATGCAGGATTTGATTGATGGTGTGACTTGGCCTACCACCCTGCCACCGGGTTGGACGATCGAGTGGGACGTTGCTCCGGCAGGAGAGGAGCATGAGGAGTAGTGGGCTAGGCCTTGCTCATTTCCTCATTACCGACGACATCGATTATCCGCTGCACTTTACATTATGAACTCTATTTGCTACTCCAGAACTCCGATTTATGTAATAATTCAGTACTTAATTTGAGGTTTTCCTGTTTTATTGTATTTCTTCTGTGACTCACCTTCGAGTGAGATTGTGGAATTTGATCCTGGTTAAGTGGCTCTATCAGACTAGATCTGAAGGACTGACGGGATTATTCCGATTTAAGTGTGTCACGGCCCTTGAGGCATGACTTAGGCACTTAAGCTGGAATAATTCGGGTGGTTCTGCCACAGCTGGTATCGGAGCAAATTCCACCACAGAGAAGGACAATAAACCATGAATACCAATTTTCAAAATCTAAAACCTGCCTAGAAACTGCTATAGATCGTCAGGACTAGACCGCTAGACCTAGGACGAAAGGCCTTAGGCATAGAGGGAAATAGGTGGCTAATTAATTAGGCCCCGTGGGCCAATACTTATATTTTAGGATGCCCTAAAAAGGCACCCTATTTTCTTTTTGAGAGGCAACGTTTCTTCCAGCATGCGTGCATTATAAAAACATAAAGAGGAATTAAAAATTGAGCTAACCCCTTTTTTCTTTAAAACCATCCGGGCTCTCTTTTTCTTTTTCCTTCCACCATAATCTTTATCTTTGATTCCCTTCCGCAGATGAATTCACCCACCCCCGCCAGTGGAGGAGATTCTCGTTTCAGTTCTGACTTCCTTTCTCGCGATGGCTTTCCTTCCATCTTGTGGGAAGTGCTTAACTCCGCCGGTTACCCTACGCCCCCTTTGTACACAGTGCAGTTGTATGAGGAGCATCGGGTACCTCATTGTCGGGTCTGGCTGACTTTGGAGGCTCATCCCCTTCAGCCAGGTTGGCGTTCTCTTGACTCTGAGACGATTGGACTCAGGACGGACGACACCGTTGAGGCAGCAGCCATGAAGGCTCTGACGACTTTCTGTGGCTACCATCCCCTGGAGATGGTGATGCACCCCTTGGGACTCTTCCCTGCTGAGAGGAAGGATGATCCCATGTGGTGTAACCGCGTGAGCCATGTGAAGGATGTGTGGGCCATGTATCCTGACTTGGTTGGGAGGGTCACTGTTCAGTGCATGAGTGCGCTGTACCGCCTTCAGGCCCTTCAGAGCGATGCTATGACACTTCTTGCTAACACCGCTCGGACTGCCAAGCTCACTCTCGACAGTCGGGAAGATTTTGTGGTCGACCTATCCACAGAGTTGGTGGAGAAGGATCTGCAGGTGGAGAGGCTGAACCAGCGTATCGCTACCCTGGAGCAGCAAGTGGAGATCCAAGACAACACTATTGATGTCTTGGAGAACCAGCTTCACGATGTGCAGAGGGAACTCGAGGAAGCAAATGACCACTTGGACATGCACCACCTGGAGATGGAGGCCAATGAAGCAGGAAGCGAGGGAGAAGAGGCTCCCGAGGAGCTAGGACCAGCCCCTGGTGCCAATGGGACTACCTCCGCGATGCCCCCTTCACCCGTATCCAGTGTCGCTTCCACCGCTCAGGGTTAAGCAGTCGCTTTGACATTCTTAGGTGGATAGAAACCTATGCGAGCTTAGTAGTATCACATTTTGGACTAGGCTTGTGGGTACTTTCCCCTGATTAATGTAACCCTGTGAAACTTTTGAAATCTGTGGGATATTTGTCATCATGTTATCTTCATTTCGAACCTAGTATTATGATTATGGCATTTTTCTTCCATATGAAATGAAATTTTGCCGTTTGAAATTGTGAGTTGGGATAACGATGGCGACAATCTCTGTTTTCAGATGGCAGCTAGGCAGCGTCGCGGGCAGAACGAGCAGGTTCCCCCACCACCTCCTCCAGCTCCCACAGTGCAGGAGCTGATGGCCCAGTAGAATGAGATTCTGCGACAGCTCTTGCAGCGCCAGCCCCACCCCCAGCAGCATGGTGGAGGCCAGCCTCAGCGACCTCCGGCTATGGCAACATACCAGGAGTTTCTGAGCACGCAGCCGCCCTTGTTCGCTAAGGCGGAGGATCCGTTGGACGCCGACGTGTGGCTTCGCGTCGTCGAGTCCAAGTTTCCCCTCCTCACGGGAGACTGCCCTGATGCTACCAAGACCCGCTTCGCCGCGCAGCAGCTTCGCGGATCTGCTCGGACTTGGTGGGATCACTTCCGTGCTATGCTCCCTGATGATCGTGAGGTATCTTGGGAGGAATTCAAGACTGCCTTCAGAGGACACCACATTCCAGCTGGCATTCTTGATCGGAAGCTGAATGAATTTCTGGCCCTCAATCAAGGAACCCGCACGGTACTGCAGTATGCGCAAGCCTTCAACGACTTATGCCAGTATGCAGGGTATCATGCTGATTCTGATGAGAAGAAGAGGGATCGCTTCCGCAGGGGTCTCAATACCAAACTGCGGGAACGACTCAACACTGTCCGGGCTGATAGCTTCAATGAGTTGGTCAATATGGCCATCTCCCAGGAGGATTGCATTGTTGCTCACCGGGCAGAGAAGAAGAGAAAGGCACCAATGGCAGCGCCATCTGCTTAGGCTCAGAGGTTCCGGATTATTTCTCACAATCAGAGCAGGGGTTTCCAGCAGCAGGCAGGCAGATGGGTGATCAGGCCACCTCAGCAGCAGCAGCAGCCGGCACTCAACCGCTACCCAGCTCCCACCCCAAGGAACAATCAACCTCAGCAGTAGCAGCAGTTCCGCCAGGGCAATGGGAACAAGTGTTTCACTTGTGGCAATGTGGGCCACTATGCCAAGAATTGTCCCATGAACCAGCAGAGGCAGATGCCAGCACCAAATCAAGACAAGGGAAGAAAGCAGAAGGTGCAAGTCAGGCAAGGGAAGCTCAACTTCACCGCTCTTGAGGAAGTGCCAGAAGGAGCTCCTATCATGACTGGTATCTTTTCAGTTTATAATCGACCTGCTTTAATTCTATTTGATTCTGGTGCATCCCATAGTTTCATTAGCCAAAAGTTCAGTGCTAATTGCAAACTGCCATTCTCTCACTCAAAAGGGTCATTCATGATAGTCACACCTGGGGGTAAAATTGCAACTAATCAATTAAACCAAAGTGTGCCTATTCAACTGGGAAGCCACATTATCAAAACCACTCTTCTTGTGTTGGGATTGGAAAATGTGGACATTATTCTAGGGGCAAATTGGATGACCTTGCACCAAGTTATGCTTGATGTAGCCAGTCGTACCGTGGAAGTTAATTCTCCTTTCTGCGGGAATTTCACTTTGATTTTGCCTAGTCAGGGTTCTTCTCAGTCATGTGCTTTCTCTATGACGGAAATACCCCTGAAGAAGATCCCAGTGGTCTGTGAGTATGCAGATGTCTTTCCGGATGAATTGCCAGGAATGCCACCGGACCGGGATATTGAATTCGCCATCGAGTTGCAACCAGGAACGGCCCCAATTTCCAAGAGGCCCTACCGAATGCCACCCGCTGAGTTGGCAGAGTTGAAGAAGCAATTGCAAGAGATGCTGGATAAGGGTTTTATTCGCCCAAGCACTTCGCCTTGGGGATGTCCAGCACTATTTGTGAAGAAGAAGGATGAAAGCTTGAGGCTGTGTATAGATTACCGCCCTCTTAATGCGGTAACTATCAAGAACAAGTATCCTTTGCCTCGTATTGATGTTCTCTTTGACCAGTTGGTCGGGGCCAAGGTGTTTTCCAAGATAGACCTTCGCTCTGGCTACCATCAGATCAAAATACGAGCGAGTGATATTCCGAAGACGGCATTCTCAACCAGATATGGGCTATATGAATTCTTGGTGATGTCATTCGGGCTGACAAATGCACCAGCATATTTCATGTATCTGATGAATTCTGTTTTCATGCCGGAATTGGATAAGTTCGTGGTGGTTTTCATCGATGATATTCTGGTGTACTCAAAGAACGAAGAAGAACATGCCGGGCATTTGCATGTAGTACTTCAACGTCTGCGAGAACACCACCTTTATGCCAAGTTATCCAAGTGTGATTTTTGGCTAAAGGAAATCAAATTCTTGGGTCACACTATCTCTCAGGCTGGAATAGCTGTTGATCCTGATAAAGTGCAAGAGGTGATGAACTGGAAGCCACCAGCGACTGTCCGCCAGATTCGGAGTTTTCTGGGATTAGCTGGTTACTACCGAAGATTTATTCCAGACTTCTCTCGAATTGCGAAGCCTATTACTGAGTTGCTGAAGAAAGAAGTCAGATTTGTGTGGAGTCAGAAATGCGAAGATGCCTTCCATGCATTAAGGCAGCATCTGACCACGGCACCAGTATTGGCGCAACCCGACAGCAGCAAACCCTTTGATGTATATTGTGATGCCTCGGGCACCGGGCTAGGTTGTGTCTTGATGCAAGACAACCGAGTCATCGCTTATGCTTCAAGAGCACTCAGGCCTCACGAGCAAAATTATCCCACTCATGACCTTGTGTTAGCAGCAGTGGTTCATGCATTGAAGATGTGGAGGCACTATCTAATGGGAACCCACTGCAACATCTTCACTGATCATAAGAGCCTTAAGTACATTTTTACTCAGGCTGATCTTAACATGAGGCAGAGAAGATGGCTAGAGCTGATCAAGGATTATGACCTGGAGGTACATTATCACCTAGGAAAAGCTAATGTGGTAGCTGATGCCTTGAGTCGGAAGTTGCAGTGCAACTGTATTCTGATGGATTCTCGCATTAACACCTTGTGTGATGAGTTGAGCAAGATGCAAATTGAAGTGATTCTTTCTGGTTCTTTGTCTCACATTTCTGTTGAGCCAGCTTTGCAAGACCAGATTATCATGGCCCAGCTCAGTGACAAGGGAGTGCAGATTATCAAGAAGAATCTCCATCAGAAGGTTGAAAAGTATAATTGTTTCCGCCAGGATGAGAAGGGTGTGTTATGGTTCAAAGGCAGATTGGTAATTCCTAAAGATCCGGATCTCAAGAGGAAAATTTTGGATGAAGCTCATCTCTCCAAATTCTCTATGCATCCGGGAAGCACCAAGATGTACCATGATTTGAAGCCTTTGTACTGGTGGACCAGAATGAAGAGGGAGATAGCCCAGTATGTATGAGAGTGTGACACCTGTCAGAGGATAAAGGCAAGCCACTTGAAATCAGCTAGAGCTTTGCAACCACTATCCGTACCTTCGTGGAAGTGGGACGACATCAGCATGGATTTCATTGTGGGTCTGCCCAACACCTCTCGTCATCATGATTCAATTTGGGTTATTGTGGACCGATTGACGAAAGTGGCACATTTTCTTCCTGTGCACACCACTGATAAGGCTTAGAAATATGCAGAATTGTATATCGACCGGATCGTGTGTTTGCACGGATTACCTCGGACCATTGTTTCTGACCGAGGAGCCCAATTTGTTGCCAGATTTTGGGAACAATTGCAAAAGTCTTTGGGAACCAAGCTAATCAGGAGTTCAGCTTACCACCCACAGACTGATGGTCAGACGGAAAGGGTAAACCAGATTCTGGAAGATATGCTGAGAGCTTGTGCGATCGATTGTGGCAAGAACTGGGATAAGCACCTCTCCTTGGCAGAGTTTGCTTATAACAATAGTTATCAATCCAGCCTAAAGATGGCACCTTTTGAAGCACTCTATGGAAGAAGGTGCAGGACACCACTCAATTGGTCTCAGTCTGGTGAAAGAGAGGTTTTTGGACCTGATTTAGTGACTGAAGCCGAAAGGAAGGTCAAACTAATCAGGAAGAATCTAGAAGCTGCCCAGGCCAGACAAAAGAGTTATCATGATAGAAGAAGGAAACCTCTCCAGTTCGAGGTGGGAAGTTTTGTATACCTCAAGGTATCACCCACCAAAGGAGTGCAGAGATTTGGGATCAAAGGCAAGCTAGCCCCTCGTTACATTGGACCTTATGAGATCATAGAAGCATGTGGACCCGTGGCATACAAGCTGAAGTTACCTTCGAGAATGTCTGCCATTCACAATGTTTTTCATGTATCTCAACTGAAGAAGTGTGTTCGATTGCCGACTGAAATCTTAGCAGAGCCAGAATTGGAGATAGAGCCAGATCTATCGTACCAAGAGTACCCCTCCAAGATTCTGGATTGCAAGGAAAGATCAACTCGGGCTAAATCGATCAAGATGTTCAAGGTCCAGTGGAGTAATCACTACGAGGAGGAAGCTACTTGGGAAACCGAGGAATTCCTGAGATCCAACTTCCCCGATTGCCTACCTAAGGAAGCTGGTACGTAATCACCCCCAAACCCCTCCTCCTGCCTTTCGAATCTAATTTCCAAAAATATGATCTTAATTCAGAATGAAGTAACTATAAAGTAAAACTTAAAAGGACTTCCTTCTGAAGTTGCAAAGAGAATGACATTCGAATAGCAGTTTATCCTAATAATGGCAATCACCACCCTTTTTCCTATCAGTCTCACCCTTCGCTTTACCCCGGGAGGACTCTGGCCCGAATCTCGGGACGAGATTCCTTTAAGGGGGGAAGGCTGTGACACCCCAGTGTCACTCAGGGCTTTTCTCTCAAATGCCAAACCAAGAGCCATCATTTTATGTGAACCAAAGTAAGCATGAGCATCAAAATAACTTAAGTAATAATGAAGTCACCAAGTATATACTTAAAAGTGTCATGATCAAAGCAATTGAGTCCTTTAAAAGATAAGATTATGCAACCCTAGTTTAAAAATCCTAAATGAGCCCCATGAGTAAAATTCAAAAAAATAAGAAAAAGGGGGTGAAAAGTTTAAAATTTTGAGTTGAGCCAATTATAAAAATTGAAGTATATTTAATGAGCAACAAGAAAGGTTGAGGAAGCTTAGCCAAAATAATTCAAATAAAACCCCAAATCAAGCTTTCCAAGTGTGGACTTAATGAGAATTCTGAAATTCAGATTTCTGAAATTCAGACCTTGAGCCAAAGATCAGGGATGTTCACCTTGATCCCTAACTCAAATCCTAATGGCCCCATTGACAAAAATGTGCCTAACTAACCCCTCTGTCGTGTGCCAGAAGATGGCATTGGGACGCGAGCCCTAGACACGACTAAACCTTGGATTTGCCTCGGATTTGCGCAGGGAGACATACCAGATTTCCTGGCTCCATATCTCTGCAACCAGTAGGCAAAATCCTATGACCTCCACACAAGAATGGTAGCTTGTAGGGAGGGGAAGAGGTTTTGTGCATTGACCAAGGCGAGAGCAGGCTCGGATGAGCGACTACACGCGCCAGAACTTGGGCAGAACGCGTGCTCACACGTGTTCGACCCTGGTCGGCACGCCAGAGCTCGCCCAACCCGCGCGCGCGCGCTCCCCGGCGTCCAGTCAAGTCCGCCGCGCGCTCACGCCCTCGGCTGTGCCCGCCCGCGCCTATAAAGCCTTCCCAGGCGCGCCTCACTTCGCCCCGCACTCACCCTCTTCGGCCAGCCGCTTTCCTTAGCTCCGGCGAGCTTGATTTCCGCCCGCCATTGCCGCCCGAGCTTCGGCCACCGTGGCCAGCTCCCTCCAGCCATCCTCAAGTCAAGCCAGTGCTTCGGCCAGCTCCACCAGCAGCCCGTGAAGCTTGCCAAGCCCTCGGACCCAGCCGGACTTCACCGGAGGCCCGAGATCGACTTCACCGGACTTCGGTCTTCCGCCGCCGCGCGTGGACCGAGCTACCCCGTGAGTCTCCGCCCAATTCCTCTCGCTCATGTCTTCTCTGGCATCCCGTGGACCTCCCTGACCCATTTGATTGAACTATCTCGCCGTGACTAGGCCGGTCTCCTCGCCGCCGACGAGCATCCCCGCCTGCGCGCGTGGACCGACCGACTCCGGCCATCTCCGACGGCGTTCCGCACACTGTTGTGATCCCCAGGACCTCCCCTTCATCCTCGACCACTTCACCGGAACAGTTTCGCCGTCGGTAAGCCCCTCCACCCTTTTCCCCGCCGCGGCTACTGTTTACGTTAAACTAAGGACCTCGGGTTAGGAGATGAAGAACCCGAGGGGTTTTCTGTAATGTCAGAGACTCTGGTGAATAGTAGCCTAAGGACTGATTCGCGAGGAAAAACTTAGAAAACCGCCAGGGACCCCAGTGCAAAGTAGATTTTCATTTAATCAATTCTGTTATTCTTTTTAAATAACCAGAGAACTTGTAAAATTCATAACTTGATGAATTCTTAATCAAAAAATGTCAAACCAATTTTGCTAGCCTCTGTATATTATAATCTATCATTTAAAAATAGTAGACCCTATGCCTTCTGTTCAAAATTTTAGAGTTAAAATTTAAAAACAGAAACCCACTAAACCTTAATTAATCAAGGAAAATTAGTTTTTCTTCTGTGCTAGACTTAAGAAAATTTGTAGATGTTTATACCCTATTTAGACACTGTTTAAAAATAATAGGAACCCCAGCTTTGGAAATTATGATGTAGTTCCTCATTTAATGATGTTTTGTCCAAAACTTAGAGAAAATCAGAAAGGTGTCAGAAATTAATGAACAGTGATTAATATTATTTTTCCTAGTTTACTTATGTAACAGAGAACTTAGGAAAAATACAGAGACCATTAGTTTGAATCAAGGTTAAATTAAAATGATTTGTTTAGCCTAAATAAGACTGAAAATCAATTATTAAAGAGGCAAAATTATAACCAAAATGCTTAACAAAAATCCAGTGAACTTATAACCACCAGAGCCCCACTACAAAAATACAGAGCACCTCAGTCCAACTTTTTAAGTAAGGGAAATAAATACAAGGTGATAATAAAGCATTTTCCAACTAAATCATGAACAACCTCAAATACTATGATAATGGGCAACCAAAAATTAGCTAAGTCTATAATGAGGTGAACTACCAGAGAAAAATGCAAACCCATGAAAAGGAGGCAAACTCTTACCAATTGCTAATAATTTAAGAGGAAAGCCATTTAATTCAAATAATGCATACCACCCCTTCCCTTAAGCAAAAAGATGCCAAACTTCAGAATGATTGCTCTTGCACAAAACAATAACTAAGAAAAATAAGAACTCTGTTGTTTGATATTTTTCAAACATAGTGGTAGTAGAAAGCACCTATTTGGCTAGAAACTTGAGAAAACCATAGGAAAATAATTAAGAGGCATTGATGACTAGAAATTTGTATCAAGTCATGTTATAACACCTAAAAGCCAGCAAAAATAAGTTCTGAAGAATTACCCACTGTTGAATAGTAGTTGTAGTTCAAAGCACCCCTTCTACCTTAGAATTTAGTAATTTTGTGCAGAGAAAACTATTCACTTTCTGATCCCCAAATTTTAAGAAAGAGAAACACACACCAGTAGCAAGCCACTGTAATTTTTACAGAATTTTTTTAGAATTTTTTAGGCAACTTGTAGTTCAAACCTACTCCAAAACATTAAAGAGAATAAAGAAAAAGGAAGGAAGAAATAAACCCCACCTCAATCAGTCTAACTTGAGTACTTATCATTTTGTCCCTAAGACTTAAAAAAAGAATTCAGAGGAACCCCAAAAGTAAACCTACCTTTTACCTTAGCTAAATTTGAACCAGTTTACCAAGTATACCACCCAAGGGTCTTGCATAAGTAAAGTTAACTTTGTTTAACTCCAGAAAGATTATACACCTTTTAAGTTGCGAATTCTAAAAAGCACATAACATATCATGCATATATCTTACGCATTGCATTCATTAGATTGTAATCTAGCCGACGGAGAGTACGTGCTCATCCCCGAGCAAGGACCTGTCCAAGAGGAGGACCAGGAGCAGGCTTCCGAGGCTGCCATTGAGGATCTCCCCGCAGCCCCAGCAATTGAAGGCAAGCCCCGGTTTTATGCATAACCTATTAATTATGTTATTTTACTACACTTAATGCTTGTAGGATTGTAATGTGCACTTAAGTGTAGGAGTTGCTTGAAACCTCTAGATTGCATGAACTTAGGATTCCCTTTTGAGATGAATACTAGTATGTTAGGCCGAGTAGCTGCTTGCTAATCAGGATCTCGGTAGAAGTCGAGTGATTTTTCTAGCACTCGCGCGAGGTCAGGAATTGATTGTATTCCTCTTGATAATGGGATATATATTGGTCTATGGACTTGGATCCAGGGAGGATGCCTTGTCCATGAGACGGGAAAATGAGTTAAGGATTAATGTGTGGATACCTGAGTCAAGCTTTTGAACGTACTAAGCACATGCCGGGAAAAATGGTAACCGGTAAACCTAGTACCTGAGTGAAGCCGGGCGCGGACTTTATCCCTCATGCGACCTGAGACTGGTTCTCCCATGCTAGCTATGGTGGGTACAAGTGCGGTCACTGCACGGCGGCAGTCGGGGTCAGTGGAGCATTGTATGCCAAGGCGGTGAGGCCTGGACGCGAACGGGGAATCGATGGGGACGGTTGTCATGTGTAGGGTCGGAGTACCCTGGCATGCCGTGTGTTTAGGTTTACCTTGCAAGGTTTAAAAACTCGATTCGAATCGTCTGCTTCTCGCAGCTAATGAGACTGCTTGATTCCTTGTACTGCATCGAGTAAGAAGTGAAATGTGGTTACATGAGATAACTTGTTGATTGAATTAATTGATTGTTACCATGTATGCTTGGAAGGAGCAAATCTAGTTAAGTTAATGATGGTAAAAATTGAAAAGCTAAAAGATGATTTTAGAAACAGCTAGTGCTTTTGGCAAACCAAACCCCTCAGCCAAACAGCTGCATAGTCTAGAGGTAGAGGAGTAGACTCCTCACACCGGGTAAGTCTAGCTGAGTATTAGTATACTCAGCCTTGCTTGTGGCACCATTTTTGCAGGTACCATGCAGGATTTGATTGATGGTGTGACTTGGCCTACCACCCTGCCACCGGGTTGGACGGTCGAGTGGGACGTTGCTCCGGCAGGAGAGGAGCATGAGGAGTAGTGGGCTAGGCCTTGCTCATTTCCTCATTACCGACGACATCGATTATCCGCTGCACTTTACATTATGAACTCTATTTGCTACTCCAGAACTCCGATTTATGTAATAATTCAGTACTTAATTTGAGGTTTTCCTGTTTTATTATATTTCTTCTGTGACTCACCTTCGAGTGAGATTGTGGAATTTGATCCTGGTTAAGTGGCTCTATCAGACTAGATCTGAAGGACTGACGGGTTATTCCGATTTAAGTGTGTCACGGCCCTTGAGGCATGACTTAGGCACTTAAGCTGGAATAATTCGGGTGGTTCTGCCACAAGGTCGAGACGGCTGTCATTCGGTCCCAGGTCGACCACATGTGGTACCCCGGAAGGTTTGGATACGCCTTTACGAAGGCGCTCACCATTGCGGGGTCGCTAGGTGGATCGAAGCTGAACCGAAAAGGTATAGGATGGAAAACGGACGGTACCTCTTGGTTGTTGGACGGTGGTGAAGTCGCGTCGGGGGCGGTGCACACCATCATCTCAGGTATGAGGGTAACGCCCAGCAGGTCCTTCGCGAGGGTGCTGGCGTCATCAGTCCGCTTGGGGCTGACACGTCGCAGGGAAGTGACACCCGCCATCGCCCTAGGTGCGAGGGCAATGTCCGACATGTCCCGCGGGGGAGTGTCAGCATCGTCGACTCGCTCTGGTGCGACAACCGACAAGGTGCCGCCTCCTGCGTGGCCACGGTTGCCCCGTCTCCGCCTCCTCCGACGAGGAGGGTGGCGGGGACGACCGGAGTGCTCCTCTTCTGCCGCGGGGAGATGCTGTCATAGAGCTCGCCGCCGCCGGGCGAGTCGAAGACCGTCGTTGTCGTCACGCCGCGGGGGGAGGAGTACCATGTCGTAGCTGCCGTCCAGGGACATGAACTCAAGACTCCCGAAGCGGAGCACCGTCCCGGGCTAGAGAGGCTGCTGAAGACTCCCCATCTGGATCTCAATGGAAAGGTGTTCGTTAACACGCAGCAGGCCCCTATCTGGCGCGCCAACTGTCGGCGTTTCGATCCCAGGGGGGTCCCTGGACCGAAGAGTAAATTGTCGCTGCGTGTCCCTACCCAGATGGGTTGGCGTGGGATGGAACACAAGATGTGGGACAAGCCTTGTATTATCCTGCACCAGGGGTGCCACTCACAGTAGGGGTTACAAGCGCGTCGCGTGAGGGAGAGAGAGAGAGGGGGACACAGAGCTCGTCCGCCGCTTCCCTCGCGCGAACCCCCCTTCAGGGTGGCCCTGGACTCCCCTTTTATAGAGGCAAGGAGAGAGTCCAGGTGTACAACGGGGGGCATAGCTATGCGCTAACGTGTCCGGCAGTGGAGTGACTAAGCCCTGTGTACATGCCAACGTGGCCGTCGGGGGAGAGCTTGGGCGCTGTACATGTGATGGCGTGGCTGCCGGAGGAGCGCCTGAGTCCTATAGGAGCGCAGCTGGAAGCGCGGCGAGGACCCGCTGACGTCTCCTTGCTGTCGTAAGGGGCTGAGAGCCACCGGCGTCATGGCGCACTGCGGGGCACCATCATTACCCGTCGCCGGGGTAAGCCAGATGGGACGCCGGTCTTGTTCCTTGTAGCCTGAGCAGGCTAGGAGTAGGGGAATGATGCATCCCCTATCAGCACGGTCAGCCCGAGCCCAGGGTCGGTCGAGGCGGAGACTTCTCTTGTGGTCGAGGCTGGGGTCGGGCGAGGGCGTGATTCCTCCCGAGACCGGGGTCAAGGCCGAGTCCGGGGGTCGAGCGAGGCGGAGACCTCCTCCCGAGGCCGAAGTCTGAGGTCGGGCGAGGCGGAGACCTCCTCCCGAGGCCGGAGTCCGAGGTCGGGCGAGGCGGAGCTTCCTGTTGCGCCTGAGGCTTGAGCTCGATGGTTGATCGTGACCTGTTGTCAGTCGTTGCCGGGGTGGCTGACACGGCAGTTAGAGCGGAGCGAGCGGCGCTGTTTTCCTGTCATATCGGACAGTAAAGAGGAGGGGTGAAGTGACTGCGGTCACTTCAGCCTGGCTGACTGAGGCGCATGTGTCAGGATACGTCGTCAGGCATCCCCCGCATTTAATGCGCCTGCGAAACAGTCGGTTGGTGAGGCGATATGGCCAAGGTTGCTTCACAACAAAGCCTGCCCGAGCCGGGCCTCGGGAGAGCCGAGGGGGCGCCTGCCATCTGAGGAGGCCCTCGGGCGAGGCGTGAATTCGTCTGGGACCACTGTTCCAACCCGAGGTTGGGCTCGGGTAAGATCGCGTCCTTCGGGTAGACAAAGTCTTGGCTTGAACCGCACCCGTCAGTTGGTCTGAGGGTGTTAACCAGCCGTGATTAGGAGCGTTGGGGGTACCCCTAATTATGGTACCCGACAGGACTAACAAATGTTCATTTTGAGAAAGACAGGATTTGTAGCGCATGTCAAGCAGGGAAGCAAGTTGGTGTTCACCATCCACACAAGAACATCATGACGACTGACAGGCCACTTGAGCTGCTCCACATGGATCTATTCGGCCAGATAGCTTACATAAGCATCGGCAGGAGTAGTACTGTCTAGTTATTGTGGATGATTATTCTCGCTTCACTTGGGTATTCTTTTTGCAGGAAAAATCCCAAACCCAAGAGACTTCGAAAGGATTCTTGACACGGGCTCAAAATGAGTTCGGCTTGAGGATCAAGAAAATAAGAAGCGACAATGGGACGGAGTTCAAGAACTCACAAAGAGAAGGCTTTCTTGAGGAGGAGGGCATCAAGCATGAGTTCTCTTCTCCCTACACGCCAAAACAAAATGGTGTAGTGGAGAGGAAGAATAGAACTCTACTTGACATGGCAAGGACCATGCTTGATGAGTACAAGACACCGGACCGGTTTTGGGCGGAAGCAATCAACACCGCTTGCTACGCAATCAACACCGAATCCTCAAGAAGACATCATATGAACTCCTCACCGGTAAAAATCCCAATGTTTCATATTTTAGAGTCTTTGGTAGCAAATGCTTTATTCTTGTTAAAAGAGGTAGAAAATCTAAATTTGCTCCTAAGGCTGTAGAAGGCTTTTTACTTGGTTATGATTCAAACACAAGGGCATATAGAGTCTTTAACAAGTCCACTAGACTAGTTGAAGTTTCTTGTGACATTGTGTTTGATGAGACTAACGGCTCTCAAGTAGAGCAAGTTGATCTTGATGAGCTAGATGATGAAGAGGCTCCATGCGTCGCGCTAAGGAACATGTCCATTGGAGATGTGTGCCCTAAGGAATCCGAAGAGCCTCCATAAGCACAGGATCAACCATCTTCCTCCATGCAAGCATCTCCACCAACCCAAGATGAGGATCAAGCTCAAGATGATGAAAATGAAGATCAAGAAGATGAGCCACCTCAAGAGGAGGACAATGATCAAGGGGGGATGCCAATGATGAAGACAAGGAAGATGAACAAGATCCAAGACCACCACACCCAAGAGTCCACCAGGCGATTCAAAGAGATCACCCCGTGAACACCATCCTCGGTGATAGGGGGTAACCACTCGATCTCGAGTCGCTCATTTTTGTGAACATTACTCTTTTGTCTCCTCTATTGAGCCACACAGGGTAGAGGATGCACTTAAAGATTCGGATTGGGTGCTGGCGATGCAAGAAGAGCTCAACAACTTCACGAGGAATGAGGTATGGCATTTAGTTCCACGTCCTAACCAAAATGTTGTAGGAACCAAGTGGGTCTTCAGCAACAAGCAAGATGAGCATGGTGTGGTGACAAGGAACAAAGCCCGACTTGTGGCCAAGGGGTATTCACAAGTCGAAGGTTTGGATTTTGGTGAAACCTATGCACCCGTAGCTAGGCTTGAGTCAATTCGTATATTACTTGCCTATGCTACTTAATTACCATGGCTTCAAGCTTTATCAAATGGACGTGAAGAGTGCCTTCCTCAATGGACCAATCAAGGAAGAGGTCTATGTTGAGCAACCTCTAGGCTTTGAAGATAGTGAGTACCCTAACCATGTATATAAACTCTCTAAGGCGCTTTATGGGCTCAAGCAAGCTCCAAGAGCATGGTATGAATGCCTAAGAGATTTTCTTATCACTAATGGCTTCAAAGTCGGAAAAGCCGATCCTACTCTCTTAACTAAAACTATTGCAAATGATTTGTTTGTATGCCAAATTTATGTTGATGATATCATATTTGGGTCTACTAACAAATCTACTTGTGAAGAGTTTAGTAGAATCATGGTACAAAAATTTGAGATGTCTATGATGGGGGAGTTGAAATATTTTCTAGGATTTCAAGTCAAGCAACTCCAAGAGGGCACCTTCATCAGCCAAACGAAGTACATTCAAGATATACTCACCAAGTTTGGAATGAAGGATGCCAAGACCTTCAAGACACCCATGGGAACCAATGGGCATCTCGACCTCGACACGGGAGGTAAATCCGTAGATCAAAAGGTTTACCGGTCGATGATAGGATCTTTACTCTATTTATGTGCATCTTGACCGGATATTATGCTTTCTGTATGCATGTGTGCAAGGTTCCAAGCCGATCCTAAGGAAGTTCACCTTAGGGCCGTGAAGCAAATCTTGAGGTATTTAGTTCATACACCTAAGTTTGGTCTTTGGTACCCCAAGGGATCCTCTTTTTATTTATTAGGATATTCCGATGCTGATTGGGCAGGGTGTAAAATTGATAGGAAGAGCACATCAGGGACTTGTCAGTTTCTGGGGAGATCCCTAGTGTATTTTGCTTTAAAGAAACAAAACTCAGTAGCTCTTCCTACCGCCGAAGCCGAGTATATTGCCGCAGACCATTGTTGCGTGCAATTGCTTTGGATGAGGCAAACCCTTAGGGGCTATGGCTACAAATTTAGCAAAGTCCCTCTCCTATGTGATAATGAGAGTCCAATCCGCATGGCGGATAATCCAGTTGAGCACAGCCGCACTAAGCACATAGCCATTCGGTATCACTTTTTGAGAGATCACCAACAAAGGGGGGTACCGAGATAGCCTATATTAACACCAAAGAACAATTAGCTGATATCTTTACCAAGCCACTAGATGAGAAAACCTTTACCAAACTTAGGAATGAGCTAAATATTCTTGATTCTCGGAATTTTGATTGATACTTTGCACACATAGCTCATTTATATACCTTTGATCATATCTCTTTTATGTCTATGACTAATGTGTTTTCAAGTGTATTATTATGCTTAGTCATAGAATTGAAAGGGAAATGGAGTATTCGGCAAAGACGACGCTTCCACTCAACTCCATCGGTATTATTTACTCTTTGCCGATATTCCACATCGTTCTCCAGTTTGGTATAATCTTCACTCATATTTATTTGATTGCCATTAGGGAGAAAGTAAAAGGGCTTATATTTCACTCACAAGTATCCGTTTTTGGCGATTCATGCCAAAGGAGGAGAAAGTATTAGCCCAAAGCAAAAGGACCGCACCACCACCAAATTTTAAAATGAAGTTTTCAAATTGATATCTTAATGTGTTTTCAAAAGGGGAGAAAGTATCTTCAAAATTTTGTAAAACCCTCTTGAACAATAAGAGGAGAATTTCATTGAGGGGGAGTTTTGTTTAAGTCAAAGGAAAAGCATTTGAAACAGGGGGAGAAAATTCCAAATCTTGAAATGCTTCTTTTAATCTTATTGATATACCTTTGACTATTTGCAAAAAGTTTTGAAAAGAATTTTACAAAGAATTTGCAAAACAAAACTCGTGGTACAAATGTGGTCCAAAATTTTAAATAAGAAGAAAACCATCCATGCATATCTAGTAGAAATAATTATTGGTTTCATTCCAAGTAACCTTTGCACTTACCTTATGCAAACTAGTTCAATTCTGCACTTTTATATTTGCTTTGGTTTGTGTTGGCATCAATCACCAAAAAGGGGGAGATTGAAAGGGAAATAAGGTCAAACCTTTTTCCTAAATGATTTTGGAGGTTGAATTGCCCAACACAAATTATTGGACTAACTAGTTTGCTCTAGAATATATGTTCTACAGGTGCCAAAGGTTTACAACAAACTAATACAAAGTTAAAAAAAGGGTTCAAATCAAAAGAGCAAAAGACAACCGAAGGTTGCCCTGGTCTGGCGCACCGGACTGTCCGGTGTGCCACCGGACAGTGTCCGATGCACCACTGGACAGTGTCTGGTGCACCAGGGTGGATCAACTCTGAACTGCTCAGCTTCGGGAATTTGGGGAGCCACTCCGCTATAATTCACAGGACTGTCCGGTGTAACATCGGACTGTCCGGTGTAACATCGGACTGTCCGGTGTGCCGGCGGAGCAACGGCTATCTGTGCCAACGGTCGTCTGCAAAAGTGTACAGTGAACGTGAACAGTGCAACTGCGCGCGCAGAAGTCAGAGCAGGCACCAGAAGGCGCACCAAACAGTGAATAGTGACTGTCCGGTGCACAACTGGACTGTCTGGTGGCCCCACAAGTCAGAGCTCCAACGGTCGAACCCTAACGGTTGGGTGACGTGGCTGGCGCACCGGACTGTCCGGTGCGCCATACGACAGCAGCCATCCCCAACGGCCACTTTGGTGGTTGGGGCTATAAATACCCCCAACCACCAACACTTCAAGGCATCCAAGTTTTCAGCCAACACATTCAATACAAGAGCTATAACATTCAATTCAAGACACAATTAGAGTGAATCAAAATCTCTCCAAGTCTCAATTCCACTCAAAGCAATAGTGACTAGAAGAGAGAGCTTTTGCCGTGTTCATTTGAGCTCTTGTGCTTGGATCGCTTTTCTTCTTCTTCTTTCTTGTTCCCAACTCAATTGTAATCAAGGCAAGAGACACCAATTGTGTGGTGGTCCTTGTGGGGACTAAGTGTCCCGATTAATTGAGAAGAGAAGCTCACTCGGTCTAGGTGACCGTTTGAGAGAGGGAAAGGGTTGAAAGAGACCCAGTCTTTGTGGCCACCTCAACAGGGAGTAGGTTTGCAAGAACCGAACCTCGGTAAAACAAATCACCGTGTCATCCACTCTTATTTGCTTGTGATTTGTTTTCACCCTCTCTTTCGGACTCGATTTTATTTCTAACGCTAACCCCGACTTGTAGTTGTGCTTAAAGTTTATAAATTTCAGATTCTGCCTATTCACTCCCCTCTAGGCGACTTTCAGTATCTTATTGGGCAAAAACATTCACTCAATGGGTAAACGGGTATTAGAACATTCTGCCATCACCCATACCCGTTAACCCGAGGGTATAAAATATCTAGTATAATCTTTATCAAAACATGAATTTGTGTTGTTGCATACTTGTCTGTTGGGTATTCGGCCAGCCACTAGCCCAAAAGTCCAAAACAAATGAAACCATAAGACTCATATAAGATTTTTACTATCTAGTTTCTAGCGTACCACACAACACAGCCGGCTGGCGGTCGTCGCTCACAGGCACGACACTCGACTTCATAGATCGCAGATTCGTAGGCGTCTATTGACGACTGTAGCAGGCCAGGCTTCAACTGTGTCTGTGCTAGCGTGTCTGTGATATATGTGGTACTATCATATTGTTGCTACTTTATCTATTTATTTATGGTGATGTTGAATGGATGTTTAAATGATGCTTTAATTTTTTTAATGGTATTTAGATGGATACACTTGATGATGTTTAAATCTTTGTGGGTATGGATTACCCGACGGGTGACTCGTACCTACATGGGTATGGGGGTAAATATGTACCCACTAGTGGATATGGATAACCCGACGGGGTTATTTTTTGTCGTGAGTATGGGTATGTGATAGTGATATCCGGTGGGTATTTACCCATTGCCATCTCTAGTCACAAACTGGTATGTTTGGAACCACCTCAATTCTATAAACTAGTTTCTTAAAAACCGGGTGCTTCCAAATAGGGCCTAAATATATCATTTGGGATTGGCCCTGCCTGTGCTCAATTGTAAGTGCAATAAAGTTGTAACTAGTGTATGGCGCGCGTCCATGCGCGCATGTCGAACAATAGCGTGGACCATTTTTTATGAGCAGTTGGAACATTTGTTATGGAGCACATAAAGACATAAGCACAACATGTACAAGGCCAAACTTAACCAAATTGTAATGCTTACAGTTTGTAAACTGAGATGACAATTTTATCGCTTACAACATATTGAATAGAATGTCAGTAGTATACATAAAAAGTTAATTGGAGTAAGTTTGTAGGGTCGCATAAACATATATGGAGCTAAAAAAATTAGCAGTTTGGTTATATGTACACAAAAGCATTCTTGCTCCAAAAGTGACGATGCCCTTCATAGGTACGCAAAAGCAACTGCCTGTACATAAACAAGAGGGTAATATCAGTTGTGGTTAAAGAGTTTGTCATTTACTCTATTGTTTTGCAATGGTTATAAAGGAGAGCGAAGAACAATATGCACACTATACTGGTAACAAGCTTTGTAACAATGAAGGAGAATAGATGGTGTCGTACCTTCATGAAAACAATGATCTAACGGTCATGTTTTCTAGAGTCTGTAGAACTTGATTGAAGTTTGTGAAGGTGGTTAGTCTTGATTCTATATCTGCTTTGTGACATCAGAGTGAATTATGATTCATAGGCATTTAAAAGGAAAGCTATTCGCTATTCGGGTCCCTTTTTCTTAGTACATACTTTTTAGGTGGTGATGGTACGCCATCCTTGTTATGCTAATCTGCATGCGGCTCATCGTCCTGTCATTAAGTGGATAACAATTGTCAAAACATGTTGCTACATTAAATTAGAAGTTGAAAGTTGCCTAGAGGGGGTGGATAGGCGAAACCTGAAAATTATAACTTTACACCCCACCTAGATCCCTTGATTAGTGGTTAGAACAAGATATACAATTATCGGAGAATAAAAACTAAGTCCTGGCTTGTAAAAAGTATTGCTTTCAAATAATGCGGAATTGATAAAACAACACAACTAATAAGTCTATGAGAATAATGCAAGAAGGCTTAGATAAGAAGAGCAATATCACAAGTTCTTTCTTGCAAAGCGTTGCTTCACTAAATGAGAATTTAACTTGAAGCAACACCAAATAATGTTAGCAAAGAGTAGCGCAAGAGAACTTAGAAAGGGAAAAGAACAAACAAATCACAAGCAATAAGCACACGAGACACGGGTGATTTGTTTTATCGAGGTTCGGCCCTCGAAGGCCTAGTCCCTATTGAGGAGTCCACTAAGGACGGGTCTCTTTCAACCCTTTCCCTCTCTCCACCGATCACATAAGACCGGCGAGCTCTTCTTCTTCTCAAGGATCACTTAAGACCCCGCAAGGATCACCACACTCTTTCGTGTCTCTTGCTAGCTTTACAAGCCTCCAAAACTTTGGAGGAAGTTCAATGGGAGTCAAAACTCCACACGCAAATGAACACAAAGATGTAGCACACACTATCTCTCAATGAATCTCACAAGGCACTAGAGCTAGATCACACGAGAGGCTTCCTTTTGCTTGCTCACGCTTTTGTGGCTCTTGTGTGGGTTGTAGTGGTCTAAATCTTGTGTATAGGATGGATCAATGAATATATGTGGTTGGCAGGGCTTGAATATGTCAACTAGATGACTTGGAATGTTGCTTGGGCTCCCACACCTTGAAGTGGCCGGTTGGGATGGTATTTATAGTCACCAACCAAAATGTAGCCGTTGGAGAAGGCTACTGGCGATGAGCGCACCGGACAGTCCGGTGCGCCACCAGACAGTGTCCGGTGCGCCACCGGACAGTGTCCGGTGTGCCGCCACGTCATCCTCCCGTTAGGGTTTGGAGCTGGTCGACCGTTGGAGGCTTTGTCCTCATGTGGCACTGGACAGTCCGGTGCGACACCGGACAGTCCGGTGCCCCTCTGACCGTCTACTCTGATATCTGATTTGCACTGTTCACTTTGCAGAGTCGACCGTTGCGCGCAGATAGTCGTTGCTCCGCTGGCACACCGGACAGTCCGGTGCGCCAGACCAGGGAGCACTTCGGTTTCCTTTGCTCCTTTATTCTTGAACCCTTTTTAATCTTTGTATTGGTTTTGAGTTGAACCTTTGGCACCTGTAGAACTCATAATCTAGAGCAAACTAGTTAGTCTAATAATTTGTGTTGGGCAATTCAACCACCAAAATTCATATAGAAAAAGGTTTGACCCTATTTCCCTTTAAATCTCCCCTTTTTGGTGATTGATGCCAACACAAACCAAAGCAAATATAAAAGTGCAGAATTGAACTAGTTTGCATAAGGTAAGTGCAAAGGTTGCTTGGAATTGAAACCAATATAATTATTTCAATAGATATGCATGGATTGTTTTCTTCTTATTTAAAATTTTGGGCCTCATTTGCACCACTAGTTTTGAAGATACTACTTTCTCCCCCTTTTTGAACACACTAAGATACCAATTAAAAACTTCATTTTTAAAATCCGGTGGTGGTGCGGTCCTTTTGCTTTGGGCTCATACTTTCTCCCCCTTTGGCATGAATCGCCAAAAACGGATACTTGTGAGTGAAATACAAGCCCTTGTACTTTCTCCCCAGTGGTAAATAAATATGAGTGAAGATTGTACCAACGTGGAGAACTATACAGAATACCGACAAAGAGTGGATAATACCGATGGAGTTGAGTGGAAGTGTCGTCTTTGCCGAATACTCCATTTCCCTTTCAATTCTATGACTAAGCATGAGAATACACTTGAAAACACATTAGTCATTGACATAAAAGAGATATGATCAAATGATATATCAAATTAAGCATGATCATAGTTCTATACAATATAGATTGCTCCCCCTAAATATGTGCATGGAGAGGAACACATATTTTGGCCTTAAATGCCATTTGCATATAATGAGAACATATCTATATCATACAGAATGTGAGTGCATTGTGTCATAGTATAAGTGTGACGCTCATGACAGTTTATGCACTTATGAAAGCATGTTATAAACATCTTAAGCATTTACCCTTAAGAATTTCAAAGAGGCTTAAGGACCATCCACCTTTGGAACAAAGGTAGCTTATCCTCGTTACAAGGTTAAGCTTTAAGCTCTTTGACAATAAAAGCACTTCATCTAGTTTTAACAAAAATGCATTAATGCAGGAGTGAAATTTTAAGAAGTTAAACTAGATATGAAGCAGGGATAATGCATGGACATGCTTTCTCTTCCTTTTATACAAGGTATGCAAAGAATGTATATAAAAAGGAGATTTAGGTACATGTTTAAATGAGATGAAGTAGTTTTACCCTTTCGTACCTTCACATAGAGACGCTCTCTTCATTGTGCTTTGTCCTTAGTCTTAGATGCTTAAGACCTATACTCAAGACAATATATAGAAATATTTTGCACAAGAGAGAGTTTTACAACTAGTGATCCTTTTCTAAGTCATTGTCAGCATATATCAAATGGATCACAAATTGCATAGATGTATCAAGAGTTCTCCTTTTAACTTAGTGCACATCAAGAGAGATATTGATTAATAGTATATAAGGCACTAAGAAACATAAGTGTTAATTGAAGTTATTCAATGATCAAACAAATAACAGGTGTGATCAAAAGAACAACATATGCATTCGATAAGATAGGAGAATCCAGTAGATATGCTACTTTAGCAATGAAACCTACAATCCTTGATAAAAGTGACATTATTTTAACAAGTTGGATTGATATGTAGTAGCATACATCATGAGAGACTTATTCTCATGCAAGAAACTATATGAGATTACTAAGATAAAGCGATAGTCTCAACATAATCAAGATGTAGAAATAGACTCCCCCTAAAGATATGCATCAAGAATTTGAATGAGTTGGATAGATGCATCCACAAGTAGGGAGAAGCATCTTGATCAAGGCTTATAAAATTTGCAATAAACACCTTATGCCTGATAATCTCACAATGAAAAGGATTTAGAATACTTATAACCACACCATTGATTGTTTTGTAGATCTTACTATCCAAGTAGGTGGTATTGTTCTTGATGTCCTCCTCTTTCATTTGAGAGTCCTCCCTTTGCAGTTATCTCTTTTTCCTTCCAAACTTTATTGAAAATACTCAAGAGAGATGTTAGTAACACAAGGGAGTATATGATGAAGGATGATTCTTTTTGGATAGGAATAAAAACAATTCATCATCCATAATTCACATACATGAAGTAAATTCCTTAACGTTAGTGCACATCATTAGGAAAGTGGAATATGCACCCTTTAAACATTTTGATCAATCATAGGAAATTTACTTCTTCATATTGAATTTATTAATCATTACTTAGAAGTAAATCAATATGAGAATATGTATAGTAAAGGCATGAAATAGATTCTAATGGACTAGTGCATTTATGAAAACGAGATTGAATGCACACCTAGCAAAAATTAAGTCCAATAAAGAATATATTCTTCACACAGGTAGAATAAGATAAATTAGAGTAAATGACCATTGATGGGAACTATATTTGATTAAGAAGATGAGTTCCCATACCTTTGCTTTTACCTTACTTCTTTTGGGTGACGAGCAACCCTTGAGGCTTGTGGCTTTAAACATGCACTTACTCTCTTGTAGATTTTCATAAGTAGGCTCAAGAGATATGTCATTAGTAACACAAGCACTAGTTTCCCTTTTGTAATCATTTTGATAAGGAATGAAAAGTGGATTACTAAAGCAAGGAAACTTAATAATATGAACTAGATTATTCCATGATGTATGCTCAGTTTTAACTTATAAAACAAGCATAGCTAATTCTTCAAGATTATGGGAATAAATCCATTTCATAACATGGAGAGTGATGAATGTAGAAGAATTATATCCAATTTAAGCAAGAAGCATAACAACATAAGTTATTGGATTGATTTTTCCTTTTATGTTAGATTACGCACTTTCAAAGAGAAACTTATTCTCTACAAGTGAGACTATTTGGGTTACTTAGATAAAAGCATTAGTCTCACTATTCTAGTTATAGAGAGAATTTTCCTTTTATAAGTGTCCTAAGGATTTGAATTCCTTACATGACACCTTATTCCTTTAAGAACATGGAATATTTCTTTATATCTAGATCAAGGCAATAATAGAATGACTAGCTAAAAACATGCCATTAGGTACTTACAATAATTTAAAGCATGTAGATTGCCATAGCATAGAAGAGATGAATAAGCAATCTACCATATGAGAGGAATTTCTTCAAAGAATGGTGACATAAGTTAAAACAATTTAAGTGCTTTCTTTTTCTATGTGACTACACAAGACACATGAGAAATGGCAATTTAAGATACGTGCACTTAAAACATAAGTGTTACCATCCTTTGGCTTTCCTCCATGTTGTAGGCCTTGATTTTTTCCGCACAGTATAATTCTTTATTTCCTACAACACCAATATCTTCCCCGAAATGATATGAGTTTTAGACATAATAATTTGAAATAACCTTGGGTCAATCTTGGATATGTAGGTCATTGAAGATTGATAGCTTGAGTTAATAAGAATTGAATTGACTCTCTCAAGCACCCCAAAGCTTCACATCATCTCCTTCTCCTGCAAACCTTGTCAAGCATATTTTGGTACCCATCTCTTGATGGGTCCATCAAGGTTAGTCAACAAGGATCTAGGAACCCAAAAGTCCTTTGTGTTAGCACTAAGTAAACTCATTATCTTTCTAGCACAAGTTGTAATTTTGGGTTGCCTAGTTACAAGAGAATTAATTGACAAGATAGGAGTGGAAGTGTTACCAATGGGACAATCTTTGCATTGATGTCCCTTCTTTCGGCATATGTAGCATAGGCGAACTTCAAGCCTTGAAGATTTCTTCCTTCCTTGTTTCTTGCTTGCTACATGGTTAGTGAATATTTTCTTTTCTAACCCTATGCCTTTTTGATTCAAATAGGGACAAGACTTAATTAAGTGTCCCTTCCTTGAGCATTTAAAACAAAGTTTATCATCCTTATTAATAATCAAGTCATTTTTAATATAGGGACATGACCTAATCGAGTGCCCCTTTTCAAAGCATTCACTACACTTCTTACTTCTCTTAGTATGAAATGTGGCTTGATTATTACCTTGGATGTTACCTTTTATGGAGGTATGGTTGAGGCTTTTGGAAGAGGTATTGATTTTCTTCTTTTATTCCTTCCTCTTGGCAATCCTCAAGTCCTTGACATTTTCTTCAAGGGATTTAGTGCATGCCACGGTTGTTCTGGTCTCAAGCTTCTTCACCATGTGATCACGGTTATCTTGAGAAGGTTGAGCAGTGCACTTCCCTTTTAGTTGTGTCAAGCTCATTTTTAGCCTCTCATTTTCTTCTTTGAGCTTTTGATATGTATCATCTTTCGTTCCTGCAAATTCTAGCTCAAAGGAAGATTTGCTTGTCGACGGACAACAAGCATTAGCACATGGTAATGTAGTTTCAATTTGAATACATGTGCATGAGTGAGGTCGTTGGGATTTTAAGTTTTCTATCACAACCTCATGAGCAATATTTAATATGATATGATCATCCATAAGATTTTCATGAGAACATAGGAGCATATCATATTTTTCTTGAAAAGCTAGATTTTCATCTTTTAGCTTTTCTACTTGGTCCTTAAGCAAGGCATTCCTATTTACTAATTGAGCGATACAATGTAAAGCGTTATCTTGCTCAATTGAGATAGTTTCATACCTTTGGACCAAATCAACATGAGAGCACTTTAGCTCCTCATGTTCTTTAGTCAACTCGTCAAAGCTTAGCATTTTTATGGAGAGAATATCTTCTAGCCTTTGACGAGCTTCGCTTTGCTCTCTCGCTTTTTTTAGAAGTTTGAGCATGACCGCCTTATCTTCTTGGCTTAGGCGAGCATAGAGTTGCAAGAAGCTTCTTTCTTCCTCCTCATCCTCATTTGTGCTTCCGCTATCATTTTCATTAGCCACACAACATGTGGGAATCGAAATGGGAAGACAAACCTTATGGAGAGGTGGATTCATCGTTTGGTCTCCATCGTTCATTTTCTTCTTCTTCCTTCAAAGAGTTAGTTTCACAAATACCAAAGGAAGTAGAGGCACAAAATGAACTATCATGTTTGGACTCATCAAATTTGCTTTTAATTCTAGTCCAAATATCATGCGCATCATGAATAGATTCATTATAATTAATTATGAAGGTATGATAATCTTCTGTGCTAAGAGAATTACCTAAGATATCAAAAGCAAGATAATTTAAGCTTAAACATCTTTGATCTTCCTCGGAAATATTCTTTCTATCATAATTGGAGGGCATGATACTCTTGTTTATAATTTGTTCTAATCGGGAGTCTACGATTCTAAAGGCATTTATCACACTAGTAGACCATGAAGCATAATTAGAAAAATCATCAAGCAAAATCTCAAGAGTTACCTCCTTGAATTTCTTCGGAGGTGTCTTCTTGTTCATTTGGGATCTTCTACGAGCCATCACTTCGAGTTGTTAGACTCAAGATGAAGTGCCTAGCTCCGATACCAATTGAAAGTCGCCTAGAGGGGGGTGGATAGGCGAAACCTGAAAATTATAACTTTACACCCCACCTAGATCCCTTGATTAGTGGTTAGAACAAGATATACAATTATCAGAGAATAAAAACTAAGTCATTGCTTGTAAAAAGTATTGCTTTCAAATAATGCGGAATTGATAAAACAACACAACTAATAAGTCTATGAGAATAAAGCAAGAAGGCTTAGATAAGAAAAGCAATATCACAAGTTCTTTCTTGCAAAGCATTGCTTCACTAAATGAGAATTTAACTTGAAGCAACACCAAATAATGTTAGCAAAGAGTAGCGCAAGAGAACTTAGAAAGGGAAAAGAACAAACAAATCACAAGCAATAAGCACACGAGACACGGGTGATTTGTTTTACCGATGTTCGGCCCTCGAAGGCCTAGTTGAGAGCACCTAGAGGGGGGGTGAATAGGTGATCCTGTAAAAACTTGAAACTTAAAGCCATAAAACTTGATTAGGAGTTAGAGCAATGAAGCCAAGTGGCTAGAGATGAATTCTTGCAAAACACAATAACCACAAAGAGATCAACACACAGAGGCATAGTGGTTTATCCCATGGTTCGGCCAAGTCCAACACTTGCCTACTCCACGTTGTGGCGTCCCAACGGACGAGGGTTGCACTCAACCCCTTTCAAGCAGGTCCAAAGACCCACTTGAATACCACGGTGTTTTGCTTTCGTTTCACTATATCCCGCTTGCGAGGAATCTCCACAACTTGGAGCCTCTCGCCCTTACAATTTGATTATCACAAAGAATCACGGAAGTAAGTATGGGATGAGCAACACACACAAGACACAAAATCAGAGCAACAATACGCACACAAGTCACAACTTGAGCTCTCAACACAACTCGAAGAGTTCTCTACTCAAATGGAGCTCTAGTTGCTATCACAAAGAATCGAATGCACGGAAATGAAGTCTTGGTGCTTAGGAATGCTCAAGGGATGCTTGGTGTACTCCTCCATGCGCCTAGGGGTCCCTTTTATAGCCCCAAGGCAGCTAGGAGCCGTTGAGAGCAATCCAGGAAGGAAATTCTTGCCTTCTGTCGACTGGCGCACCGGACAGTCCGGTGCACCACCGGACATTGTCCGGTGCGGATTTCTTTCCTATTCTGGCGCAGCCGACCGTTGGAGACTTGGAGCCGTTGGCGCACTGGATACTGTCCGGTGCACACCGGACAGTCCGGTGTTCCCATCCAACCGTTGGCTCGGCCACGCGTCACGCGCGGATTGCGCGGCCGACCGTTGGCGCGCCCGACCGTTGGCTCACCGGACAGTCTGGTGCCTCACCGGATAGTCTGGTGCCTCACCGGACAGTCTGGTGCCTCACCGGACAGTCCGGTGAATTATAGTCGTACGCTGTTGACTTGGTTCCCGAGAGCGGCGACTTCGCCGCAGACGACTCACCGGACACTATCCGGTGATTTATAGTCGTACGCCGCCGTCGAGACCCGAGAGCAGCCAGTTGACCAGATGCCAGCCTGGCGCACCGGACACTGTCTGGTGCACCCAGATTGAGCAGAGTCTTGGCTGCTCGAGCCAAGTCTTTTTCAATTGTATTTTCTCTGATTCTAGCACTTAGACAAATATGTTAGTACACAAAAACCAATGTACTAAATCTGGAATCATACTTTTGTGTTGACTTTGCACTTCTTCCACCATTTGGCATAGTTTCACACTTAAACCATTTGTGTTGGCACTTGATCACCAAAATACTTAGAAATGGCCCAAGGGCACATTTCCCTTTCAATCTCCCCCTTTTTGGTGATTTATGCCAACACAACAAAAAGCAACTAAAAAAGTGCAACATCAATGCAAATGAGAACACAAATTTGTTTTGATTCGAATTTGGCATTGGATCATTCTTTGCCACCACTTGGTTTGTTTTTGCAAATCAAACTCAATTTCCTATCTCTAAGTCAAAGTCACTTGTTGAGGCATAGAGAGAGGTATTCCAAGAGAAATTGATCAAGGATTCAAAAACTCCCCCCTTTTTTCCATAATCAAACATTTTCCCCACAAGAGACCAACTTTTGACAATAAGAGACAATAAGAGTATTTTGACAAACCAAAAGCTCTAATTCTATTATTTTCAAAATTCTCAAGTGGTAGCTAATCCATTTCTTGCTTTGGCCTTATTTTCTCCCCCTTTGGCATCAAGCACCAAAACGGGATCAATCTTGGCCCTTAAACCCCATTGCCTCACCAAAATCTTCAAATAAGAGTAAAAAGGCAATAAGAATATGAGATGAACTTGGAGTGAGTTACCCTCTCATTGGAGTGCAGTGGAAGTCTTGCATGGTCCAAGTTCACCTTTCCCTTTCAATCCACCTTTGAGACTAAATCAAGCAAGCTCAAACACATGGTTAGTCTCAAAGGGTCAAGTTGTAGCACATCTCCCCCTAAATATGTGCATCACTCGCAAATGGACTTGTGAGGTCCGGGGAGTGCTTGTACAACTTGAGCACCATAAATAAACAACAATATGCATAAGGAAACATGATCAAAGCATAAGACACATGTATGCTACACATCAATCCAAGTTCCGCGAATCTAAGACATTTAGCTCACTACGCAGCCTGCAAAAGGTCTTCTCATCTAAAGGCTTGGTAAAGATATCGGCTAGCTGGTTCTCGGTGCTAACATAAAACACTTCGATATCTCCCTTTTGCTGGTGGTCTCTCAAAAAGTGATGCCGGATGTCAATGTGCTTTGTGCGGCTGTGCTCAACAGGATTGTCCGCCATGCGGATAGCACTCTCATTGTCACATAGGAGTGGCACTTTGCTCAGATTGTAGCCAAAGTCTCGAAGGGTTTGCCTCATCCAAAGTAGTTGCGCGCAACACTGTCCTGCGGCAACGTACTCGGCCTCAGCGGTGGATAGGGCAATGGAGGTTTATTTCTTAGAACTCCACGACACCAGGGACCTTCCTAGAAATTGGCACGTCCCTGATGTACTCTTCCTATCGACCTTACATCCCGCATAATCAGAGTCTGAATATCCAATCAAGTCAAAGGTAGACCCCTTTGGATACCAGATCCCGAAGCAAGGCGTAGCGACTAAATATCTAAGAATTCGCTTCACGACCACTAAGTGACACTCCCTTGGATCGGATTGAAATCTAGCACACATGCATACACTAAGCATAATATCCGGTCTACTAGCACATAAGTAGAGCAAGGAACCTATCATGGACCGGTATGCTTTTTGATCAATGGACTTACCTCCTTTGTTGAGGTCGACGTGTCCGTCAGTTCCCATTGGAGTCTTCACGGGCTTGGCGTCCTTCATCCCAAACCGCTTGATCAAGTCTTGCGTATACTTCGTTTGGGAGATGAAAGTGCCGTCCTTGAGTTGCTTCACTTGGAACCCAAGGAAGTAGTTCAACTCGCCCATCATCGACATCTCAAATTTTTGAGTCATCACCCTGCTAAACTCTTCACAAGACTTTTGGTTAGTAGAACCAAATATTATGTCATCGACATAAATTTGGCACACAAATAGATCACCGTCACAAGTCTTTGTGAAAAGAGTTGGATCGGCTTTCCCAACCTTGAAAGCATTTACAATTAAAAAGTCTCTAAGGCATTCATACCATGCTCTTGGGGCTTGCTTAAGTCCATAGAGTGTCTTAGAGAGCTTACACACATGGTCGGGGTACTGTTCATCCTCAAAGCCAGGGGGCTGCTCCACGTACACCTCCTCCTTGATTGGCCCGTTGAGGAAAGCGCTCTTCACATCCATTTGGTATAACCTGAAAGAATGGTGAGCGGCATAGGCTAACAATATACAAATCGACTCTAGCCTAGCCACAGGAGCAAAAGTCTCCTCAAAGTCCAAACCTGCGACTTGGGCATAACCTTTTGCCACAAGTCGAGCCTTGTTCCTTGTCACCACCCCATGCTCGTCCTGTTTGTTGCGGAACACCCACTTGGTTCCCACAACATTTTGCTTGGGACGCGGCACCAGTGTCCAAACTTCATTTCGCTTGAAGTTGTTAAGCTCTTCCTGCATGGCCAACACCCAGTCCGGATCTAGCAAGGCCTCTTCTACCTTGAAAGGCTCAATAGAAGAGACAAAAGAGTAGTGCTCACAAAAATTAGCTAATCTAGAGCGAGTGGTTACTTCCTTGCTAATGTCACCCAAAATCTGGTCGACGGGATGGTTCCTTTGAATCATCGCTTGAACTTGAGTTGGAGGGGCCTGTGTTGCTTCTTCCTCTTCAACTTGGACATCCTGTGCTCCCCCTTGATCACACGCCTCCTCTTGAGGTACCTGTTCATCATCTTGAGTTGGGGGGTGCACCGTCGTTGAGAAAGAAGGCTGATCTTGTTCCTTGTGTTCCTGCGGTCGTACGTCTCCAATCGCCATGGTATGAATCGCGTCCGTTGGAACATCATCCTCATCTACATCATCAAGCTCAACTTGCTCTCTTGGAGAGCCATTAGTCTCATCAAATACAACGTCGCTAGAGACTTCAACCAAACCCGATGATTTGTTGAAGACTCTATACGCCTTTGTATTTGAGTCATAACCTAACAAAAACCCTTCTACAGCTTTGGGAGCAAATTTGGAATTCCTACCCTTCTTCACTAGAATGTAGCATTTACTCCCAAAAACTCGAAAATACGAAACATTGGGTTTGTTACCAGTTAGGAGCTCGTATGACATCTTCTTGAGGAGGCGATGAAGGTAGACTCGGTTTATGGCGTGGCAAGCCGTGTTCACAACTTCCGACCAAAACCGCTCGGGCGTCTTGAATTCTCCAAGCATCGTCCTCGCCATGTCTATGAGCATCCTGTTCTTCCTCTCTACCACACCATTTTGTTGTGGTGTGTAGGGAGCGGAGAACTCGTGCTTGATTCCTTCCTCCCCAATGTACTCCTCCACTTGAAGGTTCTTGAACTCGGACCCGTTGTCGCTCCTTATCTTCTTCACCTTGAGCTCAAATTCATTTTGAGATCTCCTTAGGAAGCGCTTGAGGGTCCCTTGGGTTTTAGATTTATCCTGCAAAAAGAATACCCAAGTGAAGTGGGAAAATCATCAACAATTACTAAACCATACTTACTTCCCCCGATGCTAAGGTAGGCGACGGGTCCGAAGAGGTCCATATGCAATAGCTCCAGGGGTCTTGATGTGGTCATCACATTCTTGCTATGATGCGCACTTCCCACTTGTTTACCTGCTTGACAAGCTGCACAAGGTCTATCTTTTCCGAAATACACATTTGTTAGACCTAACACATGTTCTCCCTTTAGAAGTTTGTGAAGGTTCTTCATCCCCACATGTGCTAGACGGCGATGCCACAGCCAGCCCATGCTAGTCTTAGCAATTAAGCATGCATCTAGACCGGCCTCCTCCTTTGCAAAATCAACTAAATAGAGTTTGCCGTCTAGTACACCCTTAAAAGCTAATGAACCATCACTCCTTCTAAAGACAGACACATCTACATTTGTGAATAAGCAATTGTATCCCATATTACATAATTGACTAACCGACAGAAGATTATAACCTAGCGACTCTACTAAAAATACATTGGAGATAGAGTGCTCATTTGAGATTGCTATCTTGCCTAAGCCTTTAACCTTGCCTTGATTCCCGTCACCGAATATGATTGAATCTTGGAAATCTTTATTCTTGACGTAGGAGGTGAACATCTTCTTCTCCCCCGTCATGTGGTTTGTGCATCCACTGTCGATAATTCAGCTTGATCCCCCGGATGCATAAACCTGCAAGGCAAATTAGGCTTGGGTCTTAGGTACCCAACTCTTGTTGGGTCCTACAAGGTTAGTTACAATAGCCTTAGGGACCCAAATGCAAGTCTTATCTCCCTTGCATTTTGCCCCTAATTTCCTAGCAATCACTTTCTTATCCTTTCTACAAATTGCAAAGGAAGCATTGCAAGCATGGTAAATTGTAGAGTGTTCATTACTTACATTCCTAGGTACATGAACAACATTTCTTCTAGGCATACGATGAATAACATTTTTCCTAGCCAAATTTCTACCATGCATAATAGAAGAACTTGAAGCAATCATGGTATGTGAATCAAAAGCATTATAAATTCTATCATAATGAACATTCCTAGAATAACTCCTATCATGATACATGAAAGCATGGTTCTTTTTAGCACTATTAGTCATTGGAGCCTTCCCTTTCTCTTTGGCGGAGATGGGAGCCTTATGACTTGTTAAGTTCTTGGCTTCCTTCTTAAAGCCAAGCCCATCCTTAATTGAGGGGTGTCTACCAATAGTGTAGGCATCCCTTGAAAATTTTAATTTATCAAATTCATTTTTGCTAATCTTAAGTTGAGCATTAAGACTAGCCACTTCATCATTTAATTTAGAAATGGAAACTAGGTGTTCACTACAAGCATCAACATTAAAATCTTTACACCTATTGCAAATCACAACATGTTCTACACAAGAGGTTGATTTATTAGCTATTTCTAACTTAGCACTCAAGTCATCATTGATACTCCTTAAGCTAGAAATAGATTCATGGCACGTAGATAATTCACATGAAAGCATTTCATTTCTTTTAACTTCTAGAGCAAGAGAATTTTGCGCACTAACAAATTTATCATGCTCTTCATATAAAAGGTCCTCTTGCTTTTCTAACAATCTATTCTTCTCATTCAAAGCATCAATTAATTCATTAATTTTATCAATTTTGGTTCTATCTAAACCTTTGAATAGACTAGCATAGTCTACTTCATCATCACTAGATTCATCATCACTTGAAGAAGCGTAAGTAATAGTATTATGAGTGCTTACCTTCTTTTCCCTTGCCATGAGGCAGGTGTGATGCTCGTTGGGGAAGAGGGATGATTTGTTGAAGGCAGTGGCGGCGAGTCCTTCGTCGTTGGAGTCGGACGAAGAGCAATCTGAGTCCCACTATTTGCCAAGGTGTGCCTCGCCTTTAGCCTTCTTGTAAGTCTTCTTCTTTTCCCTCTTCTTTTCTTGATCCTGGTCACTATCATTATCGGGACAATTAGCAATAAAATGACCAACCTTACCGCACTTGAAGCAGGAGCGCTTTCCCTTAGTCTTGTTCTTTTTGGGATGCTCCTTGCGACCCTTTAGCGCCGTCTTGAAGCGCTTGATGATGAGGGCCATTTCTTCCTCGTTGAGCCATGCCGCCTCAACTTGCGCCACCTTGCTAGGTAGCGCCTCCCTGCTATTTGTTGCTTTGAGAGCAACGGTTTGAGGCTCGTGGATTGGACCATTCAACGCCTCATCAACGTATCTTGCCTCCTTGATCATCATTCGCCCGCTTACGAACTTCGCATGTATTTCTTCGGGCGTCATCTTGGTGTACCTAGGATTCTCATGAATAGAGTTAACAAGATGAGGATCAAGGACGGTGAAGGACCTTAGCATAAGTCGGACGACGTCATGGTCCGTCCATCGCGTGCTTCCATAGCTCCTTATTTTGTTCACGAGGGTCTTGAGCCTGTTATATGTTTGGGATGGCTCCTCCCCCTTGTTGGGTACCATAATTAGGGGTACCCCCAACGCTCCTAATCACGGCTGGTTAACACTCACAGACCAACTGACGGGTGCGGTTCAAGCCAATACTTCGTCTACCCGAAGGACGCGATCTTACCCGAGCCCAGCCTCGGGTTGGAACAGTGGCCCCAGACGAATTCACGCCTCGCCCGAGGGCCTCCTCAGACGGCAGGCGCCCCCTCGGCTCTCCCGAGGCCCGGCTCGGGCAGGCTTCATTGTGAAGCAACCTTGGCCATACCACCTCACCAACCGACCGCTTCGCAGCACATTAAATGTGGGGGATGCCTGACGACGTATCCTGACACACGCGCCTCAGTTGGCCAGGCCGAAGTGACCGCAGTCACTTCACCCCTCCTCTTTACTGTCCGATATGACAGGAAAACAGCGCCGCTCGCTCCGCTCCGACTGTCGTGTCAGCCACCCCGGCAACGACTGACAATAGGTCACGATCAACCACTGAGCTCAAGCCTCGGGCGCAACAGGAAGCTCCGCCTCGCCCGACCTCAGACTCCAGCCTCGGGAGGAGGTCTCCGCCTCGCCCGTACCTCAGACTCTAGCCTCGGGAGGAGGTCTCCGCCTCGCCCGACCCCCGGACTCGGCCTCGACCCCGGTCTCGGGAGGAATCGCGTCCTCGCCCGACCCTGGCCTCGGCCACAAGAGAAGTCTCCGCCTCGACCGACCCTGGGCTCGGACTGACCGTGCTAATAGGGGATGCATCATTCTCCTACTCCTAGCCTGCTCAGGCTAAAAGGAACAAGATCCGGCGTCCCATCTAGCTTACCTCGGCGACGGGTAATGATGGTGCCCCGTGTGCGCCATGACGCCGGTGGCTCTTAGCCCCTTACGATAGCAAGGAGACGTCAGCAGGGTCCTTGCCGCGCTGCCAGCTGTGCTCATATAGGACTCAGGCGCTCCTCCGGCGGCCACGCCTATCACATCTACAGCGCCCAAGCTTTCCCCCGACGGCCACGTTGGCATGTACACAGGGCTTAGGCACTCCACTGCCGGACACGTTAGCGCATAGCTACTCCCCCATTGTACACCTGGACTCTCTCCTTGCCTCTATAAAAGGGGAGTCCAGGGCCACCCTGAAGGGGGGTTCGCGCGAGGGAAGCGGCGGACGAGCTCTGTGTCCCCCCTCTCTCTCTCCCTCACGCGACGCGCTTGTAACCCCTACTGCGAGCGGCACCCCTGGTGCAGGATAATACAAGGCTTGTCCCACATCTTGTGTTCCATCCCACGCCAACCCATCTGGGCAGGGACACGCAGCGACAATTTACTCGTCGGTCCAGGGACCCCCCCAGGGTCGAAACACCGACAGTTGACGCGCCAGGTAGGGGTCTGCTGCGTGTTAACGAACACCTTCCTGTTGAGATCTAGATGGGGAGTCTTCAGCAACCTCTCCAGCCCGGGACGGTGCTCCGCTTTGGGAGTCTTGAGTTCATGTCCCTCGACGGCAGCTACGACATGGTACTCCTCCCCCCGCGGCGTGACGATAACGACGGTCTTCGACTCGCCCGGCGGCGGCGAGCTCTACGACAGCATCTCCCCGCGGCAAAAGAGGAGCACTCCGGTCGTCCCTGCCACCCTCCTTGTCGGAGGAGGCGGAGACGGGGCAACCATGGCCACGCAGGAGGCGGCACCTTGTCGGCTGTCGCACCAGAGCGAGTCGACGACGCCGGCACCCCCCGCGGGACATGTCGGACATTGCCCTCACACCTGAGGCGACGGCAGGTGTCACTTCCCCACGGCGTGTCAGCCCCAAGCAGACTGATGACGCCAGCACCCTCGCGAAGGACCTGCTGGGCGTTACCCTCGTACCTGAGATGACGGTGTGCACCGCCCCCGACACGACTTCACCACCGTCCAACGACCAAGAGGTACCGTCCGTTTTCCATCCCATACCTTTTCGGTTCAGCTTCGATCCACCTAGCGACCCCGCTATGGTGAGCGCCTTTGTAAAGGCATATCCAAACCTTCCGGGGTACCACATGTGGTCGGCTTGGGACCGACTGACAGCCGTCTCGACCTTCGGACCGGCGGGTTCTGAGGAGGAGGACATCCCCGACTCCGGTTGGGATTTCTCTGCCCTCAATGACCCCGGTGCCATGCGGGGCTTCATGTCCGCATGCGACCACTGCCTCTCCGTTTGTTCTGACGATGGCCATGACCTTGACGACGAGGGTTACGGCCCAAGTCGCGAATGCTTCCATGTCGATCTGGGAGATCACAACGAAGGCAACCACCTCGGTATGCCAGAGGTTGACGATCCCCCTGGGCCCTCATCTCGCATTGACATCCTGTGGGAGCTAGCTGTCGTCCCAGTCCCTGCGGGGGGTCAGCACATACAGCTCGAGCAAATCCATGAGATGCAGGCTCGGGTCGACGGGGAAGCAGGTCGGCTTGTACAGCTCCGACAGAGTATCGAACTGGAGTGGGCGGGCCGATCACTCGCTGGAGAAGCCTGTCAACAGGCCCAAGACATCCGGCACCGCATCATCGACAATGCCAGGGCAGCGCTGCCCTCGGCCGTCAGTGAGTTCGGCCAAAACCTAGCTGCAGCGGCAATGCTGCTTCGGGCCATGCTGGAGCCATCCACCACCGAGGGACGGTGCATCCAGGGCGAACTCAAGAATCTTCTAGAGGGCGTCGCGGTTCAATGAGCCAAAAGCTCCGCCTCCCGTAGGCGAGCTAGCCCCTCGGAGCATCATGTGGTGTCCTCCCGGCGCATTCGGGAAGCCTCGGTCCGTCCCGAGCATACACGGGACGAGGCACCCATCGCCCGGGAACGCCTCGGCAACGAGCACCACCACCTCGACCATCGAGCCCGCCTCGACGAGAAGGTGCGCCGAGGCTACCATCCCAGGCGCGGGGGACGCTGCAACAGTAAGGAGGACCGCAGTCCTTCACCTGAACCACCCTGGCCCGTGAGTCTTCAGCCGGGCCATACGACGAGCACCGTTCCCTGCTCGTTTCCGAGCCCTGACTACTATCACCAAGTACTCGGGGGAGACGAGGCCGAAGCTGTGGCTCGCGGACTACCGACTGGCCTGCCAGTTGGGAGGGGCGGATGATGACAACCTCATCATCCATAATCTACCCCTTTTCCTCTCCGACACCGCCCGAGCCTGGCTAGAGCATCTGCCTCCTGCGCAGATCTCCTGACTGGGACGATCTGGTCGAAGCTTTCGCGGGGAACTTCCAAGGCACGTACGTGCGCCCTAGGAACTCGTGGGACCTCCGAAGCTACCACCAGCAGCCAGGGGAGTCCCTCCGAGAGTACATCCGGTGGTTTTCAAAGCAGCGCACCGAGCTGCCCAACGTTACCGACTCGGATGTCATCGGGGCTTTCCTTGCCGGCACCACTTGCCGGGACCTGGTGAGCAAACTGGGGCGCAAGACTCCCACCCGCGCAAGCGAACTGATGGACGTCGCCACCAAGTTTGCCTCAGGTCACGAGGCAGGTCGAAGCCATCTTCCGAAAGGACAAGCAGCCTCAGGTCGAGCCGAAGACAGACGCCCCTGAGTTGTCCACCCAGCGGGGCACGAAGAAGAAGGCCAAAAACAAGTCGCGAGCGAAGCGCGACGCCGCATACGCGAATCTCGTCGCTGCGGCCGAGCACAGGAACCCTCGGAAACCACCTGGAGGGGCCGGCGCGTTCGACAAGATGCTCAAAGAGCCGTGCCGCTATCACCAGGGGCCCGTCAAGCACACCCTCGAAGAATGTATCATGCTCTGATGCCACTTCCATAAGACCGGGCCCCTGGTGGAGGATGGCAAGGGCCATGACAACGACAAGAAGGAGGGCGGCAAGGAAGAGGGATTCCCAGAAGTCCATAACTGCTTCATGATCTATGGCGGGCAGGCGGCGAATGCCTCGGCTCAACACCGCAAGCAGGAGCGCTGGGAAGTCTGCTTGGTGAAGGTGGCGGTGCCAGTCTACCTAGACTGGTCCGACAAGCCTATCACCTTCGACCAAGATGACCACCCCGACTTCGTGCCGAGCCCGGGAAGGTACCCACTCGTCGTTGATCCGATCATCGGCAACGTTAGGCTCTCCAAGGTCCTCATGGACGGAGGCAGCAGCCTTAACATCATCTACGCCGAGACCCTGGAACTCTTAGGGGTTGATCGATCCGAAGTCCGAGCCGGTGCGGTACCCTTCCACGGGATCGCGCCCGGGAAGCAAATCCAACCCCTCGGACGGATCGACTTACCCGTCTGCTTCGGAACTCCCTCAAACTTCCGAAAGGAAGCTCTCACCTTTGAGGTCGTCGGGTTCTGAGGAACCTACCATGCGGTGTTGGGAAGACCATGCTACGCCAAGTTTATGGCCGTCCCCAACTACACCTACCTCAAGCTCAAGATGCCGGGCCCGAATGGGATCATCACTGTTGGATCCACGTACCTCCACGCGTACGAATGCGACGTGGAGTGCGTGGAGTACGCTGAGGCTCTCACCGAATCCGAGGCCCTCATCACCGACCTTGAACGCCTCTCCAAGGAGGTGCCCGACGCAAAGCGGCACGCCTGGCAACTTCGAACCAGTTGAGGCGGTCAAGTCTGTCTCTCTCGACCCCAGCAACGACGCAAGCAAGCAAGTTCGGATCGGCTCCGAGCTCGACCCCAAATAGGAAGCAGTGCTCGTCGACTTTCTCCGCGCAAATGCCAAAGTCTTTGCGTGGAGTCCCTCGGACATGCCCGGCATACCGAGGGATGTCGCCGAGCACTCACTAGATGTCAGAGCTGGAGCCCGACCCGTGAAGCAAGCCCTGCGCCGTTTCGATGAAGAAAAGCGCAGGGCCATAGGCGAGGAGATCCACAAGCTACTCGCGGCAGGGTTCATCAAAGAGGTATTCCATCCCGAATGGTTAGCTAACCCTGTTCTCGTAAGGAAGAAGGATGGGAAATGGAGGATGTGTGTAGACTACACTGGTCTAAACAAAGCATGTCCGAAAGTTCCCTACCCTCTACCTCGCATCGATCAAATCATGGACTCCACAGCTGGGTGCGAAACCCTGTCGTTCCTCGATGCCTACTCAGGCTATCACCAAATCAAGATGAAAGAGTCCGACCAGCTCGCGACTTCTTTCATCACACCTTTTGGCATGTACTGTTACACCACAATGCCATTTGGGTTGAGGAATGCAGGCGCCACTTACCAGAGGTGCATGAACCACGTGTTCGGAGAACACATCGGCAGAACGGTCGAGGCTTATGTCGACGACATCGTTGCCAAGACGAAGAGAGCCTCCGACCTCCTCTCTGACCTTGAAACGACATTCAAGTGTCTGAGAGCGAAGGGCGTGAAACTCAATCCTGAGAAGTGTGTCTTCGGAGTCCCCTGAGGCATGATCCTTGGGTTCATCGTCTCCGAGCGGGGCATCGAGGCCAACCCGGAGAAAATCGCGGCCATCACCAGCATGGGACCGACCAAAGATTTGAAAGGAGTACAGAGGGTCATGGGATGCCTTGCAGCTCTAAGCCGCTTCATCTCACGCCTTGGCGAGAAAGGCTTGCCTCTGTACCGCCCCTTAAGGAAGGCCGAGTGCTTCACTTGGACCCTGAGGCCGAGGAAGCTCTCGAAAACCATAAGGCGCTCCTTACGAAAACACCCATTCTGGTGCCCCCCGCCGCAGGAGAAGCCCTCTTGATCTACGTAGCCGCGACTACTCAGGTAGTCAGCGCCGCGATCATAGTCGAGAGACGAGAAGAAGGGCATGCACTGCCCGTCCAGAGGCCAGTCTACTTCATCAGTAAAGTACTTTCCGAGACCAAAGCTCGCTACCCACAGATCCAGAAGCTGCTCTACGCAGTGATCCTGACGTGGCGAAAGTTGCGACACTACTTCGAGTCTCATCCGGTAACTATGGTGTCCTCCTTCCCCCTGGGGGAGATCATCCAGTGCCGCGAGGCCTCGTGTAGGATAGCAAAGTGGGCGGTGGAGCTTATGGGCGAAACACTATCATTCGCTCCTCGGAAGGCCATAAAATCCCAGGTCTTGGCAGACTTCCTGGCTGAGTGGACTGACACCCAGTTACCGACAACTCCAATCCAGCCCAAGCTCTGGACCATGTACTTCGATGGATCACTCATGAAAATAGGAGCGGGCGCTAGCCTGCTCTTCGTTTCACCCCTCGAAAAGCATCTCTGCTACGTCGTTCGCCTCCATTTTCTAGCGTCAAACAATGTGGCCGAGTACGAAGCACTGGTTAACGGGCTACGCATCGCCATCGAGCTAGGGGTCCAACGCCTCGACGCTCGATGTGACTCGCAGCTTGTCATTGACCAAGTCATGAAGAACTCCCACTGCCGTGACTGGAGGATGGAAGCCTACTGCGACGAAGTCCGGCACCTAGAGAACAAGTTCTACGTGCTGGAGCTCAACCACATCGCCCGACGGTACAACGAGACTGCGGACGAGCTGGCGAAAATAGCCTCGGGGCGAACGACAGTTCCCCCCGACGTCTTCTCTAGAGACCTACATCAACCATCCATCAAGATCGACGACGCGCCCGAGCCTGAGGAAGCCTCGGCCCAGCCCGAGGCACCCTCGGCCGAGCCCGAGGTACCCTCAGCGGCACCCAAGGCACCCTCGGCCATCGAGGAAGAGGCCTTGCCCGTCGAAGAGGAACAGAATGGGGTCGCGTCAGATCCGAACTGGGAGGCCCTGTACCTGGAATATCTCCTCCGAGGAGAGCTTCCCATCGACAAGACCAAAGCTCGGCTGCTGGCTCGGCGTGCCAAGTCATTTGTCCTGCTGGGTGATGAAAAGGAGCTCTACCACCGCAGCCCCTCGGGCATCCTTCAACGATGCATATCTATCGCCCAAGGACAAGAGCTATTGCAAGAAATACACTCGGGGGCTTGCGGCCACCATGCAGCACCTCGAGCCCTCGTGGGGAATGCCTTTCGACAAGGTTTCTACTGGCCAACCGCGATGGCCGACGCCACTAGGATTGTGCGCTCCTGCCGGGGGTGTCAATTCTACGCAAAGCAGATGCATCTGCCCGCTCAAGCCTTGCGGACGATACCCATCACCTGGCCATTTCTTGTGTGGGGTCTGGACCTCGTTAGACCCTTGCAGAAGGCACCTGGGGGCTTCATGCACCTGCTGGTCGCTATCGACAAATTCTCCAAGTGGATCGAGGTCCGACCCCTAAACAGCATCAGGTCCGAGCAGGCGGTGGCATTCTTCACCAACATTATTCATCGATTCAGGGTCCCAAACTCAATCATCACTGACAATGGCACGCAGTTCACCGGAAAAAAGTTCCTGGACTTCTGTGACAACCACCACATCCGTGTGGACTGGGCCGCCGTAGTTCATCCCATGACGAATGGGCAGGTGGAGCGTGCCAACGGTATGATTCTGCAGGGGCTCAAACCAAGGATCTACAACGACCTCAACAAGTTCGGCAAGCGGTGGATGAAAGAGCTACCCTTGATAGTCTGGAGCCTGAGGACGACACCGAGCCGCACCACGGGTTTTACGCCGTTCTTTCTAGTCTATGGGGCCGAGGCCGTCCTCCCCACGGACTTAGAATATGGCTCCCCGAGGACCAAGGCGTACGACGACCGAAGCAACCAGACTAGCCGAGAAGACGCGCTGGACAAACTCGAGGAGACTCGAGACGTCGTCTTACTACATTTGGCATGGTACCAGCAGTCGCTGCGGCGCTACCATGCCCGAAGCGTTCGGGCCTGAGGCTTCCAAGTGGGAGACTTGGTGCTTCGCCTGCGACAGGACGCCCGAGGGCGCCACAAGCTCACTCCTCCCTGGGAAGGGCCTTTCATCGTCACCAAGATCTTGAAGCCTGGAACATACAAGCTGGCCAACGACCAAGGCATGGTCTACAGCAACGCTTGGAACATCCAACAGCTACGTCGCTTCTACCCTTAAGATGTTTTAAATCGTTCACGTACCTTGTTTACGTACACAAAGTCTGACCGTTAAGGAAGGGTCGGCCTTGCCTCAGCAAAGCCCGACCCTCCCTCGAGGGCTAGAAGGGGGGAACCCCCTGCACGTCCCCCCTACACGTCAAAATTTTCCTCAGAAAAGTTTTCCACCAAAACGACTTTCGTGTTTCTCGACTATATCGGTAACAGAACCCCGCAAAATGAATAAGAGCGCGTGTAAGCGGCAAGGCCGACCGAGCCGAGGGACTCCTACGCCTCCGGGATATGGATACCTCACTCGTCACCTTCCGCGAAAAATAACTCTTACTCGGATAAGCAATTCTTCTACTGACGAACGAGTCCGGATACTCGAAACAAGAGGAAAAGAAATGCAACTTTATAACACGACGACAAAGTGTTTAGGCCTCGGAGGCCGCGAAAGACACATGCATGTTCCGAACAAACTGCTTTGGTAGAATCAGGCATCGCCCAGGGGAGGAGTGGCACCCTCGGCTTCGTCTCCACCCTCGGCGAGATCCGCCTCGGCCTTGGACGGCGACGCAAGCGGAAGGATCTCCACCTCGAAGGAGGACGCCAGCACTGTGCTTAGGCCTGCGACGGCCGCGTCAAGCCTCTGAACTTTGGCCAGGGCGGCTTCATCTTCGTCGGGTAGATAGTACCCCTCGCTGACCCGCTCCAGATCCACATCGTAGTGGGAAGCGAGCATGGCAAAGGCCCGCCTAACGCCGTGATGCAGCGCCTCACGGAGTCTGCTGCGCACATGGCCGCCCAAGGCCTACAGGCGACTCCGGGGGGAGCTTCCCGAGGGAACGTTGTCAAGACCAAAGACCTGGCAAAAGGCCGAGATAGCTTCAGACATGGCCACGCGGTCGGCTTCCTCCCGCTCAGCCGCCCAGGCAAGTGCTTTGGCGGACTCGTTGAGGGCTGACTCAAACTCTGCAAACAACCAAAAAGAATTCTTCAAACACGAGTTGAAGAATGAAGATCGAAGTCACAAAGCGGCTAAAACATACCTTCTGCCCGGACACGCTGCTCCGAGGCTGCGGCTTGGGCGGACTGAGCAGACCCGACAGCCGCGGCCAGGTCCTCTGCCAGGGCTCCAGCCCGAGCGGACACCTCGGCTAGCTGGCCCCCAAGGGCCTCAGCCCGGCTTTCGGCCTCGGCGGCCTGGTTCTGAGATTGGTCCCGCTCGTCGACAACCTGGCCAAGCTCCAGCTGCCGCTGCTGCGCCTCTGCGCGTGCCGCCGCTGCCTCCACCCCTAGCTCGTCGCAGAGCAACCGAAGGTCCGCCACCTCGGTGCTCCGTTGGGTGAGGCGCTCGGTAGCCTCGGTAAGCGTGACCCTCAGGAACCATAGCGAACCCCAGACATCGACCTCGCGGCGAATGAACGACGACTTGGCAATGCTCAGATCCGTCAGATCCTAAGAAAGGGAAGCAGGGCGTCACAAAGAATACCCTGGCCATGCGAAAGGTGCGCTTGAAATCCTTACCTGGAGGATCCTGGGAACGTCCCTGGAAAAGATCTCCATGGTCGCCCGAAGCGACCCCATCGCCTCCTCGGCATACTCACGGAGCTCATCCCAAGACTGCTCCTCCCGCTCATTGTCAAGGACGAAGAGGGGTTTCGGGGCGTCGTGGGTCCAGAACTGGAGCGCCTGCGCGCACCGCTCATTAGGATCGTGCCGCGTGGGGATGAGGTCGCCGCTCCCCAAGACAGGCCGAGGCTCTGCACGGGGTCCCGACGCCTTAGAGGCGGGCTCCCGATCCGCGACCTCGAGCAGCGGCACCTCAACCATCTCAGCATCAGCGGCGACGGGTGGCTCCACGGGCAGAACGGCAACAGCCTCGGCAGAAGCTGGTGCCGGACGCCGACAACACGTCAGATGGGCTCAAGGCCGCGGCCGCGACAGCAGCCTCCCCCGGCACGACGGCCACCTCGACGGAGGGGTCAGCCTGGGGAGCTCGCCCCATGGCAACTCACGCCGCCTGGGCCCCCCGCTTGGGGGCATCTAGTGCGGAGGCCGGCCGACCTGGCGTGGCGCGGTGCGGCACTGGCTGCAGAAGCCGGCGCCGTCTTAAGGGCCTTCCTGGGAGCCAGATCGGCCGAACCGTGCCTCCGTTTGCTGGGAGGAAAAGGTAAAGCAGGATCAGGACACACGAAGAAGGAGCAAGGACATAGGTATCCTCAGATACTTACCCGCTCCGGACCAGAGCCAATCGCGCCTGAGGGGAGGCCCCTCCGGCCTCGGTCCCCACAGGCGTTGCCAAGGTTCGCCCCGCTGCCGGCTTCAGCGCCGCTCCCACTTCGGGCGCCCGGGGCACCGAAGGGGCGGCCCGCCCGCGCAACATCACGACGGCCCGAGGATCAACCTTCTGTACGGCCGGCACAGGCGACTGCTCGTGGGGGACAGGCGGGACGGCCTGACCCCCCGGGTCACCTCAACTACCTCGACCGAGGGGTCAAGTACCCCCTCGGCTTGCCCCTGCTCTTCGAACCGGGACCCTGATGTCCCGGCCCCGGACACTGACGGTGCTAGCCCACTCGGAGGGTGGCTCGACGACCCCTGGCCCAGCCTCAGATCCGGGCTGAGGCCAAGGCGGGCCGCCATGTCGTCGTCTTCGTCATCATCGTCGTCGGGCGTCTCTGGCGACGGCTCCCTCGGGAGCCCGTCCCTCTCCTGCCTTCGACGGTGCCTCTCTAAGGCGTCCCGAGCCCGCATCCGCTCGCGGGCCCGAGCCTTTTCCGCGTCCTTCTTCTCCTTCTTCTTCTCCGCAGCGACCCTCCACGCGGCTCGGTCCACCGCGTCCTCTGGGACCGGTGGCAGGGAAGGCTTGTAACACCCCAGCTCCTGGAGACGAGCGGAAATCCCGACTGAGAGAATCGAAGGCAACCTGACGCAAAATAGGAGAAGGAGCGGATACTCACCAAGGAAACGCACCCACTGAAAGGGAAATGTGCCCTTGGGCCATTTCTAAGTATTTTGGTGATTGAGTGCCAACACAAGTGTCTTTGTGTTAACCTATGTAAAATGGTGGACAAAGTACAAATCATGTCAAAAGGTATGTTTCTAGACTTAGTACATTGTTTTATGGACTAATGTATTGTGTCTAAGTGCTGGAAACAGGAAAAATTGAATTGGAAATGAGATGGCTTTGTTCAACCAAAGTCTGCTCAGTCTGAGTGCACCGGACAGTGTCCGGTGGTGCACCGGACAGTGTCCGGTGCGCCAGGCTGGCTCTGGCGAACAGGCTGCTCTCGGGAATTCGACGGCGGTGTACGGCTATAATTCACCGGTCTGTCCGGTGGTGCACCGGACTGTCCGGTGAGCCGTTCACAAGCGAACTCGTCGCTCTCGGGAGATGATTAACGGCGTACGGCTAAAATTCACCGGTCTGTCCGGTGGTGCACCTGGACTGTCCGGTGAGTCAACAGTCAGCCGGGACAACGGTCGGCCGAGGATTCTGCGCGTGACGCGTGGCCGAGCCAACGGTCACATTGGTGCACCGGACTGTCCGGTGTGCACCGGACAGTGTCCGGTGCGCCAACGGCTCTCAGACTCCAACGGTCGGCTTCGCCACATAAGGAAGGATATCTACACCGGACAGTGTCCGGTGGTGCACCGGACTGTCCGGTGCGCCAGTCGACAGAAGGCAAGATCTGCCTTCCAGGAATGTTCTCAACGGCTCCTAGCTGCCTTGGGGCTATAAAAGGGACCCCTAGGCGCATGGAGGAGTACACCAAGCATTCCTTGAGCACTATTGATCACTCACACTCCATTCTTGCGCACTTGTTCGACATTCTAGTGATTTGAGCTCCGTTCTAGTGTGCTAGTCTTTTGAGCTTAAGTCTGGGTCTTGTGTGTTTGTATTTGTTGTGATCTCAGTGTCTTGTGTGAGTTGCTAATCCCTCCCTTACTCCGTGCTTCTTTGTGAACTTCAAGTGTAAGGGCGAGAGGCTCCAAGTTGTGGAGATTCCTCGCAAACGGGATTAAGAAAAGCAAGCAAAACACCATGGTATTCAAGTGGGTCTTTGGACCACTTGAGAGGGGTTGATTGCAACCCTCGTCCGTTGGGACGCCACAACATGGAGTAGGCAAGCGTTGGTCTTGGCCGAACCACGGGATAACCACCGTGCCATCTCTGTGATTGATCTCTTGTGGTTATTGTGTTTTGTTGAGACTCCTCTCTAGCCACTTGCGATTATTGTGCTAACGCTTAACCAAGTTTTTGTGGCTTAAGTTTCAAGTTTTACAGGATCACCTATTCACCCCCCCCCCTCTAGGTGCTCTTAATTGGTATCAGAATCGTTCTCTTCACAAAGGGACTAATCGTCCGAAGAGATGGATCCTAAGGGGAAGGGAATCGTGATCAACGATAAGGAGAAGGAGTCCTTCGTCAACGAGCCGAAGAATGACAAGCCTACCGACTCGGGCTCGGACCACAAACGCAAAGATGGGAAGAAGAAGAAGACGAGACGCATCAAGGAGATCGTCTACTACGACGACAGCGATGAGTCCACTTCTTCCCAAAAGGATGACTACGACTACGAGAAACAAAAGACGGTTAATTCGAATTTTTCTTTTGATTATTCTCGTATTCCTCAAAGTTCAAATTCACATTTGCTCTCCATTCCTCTCGGCAAGCCTCCACACTTTGATGGGGAGGACTACGGATTTTGGAGCCACAAAATGCGTAGTCACCTGTTCTCTCTCCATCCAAGCATATGGGAGATTGTTGAGAATGGAATGAAATTTGATAGCTCGGATAGTCCTATTTTTATTAATGAACAGATTCATAGAAATGCACAAGCTACTACTGTGTTGTTAGCCTCCTTGTGCAGGGACAAATACCATAAGGTGAGCGGCTTGGACAATGCCAAGCAAATCTGGGACACCCTCAAGATCTCTCATGAGGGGAACGACGTCACCTTGCTCACCAAGATGGAGTTGGTGGAGGGCGAGCTTGGACGATTCGCGATGATAAGGGGCGAGGAGCCAACCCAAACATACAACCGGCTCAAGACCCTTATCAACAAAATAAGGAGCTACTGGAAGCACGCGATGGACGGACCACGACGTCGTCCGCCTAATGCTAAGGTCCTTCACTGTACTTGATCCACATTTGGTGAACAACATTCGTGAAAATCCTAGGTACACCAAGATGTCGCCTGAAGAAGTCCTTGGAAAGTTCGTAAGCGGGCGAATGATGATCAAGGAGGCGAGGTACGTGGACGACGCGTTGAACGGTCCAATCCATGAGCCTCAACCCATTGCTCTCAAGGCAACGAGGAGCAAGGAGACGCTACCTAGCAAGGTGGCGCAAGTTGAGGCGGCTGGGCTCAATGATGAAGAGATGGCCCTCATCATCAAGCGCTTCAAGACGGCGCTAAAGGGTCGCAAGGGACAGCCAAGCAAGACCAAGGCCAAGGGGAAGCGCTCATGCTTCAAATGTGGTAAGATTGGTCATTTTATTGCTAACTGTCCTGATAATGAAAGTGACCAGGAAAAAGGGAACAAAAGGGAGAAGAAGAAGAATTACAAGAAGGCCAAGGGTGAGGCACACCTCGGAAAGGAGTGGGATTTGGATTGCTCCTCCTCCGACTCCGACAATGAAGGACTCGCCGCCACTGCCTTCAACAAGTCATCCCTCTTCCCCAACGAGCGTCACACATGCCTCATGGCGAAGGAGAAGAAGGTATGTACTCGAGACAGTACTACTTATGATTCTTCCAGTGATGATGAGTCCAGCGATGAGGAAATAGATTACTCTAGTTTGTTCAAGGGATTGGATAGAAACAAAATTGATAAAATCAATGAATTGATTGATGCCTTGAATGAAAAGGATAGACTTTTAGAAAAGCAAGAGGATTTGTTGTATGAAGAACATGATAAATTTGTAGAGGCACAAAAAGCTCATGCTTTAGAAGTTAAAAGAAATGAAATGCTTTCTTATGAACTATCTACTTGTCATGAAACCATTGCTACTTTAAAAGGTGTTAATGATGATTTAAATGCTAAACTAGAAGTAGCTAGTAAATCTAACTCTTGTGTAGAACATGTTTGCACTAGGTGTAAAGATCCTAATGTTGATACTTGTAGTGAACACCTAGAGTGCATTTCTAAACTAAATGATGAAGTAGCTAGTCTTAATGCTCAACTTAAGACTAGCAAGAGTGAATTTGACAAACTAAAATTTGCAAGGGATGCCTACACAATTGGTAGACACCCCTCAATTAAGGATGGTCTTGGCTTCAAGAGGGAAGTCAAGAACTTAACGAGCCATAAGGCTCCCATCTCCGCCAAGGAGAAAGGGAAGGCTCCTATGGCTAGTAGTGTGCAAAAGAACCATGCTTTTATGTACCATGATAAGAGACAATCTAGAAATACTTATAGGAGTTGTAATGCATTTGATGCTTTTAATTCTCATGCCATGTTTGCTTCTAGTTCTTCCTATGTGCATGATAGAAATGTTGGTAAGAGAAATGTTGTTCATAATATGCCTAGGAGAAATGTTGTTAATGTTCCTAGGAAAGTTAATGAACCTTCCACAATATATCATGCTTGCAATGCTTCTTTTGCCATTTATAGGAAGAATAAGAAGGTGATTGCTAGGAAGTTAGGGGCAAGATGCAAGGGAGATAAAACTTGCATTTGGGTCCCTAAGACAATTGTGACTAACCTTGTAGGACCCAATAAGAGTTGGGTACCTAAGACCCAAGCCTAAATTTGCCTTGCAGGTTTATGCATCCGGGGGTTCAAGCTGGATTATCGACAGCGGATGCACAAACCACATGACGGGGGAAAAGGGGATGTTCTCTTCCTACGTCAAGAACAAGGATCCCCAAGATTAAATAATATTCGGTGATGGGAACCAAGGCAAGGTAAAAGGGTTAGGTAAAATTGCTATTTCATCCGAGCACTCTATTTCTAATGTGTTTTTAGTTGAGTCGCTTGGATATAATTTGTTATCTGTTAGTCAATTATGCAATATGGGATATAATTGTCTATTCACAAATGTAGATGTGTCTGTCTTTAGAAGGTGTGATGGTTCACTAGCTTTTAAGGGTGTACTAGACTGGCAAACTTTATTTGGTTGACTTTTGCAAAAGAAGAGGCCGGTCTAGATGCATGCTTAATGGCTAAGACTTGCATGGGCTGGCTATGGCATCGCCGCTTAGCACATGTGGGGATGAAGAACCTCCACAAGCTTCTAAAGGGAGAACACGTGATAGGTCTAACTAATGTACATTTCGAAAAAGATAGACCTTGTGCAGCTTGTCAAGCAGGGAAACAGGTGGGAGGCTCTCATCACACCAAAAATGTGATGACCACATCAAGACCCTTGGAGATGCTTCATATGGACCTCTTCGGACCCGTCGCCTATCTAAGTATAGGAGGAAGTAAGTATGGTCTTGTTATAGTTGATGATTTTTCCCGCTTCACTTGGGTATTCTTTTTGCAGGATAAATCTGAAACCCAAGGGACCCTCAAGCGCTTCCTCAGGAGAGCTCAAAATGAGTTTGAGCTCAAAGTGAAGAAGATAAGGAGCGACAACGGGTCCGAATTCAAGAATCTTCAAGTGGAGGAGTTCCTTGAGGAGGAGGGGATCAAGCACGAGTTCTCCGCTCCCTACACACCTCAGCAAAATGGTGTGGTAGAGAGGAAGAACAGGACGCTTATCGATGTGGCAAGGACTATGCTTAGAGAGTTCAAGACCCCCGAGCGTTTTTGGTCGGAAGCCGTGAACACGGCTTGCCACGCCATCAACAGGGTCTATCTTCACCGCCTCCTCAAGAAGACTTCATATGAGCTGTTAACTGGTAACAAACCCAATGTGTCTTATTTTCGTGTATTTGGGAGCAAGTGTTATATTCTTATGAAGAAAGGTAGAACCTCTAAATTTGCTCCCAAAGCTGTAGAAGGGTTTCTATTAGGTTATGACTCAAATACAAAGGCGTATAGGGTCTTCAACAAATCATCGGGTTTGGTTGAAGTCTCTAGCGACGTTGTATTTGATGAGACTAATGGCTCTCCAAAAGAGCAAGTTGTTGATCTTGATGATGTAGATGAAGAAGACGTTCCAACGGCCGCAATGCGCACCATGGCGATTGGCAATGTGCGACCACAGGAACAATTGGAGCAAGATCAACCTTCTTCCTCAACTATGGTGCATCCCCCAACCCAAGATGACGAACAGGTACCTCAAATGGAGGCGCATGATCAAGGGGGAGCACAGGATGTTCAAGTTGAAGAGGAAGAAGCACCTCAGGCACCTCCAACCCAAGTTCGAGCGATGATTCAAAGGAATCATCCCGTCGACCAAATTTTGGGTGATATTAGCAAGGGAGTAACTACTCGTTCAAGATTAGTTAATTTTTGTGAGCATTACTCCTTTGTCTCTTCTATTGAGCCCTTCAGGGTAGAAGAGGCATTGCTAGATCCGGACTGGGTGTTGGCCATGCAGGAGGAACTCAACAACTTCAAGCGCAATGAAGTTTGGACACTGGTGCCTCGTCCCAAGCAAAATGTTGTGGGAACTAAATGGGTGTTCCGCAACAAACAGGACGAGCACGGGGTGGTGACGAGGAACAAGGCTCGACTTGTGGCAAAAGGTTATGCCCAAGTCGCAGGTTTGGACTTTGAGGAGACGTTTGCTCCTGTGGCTAGGCTAGAATCAATTCGTATTTTGCTAGCATATGCCGCTCACCATTCTTTCAGGTTGTACCAAATGGATGTGAAGAGCGCTTTCCTCAACGGGCCGATCAAGGAGGAGGTGTACGTGGAGCAACCCCCTGGCTTCGAGGATGAACGGTACCCCGACCACGTGTGTAAGCTCTCTAAGGCGCTCTATGGACTTAAGCAAGCCCCAAGAGCATGGTATGAATGCCTTAGAGACTTTTTAATTGCTAATGCTTTCAAGGTTGGGAAAGCCGATCCAACTCTTTTTACTAAGACTTGCGATGGTGATCTTTTTGTGTGCCAAATTTATGTCGATGACATAATATTTGGTTCTACTAACCAAAAGTCTTGTGAAGAGTTTAGCAGGGTGATGACACAGAAATTCGAGATGTCGATGATGGGCGAGTTGAACTACTTCCTTGGATTCCAAGTGAAGCAACTCAAGGACGGCACTTTCATCTCCCAAACGAAGTACACGCAAGACTTGCTAAAGCGGTTTGGGATGAAGGACGCCAAGCCTGCAAAGACTCCGATGGGAACCGACGGACACACCGACCTCAACAAAGGAGGTAAGTCCGTTGATCAAAAGGCATACCGGTCTATGATAGGGTCTTTACTTTATTTGTGTGCTAGTAGACCGGATATTATGCTTAGCGTATGCATGTGTGCTAGATTTCAATCCGATCCAAGGGAGTGTCACTTAGTGGCCGTGAAGCGAATTCTTAGATATTTAGTCGCTACGCCTTGCTTCGGGATCTGGTATCCAAAGGGGTCTAACTTTGACTTGATTGGATATTCAGATTCCGACTATGCTGGATGTAAGGTCGATAGTAAGAGTACATCGGGGACGTGCCAATTCTTAGGAAGGTCCCTGGTGTCGTGGAACTCTAAGAAACAAACTTCCGTTGCCCTATCCACCGTTGAGGCCGAGTACGTTGCCGTAGGACAGTGTTGCGCGCAACTACTTTGGATGAGGCAAACCCTCCGGGACTTTGGCTACAATCTGAGCAAAGTCCCACTCCTATGTGACAATGAGAGTGCTATCCGAATAGCGGAAAATCCTGTTGAGCACAGCCGCACAAAGCACATTGACATCCGGCATCACTTTTTGAGAGACCACCAGCAAAAGGAAGATATTGAAGTGTTTCATGTTAGCACCGAGAACCAGCTAGCCGATATCTTCACTAAGCCTTTAGATGAAAAGACCTTTTGCAGGCTGCGTAGTGAGCTAAATGTCCTAGATTCGCGAAACTTGGATTGATTCATAGCATACATGTATTTATGCCTTTGATCATGTTCCTTATGCATTTTTGTTGCTTACTGTGGTGCTCAAGTTGTACAATCACTCCCCGGACCCCACAAGTCCTTTTGCAAGTGATGCACATATTTAGGGGGAGTTGTGTTACAACTTGACCCTTTGAGACTAACCGTTTGCTTGAGTTTGCTTGATTTAGTCTCAAAGGAGGTTTGAAAGGGAAAAGGTGGACTTGGACCATGAAAGACTTCCACTGCACTTCGATGAGAGGGTAACTTATTCCAAGTTCATCTCATGTACTCTTATTTGAAGATTATTGGTGAGGCAATGGGGTTAAAGGGCCAAGATTGATCCCGTTTTGGTGCTTGATGCCAAAGGGGGAGAAAATAAAGGCTAAAGCAATAAATGGATCAGCTACCACTTGAGAAATTTTGAAAATAGTAGAATAGAGCTTTTGGTTTGTCAAAACTCTTTTATTGTCTCTTGTGTCAAAAGTTGGCCTCTTGTGGGGAGAAGTGTTGATTATGGGAAAAAGGGGGAGTTTTTTTTGAAATCCTTGATCAATTTCTTTTGGAATACCTCTCTTTATGTCTCTACAAGTGGATTTGACTTAGAGATAGGAAATTGAGTTTGATTTGCAAAAACAAACCAAGTGGTGGCAAAGAGTGATCCATATATGTCAAATTTGATTCAAAACAACTTTGAGTTTTCATTTGCATTGATATTGCACTTGTTCTAGTCACTTTATGGTGTGTTGGCATAAATCACCAAAAAGGGGGAGATTGAAAGGGAAATGTGCCCTTGGGCCATTTCTAAGTATTTTGGTGATTGAGTGCCAACACAAGTGTCTTTGTGTTAACCTATGTAAAATGGTGGACAAAGTACAAATCATGTCAAAAGGTATGTTTCTAGACTTAGTACATTGTTTTATGGACTAATGTATTGTGTCTAAGTGCTGGAAACAGGAAAAATTGAATTGGAAATGAGATGGCTTTGTTCAGCCAAAGTCTACTCAGTCTGAGTGCACCGGACTGTCCGGTGGTGCACCGGACAGTGTCCGGTGCGCCAGGCTGGCTCTAGCGAACAGGCTGCTCTCGGGTTGGAACAGTGGCCCCAGACGAATTCATGCCTCGCCCGAGGGCCTCCTCAGACGGCAGGCGCCCCCTCGGCTCTCCTGAGGCCTGGCTCGGGCAGGCTTCGTTGTGAAGCAACCTTGGCCATACCGCCTCACCAACCGACCGCTTCGCAGGCGCATTAAATGCGGGGGATGCCTGACAACGTATCCTGACACACGTGCCTCAGTCGGCCAGGCCGAAGTGACCGCAGTAACTTCGCCCCTCCTCTTTACTGTCCGATATGATAGGAAAACAGCGCCGCTCGCTCCGCTCCCGCAACCGGAAGCTCCGCCTCGCCCGACCTCAGACTCCGGCCTCGGGAGGAGGTCTCCGCCTCGCCTGACCTCAGACTCCGGCCTCGAGAGGAGGTCTCCGCCTCGCCCGACCCCCGGACTCGGCCTCGACCCCGGTCTCGGGAGGAATCGCGTCCTCGCCCGACCCCGGCCTCGGCCACAAGAGAAGTCTCCGCCTCGACCGACCCTGGGCTCGGACTGACCGTGCTGATAGGGGATGCATCATTCCCCTACTCCTAGCCTGCTCAGGCTACAAGGAACAAGACCGGCGTCCCATCTGGCTTACCCCGGCGATGGGTAATGATGGTGCCCCGCGTGCGCCATGACGCCGGTGGCTCTCAACCCCTTACGATAGCAAGGAGACGTTAGCAGGGTCCTCGCCGCGCTGCCAGCTGTGCTCCTATAGGACTCAGGCGCTCCTCCGGCGGCCACGCCATCACATGTACAGCGCCCAAGCTCTCCCCCGACGGCCACGTTGGCATGTACACAGGGCTTAGGCACTCCACTGCCAGACACGTTAGCGCCTAGCTACGCCCCCTGTTGTACACTTGGACTCTCTCCTTGCCTCTATAAAAGGGGAGTCCAGGGCCACCCTGAAGGGGGGTTCGCGCAAGGGAAGCGGCGAATGAGCTCTGTGTCCCTCTCTCTCTCTCCCTCATGCGACGCGCTTGTAACCCCTACTGCGAGCGGCACCCCTGATGCAGGATAATACAAGGCTTGTCCCACATCTTGTGTTCCATCCCTGCGCCAACCCATCTAGGCAGGGACACGCAGCGACAATTTACTCGTCGGTCCAGGGACCCCCCCGGGGTCGAAATGCCGACACCCCTGGTCATCGCGAACCTCCCAAGTTCACCCTCCACCAACTCCATCTTGGTGAGCATGGTGACGTCATTTCCCTCATGAGAGATCCTGAGGGTGTCCCAAATCTGCTTGGCGTTATCCAAGCCGCTCACCTTATGGTATTCATCCCTGCACAATGACGCTAAAAGAACAGTAGTAGCTTGTGCATTTTTGTGAATTTGTTCATTAATAAACATGGGACTATCCGTAATATCAAATTGCATTCCATTTTCTACTATCTCCCATATACTTGGATGGAGAGAGAACAAGTGGCTACGCATTTTGTGACTCCAAAATCCGTAGTACTCTCCATCAAAGTGAGGAGGTTTACCAAGGGGAATGGAAAGCAAATGAGCATTGGAACTTTGCGGAATACGAGAGTAATCAAAAGAGAAGTTTGAGTTAACCTGTCTTCTTTTTCTCGTAGTCGTTGTCGTCGTCGTCCTTTTGGGAAGAAGAAGACTCGTCGCTGTCATCGTAGTAGACAATCTTCTTAATATGTCTCTTCTTCTTCCCGTCCTTCTTTTTATGACTTGAGCCCGAGTCAGTGGGCTTGTCGTCTTTTGGCTCATTGATGAAGGACTCCTTCTCCTTATCGTTGATCACCATCCCCTTTCCCTTAGGATCCATCTCTTCGGGCGATTAGTCCCTTTTGTGAAGAGAACGGCTCCGATACCAATTGAGAGCACCTAGAGTGGGGGTGAATATGTGATCCTGTAAAAACTTGAAACTTAAAGCCACAAAACTTGATTAGGAGTTAGAGCAATGAAGCCAAGTGGCGAGAGATGAATTCTTGCAAAACACAATAACCACAAAGAGATCAACACAGAGAGGCACAGTGGTTTATCCCATGGTTCGGCCAAGTCCAACACTTGCCTACTCCACGTTGTGGCGTCCCAACGGACGAGGGTTGCACTCAACCCCTTTCAAGCGGTCCAAAGACCCACTTGAATACCACGGTGTTTTGCTTTCGTTTCACTATATCCCGCTTGCGAGGAATCTCCACAACTTGGAGCCTCTCGACCTTACAATTTGATTATCACAAAGAATCACGGGAGTAAGGATGGGATGAGCAACACACACAAGACACAAAATCAGAGCAACAATACGCACACAAGTCACAACTTGAGCTCTCAACACAACTCGAAGAGTTCTCTACTCAAATGGAGCTCTAGTCGCTATCACAAAGAATCGAATGCACGGAAATGAAGTCTTAGTGCTTAGGAATGCTCAAGGGATGCTTGGTGTACTCCTCCATGCGCCTAGGGGTCCCTTTTATAGCCCCAAGGCAGCTAGGAGCCGTTGAGAGCAATCCAGGAAGGCAATTCTTGCCTTCTGTCGACTGGCGCACCGGACAGTCTGGTGCACCACCGGACACTGTCCGGTGCGGATTTCTTTCCTATTCTGGCGCAGCCGACCGTTGGATACTTGGAGCCGTTGGCGCACCGGACACTGTCCGGTGCACACCGGACAGTCCGGTGTTCCCATCCGACCGTTGGCTCGACCACGCGTCACGCGTGGATTGCACGGCCGACCATTGGCGCGCCCGACCGTTGGCTCACCGGACAGTCCGGTGCCTCACCAGACAGTCCGATGCCTCACCGGACAGTCCGGTGAATTATAGCCATACGCTGTTGACTTGGTTCCCGAGAGCGGCGACTTCGCCGCAGACGACTCACCGGACACTGTCCAGTGCACCACCAAACAGTCCGGTGATTTATAGCCGTACGCCGTCGTCGAGACCCGAGAGCAGCCAGTTGACCAGACGCCAGCCTGGCGCACCGGACACTGTCCGGTGCACCACCGGACAGTCCGGTGCACCCAGACTGAGCAGAGTCTTGGCTGCTCGAGCCAAGTCTTTTCCAATTGTATTTTCTCTGATTCTAGCACTTAGACAAATATGTTAGTACACAAAAACCAATGTACTAAGTCTGGAATCATACCTTTGTGTTGACTTTGCACTTCTTCCACTATTTGGCATAGTTTCACACTTAAACCATTTGTGTTGGCACTTGATCACCAAAATACTTAGAAATGGCCCAAGGGCACATTTCCCTTTCACTAGTCCCCGTTGAGGAGTCCACTAAGGATGGGTCTCTTTCAACCCTTTCCCTCTCTCCACCAATCACACAAGACCGGCGAGCTCTTCTTCTTCTCAAGGATCACTTAAGACCCCGCAAGGATCACCACACTCTTTGGTGTCTCTTGCTAGCTTTACAAGCCTCCAAAACTTTGGAGGAAGTTCAATGGGAGTCAAAATTCCACATGCAAATGAACACAAAGATGTAGCACACACTATCTCTCAATGAATCTCACAAGGCACTAGAGCTAGATCACACGAGAGGCTTCCTTTTGCTTGCTCACGCCTTTGTGGCTCTTGTGTGGGTTGTAGTGGTCTAAATCTTGTGTATAGGATGGATCAATGAATATATGTGGTTGGGAGGGCTTGAATATGTCAACTAGATGACTTGGAATGTTGCTTGGGCTCCCACACCTTGAAGTGGCCGGTTGGGGTGGTATTTATAGTCACCAACCAAAATATAGCCGTTGGAGAAGGCTGCTGGTGATGGGCGCACCGGACAGTCCGGTGCGCCACCGGACAGTGTCCGGTGTGCCGCCACATCATCCTCCCGTTAGGGTTTGGAGCTGGTCGACCGTTGGAGGCTTTGTCCTCATGTGGCACCGGACAGTCCGGTGCGACACCGGACAGTCCGGTGCCCCTCTGACCGTCTGCTCTGACATCTGATTTGCACTGTTCACTTTGCAGAGTCGACCGTTGCATGCATATAGCCTTTGCTCCGCTGGCACACCGGACAGTTCGGTGGCCCACCGGACTGTCCGGTAAATTATAGCGGAGCTGCGCCTGGGAAACCCGAAGCTGAAGAGTTAGAGGTCGATCCTCCCTGGTGCACTGGACACTGTCCGGTGGTGCACCAGACAGTCCGGTGCGCCAGACCAGGGAGCACTTCGGTTTCCTTTGCTCCTTTATGCTTGAACCCTTTTTAATCTTTGTATTGGTTTTGAGTTGAACCTTTGGCACCTGTAGAACTCATAATTTAGAGCAAACTAGTTAGTCTAATAATTTGTGTTGGGCAATTCAACCACCAAAATTCATATAGAAAAAGGTTTGACATTATTTCCCTTTCAGAAGTTCAATAAATCAGTAGTTATGTCCTCTCCCCTTTCTATTGCAGTTAGACAACATGTATCAGTGTTTTAAAGTAGAAGTTCAGTAGTTGTTTGCTCTCTCTTTTTGTTGGATTTAACAAACGTGTATCAATGGAGAATGGATTCTAATATTTGCTATTGTTGTATTAAGAGGAGACAACTATGTAACTTTGGGAGCATATACAATATAAGTGTACTGGCAATTTGGTATACCAAACTTACCTCTCTAAGGAGGAAGAGGGACTTTGCCACTTTTACAACAGTAATTGTAAATGACAGTTCGGGGTCCACTTGATGATCTTATCCTCTCATTATACCAAAAAAGAGCAGATTAGTGAGTATACTGGTATGATGGTAGGCTGAGGGAGTAAGAAAAGAAGTGGGAAAAGTGCGGAAGCGTAAACAAACAAAACAAATGAGCACACTGCAAACCGGATAAAACAAAGGTAGGCCTCGCGACATCTATCTAATGGAGACACGAATAGGCTACGAGAAAAAAAGACGATGAAGCACATAAAAATTTCTTTGCTCTTTTTGGGGGAAAACTGTAAAGCATTGCTGTAGACAAAGCCGCATTGAGTGGTTCTTATTTAAGCCTCTTAAATGAAAGGTAGAACTTTAAGAATCTCGTTGATCATTACGTAATGAAGTACAACTATGCAGTTTGTGTAAGAGCATATGTAGGGACAATTAAAATCTTTGATGTATATGAGGTAATTATATAGAAGCTTACCTCTTTGGAGGAGATTGAAGAGGAGCCTTGATTTTTTACCTTTATCGGTGGGAGTTTTGTGCAACCGTTAAATTGGAATGAGCGAGTTGTACATAAGTGCATTTAAGAATTTACTAAATCGCACGATGTTAGTTGCAATATGAGATATATGCACTAAGATATGAGACATTACAATTTTAGTTTTCGTCATGCAGTAACTAATAGTGTAATAAGTTGGGCAGTCGTGTGCCATATAAACACAAAAAAAAACTACTATGTAAGTTAATAAACATAAACATAGAAGCAAGATTGATATACATACTTGTCTTCGAGTTTTTTTCTTCGGATTTATTTGCACAAACAATAGAATAATAAAACTTTCATGTGAGGGAAAACATTAGTTTGCAATCGATTGCATTCAACTAAATAGAACAAACATTAGAGTAATAAAATATTTATGTGGTGACAAAAGGGTGGAAAGTTAGGAAAAAAACATAAATATGGAAGTAAGGTTGGACAAGTAGTTGTATTTGACCCTTTTTCGAATTTAGAAGCATACATGTGATAAAGAGGTTGAAAAACTTAAGTTCTCACTCGATTGCAATGGAGAAAATGCTAATGTATGTGGCAAACCTTTTTAAAAACAATTTTAGAAATTTACCTTTTTTGTACAGGCCAGTAATTCTTCAAAGCGTCACAAAGGTTCTAAAGATATCTTCTAATTACATCACAAATAGTCTGGAATAGCTATCAGCAATTAGCTATTATGCTAGAAAAATGCAAGGCATTAAAAAGTGCATAACATAAAGTACAATGCGTAGGCAAAATGAAAAGGCATGCAATAGTTAACTATATGTAAGAAAATATATATGTGTGTGAGAATTTACGATCAGTAAAATGTTTTGGCAACGTAAATTGATTTTAGTTTGTTTCCATCTCGGCTTTCCTGTTATGAGGGGAGAGAGAAATCGATGGAGCTCAATTAGGTGGACCGAGGCTTGTTCTACAATTCCAACATCAATGTGTCTCCTGTTTGCAGCAAGAAAGGATTTCTATATTGTTGCATATATACTTTCAAAAGAATTTGGTTGTCTAAATCCTAGGCTTACTTTAAATAATCATCATGGTCCGTTGTTACAACAACAGCCCGTATCAGTTACATAGATATAGATATACGCTAATAAGGTTGCAAGGAAAAGTAACATTCCTCGACGTTACATTCCACTGCGGCTTAGCATCGAATCTCTCTCGTGCATGGAGAAGTCATACTTTGATTGCTTTCTTTTGCAGGCACCGCCGCTCTGAGAGGTGTAGAAGGGGGAGGAGCAGCATCCACTGCAGCTTAACATGGAACAGCTCCCGCGCGTGGGCCAAATCACTAGCAATCTCAGCTGGAGGAGGCGAGGACAGCAGTGTGTAGCGCACGGCGCGGCGTAGTGTATCTGCATGCGTGGACGCGCCATCACTTCTTGCGAACCAGTTAAACAAAAGAAAACACTTGCCTTTTAGATCTCAATCTCCACTCACTGAAGCAACAAGATCTCCAAAAAAACAAGAGGATCTCGAGTAGAGGAGTTTGGATACGATCGACGAACGGATCTGAACCAGGTGTCGACCGAATAAAAAAGGACGGTGAAAGAGAAAGAAAAAATTGTATCTCACCAAAGGGCAAGAAGATGAAGGTTCTGGCCGCGTTACATTGAACCGGCCGCGATACCTGAATTTGGCGAAAGGGCCCCATCGGCTGCTAAAACAAAAGAAACTGTTCCGTCTGCGCACAGCTCTGAAGAGCCGGCTGTAATGCCGAACTTACCTTCAGTCGAGCTAGTTGAGACGAAGGCTGATAAGGTTGAAGGGCCGAAAATTGAAGAAATAACAAAAATGCCAGAGATTTTGAGCCCTCCAACAGAAACAACAGTGCCAAAGGTGCAAAAGGGTTCCGCCACAACTTCTAAGAGGAGAAGAATGGCGAATGTGTTGGATGTTGTGTTAGAAACAACAAAAACTTGAGTCTCGCTCCCACAAGAAAAATTGCCGAAGTTGCCAAAGCGCAACTCGAAGCTGATGCTAAGCAGGCAGAAGTCGAAACTGCAACAATTCAGGCTGAAACTGAAGCTGGGCCTTCAGCGCCCACCGAGATGGAGCCTGCTGAGTCCAAGGAAAAATCAATAGAGCAGATTGCAACTGAAAAAATCGAAGCTCCTGCTCCTGAAGCTTCGAACAAAAGTATTGACTACATTATTCGTCATGCTTCAGGAAAGATACTATCCCAAGAAGAAATGTTAGAAGCACAACACTATGCCCGAAAATTAAAATATCCGAAGGGGGCGCTAGTGTTTAATGGTAGTGGCGAAGAAGATTTTTTGTACTGTCTCCCGGATAACAAAGAAATATCCGTTTGCCGGGAGATAGGTAAAAGCATCGGATTCCCGAAGCTGGAAGACGGTCTTCCGATTTTATCGAAGGACGAACTTGCTGACAGCCTAGCATACAATAGCATAAAAGTATAAAAGCTAATTTTTTATTTGAAAATGAAATATTTTTTGTGCTATACTCAATTCTTTCCCCCTCTTGCAGGGCTTAATTCTTAGCAATGCGCTTAGGGCACAGAAAGATATTGAAGATGAAGGATATACGATGGCTCTAAACAATCTTCGCTCAGAGGTGATCGAATTAAGAAACGAAGGTCTTGAAAAAGACAAAATCTTAATTTCATTGGTAAACAAAGTGAAAGAAGACAAATCTAGTTATAAGGCTCAGGCCGAAATCCAAAAGACTGAAATTGAAGACCTTCGGAAACAGCTGGCAGAAGCTAAAGAAAAATGCGCACTCGTAGAAGCTAACCGAGATATCAGCGAATATTGGAAAAATCATTTAGAGAAAAATGTTGAAGAACTTCGCTTATCCAAGGAAAGATGCTTTGAAAAATCCTTGGAGTGCGTGAAGAAAATAAAAGGTAGTTTTGCCAACGTAGGTGCTTATTCTACCGAAGAAAACTTCATACGAGGCGACCACGAAGGTATTATTGAATGGATAAGTGGGGAGGCCGAGACCTTCGAAGAAATCTTAAGTGATCACGGGGATGTCTGTGCATTTTGTGGTGCGCGGGGGATTTCGGCTATCTTGGAGAAGGCAGGATGTGATCATATCAAGACCATGGCCCAGGCCGAAGCTGCCTTCTCCATAGATGACACGAAGGATCCTTCAGCTGAAGCGACCTTAATGGGCGGAAAATTCTATAATGATGTCTGGGTGAATAGTGGTCGAGAGATAGCTCATGAAATTATAAAGAAAAGTGAAAAAGACACCCATGACGCCCCGATAGAAGCGAGACAAGCTGAAGAAGCTGCAGAGCGTGAAAAACGTATAGGTAATATCTTTTGATGTTCATCTTCGGCATTTGTTTCTGCGGCTTCGGACTAATTAATTTTTTTCTACTTCAGTTGAATTATCTCCGCCACCGGAATCGTTCGATCCCCTGGCCGATCCAGAAAAGAAGGAAGCACTAGAGATCATTAATATGGGTGAATCTATCGTTGACGAAGTCATCAATAAATTGCTAAATGAAATTGCGGAAAAAGTCTTGAAAGAAGACTAGCACTTATTGCAAAATCATTTTTTTAAATGATCAATGCAAGAGACACTAGAATGGACATTATGCTTTTATTGTAACGAAGTTGTAATAATTTATGTGTGTAACTCTGGATTGAATATGTAAATTATTGTAATTTATTCCTTTACGATGCATGAAACTTTTGTACATACCGTTTTTGAGCCTTCGGCAAAAAAACACCTTCCCTTCTTTTCATACTTCATGAAGAAAGAAGATCTATGGTTCGCAAAAATAAAGATATCCATACTTCGTAAAGAGAGATCCGTCTTTTATGTGTAGGCTGATGAGGCTGTAATTCGAAGCTTACTTCATGTAACTTTGACAGAATATTTTCCAAAAATCAGCTCCGTATTCCATTCTTGTGTCATTGGTGCGATATGATGTATGATGTGATGCTATGCGAAATGATGTGATGATATGATGCAAGATGATAATGATGTCGAAGACACATACTCACACTCCCACACTGGAACACACAATCTCTTCATTCCCTTAGGAACGACTGGAATCTCTTTGTCGTTTATTTTTCGGCTTCACCGTTTATTTTTCGGTGTAGTTCTGCATCCCCTTAAGAACGTCTTTTGAACTTCTTCGCCTTCTATTTTGGCGGTATAAGTTCTGCATCCCCTTAGGAACGACTTTTGAACTTCTTCGCCTTATATTTCGGCGGTATTTGGCTCTGCATTCCCTTTGGAATGACTTTTGAGCAGAAAACTTACACTACGCTCCCTTAGGAACGACTTTGTAGCTTTGATAAAACTTACACTGCGCTCCCTTAGGAACGGCTTTTTTGTGGCTTCGGCAAAACTTACGCTGCGCTACCTTAGGAACGACTTTTTTGTAGCTTCGGCAATTTTTAGCTCTGCATTCCCTTAGGAACGACTTTTGAGCTTTGACAATTTTTGGGTTTCATAAATCTGTGAAGAAGATATATTCCATCTCAATAGAAGCAAAAATTATTACAAGAACTATCGGCGTCTCGAACCCAGGGGGTCCCTTGGACCGACCAGTGAAATCGTTGTGTGCCCCTGCCCAGATGGGTTGGCGCGGGATGGAACACAAGAGGTGGGACAAGCCTTGTATTATCCTGCACCAGGGGTGCCGCTCGTAGTAGGGGTTACAAGCGCGTCGCGTGGGGGAGAGAGAGACACAGAGTTCATCCGCCGCTCCCCCCCCCCCCCCCCCCGCGCGTGAACCCCCCTCAGAGTGGCCCTGCACCTCCCTTTTATAGAGGCAAGGAGAGGGTCCAGACGTACAACGGGGGGGCGTAGCTATGCGCTAACGTGTCCAGCAGTGGAGTGCCTAAGCCCTGTGTACATGCCAACGTGGCCGTTGGGGGAGAGCTTGGGCCCTGTACATGTGAAGGCGTGGCCGTCGGAGGAGCGCCTGAGTCCTGTAGGAGCATAGCTGGCAGCGCGGCGAGGATCCTGCTGCCGTCTCATTGCTGTCGTAAGGGGCTGAGAGCCACCGGCGTCATGGTGCACGCGGGGCACCATCATTACCCGTTGCCGGGGTAAGCCAGATAGGACGCCGGTCTTGTTCCTTGTAGCCTGAGCAGGCTAGGAATAGGGAAATGATGTATCCCCTGTTAGCGAGGTCGGTCCAAGCCCAGGGTCGGTCGAGGCGGAGACTTCTCTTGAGGCCGTGGCCGGGGTCGGGCGAGGACGCGATTCCTCCCGAGACCGGGGTCGAGGCCGAGTCCTATGGTCGGGCGAGGCGGAGACCTCTTCTCGAGGCCGGAGCCTGAGGTCAGGCGAGGCGGAAACCTCCTCCCGAGGCCGGAGCATGAGGTCGGGCGAGGCGGAGCTTCCTGTTGCACCCGAGGCTGAACTCGGTGGTTGATCGTGACTTGTTGTCAGTCGTCGCCGGGGTGGCTGACACGGCAGTCGGAGCGGAGCGAGCGGCGCTGTTTTCCTGTCATATCAGACAGTAAAGAAGAGGGGCGGAGTGACTGCGGTCACTTCGGCCTGCCTGTCTGAGGCGCGTGTGTCAGGATACGGCGTCAGGCATCCCCTGCATTTAATGAGCCTGCGAAACGGTCGGTTGGTGAGGCGGTCTGGCCAAGGTTGCTTCATAACGAAGCCTGCCCGAGTCAGGCCTCGGGAGAGCCAAGGGGGCGCCCGCTGCCTGAGGAGGCCCTCGGGTGAGGCGTGAACTCATCTGGGACTACTGTTCTCACCCGAGGCTGGGCTCGGGTGAGATCGCGTCCCTCGGGTAGACGAAGTCTTGACCTAAACCGCACCCGTCAGTTGGTCTGAGGGTGTTTACCAGCCATGATTAGGAGCGTTGGGGGTACCCCTAATTATGGTACCCGACAGTAGCCCCCGAGCCTCGAAGGGAGTGTTGGTACTCGCTTTGAGGCTTTTGCCGCGTTTTCGGTGAGGGGACCGGCCTTTCTCGGTTTTTGCCTTGTTCTAGTGGGTGCGCGCGAGCGCACCCGCCGGGTGTAGCCCCCGAGGCCTCGAAGGAGTGGTTTGACTCCTCTGAGGTCTGAATGCTTTTCATGGTGCTTCGACCAGTCTGATCGTTCCCTCATGCGGCTCGGCCGTAGCCCGGGTGCGTGGTCGGGTTCCAAGTTATCAAGCTGGTTTGTTGACGCTGACAACAGTTTTGGCCGTAGCTGGGTGCGAGAGCAGCCCCCGAGCCTCTGCACGGAGCGAGAGGACGATCAAGGACTTTCTCGACTTTTATTATACGCCCCTGCGTCGCCTTTCCGCAAGGAGGAGGGGGGAAAGCGCCATGTTGCCCTCGGAGGGCGCCGAACATGGTGTTTCCAGCGAGCTACTAACGGGTGATCCGAGTGGACGCACGTGCCCCATTCGTTAGGGGTCGGCTGGTGGCCCAGAGGCACGCTCCAAAAGTACCTACGGGTGATTTGCCGGACCCAGACCCCTTCGACAGGGTCCGAGGGCTCGATGCCTCCCTCCGGTGGGATTCCGTTACAAATCATTCCCGCCGGTCTCGGAAATGTCCTAGGGTACCTCGGGAGCGTAGCCCGAGCCTCGGCTATGTATCGAACGTACCCAGAGTCATCCCTCACTCTGCGTGCTCTGGGGCGACTGTCGAACCCTTCCGAGGGGCCAGCCTACGAACCCCTGATCAGTAGTGGGCACGGAGCCCGAGCGCTCTGGGCGGCTGTCGAAACCCATCCGAGGGGCCAGCCTTCGAACCCCTGATCAGTAATGGGCTTGAGGTCCGAGTGCTCTGGGGCGGCTGTCGAAACCCTCCCGAGGGGCCAGCCTTCAAACCCCTGATCAGTAGGAGGGCTCAGGGCCCACTTCCTTCACCGAGAAGGATCCTTTCCACAACATCCCCTTTTATGGTCCCTGTAGCAAGAGAGAGAGAGAGAGGAGGAGGAGAAGGATATGAATTTAAATAAGGTGGCGCGCCTTTTTTGACGCGGTCATTATGGCGAAGGCGAAGCGATGCTCGCCTCGCCTGCCAGAGGTGTCGCCTGCTCCGTCGGGGAGTTAATGCGACGGGACGGGCGATTCGCGTGGCACCCGTTGCGCGCGCGAGCCGTTCGAGGAACGCGGCACGGGTGCGTCGTCTTCACAATGTGGGAGAGGGCTCTCCCATCGCTTCAGGAGGGGACGCGAGCCTGCAGGCGACTTGACCGCTGCCTCCGCTCGTCTGCCACTGCAGTTACTGCCGGCCCGCTTTTGACCATGCCAACCGTCGTGCCTACCCCGCGGCTGACCGGCCCATGGCCGTCACCTTTAACTGGCACTGTTGGGTTCTGCGCAGGGCTACCTCGAGTCGCGGTACTGGTTCCACAGTCGAGGAGGCGCAGCATTGGCGCGAGTGGCGGTGTGACTTCTCGCACGTCGTAACCGGCGCGCCGGTTACATGACATGCGGGCCCGCTTCCTTTGCGCTGGTCCGCCGGATGTGGACGGAGCCGAAGGGGCGCACAGTTGCAGTGCAGTTGGATGCCTGTCGCGTGGCAGTCCACCCTTTCGACCACCGGTTTCTGCGAAGATGGGAGAGCGCTTGTAACCGCGGGACGGTTACATGCCTCGCGTGCGGCGGTTCGCCTTCTTCGTGCTTCGGATCAGCTCATATGACATGTGCGTCCTAGCCCCCGTGTCGTAGGGGGAGAACCCTGGAGGATGTCAGTGGAGATTTCGCCCGTGATGCTAAGGGGTGCAAGTGAGGAGGTCTGCCTATAAAAGGGGGATCGATCCCCTGGGCAGTGGCCATGCCTTCATTCTCCCCTCATGCATTGCGCCCTTCCACCTTTTGAGCCCCCGGATGGGGTGCTCCAGCGTCGCCTAGCTCTTGCTGTCGTTGGAGGAGCGCGGTCTCATGGAGATCGGCACCTTTCAGCCATCGCTCGGCTTCAAGGATTTTCGTCGTGCAGCCCGGCTGCATTCCCTCACCAATGGGCAGTTTGGTGGGGAGAAGCAAGCCGGACTGCGGCCTCCGCCCCACCCTCAGCTTCAAGGATCTTCGTCATCCTTGCTGAGGCGGAGGGCGAGCTGAGCCGGGGTTCTACCTCCCGCATGGGCCGGCGGGCCGTCTCCTCCTTCAGCATTCAGGGGAGAAGGCGCTCACCGACCTTGCGGAGGGGCGAACTTCGGCAACGCAGGACCGGTCGGCCGCAAGCGTCGCCAGCTCCAGCGTGCCTGGCTCGATGGCTCAGCTGGCTCTGTCGTGGCCTCCGACGCTGCCTCCTGCCGCTTGATCCGGGCTCGGGTGTCTGTTGCGCCGTGCGCATCGGTGGACCGTCCAAGACGCCGTACGCCGCATGGGCGGCGTTCGTGTTCTTGGATTGTCTTGTCCTCACTCCGGCACGATGCCTCCACGCGGAGGTCGGGGCCTGCCCGTCCATGAGGACCTGAGTGGGGACCTGCCGGTGCAGGCTGGGGCGTCCGCCATTCGTCCGCGTGGCGCTGGCGCGCAGGTGGCCGCTGTCGTCGGTGCTGAGGTGGTGGCAGTCGGAGAAGGTTTCTCCGCCGACGAGATCATCGACGCAAGCTGCGGCCGGACCCCCTGCACTTTGGCTTTGATGGCTTGTCCTCGCCCCTCGAGCGGAGACGCGGGCGAGGGCCTCGTCACAGCAGCGTCGGCCCTGAGGTCATCGTTGCTGCCGTTTTAGCCGCCCGAAGCGGGGGTCGTTGTGGCTGCTGGTGTAGTGGTCGGCGGCGAGCCACCTGGAATTTGTTGCCCCGCAGGCCCTCTGGTGTAGAGGTAGTTCATACCCGCGGGAGCAGAACTGGAGTCCCGTTTGTAAGGAGATATACCGGGTTTTTGCCGGAGCAAAATGTAACCGCTTCAAGTACTTAGACATTTGTCGTAGGTCGGGAGAACCGCCGAGGGTTCTGCCGACGTCTAAGTCTGTGTAGCATAGTTACCCCCAAGTATATGTGTTTGTTCTTTGTGGCTATCGAGGCCGGAACATTTGGGTATTTCGAGTATAAATTTGTGTTTCTTCCTCATTCCGAGCACTGGGACTTGCCTGTTGGCTAGCCGAACCACTTAACCGAGCGTGAGTTGCCTTTCACGAAAGGTGACGAGTGAGGTATCCGTATCCCGGAGGCGTATGAGTCCCTCGGCTCGGTCGACCTTGCCACTCTAGGCCTCTCTTGCTCAGTTTTTAGAATCCTCGGCTGCTCTACGATGAGCCGGAGCCGAAGGCAGCGGTGTTAGCGCGAACAGAAGCGGAGTCAGCTCGGAAAGAGACTTCGTCGGCCCGGGAGATGGCGGCTTCCTAGGCCGAGGAAGATGTGGTAGCAGCCGCTGGATCTTAGCCAAGACATCTGCTGGCGCGGTGCTGGCGTCCTCCCTTAGGTGGAGGTCCTTTTGCCCGGGTCGCCGTCCGAGGCCGGGGCAGGTTCCGCCGAGGGTGGAAACAACGCCGAGGGTGCTGCTGCTCCCCCTGCCGATGCCCGAACCTGCAGGAACAGTTTGTCTATAGCATGCGCATGCTTTTTCATGGCCGCCGAGGCCTAAACACTTTATCGTCGTGTTTTAAAAAGCTGCGTCTTCTCTCCTCTTGTTTCGAGCATCACGACTTGTCTGTCAATAGCAGAATCGTTTATCCAAGCGAGAGTTACTTTTCGGGGAAGGTGATGAGTGAGGTATCCGTATCCCGGAGGCGTAGGAGTCCCTCGGCTCGGTCGGCCTTGCCGCTTACGTGCACTCTCATTTGGTCGAAGGATTCCATTATTGGTACAGTCGAGAAGGCACGAAAGTCGTTTTCTACCCGAGTGTTAGGACTTGTTCGGTAGCAGGATCGCTTATCCGAGCGTGAGTTACTTCTCGCGGAAGGTGATGAGTGAGGTGTCCATATCCCGGAGGCGTAGGAGTTCCTCGGCTCGGTCGGCCTTGCCGCTTACGTGTACTCTCGTCGTTCTCAGGATCCCGCTATCGATACGGAAGTCGAAAGCACAAAGGTTGTTTTGGTAGAAAATTTTTCCAAGGAAAATTTTGACGCAGAGGGGGTTCCCCCCTTCTAGCCCCCGAGGGAGGGTCGGGCTTTGCTGAGGCAAGGCTGACCCTTCCTAGACGGTTAGACTTTGTGTATGTAAACGAGGTACATGAACGACTTAAAACATCTTAAGGGTAGAAGCGACGTAGCTGTTGGATGTTCCAAGCGTTGCTATAGACCTCGCCTTGGTCGTTGGCTAGCTTGTATGTTCTGGGCTTCAAGATCTTGGCGATGATGAAGGGCCCTTCCCAGGGAGGAGTGAGATTGTGGCGCCCTCGGGCGTCCTGTCGCAGGCGAAGCACCAAGTCTCCCACTTGGAAGCCTCGGACCGAACGCTTCGGGCGTGGTAGCGCCGCAGCGACTGCTGGTACCGTGCCGAATGTAGTAAGGCGACGTCCCGAGCCTCCTCGAGTTGGTCCAGCGAGTCTTCTCAGCTGGTCTGGTTGCTTCGGTCATCGTACACCTTGGTCCTCGGGGAGCCATATTCTAAGTCCATGGGGAGGACGGCCTCGACCCCATAGACTAGAAAGAATGGCAAAAAACCCATGGCGCGGCTCGGCGTCGTCCTCAGACTCCGGACTACCGAGGGTAGCTCTTTCATCCACTGCTTGCTGAACTTGTTGAGGTTGTTGTAGATCCTCGGTTTGAGCCCCTGCAAAATCATACCGTTGGCACGCTCCACCTGCCCATTCGTCATGTGATGAGCTACGGCGGCCCAGTCCACACGGATGTGGTGGTCGTCGCAGAAGTCCAGGAACTTTTTTCCGGTGAATTGCGTGCCATTGTCGGTGATGATTGAGTTTGGGACCCCGAATCGATGGATGATGTTGGTGAAAAACGCCACCGCCTGCTCGGACCTGATGCTGGTCAAGGGTCGGACCTCGATCCACTTGGAGAATTTGTCGATGGCGACCAGAAGGTGCGAGAAGCCCCCGGGTGCCTTCTGTAAGGGACCGACAAGGTCTAGACCCCACACAACAAATGGCTAGGTGATGGGTATCGTCTGCAAGGCCTGAGCGGGTAGATGCGTCTGCTTTGCGTAGAATTGACACCCCCGGCAGGAGCGCACAATCCTAGTGGCGTCGGCCACCGCGGTTGGCCAGTAGAAACCTTGTCGGAAGGCATTCCCCACGAGGGCTCGAGGTGCTGCATGGTGGCCGCAAGCCCCCGAGTGTATTTCTTGCAACAGTTCTTGTCCTTGGGCGATAGATATGCATCGTTGGAGGATGCCCGAGGGGCTATGGTGATAGAGCTCTTTTTCATCACCCAGCAAGACGAATGACTTAGCGCGCCGAGCCAGCCGCCGAGCTTTGGTCTTGTCGATTGGAAGCGCTCCTTGGAGGAGATATTCCAGGTACGGGGTCTGCCAGTTCGGATCTGGCGTGACCCCATTATGTTCCTCCTCAACGGGCAAGGCCTCTTCCTCGATGGCCGAGGGTGCCTCGGGTCCGGCCGAGGGTACCTCAGGCTCGGCCGAGGGTACCTCGGGCTGGGCTAAGACTTCCTCAGGCTCGGGCGTGTCGTTGATCTTGACGGATGGTTGATGTAGGTATCTGGAGAAGACGTCCGGGGGAACCGTCGTTCGCCCCGAGGCTATTTTCGCTAGCTCGTCCGCAGTCTCGTTGTACCGTCGGGCGATGTGGTTGAGCTCCAGCCCGTAGAACTTGTTTTCCAGGCGCCAGACTTCGTCGCAGTAGGCTTCCATCCTCCGGTCACGGTAGTGGGAGTTCTTCATGACTTGGTCAATGACAAGCTGCGAGTCGCCTCGAGCGTCGAGGCGCCGGACCCCTAGCTCGATGGCGATGCGTAGCCCGTTAACCAGTGCCTCGTACTCGACCACGTTGTTTGACGCCGGAAAATGGAGGCGAATGACGTAGCGGAGATGCTTTCCGAGGGGTGAAATGAAGAGCAGGACAGCGCCTGCTCCTGTTTTCACGAGTGACCCATCGAAGTACATGGTCCAGAGCTCGGGCTGGATTGGAGTCGTCGGTAACTGGGTGTCAGTCCACTCAGCCAGGAAGTCTGCCAAGACCTAGGATTTTATGGCCTTCCGAGGAGCGAATGATAGCGTTTCGCCCATAAGCTCCACCGCCCACTTTGCTATCCTACCCGAGGCCTCGCGGCACTGGATGATCTCCCCCAGGGGGAAGGATGACACCACAGTCACCAGATGAGACTCGAAGTAGTGTCGCAACTTTCGCCGTGTCAGAATCACTGCGTAGAGCAGCTTCTGGATCTGTGGGTAGCGAACTTTGGTCTCGGAAAGCACTTCGCTGATGAAGTAGACTGGCCTCTGGACGGGCAGTGCATGCCCTTCTTCTCGTCTCTCGACTATGATCGCGGCGCTGACCACCTGAGTAGTCGCGGCTACGTAGATCAAGAGGGCTTCTCCTGCGGCGGGGGGCACCAGGATGGGTGTGTTCGTAAGGAGCGCCTTAAGGTTTCCGAGGGCTTCCTCGGCCTCGGGGTTCCAAGTGAAGCACTCGGCCTTCCTTAAGAGGCGGTACAGAGGTAAGCCTTTCTTGCCAAGGCGTGAGATGAAGCGGCTCAGAGCTGCAAGGCATCCCATGACCCTCTATACTCCTTTCAAATCTTTGATCGGTCCCATGTTGGTGATGGCCGCGATTTTCTCCGGATTGGCCTCGATGCCCCGCTCGGAGACAATGAATCCAAGGAGCATGCCTCGGGGGACTCCGAAGACACACTTCTCGGGATTGAGTTTCACGCCTTTCGCTCTCAGACACTTGAATGTCGTTTCAAGGTCAGAGAGGAGGTCGGAGGCCCTCTTCGTTTTGACAACGATGTCGTCGACGTAAGCCTCGACCGTTCTGTCGATATGTTCTCCGAACAAGTGGTTCATGCACCTCTGGTAAGTGGCGCTTGCATTCCTCAACCCAAATGGCATTGTAGTGTAACAGTACATGCCAAAAGGTGTGATGAAAGAAGTCGCGAGCTGGTCAGACTCTTTCACCTTGATTTGGTGATAGCCTAAGTAGGCATCGAGGAATGATAGGGTTTCGCACCCAGTAGTGGAGTCCACGATTTGATCGATGCGAGGTAGAGGGTAGGGAACTTTCAGACATGCTTTGTTTAGACCAGTGTAGTCTACACACATCCTCCATTTCCCATCCTTCTTCCTTACAAGAACAGGGTTAGTTAACCATTCGGGATGGAATACCTCTTTGATAAACCCTGCCGCGAGTAGCTTGTGGATCTCCTCGCCTATGGCCCTACGCTTTTCTTCGTCAAAACGGTGCAGGGTTTGCTTCTCGGGTCGGGCTCCAGCTCTGATGTCCAGTGAGTGCTCGACGACATCCCTCGGTATGTCGGGCATATCCGAGGGACTCCATGCAAAGACTTCGGCGTTTGCGAGGAGAAAGTTGACGAGCACTGCTTCCTATTTGGGGTCGAGTGGAGCCGATCCGAACTTTCTTGCTGGCGTCGTTGCTGGCGTCGAGAGAGACAGACTTGACCGCCTCAACTGGTTCGAAGTTGCCGGCGTGCCGCTTCGTGTCGGGCGCCTCCTTGGAGAGGCGTTCCAGGTCGGCGATGAGGGCCTCGGACTCGGCGAGAGCCTCGGCGTACTCCACGCACTCCACGTCGCATTCATACGCGTGGCGGTACGTGGATCTGACGGCGATGATCCCATTCGGGTCCGGCATCTTGAGCTTGAGGTAGGTGTAGTTGGGGACGACCATGAACTTGGCGTAGCATGGTCTTCCCAATACCGCATGGTAGGTTCCTCGGAACCCGCATGGTAGCCTCAGCGCACCTTCCCGTCGAGGCGGGCTCGATGGTCGAGATGGTGGTGCTCGTTGCCGAGGCGTTCCCGGGCGGCAGGCGCCTCGTCCCGCGTGCGCTCGGGATGGACCGAGGCTTCCCGAATGCGCCGGGAAGACACCACGTGATGCTCCGAGGGGTCAGCTCGCCTGCGGGAGGCAGAGCTCTCGGCTCGTCGAACCGTGGTGCCTTCTAGGAGATTCTTGAGTTCGCCCTGGATACGCCGTCCCTCGGTGGTGGATGGCTCCGGCATGGCTCGAAGCAGCATCGCCGCTGTAGCTAGGTCCTGGCCGGACCCATTGACGGCCGGGGGCAGCGCTGCCCTGGCATTATCGACGATGCGGCGCCGGATGTCTTAGGCCCGGTGACAGGCTTCTCTGGCGAGTGTTCGGCCTGCCCACTCCTGTTCGATGTTCTGTCGGAGCTGTACAAGCCGGCCTGCTTCCCCGTTGACCCGGGCCTGCATCTCATGGATTTGCTCGAGCTGTATGTCCTGACCCCCTAGAGGGACTGGGACCACAGCTAGCTCCCGCGGGATGTCAACGTGAGATGCGGACCCAGAGGGATCGTCAACCTCTAGCATACCGAGGTGGTTGCCTTCGTTGTGATCTCCCAGATCGACGTGGAAACATTCGCGACTTGGGCCGTAACCCTCGTCGTCAAAGTCATGGCCATCGTCAGAACAACCGGAGAGGCAGTGGTCACATGCGGACATGAAGCCCCGCATGACACCGGGGTCATTGAGGGCAGAGAAATCCCAACCGGAGTCGGGGTCGTCCTCTTCCTCAGAACCCGCCGGTCCGAAGGTTGAGATGGTTGTCAGTCGGTCCCAGGTCGACCACATGTGGTACCCCGGAAGGTTTAGATACGCCTTTACGAAGGCGCTCACCATAGCGGGGTCGCTAGGTGGATCAAAGCTGAACCGAAAAGGTACGGGATGGAAAACGGACGGTACCTCTTGGTCGTTGGATGGTGGTGAAGTCGTGTCGGGGGCGGAGCACACCGTCATCTCAGGTACGAGGGTAACGCCCAGAAGGTCCTTTGCGAGGGTGCTGGCATCATCAGTCCGCTTGGGGCTGACACGTCGCGGGGAAGTGACACTCGTCGTCGTCTCAGGTGCGAGGACAATGCCCGACATGTCCCCCGGGGGAGTGCCGGCGTCGTCGACTCGCTCTGGTGCGACAGCCGACAAGGTGTCGTCTCCTGCGTGGCCATGGTTGCCTTGTCTCCGCCTCCTCCGACGAGGAGGGTGGTGGGGACGACCGAGTGCTCCTCTTCTGCCGCAGGGAGATGCTGTCGTAGAGCTCGCCGCCGCCGGGCGAGTCGGAGACCGTCGTTGTCGTCACGCCGCGGGGGGAGGAGTACCATGTCGTAGGTGCCGTCGAGGGACATGAACTCGAGACTCCCGAAGCGGAGCACCGTCCCGGGCTGGAGAGGTTGCTGAAGACTCCCCATCTGGATCTCAATGGGAAGGTGTTCGTTAACACGCAGCAGGCCCCTACCTGGCGCACCAACTGTCGGCGTCTCGGACCTGGGGGGTCCCTTGGACCGACCAGTGAAATCGCTGCGTGCCCCTGCCCAGATGGGTTGGCGCGGGATGGAACACAAGAGGTGGGACAAGCCTTGTATTATCCTGCACCAGGGGTGCCGCTCGTAGTAGGGGTTACAAGCGCGTCGCGTGGGGGAGAGAGAGACACAGAGCTCGTCCGCCGCTTCCCCCCCCCCCCCCCCCCCCCGCGCGAACCCCCCTCACGGTGGCCCTGGACCTCCCTTTTATAGAGGCAAGGAGAGGGTCCAGACGTACAACGGGGGGCGTAGCTATGCGCTAACGTGTCCGGCAGTGGAGTGCCTAAGCCCTGTGTACATGCCAACGTGGCCGTTGGGAGAGAGCTTGGGCCCTGTACATGTGAAGGCGTGGTCGTCGGAGGAGCGCCTAAGTCCTGTAGGAGCACAGCTAGCAGCGCGACGAGGATCCTGCTTGCCGTCTCTTTGCTGTCGTAAGGGGCTGAGAGCCACCGGCGTCATGGTGCACGCGGGGCACCATCATTACCCGTTGCCGGGGTAAGCCAGATGGGACGTCGGTCTTGTTCCTTGTAGCCTGAGCAAGCTAGGAATAGGGAAATGATGTATCCCCTATTAGCGCGGTCGGTCTGAGCCCAGTGTCGGTCGACCGGAGACTTCTCTTGAGGCCGAGGCCGGGGTCGGGCGAGGACGCGATTCCTCCCGAGACCGGGGTCGAGGCTGAGTCCTGAGGTCGGGCGAGGCAGAGACCTCTTCCCGAGGCTGGAGCCTGAGGTCGGGCGAGGCGGAAACCTCCTCCCAAGGCGGAGCATGAGGTCGGGCGAGGCGGAGCTTCCTGTTGCGCCCGAGGCTGAACTCGGTGGTTGATCGTGACTTGTTGTCAGTCGTCGCCGGGGTGGCTGACACGGCAATCGGAGCGGAGCGAGCGGTGCTGTTTTCCTGTCATATCAGACAGTAAAGAAGAGGGGCGGAGTGACTGCGGTCACTTCGGCCTGCCCGTCTGAGGCGCGTGTGTCAGGATACGGCATCAGGCATCCCCTGCATTTAATGCACCTGCGAAGCGGTCAGTTGGTGAGGCGGTCTGGCCAAGCTTGCTTCACAACGAAAGCCTGCTCGAGCCAGGCCTCAGGAGAGCCGAGGGGGCGCTCGCTGCCTGAGGAGGCCCTCGGGCGAGGCGTGAACTCGTCTAGGACTACTGTTCTCACCCGAGGCTGGGCTCGGGCGAGATCGCGTCCCTCGGGTAGACGAAGTCTTGACCTGAACCGCACCCGTCAGTTGGTCCGAGGGTGTTTACCAGCCATGATTAGGAGCGTTGGGGGTACCCCTAATTATGGTACCCGACAAGAACTTATAACTAGATTTACATTGTTTGTTCCTTATTAAAAAACAAAATGACATAGAACATAAAAGTATTTAAGAGAGAGGATATTGCTCAAAAAATGTGCTTTGATTCTAGCACAGTACTTGTCGGGTATCGTAATTAGGGGTAGCCCCAACACTCCTAATCACGGCTGGTAAACACCTTCAGAGCAAACCGTGAAGACTGACAGTTCGGGTCAAAGTCAAAGCTTTGTCTACCAAGGGACGCGATCTCGCCTCGACCCGAGCCCGGCCTCGGGCGGAACAGTGGTCTCGGACGAGTTCACGTCTTGCCCGAGGGTCTCCTCAGGCGGTGAGCGCACCCTCAGCTCAGCCAAAGGCAAGCCTTGTCGTGCAAGCGACCTTGGCCAAATCGCCTTACCAGCCGACTGTATTGCATGCGCATTTAATGCTGGGATCGCCTGACACCTTATCCTGACACTGCGTGCCTCAGTCGGCGAGGTCGAAGTGACCGCAATCACTTCGCCCTTTCACTGACCGATCTGATAGGAAAACAGCGTCGCCCGTCCTGCTTCGACTGCTATGCCAACCACCCGGGCGAAACCGACAACGGTCAAGTTCAGCCTCGGGTGCAACAGGAAGCTCCGCCTCGCCCGACCCCAGGGCTCGGCCTCAGCCTCGAGAGGAAATCTCTGCCTTGCCCGACCCCAGGGCTCGGCCTCGGGAAGAGTCACATCCTCGCCCGACCTTGGGCCTCGGCCCCAGCCTCCGCCTCGGAGGAGCCGCCGCCTCGCCCGACCTCAGGCTCGGATCAACCGCGCCACAAGGGATGCATCATTACCCTACTCCTAGCTAGCTCAGGCTACGAAGGAACAAGACCGGCGTCCCATCCAGCTTACCCCAGTAATAGGCGATGGTGGTTTCCCGCATGCAACCATGACGTCGGTGGTTCTCAAGCCCCCTATGGAAGCAAGGAGACGTCAGCAGGATCCATGCAGCGCCAACAGCTGTACTGCTATAGGGCTCAAGACACTTCTCCGACGGCCACGATACTACCTCTACAGGGCTCGAGACGCCCCCCCAATGGCCACGTTATTATCTGTACAGGGCTCAGGGCACTTCCCTGCCAGCCACGTTAGCTCCCAGCTACACCCCATTGTACAGCTGGGCATCTCCTTATCTCTATAAAAGGGGGTGTCCAGGGCCCCATGAGGGAGAGGGAAGAGGGGAAAACGAACAAAGGTACGAGCATACGAACACACGAACGCACGGCAGGAGAGACGAGTAGACGCACGAAAAAGGGACAGGAGAAGACGAGTGGGGGCCGGACCCCCTCTCTCTCTCTCGCTCTCTCCTACTCGCTCTCTCTCGCCCTCCCTCTCTCGCAACGCTTGTAACCCCTACTACGAGCACCCTGGTGCAGGATAATACAAGGCTCATTCTCCCACTTGTGTTCCATCTCGCACCAACCCATCTGGGCAGGGGCACGCAGCGACAAATTTACTCGTCGGTCCAGGGACCCTCCGGGTCCGAAACCCCGACAGCTAGCGTGCCAGGTAGGGGGTTGCTGCATGTTAACGAACACTTTAACCGTTGAGTTCCACATGGGTAGACTTCAGCAACCTCTTCAGCCTTGGGACGGTGCTCCGCTTCGGGAGTTTCGAGTTCATGTCCCTCGACGGCAGCTACGACATGGTACTGCTCCCTCCGCGGCACGACGACAACGACAGTCGGCTCGCCCGGCGGAGGCGCCCTCCACGATGGCATCTTCCCGCGGCGGAAGAGGAGCACTCGGGTCATCCCTGCCACCCTCCTCACCGGAGGAGACGGAGACGGGGCAACCGTGGCCACGCAGGAGGCGGCACCTTATCGGATGTCAAACTGGATCGAGTCGACGACGCCGGCACTCCTCCGGGGTACATGTCGGGTGTTGTCCTCGCGCCTGAGGACGACGACGAGCGCCGCTTCCCCGCAACGTGTCAGCCCCAAGCGGACTGACGACGCCAGCACCCTCGCAAAGGACCTGCTGGGCGTCACCCTCGTACCTAAGATGACGGTGTGTTCCGTCCCTGACATGACTTCACCACCGTACATCGATCAAGAGGTACCGTCCGTATTCCACAATGTTCCCTTTCGATTCAGCTTTGATCCACCTAGTGACCCCGCTACGGTGAGCGCTTTCGCAAGGGCGTATCCAAACCTTCCGGGGTACCATATGTGGTCAACCTAGGACCGACTGACAGCCGTCTCAACCTCCGGACCGGCGGGTTCCGAGGAAGAGGACGACCCTGACTTCGGTTGGGATTTCTCTGGCCTCGATGATCCCGGTGTCATGCGGGACTTCATGTCCGCATGTGACCACTGCCTCTCCGGTTGCTCTAACGATGGCCACGGCCTTGGCGACGAGGGTTATGGCCCAAGTCGCGAATGTTTCCACGTCGATCAGGGAGATGATGACAAAGGCAACCCCCTCGGTATGCCAGAGGTTGACGATCCCCCTAGGCCCGCATCTCGCGTTGACATCCTGTGGGAGCTAGCTGTGGTCCCAGTCCCTGCGAGGGGTCGGGACACACAGCTCGAGCAAATCCGCAAGATGGAGGCCAAGGTCGACGAGGAAGCAGGGCGGCTTGTGTAGCTCCGACAGAACATCGAGCAGGAGTGGGCAGGCCGAACACTCACCGGAGGAGCCCGTCATCGGGCCCGGGATGTCCAGCGTCGCATCGTCGACAATGCTAGGGCAGCGCTGCCCCCGGCCGTCAGCGGGTCCGGCCAGGACCTAGCTACAGCAGCGATGCTACTTCAAACCATGCTAGAGCCATCCACCACCGAGGGACGGCGTATCCAGGGCGAACTCAAGGATCTCTTGGAAGGTGCCGCAGTTCGACGAGCCGAGAGCTCTGCCTCCTGAAGGCGAGCTGACCCCTCGGAGCATCACGCGGCGTCCTCCCGACGCATGCGGGAGGCCTCGGTCCATCCCGAGCGCACACGGGATGAGGCACCTACCGCTCCGGATCGCCTCGGCAACCAACATCACCATCGCGACCATCGAGCCTGCCTCGAGGAGAAGGTACGCCGAGGCTACCATCCTAGGTGCAGGGGACGTTGCGACAGCGAGGAGGATCGGAGTCCCTCGCCGGAGCCACCCGGTCCACGAGTCTTCAGCCGGACCATACGACGAGCGTCGTTCCCCGCCCGTTTCCGAGCCCCGACTACCATCACCAAGTACTCGGGGGAGACGAGGCCAGAGTTGTGGCTCGCGGACTACCGACTGGCATGCCAGTTGGGAGGGGTGGACGATGACAACCTCACCATCCGTAATCTACCCCTTTTCCTCTCCGACGCCGCCCGGGCCTGGCTGGAGCATCTGCATCCTGCGTAGATCTCCGACTAGACGACATGGTCAAGGCTTTCGCGGGAAATTTCTAGGGAACATACGTGTGCCCTGGGAACTCATGGGATCTCCAAAGTTGCCGCCAGCAGCCAGGGGAATCCCTCCGAGAGTACATCTGGTGGTTTTTGAAGCAGTGCACCGAGCTGCCTAACATCACCGACTCGGACGTCGTCGGAGCTTTCCTCGCCGGCACCACTTGCCGAGACCTGGTGAGCAAACTGGGGAGCAAGACTCCCACCAAGGCAAGCGAATTGATGGACGTCGCCACCAAATTTGCCTCGGGTCAGGAGGCGGTCGAGGCCATCTTCCGGAAAGACAAGCAGCCTCAGGTGGAGCCGAAGGAAGACGCCCCCGAGGCGTCCGCCCAGCGTGGCACGAAGAAGAAGGCCAAGAAGAAGGCGCAAGCGAAGCGCAACGCCGCTGACGCGAATCTTGTCGCTGCTGCCGAGCACAGGAACCCTCGGAAGCCCCCTGGAGGGGCTGGCGCGTTCGACAAGATGCTCAAGGAGTCGTGCCCCTATCACCAGGGTCCCGTCAAGCACACCCTTGAAGAATGTGTCATGCTCCGGCGCTACTTCCATAATCTGGGCCCCCGGCGGAAGATAGCAAGGGCCAAGGCAACAACAAGAAGGAGGGCGACAAGGAAGAGGAGTTCCCAGAGATCCAAAACTGCTTCATGATTTACGGCGGGCAGGTGGCGAACGCCTCGGCTCGGCACCGCAAGCAGGAGCGCTGGGAGGTCTGCTCGGTAAAGGTGGTAGCGCAAGCCCACCTAGACTGGTCCAACAAGCCTGTCACCTTCGACCGAGACGACCACCCCAACTTCGTGCCAAGCCCAAGAAGGTATCCGCTCGTCGTCAATCCGATCATCGGCAACGTTAGGCTCTCCAAGGTCCTCATGGACGGAGGCAGCAGCCTCAACATTATCTACGCCGAGACCCTGGAACTCTTGGGGTTGATCGGTCCGAGGTCCGGGCCAGTGTGGCCCCCTTCCACGGCATCGCACCTGGAAAGCGTATCCTGCCCCTCGGGCGGATTGACTTACCGGTCTGCTTCGGAACTCCCTCCAACTTCCGAAAGGAAACCCTCACCTTTGAGGTGGTCGGGTTTCGAGGGACCTACCACGCGGTGTTGGGAAGGTCGTGCTACGCCATGTTCATGGCCGTCCCCAACTACACCTACCTCAAGCTCAAGACGCCAGGCCCCAACGGGATCGTCACCGTCGGATCCACGTATCGCCACGCGTACGAATGCGACGTGGAATGCGTGGAGTACACTGAGGCCCTCGCCGAGTCCGGGGCCCTCATCGCCGACCTAGAACGCCTCTCCAAGGAGGCGCCTGACACGAAGCGGCACGCTGGCAACTTCGAACTAGTCGAGGCGGTTAAGTCCGTCTCTCTCAACCCCAGCAACGACGCCAGCAAGAAAGTCCGAATCAGCTCCGAGCTCGACCCCAAATAGGAAATAGTGCTCGTTGACTTTCTCCGCGCAAATGCCAAAGTTTTTGCGTGGAGTCCCTCGGACATGCCAGGCATACCAAGGGATGTCGCCGAGCACTCACTGGACATCAGAGCTGGAGCCCGACCCGTGAAGCAGTCCCTGCGCCGTTTCGACGAAGAAAAGCGCAGGGCCATAGGCGAGGAGATCCACAAGCTACTCATGGCAGGGTTCATCAAAGAGGTAATCCATCCCGAATGGTTAGCTAACCCTGTTCTTGTAAGGAAAAAGGATGGGAAATGGAGGATGTGCGTAGACTACACTAGTCTAAACAAAGCATGTCCGAAGGTTCCCTACCCTCTGCCTCTGAAAGGGAAATGTGCCCTTGGGCCATTTCTATGTATTTTGGTGATTGAGTGCCAAAGCAAGTGCTTTTGTGTTAATCTATGCAAAGTGCTGGACAAAGTGCAAATAGAGTCAAAAGGTATGTTTCTAGACTTAGTACATTGTTTTATGGACTAATGAATTGTGTCTAAGTGCTGGACACAGGAAAAATCAAGTTAGAGAAGAGATGGCTTTGTTCAGCCAAAGTCTGCTCGGTCTGGGTGCACCGGACTGTCTGGTGGTGCACCGGACAGTGTCCGGTGCGCCAGGCTGGCTCTGGCGAACAGGCTGCTCTCGGGACTTCGACGGTGGTGTACGACTATAAATCATCGGACTGTCCGGTGAGCCGTTCACAAGCGAACTCGTCGCTCTCAGGAGATGATTGACGGCGTACGGCTAAAATTCATCGGACTGTCCGGTGGTGCACCGGACTGTCCGGTGAGCCAACGGTCAGCCGGGGCAACGGTCGGCCGAGAATACCGCGCGTGACGCGTGGCCTAGCCAACGGTCACATTGGAGCACCGGACTGTCCGGTGTGCACCGGACTGTCCGGTGTGCACCGGACTGTCCGGTGTGCACCGGACAGTGTCCAGTGCGCCAACGGCTCTCAATCAGCAACGGTCGACTGCGCCATAGAAGGAAAGAAATCCACACCGGACAGTGTCCGGTGGTGCACCGGACTGTCCAGTGCGCCAGTCGACAGAAAGCAAGATCTGCCTTCCAGGAATGTTCTCAATGGCTCCTAGCTGCCTTGGGGCTATAAAAGGGACCCCTAGGCGCATGGAGGAGTACACCAAGCATACTCAAAGCATTCTTAAGCACCAAGACTTCGATTCCACGCATTTGTTTCTTCGTGATAGCATCTAGAGCTCTTGTTGAGTTGTGAACTCGTCGGGTTGTGTTGCGAGCTCTTGTTGTGACTTGTGTGCGTGTTGACATTCTAATTTTGTGTCTTGTGTGCGTTGCTCATCCCTCCCTTACTTCGTGCTTCTTTGTGAACTTCAAGTGTAAGGGCGAGAGACTCCAAGTTATGGAGATTCCTCGCGAACGGGATTAAGAAAAGCAAAGCAAAACACCATGGTATTCAAGTGGGTCTTTGGACCGCTTGAGAGGGGTTGATTGCAACCCTCATCCGTTGGGACACCACAACGTGGAGTAGGCAAGCGTTGGTCTTGGCCGAACCACGGGATAACCACCGTGCCATCTCTGTGATTGATATCTTTGTGGTTATTGTGTTTTGTTGAGACTCCTCTCTAGCCACTTGGCGATTATTGTGCTAACACTTAACCAAGTTTTTGTGGCTTAAGATTCAAGTTTTACAGGATCACCTATTCACCCCCCCCCTCTAGGTGCTCTCAATTGGTATCGGAGCCGTTCTCTTCACAAAGGGACTAATCGCCCAAAGAGATGGATCCTAAGGGGAAGGGAATCGTGATCAACGATAAGGAGAAGGAGTCCTTCGTCAACGAGCCGAAGGATGACAAGCCTACCGACTCGGGCTCGGGCCACAAACGCAAAGATGGGAAGAAGAAGATGAGACGCATCAAGGAGATCGTCTACTACGACGACAGCGATGAGTCCACTTCTTCCCAAAAGGACGACTACGACTATGAGAAACAAAAGACGGTTAATTCGAACTTTTCTTTCGATTACTCTCGTATTCTGCAGAGTTCAAATGCGCATTTGCTTTCCATCCCTCTTGGCAAACCTCCACACTTTGATGGGGAGGACTACGGATTTTGGAGTCACAAAATGCGTAGTCACTTATTCTCTCTCCATCCAAGCATATGGGAGATTGTTGAGAATGGAATGAAATTTGATAGCTCGGATAGTCCTATATTTATTAATGAACAGATTCATAAAAATGCACAAGCTACTACTGTGTTGTTAGCCTCTTTGTGCAGGGACGAGTACCATAAGGTGAGCGGCTTGGACAATGCCAAGCAGATCTGGGACACCCTCAAGATCTCTCATGAGGGGAACGATGTCACCTTGCTCACCAAGATGGAGCTGGTAGAGGGCGAGCTTGGAAGATTCGCGATGATAAGGGGTGAGGAGCCAACCCAAACATACAACCGGCTCAAGACCCTTATCAACAAAATAAGGAGCTACGGAAGCACGCGATGGACGGACCACGATGTCGTCCGCCTAATGCTAAGGTCCTTTACTGTACTTGATCCACATCTGGTGAACAATATTCGTGAAAATCCTAGGTACACCAAGATGTCGCCCGAAGAAGTTCTTGGGAAGTTCGTTAGCGGGCGAATGATGATCAAGGAGGCGAGATACGTGGACGATGCGTTGAACGGTCCAATCCATGAGCCTCAACCCATTGCTCTCAAGGCAATGAGGAGCAAGGAGGTGCTACCTAGCAAGGTGGCGCAAGTAGAGGAGGCCGGGCTTAATGATGAAGAGATGGCCCTCATCATCAAGCGCTTCAAGACGGCGCTAAAGGGTCGCAAGGGAAAGCCAAGCAAGACCAAGACAAAGGGGAAGCGCTCATGCTTCAAATGTGGTAAGATTGGTCATTTTATTGCTAACTGTCCCGATAATGAAAGTGACCAGGAAAAAGGGAACAAAAGGGAGAAGAAAAAGAATTACAAGAAGGCCAAGGGCGAGGCACATATCGGAAAGGAGTGGGATTCGGATTGCTCCTCTTCCGACTCTGACAATGAAGGACTCGCCGCCACCGCCTTCAACAAGTCATCCCTCTTCCCAAACGAGCATCACATGTGCCTCATGGCGAAGGAGAAGAAGGTATGCACTCGGGACACCACTTATACTTCTTCAAGTGATGATGATTCTAGTGATGACGATGAAATAGACTATTCTAGTTTATTTAAAGGTTTAGATAGAATTAAAATTGGCAAAATTAATGAGTTAATTGATGCCTTGAATGAAAAGGATAGACTCTTAGAGAAACAAGAAGACCTTTTATATGAAGAGCATGATAAATTTGTTAGTGCACAAAATTCACTTGCTCTAGAAGTTAAAAGGAATGAAATGCTTTCTTGTGAACTATCTACTTGTCATGAAACCATTTCTACTTTAAAAGGTGTAAATGATGATTTAAATGCTAAACTAGAAGTAGCAAGTAAATCTAACTCTTGTGTAGAACATGTTAGGATTTGCAATAGGTGTAAAGATTTTGACATTGATGCTTGTAGTGAACACCTAGTTTCAATTTCAAAATTGAATGATGAATTGGCTAGTCTTAATGCCCAACTTAAGACTAGCAAAAGTGAATGTGACAAGCTAAAATTTTCAAGGGATGCCTACACGATTGGTAGACACCCCTCAATTAAGGATGGACTTGGCTTCAAGAGGGAAGCCAAGAACTTGACAAGCCATAAGGCTTCCATCTCCACCAAGGAGAAAGGGAAGGCCCCTATGGCTAGTAGTGTGCAAAAGAACCATGCTTTCATGTATCATGATAGGAGACATTCTAGGAATGCCTTTAGAAGTTATGATGCTTTTGATTCTCATGCTATAACTGCTTCTAGTTCCCATGTTGTGCATGATAGAAATGTTGCTAGGAGAAATGTTGTTCATCATATGCCTAGGAGAAATGTTGTTAATGTTCCTAGGAAAATTAATGAACCTTCTACAATATATCATGCTTGCAATGCTTCATTTGCCATTTGTAGAAAGAATAAGAAGGTGATTGCTAGGAAGTTAGGGGCAAGATGCAAGGGAGATAAAACTTGCATTTGGGTCCCTAAGACAATTGTGACTAACCTTGTAGGACCCAACAAGAGTTGGGTACCTAAGACCCAAGCCTAAATTTGCCTTGCAGGTTTATGCATCCGGGGGTACAAGCTGGATTATCGACAGCGGATGCACAAACCATATGACGGGGGAGAAGAAGTTGTTCTCCTCCTACGTCAAAAACAAGGATTCCCAAGATTCAATAATATTCGGTGATGGGAACCAAGGCAAGGTAAAAGGGTTAGGTAAAATTGCTATTTCATCCGAGCACTCTATTTCTAATGTGTTTTTAGTTGAGTCGCTTGGATATAATTTGTTATCTGTTAGTCAATTATGCAATATGGGATATAATTGTCTATTCACAAATGTAGATGTGTCTGTCTTTAGAAGGTGTGATGGTTCACTAGCTTTTAAGGGTGTACTAGACGGCAAACTTTATTTGGTTGATTTTGCAAAAGAAGAGGCCGGTCTAGATGCATGCTTAATTGTTAAGACTTGCATGGGCTGGCTGTGGCATCGCCGCTTAGCACATGTGGGGATGAAGAACCTTCACAAACTTCTAAAGGGAGAACACGTGATAGGTCTAACTAATGTACATTTCGAAAAAGATAGACCTTGTGCAGCTTGTCAAGCAGGGAAATAGGTAGGAGGCTCTCATCACACCAAAAATGTGATGACCACATCAAGACCCTTGGAGATGCTTCATATGGACCTTTTCGGACCCGTCGCCTATCTAAGTATAGGAGGAAGTAAGTATGGTCTTGTTATAGTTGATGATTTTTCCCGCTTCACTTGGGTATTCTTTTTGCAGGATAAATCTGAAACCCAAGGGACCCTCAAGCGTTTCCTCAAGAGAGCTCAAAATGAGTTTGAGCTCAAGGTGAAGAAGATAAGGAGCGACAACGGGTCCGAGTTCAAGAACCTTCAAGTGGAGGAGTTCCTTGAGGAGGAAGGGATCAAGCACGAGTTCTCCGCTCCCTACACACCACAACAAAATGGTGTGGTAGAGAGGAAGAACAGGACGCTCATCGATATGGCAAGGACTATGCTTGGAGAGTTCAAGACCCCCGAGCGCTTTTGGTCGGAAGCCGTGAACACGGCTTGCCACGCCATCAACCGGGTCTACCTTCACCGCCTCCTCAAGAAGACTTCGTATGAGCTGCTAACTGGTAACAAACCCAATGTGTCTTATTTTCGTGTATTTGGGAGCAAGTGTTATATTCTTGTGAAGAAAGGTAGAACTTCTAAATTTGCTCCCGAAGCTGTAGAAGGGTTTTTATTAGGTTATGACTCAAATACAAAGGCGTATAGGGTCTTCAACAAATCATCGGGTTTTGTTGAAGTCTCTAGCGACGTTGTATTTGATGAGACTAATGGCTCTCCAAGAGAGCAAGTTGTTGATCTTGATGATGTAGATGAAGAAGACATTCCAACGGCCGCGATACGCACCATGGCGATTGGAGATGTGCGGCCTCAGGAACAATTGGAGCAAGATCAACCGTCTTCCTCAACAATGGTGCATTCCCCAACCCAAGATGACGAACAGGTACCTCACGTGGAGGCACATGATCAAGGGGGAGCACAGGTTGTTCAAGTTGGAGAGGAAGAAGCTCCTCAGGCACCTCCAACCCAAGTTCGAGCGACGATTCAAAGGAATCATCCCGTCGACCAAATTTTGGGTGATATTAGCAAGGGAGTAACTACTCGTTCAAGATTAGTTAATTTTTGTGAGCATTACTCCTTTGTCTCTTCTATTGAGCCTTTCAGGGTAGAAGAGGCCTTGCTAGATCCGGACTGGGTGTTGGCCATGCAGGAGGAACTCAACAACTTCAAGCGTAATGAAGTTTGGGCACTGGTGCCTCGTCCCAAGCAAAATGTTGTGGGAACCAAGTGGGTGTTGCGCAACAAACAGGACGAGCACGGGGTGGTGACAAGGAACAAGGCTCGACTTGTGGCAAAAGGTTATGCCCAAGTCGCAGGTTTGGACTTTGTGGAGACTTTCGCTCCTGTGGCCAGGCTAGAATCAATTCGTATTTTGCTAGCATATGCCGCTCACCATTCTTTTAGGTTGTACCAAATGGATGTGAAGAGCGCTTTCCTCAACGGGCCGATCAAGGAGGAGGTGTACGTGGAGCAACCCCCTAGCTTCGAGGATGAACGGTACCTCGACCACGTGTGTAAGCTCTCTAAGGCGCTCTATGGACTTAAGCAAGCCCCAAGAGCATGGTATGAATGCCTTAGAGACTTTTTAATTGCTAATGCTTTCAAGGTTGGGAAAGCCGATCCAACTCTTTTCACTAAGACTTGCGATGGTGATCTCTTTGTGTGCCAAATTTATGTCGATGACATAATATTTGGTTCTACTAATCAAAAGTCTTGTGAAGAGTTTAGCAGGGTGATGACGTAGAAATTCGAGATGTCGATGATGGGCGAGTTGAACTACTTCCTTGGGTTCCAAGTGAAGCAACTCAAGGATGGCACCTTCATCTCCAAACGAAGTACACGCAAGACTTGCTAAAGCGGTTTGGGATGAAGGACGCCAAGCCCGCAAAGACGCCGATGGGAACCGACGGACACACCGACCTCAACAAAGGAGGTAAGTCCGTTGATCAAAAAGCATACCAGTCAATGATAGGGTCTTTACTTTATTTATGTGCTAGTAGACCGGATATTATGCTTAGCGTATGCATGTGTGCTAGATTTCAATCCGATCCAAGGGAGTGTCACTTGGTGGCCGTGAAGCGAATTCTTAGATATTTAATCGCTACGCCTTGCTTCGTGTGATACCTGGTTTGCAAAGAAGAGAAGTTGGAGGTTATTCTTTTGTTGGTTTTTCCCTTATTCGGGTGTCACGCTTTGGGGATTTAGAATTTGTGGAAAACATTCACCAGTATAGCAGTAGAGTGGTTGGTCGGGAGCTGTCGTGCAAGCGAGTTGGGCCGTGAATCGCAATCCGGCCCACTAACCCTCCCCTAACCCTAGCCGCCGCCCCCCTTTCCCCCCTTGGGGATGTTGCAGCCGCCCCTTCCCCTCTCCTTTCTCTTGGACGCCCCCCCCTCTCCCATCTTCTTCCTCCTCAAACCTTTGCAGCCCTCACCATCCAAAACCCTAGCCGCCCCCCCCCCATTTCTCCTCCTCCTCCAAGGTGCAGCCCTCCCGCGTGGTTCTCCGTCGTGTGGCTGCGATCTCAATTGGAGTTTGGAGGGAGGAAGAAGGAAGGAGGAAGGGAAGAACTCAAGGTGGTGGACTTCTGGATCGTACTTAGGGATTTGCCCGAACTTCCGGTAAAGGCAAGTAAATACAGTGGTGGTTGCTACCGTTTGGTTTGCATCCTATTCCCTGTCATTGAGTATGCATAAGTTTTAATTATGTTAATCATTGAATTCTATGATGAAGTTTATTTGTTTGGAAGTATTAATTCTCAATTGTCTAATATTGTGGATGATCATAATTTGGTAATGATATATGTGGTTGATTTCCATCTTGGATGAAGTTGAAGTATCTTTTTGAATCATGTTATATGAAGTGTTGTAGGCATGACATGCACATCGCATCATCCATCTTGCATTCTGAAGTTATGTCGTGATCTTATGGTCCGACCGTACCGGTACATTTTTAGCATCGTACGTTGCCCGAGGAGGGGTACGATGCGGCTTCATATCCTTAGTGGTATGAAGGCAGAAGTCATCCTTGCATTTGCAGACATTTGCACTCATGAGGAATATATGAAGTGTGACATTACTATGTTACTATTGTGGTTTCTACCTGCGAGGTGTGGTAACTAGGTGTGTTGTACGTTGTATACGTGCTGCACCTTTGTAATAAGAAGGTTGTGAAATCAAGTGGTGGTAAAACAATGTTCTTATGTGGTTAAACAGTTTGATATTATTTTACTTGCTGAGATGTGACATCTCACTCTTGCATTACTCAATGCAGGTACTTGATACATGTTGGGAATGAGGGGAGTAGCAGCACGTCCACTTTCACTCTCATAATAACGCTGCCCAGGCGCAGCCATGATTTAATTAGAAACTTGTTGTCAAAGGAAGTTTGTTTTTTTGCTAGTCGTGCGCACTGGTTAATTCAGTTCATGTCGTATGTTTAACTTCCCTTTGCTAGCCGATTAATAATACTTGGTATGTTTTGTCATGATATATGTTTATACACTGTTGCCCCCCCCCATTTATGCAATTTTGCAAAGGAGATGCTGTCGAAATTTTATATAGATGTCAGCAGTGTAGTTTAGTAGCATTCCGGGGTGTTTATGGACCCCGGGGTGTTACAGTTGGTATCAAAGGATAGGCTTTAGATTCTACGCAATTTGAAGATAAATTTGACACACTTGCACATATAGGAAGGGTATGGGTTCGTATATCTTTCATATTAGTATTTTATTGTATAGATGACTAGAATGTTCTTATTCCAAATCCCTTTATGGTTTGATGGGGTATGTCGTTAACGACGTAATGCTTGATATGAAATGTTACTTCTATTTAATATTCATTTCTTGATGTGGTTGTTATTGAAATTATTATGCAAGTGAAGCTACTAATGTACTTGTTTTATACACATATCGTCATGATGATTTTTTTTTTGGGATGCAATGTTTACTAATCTCCGAGCTATTACCATCATATATTTCTATATGCTTGATTGTGGATGTTTTTTTTTGCCCAAAAGGATTCTTGGGTTCTAGTACTTGTAGGACCGATTGTTTATTGAGCTTGTGTATAGAGGATCTAATCCAACTTGGTGTAGTGTTAAAACACTATACAATGTAGATTTATGGTGTTGTTGAGTTTGATTGACTGTTGGGTTACAACCCAACTTATCAATGTAATATTTCCATGGGTGTAGTGCTTTACACCTCACTTTTTTTTGGCTAGTGTGGCTACTTGCCAACTTGATCTTAGAGTACAATAGGTTTGTCTCCATAGAGCAAAGGCAATGTTGTACTGTCTATGAAATCTTGAGACTGGTAGAACTCAAGTGAATTTGTAAGATGACGTGGATAGATAAGTTCAACCATGTTTACATGATAGGTTTTCTTATTGTGTGCAACCTTATCTTTAATAATAAATAGGGTGATTTCAAGTGGATTCTATGTCTATATTATAGTTGAAGAGGCATGCATGTTTTCCTTCTATGGTTTGTTTCTAAAGCCAAAAAGGTTATGCATAATTTTTATTTGTTGGAGGCTAGTCATGTGGACGATATGGACAACCCGTTTTATATTGTTTTTAATTGCCGATGATATATGGTAGTTTTTTTTATATGATCAGTTCTCTATGCATGCTTGTTGAATTATTATTTGGACCGCTTTATCTTAAACAAAGTCAATGTTTAACTGGAAGTTGCTTATGTTTGTTAGTCATCTATCTCTATAATGATGTGGTTGTTGCATCAGATGGAGATTTTTTTTATATAAATGATGGTTTGATAGATCATGTATGTCTACTATTTTGAATTCATCCTATGACATCACTAGGTACAAATTGTTCAAGTGCAATAATAGGAGGTATTGTTGTATGTGAGGTTAATCAAGGTAGTTTGGTTAGGTGGATTGTCTTATTGAAGTCCAATTACTCCTGTTGAGCATTGTATCGTGTTATTATTTTAGTGTTGAAAGTAATATTTATGAAGCTTTTGCATGAGTCTGTGTCAAGAAGTACATTAGTTTTTCTTGTTGTTATCCCTCCATTGCTTTATGAGTATTGCAAATTTTATCTCTTTTGAGAGGAGAAAAAGATGTTATATGACATGAGCATCATTTGCTTCACGTCAACAGAATAGTTTTGGAGATTTCTAGTAGTTGGATTCTAGTGTAATAACAACCATGTTTTATAGTGCTGGAGACGGGTATGTCAGGTGTTTCATACATTGTCGATACATGGATGTTTGACCTTAATGGCATTAACAAACGAGGTTGTTGAATTCATTGATTGTTGTGCTTAGTGTTCTAACCTATTTGGTAGAGTGTTATTTAAAGACCTTGTGGAGTTGCATCCCAGTTTGGTAGTGGAAAATCCTAGTGTTGATTGCACCTGCCAATGACTTGGGTTTCATTTTACATTGTTTTTTTATTGATGATAATGTGTTGTTTGGTTTCGGGAGGCATTTTAAATTAGTTGGAGGCTGAATCAGGCTTCACTTATCTAGAATGTTTTGTAGTATGTTTCTTTATCTTTCCATAGGATGCTTAATCACCATGTTTGGTCTAAACATTTGAGAGATATGGGTTTCTTAAAACATCTTTGTTGGTGTCTCTAGCAGAGTGAGTCTTTAATTTTGTACGGAAGAGTAGACATTGAAGACGGTATAATTTGGTCTTTGTGGATTATGAAAGTTTTAGTAATTTCATGATCTTTTCAAAGAGTATGGGTTTCTAATTCTCATTGCATATAATTGGAGTTAGGTTGCTCTGAAGTTGTTGCACTGTTTTGTCTGAACTTTAGGCGTCGTTATAATCACCAATAAATCGACCGCGTTTTGATAGTTGCAGAGCACAAATTTGCGAATTCTCTTTAAGCAAAACTTGTAGGTCTTTTCAGTACCTTTTTAATGGGTATTTACTTGTAACTGTCTGTTAAATAGATTTGGAGAGGTGGTTGCCCGGATATAAGCCGAATCTCTAATGTGTAGTATCTCAGGCTGAGTTTAGCTGTAGGTCATGCAGAGTTGAGGGCTATAAGGATTAATTTGGGTGCAACTTTATTGCAAAAGTCGTGGACAATTTTCAAAACTTTTCCAACGCGTGTTCGTTGTAGTTTAAGTTGAGTATAGCAGGAGTTATAGGTTTTTGAATTTTAGTTGTCCATTGTTTCAATCCTATCAGTTTTGCAACAAAAGAGTTGCATTGTTTTATCGGTTTGGAAACCAATTCCGAGACACTCATTATAATAAAAGTTCTAGGGAATGTTATAATCTTTTCAATGAGTTTATATTTGCAAAATTTTGTTAGCTGCAGGGAGTTATGATATCATGTATAGAATGTGCTTGGATGAATATGTGGGCAGACATAACATGCTTAAATTGATTCTTGTTTGCATGATGTGAGATTAGGCTTAAATGATTTAAAAAGTTATCAGATTGCTTCTATACTTATATTTGTTCTAGGTGTCTCGTAATGAAGAACCTAAAGTTATTAGTCTTTCAATGAACGCTTAATCTTAGAAGAGTAATGAACCTGATAAAATCTATTGCTTGCTATTGGGACTGCATGACCAGTTTTAGTTATGCAGCTAGTTCAATGAAGTAAACCATCTTTTCTGTAGAAGTGTTATATATAAAGGTTGTAGCCAACTTCTTTATCTTACTTGTGTAAAAATTTCATGACCATAGGTCTAGTAGTTTGGGAGTTATGATTTTCTCAAGTCCAATCTTGAAATCTGTGCAGATTCTGTACAGATTTCGAAGCTGACCTTGTTTGCCCAAGTTAAACTTCGAATCAGTTCTTATAAATTATAAAGAAGTGGTAGTACTTTCCTTAATCTTTCCAACAAATATTGGATCACCCTTTTTGGTGACCTATAAGTTAAGCTACAACTGTTTTATGTGGAATCTTTGAATATGTCCAAATTTGGACAGCAAAGCCTTTCTTAAGTCTTTTGACCTTGATATGCATTGAATTAACCTGATATGTTTATAAATGAAATATAGACAATTTTACTCGCTTTCAAAAAAGTCTAGGAGCGCCTAAATTGGATGACTGAGACTCCAATTATGGATTCTTGATGTGAGTAGTTGAATTATGTCCAAGTTTGGACAAAATTTACGTTTCACATTGTTTGTCCTTTCTAAGTGTCAAATATTGTGGTGATGATAATACCAAGGGTATAGTGGACTTTGTAAGCTTTCCATAAAGTCCTAGTTTACTACTGTTGGATGCATATTTTGTGAGTTATGAGCAAAACAATTAACCGTTGTGTTGTTGTCTAGAAATATGCAAGCATTAAATTGATCTTTTGAAGTTACTCTTGTTTGGATAGGTTTGGATTAGGCTATTGGAGCACAGTATGTATTGCATTCACATATATATTCATTGAAGTACTTGCATGTGTCAATGTTGATTTGGTGTCAGGAAAGCTTTGTCCGAGTTATATAGGACCGTCTACTATCTTAGCCCGAGTTGGCAGCTTGACTTAGCACATGAAATTGTTGGAGTCTATGATCAGAGTACACCATGTATTCCATGTCTCTATGTTGCGAAAGTATTTGCGGAATCCAGATCAATAAATCGAGCTAGAGTCGATTCCCGTGTAGCAAGACCTGACTCTAGAGTGTCGTCTGTTGCATATCCTAGAATCCTTGAAGCTCGAGGAGCTGATACGGCAGAAGTACCCCAAACTTTTCGTTATGGGGTGAGTTTTTATTGTCGCTGATCTTTCCTTGTCGTTCCGATAGAAGCGTCTGAATTCGAGGTCGAATTCTTTTTAAGGGGGGTAGAGTGTGATACCTGGTTTGCAAAGAAGAGAAGTTGGAGGTTATTCTTTTGTTGGTTTTTCCCTTATTCGGGTGTCACGCTTTGGGGATTTAGAATTTGTGGAAAACATTCACCAGTATAGCAGTAGAGTGGTTGGTCGGGAGCTGTCGTGCAAGCGAGTTGGGCCGTGAATCGCAATCCGGCCCACTAACCCTCCCCTAACCCTAGCCGCCGCCCCCCTTTTCCCCCTTGGGGATGTTGCAGCCGCCCCTTCCCCTCTCCTTTCTCTTGGACGCCCCCCCCCCCTCTCCCATCTTCTTCCTCCTCAAACCTTTGCAGCCCTCACCATCCAAAACCCTAGCCGCCCCCCCCCATTTCTCCTCCTCCTCCAAGGTGCAGCCCTCCCGCGTGGTTCTCCGTCGTGTGGCTGCGATCTCAATTGGAGTTTGGAGGGAGGAAGAAGGAAGGAGGAAGGGAAGAACTCAAGGTGGTGGACTTCTGGATCGTACTTAGGGATTTGCCCGAACTTCCGGTAAAGGCAAGTAAATACAGTGGTGGTTGCTACCGTTTGGTTTGCATCCTATTCCCTGTCATTGAGTATGCATAAGTTTTAATTATGTTAATCATTGAATTCTATGATGAAGTTTATTTGTTTGGAAGTATTAATTCTCAATTGTCTAATATTGTGGATGATCATAATTTGGTAATGATATATGTGGTTGATTTCCATCTTGGATGAAGTTGAAGTATCTTTTTGAATCATGTTATATGAAGTGTTGTAGGCATGACATGCACATCGCATCATCCATCTTGCATTCTGAAGTTATGTCGTGATCTTATGGTCCGACCGTACCGGTACATTTTTAGCATCGTACGTTGCCCGAGGAGGGGTACGATGCGGCTTCATATCCTTAGTGGTATGAAGGCAGAAGTCATCCTTGCATTTGCAGACATTTGCACTCATGAGGAATATATGAAGTGTGACATTACTATGTTACTATTGTGGTTTCTACCTGCGAGGTGTGGTAACTAGGTGTGTTGTACGTTGTATACGTGCTGCACCTTTGTAATAAGAAGGTTGTGAAATCAAGTGGTGGTAAAACAATGTTCTTATGTGGTTAAACAGTTTGATATTATTTTACTTGCTGAGATGTGACATCTCACTCTTGCATTACTCAATGCAGGTACTTGATACATGTTGGGAATGAGGGGAGTAGCAGCACGTCCACTTTCACTCTCATAATAACGCTGCCCAGGCGCAGCCATGATTTAATTAGAAACTTGTTGTCAAAGGAAGTTTGTTTTTTTGCTAGTCGTGCGCACTGGTTAATTCAGTTCATGTCGTATGTTTAACTTCCCTTTGCTAGCCGATTAATAATACTTGGTATGTTTTGTCATGATATATGTTTATACACTGTTGCCCCCCCCCATTTATGCAATTTTGCAAAGGAGATGCTGCCGAAATTTTATATAGATGTCAGCAGTGTAGTTTAGTAGCATTCCGGGGTGTTTATGGACCCCGGGGTGTTACACTTCGGGATCTGGTATCCAAAGGGGTCTAACTTTGACTTGATTGGATATTCCGATTCCGACTATGCTAGATGTAAGGTCGATAGGAAGAGTACATCGGAGACGTGCCAATTCTTAGGAAGGTCCCTGGTGTTAAGGAATTCTAAGAAACAAACTTCCGTTGCCCTATCCACCGCTAAGGCCGAGTATGTTACCGCAGGACAGTGTTGCGCGCAACTACTTTGGATGAGGCAAACCCTCCGGGACTTTGGCTACAATCTGAGCAAAGTCCCACTCCTATGTGATAATGAGAGTGCTATCCGAATAGCGGAAAATCCTGTTGAGCACAGCCGCACAAAGCACATTGACATCCGGCATCACTTTTTGAGAGACCACCAGCAAAAGGGAGATATCGAAGTGTTTCATGTTAGCACCGAGAACCAGCTAGCCGATATCTTTACCAAGCCTTTAGATGAGAAGACCTTTTGCACGCTGCGCAGTGAGCTAAATGTCTTAGATTCGTGGAACTTGGATTGATTCATAGCATACATGTGTTTATGCCTTTGATCATGTTCTTTTTCATTTTGTTGCTTACTTGTGGTGCTCAAGTTGTACAAACACTCCCTGGACCTCACAAGTCTTTTTTGCAAGTGATGCACATATTTAGGGGGAGCTGTGCTACAACTTGATCCTTTGAGACTAACCGTGTGCTTGAGTTTGCTTGTTTTAGTCTCAAAGGAGGTTTGAAAGGGAAAAGGTGGACTTGGACCATGAAAGACTTCCACTGCACTCCGATGAGAGGGTAACTTATTCCAAGTTCATCTCATGTACTCTTATTGCCTTTGTATTCTTATTGAAGATTTTGGTGAGGCAATGGGGTTCTAGGGCCAAGATTGATCCCGTTTTGGTGCTTGATGCCAAAGGGGGAGAAAATAAAGGCCAAAGCAATAAATGGATCAGCTACCACTTGAGAGTTTTTGAAAATAGTAGAATAGAGTTTTTGGTTTGTCAAAACTCTTTTATTGTCTCTCTTGTCAAAAGTTGGCTTCTTGTGGGGAGAAGTGTTGATTATGGGAAAAAGGGGGAGTTTTTGAATCTTGAATCAATTTCTCTTGGAATGACTCTCTTTATGTTTTAACAAGTGTGTTTGACTTAGAGATAGAAATTTGAGTTTGATTTGCAAAAACAAACCAAGTGGTGGCAAAGAGTGATCCATATATGCCAAATTTGATTCAAAACAACTTTGAGTTCTCATTTGCATTGATATTGCACTTGTTCTAGTTGCTTTATGTTGTGTTGGCATAAATCACCAAAAAGGGGGAGATTGAAAGGGAAATGTGCCCTTGGGCCATTTCTAAGTATTTTGGTGATTGAGTGCCAACGCAAGTGCTTTTGTGTTAATCTATGCAAAGTGGTGGACAAAGTGCAAATCAAGTCAAAAGGTATGTTTCTAGACTTAGTACATTGTTTTATGGACTAATGTATTGTGTCTAAGTGCTGGACACAGGAAAAATCAAGTTAGAGAAGAGATGGCTTTGTTCAGCCAAAGTCTGCTCGGTCTGGGTGCACCGGACTGTCCGGTGCGCTAGGCTGGCTCTGGCGAACATGCTACTCTCGGGACTTCGACGGCGGTGTACGACTATAAATCACTGGACTGTCCGGTGGTGCACCGGACTGTCCGGTGAGCCATTCACAGGCGAACTCGTCGCTCTCGGGAGATGATTGACGGCGTTTGGCTAAAATTCACCGGACTGTCCGGTGGTGCACCGGACTGTCCGGCGAGCCAACGGTCAGTCGGGGCAATGGTCGGCCGAGAATTCCGCGCGTGACGCGTGGCCAAGCCAACGGTCACATTGGAGCACCGGACTGTCCGGTGTGCACCGGACAGTGTCCGGTGCGCCAACGGCTCTCAATCAGCAACGGTCGACTCTGCCATAGAAGGAAAGAAATCCGCACTGGACAGTGTCCGGTGGTGCACCGGACTGTCCGGTGCGCCAGTCGACAGAAAGCAAGATCTGCCTTCCAGGAATGTTCTCAACGGCTCCTAGCTGCCTTGGGGCTAAAAAGGGACCCCTAGGCGCATGGAGGAGTACACCAAGCATACTCAAAGCATTCCTAAGCACCAAGACTTCGATTCCACGCATTTGTTTCTTCGTGATAGCATCTAGAGCTCTTGTTGAGTTGTGAACTCGTCGGGTTGTGTTACGAGCTCTTGTTGCGACTTGTGTGCGTGTTGACATTCTGATTTTGTGTCTTGTGTGCGTTGCTCATCCCTCCCTTACTCCGTGCTTCTTTGTGAACTTCAAGTGTAAGGGCGAGAGGCTCCAAGTTGTGGAGATTTCTCGCGAACGGGATTAAGAAAAGCAAAGCAAAACACCGTGGTATTCAAGTGGGTCTTTGGACCGCTTGAGAGGGGTTGATTGCAACCCTCGTCCGTTGGGACGCCACAACGTGGAGTAGGCAAGCGTTGGTCTTGGCCGAACCACGGGATAACCACTGTGCCATCTCTGTGATTGATATCTTTGTGGTTATTGTGTTTTGTTGAGACTCCTCTCTAGCCACTTAGCGATTATTGTGCTAACACTTAACCAAGTTTTTGTGGCTTAAGATTCAAGTTTTACAGGATCACCTATTCACCCCCCCCCCCCCCCCTCTAGGTGCTCTCAGCCTCGCATCGATCAAATTGTGGACTCCACTGCTGGGTGCGAAACCCTGTCATTCCTCAATGCCTACTCAGGCTATCACCAAATCAAGATGAAAGAGTCCGACCAGCTCGCGACTTCTTTTATCACACCTTTTGGCATGTATTGTTACACTACAATGCCATTTGGTTTGAGGAATGCAGGTGCCACCTACCAGAGGTGCATGAACCATGTGTTTGGAGAACACATCGGCAGAACGGTTGAGGCTTACGTCGATGACATCGTTGTCAAGACAAAGAAAGCCTCCGTCCTCCTCTCTGACCTTGAAACGACATTCAAGTGTCTAGGAGCGGAAGGCGTGAAACTCAACCCCGAGAAGTGTGTCTTCGGAGTCCCCCGAGGCATGCTCCTAGGGTTCATCGTCTCCGAGCGGGGCATAGAGGCCAACCCGGAGAAAATCGCGGCCATCACCAACATGGGACCAATAAAAGATTTGAAAGGAGTACAGAGGGTCACGGGATGCCTTGCGGCTCTGAGCCGTTTCATCCCACGCCTTGGCGAAAAAGGATTGCCCCTGTACCGCCTCTTAAGGAAGGCCGAGCGCTTCTCTTGGACCCCCAAGGCCGAGGAAGCCCTCGGAAACTTAAAGGCACTCCTTACAAATGCACCCATCTTGGTGCCCCTCGCTGCGAGAAAAGCCCTCTTGATCTACGTAGCCGCAACCACTCAGGTGGTCAGTGCCGCGGTCGTAGTCGAGAGACGAGAAGAAGGGCATGCACTGCTTGTCCAGAGGCCAGTCTACTTCATCAGCGAAGTGCTATCCGAGACCAAAGTCCGCTACTCGCAGATCCAGAAGCTGCTCTACGTAGTAATTCTGACACGGCGGAAGCTGCGACACTACTTCGAGTCTCATCCGGTTACTGTGGTGTCATCTTTCCCCCTGGGAGAAATCATCCAGAGCTGAGAGGCCTCGGGTTGGATAGCGAAATGGGCGGTGGAACTCATGGGCGAAACACTTTCATTTGCCCCTCGGAAGGCCATAAAATCTCAAGTCTTGGCCGACTTCCTCGCTGAGTGGACTGACACCCAGTTACCGACGGCCCCAATCCAACCCGAGCTTTGGACCATGTACTTCGATGGGTCGCTGATGAAAACCGGAGCAGGCGCGGGCTTGCTCTTCATCTCACCCCTCGGAGAACATGTTCGCTACGTGCTGCGCCTCCATTTCCCAGCATCAAACAATGTGGCCGAGTACGAAGCCTTGGTTAATGGCCTGCGCATCACTGTCGAGCTAGGGGTTCGGCGCCTCGACGCTCGTGGCGACTCGCGGCTCGTCATCGACCAGGTCATGAAGAACTCCCACTGCCGCGATCGAAAAATGGAGGCCTACTGCGACGAAGTTCGGCGCTTGGAAGACAAGTTCTACGGACTGGAACTCAACCATGTTGCTCGACGGTACAACGAAACTGCAGATGAGCTGGCGAAAATAGCCTCGGGGCGAACGACGGTTCCCCCAAACGTCTTTTCCAAGGATATATATCAGCCATCCGTCCAAGTCGACGACGCGCCCGAGCCCGAGGAGGCCTCGGCCCAGCCTGAGGTACCCTCGGCCGCCGAGGGCGAGGCCCTGCGTGTTGAGGAGGAGCGGAATGGGGTCACACTGGTCCTGAACTGGTAGACCCCATACCTGGAATATCTCCTCCGAGGAGAGCTGCCCCTCGACAAGGCTGAAGCTCGGCGACTGGCTCGGCGCGCCAAGTCGTTCGTTTTGCTGGGTGATGAAAAGGAGCTGTATCACCGCAGCCCCTCGGGCATTCTCCAGCGATGCATATCCATTGCCCGAGGACAAGAGCTGTTACAAGAAATACACTCGGGGGCTTGTGGTCACCATGCAGCACCTCGAGCCCTCATGGGAAACGCTTTCCGACAAGGTTTCTACTGGCCAACCGCAGTGGTCGATGCCACTAGGATTGTACGCTCCTGCCGGGGGTGTCAATTCTACGCGCGACAGACGCACCTGCCCGCTCAGGCACTACAGACGATACCTATCACTTGGTCGTTTGTTGCGTGGGGTCTGGACCTCGTCGGTCCCTTGCAGAAGGCACCCGGGGGCTTCACGCACCTGCTGGTCACCATCGACAAATTCTCCAAGTGGATTGAGGTCCGACCCTTAACCAGCATCAGGTCCGAGCAGGCGGTGGCATTCTTCACCAATATCATCCATCACTTTGGAGTCCCAAATTCCATCATCACCGACAATGGCACGCATTTCACCGGGAAAAAGTTCCTGGACTTTTGCGAGGGCCACCACATCCGTGTGGACTAGGCCACCGTAGCCCACCCGATGACAAATGGGCAGGTGGAGCGCGCCAACGGTATGATTTTGCAGGGACTAAAACCGAGGATCTACAACGACCTCAACAAGTTTGGCAAGCGATGGATGAAGGAGCTACCCTCGGTGGTCTAGAGTCTGAGGACGACGCCGAGCCGGGCCACGGGCTTCATGCCGTTTTTCCTAGTTTATGGGGTCGAGGCTATCTTACCCATGGACTTGGAATACGGTTCCCCGAGGACAAAGGCATACGACGACCGAGGCAACCAGACTAGCCAAGAAGATTCCTTGGACCAGCTGGAAGAGGCTCAGGACGTGGCCTTACTACACTCGGCACGGTATCAGCAGTCTCTACGATGCTACCACGCCCGAAGGGTTCGGCCCTGAGGCTTCCAAGTGGGAGACTTGGTGCTTCGGCTGCGACAAGACGCCCGAGGGCGCCACAAGCTTACTCCTCCTTGGGAGGGGCTGTTCATCATCGCCAAAATTCTGAAGCCCGGGACATACAAGCTGGCCAACGATCAAGGCGAGGTCTACAGCAACGCTTGGAACATCGAACAGCTACGTCGCTTCTTCCCTTAAAATGTTTCAAGTCGTTCATGTTCCTCGTTTTCTTTACATACATAAATAAAGTCTAACCGTCAAGGAAGGATCAGCCTTGCCTCGGCAAAGCCCGACCCTCCCTCGGGGGCTAGAAGGGGGAACCCCCTCTGCGTCAAAATTTTCTTCGGAAAAGTTTTCTACCAAGAAAAGTTTTCTACCGAAACAACTCTCGTGCCTTCCGACTATATCGATAACGGAACCCTGAAAACAAGCGGGAGAGACCTTAAGCGGCAAGGCCGACCGAGCTGAGGGACTCCTACGCCTCCGGGATACGGATACCTCACTCGTCACCTTCTGCGAAAAGTAAATCACGCTCGAATAAGCGGTTCTGCTATCGAACAAGTCCTAACGCTCGGGTAGAAAACAATTTTCGTGCTTTCGACTATATCGATAGCAGGGTCCTACGAACGGGTGAGAGAGCACGTAAGCGGCAAGGCCGACCGAGCCGAGGGACTCCTACGCCTCCGGAATATGGATACCTCACTCATCACCTTCCGCGAAAAGTAACTCACACTCGGATAAGCGATCCTGCTACCGAACAAGTCCTAACGCTCGGGTAGAAAATGACTTTCATGCATTTTTCGACTATATCGATAGCAGAATCCTACGAACGGGTGAGAGAGCACATAAGCGGCAAGGCCGACCGAGCCAAGGGACTCCTACGCCTCCGGGATACGGATACCTCACTCATCACCTTACGCGAAAAGTAACTCTCGCTCGGATAATGTGATTCTGTTGCCGACGAACAAGTCCTAAATGCTCGAAACAAGAGGAAAGAAAACGCAGCTTTTATAATCTGAACGCTAAATATGTTTAGGCCTCGGTGGCCGCAAAAAACATACGCATACTTCAGACGAACTGTTCATGCAGGCTCAAACATCAGCAGGGGGAGGAGCAGCACCCTCGGCGTTGTTTCCACCCTCGGCGGAATCTGGCCCAGCCTCAGACGGCGATGCGAGCAGGCGCCTCGGCCAGCCGCTCCGAAGCCCCAGCCAGCTGTCCCCCGAGGATCCCAGCCCGGCTCACGGCTTCGGCGGCTTGGCTCCGGGATTGGTCCTACTCACGGGTGATCTGGCCAAACCCCAACTGCCGCTGCTGCACCTCCTCGGCCTAGGAAGCCACCTGCTCCCGCACTGAGAAAGCCTCTGTTCGAGCCGACATCGCCTCTATCCACATCACCGCTGCCTTCAGCTTCAGCTCATCGCAAAGCAGCCGAAGGTTCTAAAACCGGGCGAAAGAGACCTTGAATGGCAAGGCCGACCGAGCCGAGGGAATCCTACGCCTCTGGGATACGGATACCTCACTCGTCACCTTCCGTGAAAAGTAACTCGCACTCAGTTAAGTGGTTCGGCTACCGACGGGCAAGTCTCAAGGCTCAAAACAAGGAAGAAGCACGGCTTTCTACTCAAATACCCAAATGTTCAGGCCTCAGCGGCTATGAACAACAAACACACGTACTCGTGATAACTACGCTATGTAGGCGTCGGCAGCGCCCTCGGTGGCTTTCTCGACCTACAGCAGATATCGCAGTACATGGAGCAATCACATATTGCTCTTACATTCCCTAACGAACGGGACTCCAGCTCCATTCCCGCGGGAATGAACAACCTACACACCAGAGGGCCTACAGGATAACAAGCTCCGAGCAGCTCGTCGGCGACCACTACGCCAGCAGCGCGACAATGACCTCCGCCTCTGGCGCCAAAACAGCAGCAGCGATGACCTCAGGGCAAACGCTACTGCTGAAGGGCCTTCGTTCACGTCCCCTCACGGGGGATGAGAACCAGACATTAAAGCCAAAGAGCCGGAGGTCCGGAGCGCAGCTGGCACCGACGATCTCATCGGCGGAGGCAACCGCTGCGGTGAGGAGCCTCACCAGCGGCAGCCCCCACTCCAGCGTCAGTGACAGCGGCCACCCACGCGCGGCACGACCACCGCCCGGGTGGAGGATGGAAAGCTGCACCCTGGCCAGGGTGCAGCAGTTCGCCTTCCCCCGCATGGCTGGAGGACGCCTCCGCAGAGCTAGAGGATGCCCTTCTCCCCTGAATGTTGGGGGAAGAAAAGGGTCATCGACCCACGCGAAGGCGGCCCCCCACTCGGTGTGCTCCTCCGCCTCAGTCCGGATGATGAAGATCCTTGAAGCTGAGGGCGGGGCGGAGGTCGCAGCTCGGCTTGCTTCTCCCCACCACCAGGCTGGTGATCATCCCTACGGATGACCATTGGTGAGGGAATGCAGCTGGGCTGCATGATGAAAATCCTTGAAGCCGAGCGACGACTGGAGAGCACCAACCCCCATAAGGTCGCGCTTCTCAAACAACAGCAAGAAGAAAGCCACACAGGTGCGCCCCATCTGGGGACACGGAAGGTTGAAGGGAGCAATACAAGAGAGGAGTGCGAAGGCATGGCCACTGCCCGGGGGATCGATCCCCTTTTATAGGCAGATCTCCTCACTTGCGCCCCAAGCGTCACGGGCAAAGTTTCCACCGACGTGCTCCAGGGTTCCCACCCCACAACACGGGGGCCGGGTCCCACACGTCATTAGAACTGACCCAAGACGCGAAGGAGGCAAACCGCCGCACGCAAGGCATGAAACCGCCCTGCGGTTATAAGCGTTCCCTCATCTTCGCCGGAACCAGCGGACGAAAGAGCGAGCCGCCATGCAGGGAGCATGCAACCGCACCGCGGTTATGCACCCTTTCGGCTTCATCACTTCTGGTGGACCAGCATGAAGGCTCGGTCCCACATACCATGCAACCGGCGCGATGGTCACTACGTGCAAGGAAACCACACCGCCACCTGCGCCAATGTTGCGTCTTCTCGACTACGGAACCAGTGCCGCGACTCGAGGCAGCCTCGCGCGCGTGACCCAACAGTGCCAATTGAGTGCAGCGGTCACGGGTCAGCCAGCCGTGGGGGTAGGCACGGCAATTGATGTGGCCAAAAGCGGACCGGCAATAACTTCTGCAACAGACGGGCGGAAGCAGCGGTCAAATCACCCCCAGGCTCGCGTCCTTTCCTGGAGCAGCAGGGGAGCCCTCTCCCACGGCGTAAGAACGACGCGCTCGTGCCCCGTTCCTCGAACGGCTCGCGCACGTGCAACAGACGCCCCGCGAATCGCCCGTCCCGTCGCATCAACTCCTTGGCAGAGCCAGCGACACTGTTGGCAGGCGAAGCAGGCGACGTTTCACCTCTGTCATGATGACCGTGTCAAAAAAGGTGCGCCTTGATTTTTAAATTCATATCCTTTTCCGTTTCCTCTCTCTCTTGCCACAGGGACCGAGAAAGGGGATATTTCGAAAGGGATCCTTCTCTGCGAAGGGAACGGGCACCGAGCCCTCCTACTGATCAGGGGTTCGAAGGCTGGCCCCTCGGAAGGGTTTGACAACCGCCCCAGAGCACCCGGGCTCTACGCCCATTACTGATCAGGGGTTTGAAGGCTGGCCCCTCGGAAGGGTTCGACAGCCGCCCCAGAGCACTCGGGCTCCACGCCCATTATTGATCAGGGGTTCGAAGGCTGGCCCCTCGAAAGGGTTCGAAAGCCGCCCCAGAACGCGTAGAGTGAGGGATGACCCTGGGTACGTCCGATACATGGCCGAGGCTCGGGCTACGCTCCCGAGGTACCCTAGGACATTTCCGAGACCAGCGAGAACAATTTGTAATGGAATCCCACCGGAGGGAGGCACCGAGCCCTCGGGCCCTATCGAAACGGGTCCGAGTCCTGCAAATCCCCTGCAGATACTTTTGGAGCGCGCCTCTGGGCCACTAGCCGACCCCTAACAAACGGGGCATGGGCGTCCACTCGGATCACCCGTTAGCAACTCACTGGAAACACCATGATCGGTGCCCTCTGAGGGTAACGTGGCGCTTCCCCCCCTCCCTTCCTCCTTGCGAAAAGGCGACGAAGGGGCGTATAATAAAAGTCGAGACAGTCCTTGATCGTCCTCTCGCTCCGTGCAGAGGCTCGGGGGCTGCCCTCGCACCCGGCTGCGGCCAAAACTGTTGACAGCGTCAACAAACCAGCTCAAAAACTCGGAGCCTGACCATACACCCGGGCTGCTGCCAGGCCGCATGAGGGAACAACTAGGCCGACCGAGGCATCACAGCACGAATTAAGACCTCAGAGGAGTCAAAACACTCCTCCGAGGCCTCGGGGGGCTACACCCGGCGATTGCGCTCGCGCGCACCCACCGGAATGAAACATAACCGAAAAAGGCTGGTCCCCTCGCAAAAATCCGGCAGAACCTCAAAGCGAGTGTGATACCCCAATTTTCTGAAAAGAAGTTAAATTTCCATTTCTCTTTTCTTTCATGTTCTGTGGCATTGGGGTTTGAAGTTTCAGGAGGCATTCCTTAGGGAAACAGTAGATCTTTTGACATTTTTTTCCGCTGGGGTCGGGAGCTCAGATGGGAGAGCGAGTTCAAGCCACTGATCTCGATCCGATGGATGGGAGCCCCCCTCTTCTCCCTAACCCTAGCCAACCCCCTCTCCCTTTCCCCAATTGTTGCAGCCGCCCCCTCCCTCTTCCTCTCCTCCCCTTTTGCAGCTGCCCTCTACCCTCTCCACGACTTCCTCCCCCTCTAGATCTCCCCCCACGCTGTAAGGATCGAAAAGTGGAGGAGCACGTTGCATTGAAGAGGAAGAGAGGATCAAGGAGATGTTCTACCCCATCTCTTCTTGCAGTTTTTCTTGGGGAAACCCTAGGTAAGGATAAGATCCATGTTCCTCCCTGTAATTATGTGTTTTTGGAGGTTGTGAATCATGGGGATTGAAGGATTAGAGGTTGGATTAGATGGGGGATAGTTTTTGATCTCGAAATTAGTTTTTACAGAATGGCAGATTCGACTATTTCTGTTCCTACCAGTTTTCCGTGCTCTTAGTGGCCTCAAAAAAATAAAAAGTCTATCTATGAGTCGTAGATAATTTGTAGATCTTTCCGTGGCCACGAAGAACACCCCAATCGGACATCAGATCAGAAAGATTGCAGTTTGATTATAGCAGTTTTTCAGTCTCACAATTCTATGCAGAATCTGTTCTCTTAAGATTTAGGAAATTTTATCAATAGAATTAAACTTTAGGTTGGTAAAAGAAGTTGTAGATAATTTCATAAGCTTTCCAGATTGTTAAAGAGTACATTCATATGAATTTTGAAACTCCAGTTATGTTTGTTTTACTGTGGTTGTTCCTGTTTGCCTGACAAAAATAAGCGGGTCTGTTCACTGGTAGGTTTCATCTAGTAAATGGCCGAATTGGCTGTTCCAACTATGGAGACTTTTGTATAGGGATAAAAGATCTTACTACCAGCAGAATTTCATAATTTTTGGTTGAGTAGTTTGGGAGATAACGAATTTTGATGTTAACCCTACTGTTGTCTGAAACAAATTCAGTCGGTTATCTTGTCAGATGTTTTAGAACTTATAGATGGCTGAATTTAATTATCCATTGAATACCAAAGTTGTAGAGTATTTTGTGTAGATACTCTTAGAGTATTTGTTTGATATCACCACTGTTATAATTTTAAAGATACAAAATTAACAAACAGCGCTGCTGTTGTATGACATGTGGTTCAGGGTGGGAGTCTTTCCACCAGGTCTTGGTTTCCAGTGTAGGAGCGAATTGTTGATTGTTGGTAAATATTTGTGAAATATTTGTACTAAGTTTTATGCGCGCTAGCAGGTGGCTACACTCCAGATCATGCTCAGTACATTTTTCTTCTTCGATGAAGGCAAGTGAATGTAGCGGTGGTTGCTACCGTTTTGACCTTTTACTTCTATCGCCTACACTCTAATATTCAAAATTATTGAATTCTTTCATAATTGAGCTATATGATGATATTTTACTTGATTGTATTATATTGATGCTCTATCATATATTGATAATGATTATGGTTCGAGTATGACCCATGAGATTAATTCACACCCCTGAAGGCAGATGAAGCATTATTTGAGGTTGGTATTGTATCTGAAGGCAGATGAAGCATTATTTGAGGTTGGTATTGTATCTGAAGGCAGATGAAGTATTATTTGAGGTTAGTATTGTACTTGAAGGTATATGAAGTATTAATTGAGTTTTGTATTGTAACTGAAGGAAGTGTAGTTTATTGATAAATGCAGCATGCCATATACATTGCATGACTCATTTGCATCTGAAGTTTTGTCGTGACCTATGGTCCGACCGTACCAGTATAACTTAGCATCATACGTTGCCCGAGGAGGGGTACGATGCGGCTTCATACCCTTAGAGGTATGAAGGCAGAGGACATATGCATTGCATTCATATGCATTAATTGAAGTGATATTTGCAGATGATGTGGTTTTATACCCTCAAAGGTATGAAGACAGAGGACCTACACATTGCATTCCTGTGCATACATTGAGTGATATTTGCAGGTATTGTTGACGCAGGGAAGTGTTATACAACCTGTCGGCGTTCCGAGACCGGGGGGTCCCTGAGCCGACGAGTGAATGTCGCCGCGTGCCCCAGCCCAAATGGGTCGAGCGCGAGGGCGAGCGCGAAGGGGGGAGAGCGAGGTGGCCGGAGACCGGCGTGAGAGAGGTGGGAATCCCGCGGCCTTCGTGTTCGTCCCGCGCCCAGGTCGGGTGCGCTTGCAGTAGGGGGTTACAAGCGTCCACGCGGGAGAGGGAGCGAGCGGCTCCAAGTGAGCGCGTGTCTCGTCCTCGTCCCCGCGCGGCCAACCTTCTCTAAGAGGGCCCTGGTCCTCCCTTTTATAGGCGCAAGGAGAGGATCCAGGTGTACAATGGGGGGTGTAGCAGAGTGCTACGTGTCTAGCGGAGGAGAGCTAGCGCCCTAAGTACATGCCGTTGTGGCAGCCGGAGAGATTTTGGCACCCAACTGGTGTGATGTCGTGGCCGTCGGAGGAGCGATGGAGCCTGGCGGAGGGACAGCTGTCGGAGCGGTTGAATCCTTGCTGACATCCTCTTGCTTCCGTAAGGGGGCTGAGAGCCGCCGTCATCACAGAGTATGCAGGGCGCCATCATTGCCTATCTAGCGGGGCGAGCCAGATGGGACACCGGTCTTGTTCCCTGCAGCCCGAGTCAGCTTGGGGTAGGGTGATGATGGCGCCTCCTGTTGATGTGGCTGGTCTACGCCCTAGGTTGGGCGATGTGGAAGCTCCTCCGAAGTCGAGGTCGAGTCCGTCTTCCATGGCCGAGGTCGGGTCCGAGCCCTAGGTTCGGGCGAGGCGGAGATCGCCCGCTGGTGCCGGGGCAGAGTCCGAGCCCTGGGGTCGGGCGAAGCGGAGATCGTCGTCTTCTGGGGCCGAGCCCAAGTCCGAGCCCTGGGTCGGGCGAGGCGGAGATCGTCGTCTTCTGGGACTTGGCCCAAGTCCGAGCCCTGGGTCGGGCGGAGTTCGCTGTCTTCCGGGACTTAGCCCAAGTCCGAGCCCTAGGGTCGGGCGGAGTTCGCCGTCTTCCGGGACTTAGCCCGAGTCCGAGCCCTGGGTCGAGCGGAGTTTGCCGTCTTCCGGGACTTAGCCCGAGTCCGAGCCCTGGGGCGGGCGGAGTTCGCCGTCTTCCAGGACTTAGCCTGAGTCCGAGCCCTGGGTCGGGCGGAGTTCGCCGTCTTCCAGGACTTAGCCCGAGTCCGAGCCCTGGGTTGGGTGGAGTTTCGCCGTCTTCCGGGACTTAGCCCGAGTCCGAGCCCTGGGTCGGGCGGAGCGGAGCTTCCTATGGTGCCTTTGGCCGGGCCTGACTGCCTGTCAGTCTCACTCTATCAAGTGGCACCGCAGTCGGGGTGGCGCAGGCGGCGCTGTCCTTCTGTCAGGCCGGTCAGTGGAGCGGCGAAGTGACGGCGATCACTTCGGCTCTGCCGGCTGGGGGGCATGCGTCAGGATAAAGGTGTCAGGCCACCTTTGCATTAAATGCTCCTGCGATTTGGTCGGTCGGTGCGGCGATTTGGTTAGGGTTGCTTCTTGGCGAAGGCAGGGCCTCGGGCGAGCCGGAAACATGTTCGCCGCTGAAGGGGGGCCTCGGGCGAGACGGAAATCCTCCGGGGTCGGCTGCCCTTGTCCGAGGCTAGGCTCGGGTGAGGCGTGATCGAGTCCCTTGGGGGTTACCAGCTGAGAATTAGGAGCCTTGAGGGTACCCCTAATTATGGTCCCCGACAGTAGCCCCCGAGCCTCGAAGGGAGTGTTTGCACTCGCTTGGAGGCTTTCGTCGCACTTTTTTGCAAGGGGACCAGCCTTTCTCGATTGCGCTTTTGTTCCGGTGGGTGCGCAGCGAGCGCACCCGCCGGGTGTAGCCCCCGAGGCCTCGGAGGAGTGGTTTCACTCCTTCGAGGTCTTACTGCCTCACGTAGTGCTTCGGCTGGTCTGGTCGTTCCCTCATGCGAGCTGGTCGTAGCCCAGGTGTACGGTCGGGTCCCAAGTTCTCGGGCTGGTATGTTGACGCTGTCAACGGTTCGGCCGGAGCCGGGTTTGCGAGAGCAGCCCCCGAGCCTCTGCACAGAGCGAGAGGGCGGTCAGGGGTAGACTCGGCTTTTTTACATACGCCCCTGCGTCGCCTTTCCGCAAGGAGGAGGGGGGAAAGCGCCATGTTGCCCTCGATGGGCGCCGAACATGGTGTCTCCGATGAGCTGCAAGCGGGTAATCCGAGTGGACGTCCGTGCCCCGTTCGTTAGGGGTCGGCTAGGGGCCCAGAGGCACGCCCAAAAGTACCTGCGGGTGATCTGCCAGACCCGGTCCCCTGGCGACGGGGTCCGAGGGCTCGATGCCTCCCTCTGATGGGATTCTGTTACAAGATCGTTCCCGCTGGTCTCGGAAATGTCCTAGGGTACCTCGGGAGCGTAGCCCGAGCCTTGGTTATGTATCGAACGTACCCATGGTCATCCCTCGCTCGGCGTCTGAGGCGGTTGTGAACCCTTCAGGGGCTAGCCTTCGAACCCCTGATCAGTAATGGGCACGGAGCCCGAGTAGCCTGAGGCGGCCGTGGAACCCTTTCGAGGGGTCAGCCTTCGAACCTCTGACCAGTAGTGGGTGCAGGGCCCACGCGATCTGAGGCGGCTGTTGAACCCTTCCGGGGGGCTAGCCTTCGAACCTCTGATCAGTAGGGGGGCTCGGAGCCTAGGTTCCTTCTCGGGGAAGGATCCTTTTCAGGGTATCCCCCTTTCTCGGTCCCTATTGCAAGAGAGAGAAAGAGGAAAAACGGAAAAGGATACGAAATCGAACGATGCGGCGTACCTTTTTGACGTGGTCATTACGGCGAAGGCGAAACGTCGCTCGCTTCTCCTGCCAGAGGCGCCGCGTGTCCCGCCACGGAGTTGATGCGACAGGGCGAGTGGTTCGCAGGGTAGCCGTTGCGCGTGCGTGAGCCGTTCGAGGAACGGGTCACGGGCGCGTTGCCTTCACGCCGTGAGAGAGGGTTCTCTCGCTGCCCCCGGATGGGACGTAAGCTTGGCTGACGACGTGACCGCTGCACCTGCTCGCCTGCCACCGCCATTACTGCCAGCACGTCTTCGGCCGTATTGACCGTCGTGCCAGGCTGGAGCCGCTGGGCCGTGCGCTGGGTGGCCTCGAATCGCGGTATTGGTTCCGCAGTCGAGGAGGCGCGGTGGTGGCGCAGGTGGTGATGTAGTTACTCACACGTAGCAACCGGCGCACCGGTTGCATGACGCGTGGGCCTAGGGCCTCCATGCTGGGCGTGTTGGGAGTCGGAGAAGTGCGCCCACTTGGCGCGGTTGCATGCCGCCTGCACGGCTGCCCGCCCTTTCGCCCGTTGGTCTGGGCAAAAGTGGAAAGTCGCTTGTAACCGCTGGGCGGTTGTACGCACCGCGCACGGCAGGTTTGGCCTCTTCTGCTCTGAGTCGGCTTGCATGACGTGTGAGACCCAGCCCCCGCGCCGTAGGGGAGGACCTTGGAGTGTGTTGGAGAAGACTCAGCCCGTGACGGCTGGGGACGCAAGTAGGGAGATCCGCCTTAAAAGAAGGGTGACCCCCTTGGAAGGAGACCATGTCTTCGCGCTCCCTTATGCATCGTGTCTTTCCACCTTCCAAGCCCCCGGATGGGGGAGATGCGCCGTCTTTCCGCCTCGTCGTTGGGGGAACACAACTCCGTGGGAGTTGGCACCTTTCAGCCATCGTTCGGCTTCAAGGATTTTCATCACGCAGCCCGGTTGCACCCCTCCGCTGGTGGTCACCCAAGACGGTGACCTCCAGCCCCTGGATAGGGAGGGGCAAGCCGGGCTGTGATCTTGGTCCCGCCCTTAGCCTCGGGGGTGTTCGTCATCCTCGCTAGGAGCGGGGAGCGAGGCGAGCCGGCACTCTACCTCCCGCGCGGGCCGACGGGCCACCTCTTCTTCCAGCTTCTGGTGGTGGCAAACACCCTCCAGCCCTGCGGAGGAGACGTCCTCCAGCCATGCTGGGGAAGGCGAACTGTTGCTGCTCAGCTAGGATGCAACATTCCGCCCTCTTCCTTGCATTCGAGGCAAGGACGGCAGCGAGGACCCGCCGGTGCGCTTGGGAGCGGCCCGCTCTTTGGCTTTAATAGCTGGTTCGCGTCCCTTGAGCGGGAACGCGAACGAGAGCCCTCCAGCGGCCGCGTCCATCCTGGGACCATGGCTGCTGCTGCAGAGGTCGCTGGCGGGTCCCCCGGTGTTCGTCGCCCCGCAGGCTCGAGGTTGTTCATACCCGCGGGGACGGAACCAGAGTTCCGTTTGTAATGGCACTTCGAATGCCAGTGTTTTTGTTCATTGTGGCTGTCGGGGCCTGAACATGTATGTACTTTCGGCACGGAGCCGTGTTTTTTCCTCATTTTCGAGCACTAAGACTCGCCTGTTGGTTGTCTGAACCGCTTCACCAAGCGTGAGTCGCCCCGTGTAAAGGTGACGAGTGAGGTATCCGTATCCTGGAGGCGTAGGAGTCCCTCGGCTCGGTCGGCCTTGTTGTCCGAGGCTTCTCTAGCTTAATTAAAGGAACCCCTCGGCCGCTCTTCGATGAGCCGAGGCCAGGGGTAGCGGCATCAACATGAACAGAGGCAGAGTTGGCTCGAAAAGAAAACCTGGTTGGCCGGAGCCTGGCCGGGTCGTCCGTTAGCGGGACCGATGTAACACTCCTGGTGTTACTATGACTAAAACTTGAGCATGGCATCATAAGCATTGACATTGCATATGTTTGATACACCTAGAGTGCATTCACTAGGCAAAAATTTCAAACAAGTTATATTGTTTTAAGGTTTTGCAAATAGGACCCTGGATAGGAAGCTTTACCCTAAACAAGGATTAAAGGGGCTAAAACTTAACCCAAATTGAGAAAACCTAAAGGCTTTAGTGAAATAGCTATAAAATATCCCCAAAAACAAAGTTGAATCTCATTTATACCCCTGGGATACTAGAAACCCTAAATGAAACCCTGGAAAACCCTAAAACTAAACCCTAGGGGTCTATGTGCAAAATTGGTCCACTTTTGGACTAAAGTGCAAAAACCAAGTCAAATAAGGTTCTTAAGTCCCTTGGTTCCCAAATGTGTGGACTTGAAAGCCAAATATTTGATTTTGGACTTATTTGCAAAAAAAGTCACATTTGAACTCTTTTGACTAAGTCTAATTCCAGTGTATTGTACTCATCTTTGTGACCTTGTAACTTCTAAACAAAGGAGATTTTGCCCTAGGTCACCACACCAAATTTGAAGATCTATCAAAAGAGAACAACTTTGCTTAAGGTTGCAAGCTCACTTGTTGAGAAAAATCCAGAGATATTTAAGCCTGAAGTCAGGCTGTCAGACTGATTTGGTCTGAATTTTCAGACTAGCAGTGAATTATCACCAACTTCAAACCCAATTCCAGACATGATCCAGTGCCCTAATGAGTTCAATCTCTATAGTCGATTTGTAGCTGGTACATAGCACTACAACTTTGATGCAGAGACTTAGACTTGTTGCCACATGAAATTGGAAGGAAAACCCCCTGCAAATCGCTCTGTCAGACTGTCTGAACCAAACTCGCCATGGTACAGTAGAGCTCAACTGAAGAAGATCACGATTCACCCCTCCTACCCATCGCCGGTGACCGTCGCTGTCGATTACCGCTCGCCGTGATTCGTGCGCCGTGGACATCAGATAAGCATCACCCAGTAAAAATCTTCACCGCCGTGAGCTGGGCTCCACTCCGGTGACCCCTCCTGTGCCTCCCCCTCTGCTTTGCGGCGGAGCGATAGGCTCGCCGGTGAACCGCCGCCTCCCGGCCGTGCGCCGTGTGGCTCTCACTTTCCACCGCACCGCCACGACTTACTCTAACTCCCTATCGATCACCGGAACACCCGCCAGGCCTCTGGACACGTATTCACCGCGCCCAGTATTCTTCCTCATCTCCGGAAGCCTCCGTTATCCGCTCAAATTGAGCGCCACCGCCCCGGGGATCTATAAATTGAGCCCCCGGCCAGTTGCGCTAGGTCGTACCAAAGCCATAGCCACTACTCCCGTCTCCGATTAGCCCCCATAGCCAGAGAATCACTCACTTTCCCCAATTCGGTTTCCGCCGCCGCAAAGAAGACCTCACCGTGACCAGCTCAATTCAGGTGAGCTCAAGTCCCTCTGCTGCTTGTTCTAGCATCTTTATGCCCTCCTTAAGCTCTTCGACCCCTCCAATTGAATTAGACCGCCACCAATCGCCGGGAACGTGTGGTTCTTTGGTTCATCCGCACGGTTACCGTGGCCAGGCCAAATTAGTTCATCATTCTTGAAATTAGATTAGGGAAAACACTCGGGTGTGGCCCAATTTCATGTCTGCCGCTCAGAGAACCCAGCCGTTGCCCCGTTCGGCCGGTACAGGTGCTCGCCGGAGCACGGCCGCGCGTGAACGGACGTCGGGGACCTAGCCATGCGAAGAAATAGGAGTCGGAGGGGTTTTCTGTAAACCGTCAGTGGCCCAGTGAAACAGTAAACAAACCTGATTCGAGTTAGCTATTAAACCAAGGGCCTCTGTGCAAAACTACCTCAGGCTCGCGCGCGTGGGCATGTTTCTGCTGTTGTTGGGCCGACTTGGACTGATTTCAGCCCAAGTCTGTTCATTATTTTCCTTTTTCTATTTTTAGCCAGCTTTAGAAATCTGTTAAAAATGGTAGAAAAATCCTAAAATTGTGAAACCAATTTTCCTAGGCTCCTTATTTTCTCTAGAATTTAATAAAAATAGTTTTGTGATTTTTAGTGGAAATAAGAAATTTTAGGGTATTTAAAGTGGTTAAAGGTAATAGTTATAGATTTTTAGAAAATAATTGGTAAGTCCAAAAATGCCCAAACTTTTTATGGGAACTTAATGAAATATTTAGAAGCCTTGGGTAGAATTTGAGTTGATTTGGACCATGTTTGATAACTAGAACCCAAAACCACCCCCTGCCCTGTGAACTCCTTTACCGACTCCGGAAACCCTAGGTTCTCGGAGTACCGTGAAGGAAAGTTGTACTCAAGACTTAGATAATAAGTTTATATTATCTTCGCATCCTCATGAGCATCCCATGGCATCCATTCTTATGCATATATATGGTTATGTTAGAACACGAAGAAGAAGAAGAAGTCACTGAAGAGGGGACACCACCAACCTCAGATCCTCCAGCAGGCAACTGCTTTTATTTCGATATTTGTGGATCCGAGCAGGACTCACCTGTTAACAAAGGCAAGCCCCGGTGCATTTGCCACCTTCCTTGATGTTTTTAAATATCTTTCTCACTTGATTGATGCATTAGGTGTTAGGAGTTGATTGCTAAAACAATTCCTGCATTACCTTCCTTGAATTTGATTACCTTCCTTGATCACCCGTTTACAAAAGATTTTGATGCTTAGCCTTGCTTTAGAAAACAAAATGTTTTGTTTGTACAAAAAGATGATGTGGCAAAAGTGGGTGGGATGTTTTTGAAAATAAAATTTGATGGTGGATCCATCAGGGCCTTGATGGATTCAACATCTGGAAAAGATGTACCTCTGCCAGGTACCAAACTTTGGGTTTGAAAAGATGAAGCTGAGACCGGGCGGAGTGACTTGCACGAGAAAGGAGTCTCGGTGTAGTGTCTCCGTCTGAGTCGATTAAGGACCGTCTCGATGTAGGCTTGTTGATCGAGGACCCTTTAGCTGGTCACATGCCTCGTCATGGGTAAGCCTTGCCTCGGGCAGACTAAGGCCGGAATAAGATAACACGAAATGGGCGTGGAGCGGTGGCGAGAGTAGCGTGTACCCTCCGTGGCAAGAGGCTGGACGGTGGTGTATCTGTGCTCTCGGTTTGCGTGAACCTGATCCGGTCTTAAGAACCTCGGTGGCGGGTTGACATATGCAAGGGTTAAGTGCTACATATGTCGTGTGATTGGAGATCCTCAGCTGAGTATAATCGATTCGGATCGCCGTACCTTCGCGGTTATGAAGACTTGGTCACTACCCTACACGTAGCATTCCACTAAAGATGATGGGTATTTGTTAAGAAATTGGCTAGTGCAGGACCAGTGATTGAACTAGGGTAGAAAGAACTCTAGTGCAGGTAATTTTACTTAACTTGACAAATAAAACTGGATTTTTAAGGATCCACTTTTAGTAAGCATTTCTGCAAAACAGAGTCCTTGATTATTGAGAAGCCTTACCTTGACTCCCTAAAGCCAGCATACCCTTGAGAGTCTTTTCTTTAGTCGGGTAAGTCTTGCTGAGTAATTCCATACTCAGGGTTTTATTCCCTGTTGTTTTTCAGGTTCTAACTTTGTGCTGTTGTTGATGGTGTTAAGTGCCGGTGGGCTCGGCCTTCTTATAAGTCTAAGTAACCCTTCTATACTTCTTATTGAGGATGGTCATTTGAGCTAGCATATATTTCAAACTTATACTTTGTAACCACTCCGATAAAATAATATAAAATTTTTGTAACTTGTAAAATTTGGTAATAGTATTTCCGCTGTAAAAATATTGTGTGTGTGATTTGTGTTACTTAATCCCGCGGTTCTGGTTGAAAGTGGTTTATCCGATGTCCTTGGGGCAATCGGACAGATCCTGTTAAGTTATCTGGTGCACATGCATAGCCGTCTGAGGTCTGTGGGACAAGGACAGGTGCATGTGGGCCCAATAACTTGGAGGTTCTGCCACAGGCAAGCTTAAAACAAGGATCTCAAGTCATTTCTCCTTCTAGAACCATTCCTTTGTTCAGTTGATGCCTTGGTTTCCTCATGTTTATCGAAGGCATATCAACTTAATCCTTGACCTTGTGATCTCTACGATGTGCATAGAAATATGCTTGTGGCTGAATTAACAGTTTCCCATCGTACTCCTTCCAACAAGTTTATGTTATGGCCATACCTTGTTCGTTTCATCGGGCCATGATCTATTTGGCTTTCTACTTATAACCATTTTTACAGGTGGAGTATCTCTTTGTATATTGTCGCCCTTGCTCAATCCAGTTCTATGGTGCGAGATTTCTTATTGGTTACATCTGGTAATGGTGTTATGACTAAAACTGATGGCACCGCGATAAAACCGAGGGCCTCCAGTGGATGCATACACATGGCTGTGCTGCTCGGTACATGCTAGTATCACAGTTAGTAGTCATAATCCATTATGAGGTTATATCAATATGTTATCTCTGCACAAATTGTTTTTACCACGTGAGATTCATTATTGGTGCCAGTTTTGTAATGGTGTCATGGTTAGGAACTTATGGTACCGCGGCGAAACTGAGAGCCTCCTATGAATGTGCACCCAGGATTTTGCTGCTTGGCGCATGTCGGTATCGAAGTCCTTAGTCATGATCCATTATGGAACTACACTGATGTGTGATCTTCCGTGGACTCCTTTCTTGAAATGATTTCGATGTTGTTTGTCGAAGTGATCAAGCAACATCTTTCATCTTTATTGGATCAAAAGGGCATACCACTTTCGTGTGTGGTCTCTTTTCTTTGATCTTAGTAGTGATTACTCATACAAGTTCCCTTTACATTCTTTGTGTAAAGGTGAATCCTTGGAGCTTTTTGGTGTCGAGAGACAACTTATTAGCTCTCAAAATGGAGATTGGACTTCCCTGCTGTTGGGATGCAGGAGTTTGTTCATTCGCCCCTTATTTAATCCATGTATTCCCTAACCAAGTTAGTTCATCTCGCCTAAAGAAATGAAAGAACAACCTGACCAAATGGATTTGTACCCAAATGCACGACCTTTTGCTAGCAAATGTGAACTCTCAACCCTTGGCTTACCTGATGGTACTGAGAGGACTTGCTTGATGTCAAAAGTAGTTTATCGAGTTGGTTTTACTAACTTGTAACTGCATTGTGAACAAAGGTTGAGCTTAGAGATCGATTTGTCGGGTTATCTAAACTCACTTTGGTTCAAACCATTCTAAGACAAGTACTTACACAGATCAAGTTAAGTCGACTAATAACCACCTAATTATCGCTCTAATCGTGCATCGATCGCCTCATGTGTGCTTTTCCAGCATGTGCGATCAAGTCGAATCATGCCTAGTGCTTGATAAAATGGACTGGTTGCAAAGTCCGCATCTACAGGTCCCTTTGCCAATGATTTTTCGAGTCTTTATCATTTTCTTAGACTCGGATTCTCTGGCTAACACGGGTCAACTGTGATGTTGTTCGACATCCACACCGTCCCCTGTGCTATGAATTTCTTGTAACCACTTGTTGGTAGACCTCTTCTATGTGTTTTACCCAAGATGGTGCCTCTGATTCTGGTTGGGTAAAACCGCGTAATTACCGCTCGCTCAACAGATTCAGATAGTACAGTGTCATCAGAAAAAGCAAACTGCACACATGGAACCTTATGTGTTCCTCTGGCAGATATCGTCTCTATTAGTGGACATTTCTAAATTAGCTTATGGCGATACATGTTATGTCCACTAGAGAAACGACATTCTGAGACACTCGTCTTCGCTTAGGACTGCCTTACGATTATCGCTGACATGGAAATGGGAAGACATAAGCATGGACTTCATTGTGGGATTGCCCAGGACCACAAAAGGGTATGACTCTATTTGGGTTATCATTGATCGATTTACCAAGATCGCCCACTTCCTCCCTGTCAAGGTAAAATATCACGTCATTACCTATGCGGAGTTGTACATCGCCCGTATTCTCAGTTTGCATGGGGTTCCAAAGACTATGGTGTCGGATCGTGGACCACAATTTGTATCCAAATTTTGGGAAGAACTTCATAAATCCCTGGGTACTAAGTTACTCCACAGCTCGGCCTATCATCCTCAAACCAGTGGACAAACTGAGAGAGTGAACCAAATACTTGAAGATATGTTGCGGGCATGTGTCCTGGATTTCTCACCAAAATGGGATGAATGTTTACCTTTGGCGGAGTTTTCATACAATAATAGTTATCAAGAAAGTATTAGGATGGCACCTTTTGAAGCTTTATATGGACGACGGTGTCGGACTCCGCTAAATTGGTCTGAACCTGGTGAGAGGTGCTTCTTTAGACCTGATCTGGTGAAAGAAGCCGAGGATAAAGTTCAGAAAATTATTCGTAATCTGAAGCAAGCACAAGCTCGTTAGAAGAGTTATGCAGACAAACGGCGAATGCCCTTATACTTCCAAGGAAGGAGACTACGTCTACTTAAAGGTTTCACCAATGAAGGGAGTATCGCGTTTCGGGGTAAAGGGAAAGCTTGCCCCCAGGTACATTGGTCCATTTCCTATTCTTCAAAGATATGGGCCAGTGGCGTATCAACTTCAACTTCCCGAAACATTGTCTGCAGTACATAATGTGTTCCATGTATCGCAATTGAAGAAGTGTCTTCGGGTTCCCGATCGAACCATTGAAGTGACAGATGTTGTCCTGGAACCAGACTTAACGTACTCAGAACATCCTATTCGAGTTCTGGATCAAAAGGACAGGGTTACCCGGAGAAAGACTCTCAAGTTCTACAAGGTACAATGGAACCAGCATTCTGAGGAAGAGGCTACGTGGGAAACTCAAGACTTCTTGAATAAGAATTTCCCAGGCTTTCTAGCCTCATGTAATTTGTAAAATGTATATAGTTATGGCAATAAAGGAATGAACCCCACACCACCCTGCCTTGTACCAGAAATAAGGAAATAAAAATGTGACGCATTTCCTTTTCCATTACTCACCCTAGGACTTTAAATCTCGGGACGAGATTCTTTTATGGGGGGAAGGATGTAACACTCTTGGTGTTACTATGACTAAAACTTGAGCATGGCATCATAAGCATTGACATTGCATATGTTTGATACACCTAGAGTGCATTCACTAGGCAAAAATTTCAAACAAGTTATATTGTTTTAAGGTTTTGCAAATAGGACCCTGGATAGGAAGCTTTACCCTAAACAAGGATTAAAGGGGCTAAAACTTAACCCAAATTGAGAAAACCTAAAGGCTTTAGTGAAATAGCTATAAAATATCCCCAAAAACAAAGTTGAATCTCATTTATACCCCTGGGATACTAGAAACCCTAAATGAAACCCTAGAAAACCCTAAAACTAAACCCTAGGGGTCTATGTGCAAAATTGGTCCACTTTTGGACTAAAGTGCAAAAACCAAGTCAAATAAGGTTCTTAAGTCCCTTGGTTCCCAAATGTGTGGACTTGAAAGCCAAATATTTGATTTTGGACTTATTTGCAAAAAAAGTCACATTTGAACTCTTTTGACTAAGTCTAATTCCAGTGTATTGTACTCATCTTTGTGACCTTGTAACTTCTAAACAAAGGAGATTTTGCCCTAGGTCACCACACCAAATTTGAAGATCTATCAAAATAGAACAACTTTGCTTAAGGTTGCAAGCTCACTTGTTGAGAAAAATCCAGAGATATTTAAGCCTGAAGTCAGGCTGTCAGACTGATTTGGTCTGAATTTTCAGACTAGCAGTGAATTATCACCAACTTCAAACCCAATTCCAGACATGATCCAGTGCCCTAATGAGTTCAATCTCTATAGTCGATTTGTAGCTGGTACATAGCACTACAACTTTGATGCAGAGACTTAGACTTGTTGCCACATGAAATTGGAAGGAAAACCCCCTGCAAATCGCTCTGTCAGACTGTCTGAACCAAACTCGCCATGGTACAGTAGAGCTCAACTGAAGAAGATCACGATTCACCCCTCCTGCCCATCGCCGGTGACCGTCGCCATCGATTACCGCTCGCCGTGATTCGTGCGCCGTGGACATCAGATAAGCATCACCCAGTAAAAATCTTCACTGCCGTGAGCTGGGCTCCACTCCGGTGACCCCTCCCGTGCCTCCCCCTCTGCTTTGCGGCGGAGCGATAGGCTCGCCGGTGAACCACCGCCTCCCGGCCGTGCGCCGTGTGGCTCTCACTTTCCACCGCACCGCCACGACTTACTCTAACTCCCTGTCGATCACTGGAACACCCGCCACGCCTCTGGACACGTATTCACCGCGCCCAGTATTCTTCCTCATCTCCGGCCGCCTCCGTTATCCGCTCAAATTGAGCGCCACCGCCCCGGGGATCTATAAATTGAGCCCTCGGCCAGTTGCGCTAGGTCCGTACCAAAGCCATAGCCACTACTCCCGTCTCCGATTAGCCCCCATAGCCAGAGAATCGCTCACTTTCCCCAATTCGGTTTCCGCCACCGCAAAGAAGACCTCACCGTGACCAGCTCAATTCAGGTGAGCTCAAGTCCCTCTGCTGCTTGTTCTAGCATCTTTATGCCCTCCTTAAGCTCTTCGACCCCTCCAATTGAATTAGACCGCCACCAATTGCCGGGAACGTGTGGTTCTTTGGTTCATCCGCACGGTTACCGTGGCCAGGCCAAATTAGTTCATCATTCTTGAAATTAGATTAGGGAAAACACTCGGGCGTGGCCCAATTTCATGTCTGCCGCTCAGAGAACCCAGCCGTTGCCCCGTTCGGCCGGTACAGGTGCTCGCCGGAGCACGGCCGCGCGTGAACGGCGTCGGGGACCTAGCCATGCGAAGAAATAGGAGTCGGAGGGGTTTTCTGTAAACCGTCAGTGGCCCAGTGAAACAGTAAACAAACCTGATTCGAGTGAGCTATTAAACCAAGGGCCTCTGTGCAAAACTACCTCAGGCTCGCGCGCGTGGGCATGTTTCTGCTGTTGTTGGGCCGACTTGGACTGATTTCAGCCCAAGTCTGTTCATTATTTTCCTTTTTCTATTTTTAGCCAGCTTTAGAAATCTGTTAAAAATGGTAGAAAAATCCTAAAATTGTGAAACCAATTTTCCTAAGCTCCTTATTTTCTCTAGAATTTAATAAAAATAGTTTTGTGATTTTTAGTGGAAATAAGAAATTTTAGGGTATTTAAAGTGGTTAAAGGTAATAGTTATAGATTTTTAGAAAATAATTGGTAAGTCCAAAAATGCCCAAACTTTTTATGGGAACTTAATGAAATATTTAGAAGCCTTGGGTAGAATTTGAGTTGTTTTGGACCATGTTTGATAACTAGAACCCAAAACCACCCCCTGCCCTGTGAACTCCTTTACCGACTCCGGAAACCCTAGGTTCTCGGAGTACCGTGAAGGAAAGTTGTACTCAAGACTTAGATAATAAGTTTATATTATCTTCGCATCCTCATGAGCATCCCATGGCATCCATTCTTATGCATATATATGGTTATGTTAGAACACGAAGAAGAAGAAGTCACTAAAGAGGGGACACCACCAACCTCAGATCCTCCAGCAGGCAACTGCTTTTATTTCGATATTTGTGGATCCGAGCAGGACTCACCTGTTAACAAAGGCAAGCCCCGGTGCATTTGCCACCTTCCTTGATGTTTTTAAAAATCTTTCTCACTTGATTGATGCATTAGGTGTTAGGAGTTGATTGCTAAAACAATTCCTGCATTACCTTCCTTGAATTTGATTACCTTCCTTGATCACCCGTTTACAAAAGATTTTGATGCTTAGCCTTGCTTTAGAAAACAAAATGTTTTGTTTTTACAAAAAGATGATGTGGCAAAAGTGGGTGGGATGTTTTTGAAAATAAAATTTGATGGTGGATCCATCAGGGCCTTGATGGATTCAACATCTGGAAAAGATGTACCTCTGCCAGGTACCAAACTTTGGGTTTGAAAAGATGAAGCTGAGACCTGGGCGGGTGACTTGCACGAGAAAGGAGTCTCGGTGTAGTGTCTCCGTCTGAGTCGATTAAGGACCGTCTCGATGTAGGCTTGTTGATCGAGGACCCTTTAGCTGGTCACATGCCTCGTCATGGGTAAGCCTTGCCTCGGGCAGACTAAGGCCGGAATAAGATAACACGAAATGGGCGTGGAGCGGTGGCGAGAGTAGCGTGTACCCTCCGTGGCAAGAGGCTGGACGGTGGTGTATCTGTGCTCTCGGTTTGCGTGAACCTGATCCGGTCTTAAGAACCTCGGTGGCGGGTTGACATATGCAAGGGTTAAGTGCTACATATGTCGTGTGATTGGAGATCCTCAGCTGAGTATAATCGATTCGGATCGCCGTACCTTCGTGGTTATGAAGACTTGGTCACTACCCTACACGTAGCATTCCACTAAAGATGATGGGTATTTGTTAAGAAATTGGCTAGTGCAGGACCAGTGATTGAACTAGGGTAGAAAGAACTCTAGTGCAGGTAATTTTACTTAACTTGACAAATAAAACTGGATTTTTAAGGATCCACTTTTAGTAAGCATTTCTGCAAAACAGAGTCCTTGATTATTGAGAAGCCTTACCTTGACTCCCTAAAGCCAGCATACCCTTGAGAGTCTTTTCTTTAGTCGGGTAAGTCTTGCTGAGTAATTCCATACTCAGGGTTTTATTCCCTGTTGTTTTTCAGGTTCTAACTTTGTGCTGTTGTTGATGGTGTTAAGTGCCGGTGGGCTCGGCCTTCTTATAAGTCTAAGTAACCCTTCTATACTTCTTATTGAGGATGGTCATTTGAGCTAGCATATATTTCAAACTTATACTTTGTAACCACTCCGATAAAATAATATAAAATTTTTGTAACTTGTAAAATTTGGTAATAGTATTTCCGCTGTAAAAATATTGTGTGTGTGATTTGTGTTACTTAATCCCGCGGTTCTGGTTGAAAGTGGTTTATCCGATGTCCTTGGGGCAATCGGACAGATCCTGTTAAGTTATCTGGTGCACATGCATAGCCGTCTGAGGTCTGTGGGACAAGGACAGGTGCATGTGGGCCCAATAACTTGGAGGTTCTGCCGCAACCGACGCCGGAATTGACCAGCCGAGGCCTCGGGTCGGGCTGACGTCCTTGGAGGACAGCTGGCCGAGGCCCCGGTGTGACCGGCCGAGCCGCCTGCTCGGGCCGGATTCCCGAGAAGACCCTGGTAGCGATGGCCCGGGCATGGCGATGACGTCGTCCTTCAGAGTGGAGATCTTCGGACCGCGTCGCCGTCCGAGGCTAGGTCGGACTTCGCCGAAGGTGTCGTCGATGCTGAGGGTGCTGCTGCTCCCTTCAGCCGTCAAGATCCGAGCCTGCAGGATCGGATTGTCTTGTAGCGTGTGTTCCCTGCAGCCACCGAGGCCAAAACACACCCTCGCCGTGTTGTAAAGCTGCGTCTCCTTTCCTCTTGTTTCGAGTATCTGGACCCTTTTGTTGGTAACAGAAATGTTTGCGCGAGCGAGAGTTGCTCCTCGCGGAAGGTGACGAGTGAGGTATCCGTATCCCGGAGGCGTAGGAGTCCCTTGGCTCGGTCAGCCTTGCCGCTTACGCGCACTCTTACCCGTCCATGGGGCTCTGTTCCCGACGCAGTCGAGAAGGCTCGAGAAATCGCTTCGGCAAAAGAGCTTCCGACCGTGAAGACTTGTTCGGATCCGCGGGATCACTTATCCGAACGTGAGTTACTTATCGCAGAAGGTGATGAGTGAGGTATCCGTATCCCGGAGGCGTAGGAGTCCCTCGGCTCGGTCATCCTTGGCTGCTTACGTGTACTCCGTCGTTTTCAGGATCCACTTTCGAAGTACTCAAACAGCCCGAAAGACCTTCTGGCAGAAAAGATCTTTTTTCGAGGAAAATTTCGACGCAGAGGGGGTTCCCCCCCTTTTAGGCCCCGAGGGAGGGTCGGGCTTTGCCGAGGCGAGGCCAACCCTTCCTTGACGACTAAACGTTTGCTGGGCGCGAGATATATGAACAACTTGAAAACATCTTAAGGGTAGAAGCGACGTAGCTGTTGGATGTTCCAAGCGTTGCCGTAGATCTCGCCTTGACTGTTGGCCAGCTTGTACGTTCCGGGCTTCAGAACTTTGGCGATGACGAACGGCCCCTCCCCGGGGGGCGTGAGCTTGTGCCGCCCTCGGGCGTCCTATCGCAGCCGAAGCACCAGGTCGCCCACCTGGAGGTCTCGGGATCGGACCCCTCGGGCGTGGTAGCGTCGCAGGGACTGCTGGTACCGCGCCGAGTGTAGTAAGGCCCTGTCCCGAGCCTCCTCCAGCTGGTCCAGCGAGTCTTCTCGGCTAGTTTGGTTGCTTTGGTCGGTGTAGGCCCTCGTCCTCGGGGAGCCGTATTCCAGGTCTGTGGGCACGACGGCCTCGGCCCCGTAGACTAGGAAGAACGGCGTGAAGCCCGTGGCTCGGCTTGGCGTTGTCCTCAGACTCCAGACCACCGAGGGGAGTTCCTTCATCCATCGCTTGCCGAACTTGTTGAGGTCGTTGTAGATCCGAGGCTTGAGCCCTTGTAGAATCATGCCGTTGGCACGCTCTACTTGCCCATTTGACATGGGGTGAGCCACGGCGGCCCAGTCCACCCGGATGTGATGATCCTCGCAGAAGTCCAGGAACTTTCTGCCGGTGAACTGGGTGCCGTTGTCGGTGATGATGGAGTTCGGGACCCTGAAGCGATGGATGATGTTGGTGAAGAACGCCACCGCCTGCTCGGACCTGATGCTGTTCAGGGGTCGGACCTCGATCCACTTGGAGAATTTGTCGATGGCGACCAGCAGGTGCGTGTAGCCCCCGGGTGCCTTCTGCAAGGGGCCGACGAGGTCCAGACCCCACACAGCAAAAGGCCAGGTGATGGGTATCGTCTGCAGAGCCTGAGCGGGCAGGTGGGTCTGCCTTGCGTAGAACTGGCACCCTTCGCAGGTGCGGACAATTCTAGTGGCGTCGGCCACTGCCGTCGGCCAGTAGAAGCCTTGCCGGAAAGCATTCCCGACAAGGGCTCGAGGCGCTGCGTGATGGCCGCAAGCCCCCGAGTGTATCTCTCGCAGGAGTTCCTGACCTTCGGCGATGGAGATGCATCGCTGGAGGATGCCGGAGGGGCTGCGGTGGTAGAGCTCCTTCTCATCACCCAGCAAGACGAACGACTTGGCGCGCCGCGCCACCCGCCGAGCTTCAGCTCGGTCGGAGGGTAGTTCTCCTCGGTGGAGATATTGCAGGTATGGGGTCCGCCAGTTCTGATCAGGTGTGACCCCGCTTTGCTCCCCCTCGACGTGCAGCGCCTCGCCCTCGGGGGCCGAGGGCACCTCGGGTTGAGTCGAGGATGCCTCGGACCGAGCCGAGGGTGCCTCGGGATGATCCGAGGGTGCCTCGGGCTGGGCCGAGGGCGCCTCGGGCTCGGGCGTGTCGTCGATCTTGATGGAGGGTTGATGCAGATCCCGGGAGAAGACGTCCAGGGGAACCGTCGTTCGCCCCGAGGCTATTTTAGCCAGTTCGTCCGCAGTCTCGTTGTAGCACCGAGCGATGTGGTTGAGCTCGAGCCCGTAGAACTTGTCTTCCAGGCGCCAAACTTCATCGCAGTAGGCCTCCATCTTCGGGTCGTGGCAGTGGGAATTCTTCATGACTTGGTCGATGACGAGCTGCGAGTCACCGCGAGCGTCGAGGCGTCGGACCCCTAGCTCGATGGCGATCCGCAACCCGTTGACTAGAGCTTCGTACTCAGCCACATTATTGGATGCCGGGAAATGGAGGCGTAGCACGTAGCGTAGGTGCTTCCCGAGGGGCAAGACAAAGAGTAGGCCTGCGCCGGCCCCTGTCTTCATCAGCGACCCATCGAAGAACATGGTCCAGAGCTCCGGTTGGATCGGAGCCGTCGGTAGCTGAGTGTCGACCCATTCAGCTACGAAGTCCGCCAAGACCTGGGACTTGATGGCCTTCCGAGGAGCGAACGAGATCGTCTCGCCCATGATTTCCACCGCCCACTTTGCAATCCTACCCGAGGCCTCTCGGCACTGGATGATCTCCCCCAGGGGGAAGGATGACACTACAGTTACCGGATGAGACTCGAAGTAGTGTCGCAGCTTCCGCCGCGTCAGGATCACCGCGTACACCAGCTTCTGAACTTGTGGGTAGCGGATCTTGGTTTCGGACAGTACCTCACTGACGAAGTAGACTGGCCTCTGAACGGGCAACGCATGCCCCTCTTCTTGCCTCTCGACCACAATCGTGGCGCTAACCACCTGAGTGGTCGCGGCGACGTAGACCAGGAGGGCTTCTCTGGCAGCTGGGGGCACCAAGATAGGCGCCTTTGTGAGGAGCGCCTTCAGGTTCCCGAGGGCTTCCTCGGCCTTAGGGGTGCAAGTGAAGCACTCGGCCTTCCTTAAGAGGCGGTACAGAGGTAGACCTCTTTCGCCGAGGCGTGAGATGAAGCGGCTTAGAGCCGCGAGGCATCCCATGACCCTCTGTACGCCTTTCAAGTCCTTGATGGGCCCCATGCTGGTGATAGCTGCGATCTTCTCCGGGTTGGCTTCGATGCCTCGCTCAGAGACGATGAACCCCAAGAGCATGCCTCGGGGTACTCCGAAAACACACTTTTCGGGATTGAGCTTGACGCCTTTCGCCTTGAGACATCGGAATGTTGCTTCAAGGTCCGAAAGGAGGTCGGAGGCTTTCCTCGTCTTGGCTACGATGTCATCGACGTAGGCCTCGACCGTGCGGCCAATGTGTTCGCCGAACACATGGTTCATGCACCGCTGGTACGTCGCGCCCGCATTCCTCAAGCCGAACGGCATGGTGACATAGCAGTACATGCCGAAGGGTGTGATGAAAGAAGTCGCGAGCTGGTCGGACTCTTTCATCCTGATTTGATGATACCCTGAGTAGGCATCGAGGAAAGACAGGGCTTCGCACCCAGCAGTTGAATCCACGATTTGGTCGATGCGAGGCAGAGGGTAGGGAACCTTCGGACATGCTTTGTTGAGACCAGTGTAGTCTACACACATCCGCCATTTCCCCCCTTTCTTTCTCACAAGCACAGGGTTGGCAAGCCATTCGGGATGGAATACCTCTTTGATGAACCCTGCCGCCATTAGCTTGTGGATCTCCTCGCCTATGGCTCTGCGCTTCTCCTCGTCGAATCGGCGCAGCGGCTGCTTGACAGGTCGGGCTCCGGCTCGGATGTCCAGCGAGTGCTCGGCGACATCCCTCGGTATGCCAGGCATGTCCAAGGGACTCCACGCGAAGACGTCGGCATTTGCGCGGAGAAAGTCGACGAGCACTGCTTCCTATTTGGGATCGAACCTAGAGCCGATCCGGATCTGCTTGGAGGTGTCGCCGCTGGGGTCGAGGGGGACGGACTTAACCATCTCTGCTGGCTCAAAGTTGTCGGCATGACGCTTCACGTCTGGCACCTCCTTAGAGAGGCTCTCCAGGTCGGCGATGAGGGCCTCGGACTCGGCGAGGGCCTCGGCGTACTCCACGCACTCCACGTCGCATTCGAACGCGTGTTTGTACGTAGGGCCGACGGTGATGACCCCGTTGGGGCCCAGCATCTTGAGCTTCAGGTAGGTGTAGTTGGGGACGACCATGAACTTCGTGTAGCATGGCCTCCCCAGTACCGCGTGGTAGGTTCCTTGGAACCCGACCACCTCGAACGTCAGGGTCTCCCTTCGGAAGTTGGAGGGTGTTCCGAAGCAGACGGGAAGGTCGAGCTGTCCGAGGGGTTGGACGCGCTTCCCGGGAATGATCCCATGGAAGGGCGCAGCGCCTGCCCGGACAGAGGACAGATCGATACGCAGAAGCCCGAGGGTCTCGGCGTAGATGATGTTGAGGCTGCTGCCTCCGTCCATGAGGACCTTGGTGAGCCTGACATCGCCGATGACGGGATCGACGACGAGCGGGTATTTCCCCGAGCTCGGCACATGGTCGGGGTGATCGTCTCGGTCGAAGGTGATGGGCTTGTCAGACCAGTCTAGATAGACTGGCTCCGCCACCTTGACCGAGCAGACCTCCCGGCGCTCTTGCTTGCGGTGCCGAGCCGAGGCGTTCGCCGCTTGCCCACCATAGATCATGAAGCAGTCGCGGACCTCGGGGAACTCTCCTGCCTGGTGATCTTCCTTCTTGTCGTCGTCGCGGGCCTTGCCACCCTCCACGGGTGGCTCGGCCCTGTGGAAGTGGCGCCGAAGCATGACGCACTCCTCAAGGGTGTGCCTGACGGGTCCCTGGTGATAGGGGCACGGCTCCTTGAGCATCTTGTCGAAGAGGTTGGCACCTCCGGGGGCTTCCGAGGGTTCTTGTACTCGGCGGTGGTGACAAGGTCCGCGTTGGCAGCGTCGCGTTTCGCTTGCGACTTCTTCTTGCCCTTCTTCTTGGCGCCGCGCTGAGTTGACGCCTCGGGAGTATCTTCCGATGGGCGGCCCTGGGGCTGCTTGTCCTTTCGGAAGATAGCCTCGACCGCCTCCTAGCCGGAGGCGAACTTGGTGGCGATGTCCATCAGCTCGCTCGCCCTGGTGGGGGTCTTGCGGCCTAGCTTGCTCACCAGGTCGCGGCAGGTGGTGCCAGCGAGGAACGCGCCGATGACATCCGAGTCGGTGATGTTGGGTAGCTCGGTGCACTGCTTCGAGAATCGCCGGATGTAGTCCCGGAGAGACTCTCCCGGCTGCTGTCGGCAGCTTCGGAGGTCCCAGGAATTCCCGGGGCGCACATACGTGCCCTGGAAATTGCCGGCGAAAGCTTGGACTTGGTCGTCCCAGTTGGAGATCTGCCCCGGAGGCAGGTGCTCCAACCAGGCGCGAGCGGAGTCGGAGAGGAACAGGGGGAGGTTGCGGATGATGAGGTCGTCATCGTCCGTTCCACCCAGTTGGCAGGCCAGACGGTAGTCCGCGAGCCATAGTTCCGGTCTCGTCTCCCCCGAGTACTTTGTGATAGTAGTCGGGGGTCGGAACCGGGTCGGGAACGGCGCCCGTCGGATGGCTCGGCTGAAGGCTTGCGGACCGGGTGGTTCGGGCGAGGGACTCCGATCCTCCCCGCTGTCGTAGCGTCCCCCACGCCTAGGGTGGTAGCCTCGGCGCACCCTCTCATCGAGGTGGGCCCGTCGGTCGCGGTGACGGTGCTCGTTGCTGAGGCGACCCAGGGCCGCAGGCGCCGTGTTGCGCGTGCGCCCGGTGTAGACCGAGGCTTCCCGCATGAATCGGGAAGTCGCAGCATGAGGTTCCGAGGGGTACCCCTGCCTTCGGGAGGCGGAGCTCTCGGCCCGTCGGACCGCGGCGCCTTCCAGGAGATTCTTGAGCTCTCCCTGGATTCGCCGCCCCTCGGTGGTTGATGGCTCCGGCATCGCGCGAAGAAGCATTGCTGCTGCCGCCAGGTTCTGGCCGACCCCACTGGAAGCGGGTGGTGGCCTGACCCTGACGTCGTCGGTGATGCGGTGCTGGAAGCCCTGGGGTAGATGACGTATTTCTCCAGCCGGAGGTTGGCCCGCCCATGCCTGCCCGACGTTCCGACGGATCGGCTCAAGCGCTCCTGCTCCCTCGTCGAGCCTGGCCTGCACCCCGCGGATTTGCTCGAGCTGTGGGTCATGACCCCCCGCCTGAACGGGGACCACAGCTAGCTCCCGTGGGATGTCAACGCGAGGCACCGGCCTAGGGAGGTCACCGTCCTCCGGCATGCCGAGATGGTTGCCTTTGGGGGGACCCCCTAGATCGACGTGGAAGCATTCGCGACTTGGGCTGCGGTCCTCGTCGCCGAGGCTACGGCTACCGTCGGAACAGTCGGAAAGGCAGTAGTCGCATGCGGTCATGAAGTCCCGCATGGCACTGGGGTTGCCATGTCCAGAGAAATCCCAACAGATGCTAGGCTCGTCGTCTTCCCCGGACCCAGAGGGCCCGTAGGTCGAGACGTCCGTCAGCCGGTCCCAAGGTGACCGCATACGAAACCCCAGAGGGTCTAGACTTGCCTCTACGAGAGCGCCCGCCAAAGCGAAGTCGCTAGACGGGTTGAGGCTGAATTCGAAAGACGTGGGATGGGAATTGATCGGTACCTTTTGGTCGACGGGCGGTGATAAGGTCACGTCGGGGACTGACTGCGCCGTCGTCTCAGGTACGAGGGTGACATCCAGCAAGCTTTTTGCGAGCGTGCTGGCGTCGTCCGCTTGCTCAGGATTGGCGTGTTGCGGGGAGACGGCGCTCGCCTTCGTCTCAAACGCGAGGTCAACACCCGGTGCGCCCCCCGTTGGGGCGCTGGGGCCGTCGACTCGCTCGACAGCCGACGAGGCGCTGTCTCCTGCTTGGCCTTGGTTCCCCCGCCTCCTCCTCCGCCGGCGGGGGAGAGGACGGGGTGAGCTCGAAGATCGTTCTTCCACCATGCGGGGAAGACGTCGCCAATTCCGCCGCCGGCGGGCGGGTTGTCGGCCGCCACTGTTGTTGTCGCACGGCGGTGGAAGGAGTATCATGTCGTAGCTGCCGTCGAGGGACATGAACTCAAGACTCCCGGAACGGAGCACCGTCCCGGGTTGGAGAGGTTGCTGGAGACTGCCCATCTAGAGCTTGACGGGAAGCTGTTCGTCAACACGCAGCAGGCCCCTACCTGGCGCGCCAACTGTCGGCGTTCCGAGACCGGGGGGTCCCTGAGCCGACGAGTGAATTTCGCCGCGTGCCCCAGCCCAGATGGGTCGAGCGCGATGGCGAGCGCGAAGGGGGGAGAGCGAGGCGGCCGGAGACCGGCGTGAGAGAGGTGGGAATCCCGCGGCTTTCGTGTTCGTCCCGCGCCCAGGTCGGGTGCGCTTGCAGTAGGGGGTTACAAGCGTCCACGCGGGAGAGGGAGCGAGCGGCTCCAAGCGAGCGCGTGTCTCATCCTCGTCCCCGCGCGGCCAACCTTCTCTAAGAGGGCCCTGGTCCTCCCTTTTATAGGCGCAAGGAGAGGATCCAGGTGTACAATGGGGGGTGTAGCAGAGTGCTACGTGTCTAGCGGAGGAGAGCTAGCGCCCTGAGTACATGCCGTTGTGGCAGCCGGAGAGATTTTGGCACCCAGCTGGTGTGATGTCGTGGCCGTCGGAGGAGCGATGGAGCCTGGCGGAGGGACGGCTGTCGGAGCGGTTGAATCCTTGCTGACGTCCTCTTGCTTCCGTAAGGGGGCTAAGAGTCGTCGTCGTCACAGAGTATGCAGGGCGCCATCATTGCCTATCTGGCGGGGCGAGCCAGATGGGACGCCGGTCTTGTTCCCTGCGGCCCGAGTCAGCTCGGGGTAGGGTGATGATGGCGCCTCCTGTTGACGTGGCTGGTCTACGCCCTAGGTTGGGCGATGTGGAAGCTCTTCCGAAGTCGAGGTCGAGTCCGTATTCCGTGGCCGAGGTCAGGTCCGAGCCCCAGGTTTGGGCGAGGCGGAGATCGCCGGCTGGTGCCGGGGCGGAGTCCGAGCCCTAGGGGTCGAGCGAAGCGGAGATCGTCGTCTTCTGGGGCCAAGCCCAAGTCCGAGCCCTGGGTCGGGCGAGGCGGAGATCGTCGTCTTCTGGGACTTGGCCCGAGTCCGAGCCCTGGGTCGGGCGGAGTTCGCTGTCTTCCGGGACTTAGCCCCAGTCCGAGCCCTGGGTCGGGCGGAGTTCGCCGTCTTCCGGGACTTAGCCCGAGTCTGAGCCCTGGGTCGGGCGGAGTTTGCCGTCTTCCGGGACTTAGCCCGAGTCCGAGCCCTGGGTCGGGCGGAGTTCGCCGTCTTCCGGGACTTAGCCCGAGTCCGAGCCCTGGGTCGGGCGGAGTTTGCCGTCTTCCGGGACTTAGCCCGAGTCCGAGCCCTGGGTCGGGCGGAGTTCGCCGTCTTCCGGGACTTAGCCCGACTCTGAGCCCTGGGTCAGGCGGAGTTCGCCGTCTTCCGGGACTTAGCCCGAGTCCGAGCCCTGGGTCGGGCGGAGTTCGCCGTCTTCCGGGACTTAGCCCGAGTCCGAGCCCTGGGTCGGGCGGAGCGGAGCTTCCTATGGTGCCTTTGGCCGGGCCTGACTGCCTGTCAGTCTCACTCTGTCTAGTGGCACCACAGTCGGGGTGGCGCAGGCGGCGCTGTCCTTCTGTCAGGCCGGTCAGTGGAGCGGCGAAGTGACGGCGGTCACTTCGGCTCTGCCGGCTGGGGGGCGTGCGTCAGGATAAAGGTGTCAGGCCACCTTTGCATTAAATGCTCCTGTGATTTGGTTGGTCGGTGCGGCGATTTGGTTAGGGTTGCTTCTTGGCGAAGGCAGGGCCTCGGGCGAGCCGGAAACATGTTCGCCGCTGAAGGGGGGCCTCGGGCGAGACGGAAATCCTCCGGGGACGGCTGCCCTTGTCCGAGGCTAGGCTCGGGTGAGGCGTGATCGAGTCCCTTGAATGGACTGATCCCTGACTTAATCGCACCCATCAGGCCTTTGCAGCTTTGTGCTAATGGGGGTTACCAGCTGAGAATTAGGAGCCTTGAGGGTACCCCTAATTATGGTCCCCAACACAACCTATCGTGGTTGTTCGAGGAAATAAGATGGTATTGGTTATATTGGGACTACTGAGTTCTATATCTACAAGTATTTCTGATCTTATTTGTGATTCTTTTAGAATGTTGATTAATTCAATTTGTGGTTTAAATATCTCATCAAAACAATTTGCTTGCTGAGATGTTTCATCTCACTCTTGCATTACTCAATGCAGGTGTTTTTTATTCATCAAGGGGAGTGGGAAGTAGCAGCACATCCACCTTCACTCTCATAATAACGCTGCCTAGGTGCAGTCATGATTTAATTAGAAACTTCTTATCAAAGGATTTTGTTTTTAACTAGTCGTGCGCAGTGGTTAATTCAGTTCATGTCATTATGGTTGTGTTCCCATTGCTAGCAGATTATTAATGTCTATTATGTTTTCTTATCATGATATCTATTTATACTTTGTTGCTTCCCCGTTAATGCAATTTTTAAAGGGGATGCTGTCAAAATTTTATATATGAATGTTAGATGTGTAGTTTAGTAGCATTCTGGGGTATTTGTGGATCTCGGGGTGTTACAGTTGGTATCAAAGCATAGGCTTTAGATTTTGGAAATTTGAAGATAAATTTGACACACTCGCACATATAAGAAGGGTATGGGCTTAAATATCTTTGATATATGTTAGTGTCTTTGAAGTGCAGATGACAATAACCTCACCCTTCCCTACTCCTTTACTGTGATGTGGTAAGTTGTTTATGGCTTAATACTTGATATAATTTATTTCTGAAATTTTGATATTGTTTTATTAATGCGGTAGATATCGCTGGTCATTTGTGAGAATGAAGTTGTTATTATGCTTGTGATATACAAGTATGCCTATGTTGTTTTCACCATGTTTTTCATTGTTGAGTTTTATTACAATAATATTGTTATATATGCTTGATTGAGGGTGTTTCTAAGAGGAGTGTGAATTGCGTGTTTTGGGGTACAAGGTAATCATCAATTTGAATTTAAGTTGTTGAGCGGTTGGTGGATAGCTCCATCTATCTTTGCAAAGAATGATTGTTTATGTTGAGAAACCAGTTCTGAAAGAAATGAATATTGGTACTTTTATATGGATTTTTGGGGGAAGTCTTTACATAGCCAGAATGGCTTACATGTCTCTCTTCTATCGTGTGTTTTAGTAGCCACAAAGCCTAGATGTGGTTTAAAGTGGTTGCATGTTAGTCATGCTAATTGTAGAATAAATCTTTGATTTTTCTTGATCCATTGATTATGTATTAATACGTTGAGGATTTGATGGTTCTCTTCCCGATGCATGTTTGTGAAGCCATTGTTGGACCACTTATCTATTGGTTTGAATGAAGTCATTGCCTAGCCTAGAGTTGGTTGTGTGTGGTTTGTCACCTATTCCTAAATGATGTGGTTTTTACATCAGCTTGAGATATTTGTCAAATGTGTGAAGGATTATGGGGTTATTATTGACCCTGTATGTCTTGTACTTTGAGTGCATCGTATGATAGAATGAAATGTAAGTTTCTGAACTATAGTAGATGAAGACTTATATTATGTGTAGGTTAACCTTACTAGTTTGGATATTTTTCTTAGTTGAGTTGTTGGATGAAGTATAGTGACATTGGTTAAGCAAGTATTGTGTTGTTGTTGTGCTGTCAGTGCTCTTTGTGGAGTTTTTGGCATTTCTTCGATGAACTGTGCTGCGCAGAATGTTATTGGCTTCTTGTCGGCTTTATTGCTCCATTAGTTCTGTAGACTTTCTCCCTTTTGTGGGGTGCAAAGAATGTGAGATTACATGATTATCTTTTCATGATGGCAAGAACAAGGTTTAGGACGATTAGGAGTTTTCTTTCAATAGAACTACTTGTTTTGGTGGTGCTTTGAGGTGAGGTGTTTGATCTTCTTATACATTCATCTGGTGTGGATGTTTCACTATTGAATTAAAATGAATTGTTGAAGCTGGTAAGGGTTGTGCTTAGTGCATATTACCCCTTCATAAAAGAGTGTTGTTTTAAGACATTGATGTTGATGTATAGCTGCATCCAAATTCGATGGTGTGAAATCGTAGTGTTGATTGCATCTATGACTTGCTTTGAGCTTCATTGCATGTTGTTTCATGCTTGATATCAGGTTGTGTAGTTTCCTTAGACAATTAGTCTGAGGTAGAGGTTCTTGTGTTAATTAAGACCAATAATGGACCCATGTTTTGAATGGTGGTGCTATATGGGATACCTTGGATGCTTTGCTTGGAAGTGGTCGAACTCGAGGATGAATTCTTTTTAAGGGGGGTAGAGTGTGATACCCCAATTTTCTGAAAAGAAGTTAAATTTCCATTTCTCTTTTCTTTCATGTTCTGTGGCATTGGGGTTTGGAGTTTCAGGAGGCATTCCTCAGGGAAACAGTAGATCTTTTGACATTTTTTCCGCTGGGGTCGGGAGCTCAGATGGGAGAGCGAGTTCGAGCCATTGATCTTGATCCGATGGATGGGAGCCCCCCTCTTCTCCCCAACCCTAGCCGACCCCCTCTCCCTTTCCCCAATTGTTGCAGCCGCCCCCTCCCTCTTCCTCTCCTCCCCATTTGCAGCTGCCCTCTACCCTCCCCACGACTTCCTCCCCCTCTAGATCTCCCCCCATGCTGTAAGGATCGAGAAGTGGAGGAGCACGTTGAATTGAAGAGGAAGAGAGGATCAAGGAGATGTTCTACCCCATCTCTTCTTGCAGTTTTTCTTGGGGAAACCCCAGGTAAGGATAAGATCCATGTTCCTCCCTGTAATTATGTGTTTTTGGAGGTTGTGAATCATGGGGATTGAAGGATTAGAGGTTGGATTAGATGGGGGTTAGTTTTTTATCTTGAAATTAGTTTCTGCAGAATGGCAGATTTGACTGTTTCTGTTCCTACCAGTTTTATGTGCTCTTAGTGGCCTCAAAAAAATAAAAAGTCTATCTATGAGTCGTAGATAATTTGTAGATCTTTCCGTGGCCATGAAGAACACCCCAATCGAACATCAGATCAGAAAGATTGCAGTTTGATTATAGCAGTTTTTCAGTCTCACAATTCTATGCAGAATCTGTTCTCTTAAGATTAGGAAATTTTATCAACAGAATTAAACTTTAGGTTGGTAAAAGAAGTTGTAGATAATTTCATAAGCTTTCCAGATTGTTAAAGAGTACATTCATATGAATTTTGAAACTCCAGTTATGTTTGTTTTACTGTGGTTGTTCCTGTTTGCCTGACAAAAATAAGCGGGTCTGTTCACTGGTAGGTTTTATCTAGTAAATGGCCGAATTGGATGTTCCAACTATGGAGACTTTTGTATAGGGATAAAAGATCTTACTGCCAGCAGAATTTCATAATTTTTGGTTGAGTAGTTTGGGAGATAACGAATTTTGATGTTAACTCTACTGCTGTCTGAAACAAATTCAGTCGGTTATCTTGTCAGATGTTTTAGAACTTATAGATGGCTGAATTTAATTATCCATTGAATACCGAAGTTGTAGAGTATTTTGTGTAGATACTCCTAGAGTATTTGTTTGATATCACCACTGTTATAATTTTAAAGATACAAAATTAACAAACAGCGCTGCTGTTGTATGACATGTGGTTCAGGGTGGGAGTCTTTCCACCAGGTCTTGGTTTCCAGTGTAGGAGCGAATTGTTGATTGTTGGTAAATATTTGTGAAATATTTGTACTAAGTTTTATGCGCGCTAGCAGGTGGCTACACTCCAGATCATGCTCAGTACATTTTTCTTCTTCGATGAAGGCGAGTGAATGTAGCGGTGGTTGCTACCGTTTTGACCTTTTACTTCTATCGCCTACACTCTATTATTCAAAATTATTGAATTCTTTCATAATTGAGCTATATGATGATATTTTACTTGATTGTATTATATTGATGCTCTATCATATATTGATGATGATTATGGTTCGAGTATGACCCATGAGATTAATTCACACCCCTGAAGGCAGATGAAGCATTATTTGAGGTTGGTATTGTATCTGAAGGCAGATGAAGCATTATTTGAGGTTGGTATTGTATCTGAAGGCAGATGAAGTATTATTTGAGGTTTGTATTGTACTTGAAGGTAGATGAAGTATTAATTGAGGTTTGTATTGTAACTGAAGGAAGTGTAGTTTATTGATAAATGCAGCATGCCATATACATTGCATGACTCATTTGCATCTGAAGTTTTGTCGTGACCTATGGTCCGACCGTACCGGTACAACTTAGCATCATACGTTGCCCGAGGAGGGGTACGATGCGGCTTCATACCCTTAGAGGTATGAAGGCAGAGGACATATGCATTGCATTCATATGCATTCATTGAAGTGATATTTGCAGATGATGTGGTTTTATACCCTCAGAGGTATGAAGACAGAGGACCTACACATTGCATACCTGTGCATACATTGAGTGATATTTGCAGGTATTGTTGACGCAGGGAAGTGTTATACAACCTATCGTGGTTGTTCGAGGAAATAAGATGGTATTGGTTATATTGGGACTACTGAGTTCTATATCTACAAGTATTTCTGATCTTATTTGTGATTCTTTTAGAATGTTGATTAATTCAATTTGTGGTTTAAATATCTCGTCAAAACAATTTGCTTGCTGAGATGTTTCATCTCACTCTTGCATTACTCAATGCAGGTGTTTGTTATTCATCAAGGGGAGTGGGAAGTAGCAGCACATCCACCTTCACTCTCATAATAACGCTGCCTAGGCGCAGTCATGATTTAATTAGAAACTTCTTATCAAAGGATGTTTGTTTTTAACTAGTTGTGCGCAGTGGTTAATTCAGTTCATGTCATTATGGTTGTGTTCTCATTGCTAGCAGATTATTAATGTCTATTATGTTTCCTTATCATGATATCTATTTGTCGGGGACCATAATTAGGGGTACCCTCAAGGCTCCTAAATCTTAGCTGGTAACCCCATCAGCACAAAGCTGCAAAGGCCTGATGGGTGTGATTAAGTCAAGGATCGGTCCATTCGAGGGACGCGATCACGCCTCGCCCGAGCCCAGCCTCGGGCAAGGGCAGCCGACCCCGAGGGACCTACGTCTCGCCCGAGGCCCCCCTCCAGCAACGGACACACTTTCGGCTCGCCCGAGGCCCAGTCTTCACTAAGAAGCAACCTTGGCCAAATCGCCACACCGACCGACCAAATCGCAGGGGCATTTAATGCAAAGGTGGCCTGACACCTTTATCCTGACACACGCCCTCCAGTCGACAGAGCCGAAGTGACCGCAGTCACTTCGCCGCTCCACTAACCAGTCTGACAAGAGGGCAGCGCCGCCTGCGCCGCTCCGACTGCTGAGCCACTCGACAGAGTGAGGCTGACAGCAGCCAAGCCCGGCCTCAGGCGTCATAGGAAACTCCGCCTCGCCCGACCCCAGGGCTCGGACTCGGGCTCAGCCCCGGAAGACGGCGAACTCCGCTCTGCCCGACCCCAGGGCTCGGACTCGGGCTCGGGCTCGGCCCCGGAAGACGACGAACTCCGCTCCGCCCGACCCCAGGGCTCGGACTCGGGCTCAGCCCCGGAAGACGGCGAACTCCGCTCCGCCCAACCCCAGGGCTCGGACTTAGGCTCAGCCCCGGAAGACGGCGAACTCTGCCTCGCCCGACCCCAGGGCTCGGACTCAGGCTCAGCTCCGAAGGACGACGAACTCCGCTTCGCCCGACCCCAGGGCTCAGACTCAACCCTGGCCTAAGCCGACGGTCTTCGCCTCGTCCGACCCGGGGGCTCGGACTCGACCTCGACCTCGGAAGACAGACTCGACCTCGACCTCGGAGGAGCCTCCACCTCGCCCAACCTAGGGCACGGACCGACCACGTCAACAGGAAGCGCCATCATTACCCTACCCCGAGCTGACTCAGGCTACGGGGAACAAGACCAGCGTCCCGTCTGGCTCGCTCCACCATACGAGTAATGATGGCGCCCCGCATGCCCTGTGACGACGGCGGCTCTCAGCCCCCTTACGGAAGCAAGAGGATGTCAGCAAGGACTCGACAGGCCCGACAGCTGTCCTTCCGCCAGGCTCCAGCGCTCCTCCGACGGCCACGACACCACGCGAACTGGGTGCCAAGACCTCTCCGGCTGCCACGATGGCATGTACTTAGGGCGCTAGCTCTCCACCGCTAGACATGTTAGCACATTGCTACACTCCCCATTGTACACCTGGATCCTCTCCTTACGCCAATAAAAGGGAGGACCAGGTCCCTCTTACAGAGGGTTGGCCGCGCGGGGAAGGACGGGACAGCGCTCGCGCAAGGCCGCTCGCTCCCTCCCGCGTGGACGCTTGTAACCCCCTACTGCAAGCGCACCCGACCTGGGCACGGGGCTAACACGAAGGCCGCGGGTTTCCACTCTCCCACGCCTGCCTCCCTCCGGCTGCTTTCTTCCCCCCTTTCGCGTTCCGCCTCGCGTCGACCCATCTGGGCTGGGGCACGTGGCGACATTTCACTCATCAGTCCAGGGACCCCCGGGTTTCGAAACACCGACAGTTGGCGCGCCAGGTAGGGGCCTGCTGCGTGTTGACGAACAGCTTTCCGTCAAGCTCCAGATGGGCAGTCTCCAACAACCTCTCGAGCCCGGGACGGTGCTCCGTTTCGGGAGTCTTGAGTTCATGTCCCTCGACGGCAGCTACGACATGATACTCCTTCCCCGCCGCGCGACAGCGACAATGGCGGTCGACAACCCGCTCGCCGGCGGGGAAATCGACGACGCCTTCCCCACGTGGTGGAAGGACGACATTCGGGCTTGTCACGTCCCCTCCCCCGCCGACGGAGGAGGAGGCGGGGCAACCAAGGCCAAGCAGGAGGCGGCACCTCATTGGCTGTCGAGCGAGTCGACGGCACCGGCGCCCCAACGGGGAGCGCGCCGGGCATCGACCTCGCGTCTGAGACGAAGACGGGCGCCATCTCCCCGCAACACATCAACCTCAAGCGAACGGACGACGCCAGCACGCTCGCGAAGGACTTGCTGGGCGTCACCCTCGTACCTGAGACAACGGTGCAGTCAGTCCCTGACGCGACTTCGTCACCGCCCGTCGACCAAAAGGTACCTACTGATTCCCATCTCGCGTCTTTTGGATTAGGCCTCAACCCGCCAAGCGACTCCGCTTCGGTGGACACTCTCATAGAGGCGAGTCCAAACCCTCCGAGGTATCGTGTGCGGTCACCCTGGGACCAGCTGACGGTCGTCTCGTCCTACGGGCCCTCGGGGTCCGAGGAAGATGGCGAGCCCGACCTCTGTTGGGATTTCTCCGGACTTGGTAACCCCAGTGCCATGCGGGACTTCCTGACCGCGTGCGACTACTGCCTTTCCGAATGTTCCGACAGAAGCCGCAGCCTCGACGACGAGGACTACGGCCCAAGTCGCGAATGTTTCCGCGTCGATCTAGGGGTCCCGGCGAAGGCAACCATCTTGGTATGCCGGAGAACGGTGATCTCCCTAGGCCCGTCCCTCGCATTGACATCCTTCGGGAGCTAGCTGTGGTCCCCGTCCCGGCGGGGGGTCCTGACCCACAGCTCGAGCAAATCCGCGAGAGACAGGCCAGGCTCGACGAGGGAGCAGGAACGCTTATGCCGATCCACCGGACATCGGGCAGGAATGGGCGGGCCAACCTCCGACCGGAGAAGCATGTCATCTCTCCCAGGGCATCCAGCACCGCATCGCCGACAACGTCAGTGTAAGGCCGCCACTGGATTCCAGTGGAGTCGGCTAGAACCTGGCTGCAGCGGCGATACTTCTCCGCGCGATGCCGGAGCCATCAACCACCGAGGGGCGGCGTATCCAGGGAGAGCTCAAGAATCTCCTGGAGGACGCCGTGGTCCGACGGGCCGAGAGCTCCGCCTCCCGAAGGCAGGGATACCCTTCGGAACATCGCGTCGCGACTTCCCGATTCATGCGGGAAGCCTCGGTCCACTCCGGGCACACGCACAACACAGCGCCTGCGGCCCCGGGTTGCCTCAGCAACGAGCACCATCACCACAGCCATCGGGCCCACCTCGACGAGAAGGTACGCCGAGGCTACCACCCCAGGCGTGGGGGACGCTACGACAGCGGGGAGGATCGGAGTCCTTCGCCCGAACCACCCGGTCCGCAGGCTTTCAGCCGCGCCATACGACGGGCGCCGTTCCCGACCCAGTTCCGAACCCCGACTACTATCACGAAGTACTCGAGGGAGACGATACCGGAACTATGGCTCGCGGACTATCGTCTGGCCTGCCAACTAGGTGGAACAGACGATGATAATCTCATCATCCGCAACCTCCCCCTATTCCTCTCCGATAACGCTCGAGCCTGGCTAGAGCATCTGCCCCCGGGGCAGATCTCCAACTGGGACGACATAGTCCAAGCCTTCGCCGGCAATTTCCAAGGCACATACGTGCGCCCTGGGAACTCCTGGGATCTCCGAAGCTGCCGCCAGCAGCCGGGAGAGTCTTTCCGGGACTACATCCGGCGATTCTCGAAGCAGCGCACCGAGCTGCCCAACGTCACCGACTCGGATGTCATCAGCGCGTTCCTCGCCGGCACCACCTGCCGCGACCTGGTGAGCAAGCTGGGTCGCAAGACCCCCACTAGGGCGAGCGAGCTGATGGACATCGCCACCAAGTTCGCCTCTGGCCAGGAGGCGGTTGAGGCCATCTTTTGGAAGGACAAGCAGCCCCAGGGCCGCCCACCGGAAGATGCTCCCGAGGCGTCAACTTAGTGCGGCACCAAGAAGAAAGGCAAGAAGAAGTCGCAAGCGAAACGCGACGCCGCCGACGCGGACCTTGTCGCCGCCGCTGAGTACAAGAACCCTCGGAAACCTCCGGGAGGTGCCAACCTCTTCGACAAGATGCTCAAAGAGTCGTGCCCCTATCATCAGGGGCCCGTCAAGCACACCCTTGAGGAGTGTGCCATGCTTCGACGCCACTTTCACAAGGCCGGGCCACCCGCGGAGGGTGGCAAGGCTCTCGACGATGCTAAGAAGGAAGATCACGAGGCAGAGAGTTCCCCGAGGTCCGCGACTGCTTCATGATCTACGGCGGGCAAGTGGCGAACGCCTCGGCTCGGCACTGCAAGCAAGAGCGTCGGGAGGTCTGCTCGGTAAAGGTGGCGGCGCCAGTCTACCTAGACTAGTCCGACAAGCCCATCACCTTCGACCAGGCCGACCATCCAGACCATGTGCCAAGCCCGGGGAGATACCCACTCGTTGTCGACCCCATCATCGGCAACGTCAGGCTCACCAAGGTCCTCATGGACGGAGGCAGCAGCCTCAACATCATCTACGCCGAGACCCTCGGGCTCCTGCGGATCGATCTGTCCTCGGTCCGGACGGGCGCTGCGCCTTTCCATGGGATCATCCCCGGGAAGCGCGTCCAACCCCTCGGACAACTCGATCTACCCGTCTGCTTCGGGACGCCCTCCAACTTTCGAAGGGAGACCCTCACGTTCGAAGTGGTCGGGTTTTGAGGAACCTACCACACAGTGTTGGGGAGGCCATGCTACGCCAAGTTCATGGCCGTCCCCAACTACACCTACCTCAAGCTCAAGATGCCGGGCCCCAACGGGGTCATCACCATCGGACCCACGTACCGACACGCATATGAATGCGACATGGAGTGCGTGGAGTACGCCGAGGCCCTCGCCGAGTCCGAGGCCCTCATTGCCGACCTGGAGAGCCTCTCTAGGGAGGCGCCCAACGTGAAGCGCCACGTCGGCAACTTCGAGCCAGCAGAGATGGTCAAGTCTGTCCCTCTCGACCCCTGCAACGATGCCTCCAAGCAGATCCGGATCGGCTCCGAACTCGACCCCAAATAGGAAGCAGTGCTCGTCGACTTTCTTCGTGCAAACGCCGATGTTTTCGTGTGGAGTCCCTCGGACATGCCCGGCATACCGAGGGAAGTCGCCGAGCACTCACTAGATATCCGAGCTGGAGCTCGACCCGTGAAGCAGCCTCTGCGCCGATTCGACGAAGAAAAGCGCAGAGCCATAGGCGAGGAGATCCACAAGCTAATGGCGGCAGGGTTCATCAAAGAGGTATTCCATCCCGAATGGCTTGCCAACCCTGTGCTCGTGAGAAAGAAAGGGGGAAATGGCGGATGTGTGTAGACTACACTGGTCTAAACAAAGCATGTCCGAAAGTTCCCTACCCTCTGCCTTGCATCGATCAAATCGTGGATTCCACTGCTGGGTGCGAAACCCTGTCTTTCCTCGATGCCTACTCAGGGTATCACCAGATCAGGATGAAAGAGTCCGACCAGCTCGCGACTTCTTTCATCACACCCTTCGGCATGTACTGCTATGTTACCATGCCGTTTGGTTTAAGGAATGCGGGTGCAACGTACCAGGGGTGCATGAACCATGTGTTCGGCGAACACATCGGCCGAACGGTCGAGGCCTACGTCGACGACATCGTAGTCAAGACGAGGAAAGCCTCCGACCTCCTTTCTGACCTTGAAGTGACATTCCGATGTCTCAAGGCGAAAGGCGTGAAGCTCAATCCCGAAAAGTGTGTCTTCGGGGTCCCCCGAGGCATGCTCTTGGGGTTCATCGTCTCCGAGCGGGGCATTGAGGCCAACCCGGAGAAGATCGCAGCCATCACCAGCATGGGGCCCATCAAGGACTAGAAAGGCGTACAGAGGGTCATGGGATGCCTCGCGGCTCTGAGCCGTTTCATCTCGCGCCTCGGCGAAAGAGGCCTGCCTCTGTACCGCCTCTTAAGGAAGGCCGAGTGCTTCGCTTGGACTCCTGAGGCCGAGGAAGCCCTCAGGAACCTGAAGGTGCTCCTCACGAACGCGCCCATCTTGGTGCCCCCCGCTGCCGGAGAAGCCCTCTTGATCTACATCGCTGCGACCACTCAGGTGGTTAGCGCCGCGATTGTGGTCGAGAGACGAGAAGAGGGGCATGCATTGCCCGTCCAGAGGCCAGTCTACTTCATCAGTGAGGTACTATCCGAAACCAAGATCCGCTACCCACAAATTCAGAAGCTGCTATACGCAGTGATCCTGACGCGACGGAAGTTGCGACACTACTTCGAGTCTCATCCGGTGACTGTGGTGTCATCCTTCACCCTGGGGGAGATCATCCAGTCCCGAGAGGCCTCGGGTAGAATTGCAAAGTGGGCGGTGGAGATCATGGGCGAGACGATCTCATTCGCCCCTCGGAAGGCCATCAAGTCCCAGGTCTTGGCGGACTTCGTGGCTGAATGGGTCGACACCTAGCTCCCGACAGCTCCAATCCAACCGGAGCTCTGGACCATGTTTTTCGATGGGTCGCTGATGAAGACGGGGGCCGGCGCGGGCCTGCTCTTCATCTCACCCCTCGGGAAGCACCTACGCTATGTGCTACGCCTCCACTTCCCGGCGTCCAACAACGTCGCTGAGTATGAGGCTCTGGTAAACGGGTTGCGAATCGCCATCGAGCTAGGGGTCCGACGCCTCGACGCTCGTGGTGACTCGTAGCTCGTCATCGACCAAGTCATGAAGAACTCCCACTGCCGCGACCCGAAGATGGAAGCTTACTGCGATGAGGTTCGGCGCCTAGAAGACAAGTTCTACGGGCTCGAGCTCAACCACATCGCCCGACGCTACAACGAGACTGCGGACGAGCTGGCTAAAATAGCCTCGGGGCGAACAACGGTTCCCCCGGACGTATTTTCCCGAGACCTGCATCAACCCTCCGTCAAGACCGACGACACGCCCGAGCCCGAGAAGGCCTCGGCCCAGCCCGAGGCACCCTCGGCTCAGTCCGAGGTACCCTCGGCTCATTCCAAGGTACCCTCGACTCGGCCCGAGGTACCCTCGGCCCCCGAGGGTGAGGCACTGCGCGTCGAGGGGGAGCAGAACGAGGTCACGCCTAATCAAAACTGGCAGACCCCGTACCTGCAATATCTCCACCGAGGAGAGTTGCCCCTCGACCAAGCCGAGGCTCAGCGGTTGGCGAGGCGCGCCAAGTCTTTCGTCTTGCTGGGAGATGGGAAGGAGCTCTACCACCGCAGCCCCTCTGGCATCCTCCAGTGGTGCATTTCCATCGCCGAAGGTCAGGAGCTCTTACAAGAGATACACTCGGGGGCTTGCGGCCATCACGCAGCACCCCGAACCCTTGTTGGAAACGCCTTCCGACAAGATTTATACTGGCCGACGGTGGTGGCCGACGCCACTAGAATTGTCCGCACCTGCGAAGGGTGTCAGTTCTACGCAAGGCAGACTCACCTGCCCGCTCAGGCTCTGCAGACTATACCCATCACCTGGCCATTTGCTGTGTGGGGTCTGGACCTAGTCGGCCCCTTGCAGAAGGCACCCGGGGGCTACACGCACCTGCTGGTCACCATTGACAAATTCTCCAAGTGGATCGAGGTCCGACCCCTAAACAGCATCAGGTCCGAACAGGCGGTGGCGTTCTTCACCAACATCATCCATCGCTTTGGGGTCCCGAACTCCATCATCACCGACAACGGCACCCAGTTCACTGGCAGAAAGTTCCTGGACTTCTGCGAGGATCACCACATCCGGGTGGACTGGGCCGTCGTGGCTCACCCCATGACGAATGGGCAGGTAGAACGTGCCAACGGCATGATTCTGCAAGGACTCAAGCCTCGAATCTACAACGACCTCAACAAGTTTGGCAAGCGATGGATGAAGGAGCTCCCCTTGGTGGTCTGGAGTCTGAGGACAATGCCGAGCCGAGCCACGGGCTTCACGCCGTTCTTTCTAGTCTATGGGGCCGAGGCCATGTTGCCCACAGATTTAGAATACGGTTCCCCGAGGACGAGGGCCTACGCCAACCAAAGCAATCAAGCTAATCGAGAAGACTCACTGGACCAGCTGGAAGAGGCTCGGGATATGGCCTTACTACACTCGGCGCGGTACCAGCAGTCCCTGTGACGCTACCACGCCCGAGGGGTTCGGTCCCGAGATCTCCAGGTGGGCGACCTGGTGCTTCGGCTGCGACAAGATGCCCGAGGGCGGCAGAAACTCACGCCTCCCTGGGAAGGGCCGTTCATCGTCGCCAAGGTTCTGAAGCCCGGAACATACAAGCTGGCCAACAGCCAAGGCGAGGTCTACAGCAACGCTTGGAACATCCAACAGCTACGTCGCTTCTACCCTTAAGATGCTTTCAAGTTGTTCGTATACCTCATTCACACACAAATTATGGTCGTCAAGGAAGGGTCAGCCTTGCCTCGGCAAAGCCCGACCCTCCCTCGGGGGCTAGAAGGGGGGAACCCCCTCTGCGTCGAAATTTTCCAAGAAAAAAATATTTCCTGCCAGAATGCCTTTCGTGCTTTTCGACTACTTCGAAAGTGGATCCTGAAAACGATGGAGTACACGTAAGCAGCCAAGGCTGACCGAGCCGAGGGACTCCTACGCCTCCGGGATACGGATACCTCACTCATCACCTTCTGCGATAAGTAACTCGCACTCGGATAAGTGATTCTGCGGACCGAACAAGTCTTCACGCTCGAAAGCTCCTCTGCCGGAACGATTTTTCGGGCCTTCTCGGCTGCGTCGGTGACAGAATCCTATGGACGAGTAAGAGTGCGCGTAAGCGGCAAGGCCGACCGAGCCGAGGGATTCCTACGCCTCCGGGATACGGATACCTCACTCATCACCTTCCATGAAAAGCAACTCTCGCCCGCACAAACAATTCTGTTACCGACAAATAAGTCTGGATACTCGAAACAAGAGGAAAAGAAACGCAGCTTTACAACACGACGACAGTATGTTTAGGTCTCGGCGGCCATAGAAAACATACACACACTACAAGACAACCCGATCCTGCAGGCTCGGACGTCGACAGTTGAAGGGGGTAGCAGCACCCTCGGCGTCAACTATACCTTCAGCGGGGTCTGACCTAGCCTCGGACGGCGACGCGGTCGGAGGATCCCCACTCTGAAGGACGACTTCAGCACCACACCCGGGCCATCGCCGCCAGGGTCTTCTCCAAGAATTCGGCTCGAGCAGACGGCTCGGCCGGCCACCCCGAGGCCTCGGCCAGCTGTCCCCCGAAGACATCAGCCCGGCTTGAGGCCTCAGCAACTCAACTCCGGCGTCGGTTCTGCCAGCGGACGGCCTGGCCAGGCTCCGGCCGACCAAGTCTTCTTTTCGAGCCAACTCTGCCTCTGTCCGTGCTGACACCGCTAACTCCGGCTTCGGCTCATCGAAGAGCGGCCGAGGGGTTCCTTTAACTAAGCAAGAGGAGCCTCGGACAGCAAGGCCGATCGAGCCGAGGGACTCCTACGCCTCCGGGATACGGATACCTCACTCGTCACCTTCGCACGAGGCGACTCACGCTTAGTGAAGCGGTTCAGATAACCAACAGGCGAGTCTTAGTGCTCGAAATGAAGAGAAAACACGGTTCTGTGCCGAAAAGTACATACATGTTCAGGCCTCGACAGCCATAATGAACAAGACACCGGCATTCAAGGTGCCAATACAAACGGAACTCCAGTTCCGTCCCCACGGCAGCAGCGATGGCCTCAGGGCAGACGCCGCTGCAACCTTGCCCTCGCCCACGCCGACGCTCGAGGGGCGAGGACAAGTACAAAGAGCCGGGGCCTGGAGCACGGATGGTGGCAGTGATCCCATCGGTGATGGGGACTTCTCGAGCCGCATCCACCCCGGCACCGACGACCGGAGCGTAAGCCCATCGACAAATCCCCACTCGGATCCTCCCGGACGAGCAGAGCACCGACCTCCGCACGGAGGCCCCGTACCGTTGCAAAGGCAGGACAGCCCCAGAACATGAACGTCGTTCTAGCGGCGCGTGATGTCTTGGGCGGTCCACCCGTGCGCACGGCGTGGCAACCGCCCTTGCGGCGGGAAGGGGCACCGGGAGCCAAGCCGGCAAGCCCGACGTGCTGGAGCTGGCGACACCTGCCGTCGACCAGCCCCGCGTTGTCGAAGTCCGCCCCGCTCGCAGGGCCATTGAGCGCCCTCTCCCTTGGATGCTGAAGGGGAGGCTAACCCACGAACCCACATGGGAGGTAGAGCTCCGGCTCAGCCCGGCCTCCGCCCCAGCAAGGATGATGAAGATCCTTGAAGCTGAGGGCGGGACCAAGACCGCAGCCTGGCTGGCTCCTCCCCACCCAGAGGCTGGTGGTCACCGTCTTGGGTGACCACCGGCGAGGGGATGCAGCCGGGCTGCCTGATGAAAATCCTTGAAGCCGAACGATGGCTGAAAGGTACCAACTTCCACGAAGTTGCGTCCCTCCGACGACAAGACAGAAGGATTGCGGGCGTCCCCCACCCGGGGGCTCGGAAGATGGAAAGACACGATGCATGAGGGAAGCGTGAAGACATGGTTGCCCTCCAAGGGGGTCACCCGCCTTTTAAAGGCAACTCTCCCCACTTGCGTCCTCAGTCGTTGCGGGCTGAGTCTTCTCCAACACGCTCCAAGGTCCTCCCCCCTACGGCGCGGGGGCTGGGCCCCACGCGTCAAGCAAGCCGGTCCAGGGCAGAAGAAGCCAAACCACCGCGCGCGGTGCATGCAACCGCCCGGCGGTTACAAGCATTCCTCCACTTTTGCCCAGACCAGCGGGTGAAAGGGCGGGCAGCCATGCAGTCGGCATGCAACCGCGCCAAGTGGGCACGCCCCTTCGACTCCAACGCGCCCAGCATGGAGGCCCAAGCCCACACGCGTCATGCAACCGGTGCGCCGGTTGCTACGTGCGAGCAACTGCACCGCCACTCACGCCACTACCGCGCCTCCTCGACTGTGGAGCCAATACCACGACTCGAGGCAACCCTGCGTGTGACCCAGCAGTGCCAGCCAGGCACGACGGTCAAATACGACCAAAGATGGGCCGGTAGTAATGGCGGTGGCAGGCGGGTAGGAGCAGCGGTCACGTCGTCAGCCAAGCTTACGTCCCATCCAGGGGTAGCGAGACAACCCTCTCTCACGGAGTGAAGACAGCGCGCCTGTGACCCGTTCCTCGAACGGCCCGCGCACGCGCAACAGTCGCCTCATGAACCACTCGCCCCGTCGCGTTAACTTCACGGTGGGACAGGCGGCGCCTCAGGCGGGAGAAGCAAGCGACGCTTCGTCTTCGCCATAATGACCGCGTTGAAAAAGGTACGCCACATCATTCGATTTCGTATCCTTTTCCTTTTTTCCTCTTTCTCTCTCTTACAACAGGGACCGGGAAAGGGGGATACCCCGAAAAGGATCCTTCTCCGTGAAGGACACAGGCCCCGAGCCTCCCTACTGATCAGAGGTTCGAAGGCCGGCCCCTCGGAGGGGTTCAACGGCCGCCTCAGAGCGATTGGGTTCTGCGCCCACTACTGGTCAGAGGTTCGATGGTCGGCCCCTCGGAAGGGTTCAACGGTCGCCTCAGGCCACTCGGGCTCCGCGCCCACTACTGATCAGGGGTTCGTAGGCTGGCCCTGGAAGGGTTCACAGTCGCCTCAGACACAGAGCAAGGGATGACCCTGGGTACGTTCGATACATAACCAAGGCTCGGGCTACGCTCTCGAGGTACCCTAGGACATTTTCGAGACCAGCGGGAGCGATCTTGTAACGGAATCCCATCAGAGGGAGGCATCGAGCCCTCGGACCCCGTCAAAGGGGACCGGGTCCGGCAGATCACCCGCAGGTACTTTTGGAGCGCGCCTCCGGGCCTCTAGCCGACCCCTAGCAAATGGGGCACGGGCGTCCGCTCGGATTACCCGCCAGCAGCTCAACGGAAACACCATGTTCGGCGCCCTCCGAGGGCAACATGGCGCTTTCCCCCCTCCTCCTTGTGGAAAGGCGACGCAGGGGCGTATGTAAAAACGTTGAGTCTGTCCTTGACCGTCCTCTCGCCCTATGCAGAGGCTCGGGGGCTGCTCTCGCAAACCCGGCTCCAGCCAACCCATTGACAGCGTCAACATACCAGCCCGAGAACTTGGGACCCGACCGTGCACCCGGGCTACGGCCAGCTCGCATGAGGGAACGACTAGACCAGCCAAAGTATTGCGAAACGCACTAAGACCTCGAAGGAGTAAAACTACTCCTCCGAGGCCTCGGGGGCTACACCCGGCGGGTGCGCTCACGCGCACCCACCGAAACAAAATGCAACCAAGAAAAGGCTGGTCCCCTTGCAAAAAAATGCGGCAAAAGCCTCCAAGCGAGTATTAACACTCCCTTCGAGGCTCGGGGGCTACTGTCGGGGACCATAATTAGGGGTACCCTCAAGGCTCCTAAATCTCAGCTGGTAACCCCCATCAGCACAAAGCTGCAAAGGCCTGATGGGTGCGATTAAGTCAAGGATCGGTCCATTCGAGGGACGCGATCACGCCTCGCCCGAGCCCAGCCTCGGGCAAGGGCAGCCGACCCCGGGGGACCTACATCTCGCCCGAGGCCCCCCTCCAGCAACGGACACACTTTCGGCTCGCCCGAGGCCCAGTCTTCACCAAGAAGCAACCTTGGCCAAATCGCCACACCGACCGACCAAATCGCAGGGGCATTTAATGCAAAGGTGGCCTGACACCTTTATCCTGACGCACGCCCTCCAGTCGACAGAGCCGAAGTGACCGCAGTCACTTTGCCGCTCCACTGACCAGTCTGACAAGAAGGCAGCGCTGCCTGCGCCGCTCCGACTGCTGAGCCACTCGACAGAGTGAGGCTGACAGCAGCCAAGCCCGACCTCAGGCGTCATAGGAAACTCCGCCTCGCCCGACCCCAGGGCTCGGACTCGGGCTCAGCCCCGGAAGATGGCGAACTCCGCTCCGTCCGACCCCAGGGCTCGGACTCGGGCTCGGCCCCGGAAGACGACGAACTCCGCTCCGCCCAACCCCAAGGCTCGGACTCGGGCTCAGCCCCGGAAGACGGCGAACTTCGCTCCGCCCAACCCCAGGGCTCGGACTTAGGCTCAGCCCCGGAAGACGGCGAACTCCGCCTCGCCCGACCCTAGGGCTCGGACTCAGGCTCAGCCCCGAAGGACGATGAACTCCACTTCGCCCGACCCCAGGGCTCAGACTCAACCCTGGCCTAAGCCGTCGGTCTCCGCCTCGTCCGACCCGGGGGCTCGGACTCGACCTCGACCTCGGAAGACAGACTCGACCTCGACCTCGGAGGAGCCTCCACCTCGCCTAACCTAGGGCACGGACCGACCACGTCAACAGGAAGCGCCATCATTACCCTACCCCGAGCTGACTCAGGCTACGGGGAACAAGACCGGCGTCCCGTCTGGCTCGCTCCACCATACGAGTAATGATGGCGCCCCGCATGCCCTGTGACGACGGCGGCTCTCAGCCCCCTTACGGAAGCAAGAGGATGTCAGCAAGGACTCAACAGGCCCGACAGCTGTCCTTCCGCCAGGCTCCAGCGCTCCTCCGACGGCCACGACACCACGCGAACTGGGTGCCAAGACCTCTCCGGCTGCCACGATGGCATGTACTTAGGGCGCTAGCTCTCCACCACTAGACACGTTAGCACATTGCTACACTCCCCATTGTACACCTGGATCCTCTCCTTACGCCTATAAAAGGGAGGACCAGGGCCCTCTTATAGAGGGTTGGCCGCGCGGGGAAGGACGGGACGGCGCTCGCGCAAGGCCGCTCGCTCCCTCCCGTGTGGACGCTTGTAACCCCCTACTGCAAGCGCACCCGACCTGGGCGCGGGGCTAACACGAAGGCCGCGTGTAACACCCTGAATTTGGGGGTATAAAATTTCTTTGCTCATATTCACAAATTCAGGTGTTACTTCCCTTTTCTCATCCTTCCCCAATCTTCTCTTTCTCATTTCTATAGGAGAAAAGTGGTTATTTTATTTGTAACTATAGTCTATTAGCTCAAACTCCAAGGGAGTATGAATTGTTGCACCATGTTGAACCCTAGATTTCACTTTTGTTTGGTGCATAATTCTTAGAAAGTCTAAATTGAATTTGTGGCTTATTTGAATTTGAATCAAATAGAGAAAATAAAAAGAAAAGAGAAAACAAATACCAGAATAAAAGAAAAAGGGAAAGAAGCCCAACCTTGCCGCCCCCTCGGCCTTTCGGCCCAGCCGGCCCAACCCCGCGCGCGCGCCTCTCCCCCCCCCCCCCCCCCCCCCCCGCTCTCTCTGCCCTGGCGGGCCCGCCCGTCAGCGCGGCCGCCGTCTCCGCGCCCGCCTCCCTCTCTCTCTGCTCGCGGGCCCGGCCTGTCAGCCCCGTCTTCCCCGCGTAACCGTCGCCCGAGCTGCGCGTTGCCGCGGTCTTCGCGCCCACGTCGCGCGTGGAGCTCGCAACCGCCCCGCCCCCGGCCACTTGTGCCCAGAACCCCACTCGCCCTCTCCCCCTCCCTCATTTGCGCACCTGTAGGCCTCTCTCTCACCTCCCCCTCGCTGCGCGCACGCCAGAGCGCCGTCGCCACGAACCGCCGCCGTCCCGAGCTCGTTTCCCCGTCGCCGTTGGAGCTCCGCCGTGCCCTCAGCCACGGTGAGCTCCGCCCCGACGTCCGCAACCTGGAACGCGCTCCAATTTCCCCTTCCCCTCCCTATTTCCCTCTGCCCGTGCTCACCCGCCGTCCTCCGTGCAGCCGCAGAGGTCCGCCACCGCCGACCCGGGCCGTCGTCGCGCCATTGCCGCCACCGAGGAGTCCCCGGAGTCCGTCTTGAGGTAAGGAACCTCCCCTGCCCTCTCCCTTCCTCTCTATTGCTCTCTGCTGCGCTTAATTGCTCGCCGGAGTCCCATAGCGCCGCCGCCGAGCCGCTTCGCCGTGGACCGCCCCCCTCCGGTGCCCCTGCCCCGACCTAGCCCCCACCGGACGATTCCCCGCGCCCTCCCCAACCTTCCCGGCCGCTCAGGTCACCCCAAAGACCCGCAGAGCGCCCGCGCCCCTCGTCTCCGGCGAGTCCTCCGCCGCGGAGACGAGCGCCGCCGCCTCTGCTAGCCGTAGGAAAGGCCAAGGCCGGCCACCCGACCCCCGCCGTTCATCCCAGATCGGGCGGCCCTGATTCAATTAGCCCGGACCCAATCCTGGCCGTCCGCCGGAGATCCAACGGCCCAGGGCCGCTTCCCTCACACCCCGCCCCGCGCTGCTCGCCCGGCCCCGCCTGTCAGCCCGCCCGCGCCCGCTCTGTCGCCTGGCCCCGCCTGTCAGCCCGCCCACGCCCGCTCTGTCGCCTGGCCCCGCCTGTCAGCCCGCTGCCCCGCGCTGCCCGCCTGGCCCCGCCTGTCAGCCGCTCAGGCCGCCGCGCGCTCGCGCGCCTACCCGCGGATCTAATCTCGGGCGTTGATCCGAGATCCAATGGCTATAAAAGCCTGATACCCCTTCGCCCGCGCGTTTTCTTAAAGAGACCCCCGGCTTCCTAAAAATTAACCCGCCGTCCCTGGATTCTCGCAGTTAGGTCCTTGGACCTTTTATTTAATTCAAAATAAGTATTTAGGGTATATTTTTAATCCCTAAACTTGTAAAATTCATAACTTTGTCATATGAACTCTGTTGGGGACTTGTTCTCAAATGCTATGAATTAAGAACAAGGCAACACAGAAAGAAGTTAATGGTTAATGTCCTTCGTCCTCCGAAGCGTTATTTCCCTTAGGATATAACGATTTTGGACGAAGGTTATGAAGGACATACCTTCATCATCATAGTTTATATTGATAAAGGAAAAGCATATGAAACATGAAAGAATACATGATTAATCATATAACATTATTAAGTGTCCCCATTATATGATTATGGAAGAATAAAAACAACATTGAATTATATTTTGTACCTTCGATTTGGTGAAAGGCAAAAATACAAGCGTGACGCACGAGCGAATACAAGTCAGCGTGAACAGTACGGGGATACTGTTCATCTATTTATAGACACAGGACACAGCCTGTGAAGAATTACAATTATGCCCCTCATAAAAGTTTACGACATTGACTCAGACCTTTATGGATTGAAAGGTCATTCTATCTTTAAGTCGGTTTGTTATACCGAAGCTTCATGAAGAGGAACCTTCGGTCATCTCCTGCGGACAGCTTCCGCCGAAGCTGCTTCTTTCTACGGGACCTTCGGCGTGACGGAGCATGGCCCCCAACAGTAGCCCCTTTCGCGGCGCTAGATCGTTTTTCGTAACGAGCTTGATCCGTGAAAAAAGTCTCTTAAGCTTCGGGAAGCCGAAGGTCCAAAAAACACCTTCCCTGAGCTCGTTGTTGAGAAACGATTCAGTTTCCGAGCGCGTGGCAGTCCCACCTTGCAGAGTTACTGTTTGGTCTCTGCGGTCCACCGCGCAGCGAGTGCAGGCGACTGTCCGCCTGGTGTAAAAATCCTGGCGTTTCGCCTTCTTACCTGCAGCACTATATAAACAGACGAGTAGGTGTGAAGTTACCACAGCATTCATTGCTATTTTCACTGTTTTGCTGCAAAAATTTTTAACCATCGCCGAAGCTTGATTCTCGGAATCGAACGAAGCTCCGACTTGAAGCCTGCTTCGTCAGAAGGAAAAACTTTGGAGGAAAAGAGTATTTAATTTCCACAAACTCAGAATTAAATGGCCAGAGTGCGATCTACCGCCAGGGTTGAGCGTGAAGGAGGCGAAGCTGAAGGTTCGGAGGCTGTTCCCATCTCCGAAGCAATGCAACGATCCGGACTGGTAACTTCGGAAGAAATCCCCACTGTTGAAGCAGAACAAGCAACTGCCGAAGCAGAAGATGAGAACATTGAAGAAACTGATCCCGAAGATGATTATCGTATTGCCATGCCAAGTAAGCCCAGCCACTTGGACTCCGGAAAGTCGACCGTTTCGAAGGCTGATCTCTCCAAGATGGTAAAGTCGGGTTATTTCAGTGAAAGTCAGAAGAAGCTACTTCGCTTCGGGGGGGGAAGAAACTACCCCGAAGCCAGAGAAGGATGAAATAGTCATTTTCAAGAGCTTTCTAAAAGCTGGGTTGAGATTCCCCCTTCATAGGATTATTGCAGATGTATTGAAGAAGTTTGGTATCTACTTTCATCAGTTGACCCCTAACGCTATCGTTAGGCTTAGTGTTTATATCTGGGCCCTCCGAAGCCAGGCGGTGGAACCGTTTGCCGACAGCTTTTGTCGAGTTCATGAGTTGCATTACCAGACGAAGGCTAGAAAAGATGGATTACATGATAACTTTGGTTGCTACAATTTTGCCTATCGGAAAACCACAAAGTTTCCTGTAATCAGCTACCGAAGCAAATGGCCGGCAGGTTGGAAAGCAGAATGGTTTTATGTGAAGGTTGACGAAGACAAAGAGAAGCTGGTACAAAGCCCTCTTGAATTGATCTTCGGAGAAACAAGACCACGATGCCAAATGTCATTAGAAGGTTCCACTTGGGCTGCACTGGCTGAGTTTAAAATTATTTCAGAGCATATCAGTACTAGGGACCTAGTTCAAGAGTTCTTGGCCTTCAGGGTTTTTTCTACTTTAAAAGAATGGGAAATGCCGAAGCTAGAGGGGGAGAAGAAAGAAGGGGAACTTGTGCGGTTACCTTACTATTACAAGTTTAAGAAATACTTTAAAAAACCTTGCCAAGAATGGCTGGACACAGTTGAAATAATGTGCAATGAAATTCTTGGGAATTACTCCAAAAAAGAAGATCAATTGATGACTGCGGCCTTCGGCACCCGTCCGAAGCGAAGGCTGAATCGAGTGCTGGACGCCCTAGGTTTTGAATACCCTGACTATGAAAATCTGAACAAAGGTGCCGGGGGCCAAAAAAAGGAAAAGGGGAGCCGAAGCTTTAAATGAAGATGAGGAAGAACCACCAAAAAAGAAGAATATTCCGAAGAAGAAAATATCATCTCCGAAGCGAAAAATATCTGACGAAGAGGAGATTCCCGCATCACGCTCTGCCACTGACGTGGAAGAGATTTTAAAGGTAATGACTGAATCCCTTCCTGCGAAGCTAAGTCCATTGGGGCCTCAACTGACAAAGTTTTTTCAGAAGGAAAAGGAGCCCGAAAAAACGAAGAAAACAACTAAAACAAAGAGACAAAGAATCATCGCAGTGACAGAGGTCATTGACAAGACACCACCAAGAGCTTCAGCTCAAAAGATACCAGCGGCTGAAGAAATAACAAATATTGAAATCCCACCTTCGGAGGTCGCGGCTGCCGAAGCTACCTCGCCTGAAGGTTTGAACTTGGAAAGCACAATTGAACATATCGACAAAATACTGCTAGACATGGCCACAGAAGAAGCTACTGCTGTCGCTGAAGAGGCCATGGCCGCAGTGTCTGGGAAAGAAAAGGAAATTGTTGACGAAGCTTCAGAGGACGAAGCCTTCATGTTCCAAAACTTGGTTGGAGAAGAATTGTCAAAAACCGAGATAGAAGAGCTTAAAGAGTATGCCAAATCCTGCGGATACAAACCAGGAGCATTCCTCTTCGGGGGTATTGACGATGAAAAATTAGACTGTATCCGGGATCAAACTGGAGCTAAGGTCATCGGTACTCTATCAAAGAGTATCGGTTTTCCGAAGCTGGAAATGGACATCAGCCGCTACCGACGACAACATATCGTTGGTAGTTTATTTTATTCCAATTTCAAGGTGAACTACTATTCCCTTGACTTTTATTGTTTTCAATAATGTAGACCTGTCTTAACGAAGGTTGTTTACGTGCAGAGTATGCTGCTGAGCAAGGCTTTGAAAATGCAGCAAGATCTCGAAGACAAAAAGCACGAGGTTATAATTGAAAATTTAGAGAGCAAAATAAAAGAGCAATTAGCTACTATTGAAAAGAAGAACTTTGAGCTTCAGGCAAATGAAGGCTTATTGGCAGAAGCCGAAGCTAAAATAGCGGAATTGAATACGAAGCTTCTCTGCCAATCTGAACAGTTTGAACTAGAAAAACAAGAACTAAATGCGAAACTTGAAGCCGAAGTCCAAGAAAATTCAGTTTTGAAAAACCTATTGGCGAGCCTTCAAGATAAATGTTTGGAATTTAGCAACAAATGTATTGAACGACTAAGAAAAATTTTCCACTCAGTTGGAGCTAGCAGTGAGAAATTCACCCCGTCGGCTGAAGATTTACCAAAGACCTTTGAACATATTGAAGGTGAAATTGATGAGCTTGACGAAGTTATAGCCGGGCACGGTGACTTCTGTGCCTGGGTAGCTTCTCGGGGTACTGCTGCTGCCTTCCTAAAAGCTGGCTGTGATCATGGAAAAATTGTCAATAGGCCGAACTTCACTTTATCACCATCAATCCTAGATGACATCCCTGATCTCGCCCGAAGTATTTCAAATAGATTTATAAAAATGATATGGACAAAAGGCGGGCGAGAGAAGGCTGGAGACGAAGCTCCGAGTCATCTTGAACCAGTAAGAAATCATACCTTGTGCTTACCTCTTCCTTCAAACTCGATTTTGACTTACAACAACTTGATTCATGTAGGATAACGAAGCCGAAGTCGATGATTAGAAGAGTGACGCCGAAGCTGAAATCCCTTGAAGATTAAGTAGGAGTAGACTGTAGATAGACTAAGGAAACTTTTGAGATAACTTGTGTAAATGTAACTAAACTTGTCTTTTATGAGTTCTGTTCATACCTTGTATTATGCTCTTACCCTTCTATTAATGTATGTGAAATGCTTTGGTGCGGACGAAATTATCTTTTTTGAGCCGAAGGCGAAAAAACACCTTCCCTTCTTTTCGTACACGGCAAAGCATAGAAAACAACATTTCCCTTTCTGCCGAAGGCCTCCTTTTTATGCGCGAAGAAGCTCTTCTCTTATGCCGAAACAACCACTTGTGTCATGGTGATGATGATCCTATATATGCCTGAATGAATGTTTATGAATGCAAATGCTATGATGTAATGTGATGTGCGAATGAATGTCCAAACACATATCCGAAGCCATACGCTTAGCCATTATTTCCTTAGAAACAATCACACATCAGCTCTGCATTCCCTTAGGAACGACTTTGGAGCTTCTTCGCCTTTTACTTTCGGCGGAATCAGCGTTGACTTTTCGCTGTAAGCTCTGCATTCCCTTAGGAACGACTTTGGAGCTTCTTCGCCTTTTACTTTCGGCGGAATCAGCGTTGACTTTTCGCTGTAAGCTCTACATTCCCTTAGGAACGACTTTGGAGCTTCTTCGCCTTTTACTTTCGGCGGAATCAGCGTTGACTTTTCGCTGTAAGCTCTGCATTCCCTTAGGAACGACTTTGGAGCTTCTTCGCTTTTTCAGTTTTCGGCACTCGATGGTGCGTTCTCAGCTTTTACATTTACATTCCTTGGGGGATTTTGCTCTTATAGAACTAAAAAGGAAATTACATATGATGGCCCCATTAAAAACCTTTCTCCCCCTTTAGAAAGGAAAAGGGTGCCATGAAAAAGAAAAAACATAAAAAAGTTACATCAAGTTACACATAATATCGCCGAAGCTCATCCGCATTCCAAGATCTTGGAATGTCGTTGCCGACCATGTCCTTCAATCTGTATGAACCAGGTCTTGACGAAGATGCTACTAAGAAAGGTCCCTCCCATTTCAACTGTAACTTGCCCACTGTGTCTGGATTGGCCACTCTCCGAAGCACCAAGTGTCCCGGCTCAATATTCTTTAGCCGAACTTTTCTATCTCGCCATTTGACTGTTTCGGCCTGGTATTTATTGATATTCTCCACAGCTTGAAGCCTGATCCCTTCTAAAGCATCTTTTTCCACAAAACAAGCATCTTCAGGACCTGATTCTGTCGAAGCTACTACTCTTATTGATCCAGTTTTAGCTTCTTCCGAAGTTATTGCTTCGTCACCGAATAATAACTTGAATGGAGTAAAGCCTGTAGACCTTGATGTTGTTGTATTGTGGCTCCACACCACTTTGGTTAACTAATCTGGCCACTTTCCCCTGGGTTGATTGAAGATTAACTTCATTATTCCTGTCATTATAATGTCGTTGGCTCTTTCAACGAGCCCATTTGACTCCGGATGCCTGACTGATGCAAAATGGATCTTCGTACCAATTTGATCACAGAAATTTCTGAAAGCTTCGGAGTCGAATTGTGTTCCATTATCTACAGTGATGGCCTTCGGTACTCCGAAACGACAAACAATATTCTGCCAGAAAAACTTTTGGACAGTGGCCGAAGTTATTGTGGCTAATGGCTTTGCCTCAATCCATTTAGAAAAATACTCCACAGCCACTATAACATATCTTAAATTCCCTTGAGCCGGTGGTAATGGACCTAACAAGTCAAGGCCCCACCTTTGCAATGGCCAGATGGGTTGTATGAGCTGTGTTAAAGACGAAGGTTGTTTTTGATCTCTTGCGCATTTCTGACAGCCTTCGCACTTTTGAACTAATTCCGCTGCATCCGAAGCTGCCTTCGGCCAATAAAACCCTTGGCGGAAAACTTTTCCAAGTAACGGCCTAGATCCAATGTGAGATCCACATAGGCCTGCATGTATTTCTTTCATCAACTCTATACCTTCGGTTCTAGATAAACACTTGAGTAGCGGAGCGCAAACTCCATGCTTGTACAACTCCCCTTCTATCATGACATATGGACGAGCTCTTGCCTCTATCCTCCTGTTATAAGCTTCGTCATCTGAAAGGAACTTACCCTGAAGGTAAGAGATGATCTCAGTTCTCCAATCTTCGCTATAAACAGGAGATATGTTAAGGACTGCTCTTTCAAGGAGTTCCACTGAAGGTGCCTTTATTGTTTCGAAAAACACATCCGAAGGTAAAGGCAGCCCCTGTGCTGCTGACTTAGCTAGCAAATCAGCATGCTCATTTTGTCCTCGAGGGATATTTTTGACAGAAAATCCTTCGAAGGAAGCTTCGATTCTTCGGACCGTGTCTAGATATTTTTCAAGCTTCGGATCTTTAGCCTTGCAACTCTTGTCGATATGACCCGAAACAACCTGAGAATCAGTTTTAAGGATGGCCCTTCTGATTCCCATTGCTTTTAATTTCCGAAGGCCCAAAAGCAAAGCTTCGTACTCAGTAATATTGTTTGTACAGCTAAAATCAAGTCTTGCTGCATAACTGAAAGGGAAATGTGCCCTTGGGCCATTTCTAAGTATTTTGGTGATTGAGTGCCAACACAAGTGCTTAAATGTGATTTTATGTCCATGGATGAACAAGGTGCAAATCATGAAGTAAAGGTATGTTTCTAAGTCTTAGTACATTGGTTTGTGTACTAATATACTTGTCTAAGTGTTAGAAACAGAAAGAAGAAGAAAAGAAAAGAGGAGAAAAAGACTTGGCTGTGTACAGCCAAGACTCAGCTCGGTCTGGCACACCGGACTGTCCGGTGTGCACCGGACAGTGTCCGGTGCGCCAGGCTGACTCGGCGCGAAGTGGCCGCTCTCGGGAATTCGCCGACGGCGTACGGCTAAAATTCACCGGACTGTCCGGTGTGCACCGGACTGTCCGGTGAGCCAACGGTCGGCCGGGCCAACGGTCGGCCGCGCAATCTGCGCGGGACACGTGGCCGAGCCAACGGCTAGAAGACGGCACCGGACTGTCCGGTGTGCACCGGACATGTCCGGTGCGCCAACGGCTCTCAGATCTGCAACGGTCTGCAACGGTCGGCAGCGCCATTTTTGGAAAGAAATCGGGCACCGGACAGTGTCCGGTGTACACCGGACTGTCCGGTGCACCCGACGGCAGAAGGCAAGGATAGCCTTCCAGATTTGCTCTCAACGGCTCCTAGCTGCCTTGGGGCTATAAAAGGGGCCCCTAGGCGCATGGAGGAGTCATCCAAGCAACCTTAGAGCATTCGTGATCATCCACACTCATTCCTTGCGCATTCGTTTGTGATTCTAAGTGATTCGAGCTCCGTTCTAGTGAGAACTTTGAGATAGTCATTCGAGCTCGATTCTTGGCCGTGTGTGTGCGCCCTTTGCTGTGGATTTGTGTGTGTTGCTTCCCTCCCTTACTCTGTGCTTCTTTGTGATCATATACTTGTAAGGGCAAGAGACTCCAATTTGTGGAGATTCCTTGCAAACGGGATATTGAAAGGCAAAGCAAAACATCGTGGTATTCAAGTTGGTCTTTGGACCGCTTGAGAGGGGTTGATTGCAACCCTCGTCCGTTGGGACGCCACAACGTGGAGTAGGCAAGCGTTGGTCTTGGCCGAACCACGGGATAAACCACTGTGCCATCTCTGTGATTGATCTTCTGTGGTTATTGTGTTTTGTGAAGACTCCTATCTAGCCACTTGGCATTATCTGCGCTAACACTTAACAAGTTTTTGTGGCTATAAGTTTAAGTTTTCACAGGATCACCTATTCACCCCCCCCCCCTCTAGGTGCTCTCAATTGGTATTGGAGCCGTTCTCTTCACAAAAGGGACTAACCGCCCGAAGAGATGGATCCTAAGGGGAAGGGAATTGTGATCAACGACAAAGAGAAGGAATCCTTCGTCAACGAGCCGAAGGACGACAAGCCTACCGACTCCGGCTCGGGCCATAGACGGAAGGAAGGGAAGAAGAAGAAGACGAGGCGCATCAAGGAGATCATCTACTACGACGATAGTGATGAATCTACTTCTTCCCAAAAGGACGACGACAACGACTACAAAAAGACGGTCAATTCGAACTTTTCATTTGATTATTCTCGTATTCAACATAGTTCGAATTCGCATTTGCTTTCCATTCCTCTTGGCAAACCTCCACACTTCGATGGGGAGGACTACGGATTTTGGAGTCACAAAATGCGTAGTCACTTATTCTCTCTCCATCCAAGCATATGGGAGATTGTAGAGAATGGAATGAAATTTGATAGCTCGGATAGCCCTTTGCTTATAAATGAACAGATCCATAGAAATGCACAAGCTACTACTGTTCTCTTAGCATCCTTGTGCAGGGAAGAGTACAACAAGGTGAGCGGCTTGGACAATGCCAAGCAAATATGGGACACCCTCAAGATCTCTCACGAGGGGAACGACATCACCATGCTCACCAAGATGGAGTTGGTGGAGGGCGAGCTTGGACGATTCGCCATGATAAGGGGAGAGGAGCCAACTCAAACGTACAATCGGCTCAAGACCCTTATCAACAAAATAAGGAGCTACGGAAGCACGCGTTGGACGGATCACGACGTCGTCCGCCTAATGCTCAGGTCCTTTACCGTTCTTGATCCTCATCTCGTGAACAATATTCGTGAGAATCCCAGGTACACGATGATGACGCCCGAGGAAGTACTTGGAAAATTCGTGAGCGGGCGGATGATGATCAAGGAGGCAAGATACGTCGACGACGCGTTGAATGGTCCACTCCACGAGCCTCAACCCATTGCTCTAAAGGCAACGAGGAGCAAGGAGTCGCTACCTAGCAAGGTGGCGCAAGTTGAGGCGGCCGGGCTCAATGATGAAGAGATGGCTCTCATCATCAAGAGATTCAAGACGGCGCTAAATGGTCGCAAGGGGCAGCCAAGCAAGACCAAGACAAAGGGGAAGCGCTCATGCTTCAAATGCGGTAAAGTTGGTCATTTTATTGCTAACTGTCCCGAAAATGATAGTGACCAGGAGCAAGGGAAAAATGGGAAGAGAGAAAACAAGAAGGTTTACAAGAAGGCCAAAGGCGAAGCACACCTTGGAAAGGAGTGGGATTCGGATTGCTCTTCGTCCGACTCCGACGACGAAGGACTCGCCGCCACTGCCTTCAACAAATCGGCTCTCTTCCCCAACGAGCATCACACTTGCCTCATGGCAAGGGAAAAGAAGGTAATCACTCGTAATGCTAATACTTATGATTCTTCTAGTGATGATGAATCTAGTGAGGATGAAATTGATTACTCTAGTTTATTCAAGGGATTGGATAGAACTAAGATAGCTAAGATTAATGAATTGATTGATGCCTTGAATGAAAAGGATAGAATCTTAGAAAAACAAGAAGATCTTTTATATGAAGAGCATGATAAATTTGTTAGTGCACAAAATTCACTTGCTCTAGAAGTTAAAAGAAATGGAATTCTTTCTTGTGAACTTTCTACTTGTAATGAAACCATTTCTTCTTTAAAAGGTGAAATTAATGTTTTAACTGCTAAACTAGAAGTAGCAAGTAACTCTTGTGTTGAAAATGTTACAATTTGCACTAGGTGTAAGGATTTTGATGTTAATGCTTGTAGTGAACACCTAGTTTCAATTTCAAAACTTAATGATGAATTGGCTAGTCTTAATGCTCAACTTAAGACTAGCAAGAGTGAAGTTGATAAAATAAAATTTGCAAGGGATGCCTACACGGTTGGTAGACACCCCTCAATTAAGGATGGTCTTGGCTTCAAGAGAGAGGCCAAGAACTTAACAAGCCATAAGGCTCCCATCTTCGTCAAGGAGAAAGGGAAGGCCCCTATGGCTAGTAGTGCTAAAAAGAACCATGCTTTCTTATACCATGATAGGAGACATGCTAGAAATGCTTATAATGGTTTTTATTCACATGTTTATGATTCTCATGCCATGTTTGCTTCTAGTTCTTCCTATAAGCATGATAGAGATATGTGTAGGAGAAATGTTGTGCATATGCCTAGGAGAAATTTTGCTCATGTTCCTAGAAAAGTTGTGAACAAACCTTCTACCATTTATTATGCTTGCAATGCTCCCTTTGCTATTTGTAGAAAGGGTAAGAAGGTAATTGCTAGGAAGTTAGGGGCAAGATGCAAGGGAGATAAAACTTGCATTTGGGTCCCTAAGGATTTATGTGCTAACCTTGTAGGACCCAACATGAGTTGGGTACCTAAGACCCAAGCCTAAATTTGCCTTGCAGGTTTATGCATCCGGGGGTTCAAGCTGGATTATCGACAGCGGATGCACAAACCATATGACGGGGGAGAAGAAGATGTTCACCTCCTACGTCAAAAATAAGGATTCCCAAGATTCAATTATATTCGGTGATGGGAATCAAGGCAAGGTAAAAGGGTTAGGTAAAATTGCAATTTCTAATGAGCACTCAATATCAAATGTATTTTTAGTTGAGTCTCTTGGTTACAATTTGCTATCTGTCAGTCAACTATGCAATATGGGATATAATTGTCTTTTTACTAATGTAGATGTGTCTGTCTTTAGAAGATGTGATGGTTCACTAGCTTTTAAGGGTGTACTAGACGGCAAGCTTTACTTAGTTGATTTTGCAAAAGAAGAGGCCGGTCTAGATGCATGCTTAATGGCTAAGACTTGCATGGGCTGGCTGTGGCATCGCCGCTTAGCACATGTGGGGATGAAGAACCTCCACAAGCTTCTAAAGGGAGAACACGTGATAGGTCTAACAAATGTTTATTTCGAAAAAGATAGACCTTGTGCAGCTTGTCAAGCAGGTAAACAAGTGGGAGGAGCACATCACAGCAAGAATGTGATGACCACGTCAAGACCTCTGGAGCTGCTACATATGGACCTCTTCGGACCCGTCGCCTATCTAAGCATAGGAGGAAGTAAGTATGGTTTAGTTATTGTTGATGACTTTTCCCGCTTCACTTGGGTGTTCTTTTTGCAGGATAAGTCTGAGACCCAAGGGACCCTCAAGCGCTTCATCAGGAGAGCTCAAAATGAGTTTGAGCTCAAGGTGAAGAAGATAAGGAGCAACAACGGGTCCGAATTCAAGAACCTTCAAGTGGAGGAGTTTCTTGAGGAGGAAGGGATCAAGCACGAGTTCTCCGCTCCCTACACACCTCAGCAAAATGGTGTAGTAGAGAGGAAGAACAGGACGCTCATAGATATGGCGAGGACTATGCTTGGAGAATTCAAGACCCCCGAGTGCTTTTGGTCGGAAGCCGTGAACACGGCTTGCCACGCCATCAACAGGGTCTACCTTCACCGCCTCCTCAAGAAGACGTCGTATGAGCTTCTAACCGGTAACAAACCCAATGTATCTTACTTTCGTGTTTTTGGGAGCAAGTGCTACATTCTAGTGAAGAAGGGTAGAAATTCTAAGTTTGCTCCCAAAGCTGTAGAAGGGTTTTTATTAGGTTATGATTCAAATACAAAGGCGTATAGGGTCTTCAACAAATCATCGGGTTTGGTTGAAGTCTCTAGCGACGTTGTATTTGATGAAACTAATGGCTCTCCAAGAGAGCAAGTTGTGGATTGTGATGATGTAGATGAAGAAGATGTTCCAACGGCCGCGATACGAACCATGGCGATTGGAGACGTTCGGCCACAGGAACAAGATGAACGAGATCAACCTTCTTCCTCAACAACGGTGCATCCCCCAACTCAAGACGATGAATAGGTTCATCAAAAGGAGGCGTGTGATCAAGGGGGAGCACAAGATGATCAAGTGATGGAGGAAGAAGCGCAACCGGCACCTCCAACCCAAGTTCGAGCGATGATTCAAAGGGATCATCCCGTCGACCAAATTCTGGGTGACATTAGCAAGGGAGTAACTACTCGGTCTCGACTAGTTAATTTTTGTGAACATTACTCTTTTGTCTCTTCTATTGAGCCTTTCAGGGTAGAGGAGGCCTTGCTAGATCCGGACTGGGTGTTGGCCATGCAGGAGGAACTCAACAACTTCAAGCGCAACGAAGTTTGGACACTGGTGCCTCGTCCCAAGCAAAATGTTGTGGGAACCAAGTGGGTGTTCCGCAACAAACAGGACGAGCACGGGGTGGTGACGAGGAACAAGGCTCGACTTGTGGCAAAAGGTTATGCCCAAGTCGCAGGTTTGGACTTTGACGAGACGTTTGCTCCTGTGGCTAGGCTAGAATCAATTCGTATCTTGCTAGCATATGCCGCTCACCATTCTTTCAGGTTGTACCAAATGGATGTGAAGAGCGCTTTCCTCAACGGGCCGATCAAAGAGGAGGTGTACGTGGAGCAGCCCCCTGGCTTCGAGGATGAACGGTACCCCGACCACGTGTGTAAGCTCTCTAAGGCGCTCTATGGACTTAAGCAAGCCCCAAGAGCATGGTATGAATGCCTTAGAGATTTTTTAATTGCTAATGCGTTCAAGGTTGGGAAAGTCGATCCAACTCTTTTTACTAAGACTTGCGATGGTGATCTTTTTGTATGCCAAATTTATGTCGACGACATAATATTTGGTTCTACTAACCAAAAGTCTTGTGAAGAGTTTAGCAGGGTGATGACGCAGAAATTCGAGATGTCGATGATGGGCGAGTTGACCTTCTTCCTTGGATTTCAAGTGAAGCAACTCAAGGACGGCACCTTCATCTCCCAAACGAAGTACACGCAAGATTTGCTAAAGAGGTTTGGGATGAAGGACGCAAAGCCCGCAAAGACGCCGATGGGAACCGACGGACACACCGACCTCAACAAAGGAGGTAAGTCCGTTGATCAAAAAGCATACCGGTCAATGATAGGGTCTTTACTTTATTTATGTGCTAGTAGACCGGATATTATGCTTAGCGTATGCATGTGTGCCAGATTTCAATCCGATCCTAAGGAGTGTCACTTAGTGGCGGTGAAGCGAATCCTTAGATATTTGGTTGCTACGCCTTGCTTCGGGATCTGGTATCCAAAGGGGTCTAACTTTGACTTGATTGGGTACTCAGATTCCGACTATGCTGGATGTAAGGTCGATAGGAAGAGTACATCGGGGACGTGCCAATTCTTAGGAAGGTCCCTGGTGTCATGGAACTCTAAGAAACAAACCTCCGTTGCCCTATCCACCGCTGAGGCCGAGTACGTTGCCGCAGGACAGTGTTGTGCGCAACTACTTTGGATGAGGCAAACCCTCAGGGACTTTGGCTACAATCTGAGCAAAGTCCCACTCCTATGTGACAATGAGAGTGCTATCCAAATAGCGGAAAATCCTGTTGAGCACAGCCGCACAAAGCACATTGACATCCGGCATCACTTTTTGAGAGACCACCAGCAAAAGGGAGATATCGAAGTGTTTTATGTAAGCACCGAGAACCAGCTAGCCGATATCTTTACCAAGCCTTTAGATGAGAAGACCTTTTGCAGGCTGCGTAGTGAGCTCAATATCTTAGATTCGCGGAACTTGGATTGAAATGTAGCATACATGTGTTTATGCCTTTGATCATGTCCATTCTGCATTTTATTGCTTACCATGGTGCTCAAGTTGTACAAACACTCCCTGGACCTCACAAGTCCGTTGCAAAGTGATGCACATGTTTAGGGGGAGAAGTGTTACAACTTGACCCTTTGAGACTAACCATATGCTTGAGTTTGCTTGATTTAGTCTCGAAGGAGAATTGAAAGGGAAAAGGTGGACTTGGATCATGAAAGACTTCCACTGCACTCCGATGAGAGGGTAACTTATTCCAAGTCCATCTCATGAACTCTTATTGCCATTTGCTCTTAATTGAAGATTTTGGTGAGGCAATGGGGTTAAAGGGCCAAGATTGATCCCGTTTTGGTGCTTGATGCCAAAGGGGGAGAAAATAAAGGCCAAAGCAATAAATGGATCAGCTACCACTTGAGAAATTTGAAAATAGTAGAGAAGAGCTTTTGGTTTGTCAAAACCCGTTTATTGTCTCTTTTGTCAAGTTGGCTTCTTGCGGGGAGAAGTAGTGATTATGGGAAAAGGGGGAGTTTTTGAAATCTTAATCATTTTCTCTTAGAATGACTCTCTTTATGCTTCAACATGTGTGTTTGACTTAGAGATAGAAATTCGAGTTTGATTTGCAAAAACAAACCAAGTGGTGGCATAGAGTGATCCATATATGTCAAAAATGAATCAAAATAATTTGAGTTCTTATTTGAAGTGTTTTTGTACTTGTTCTACTTGCTTTATGTTGTGTTGGCATAAATCACCAAAAAGGGGGAGATTGAAAGGGAAATGTGCCCTTGGGCCATTTCTAAGTATTTTGGTGATTGAGTGCCAACACAAGTGCTTAAATGTGATTTTATGTCCATGGATGAACAAGGTGCAAATCATGAAGTAAAGGTATGTTTCTAAGTCTTAGTACATTGGTTTGTGTACTAATATACTTGTCTAAGTGTTAGAAACAGAAAGAAGAAGAAAAGAAAAGAGGAGAAAAAGACTTGGCTGTGTACAGCCAAGACTCAGCTCGGTCTGGCACACCGGACTGTCCGGTGTGCACCGGACAGTGTCCGGTGCGCCAGGCTGACTCGGCGCGAAGTGGCCGCTCTCGGGAATTCGCCGACGGCGTACGGCTAAAATTCACCGGACTGTCCGGTGTGCACCGGACTGTCCGGTGAGCCAACGGTCGGCCGGGCCAACGGTCGGCCGCGCAATCTGCGCGGGACACGTGGCCGAGCCAACGGCTAGAAGACGGCACCGGACTGTCCGGTGTGCACCGGACATGTCCGGTGCGCCAACGGCTCTCAGATCTGCAACGGTCTGCAACGGTCGGCAGCGCCATTTTTGGAAAGAAATCGGGCACCGGACAGTGTCCGGTGTACACCGGACTGTCCGGTGCACCCGACGGCAGAAGGCAAGGATAGCCTTCCAGATTTGCTCTCAACGGCTCCTAGCTGCCTTGGGGCTATAAAAGGGGCCCCTAGGCGCATGGAGGAGTCATCCAAGCAACCTTAGAGCATTCGTGATCATCCACACTCATTCCTTGCGCATTCGTTTGTGATTCTAAGTGATTCGAGCTCCGTTCTAGTGAGAACTTTGAGATAGTCATTCGAGCTCGATTCTTGGCCGTGTGTGTGCGCCCTTTGCTGTGGATTTGTGTGTGTTGCTTCCCTCCCTTACTCTGTGCTTCTTTGTGATCATATACTTGTAAGGGCAAGAGACTCCAATTTGTGGAGATTCCTTGCAAACGGGATATTGAAAGGCAAAGCAAAACACCGTGGTATTCAAGTTGGTCTTTGGACCGCTTGAGAGGGGTTGATTGCAACCCTCGTCCGTTGGGACGCCACAACGTGGAGTAGGCAAGCGTTGGTCTTGGCCGAACCACGGGATAAACCACTGTGCCATCTCTGTGATTGATCTTCTGTGGTTATTGTGTTTTGTGAAGACTCCTATCTAGCCACTTGGCATTATCTGCGCTAACACTTAACAAGTTTTTGTGGCTATAAGTTTAAGTTTTCACAGGATCACCTATTCACCCCCCCCCCTCTAGGTGCTCTCAATAACAAGTTTTAACTTTGGATGGTGAGACCAACACAGCGGCTGCTCCTGCTCCGAAGGTTCCCCAAGAGCCATCACAAAACACTGTCCACACTTCGGCATCCTTATTTGTTTCTTCATCTTGAGCCCCTGGCGTCCAATCGGCAATGAAATCTGCCAACGCTTGAGACTGGATCGAGGATCTATGCACATAATCAATGCAAAATTCATTGAGCTCTGCAGCCCATTTTCCAATCCGTCCAGTAGCTTCTCTATTTCTCATAATATCCTTCAACGGCTGCGAAGAAGGAACAACAATATTGTATGCTTGAAAATAATGCCGAAGCTTCCTGGATGCCATCAAAACGGCATATAATACCTTCTCCAGTTCTGTATAGTTTTTCTTTGATACACTAAGGACTTCAGATACAAAATACACTGGAACCTGCTTCTTGACTTGGCCATCGAGCTTCTCCTGGACAAGTGCTGCACTTACTGCTGAGTGCGAAGCTGCCACGTATAACAACAAAGGAGCCCCTGGCGTTGGTGGAGTTAATGTTGTTAAATCTATCAAATATTGCTTCAGCTCTTCAAAGGCTTTTTGTTGACTTGGTCCCCATTGAAAGACTTCAGCTGACTTCAGCACTTCGAAGAATGGTAAATTTCTTTCTGCTGATCTGGATATGAATCTATTGATAGATGCCAGCCTCCCTGTCAATCTTTGGGCCCCCTTTCTTGTAGTTGGTGGCTCCATTCGAAGTATAGCTTCAATTTTACTTGGATTAGCTTCAATTCCCTTTGTTGAAACCAAGCATCCAAGAAATTTCCCCTTCTTTACTCCGAAGACACATTTTTCTGGATTCAGCTTTAAGCCAGCTTGTCTGAAACTGGCGAAGGTCTCCTGCAAATCAGCAATATAATTTTCCTGTTTCGTGCTTTTTACAATGATGTCATCAACATAAGTTAGCACATTTCTGCCTATCTGAGACTGGAGGACCTTCGCAGTCATTCTGCTGAAACTTCCTCCAGCGTTTTTGAGCCCCTCAGGCATCCGAAGATAGCAATATGTGCCACTTGGGGTTATGAAGCTAGTCTTCGGCTCATCTTCCTTCTTCATCCAGATTTGGTGATAGCCTGAGTAACAATCTAGCAGACTCATGAGCTCTGAAGAAGATGCTGCATCAACTAAAGAGTCTATCCTTGGCAATGGGAATTCGTCCTTCGGACAAGCCTTGTTGAGATCTGTAAAATCGATACACATTCTCCACTTGCCATTGGCCTTCTTTACCATAACAGTGTTAGCTAGCCATTCTGGGTACTTTACTTCTCTAATAACTCCTGCACTGAGGAGTCTTTTTACTTCATTACGAGCACCTTCGGCCTTATCATCAGACATTTTCCGAAGCCTCTGCTTTCTGGGTCTGAAGGATGGGTCAACATTGAGCGAGTGTTCAATAACATCCCGATTTACTCCGCAGAGGTCATTAGCTGACCATGCAAAAACATCTTTGTTGTTGAACAAAAACCTTATCAAGGTTTTCTCCTGGTCTTCGGATAATTGAGAGCCCAACAACACCTTCTGCTCTGCTATGTCTTCACATAAGAGCATGGGCTTCGGCTGATCTGCTGAAGCTGCTTTCTCCCTTCTGAATTTGTACTGTTCACAAGCTTCAGCTCCATCTATGTTATGGATTGCTTTGGAGTCAGTCCAGCTTCCTTCGGCCCTTCTGGCAGCTTCCTGACTTCCATGAATAGCGATGGGTCCTTGATCCGAAGGTATCTTCATGCAAAGATAGGCAGGATGAAGGATTGCTTCGAAAGCATTGAGGGTGCCACGACCAATAATTGCATTGTAAGGGTATTCCATGTCTACAATGTCAAACACAACTTGCTCAGTTCTAGTGTTGTTGATGAACCCGAAGGTCACTGACATGGTGATCTTGCCCAGCGCTACAATCTGTCTTCCTCCGAAGCCACAGAGAGGGTGCGTAGCATCATGAATCTTATCTTCTGGCTCTTGCATTTGCCTGAAGGCCTTAACAAATATGATATCAGCTGCACTGCCTGTATCAACCAAGACATTGTGAACCAGAAATCCTTTGATAACACAAGAGATAACCATGGCATCGTTGTGTTGGTAATCCTTGAGTTGAAGGTCCTCTTGGGAGAAGGTAATAGGAATGTGAGACCATCTCAACTTGATGAAGGGTCCTTGCACCCCAACATGTTGTACCCTTCTCTGCGCTTCCTTCTTCTGCTTCTTGTTGGCTGGCTCTGAACATGAACCGCCTGTTATCGAGAACAGCAGCTTCGGAGCCGAAGCAGCTCCAGCTTGATCATTGAACGAAGCCATTAGCTCAAAAAAGTGGAAGTGAGTTCACCGGAGGTGGGCGCCAATGTTGGGGACTTGTTCTCAAATGCTATGAATTAAGAACAAGGCAACACAGAAAGAAGTTAATGGTTAATGTCCTTCGTCCTCCGAAGCGTTATTTCCCTTAGGATATAACGATTTTGGACGAAGGTTATGAAGGACATACCTTCATCATCATAGTTTATATTGATAAAGGAAAAGCATATGAAACATGAAAGAATACATGATTAATCATATAACATTATTAAGTGTCCCCATTATATGATTATGGAAGAATAAAAACAACATTGAATTATATTTTGTACCTTCGATTTGGTGAAAGGCAAAAATACAAGCGTGACGCACGAGCGAATACAAGTCAGCGTGAACAGTACGGGGATACTGTTCATCTATTTATAGACACAGGACACAGCCTGTGAAGAATTACAATTATGCCCCTCATAAAAGTTTACGACATTGACTCAGACCTTTATGGATTGAAAGGTCATTCTATCTTTAAGTCGGTTTGTTATACCGAAGCTTCATGAAGAGGAACCTTCGGTCATCTCCTGCGGACAGCTTCCGCCGAAGCTGCTTCTTTCTACGGGACCTTCGGCGTGACGGAGCATGGCCCCCAACAAACTCCAAATTAGGTGCTTCAAATTGCAAAATGCTCATAGTATTTTTGTCTACCTATTTAACCAATGTTTCCCTGCTGTTTTTATGTCCCAATTAATAGTTGATCATTAAGATAAGATTAAGGCTATTGGAACCTCTTTTTCTTATTTCCCAATGATACTTTGTTCAGATTTCTCCTACCAATTCCAAATTCAGAATTTGGGTGTTACAAATCCTACCCCCCTTAAAAATAATCTCGTCCTCGAGATTTGTAAGAAAGAGGATATAGGAAGAGTGATTTGAAATTTAGCTTTTAGTTTCTAATTAGTCCAAAATCAAGAGTTCCCCTTTTTTTTTTATCAGTTAGTTATTAGGAGAGCATAGGTATATATGGTTATAGACACTTTATTATGCAGGATAAAGGATATCTTTTAAAGCCTATATAGGTTTGGGCAAGAAAGAGTAGGATAAGAAAAGACTCCATCCAAGATTGTGGATCTTGACTCATCTTGGTGACCTTACTTGATCCTTGAAGACTTGGGTTGGTGTTCATCCTTCCTTGATGAAGTTGATCATCTTCTTTGGTCTTGTCTCATTGATTAGGAGTTAGTGTATGTTATTGGGCTGGGGAATATGGTTAATATAGGTATGGATGAGATAGACTACATGATGTAGATTAAAATTTGTGTGATGTTAGGTGGTGGTTGATAAATTATGCAATCCATTAAAACTCTATTGATTGGGTAAGTTATGTATCCTGTTATATAGATCGAGTTGTTGTGTATGGCCAGGTTGATATAAGTCTCCAAATTAGGCTTAAGTGATTTAGGAGTATGGCCTTATCCTTTCTACCAGCATCAAGTAACTCACACTAGATTGGACCATATTAAATTAGATATGATCTAGATTAGACTAGTTTAAGTTAGATAGATTTATCAGGGTAAGATATATCTGGTTAGGATATGTTAGAATCTTTTGAGATAGGGTGGGGTATATGGTGTAGGTAGGTTAGAAGCTCTATTAGGTTAACACAGAGGGATTATGCAACTATCAGATGGGTAAGGTAGTTGCATATGTATATGGTCAAGTTAATCTAGGGCATCAATTTAGCTTAAATCATTTTTATAGGAGTGAGGTCTAATCCATTACACTAGTACTAACTAATTTATTAAATAACTCACTTTAGATTGGATCATAGTTGATATTTTAGACTAGGATGGGAGCACCTAAGTTTATGGACTTAAAACCATGTAATGATTTAACCCCACCACTGACTTAAACCTGATTAGTGGATAATGAATCCTTTTGTATAGTCCTCTACCCTAGACCTAGGGAATACCAGAGTGCCTATCCCTTTTCTATTGTGAACTTGTGACCTCTCTGCTGCATATGTTTGGTATATTGCTTTTGTTTGTTACTTCCCAAGTGCATAGTGTGAATGATTACTTTACGTAGACAACGAGCAGCCTGTGTTTCCCGAGGAAGTTGCAGAGGAAGTCCCTGATCAGCAGTTTGGTGAAGGCAAGTGTCCTCTGTCCCATCATGTCCTATTCATTTATAACTTACTACCCCGCATTACTTACTTGAAACCTAAGGATTGACTAGCTTTACACTTTACTTTATCCTTGATGACCTTATGGGCTGTTATGGTTAGCATTCTGCTATTGCCTTAACTTAATCAATGAACATGATGTGACTATTTACGATACTGTTATCCTGATGATATTGATGATCTTGTGATACTCTAGGGGGCTCAGGTTGTTTCCTAAGTACCTCTCCGTAAGGACCTGTTCGTTGAGAGACCACCCGGGATAACAGTGCAACCATGAGGGTGAAATGGGATGCCCTTAGCTAATTAATTAGAGGAACTAGAGGTGTAGTTGCTTCGCCGTCGTGCCGTCAATGGGGTCCAGGCACAGTGCTTGCTCTGCCGAGGCTGAGTGCCGAGGTTCTTTCGTTTTGCTTTTGTTAGTCACTCTCCTGCGGGGAGGAGTACTGTGTTTATCAAACTGGAGAAACCTAACGGGCAGCTACGATCTCTAGGGAATCTTTGTAACATGTAACACCCGGATTTTAGGGATCCAAAACCCGGGGTTAACATAAACACCAGGTATGCTGGGACCAAGTCTCATACATATGATGTATAGTGGCACAGGATCGAATGTCACAACTTTATATATAACAGGAGTTCTATACAAAATAAATAATTACATTATAGGGAGACAACGGTCCAGCAACCCAAAAGTTGACTGGGAGACGACGACCTAGACCTCTCACGAACTCATCGCAGCATCCTCCATGAGCATCATCCTGCAGTACCTGTTCTTGACCTGTGGTGTGTGTGAGACAGCAAGAGTGAGCTCACATACGTTCATCGCTCAACAAGTTGTGGGGAATAATGTGCATGAACTCGCCAAAGGTGGGAGCTCACGTGAAGTGTAAGGCTTACCAAAGAGGATGGTTAGAGCTGAGCATTGCTTTTAAAGTTGGTCAAAATTTTATTAGCAGTTACTAAGTATAAGTAAATACCAACCCAATTAAATAGTAGAACAAAAGTTAACAACTTCACCTGCAATGCAATGCATATGACAAATTGAATTTAGTTCCATAAATTAATCATGTGAGTGTCCGAGCTGCTCTTGACCGTGAGCACGGCTAGTATACCAGTTTTACACTCTGCAGAGGTTGCGCATCTTTACCCACAAGTCGTGTATCCCATGTCGCCAGGGTTTGCAAAGCCCTTAGACACTTCCGAGGTGAATGGCTAGGGATCCACTACGAGGCCTTTACAAAGTTCCACTAGCTTCCGAAAACCCGCTACAGTTTATAGGAAGATCCAGTGCAGGAATCCCTTGCAGGACCGCCATCGCAGCAAAATCCTCCCGAGGGCCTCCCTACACTGACCTCTCCCCTACTGCCCTTGCCCCTTTCGGGTAAGGTAGTCTTCCACTAGCTTTCCTAATTAATCAGCCAAGGGCGTCCCATTCCACCCTCGTGGTAGCACTGTTTTCCCGGGTGGTTCTCCATGTTCCAATTAACATAATGATCTTAACATGAACCATAAATAACAACTGATAACAAAAGTATAATCATGAATAGTAAGGTGTATCTCTATACCCAAAGCCACATATAGCACTAGCAAGTACTACCCAAAGATTCAGTGGTGAACAAGGTATAAAGATAGTCAAACTAGGGTAACCTATTGGGTCCCATCAAAATTAACCTATGCAGATCATTATGATTAATTAGAACATGAGTAGGTGAAAAGAAGTGATCAAGGGCACAACTTGCCTGGGCCTTGAGATTCCAGGTACCAGGATGATCTTCAGGTGACACGTGACCTCACTGCTAGTCGTAGTAATACAAACAAACAGTGTAGGCAAATTTAACATTACACCAAACATAAGAACAAAATACACAGTAATAATATACATATTAAAATAAGATCACAGGAAAAAGAATTATTAATTTTGGAGTTGTAGATTTTAAGTTATGAATTTCTTAAGTTTTAATGTGATTAAAATATGATTAAATGATAAATAAATTTTCTGACAGAGTTCATGTCAAAACAGTGATTCTAAATGATAGAGAATATTATTATAAAATTTTAGAAACTGGAATGACTCAATTTGGAGCTAAAATGAATTTTCTATGAATTATCTAAGTTTTAGCAATTATTTTCATATTAAAAATCTATTTAATAACTATTTTCTCTGATTTTACTATGTTCTGGACTGGGCCTCATTTAATGGAAAACGCAGGGGGCTCGGTGTAAAACTACAGAGACACAGCGCACAGTGCTATTGGACGGCGGGTTGATTCCACAGAACCCGAGGGTCTCTTTTAAAAGACTGCCAGCGCGAAGGGGTACAATCTAATTCCAGCCGTCAGATCAGGAATCAAGCGCCCGGATTAGATCTGCTGTCCCCTGAACCGGTACCTAACGTCACCCGTTCGATCAAAGATGGAGGGCCCAGATTCAATGCTCGCCGAAGCGATGCGGACCACTCGATCTAACATAAACGCTCTAGATTGATTCTCCGTGAAACGTTATCTAGATCTAATCGTGGCCGCAGATCTCACGATCGATGGCCAGCAACTCGTCTTCTCCCCAGCCACCCCGACCGGCGGCGCATTCTTCCCCACGGCGGCGCCCACCGGCGAGGCGCGCAATCCGGTGCCCGAACGCGCCATACCCGAAATCGCGCAGTGCAAAATAATGCTCAGGTTAAGGCGAAACATAGGGAGTAGTCCTTACCACCGTTCGCCGCACCGGTGACACCGCCCACGACGCAGCGGCGGATCCAAAACGAAGAAACGCTCCGACGAGCAATTCTGCTAGCTCCGGTCGGCCATCCCAACCGCGAAGACCACAGACGTCTTCCCCGAGGTCCGACGAACACAACCGGCCACCCACGGGCCGCCCGACGGCGATATAGAGCGGAGTCGACGGCGACGGGTCGCTACGGCCCCACGAGCACACGGCGGCGACGGTGTTGGTGCTCGGAGGCGCGTACAATTGGATGAGATGAGGGTGGGGATCACGGCGGTCTTCTTTTATAGTCCAGGGCGCAACGGAAGCGCCGATTACCACGTGCCCGAGCGCGGAGTCCGCCAGCGACCGCGCGGGGGTTGTTTCGGTCGATCGAAGAGGACGAGTCCGACAAGTGGGACCCACATGTAAGCGAAACAGAGCGCGAGCGAGTGCGCGAGGATGAGAGGCTTACGGGCGGGGCCCACACGGCAGTGTCCACGGCTGTCGCGCGCGCGAGGAGGAAAGACTGGGCAGGGGGCTCCACCTGTCAGCGAGAAGGCAGAGAGAAGCGAGCGCGGGAGGATGACAGGTGGGACCCGCGTGTCGGCGCCGTGATTTAGAGTGGGCTGCGCGCGTGTAAGGAATCCTTAGGTGGGCCGAATGTGGAGTAAAGGCCCAGTTAGGGTTTTTATTCTTTTTCTTTTTCTTTTCTATTTTCTTTTCCCCATTTCCAAATCCAATTCAAATCCAATTTGAATTCAAGTTTGAGTTCAAACTTTGTGAATAACTTGTCCTCAGTTTGAAAGGTATGATTTATTAATATAAGTGTGAAGGATATTTATTTTATTTTATGTAATATTTTTCTTAGTTCTTCCCTTCTCCTTTTATTTTCTATTTTCTATTCCAAATTCAAATTTATACTTCTATTTTAGTTTTCAGATTTTTCAAATGTATCAATTGAAATCCAAGGGTGAATATAAACCACACTATTTTATTATTACTAGTTTAAGTTTTATTCTCCTTGTTTATTTATTTCATGAGATGTATAAATGGTTTTAAAAGAAAAATTCTTTTTCTCCTCTTTTTCTTATTTCCCAATGATACTTTGTTCAGATTTCTCCTACCAATTCCAAATTCAGAATTTGGGTGTTACAAATCCTACCCCCCTTAAAAATAATCTCGTCCTCGAGATTTGTAAGAAAGAGGATATAGGAAGAGTGATTTGAAATTTAGCTTTTAGTTTCTAATTAGTCCAAAATCAAGAGTTCCCCTTTTTTTTTATCAGTTAGTTATTAGGAGAGCATAGGTATATATGGTTATAGACACTTTATTATGCAGGATAAAGGATATCTTTTAAAGCCTATATAGGTTTGGGCAAGAAAGAGTAGGATAAGAAAAGACTCCATCCAAGATTGTGGATCTTGACTCATCTTGGTGACCTTACTTGATCCTTGAAGACTTGGGTTGGTGTTCATCCTTCCTTGATGAAGTTGATCATCTTCTTTGGTCTTGTCTCATTGATTAGGAGTTAGTGTATGTTATTGGGCTGGGGAATATGGTTAATATAGGTATGGATGAGATAGACTACATGATGTAGATTAAAATTTGTGTGATGTTAGGTGGTGGTTGATAAATTATGCAATCCATTAAAACTCTATTGATTGGGTAAGTTATGTATCCTGTTATATAGATCGAGTTGTTGTGTATGGCCAGGTTGATATAAGTCTCCAAATTAGGCTTAAGTGATTTAGGAGTATGGCCTTATCCTTTCTACCAGCATCAAGTAACTCACACTAGATTGGACCATATTAAATTAGATATGATCTAGATTAGACTAGTTTAAGTTAGATAGATTTATCAGGGTAAGATATATCTGGTTAGGATATGTTAGAATCTTTTGAGATAGGGTGGGGTATATGGTGTAGGTAGGTTAGAAGCTCTATTAGGTTAACACAGAGGGATTATGCAACTATCAGATGGGTAAGGTAGTTGCATATGTATATGGTCAAGTTAATCTAGGGCATCAATTTAGCTTAAATCATTTTTATAGGAGTGAGGTCTAATCCATTACACTAGTACTAACTAATTTATTAAATAACTCACTTTAGATTGGATCATAGTTGATATTTTAGACTAGGATGGGAGCACCTAAGTTTATGGACTTAAAACCATGTAATGATTTAACCCCACCACTGACTTAAACCTGATTAGTGGATAATGAATCCTTTTGTATAGTCCTCTACCCTAGACCTAGGGAATACCAGAGTGCCTATCCCTTTTCTATTGTGAACTTGTGACCTCTCTGCTGCATATGTTTGGTATATTGCTTTTGTTTGTTACTTCCCAAGTGCATAGTGTGAATGATTACTTTACGTAGACAACGAGCAGCCTGTGTTTCCCGAGGAAGTTGCAGAGGAAGTCCCTGATCAGCAGTTTGGTGAAGGCAAGTGTCCTCTGTCCCATCATGTCCTATTCATTTATAACTTACTACCCCGCATTACTTACTTGAAACCTAAGGATTGACTAGCTTTACACTTTACTTTATCCTTGATGACCTTATGGGCTGTTATGGTTAGCATTCTGCTATTGCCTTAACTTAATCAATGAACATGATGTGACTATTTACGATACTGTTATCCTGATGATATTGATGATCTTGTGATACTCTAGGGGGCTCAGGTTGTTTCCTAAGTACCTCTCCGTAAGGACCTGTTCGTTGAGAGACCACCCGGGATAACAGTGCAACCATGAGGGTGAAATGGGATGCCCTTAGCTAATTAATTAGAGGAACTAGAGGTGTAGTTGCTTCGCCGTCGTGCCGTCAATGGGGTCCAGGCACAGTGCTTGCTCTGCCGAGGCTGAGTGCCGAGGTTCTTTCGTTTTGCTTTTGTTAGTCACTCTCCTGCGGGGAGGAGTACTGTGTTTATCAAACTGGAGAAACCTAACGGGCAGCTACGATCTCTAGGGAATCTTTGTAACAGCTACGTAGTGATACCCTGTCGGACCACCTAGGTAGTGGTCAATGGGGATTAGCTCTCCCCGGGCAGAAAGGGAATCATGACTCATGGGTAAAGTGTGCGACCTCTGCAGAGGGTAGTGAAACTGATATATCAGCCGTGCTCACGGTTAAGAGCAGCCTTGGGATCCTCTTTGATTAGAGATACAGATGGTTCGAGATACAAGGGTTATGTTATGGTTTTGGTTCGAATATGATGATGTTCCTCGATGAGGAAATGGTTCATGGGTTGGTTAATGCTAAAATTTGGCTTCTACTAATGATAAATACCTGACCAACTAAAAGCAACTGCTTGAGCCTAACCCCACATAAAGCTAGTCCACTTCAGCCAAACGGGACATTTGCTGAGTACGTTGATGTGTACTCATCCTTGCTTTACCACAAAACACCAGGTTGTCCGCATTGTAACCACTGCTCAGGAGAAGGCGAAGCCGTGGAAGGAGACTTCCAGGAGTTCCAAGACTACGACGAATTCTAGGTGTGGGTTGGCGGCAACCCCCAGTCAGCTGCCTGTGAAGGCCCTATCTTTACTGCGTTTCGCTAGCACTTTGATTTAACTGTTACGTTGATGACTATGTGGATGTCTATGACTCTGTGATGTAATAAGTTAATACTCTCTTAAGTTATTATTCGAGCAACGTGCATTGATGTTCATTTATGTAATCGCTGTGTACGTGAGTTCTGATCCTGGCACGTACATAGTTCGCACTTGGTTTGCCTTCCAAAACCGGGTGTGACATAAGTGGTATCAAAGTTGTGCTGACTGTAGGACCGCTGACCTAGAGTAGCACTGGTCGTACTAAGAACTATTGACCTTCCCCCTCACCTTGACCTCTGATGTTACTTCAAAAGTCGGTCACCTCGACCAACTCTATGTTTTACTACATATATATATACTATATTATACCTTGTTAAAATTTTTATCTTATTCTGTCTATGGTTTATTCACTTGTCATATTAGTTCTGCTCTTACTCTTATGCTTACGGTGTCTTTTGTAGATGGCTCGTCTTAGACACACTGCACGTAAGTCGGTGATTCCTTTCCTGCCGTCTCGACTTGCGGAGCGTCCTCTGCACCGCACCGTGTCCGGTCAGTCGAGTCACCTGGAGAGACTGCACCACCGCCTGCGTGAGGAGCAGGAACGCCGGCGCCAGCACAGAGAGCAGCAGGGCTCTTCCTCCCCACCCCAGCAGGAGGTGGAGTCCGTGAGGCCCCGTTCCTCTGTTGCCCAGCTGGAGGCGCCCCCTGCACCACCGCGGGACGCCTCGGCTGTTGGAGGAGCTACCGGAGGAAGTCCTGGAGGAGACCCCGACGACGACGACTCAGACCACAGCACGGAGTCTTCTGAGCCGCAGGAGGCGGAAGGATGGGTCGCCCGACCCATCACCCGTGACGCCGCTCGCGGTTGTCACTTCCACGACGCACTCGACACCTTGCTGCGCCAGGCTTTTGACCGGCACACCTGGTCGATCGAGTATCGTTGTGTAGTCTACCAGCACAGTCGCGGGAGGTACCCGGACCGCTGGGAGGCTACCTGCCTAGTCCGCCGTCCGGAGGACGACCTCCGGGGTGCGGAGGCCGTTTCGGAGCACTACTCCATCTCCGAGAGGGACACTGCAGAGGCGGCTATGCAGGATGCAGCACAACGTGCACTCTCCCAGTACTGTTCTTTGTTCGGTGGGGTGGCCGACGGTCTTAACCTTCGGTACTACCCCCGCCGCCCTACTGGCAGCACAGAGAGTGTGGTTGTCTCACCTGTTGGTGAGGCTAACCCTAGGTTGAGCAGCACAGTCAACCTAGTCGCAGTGCTTAACACTGAGCTGGATCACTCTCTGGACGAGCTGGGCAGGGCTCGAACGGAGATTGCGGAGTTGCGTGCTGAGCTGGCAGAGCGCCATCACCAGGAGGGTGGTTCTCCCGCTCTTGTTGGGACTCAGCACCCTTACCGCTCGCCGCCACGTGGTCACCACACTTATGGTTCCCCTGCCTGTAAGACCAGGATAGATCTGGATCCTTAGATCGTTAGCGTCGAAGTTTGTAATAATTCCTAAGTCAGATGTCTCAGTCTTAAATAGTTAGTTTAGTTTGCTTATCAGTTGTTTCCAATTAGCTTAGTTTGCTTATCAGTTGCTTGCATGCTTGTTATGATGAACTTGTGCTGGATTTGAATCTTTGTAATGATTGTTGCCAACCTGTGGGTTTCTCCTGCAGTTTGGCCTAGCTATAATGTTAATAAAGTCAGTTATTTAGTTGGGAAGCCATTTACTTCTACTTTCCTTCTTATCTGAGAAGTTGTGTTGAATCGTAATGAGGATCAGTGAAGCTCTTTGTTCACTCAGAGTCATGAAGAATTCTGTATTCTCTTTTCTTATGCTGGAGGGTTGTAAGATCAATGCTGATGTATGAATGTCTTCCACAGATGTCTGACAACAGGCGCCGATGCAACAGGCGTGCTCAGCAAGAGCAGCATGACCAGCAGGAGGAAAAACAGAGGCAGCCTCCCCCACCACCCCCGATGTCAGTGGAGCAGATGTTCTTGATGCAGACTCAGGCAGTGCAGGCCATTGGGCAGACTCTGGCAGCCATGCAGCAGGCTCAACAGCAACCCCAACCCCAATTGCAAGTGCAGAAGCCCCAGATGCCACGGGATAAGCGTGGTGAGTTCATGAGAGGGCACCCTCCTACCTTCGCCCATTCTGCCGACCCCATGGATGCAGAAGACTGGCTGCGCGCAGTGGAAAGAGAACTGCGCACCGCTCAATGTAACGACAGGGAGAAGGTTCTGTATGGTCCCCGTCAGCTAAGGGGAGCAGCCCAGTCCTGGTGGGAGTCCTACCTCGCCACACATGCTGACCCCGAAGCCATCACCTGGGAAGAATTCAGCGAGAGTTTCCGCAGGTACCATGTGCCGGAGGGACTGATGATCGTGAAGAAGGAGGAGTTTCTGGCTCTGAAGCAGGGACCCCTGTCTGTTAGTGAATACAGAGACAAGTTTCTGCAGCTATCTCGTTATGCACCTGAGGATGTCAACACTGATGCTAAAAGGTAGTACAGGTTCATGAGGGGTTTGGTGGATCCCCTGCATTACCAGCTGATGAACCACACCTTCCCCACCTTCCAGCACCTGATCGATAGGGCAGTTATGACTGAGAAGAAGCGTAAGGATATGGAAGATCGGAAGCGCAAGATGAGTGGACCCCAGACCGGAGGCATCAGCCGTCCACGTTTCTCAGGCAGTTCATCTCAGCAAGGCAGGCCCGGTCACCCACAGGGATATCAGAATCAGAATCAGCGTCCGCATCAGCAGCAGTTTCAGAGGCAGTATCATCAGCAGCAGCAGCAGTATCGTCAGCACAGCCAGCAGGGAGGTAATCAGTATCAGAAGCAGAACAACCAGGCACCACGCCTTCCTGCCCCAGCAGCAAACCAGAGCAACCAAGCAGCCCCAGCACAAGGAGGAGGCAGAGGATGTTTCCACTGTGGAGAACAAGGCCACTGGGCGATGCAGTGCCCGAAGAAGGCGGCGCAGCAGCAGACCAACCCCAATGCTCCAACAAGGCAAGGTGTGCTGCAGCCGGCAGCAGGCAATCGTAGCCAAGCGTACAACCGTGGGAAGGTGAACCACTTGGAGGCCGAAGCGATCCAGGATGCACCAGATGTGGCAGTAGGTATGTTCTCAGTCAAATCTCATCCCACGAAAGTGCTATTTGATACTGGTGCAACTCATTCATTTGTCACTGCAACCTGGGTAGAATTGCATAACATCTCAGTAGAGGCAATGATGCCGCCCATGAGGATTAATTCAGTTGGTGGCAAGGTGCAAACAGATAAAATATGCTCAAATATAAGGGTGGAAATAAGGGGGATAGGATTCCCCAGTGACTTAATAGTAATAGACACCCCTGGGATAGATGTCATTCTAGGGATGAATTGGTTAATGAAGTATGAAGCGAATGTTAGCTGTGACAAGAGGACCGTAACATTGAAGTCCCCATCAGGAGAAGAGGTAGTGGCCGAGCTAAGGATGCCTAAATCAGCGGAGGGCGTCTGTCACCAGATTTCAGTTGATAGTAAGGAGCCCAACCCGCTCGAGGCTATCAAGGTTGTGTCGGACTTTCCGGACGTATTTCCTGAGGAGCTAACGGGCATGCCACCCGAGAGAAAAGTCGAATTTGCCATAGAGCTTATCCCTGGTACCGCCCCCATTTCCAAAAGAGCCTACCGAGTGTCTGGACCAGAATTAGTGGAACTCAAGAAGCAGATAGATGAGATGTTAGAGAAGGGTTACATCAGACCAAGTACCTCGCCTTGGGCCGCTCCGGTGTTGTTTGTAGAGAAGAAAGATGGTACCAAAAGGATGTGCATAGACTACAGAGCCTTGAATGAAGTCACTGTCAAAAACAAGTACCCCCTGCCAAGGATAGAAGATTTGTTCGACCAGCTCAGAGGTGCCAGCGTATTCTCGAAGATAGATCTGAGATCAGGTTACCATCAACTCAGAATCCGACCCTCGGACATACCGAAGACGGCATTCATCACCAAGTACGGGTTATATGAATTCACAGTTATGTCCTTTGGTTTGACAAATGCGCCAGCCTTCTTTATGTACCTGATGAACAGTGTGTTCATGGATTATCTGGACAAGTTTGTGGTAGTGTTTATCGATGATATTCTCATATACTCTCGAAGTGAGGAAGATCATGTAGAGCATTTGAAGATGGTATTGCAAAGACTTCGAGAGCATCAGTTGTATGCCAAGCTGGGCAAATGCAAGTTCTGGATTCATGAAGTCCTGTTTCTGGGTCACATCATAAATCAAGATGGGTTGGCAGTGGATCCAAAGAAAGTGGCAGATATCCTGAACTGGAAAGCACCAAAGGATGTTCGTGGGATCAAGAGCTTCATTGGAATGGCTGGGTATTACAGGCGCTTCATCGAAGGATTCTCAAAGATTGCTAGACCAATGACAGCGTTACTAGCGAAGAAAGTTGAGTTTAAGTGGACCCAAAAGTGTCAGGAAGCATTTGAAGAACTGAAAAATAGATTGACTACAGCTCCGGTGTTAGTCCTGCCTGATGTTCACAAGCCATTCTCAGTGTATTGCGATGCTTCTTACACCGGATTGGGATGTGTGCTAATGCAAGAAGGAAGAGTTGTGGCATATTCATCTCGACAGCTGAAGATCCATGAGAAAAATTATCCCACACATGACCTGGAGTTGGCAGCAGTAGTTCATGCTTTGAAGACCTGGAGACATTACCTGTATGGGCAGAAGTGCGACATTTACACAGATCATAAAAGTCTGAAGTACATATTCACCCCGTCAGAGTTAAACATGAGACAGCGAAGATGGTTGGAATTGATCAAGGACTATGAGTTGGAGATACATTACCATCCAGGCAAAGCCAATGTGGTTGCAGATGCTCTGAGCAGGAAGAGTCAAGTCAATATGATGGCCACGTACCCAATGCCATATGAGTTAGCCAAGGAGTTCGACAGACTGAGTCTCGGTTTCCTGAACAGTACGCAAGGAGTAACAGTGGAATTAGAGCCCACCCTAGAGCGGGAAATCAAAGAAGGGCAGAAGGATGATGAAAGCATCAACAAGATCCGGCAGCTAATCTTAGAAGGAAGAGGCAAAGACTTTCGAGAGGATGAAGAGGGGGTAATATGGTTCAAGGACCGATTGTGTGTCCCCGACCTCAAACCTATTCGGGAGCTGATCCTAAAGGAAGCTCATGAGACAGCCTACTCCATACACCCGGGAAGTGAAAAGATGTACCAGGATTTAAAAAGGAGGTTTTGGTGGTATGGCATGAAAAGAGAAATCGTAGAATATGTCGCCATCTGTGATAGCTGTCAAAGAACCAAAGCAGAGCATCAAAGGCCCGCCGGATTGTTGCAGCCATTGCGGATTCCTCAGTGGAAGTGGGATGAGATCGGGATGGATTTTATAGTTGGCCTACCTCGTACCCGGGCCGGCTATGATTCCATCTGGGTGGTTGTGGACCGCTTAACAAAGGTGGCCCATTTCATACCTGTGAAGACCACATACACCGGGGCAACGTTAGCTGAGTTATACATGTCACGGATAGTCTGCCTTCATGGTGTGCCGAAGAAGATAGTGTCAGATCGAGGAACGCAGTTCACCTCTCATTTTTGGCAGCAGCTACAAGAAGCTTTGGGCACACATTTGAACTTCAGCTTGGCTTATCATCCACAGACAGACGGTCAGACTGAAAGAACTAACCAGATCCTAGAAGATATGCTGAGAGCCTGTGCGTTGCAAGACAAGTCAGGATGGGACAAAAGGTTACCTTATGCAGAATTCTCCTATAACAATAGTTACCAGGCCAGCTTGAAGATGTCGCCGTTTCAGGCACTCTATGGGCGGAGTTGTAGGACTCCGCTGCATTGGGACCAGCCTGGAGAGAGACAGGTGTTTGGCCCCGACATCCTGCTTGAAGCCGAAGAGAATATCAAAATGGTTCGGGAGAACCTGAAGATAGCCCAGTCAAGACAGCGAAGCTACGCGGACCGAAGGAGAAGAGAACTGAGTTTCGAAGTGGGGGATTTCGTCTATCTGAAGGTGTCACCTATCAGGGGAGTCAGAAGGTTCGGAGTTAAAGGCAAGTTAGCACCCCGGTACGTTGGACCATATCAGATTCAAGCAAAGCGTGGAGAAGTGGCTTACCAACTCAACCTACCAGAAAGTTTGTCGGCAGTGCACAATGTGTTCCACGTGTCGCAATTGAAGAAGTGTCTGCGAGTACCGGAAGAACAGTTGCCAGTGGAGGGTTTGGAAGTCCAGGAGGATCTGACATACATAGAGAAGCCAACGCAGATTCTGGAGTTTGCAGACAGAGTCACCCGGAGGAACACCATCAGAATGTGCAAAGTCAGATGGGGTCACCACTCGGAGGAAGAAGCAACCTGGGAACGAGAAGATGATCTGAAGGCCAAATACCCTGAACTCTTTGCTGACCAACCCTGAATCTCGGGGCGAGATTCTTTTAAGGGGGATAGGTTTGTAACACCCTGAATTTGGGGGTATAAAATTTCTTTGCTCATATTCACAAATTCAGGTGTTACTTCCCTTTTCTCATCCTTCCCCAATCTTCTCTTTCTCATTTCTATAGGAGAAAAGTGGTTATTTTATTTGTAACTATAGTCTATTAGCTCAAACTCCAAGGGAGTATGAATTGTTGCACCATGTTGAACCCTAGATTTCACTTTTGTTTGGTGCATAATTCTTAGAAAGTCTAAATTGAATTTGTGGCTTATTTGAATTTGAATCAAATAGAGAAAATAAAAAGAAAAGAGAAAACAAATACCAGAATAAAAGAAAAAGGGAAAGAAGTCCAACCTTGCCGCCCCCTCGGCCTTTCGGCCCAGCCGGCCCAACCCCGCGCGCGCGCCTCTCCCCCCCCCCCCCCCCCCCCCGCTCTCTCTGCCCTGGCGGGCCCGCCCGTCAGCGCGGCCGCCGTCTCCGCGCCCGCCTCCCTCTCTCTCTGCTCGCGGGCCCGGCCTGTCAGCCCCGTCTTCCCCGCGTAACCGCCGCCCGAGCTGCGCGTTGCCGCGGTCTCCGCGCCCACGTCGCGCGTGGAGCTCGCAACCGCCCCGCCCCCGGCCACTTGAGCCCAGAACCCCACTCGCCCTCTCCCCCTCCCTCATTTGCGCACCTGCAGGCCTCTCTCTCACCTCCCCCTCGATGCGCGCACGCCAGAGCGCCGTCGCCACGAACCGCCGTCGTCCCGAGCTCGTTTCCCCGTCGCCGTTGGAGCTCCGCCGTGCCCTCAGCCACGGTGAGCTCCGCCCCGACGTCCGCAACCCGGAACGCGCTCCAATTTCCCCTTCCCCTCCCTATTTCCCTCTGCCCGCGCTCACCCGCCGTCCTCCGTGCAGCCGCGGAGGTCCGCCACCGCCGACCCGGGCCGTCGTCGCGCCATTGCCACCACCGAGGAGTCCCCGGAGTCCGTCTTGAGGTAAGGAACCTCCCCTGCCCTCTCCCTTCCTCTCTATTGCTCTCTGCTGCGCTTAATTGCTCGCCGGAGTCCCATAGCGCCGCCGCCGAGCCGCTTCGCCGTGGACCGCCCCCCTCCGGTGCCCCTGCCCCGACCTAGCCCCCACCGGACGATTCCCCGCGCCCTCCCCAACCTTCCCGGCCGCTCAGGTCACCCCAAAGACCCGCAGAGCGCCCGCGCCCCTCGTCTCCGGCGAGTCCTCCGCCGTGGAGACGAGCGCCGCCGCCTCTGCTAGCTGTAGGAAAGGCCAAGGCCGGCCACCCGACCCCCGCCGTTCATCCCAGATCGGGCGGCCCTGATTCAATTAGCCCGGACCCAATCCTGGCCGTCCGCCGGAGATCCAACGGCCCAGGGCCGCTTCCCTCACACCCCGCCCCGCGCTGCTCGCCCGGCCCCGCCTGTCAGCCCGCCCGCGCCCGCTCTGTCGCCTGGCCCCGCCTGTCAGCCCGCCCGCGCCCGCTCTGTCGCCTGGCCCCGCCTGTCAGCCCGCTGCCCCGCGCTGCCCGCCTGGCCCCGCCTGTCAGCCGCTCAGGCCGCCGCGCGCTCGCGCGCCCGCCCGCGGATCTAATCTCGGGCGTTGATCCGAGATCCAACGGCTATAAAAGCCCGATACCCCTTCGCCCGCGCGTTTTCTTAAAGAGACCCTCGGCTTCCTGAAAATTAACCCGCCGTCCCTGGATTCTCGCAGTTAGGTCCTCGGACCTTTTATTTAATTCAAAATAAGTATTTAGGGTATATTTTTAATCCCTAAACTTGTAAAATTCATAACTTTGTCATATGAACTCCAAATTAGGTGCTTCAAATTGCAAAATGCTCATAGTATTTTTGTCTACCTATTTAACCAATGTTTCCCTGCTGTTTTTATGTCCCAATTAATAGTTGATCATTAAGATAAGATTAAGGTTATTGGAACCCCTATTTGAGATAAATAAAGGATAGAAGACTTTAATAAAAGTGGGAGCACCTAAGTTTATGGACTTAAAACCATGTAATGATTTAACCCCACCACTGACTTAAACCTGATTAGTGGATAATGAATCCTTTTGTATAGTCCTCTACCCTAGACCTAGGGAATACCAGAGTGCCTATCCCTTTTCTATTGTGAACTTGTGACCTCTCTGCTGCATATGTTTGGTATATTGCTTTTGTTTGTTACTTCCCAAGTGCATAGTGTGAATGATTACTTTACGTAGACAACGAGCAGTCTGTGTTTCCCGAGGAAGTTGCAGAGGAAGTCCCTGATCAGCAGTTTGGTGAAGGCAAGTGTCCTCTGTCCCATCATGTCCTATTCATTTATAACTTACTACCCCGCATTACTTACTTGAAACCTAAGGATTGACTAGCTTTACACTTTACTTTATCCTTGATGACCTTATGGGCTGTTATGGTTAGCATTCTGCTATTGCCTTAACTTAATCAATGAACATGATGTGACTATTTACGATACTGTTATCCTGATGATATTGATGATCTTGTGATACTCTAGGGGGCTCAGGCTGTTTCCTGAGTACCTCTCCGTAAGGACCTATTCGTTGAGAGACCACCCGGGATAACAGTGCAACCATGAGGGTGAAATGGGATGCCCTTAGCTAATTAACTAGAGGAACTAGAGGTGTAGTTGCTTCGCCGTCGTGCCGTCAATGGGGTCCAGGCACAGTGCTTGCTCTGCCGAGGCTGAGTGCCGAGGTTCTTTCGTTTTGCTTTTGTTAGTCACTCTCCTGCGGGGAGGAGTACTGTGTTTATCAAACTGGAGAAACCTAACGGGCAGCTACGATCTCTAGGGAATCTTTGTAACAGCTACGTAGTGATACCCTGCTGTTGGGGGCCTTCGTCCTCCGAAGGTCCTCAAAAACATGATTTGACAATGTTTTCCAAGCGGATTATGTGAACAGGTATTCTCGGATTCAGAATTATGAATACGAAGCACGGCCAGGACGAAGCCTGAACCAGACGAAGCACGAGCGCAGCCGAAGCTGTGTGCGGGGAAGCTTCGTCACGATAGCAGAAAAGGGAACCGACTTAAAGATGAAAAGACTGCATGGGCCTCGACTGATTTCCATAGGCCATTGACAAATGTAATGGACATGGATGTAATTTTATGTGGGCTGCGTCCCGCGTCTATAAATAGATGAACAGTACTCCCGTACTGTTCACGCTGACTGTGCATTCGCTTTTGCGTCACGCTTGTACTTTCTACCTTTTCTCAGGACCGAAGGTACATTTGTAATTTGAAATCATTTCTATTTTCTCATGTTAATAAAATAGAAATGATTCTATGGTGATGTCTAAATTATATTTCGTGCTTTATATGAACCCTTCGTCATTACTTGTTATACTTACGAAGGTATGTTTCTTATGACCTTCGTCCGAAATTCATTATCCCCGAAGGGGCATAGTGTCTCGAAGGATGAAGGACTTTAATATTTAACACTTTTTATGTTGCCTTGTTCTTAACTCTTAGCATTTGAGAACAAGTCCCCAACATTGGCACCCACCTCCGGTGAACTCACTTCCACTTCGAGCTTTTTTGAACACCTTCGGAAGCTATGGCGCCGAAGAAAGCTTCAGCGACTGGGGCTTCAGCACTGCAACCGCTGGACCACAACCAGGAGACCGTCTCTCTTCGGGAGGCCCGAAGCCAGAAGAGAAAGGCTGTCAGCCCGACGCTTCAGGAGGAAGAGCTAGACCAAGAAATCAGGGATATGGAGATCCTACATCAACAGGTACAAAGGAAGAAGGAGAAGATGGCCCGGCTAGCTGAGTTGCAACGGCAGATAGATGAAGCCTCTGAGGAAGTCCGCCACCTCACCCATGATGAGCAAAACAGAAGGCCTCAGCAGAAAGACCTTCATCATGAGGGCTTCGTCAACGAAGATGACTGGTATGACAATTTCCATCAGGGAAATTTTGTTTTCGATGATGCTTCTCCTTTGTCCGCTGAGCTGCAGGCTACACCTTGGCCTCCATCCTATAAGCCACCTCAGCTTCCCATGTTCGACGGTCACTCAGACCCGAAGCAGTTCCTGATGAGTTACGAAGCAACAGTGTCTTCGTATGGGGGCAATGCTACAGTCATGGCGAAGTCTTTCGTCATGGCCGTCAGGAATGTTGCTCAGACCTGGTATTCCTCCCTTCGACCAGGGACAATTACCTCATGGCAGAAGCTGAAGGATATGTTGTTAACCAGCTTTCAAGGATTTCAGACGAAGCCGGTCACTGCACAAGCTTTATTTCAGTGCACTCAGGATCATGAAGAATACCTTCAGGCATATGTCAGAAGGTTCTTGCGATTGAGGGCACAGGCACCAACAGTGCCCAATGAAATTGTTATCGAAGCTATGATCAAGGGGCTTCGTCCTGGACCTGCAGCCCAATACTTTGCTAGGAAGCCTCCTCAGACTCTGGAGAAGCTACTCCAGAAGATGGACGAGTACATTCGGGCTGATAACGACTTTCGCCAAAGAAGGGAGGAGGCCTTCAGATTTTCTGAGATGACCAGGGGCTTCGGGGGACGTTTCCATCCGAGGCATGTCAGGTCCATCCATAACACTCAAAATGATGATAAGGGGAGTCAGCAGAACAGACCGCAGTGCTCCTCACAGGCTTCGGGGCAGCAGCAAACTTTCTTTCGGCCACCAGCTCCAAGAGGAAGAGGCGCCAGGGGCTTCGGCGGGAGATTCGGAGAACAACCAAGGAGGACATTTTGCTTATTCTGCGGTGAGAACAAGGGCCATACCACCAGGATGTGCCATGTTACCATCTAGAAACAAAAAGAGCTAGCAGAAGCTGCAGCACAACAGGGACAGCCGAAGCAGGTCATGCATACTGCTTCGTACCATCAGCCTTACATCCCGGAGTATGTGGGCAACCATCCTGCAGTTTCCGTAGCTTCGGCAAGTCAACCTCAAGCTTCATGGCAACAGCCCCCGCCTCCACCTCCGCTGCAACAAGGCCAGCAGCCAGAAGGGAGTCAATATGCTCCGCATCAAAGAGACTTCAGAGAACAATCCGAAGCTCGCACAGTCAACAGCACTGTGCCAGAGTCGAAGCACATTTATTGACACATATCCTACCTTTGATAGTCGTCTTTTCCATTCAGTTCTATTCTCTGTAGCAAAAAACATTGATAGTTTCCATGTAATAATTTCGTTGTTTCCCACGAGGAAAATCTATTTTCTCTACAGGCTTAAGTTGCTGAAATTTTTTGTATTGACACGGAGGACCTTCGAAGTATTAAAAATCCTTCGGAGTAACAGAAAGTCGTTCTAAGGAACGCAGAGTAAGTTCATGAAGTCACAAAAAGCCGTTCCAAAAGGAGCGCAGTGTAAGTTTTCTGCTCAGAAGTCGTTCCTAAAGGAATGCAGAGCATACAGCGAAAAGTCAACGCTGATACCGTCTAAGTAAAAGACGAAGAAGCTCCAAAGACGTTCCTAGGGGAATGCAGAGCTTATACCGTCTAAGTAAAAGACGAAGAAGCTCCAAAGACGTTCCTAAGGGAATGCAGAGCTTATACCGTCTAAGTAAAAGACGAAGAAGCTCCAAAGACGTTCCTAAGGGAATGCAGAGCTTGCGAATGTATTTTGTGTGTATCTTCGGAACAGACGTCATTTGCATAACATAACATCATCACATCATTTCGCATAGCATAAGCATCATACATCATGTTGCATGCGGCAAAAGAAGGGTACACAGTATTAACCTTCGGAAGAATGATTTCAGAAAGTGCAAATTGTGCACAGTCACGATGGAATGCAATGATAATCTTCGGAAAATAGCTTCGGAGGCTGTTTTTACGAAGCATGGACAAGCTTCATCAGAGCAGTATCGAAATCGTATAGCTTCGGAGAATGTTATCATGAAGCATGAACATGTCTCATCAGAATAATTTTAACGGAGAATGTCTTCTTCACGAAGCATGAAAAGGGAAGGTGTTTTTTCGCCGAAGGCTCAAAAAGGTATGTAGGTAGAGTTTCATGCATCGTAAAGAATTGAATAATGAAAAGAAACTTGTATATTACATCCAAATGTACAAAATATTACATAGATCATAGTTTAAATGTTTTTTCTAAATAGCATTTAGTCTTCTTTTAGTACTGCTTCGGCGGCTTCATTTAGAAGTTGATCAACAACTTTGTCCATAATAGCTTCGGCCATTTCTTTAATTTCATCGTCCACTTTTGTGTGGGGGTCGGCAGTCGACCCAGCAACTTCTGAGGGAAGAAAACATTTCTTCATTACTATTACAAACTGTGAGCAGAGTTTGAAACAAAAATTACAACACAATAAGAACGACTATTTAATACCTAATTGCCTTTCGGGCTCCGTACTTTTTTCGGCAGCTTCTGCCACTTTCCTAGCATCGTGGATGCCTCTTTCGCTCCTTTGGATAATTTCTTGTGCCATTCCTCGGCCGCCGTCGTTCCAGATATCAGTAAAAAATTTGCCACCAACCACGCTTGCTTCGGCCGAGGGGTCCTTGATGTCTTCGCAAGATAAGGTAGCTTCGGACTGAGCTAGAAATTTTACATGCTCGCAACCTTTTTTCTCTAAGACAGAAGCAATTCCTCTGGCGCCCGAAAAAGCGCAGATATCACCGCGACTGCTCAGGATTTCCTCGAAGGCTTCTGCTTCGTGACTAATCCATTCTAATGGACCTTCGGGATTGCCTCGAGAGAAATTCTCTTCGCTGGAAAAGGCGCCCACGCTGGCGAAGCTGGTTTTAATTTTATTCACGCACTCTATAGATTTAACATAACATTTTCCCTGAGATGCACGAAGCTCTTTAACTCTTAACTCCAATTTGTTGACCATATGATCACTGAGTTCTCGTTTTGTTTCCTCAAGCACGCGCTCCTCTTTAGCTCTAGCCAGCTGTTTCTGAAGATCTTTAATCTCGCGTTTTTGAGCTTCGGCCTGGGCCTTTGAAGCAACTTCGTCTTTCTTCACTTTATCTACCAGTGTAAGTAGAATTTTATCTTTTTCCAAAGCTTCGTTTCTCAGTTTGATAACTTCGGAGCGTAAATTATTAAACGCAATTTCGTAACTCTCATCTTCGGCGCTCTTTTGGGCTCTTAGTGCGTTGCTTAGGATCAGGCCCTATACGAAAAAAGAATCCATATAAGAAAAAAGGAATGAGTTAAAAGAAAAGAAAAAAAGAGGGGGTTTTTTCAAAGCGTTTAACTCTCATACCTTTAGGCTGTTGTACGCAAGACTGTCTGCGAGATCTTCTTTCGTTATGGCGCACAATCCAGATTCAAGCTTCGGGAAACCAATACTTCTGGCCATTTCTCGGCAGACAGATAGCTCTTTGTTGTCAGGCAGGCAGTATAAGAAGTCATCTTCATTCGTCCCATTGAATATTACTGCCCCCTTCGGATATTTTAGCTCCTTCGCATAATGGTTAGCTTCATGAGTTTCTTCTTCAGATAGTTTTTTCCCCGAAGCATGTCGTATGATGTAGTCGCACATGCTGGCAGGCGCTTCGGGGATGGCAGTGTCAGTTTCTTCAACTAAAACTGGATCTGGTATTTTTATTGCTTCGGCTTCCAAAGTTTGCTCCTTGAAGGGCTCTGAAGGCCCAGCTTCAGCTTCAGCCTGTCGCGTCGAAGCTTCAGTAGAAGCTTCAGCAATTTCAACACTCTTTTTCGGAGTTGTGCTTGAAGACTTAATTGTCTCCAAGACATCTAGTACGTTTACCATTCTTTTCCTTTTTGGGGTCACCGTTGACCCCTTTTGGTTTTTTGCTGTTTCGACATTTGCTACAGGACTCAAAACTTCTGATGATTTTTCCTTAGTCGGTTTTTTCGCTTCTTTCATTTTTTCTGTGGATGGCGCTTCGGCCATCTCTGCAATTTCCGGCAGCACGGTTGGCTGTTCAGCTTCGGCGGCCGAAGAAGTTTCTCCGGTGAACTCAGGCACCGAAGCTGGTTCAATATGGCGTGGCCGGTGTGCGAGGACCTTTATCCTCTTTCCTTTCGGTTCTGGCTCGCTAGGAGCAGTTGCAGCTTCTTCTTTTGCTGAGGTTGTGTTTTTCCTTTTTTGCCCTCGAATGGGATAACAATAATCAGGGTAGAAGAACCCAACTGCATCAAACACCCGGTTGAGTCTCTTCTTTTTTCGGCCTCCGAAGGCTGCTGATAACGCAGTGTTCTCAGCCTTCGAATATGCCCCAAGCAGTTTGTCACTTAATGTTTCAATGCTTTTCAACCAGTCGTCATCAGGTTCAATAAATTTATCTGCATATTTGAATGTGTACTTCAGTCTGACCAGTCCGCCTTCGTCGGACTCTTTGATAGTATCCTTCGGCATTTCCCATTTTTCTGCAAGTGGCCATACCCTGAAGGCAATGTGCTCTTGGGCTAAGTCCCTTGTCCCAATAAAGGAGCAAACTACACCGAAGGCTCTTTGGCACTCTTCGGCTGCCTCATCCATTTCAACCTTCGGCCTTCGAAGTCCGAAGCGTTGCCAGATTGGGTGCATAATGATACTTTTGACATTATCTTGCGCTGTTAGATCATTTTTCACATAAAACCATTCAGTCATCCAGGCTCCGGGCCATCTCTTCCGAAAGGTCGGCACAGGGCAGCTTGACCCGGAGCGGGCGCCGAAGCTGTAGCACCCAAAATTGTTGTGATATTGCTCTTTTCCCCAGGGTTTCGTCTCGTACAATAACTCGTGTATGTTGCAGAAGCTTTTAGCGTTTGGTTCTAAACCTTGGCTTCTCACAGCCCAGACAAAAATCCCCATTCTTATAATAGCTTCGGGAGTGAGTTGATGAAGGTAGACTTGGAATGTTTTCAGTACCTCAACAACAAAGTTGCTCAGAGGGAATCGAAGCCCAGCCTTGAGAAAGCTTCGGAAAACCACAACTTCATCTTCTTCGGGGGTGGGAGAAGTCTTTTCTCCAGCGTCAGCCCTCACAATAGATAAATCTCGAAAGTACCGCCCCCTCATATTATCAATATGGCTCTGCTTGATAGTGGTTTTCCCGAAAACCGTGTGGCTTGGCCGCCATGGACGATCTTCGGCCTCTTCACCACCACTCTCCACATCATAGCTGTCGCTGTCACCAGTATCTTCAGACAAACCTTCGAGAATCTCTTTGGTGATTTTCTCTGTATTCGTCTCTGCCATCGCTATCAGGAACCCCAGATTCTTCTCCTCCTCAAGACTCAGCTTCGTCTCAGCAGGGATCTTCTTGCCTTCAGACATCTTCGGAAACGCTAAAAAATTGTTCCCGATGCCGAAGCTTCAAAATCAAAAAGACCAACAAATCTTAGTGCAAGAGCTAAAAATTTTAGTGGGCCGAAGCAGATGGCAAGTGTGCGTACCAAATGAGTTTGCGGTGCGATATTATTTATACGCCCAGGGCGTTGACAATTGAAAGGTCCCGCTTGTCAGTGAAGGTTGCTATTCTAGCAAAGGGAAGGTGTTTTTTCGGACCTTCGGCTCAAGGCCTTCGTCCATATCGCAATCTGAATTTATTATTAACAAATTAATATTGCGAGGGGCTACTGTTGGGGGCCTTCGTCCTCCGAAGGTCCTCAAAAACATGATTTGACAATGTTTTCCAAGCGGATTATGTGAACAGGTATTCTCGGATTCAGAATTATGAATACGAAGCACGGCCAGGACGAAGCCTGAACCAGACGAAGCACGAGCGCAGCCGAAGCTGTGTGCGGGGAAGCTTCGTCACGATAGCAGAAAAGGGAACCGACTTAAAGATGAAAAGACTGCATGGGCCTCGACTGATTTCCGTAGGCCATTGACAAATGTAATGGACATGGATGTAATTTTATGTGGGCTGCGTCCCGCGTCTATAAATAGATGAACAGTACTCCCGTACTGTTCACGCTGACTGTGCATTCGCTTTTGCGTCACGCTTGTACTTTCTACCTTTTCTCAGGACCGAAGGTACATTTGTAATTTGAAATCATTTCTATTTTCTCATGTTAATAAAATAGAAATGATTCTATGGTGATGTCTAAATTATATTTCGTGCTTTATATGAACCCTTCGTCATTACTTGTTATACTTACGAAGGTATGTTTCTTATGACCTTCGTCCGAAATTCATTATCCCCGAAGGGGCATAGTGTCTCGAAGGACGAAGGACTTTAATATTTAACACTTTTTATGTTGCCTTGTTCTTAACTCTTAGCATTTGAGAACAAGTCCCCAACACCTGCCGGACCACCTAGGTAGTGGTCAATGGGGATTAGCTCTCCCCGGGCAGAAAGGGAATCATGACTCATGGGTAAAGTGTGCGACCTCTGCAGAGGGTAGTGAAACTGATATATCAGCCGTGCTCACGGTTAAGAGCAGCCTTGGGATCCTCTTTGATTAGAGATACAGATGGTTCGAGATACAAGGGTTATGTTATGGTTTTGGTTCGAATATGATGATGTTGTTCCTCGATGAGGAAATGGTTCATGGGTTGGTTAATGCTAAAATCTAGCTTCTACTAATGATAAATACCTGACCAACTAAAAGCAACTGCTTGAGCCTAACCCCACATAAAGCTAGTCCACTTCAGCCAAACGGGACATTTGCTGAGTACGTTGATGTGTACTCATCCTTGCTTTACCACAAAACACCAGGTTGTCCGCATTGTAACCACTGCTCAGGAGAAGGCGAAGCCGTGGAAGGAGACTTCCAGGAGTTCCAAGACTACGATGAATTCTAGGTGTGGGTTGGCGGCAACCCCCAGTCAGCTGCCTGTGAAGGCCCTATCTTTACTGCGTTTCGCTAGCACTTTGATTTAACTGTTACGTTGATGACTATGTGGATGTCTATGACTCTGTGATGTAATAAGTTAATACTCTCTTAAGTTATTATTCGAGCAACGTGCATTGATGTTCATTTATGTAATCGCTGTGTACGTGAGTTCTGATCCTGGCACGTACATAGTTCGCACTTGGTTTGCCTTCCAAAACCGGGTGTGACACCGTGGGTTTCCACTCTCCCACGCCTGCCTCCCTCCGGCTGCTTTCTTCCCCCCTTTCGCATTCCGCCTCGCGTCGACCCATCTAAGCTGGGGCACGCGGCGACAATTCACTCGTCGGTCCAGGGACCCCCCGGGTTTCGAAACACCGACACTATTTATACTTTCTTGCTTCCCCGTTTATGCAATTTTTAAAGGGGATGCTGTCAAAATTTTATATATGAATGTTAGATGTGTAGTTTAGTAGCATTCTGGGGTATTTGTGGATCTCGGGGTGTTACAGTTGGTATCAATGCATAGGCTTTAGATTCTTGGCAATTTGAAGATAAATTTGACACACTCGCACATATAAGAAGGGTATGGGTTTAAATATCTTTGATATATGTTAGTGTCTTTGAAGTGCAGATGACAATAACCTCACCCTTCCCTATTCCTTTACGGTGATGTGGTAAGTTGTTTATGGCTTAATACTTGATATAATTTATTTCTGAAATTTTGATATTGTTTTATTAATGCGGTAGATATCGCTGGTCATTTGTGAGAATGAAGTTGTTATTATGCTTGTGATATACAAGTATGCCTATGTTGTTTTCACCATGTTTTTCATGGTTGAGTTTTATTACAATAATATTGTTATATATGCTTGATTGAGGGTGTTTCTAAGAGGAGTGTGAATTGCGTGTTTTGGGGTACAAGGTAATCATCAATTTGAATTTAAGTTGTTGAGCGGTTGGTGGATAGCTCCATCTATCTTTGCAAAGAATGATTGTTTATGTTGAGAAACCAGTTCTGAAAGAAATGAATATTGGTACTTTTATATGGATTTTTGGGGGAAGTCTTTACATAGCCAGAATGGCTTACATGTCTCTCTTCTATCGTGTGTTTTAGTAGCCACAAAGCCTAGATGTGGTTTAAAGTGGTTGCATGTTAGTCATGCTAATTGTAGAATAAATCTTTGATTTTTCTTGATCCATTGATTATGTATTAATACGTTGAGGATTTGATGGTTCTCTTCCCGATGCATGTTTGTGGAGCCATTGTTGGACCACTTATCTATTGGTTTGAATGAAGTCATTGCCTAGCCTAGAGTTGGTTGTGTGTGGTTAGTCACCTATTCCTAAATGATGTGGTTTTTACATCAGCTTGAGATATTTGTCAAATGTGTGAAGGATTATGGGGTTATTATTGACCCTGTATGTCTTGTACTTTGAGTGCATCGTATGATAGAATGAAATGTAAGTTTCTGAACTATAGTAGATGAAGACTTATATTATGTGTAGGTTAACCTTACTAGTTTGGATATTTTTCTTAGTTGAGTTGTTGGATGAAGTATAGTGACATTGGTTAAGCAAGTATTGTGTTGTTGTTGTGCTGTCAGTGCTCTTTGTGGAGTTTTTGGCATTTCTTCGATGAACTGTGCTGCGCAGAATGTTATTGGCTTCTTGTCGGCTTTATTGCTCCATTAGTTCTGTAGACTTTCTCCCTTTTGTGGGGTGCAAAGAATGTGAGATTACATGATTATCTTTTCATGATGGCAAGAACAAGGTTTAGGACGATTAGGAGTTTTCTTTCAATAGAACTACTTGTTTTGGTGGTGCTTTGAGGTGAGGTGTTTGATCTTCTTATACATTCATCTGGTGTGGATGTTTCACTATTGAATTAAAATGAATTGTTGAAGCTGGTAAGGGTTGTGCTTAGTGCATATTACCCCTTCATAAAAGAGTGTTGTTTTAAGACATTGATGTTGATGTATAGCTGCATCCAAATTCGATGGTGTGAAATCGTAGTGTTGATTGCATCTATGACTTGCTTTGAGCTTCATTGCATGTTGTTTCATGCTTGATATCAGGTTGTGTAGTTTCCTTAGACAATTAGTCCGAGGTAGAGGTTCTTGTGTTAATTAAGACCAATAATGGACCCATGTTTTGAATGGTGGTGCTATATGGGGTACCTTGGATGCTTTGCTTGGAAGTGGTCGAATTCGAGGATGAATTCTTTTTAAGGGGGGTAGAGTGTGATACCCCAATTTTCTGAAAAGAAGTTAAATTTCCATTTCTCTTTTCTTTCATGTTCTGTGGCATTGGGGTTTGGAGTTTCAGGAGGCATTCCTCAGGGAAACAGTAGATCTTTTGACATTTTTTCCGCTAGGGTCGGGAGCTCAGATGGGAGAGCGAGTTCGAGCCATTGATCTCGATCCGATGGATGGGAGCCCCCCTCTTCTCCCCAACCCTAGCCGACCCCCTCTCCCTTTCCCCAACTGTTGCAGCCGCCCCCTCCCTCTTCCTCTCCTCCCCATTTGCAGCTGCCCTCTACCCTCTCCACGACTTCCTCCCCCTCTAGATCTCCCCCCACGCTGTAAGGATCGAGAAGTGGAGGAGCACGTTGAATTGAAGAGGAAGAGAGGATCAAGGAGATGTTCTACCCCATCTCTTCTTGCAGTTTTTCTTGGGGAAACCCTAGGTAAGGATAAGATCCATGTTCCTCCCTGTAATTATGTGTTTTTGGAGGTTGTGAATCATGGGGATTGAAGGATTAGAGGTTGGATTAGATGGGGGTTAGTTTTTGATCTTGAAATTAGTTTCTGCAGAATGGCAGATTCGACTGTTTCTGTTCCTACCAGTTTTCCGTGCTCTTAGTGGCCTCAAAAAAATAAAAAGTCTATCTATGAGTCGTAGATAATTTGTAGATCTTTTCGTGGCCACGAAGAACACCCCAATCGGACATCAGATCAGAAAGATTGCAGTTTGATTATAGCAGTTTTTTAGTCTCACAATTCTATGCAGAATCTGTTCTCTTAAGATTTAGGAAATTTTATCAACAGAAATAAACTTTAGGTTGGTAAAAGAAGTTGTAGATAATTTCATAAGCTTTCCAGATTGTTAAAGAGTACATTCATATGAATTTTGAAACTCCAGTTATGTTTGTTTTACTGTGGTTGTTCCTGTTTGCCTGACAAAAATAAGTGGGTCTGTTCACTGGTAGGTTTCATCTAGTAAATGGCCGAATTGGCTGTTCCAACTATGGAGACTTTTGTATAGGGATAAAAGATCTTACTGCCAGCAGAATTTCATAATTTTGGTTGAGTAGTTTGGGAGATAACGAATTTTGATGTTAACTCTACTGCTGTCTGAAACAAATTCAGTCGGTTATCTTGTCAGATGTTTTAGAACTTATAGATGGCTGAATTTAATTATCCATTAAATACCAAAGTTGTAGAGTATTTTGTGTAGATACTCCTAGAGTATTTGTTTGATATCACCACTGTTATAATTTTAAAGATACAAAATTAACAAACAGCGCTGCTGTTGTATGACATGTGGTTCAGGGTGGGAGTCTTTCCACCAGGTCTTGGTTTCCAGTGTAGGAGCGAATTGTTGATTGTTGGTAAATATTTGTGAAATATTTGTACTAAGTTTTATGCGCGCTAGCAGGTGGCTACACTCCAGATCATGCTCAGTACATTTTTCTTCTTCGATGAAGGCGAGTGAATGTAGCGGTGGTTGCTACCGTTTTAACCTTTTACTTCTATCGCCTACACTCTAATATTCAAAATTATTGAATTCTTTCATAATTGAGCTATATGATGATATTTTACTTGATTGTATTATATTGATGCTCTATCATATATTGATGATGATTATGGTTCGAGTATGACCCATGAGATTAATTCACACCCCTGAAGGCAGATGAAGCATTATTTGAGGTTGGTATTGTATCTGAAGGCAGATGAAGCATTATTTGAGGTTGGTATTGTATCTGAAGGCAGATGAAGTATTATTTGAGGTTTGTATTGTACTTGAAGGTAGATGAAGTATTAATTGAGGTTTGTATTGTAACTGAATGAAGTGTAGTTTATTGATAAATGCAGCATGCCATATACATTGCATGACTCATTTGCATCTGAAGTTTTGTCGTGACCTATGGTCCGACCGTACCGGTACAACTTAGCAGCATACGTTGCCCGAGGAGGGGTACGATGCGGCTTCATACCCTTAGAGGTATGAAGGCAGAGGACATATGCATTGCATTCATATGCATTCATTGAAGTGATATTTGCAGATGATGTGGTTTTATACCCTCAGAGGTATGAAGACAGAGGACCTACACATTGCATTCCTGTGCATACATTGAGTGATATTTGCAGGTATTGTTGACGCAGGGAAGTGTTATACAACCTATCGTGGTTGTTCGAGGAAATAAGATGGTATTGGTTATATTGGGACTACTGAGTTCTATATCTACAAGTATTTCTGATCTTATTTGTGATTCTTTTAGAATGTTGATTAATTCAATTTGTGGTTTAAATATCTCGTCAAAACAATTTGCTTATTGAGATGTTTCATCTCACTCTTGCATTACTCAATGCAGGTGTTTGTTATTCATCAAGGGGAGTGGGAAGTAGCAGCACATCCACCTTCACTCTCATAATAACGCTGCCTAGGCGCAATCATGATTTAATTAGAAACTTCTTATCAAAGGATGTTTGTTTTTAACTAGTCATGCGCAGTGGTTAATTCAGTTCATGTCATTATGGTTGTGTTCCCATTGCTAGCAGATTATTAATGTCTATTATGTTTTCTTATCATGATATCTATTTATACTTTGTTGCTTCCTAGTTTATGCAATTTTTAAAGGGGATGCTGTCGAAATTTTATATATGAATGTTAGATGTGTAGTTTAGTAGCATTCTGGGATATTTGTGGATCTCGGGGTGTTACAGCGAGTGCCTGCACTCCCTTCGAGGCTCGAGGGCTACTGTCGGGTACCGTAATTAGGGGTACCCCCAACACTCCTAATCACGGCTGGTAAACACCTTCAGAGCAAACCATGAAGACTGACAGTTCGGGTCAAAGTCAAAGCTTCGTCTACCAAGGGACGCGATCTCGCCTCGACCCGAGCCCGGCCTCGGGCGGAACAGTGGTCCCGAACGAGTTCATGTCTCGCCCGAGGGTCTCCTCAGGCGGTGAGCGCACCCTTAGCTCAGCCAAAGGCAAGCCTTGTCGTGCAAGCGACCTTGGCCAAATCGCCTTACCAGCCGACCGTATTGCATGCGCATTTAATGCTGGGATCGCCTGACACCTTATCCTGACACGCGCGCCTCAGTCGGCAAGGTCAAAGTGACCACAGTCACTTCGCCCTTTCACTGACTGATCTAACAGGAAAACAGTGTCGCCCGCCCCGCTCCGGCTGATGTGCCAACCACCCGGGCGAAACCGACAACGGTCAAGTTTAGCCTCGGGTGCAACAGGAAGCTTCGCCTTGCCTGACCCCAGGGCTCAGCCTCGGCCTCGGCCTCGGCCTCGGGCTCAGGAGGAAATCTCCGCCTCGCCCGACCCCAGGGCTCGGCCTCGGCCTCGGTCTCAGGAAGAGTCACATCCTCGCCTGACCCTGGGCCTCGGCCCCAGCCTCGGCCTCGGAGGAGCCGCCGCCTCGCCCGACCTCAGGCTCGGATCAACCGCGCCACAAGGGATGCATCATTACCCTACTCCTAGCTAGCTCAGGCTACGAAGTAACAAGACCGGTGTCCCATCCAGCTTACCCCGGTAACAGGCGATGGTGGTTTCCCGCATGCAACCGTGACGTCGGTGGTTCTCAAGCCCCCTACGGAAGCAAGGAGACGTCAGCAGGATCCATGCAGCGCCAACAGCTGTACTGCTACAGAGCTCAAGGCACTTCTCCGACGGCCACGATACTATCTCTACATGGCTCGAGACACCCCCCCCCCCCCGACGGCCACGTTATTATCTGTACAGGGCTCAGGGCACTTCACTGCCAGCCACGTTAGCTCCTAGCTACACCCCATTGTACAGTTGGGCATCTCCTTATGTCTATAAAAGGGGGTGTCCAGGGCCCCACGAGGGGGAGGGAAGAGGGGAAAACAAACAAAGGTACGAGCATACGAACACACGAACGCACGACAGGAGAGACGAGTAGACGCACGACAAAGGGACGGGAGAAGACAAGCGGGGGCCAGACCCCCTCTCTCTCTCTCGCTCTCTCCTACTCGCTCTCTCTCGCCCTCCCTCTCTCGCAACACTTGTAACCCCTACTATGAGCACCCTGGTGCAGGATAATACAAGGCTCATTCCCCCACTTGTGTTCTATCTCGCACCAACCCATCTGGGCAGGGGCACGCAGCGACAAATTTACTCGTCGATCCAGGGACCCCCCGGGTCCGAAACCCCGACAGTACTGTTGACTGTATGAGCTTCGGATTCCTCCCTGAATTCACGTTGTTGTTGAGAGTGTTGGCGCCCTTCTGGCTGCTGGCTTCGGGAATGTGTAGGTTGCAGTGGTGGTGGCGGTGGAAGCTGAGGCCAAGAAGCCTGTGAATGGCTAGCCGAAGCAACAGAGGTTGCACGATGATTGCCCACATATTCTAGTATGTAGGGAGAGTGGCACGAAGCAGTGTGTAAGACCTGCTTCGGCTGATTCTGTCGAGCTTCGGCTTCTGCGATTTCCTTTTGCTTCAGAATAGTTATTTGGCACATTCTTGTAGTATGGCCCTTGTCCTCACCACAGAATAGGCAATAGATTTTCCTGGGCTGATCCCATATCTTCCTCCGAAGCCCCTGGCGCCTCTGCCCCTTGGAGCTGGCGACCTGAAGGAGCTTTGCTGCTGCCTCAAAGACTGTGAGGTGTACTGTGGCCTTTGAAGTTGGCTTCCTTTGTCGGCATTCTGACTAGAGCTGTGGATTGATCTGACATGTCTAGGGTGGATTCTTCCTCCGAAGCCCCTGGTCATCTCAGAGAATCTGTAAGCTTCCTCCCTTCTTTGGTGGAAGTCGTTGTCAGCCCGGATATACTCATCCATCTTTTGAAGCAGCTTCTCCAAAGTTTGTGGGGGCTTCCTAGCGAAATATTGAGCCGTAGGTCCTGGCCGAAGACCCTTGATCATGGCCTCAATGACAATTTCATTGGGCACTGTGGGAACTTGTGCCCTCAGTCGCAAGAACCTTCGGACATATGCCTGAAGGTATTCCTCATGGTCTTGCGTGCACTAGAACAAGGCCTGAGCTGTGACTGGCTTTGTTTGAAAGCCTTGGAAACTGGTAACCAGCATATCCTTGAGCTTCTGCCAGGATGTGATTGTCCCTGGCCGAAGAGAAGAATACCATGTCTGGGCTATGTTTCGGACTGCCATGACGAAGGACTTTGCCATGACAGCTGCATTGCCTCCGTATAAGGATATTGTTGCCTCATAGCTCATCAAAAATTGCTTTGGGTCCGAGTGCCCATCGTACATGGGTAGCTGGGGTGGCTTATAGGATTGTGGCCATGGGATAGCCTGCAATTCTGCTGCCAAGGAAGAAGCATCATCAAAAGTAAAGGTATCATGATTAAAATCATCATACCATCCATCTTCATTGAATAAGCTCTCTTGACGAAGCTCCCTGTGTTGAGGCCTTAGGTCTTGGTCATCTTGAGTAAGATGACGCACTTACTCAGTAACTTCATCGATCTTCCTTTGAAGATCGGCCAGTCGAGCCATCTTCTCCTTTTTCCTTTGCACTTGTTGATGGATGATTTCCACGTCCCTGATCTCTTGGTCCAACTCCTCCTCCTAGAATGTTGGATTGGTGGCCTTTCTCTTCTGGCTTCGAGCCTCTCGGAGAGAGAGAGTCTCCTAGTTTGTGTCCAGTGGCTATAGTGCAGCAGCCTCTGGCGCTGTTATCTTCTTCGGCGGCATGACGAAGGTCAGTGATTTGCCGAAGGTTGTGGAAGTGAGTACACCGGAGGTGGACGCCAATGTTGGGGACTTGTTCTCAAATGCTATGAATTAAGAATAAGGCAACACAAAAATAGGTTAATGCTTAATGTCCTTCGTCCTTTGAAGCATTATTTCCCTAAGGATATAACGATCTTCGGACGAAGGTTATGAAGGACGTACTTCATCATTGCAGCATAAATCAACAAAAGACGAAGCATATGAAACATAGTAACATGAATAATTATATGACACCATAATATATTCTTCTTTTATATAATCAGGAATGAATGAGAACAAAATCAAATTACATTTGTACCTTCGGCTTGATTGAAGGCAAAGATACAAGCGTGACGCACAAGCGAGTACAAGTCAACGTGAACAGTACGGGAGTACTGTTCATCTATTTATAGCCACAGGGCGTAGCCTGTGTAAAATTACATTCATGCCCTTTATGTTTACTATTGACTTATTGACAATCCAACAAGGACTAGATAGCCTTTTTTCCTTTAAGTCGGTTCCCTTTTCTGTTGTTGAGCCGAAGCTTCCTTGCGCATGGCTTCGGAATTGATTCATCCTTCGTCCTGACCCTGCTTTTCATATTGTGTATAGCTTTATCCCGAGTCCGAAGGTTTCTGTACATATATTACACTTGGGAAACATTGTTAGTCATGTTTTTTAGGACCTTCGAAAGACGAAGGCCCCCAACACGCGGAGAGGATGAAAGTGAGACGAAGCGACTGGGAGAGGAAGCGAGATGCGGCGAATGGGGAGGTGTGCGATGGAAATCTCTGGAAACAGTTGTCGTGTCTATGTTTTTTCCCGCCCCACTCGGCGATGTTGCAACAGGAAAAAACGTTGATTCGAAACACAATGGTCAACGATTTGCTGTTGAAGTGGATAGGCTCACCGGGGCCATTTTGAATCGGCTTTAATAATATAGAAATTTGGGTTTTGGTATCGATAACCAGACAATTTTGACGACTAATAAGATTTATGGGGTTAGACAAGCAGATGAGTACTCGGTGAGAATAATATATGACTTGGTGGAGACCCCAATTATAAAAGGGTGTGGTGTTGAACTTAACGGAGGATTGTATTTTTTTACACTTTAAAATTAAATATAGGAACTGTCATGCTATCAAGGGGTGCAAAATATAAGGTGTGTTTGGTTTTGCTTATCAAACGTAATTCTACTTTAAAAAACAGAAGTTAAACCAAAGGAGCCACTAAATTTGCTTCTACCAAAAAGAATTTCCTTCTAGTACAAATTTGGAAATAGCTTCCCCTACTTTCTGTAGGCAAGAACATTCAGGTTACATAAAATATCCGGATCGAGTAATTCAGGTATTAAAAACTGCTACCGATTTTTGCCTTGAGAAATTGTTACCCAAATTTTGGATACCCAATAATTCAGGAGCGGGTTCAGGTTTTACCCGTTATTGAGAAAACCAATCATTTTAAAAGATTTTAGTAGCATTTAAAACAATAAACACTTGTTTTTAAAATCACATCATGTCTTCATATTAATTAACAACAAACCAATTATTAAGTTAGCATAAATCTACACTTCCTTCGTTCCAGTTTATAATTCGTTTGACTTTTCTACCCTAAGTTTGATAACAACAAACTCAAAAATAAAAATTTAGAGCTAACCATCAGAATACACATATCTTAGTGTTTAAAAATAAACAATAATCATATTTTAATAAACATCTCGATACTTATTTATATGATAGATAATAAACGTAACAAAGCACGAATAATTGGCTAGTCTATAAGTGTAATATATCTCTCATATAATTTAAAATAATATATAAATATGTTACATATACAAATATATTAACTTAATTAATTTATATATCAATAATTATTATTATTATAGAATTCAATTCAAATGAAACAAACGAGCCCTAGAATTTCCTATCAATCTAACAGATCTAAAAATATCCCATATGATCGCACAAGCCGCGACATACAAGCTCAACTGCGATGCAATTAGCAAGCTTATCAGATATCAGAATCCTCTATAGCCTAAAAAAACTGTGGCCTCGATAAACTTGTTTATCCGATCTGGCACGATGGCAACAGAAACTTCAGACACGCACATTTCATTGCAGAATTGACCACTCAGAAAAGTGCCACTTGCAGAAAGATAAAGGGCTTGTTCGCTGCGGCTTTAATCCGGCTGCGGCTGCGGCTTCTACAGTATTTTTCTCTCTATGGATTGCAGCTGCAGCAGTCCAAACGGCTTTAATCCAGCCGCAGCGAACAGCCTCAAAGAACAAATATGTGATGCACCTATGCATGAATATCTCTGAACGGACTATCCAAATTATATAATAAATCTCATGATCAGCCATTCCTCGCAGGATTCAGGGTCAAATTTACTTTCACAGAACACTCCCAATTTCCAGTCGTCACAAACTAATTTTACCATCACCTAAATCATCTCTGGCATAAATATCAAAACCATATCAGATGCATACAAAATGTAAAGGTAAATATCTTGTCATGTGTAATATCCAAAAGGGTTGTGGCCACCCCACCTATATAGCACCTTTATACAAAGCCACTCTACACCATGGAGGCATGCAATTGCTGCAACTTGACTTGAGTGGCAGCAAATCCTGGAATATGTTCACATTGTACCACTATAGGCCCAGATTGCCTTTATATACAGGTGAGGGATGAGGATAGTGCCGCCAACCTCTTCCGATGCACAATATGACCCCTCTTGTGGTCTAAACGGGTAGTGAACTACAACGATCAAGAACATGATACGTTGCAATCCTTGTGCTCCTCGGCGCTGGCTGTTGGTCAGTAGCCATAGCCATCTTGTACAAGCCTGCCCCGATAAACATCCAATACAAAGTGTGTCATATGCTTGTTCACATTGCTTGCATCTGATGTCTATGCACCATCAATTCTGAAATAGCAGAGAAGGGCACAACATGTGGGCCAAAAGATGCAACCCACGAAACTTCCAAAATGTGGCTTCACCATATCACAAGCTTTAATTATCACTGGGGAGGAGGTTGTAGAGAATGTGGCTGGGTGTTGTAGTGAGCATAGGATTGAGAGTATAAGGGGTTCATCATGCTCTGTTAAAAAAGTATTACTAGTCATATATATGTGAGATGGAAAGAAGAGACGAGAACAAAGGTTTAAGAATTGAGAAGACAAACCACCTGCGAATGTAGGGGACCAGCAGCAGCCATTCCATAATGAATCTGAGATGACTCATCTTGCGACGGATCATTATACCCCGCTTGCGTAAACATTCCGTGAGATCCATGGGCCATGTGATCCTGAATCAAATCAACAGGTTTAGGAGCATACATATCCACCAAGGGACATGCAAAAATGGTTAGGTTACTTGATATAGCGGTCATGCACTAATATAAACGAACATACCTGAGATACAATGTCATTTGTTGTACCAATATGGGAGTATCCAGGATGTGCGTTTTGGTTCATATAATTCCCGGAGTATCCAGATTGGGGCGCTTGAGTAAACTCAACACCATAACCACCTTGAGAAGCCTGTTGATGGAAACTTTTTTCTATGAGCCAAACAAAGAACTAAACTTCACAGTAACCATATAATTTGGTTTGTTAAATTTCACAAAACCACAAGCGTATATGAATCCAGAAAGAAGTAAAAAATAACATGTAGTGAACTGTACAGAAACCTGGGTAGAAAATTCTGCAATGTTGTATGGCACATGTGATCCTTGGCTCTTAAAATCATCTACAATGAAGTCCTAGCAAACAAGCAAAAAGAGATATTGCGTCAATAGAGTACAGGAAGCTAATAATGCCAGGCATCGCTTATTAGCAATACCTGAGACATCCCACCAATGGAAAAACCATCACGGAATGTTTGACTTAGTCCTTGAACAGGCATCTAAGTTGAAAAGAAAATATCACTATGTGACTATTGTTTTTTTCATGTGTAATATATAAGATAGAAAAGCAAACCTGTGTCATTAATCCCGATTGGGACATTTGGGCTACACCAGAAGGCTGACTACTCGAATTCTCCATGCCAGCGTAGTTAAAATTTGACCCAATGCCACCCATAGCTTGCTGGGAATTCTGTTGATGAGCAAGGTGGCCACCAATAGGCCCACCAGTATTTGAACGAGGTGCCCCAAAACTTCTACTTCCAGGTTGATGCACCGGTGGAACAGCTCCAATGGGCCCATGCAAACCCCGAGTCGGAATTGCATATGGTTGAGAATGTGGAGCCCCAGGAAATGGAGGAAAAGGCATACGAGGTACAGCATAGCCTGCTGGGTGCACACCAGGCTTGTGCACCCCATTTGGAGGGCCATAAGAAACAAATGATTGCCCTGCTATTGAGCAGGGACTCCAGAGAGTCAGAGGGTGAAGGGTGAACCATAACTATTTATGTAAAACAAATACAGCATGCAAATGTAAACTGTTCATACCTTTCCCCCTGCCACTTCTCTTATCTGCTGCTTGGCTTGAGGCCCCAGCCCCGAAGTTAGCTCCGTGCATACCTTGAGCACCACCCAGTGACAATCTCCGATCATTATATATCTGCTTACCAAAATAGTATTGATTGAGATAGAAAACAAACGTGACATGACACCTTGCAGTAGTCAACTAGTCATCTGAGGGCAAAGCAGTCACCTTTTTGGGCTTCTGAAACTGCACCATGCTCTGCTTTAAGTTGTTTAGAGGTCCTTCTACCAAGCACTCATGCTCCTAAATACACAAGTTATGTGTGCAAAATCAAAAACAACAAAAGTATTTTTTACTCGTCATAATGCTAACAAAAGAAATAGCAATAACAACAATCCCAAATCAGCGTCCAAATGTATGAAATAGCTTACCTTGTAATGTGTCAACAAGCTATTCCAAAGTGGCTGCTTGCTTAGTACTTTTGGATTACCAAGAATAACTATGCCATAACGTGCACGAGTTAACGCAACGTTTAACCTGCGCGGGTCATTGAGAAACCCAATTCCCTGAAAGAGCATAGAAGGCATAAATTTACGCAACAGTTTGCTACTTAAGGACGAGGCAAGGGCCTGTTTGGTTCCATAAATTAACTTGTATCCAGGATTGTGCAATGCAGTTTACTCATGTTTGGTTGAACGCAGAGGGTCTTACACAGGATTGCACAGTGATCAAAGTAGGCCAAAAGCAGCATTACCTAATACGCCAGATGTGGTCGTATTAGGCAATGCAGATTTGCACAAGTCGACAGGCACACTAAAATGAAACTCTCATCTGTCATACATCTCTATTAGAACATGGAGATGACTACATGTAACACCATGGAAGCAGTCAACATAACTTTACCAAACAGGGCTTACCTGTGCCAACCAAACACCAAGACATCGCACAAGTTTGGTTTGGGTTCTGCTGCATAAGTTCTAATGCAGGCTAAGTCCCATGCAAGTCACCAATCAGACAACTAAGCTACAACTACAAGCATGCCAGTACAATGATTGCAAATGAAAATGATGCACACCAGAGATAAAAATAAATGAGCAATAGATCCCATCCAGGAATATTTCACATCAATAGAGCCTTGATGGTTTCATGTATCAACTGCTTACACTACACACAAGGATCTCCATATTAAACAAAGCTCAGCTGCAGATTGACCACCACAGTCGTTCAGCATGATTAAATTGTGCAAACCACCACAGAGTACTTCTACATCATAAGCAAAACATAATATGACCGCAAAGGAGCATACCTGGTGCTCATTGCTTCTAACACAAGATAGAATAATGTAGTCTTTCTCTCTACCCTGAAATGAGTCTACACTAGCGACCTGCAAGAGGTATAAAACTTAAGCAAGCAACCTTCTATAATATAGATTAAAACTAGGTTTTTATAAATTTTATGGTCGACCTCGATTTCCTTGTAAAGTTGTTGGCGAAGAGAGCCATTCCTTGACATGTAATTTACAATGTATGCCCTTTGCCCTTCATAAGGTGTGATAACTCCGATCTGTGTGAAAAATGCATGAGTACACACCATCAGGGATTTTGACTTCATATGAAGTAAAGAATATCAGGTCATGAGATGATAAGACACACAATGAGTAAAAAAATACCTGGCTTGGTACAACACCACTTCTTAAAAAAGTTGTTACAATTTTTTCAACATTTGCAGCTTCAGTTCTATTGAGATACGATGTGCCACTAGCACTGATTTCTTCTTGTCCCATCTGCAGATATTAGTATGGATATGCAGCACATCCAGATAAGAGTTTGTGTATGAAACACATCAATATTTCTATAGTTGTCAAAGAAGCTACCTGCACATAGAAGAACATTGGGCGATTTGGAACAGGCCAAGGAAAATCAATTCCAGACGATTGCCTCTCATTAACAGTCACTCCATTTTGCAGTGTGCCTTCATAAAAGCAGTTGGATGGAAATTCTGAGAGGCATGGATGCATTCTATACTGGACCTATAAATCAGAGATGATTTGAGTTAGAATTATTGCTGATGGTATAGAGTTATCAGCTCACTTCTAGTTATGACTATTAATCCTGGCAATACCATTGATTCAAGTTTTGACATAACTTAATAGATCGATAACAGCAGGAAAAACCAGATAACATCAGCATGAACTCATTTATGTGAAGTACAAAAAACAATAGTTTCCAAAATGTCTAATGAGGAGTAATTATCATGACAGAAAAATGTAAGTAACTGCTATAACTAAATAAGTCAAGAAAAAACTATAGCCTTTATACATGGAGTGTCAAAGTTGCAGGATGAAGCAGGGAAAGGATAATAACACCAAGGTACATCATATGCAGGTATTACCTGTAGCCTGAATGGCTTCACTCCAAGGATAACAAGGCGTTCAAAGAGAGATTGTGCTAACCCTGCACGGGCTGCTTTTTTGCACATAATGACAGGACCCAATTGGCAATGATCTCCGACAAGGACAACCTATAATTGCAAGAGTGTTAATAAAGGATAAATAAAAATAAAATAAAAGAAAATACTAGTTTATATTTTACCTGCTTGACACCAAGCACCAAAGGAATAAGACATTCAGGCTCTGTTGCCTGTGTGGACTCATCAATAAGAACCTGACAATAAAGTTTACTGTTGCATCAGAATATAACACAACAGGAATCATAGCTAACCGGAGACAGCATGAGGCGACAATAATTACTTGTCGGAAACGGAAGTTTGAAAGACGAGGATCTCCAGCACCGACACAGGTGCAACAAATGACATCAGCACTCTGCAGTATCTCTCTTTCAGTGGCACGCTTTAGTGCCTTGTACTTCTTCTCATCACTGCTGGACAATTCACCTGTAACAGTAGAATATGCTTGTCAGAATACCCACTCAATAATCTTTGCACATCACATCCCTCGACAATGCTTGATTGTGGCATAATGGTATCACAATAGTTAAACATGGATTACCTTGTTCATCTTTCAGTTGCTGTAACTTGTGAAATTCACTCTTTTCAGAGGTATCAAGGTGCCTAACCTGCAAGAGTTAACATAAGCATCAATGACATTCATAGTAAGATTAATTTCCACAAAAGCAACAATAGGATGTACCTGATAATGAAGTGTGAGATGCTCAACAGGAGACGAAACAGCTTCTCTAGATTTTGCACACAGCCTAACAACCTGTAGCACATAATCAAAAATAAATAACAGAAAACACTCAATACCGAATGAATATCAGGATAACAGCACCAACAGAAGTTAGATACTGAAAAACTGGGCACATCAGGTGGAATGGGGATTTTTTTCATTTATCATCATGCTATGATTATTCATAAATTCTTAGTTGAATATCATTATCATATACTACTGAAGTACTGGTGACAGGTTCACAGTTGAGTACTGCATTCAACCATACATAAAATGTTCAGTTAATCCTCCAAACAGCTTTGGCATATAACTCTAAATATAAAGAAAGTTGGAGAACTGCAGAAATTTAAATAAGATTTCAACGATACCTTGAGACCGGTTGAGCTTATCTTCTCTGCCAGCTGATCAACAGCAACATTACTTGGGGCACATACAAGAACCTACAAATTTGACAAAATTAGAGGTCAGACAATTCTCCCTAAAGTAAACCATGTCAAACAAGTGAACAACATACTTCTAATAATCCCATACCTGTCCTTGGCCTTGTTTGGCCATGTGATACACAATTGCAGCAGATGTGACAGTTTTTCCAGTGCCAGGTGGACCTTGAATCAAACTAACTGGCTTCTGCAGGACACTTTTAACTGCTAAAACCTGAATACACAATAAATAATACAGAAGACAACATCAGATCAAACAATCAATAACAACATACACAGGCCATAACAGCAGCAAATTTGCAAAGCTGCACCCAAAATTTAAAATATATAATATACACAGATTGTCCCAGAACAGAAGACAACCATGTTAATCAAAGGCATGAATGCACCATGTTAGAAGACATGAAAAGGAAAAAAGAGAGAGGAAATATAGTACAAAGAATACACACACACACACGTGTGTGTAGAGAGAGAGAGAGAGATAATGTACCTGGGAAGCATTTAGTTCCGGAAGTCCAGGTGCACCAAAGCGTCTTGGTAGGGTGTTACGTATTATTTGATGCTCAACTTCATGTCCCAAAAGATGGTGGTATATGTATCTGTGTGAAAGAACATACAGTAAAACTTTGTTAATAGTGATACAACTATGACAAACACTTCAGAAGAACAAAATTATAAAGAATGAGATAGAATGGATCTTATTATAAGAATATTCTTCAGTATGCACATAGTTAACCAATGAAACAGTGTGTGTAACAGAAACAATCAAATATCTCGCCGACTAATAATATATGAAGTGTTTAGGATTTGATGGAGTTGTTTTCTATCAAAGAGCCGTGTTCCTCTATCAATTATAATGACAACGATATGTCGTAACCCTATGCACAATATCACATATTGAACTCACCCACTGACACTTGTCTCGTCCACAGCAAAAGTTTTCATTGCTCCTTGCATCCTATCAAAACTGGTACTCTTCCAAACGAAATCAACACTGAATCCAACGTTTAGCTCAGTAGGCACCCCCTGAAATTCAAGGAAATTGTTAAAATAGGCTGAGTGGATGCTAAAAAGGAACATGAGAAAAAGCATACTGCCTTATACGGTTATACCTGACTTGCACGAAGCTCAAGTGCCACCTCCTCTTGTGCAGTGAGCTTAATCTGAAAGAACAAATGTCCTTAGCATAGCCACAAAGATAAAAGTGGCCCAATTAAGATTATCAGCAGGTTTCTAATTACCACATGTCCCACAGATTGCCATGTGGGATGTGAGCTATCACCAGGATATCTCAAGCGTAGCTCATCTCCAGGCACAAGCCTCAACTCATTGTCTTCCTAAAATACATAATTGTTTCCCGTGTTAGACAATAGAGTATCACGAAGCAATACCGAACATCATCAACAACAGATACCTATACAATTACGGTATTAATTCACTAATCCCATATATTTCACTTCTTGAACAGACCTTTGGAAAGACAAAGTAAGCTACACGCTTCTTGTTCAACCCAATATCCCACCGGACAGTTACATTATCCTTGCTCTGTGACTCTTTCATCATCTACAACAACATATAAAACAGTAACACAACTCAGTTTTGTGATGGAGAAGATAAAAAAACATGATCTCTTAATCAGAACACAGTACCTTGTCATAATCAGCCTCAAGTTTTATCAGTGGCGCAAAAACATTTTGGTACTGGCAAAAAAGGGGGGCAGGATATGCCAGTTAGGTCTTAGATGCAAGGTAAAAATATGGGCTTTGATATTTTGAGAGTAGAAGTAAAGCACCAACAAAAAAGTAAGCTCAAGTAACAGAATACAGAACTTTAGAAAGTTTTAACCTGGTAAGCATCTTCATACTTCAAAACAACTGGCTGAGGTTCATCATCTACACCAGGCTTTTCAAGATCTTCAAGAGATGCATCAGGATTTGTCTTCCAAAGCTCTTCCACTTTGTTAATTTGCTGTGCACTAATTTGGCGAGCTCTTAGCTGCTCCTGCTCTGAAGGTACCTGAAGAAAGTAAATTGTCCAACCATCAGAAAGTTCCTAGCTATGCACAAATGCATGACAGAATAACCTAAGAAATCATCATGAGACCCTTGCCTTTACAAGCCATGACAAGAAACACCTGTCATCAATAAGAGGGCACCACTGGCTGAGATCCCAATTCATATCCTTCAGTGCATTAACACTTAAACACGGTTCTCTGCATAAAAGAACGACAACATTCTCCAATTTTGCTGAGATAAACCCAAGAAGAAATACATTCCGACAGCCACAGTTGTAGCATTCAAGGATTGTTTCTCCCAAAGGGCTATCCTTGTGAAGGCACACTTCCTTATGCTTTGCCCTAACCTGCAAATGATAAACATATGGTTATGACCACGTATACTGAATTTGTTTCATTTAAATGGGTAAAGGTAGGTGGATTCTTACACAATAAGCATATGATCCAGAATGAGTGATCTAGCCTACACTCAATGCATTTATTTGTATACAAAGCTTATGGATGACTGTAGGTAGCAAGTATATGCTTATAATCAACTAGGCCAAAGGTTCACTGTTAGAGCATTGACATTTGACATCGTAGATCAAGCTAGAAATTTTGACGCATTGCCAAACCACTGAAGCTTGGTTTACATATATATGTTCTTTTCAGTGAGAAGAATCATATAATCTTTCTAGAACTAGATAAACTTGATAGGATATCATCACTGTTCTCCCACCCGACTCTCTCCATCCTTCATTTCACTTCTAAATGGACCCATGCCTCAGCTTTTGTACTAAGCATTTTTCAGCATGTACTTGTACCAGTCCTTGGTTTGCTTGGACAACCACCACAACACAAAGAAGTGGGCATCAATGCCAAAACATCAAAAGTGTGTCCACTGTCCAAGGACAATGGTGTGCTTGCATGCTGCGAGTTGCCTTAAGGATAGCAAAGCTGCTTATGAAACACCACAGAGCCTCTCAATAAGGAATCAGGGTTGCAATATAATAAGTTGTAGAAACAGATGTGTTGACATTTTTTTTAACAAAAGTTATATCCATGTTGCTGTCAGAATGTTGTGTTCTACACTCCTACTCATACGGTTTGAGATGGTCTTCACTGAAAATTAAATTAAACTGATAGCAAACTATTTATACAGTATAAGTGACACCTTGCAAATGGGACTTAACAATTAAGACCCTAGATACCAAAAAGGAACGAAATGTCTTCACTGCAAATACAGCTAGCTTCCTAACCAACTATTTAAACAATATGTCCAAGGACCCTTTGCAAATGGGTCTGAACAATAGGAACCACTTTCACAAAATGTATCAATCATTCCATTAGCACAAAAAATCAAAAGTCAATACTGCTACTGCACAACAAAACCAAAAACCAAATAAGCACATCTAGCAATCGTCGCATTCCCATTGCAATGTCTCCCACAGATACAACAAGTATACTACAACTTTGCTTATTCTCAACCTAACTCAAGAGATAATTAACATGACATTCTCCTCAGTTATTTTATCTATACTTATTTCCACCAGAAAACCTTCCAAGTCTAAAGCCACATCAATGCAGCATGGCTAACAAATTACAGCAACTAGATACACCGACACTATGGCATACCATGAAAAATACAAAATCTAACTAACCGACTCATGGCATCAATTTACCAATTTTAAGATGGTACCGATCACCTCCTTAGCCACCCCCGCATATAATACGAAAGACATGCTGCTACTTGCTACAACATCTGAGCAATAGTTTACTTATAGAGCCATAAAGTGCACCCCAATAAAGCATGATGTCTTCTTTTAACAACTAAAAAGCCTAAAACTGATTCAAAGCAGACTATTGTGAAACAGAGCTCCCACTAAGTTCCGTTCCTAAGCAATTATCAACAAATTTGTACGACGAAATCTCACTCGTTCAGTTTCTAAAAAGCAATTATCAACAGACTTGTATGACAGAACTCTGACCCGATCAGTTTTTAAGCAATTCTCAACAAATTAACATCTGATTAGTCTTAAATTCTAAATGAGCTATGCCATGAAAAAAGATAAGTAAACAAACCAGGTGGTTGACAATGTGGGAGCCAGAGGTGTTCCCCCGCGAGTTACAGAACCACTTGCGGCAGGAGGGCACGTTGCACCTCGCCACGCATGCAGGATTGTGGATCCCACAATACCGGCAGGCGTGTTCCACGAAGTCTCCCTTGCCGTAGTCGTACCCGTCATCTCCGGCGCCGGCTCCAACAGGATCCTCGAAGCTTAGTGCGGCTACCCCGGAGGCGAGCCCATCTGCCGCAGCCAACGAGCGCGCCTTGGAGGCAGACCGCGGCGACGGCGAGGAGGAGGAGGCCGGCGGGGTGGGGACGTCCAGAGACGTGAGATCGGGTTCAGCGGAGGCCGCGTCGGAGGGCGGCGGCGGCGGGGCAGGCCACGACGAGGACGACGCGCCAGCGCCGGGGATGGAAGACGTCAGCGGCGTCGATCGGGGCGGCGGTTGAGAAAGCTCCGGAAAGTCGGGGTAGTCGAATTCGTCACCCTGAGTGTTGAACTCAAGGAAGGTGTAGGCGTCGCCGGCAACGGAGGCGTCCGGCTGAGAGGCCGTCTCATACATGTCTATCGCGGCAGCGGAGGATGAGGGCGACTGCGTCGCCATCCCCGCGGTTAGGGTTAGGGTTTTGTCGCTAGCGGCAAGGCAGGGCTTGGGAAGACGGGGCGAATCGGGAAAAAAAGGGAGAGGTAGCATGGTGAAGGTGTGGGGCCGGGGTTTGGTTTGTTGAGGATTCCACTCTGCACGGAAGAAGTGGAGAGGGACCGGCTACGCGCGACGGCTACGTCTATTTGGTTGGTGTAGAAGTCTGAGCCCGACTAGCTAGTATTGATAGAACCAGATAAATTTATGTAGGTATTTTTGTTTGGTTGTTTGTATAGACTTGTTTAGATTAGAGACACGGAATTTGTTTGGTTGATTGTATCGAAATATATATTAGAGAAAGATGTATAAATAAATCTTTTATATAGCATAAGTAGTTTAGTTTTGTTCATAAAAATATTTAAAACACAAACATGAATTTGGTTTGACGATTAGATTTTTTTAATTAGAAAATGTATCAAAAAATGAGCTTAAAAACAATCCTGAGCATAGTGGGAGCCTGCATGCGCTCATACCCAGCCAATGACCGTATGCGCTCAGCCTGGCTGAGACGTCCTTTTTCCACGCCACGAGAATTCGTATGGATTCATCCGTGAAACAAACACTAATTGTTTTAAGCATTTGTAGATACAACTTCCCACACTGTACATGTATCAAACATGTGGGCTGAGATTATCTGCAACGCTTCCTCTTGTATTTTACCCTCCTTCTCGCCTATATATATGGGTACCATGATTGCTCATTTTCTCTGCACCTTCCTCTTTTATACTAAAGTTCAGACCCCTTCATGCGGTGTGCCTCCTATGGCTCGTGACGATGATTCCGATTCAAGTGATAGTGACGACAACACACTCATGCTTGCCACTGTTCTTACCCTATCCATCGAGGCTTCTGGGCGTAAGTGCATGGTCTCGGATATCTCTCTGTGTCATCCATAGTGATCATTTCGTTGGAGAGAACCTTATTCGGTATCACTACTTCGGGCCGAACCTGGTTTATCCAGCTCATGTATTCAGGCGAAGGTAATGTACTAGAACTACTACTTACAATATGTTCAAATTTTCGCTATTGTAACAAGGTATCCTCATAACTGTAGGTTCCGCATGAGTCGTCTGTTGTTCCTCCGCATTCTCCAAGGCATGCAGGAGCAAGATTCTTTCTTCACACAACAATACGACGCGACAGGCATGCCCGGTCTCGGACCACTTCAAAAAGTATGTGTAGTTATGCAAATCATAGCTTACAGGCTCCCTACTGATGTCGTCGACGAATATATACAAATAGGGGAGTCCACGGCTAGACAAAGCCTTATCCATTTCTATCGCGCACTCATTTCATACTTTAGTGGGTGGTACCTTTGAACACCAAATTAGACCGACATTGCACGCATCCTGCACCATAGCGCGTTGAGGAGTTTTCCATGGATGCTCGGGTCCATAAATTGTATACATTGGGAGTGGAGGAATTGTCCTACTGTGTGGTGGGGACAGATTTGTGGTAAGAATTCGAGGCCTAGCATGATCCTAGAAGCGATCGCATAGTACGATCTATGGATTTGGCATGCATTCTTCGATATGCCTGGTACAAACAACGACAGCAACGTGCTACATAGATCTTCGTTATTTGACCCTATGACATCCGGTCGTATGCCACCTGTTCATTACACAGTCAACAACCATGCTTACAACTTTAGGTACTACCTAGCGAATGGGATTTATCCAAACTGGCACACTTTTGTTAAGTTATACGACACCCTTTCGAAGAAAACAATATGTACTTCACGCAAATGCAAGAAAGCAATCCTAAAGATATTGAGCGCACTTTTGGGGTCCTACAAGCATGATGGGCGGTTCTACGTGGTCCAGCATATGGACGGGATCATAACCGTCTTACTGAGATCATCACTACTTGCATAATCACGCACAACATGATCGTGGAAGATGAAGGTGTGAATGTTGTAAACACTGATTTTGGATACAATGTTTCTTCAATCCCTAATTGCTAAATCATACTAGACGGGAGATCTGGTTGGGTAATTGATCACCTTGATCTAAGGCGTCAAGAAAGATTTTTCCACTCTCCAAAACGACCTAGTCGAGCATGTTGGGGGTCTCCCTCTCTGCCGAAGGTCCTCAGGATGAAGGAATTGTTTGCAACTAGAGGGACTGAGCGCCGAAGCTGCAACAGGCGTGCACAAAACGCTGAAGAGTTAGAGCTTCGGCTCAAGATGGTCACGAAGGTTATACATGACATTGAGTCAGCAAGGAAAAGACTTGTTAATCCTTGATGTCAGGGTCATAAATGTACTTTTGTTTGGGTTGTGTCCCTTGCCTATAAATAGATGAACAGTATCCCATAGTATTCATGCTGATTGGAGAAATTGTATTCGCACTTTAACTTCGAGCAAGCTAAAGGTACAAATGTAATATTCATTTTGTAACATTTTATTAATGTGTAATATGTATTATAATATTGTTTTGACATGTGATGTGAGATAAATAAATAATATAATGTTACATTGTAATATTATATCTATGAGTAATTGAAGACTTGTTTTCATAACCTTCGCCCGAGGTTCATTATCCCTGAAAAAGGATAATGCTTCGAAGGATGAAAGTCCTTAACGTTTAACATTTGTGTTGCCTTGTTTTTGGTTCACAGCAATCAAAAGCAAGTAAATAACATTGGCGCCCACCTCTGGTGAACTCACTTCCACGAACACGATAATGGCTTCGCAAAGTCATCAAGCTGCGTCACCTTCGGCGACGAAGCTCGTGCTTCCGATCAAAGGCGGTTCAAGCTTCGACCTGGCCAACAAAAAGCAAAAGAAGGAAGCGCAAAAAAGGGTACAACATGTCGGAGTACAAAGACCCTACATCAAGTCTAAATGGTCTCATGTGTCGATCACATTTTCTCAAGAGGACCTTCAATTCAAAGATTATCCCCATAATGATGCCATGGTCATATCCTATGTCATAAAAGGGTTTTTGTCCATAATTTGCTGGTGGATACAGGCAGTGCAGTAGACATTATCTTTGCAAAAAAGCTTTCAGACAAATGCAAGAGCAAGAGGACAAGATACACGATGCAACACACCCTCTTTATAGATTCGGAGGAAAGCAGATAATGGCACTTGGAAAGATAACGATGCCAATCACCTTCGGCTATGTGCACAACACCAGAACTGAGCAAGTTGTGTTTGACATTGTAGACATGGATTATCCTTACAATGCAATCATTAGAAGAGAAACATTAAATGCTTTTGAAGCAATACTTCACCCGGCGTACTTGAGCATGAAAATACCATCAGATCAGGGCCCAATTGTTGTACATGGAAGCCAAGAGGCTTCTAGAAGGGCCAAAGGAAATTAGACAGATTCCAGGGTCATTCAGAACATAGACGAAGCTAAAGCTCACCAGCAGCACAAAATACGTAAGAGATAAAGCAGATTCCGCGGACCAGCCAAAGTCCATGCTTCTGTGTGAAAACATTGCTGAACAAAAAGTGTTGTTTGGATCCCAGTTATCTGTGGAATAAGAAAAGGCTTTATCAAATTTCTTATTCAACAACAGAGATGTCTTTGCTTGGTTAGTCAATGATTTGTGTGGTGTCAACAGAGATGTCATTGAGCATTCTCTCAATGTAGATCCAACCATCAGACCAAGGAAGTAGAAGCTTCGGAAGATGTCGGATGACAAAGCCGAAGGTGCAAGAAATGAAGTCAAAAGACTCCTAAGTGCTGGAGTAATCAAAGAGGTGACATATCCAGAATGGCTAGCCAATACTATAATTGTAAAAAAATGAAAGGGAAATGTGCCCTTGGGCCATTTCTAAGTATTTTGGTGATTTAGTATCCAACACAAGTGCCTAAGTGTAAAAAGGTGGACAATGTACAAATCAAGGATAAAGGAAAAATCCAATTGAAAATGCCTTGGCTCGAGCAGCCAAAGTATGCTCAGTCTGGGAGCACCGGACTGTCCGGTGGTGCACCGGACAGTGTCCGGTGCGCCAGGCTGGCTCTGGCGAAAAGGCTGCTCTCGGGACTTTGACGGCGGTGTACGGCTATAATTCACCGGACTGTCCGGTGGGCCGTTCACAGGCGAACTCGTCGCTCTCGGGAATTCATCGGCGACGTACGGCTATAATTCACCGGACTGTCCGGTGTGCACCGGACTGTCCGGTGAGCCAACGGTCGGCAGGGCCAACGGTCGGCCGCGCGATCTGCGCGGGACACGTGGCCGAGCCAACGGCTAGAAGGGGGCACCGGTCTGTCCGGTGTGCACCGGACATGTCCGGTGCGCCAACGGCTCTCAGGCTGCCAACGGTCGACTACGCCATTTATGGAAGGAAATCGGGCACCGGACAGTGTCCGGTGTGCACCGGACTGTCCGGTGCGCCAGTCGACAGAAGGCAAGATCAGTCTTCCTAGATTGCTCTCAACGGCTCCTAGCTGCCTTGGGGCTATAAAAGGGACCCCTAGGCGCATGGAGGAGCACACCAAGCATTCCTACAACATTCCTAAGCACCAAGACATCGATTCCGCGCCTTTGATTCTTTGCGATAACAATTAGAGCTTTAGTTGAGTGGTGAACTTATTGAGTTGTGTTGTGAGCTCTAGTTGCGACTTGTGTGCGTGGTGTTGCTGTGATTTCTTGTCTTGAGTGCGTTGCTAATCCCTCCCTTGCTCTGTGCTTCTTTGTGAATTTCAAGTGTAAGGGCGAGAGACTCCAAGTTGTGGAGATTCCTCGCAAACGGGATTGAGAAAAGCAAGCAAAACACCGTGGTATTCAAGTGGGTCTTTGGACCGCTTGAGAGGGGTTGATTGCAACCCTCGTCCGTTGGGACGCCACAACGTGGAGTAGGCAAGCGTTGGTCTTGGCCGAACCACGGGATAACCACCGTGCCATCTCTGTGATTGATCTTGTTGGTTATTGTGTTTTGTTGAAGATTCCTCTCTAGCCACTTGGCGGTTATTGTGCTAACACTTAACCAAGTTTTTATGGCCTAAGTTTTAAGTGTTACAGGATCACCTATTCACCCCCCCTCTAGGTGCTCTCAATTGGTATCGGAGTCGTTCTCTTCACAAAGGGACTAACCGCCCGAAGAGATGGATCCTAAGGGGAAGAGAATCGTGATCAACGACAAAGAGAAGGAATCCTTCGTCAACGAGCCGAAGGATGACAAGCCCACAGACTCCGGCTCGGGCCATAGACGGAAAGATGGGAAGAAGAAGAAGACAAGGCGCATCAAGGAAATTGTCTACTACGACGACAGCGATGAGTCTACTTCTTCCCAAAAGGACGACGACCACAACGACTACGAGAGAAGGAAACCGGTTAATTCGAACTTTTCTTTTGACTACTCTCGTATTCCGCAAAGTTCAAATTCGCATTTGCTCTCCATTCCTCTCGGCAAGCCTCCACACTTTGATGGGGAGGACTACGGATTTTGGAGCCACAAAATGCGTAGTCACCTATTCTCTCTCCATCCTAGTATATGGGAGATTGTAGAGAGTGGAATGCACTTTGATAGTACGGATAGTCCCATGTTCATTAATGAGCAAATTCATAAGAATGCACAAGCTACTACTGTTCTTCTAGCTTCATTGTGCAGGGATGAATACCACAAAGTGAGCGGCTTGGATAACGCCAAGCAGATCTGGGACACCCTCAAGATTTCTCATGAGGGGAACGACATCACCTTGCTCACCAAGATGGAGTTGGTGGAGGGCGAGCTTGGACGGTTCGCGATGATAAGGGGCGAGGAGCCAACCCAAACATACAACCAGCTCAAGACCCTTATCAACAAAATAAGGAGCTACGGAAGCACGCGATGGACGGACCACGACGTCGTCCGACTGATGCTAAGGTCCTTTACCGTTCTTGATCCTCATTTGGTGAATAATATTCGTGAGAATCCCAGGTACACCAAAATGTCGCCCGAAGAAGTCCTTGGAAAATTCGTAAGCGGGCGAATGATGATCAAGGAGGCGAGGTACGTGGACGGCGCATTAAATGGTCCAATCAACGAGCCTCAACCCCTTGCTCTCAAGGCAACAAGAAGCAAGGAGGCGCTACCTAGCAAGGTGGCACAAATTGAGGCGGCCGGACTTAATGATGAAGAGATGGCCCTCATCATCAAGAGATTCAAGACGACGCTAAAGGGTCGCAAGGGGCAGCCAAGCAAGACCAAGACAAAGGGGAAGCGCTCATGCTTCAAATGTGGTAAGCTTGGTCATTTTATTGCTAACTGTCCCGACAATGATAGTGATCAGGATCAAGGGAACAAGAGGGAGAAGAAGAAGAACTATAAGAAGGCAAAGGGCGAGGCACATCTTGGCAAGGAGTGGGATTCGGATTGCTCCTCGTTCGACTCCGACAATGAAGGACTCGCCGCCACTGCCTTCAACAAGTCATCCCTCTTCCCCAACGAGCGTCACACATGCCTTATGGCAAGGGAGAAGAAGGTATGTACTCGAAACTCTACTTATGCTTCTTCAAGTGAGGACGAATCTAGTGATGAGGATGAAATAGATTATTCATGTTTATTTAAGGGCCTAGATAGAACCAAGGTAGATAAAATTAATGAATTGATTGATGCCTTGAATGATAAGAATAGGCTTTTAGAAAAACAAGAGGACTTGTTGTATGAAGAACATGACAAATTTGTAGAAGCACAAAAATCTCATGCCTTAGAAGTTAAGAGAAATGAAATGCTTTCTTGTGAATTATCTTCTTGCCATGAGACAATTTCTAGCTTAAGGAGCATTAATGATGATTTGAATGCTAAGTTAGAAATAGCTAGTAAATCTACAACTTGTGTAGAAAATGTTGGTGTTTGCAATAGATGTAAAGATTTTGATATTGATGCTTGTAGTGAACACATAGCTTCTATTGCAAAATTAAATGATGAAATGGCTAGTCTTAATGCCCAACTTAAGGCTAGCAAAAGTGATGTTGATAAACTAAAATTTGCTAGGGATGCCTACACGATTGGTAGACACCCCTCAATTAAGGATGGGCTTGGCTTCAAGAGGGAAGCCAAGAACTTAACAAGCCATAAGGCTCCCATCTCCGCCAAGGAGAAAGGGAAGGCCCCTATGGCAAGTAGCACTAAAAAGAACCATGCTTTTATGTACAATGATAGAAGACAATCTCATAGGAGTTGTAATGCTTTTGATTCACATGCCTATGATTCTTATGCCATGTATGCTTCCAGTTCTTCCTATATGCATGGTAGAGATATGCCTAGGAAAAATATTCATCATGTGCCTAGAAAGAACATTGTTCATGTTCCTAGAAAAGTTATGAATGGTCCCTCTACAATTTATCATGCTTTAAATGCTTCCTTTGCTATTTGTAGAAAGGATAGGAAGATAGTTGCTAGGAAATTAGGGGCAAAATGCAAGGGTGATAAAACTTGCATTTGGGTCCCTAAGGAAATTGTGACTAACCTTGTAGGACCCAACAAGAGTTGGGTACCTAAGACCCAAGCCTAAATTTGCCTTGCAGGTTTATGCATTCGGGGGCTCAAGCTGGATTATCGACAGCGGATGCACAAACCATATGACGGGGGAGAAGAAGATGTTCACCTCCTACGTCAAAAATGAGGATTCCCATGATTCAATTATTTTCGGCGATGGGAACCAAGGCAAGGTAAAAGGGTTAGGTAAAATTGCTATTTCATCTGAGCACTCTATTTCTAATGTGTTTTTAGTCGAGTCGCTTGGATATAATTTGTTATCTGTTAGTCAATTATGCAAAATGGGATATAATTATCTATTTACAAATGTAGATGTGTCTGTCTTTAGAAGATGTGATGGTTCACTAGCTTTTAAGGGTGTACTAGACGGCAAACTTTATTTAGTTGATTTTGCAAAAGAGGAGGCCGGTCTAGATGCATGCTTAATTGCTAAGACTAGCATGGGCTGGCTGTGGCATCGCCGCTTAGCACATGTGGGGATGAAGAACCTTCACAAGCTTCTAAAGGGAGAACATGTGATAGGTTTGACTAACGTGCAATTCGAAAAAGATAGACCTTGTGCAGCTTGTCAAGCAGGGAAACAGGTGGGAGGCTCTCATCACACCAAAAATGTGATGACCACTTCAAGACCTCTGGAGCTGCTGCATATGGACCTCTTCGGACCCGTCGCCTATCTGAGCATAGGAGGAAGTAAGTATGGTCTAGTTATTGTTGATGACTTTTCCCGCTTCACTTGGGTGTTCTTTTTGCAGGATAAGTCTGAAACCCAAGGGACCCTCAAGCGCTTCCTCAGGAGAGCTCAAAATGAGTTTGAGCTCAAGGTGAAGAAGATAAGGAGCGACAACGGGTCCGAGTTCAAGAACCTTCAAGTGGAGGAGTTCCTTGAGGAGGAAGGGATCAAGCACGAGTTCTCCGCTCCCTACACACCTCAGCAAAATGGTGTGGTAGAGAGGAAGAACAGGACGCTCATAGATATGGCGAGGACTATGCTTGGAGAGTTCAAGACCCCCGAGCGCTTTTGGTCGGAAGCCGTGAACACGGCTTGCCACGCCATCAACAGGGTCTACCTTCACCGCCTCCTCAAGAAGACTTCTTACGAGCTGCTAACTGGTAACAAACCCAATGTGTCTTATTTTCGTGTATTTGGGAGCAAGTGCTATATTCTTGTGAAGAAAGGTAGAACTTCTAAATTTGCTCCCAAAGCTGTAGAAGGGTTTTTATTAGGTTATGATTCAAATACAAAGGCGTATAGGGTCTTCAACAAATCATCAGGTTTGGTTGAAGTCTCTAGCGACGTTGTATTTGATGAGACTAATGGCTCTCCAAGAGAGCAAGTTGTTGATCTTGATGATGTAGATGAAGAAGACGTTCCAACGGCCGCGATACGCACCATGGCGACTGGAGATGTACGGCCTCAGGAACAATTGGAGCAAGATCAACCGTCTTCCTCAACTATGGTGCATCCCCCAACCCAAGATGACGAACAGGTACCTCAAGTGGAGGCGCATGATCAAGGGGGAGCACAGGATGTTCAAGTTGAAGAGGAAGAAGCACCTCAGGCACCTCCAACCCAAGTTCGAGCGACGATCCAAAGGGATCATCCCGTCGACCAAATATTGGGTGATATTAGCAAGGGAGTAACTACTCGTTCAAGATTAGTTAATTTCTGTGAGCATTACTCTTTTGTCTCTTCTATTGAGCCTTTCAGGGTAGAAGAGGCCTTGCTAGATCCGGATTGGGTGTTGGCCATGCAGGAGGAACTCAACAACTTCAAGCGCAATGAAGTTTGGACACTGGTGCCTCGTCCCAAGCAAAATATTGTGGGAACCAAGTGGGTGTTCCGCAACAAACAGGACGAGCACGGGGTGGTGACGAGGAACAAGGCTCGACTTGTGGCAAAAGGTTATGCCCAAGTCGCAGGTTTGGACTTTGAGGAGACTTTTGCTCCTGTGGCTAGGCTAGAATCAATTCGTATCTTGCTAGCATATGCCGCTCACCATTCTTTCAGGTTGTACCAAATGGATGTGAAGAGCGCTTTCCTCAACGGGCCGATCAAGGAGGAGGTGTACGTGGAGCAACCCCCTGGCTTCGAGGATGAACGGTACCTCGACCACGTGTGTAAGCTCTCTAAGGCGCTCTATGGAGTTAAGCAAGCCCCAAGAGCATGGTATGAATGCCTTAGAGACTTTTTAATTGCTAATGCTTTCAAGGTCGGGAAAGCCGATCCAACTCTTTTTACTAAGACTTGCGATGGTGATCTTTTTGTGTGCCAAATTTATGTCGATGACATAATATTTGGTTCTAATAATCAAAAGTCTTGTGAAGAGTTTAGCAGGGTTATGACGCAGAAATTCGAGATGTCAATGATGGGCGAGTTGAACTACTTCCTTGGGTTCCAAGTGAAGCAACTCAAGGACGGCACTTTCATCTCCCAAACGAAGTACACGCAAGACTTGCTAAAGCGGTTTGGGATGAAGGACGCCAAGCCCGCAAAGACGCCGATGGGAACTGACGGACATACCGACCTCAACAAAGGAGGTAAGTCCGTTGATCAAAAAGCATACCGGTCCATGATAGGTTCTTTGCTTTATTTATGTGCTAGTAGACCGGATATTATGCTTAGCGTATGCATGTGTGCTAGATTTCAATCCAATCCTAAGGAGTGTCACTTAGTGGCTGTGAAGCGAATTCTTCAATATTTAGTCGCTACGCCTTGCTTTGGGATCTGGTATCCAAAGGGGTCTAACTTTGACTTGATTGGGTACTCAGATTCCGACTATGCTGGATGTAAGGTCGATAGGAAGAGTACATCGGGGACGTGCCAATTCTTAGGAAGGTCCCTGGTGTCATGGAATTCTAAGAAACAAACTTCTGTTGCCCTATCCACCGCTGAGGCCGAGTATGTTGCCGCAGGACAGTGTTGCGCGCAACTACTTTGGATGAGGCAAACCCTCAGGGACTTTGGCTACAATCTGAGCAAAGTCCCACTCCTATGTGATAATGAGAGTGTTATCCGAATAGCGGAAAATCCGGTTGAGCACAGCCGCACAAAGCACATTGACATCCGACATCACTTTTTGAGAGACCACCAACAAAAGGGAGATATCGAAGTGTTTCATGTTAGCACCGAGAACCAGCTAGCCGATATCTTTACCAAGCCTCTAGATGAGAAGACCTTTTGCAGGCTGCGTAGTGAGCTAAATGTCTTAGATTCGCGGAACTTGGATTGAATTGTAGCATACATGTGTTTATGCTTTGATCATGTTCATTCTGCATTCTGTTGCTTATTGTGGTGCTCAAGTTGTACAAACACTCCCTGGACCTCACAAGTCCTTTTTGCAAGTGATGCACATATTTAGGGGGAGCTGTGCTACAACTTGACCCTTTGAAACTAACCATGTACTTGAGTTTGGTTGTTTTAGTCTCAAAGGAGAATTGAAAGGGAAAAGGTGGACTTGGACCATGCAAGACTTCCACTGCACTCCGATGAAAAGAGTAACTTTTCCGAGTTCATCTTTATACTCTTAGTGCCTTTGTGTTCTCATTTGAAGATTTTGGTGAGGCAATGGGGTTAAAGGGCCAAGATTGATCCCGTTTTGGTGCTTGATGCCAAAGGGGGAGAAAATAAAGGCCAAAGCAATAGATGGATCAGCTACCACTTGAGAGATTTTGAAAATAGTAGAATAGAGCTTTTGGTTTGTCAAAGAAAATAGTAGAATAGAGCTTTTGGTTTGTCAAACTCTTTTATTTGTCTCTCTTGTCAAAAGTTGGCTTCTTGTGGGGAGAAGTATTGATTATGGGAAAAAGGGGAGTTTTTTGAAATCTTGAATCAATTTCTCTTGGAATGACTCTCTTTATGTCTTAACATGTGTGTTTGACTTAGAGATAGAAATTTGAGTTTGATTTGCAAAAACAAACCAAGTGGTGGCAAAGAGTGATCCATATATGTCAAATTTGAATCAAAACAATTTGAGTTCTTATTTGAATTGATTTTGTACTTGTTCTACTTGCTTTATGTTGTGTTGGCATAAATCACCAAAAAGGGGGAGATTGAAAGGGAAATGTGCCCTTGAGCCATTTCTAAGTATTTTGGTGATTTAGTATCCAACACAAGTGCCTAAGTGTAAAAAGGTGGACAATGTACAAATCAAGGATAAAGGAAAAATCCAATTGAAAATGCCTTGGCTCGAGCAGCCAAAGTATGCTCAGTCTGGGAGCACCGGACTGTCCGGTGGTGCACCGGACAGTGTCCGGTGCGCCAGGCTGGCTCTGGCGAAAAGGCTGCTCTCGGGACTTCGACGGCGGTGTACGGCTATAATTCACCGGACTGTCCGGTGGTGCACCGGACTGTCCGGTGGGCCGTTCACAGGCGAACTCGTTGCTCTCGGGAATTCATCGGCGACGTACGGCTATAATTCACCGGACTGTCCGGTGTGCACCGGACTGTCCGGTGAGCCAACGGTCGGCAGGGCCAACGGTCGGCCGCGCGATCTACGCGGGATACGTGGCCGAGCCAACGGCTAGAAGGGGGCACCGGTCTGTCCGGTGTGCACCGGACATGTCCGGTGCGCCAACAGCTCTCAGGCTGCCAACGGTCGACTACGCCATTTATGGAAGGAAATCGGGCACCGGACTGTCCGGTGCGCCAGTCGACAGAAGGCAAGATCAGCCTTCCTAGATTGCTCTCAACGGCTCCTAGCTGCCTTGGGGCTATAAAAGGGACCCCTAGGCGCATGGAGGAGCACACCAAGCATTCCTACAACATTCCTAAGCACCAAGACATCGATTCCGCGCCTTTGATTCTTTGCGATAACAATTAGAGCTCTAGTTGAGTGGTGAACTCATTGAGTTGTGTTGTGAGCTGTAGTTGCGACTTGTGTGCGTGGTGTTGCTGTGATTTCTTGTCTTGAGTGCGTTGCTAATCCCTCCCTTGCTCTGTGCTTCTTTGTGAATTTCAAGTGTAAGGGCGAGAGACTCCAAGTTGTGGAGATTCCTCGCAAACGGGATTGAGAAAAGCAAGCAAAACACCGTGGTATTCAAGTGGGTCTTTGGACCGCTTGAGAGGGGTTGATTGCAACCCTCGTCCGTTGGGACGCCACAACGTGGAGTAGGCAAGCGTTGGTCTTGGCCGAACCACGGGATAACCACCGTGCCATCTCTGTGATTGATCTTGTTGGTTATTGTGTTTTGTTGAAGATTCCTCTCTAGCCACTTGGCGGTTATTGTGCTAACACTTAACCAAGTTTTTGTGGCCTAAGTTTTAAGTGTTACAGGATCACCTATTCACTCCCCCTCTAGGTGCTCTCAAAAAACACCAACGAAAAGTGGAGAATGTGTATTGATTTCACAGATCTCAACAAGGCATGCCCGAAGGATGAGTTTCCTTTGCCAAGAATAGATTCCCTTATAGATGCGGTAGTCACTTTAGAGCTCATGAGCCTATTGGACTGCTACTCAGGCTACCATCAGATATGGATGAAGAAAGAAGATGAGCCCAAGACAACCTTCATAACCCCAGTGGAACTTATTGCTATCTTTAGATGCCTGAGGGGCTCAAGAATGTTGGAGGAAGCTTCAGCATGATATTACATCCAAGGTTCTATGTACTCAAATTGGCAGGAATGTCTTGACATATGTTGATGACATCATAGTCAAGAGTACGAAGCAAGAAAATCACATTGCTGATTTGCAAGAAACATTTGCTAACTTCAGGAAGGCTGACCTTAAGCTGAACCTAGAAAAATGTGTCTTCGGAGTAAAGAAGGGAAATTTCATTGGATGCCTAGTATCAACAAAGAGATCAGAGCTAACCCAAGCAAGATAGAAGCTATACTTCGAATAGAGCCGTCGAAGTCAAGAAAGGGTGCCCAGAGATTGACGGGCAGGCTAACATCATTGAATAGATTTATCTCAAAATTAGCAAAGAAGAATCTACCATTTTTTGAAGTGCTAAAGTCAATAGAAATTTTTCCATGGGGACCAATTAAACAAAAGGCCTTCGAGGATTTGAAGCAATATCTTATATAGTTAACAACCTTAACTCCACCTTCATCAGGAGCTCCACTGTTATTGTATGTAGCGGCCTCTCATGCTGCAGTCAGTGCAACCCTGGTTCAAGAAAAGCAAGATGGGTAGACGAAGAGACAAGTCTCAGTCTACTTTGTTTCCGAAGTATTGAGTCCGTCAAAAAGAAACCGCACAGAGTTGGAGAAGATACTATATGCTGTATTGATGGCCTCCAGGAAGCTTCGACATTATTTCCAATCTTACCATATAATAGTACCTTCGTCCCAACCCTTAAAAGATATCATAAAATAGAGAAGCCACAGGAAGGGTTAGCAAATGGACCGTAGAGTTGAATTAATTCACTATTGACTTGTCTATCGATCTTCGATTCAATCTCAAGCACTGGCAGACTTCATTGCTGATTGGGCACCAGGGGCTCACGAAGAAGGACATTTGATAGACGACGAAGCTTGGACATTGTTTTGTGATGGCTCATGGGGAACCTTCGGTGCAGGTGCAGCGATTGTTTTAATTTCACCGTCAAAAATAAGAACCTGCTATGCAGCCAGGCTAAAATTCAAGTGCATAAACATCATTGCAGAATACGAAGCAGTCCTATTACGGCTTCAAAAGCTTGAGGCTAGGGGTGTAAACGGTACGGATATTATCCGACCATCCGATCGTCCGAAGAGGCTAATTATTCGGTTGGATAGTTTTTTCGGATATCCGCAGAATTTTCGGATTTCGGATTCGGATTCGGATAGTACAGTTTGGATATCGGATACGGATATGATATGACTGATATCCGTCGGATTTCGGATATCCGGATAACTTCTCGGATAACTGTCCGGATTTCATATTTCGGATATCCGGACATCTACCTAGATATCTTACCAGATTTCAGATATTCGGATAGTTACATGTGGAATCGCCCTAAATATCCAAGTTTCAACATAATCAATACTTCACTTTATCATTTTCATATGTGGATTTGAGGTTATGTTCTTATATAATGTTTATTGTTCCTGGTAACATATTTGCAATTTCCGGTCAATTGTGGAATATTTTATGAATTTAAATGCATTTTGATAATTTTCAGTAGAAAAAATTATAATAATACACAAATAGTCTCAAAAAATCATGAAATTTGACGGAGGAGCAATATATGCCCATATAGCATCCTCAAAAATGTTTGGGCCATAAAATCTAAAGATTGCCAACATTTCTTTCAATTCACTTTCACTTGTTACGTGAGTTACATGTGATATCACCTTAATTATCCAAATTTTAACATAATCAATACTTCACTTTATCATTTTCACATAGGGACTTCATATTGTCTTTAATAGAATATTTATTGGTCCTGGTAACTTATTTGCAATTTTTGGTAGACACTAGATTATTTTATGATTTTAATTATATTTTGATGATTTTCTGTAGAAAGAAATTAATAATACACAAATAGCCTTAGAAATTCATAAAATTTGACGGAGGGTTAACATTTATCTACATAAAATTCTAAAAATGTTTGGGCCATAAAGTCAATAAGATGCCAGTGATTCTTTTCATTTTCTTACACTTGTTGTGTGAGTTACACGTGAAATCAGCTTAAGTATCCAAGTTTCAACATAACCTTTACTTCACTTTCTCATTTTCATGTAGGGACTTGAGGTTATCTTCTTATGGAATGTTTATTAGTCTTGATAACTTATTTACAATTTTTGGTCGATACTATAATATTTTATGGATTTAAATGCATTTTGATGATTTTCTGCAAAAAGAAATTAATAATATACAAATAGTCTCAGAAATTCGCGAAATTTGGCGTATGAGTAACATATGTCCATATAGCATCCTCAAAAATGTTTGAACCATAAAAACCACAAGATGTCATCAATTACTTCATTTCATTTCCACTTATTTGTGAAACCCGTAATGATTACAACCACCATAATAATAAGTGAAACCACATATCATAATAACACGTGAAACCACGTATCATAGTTCTCAATATCTTATGAATTTAATTGTATTTTAATGATTTTCTACATAAAGAAATTAATAATACTCAAAATAGCCTTAGAAATTCATGGATTTTTATGGAGGTGTAGCATATTTGCACATATAATCCTAAAAAATGTTTGGACTAAAGGAGGGGCTAAATGATTACAACTATGATATGTGTGGAATGGTGTCTTACACGATATCCGACAAAAATATTCGTTACCGACGCTATCCGTGTCTGATTAGCTCCATATTCGATCCACGACTATCCGTATTTGTATTCGAGAACATCCGTATTTGTATTTGTATTCGAAGCTATCCGTATTCGAATTCGAATCCAGCTAAAAATATGAAAACAAATATGATTTCATTGATATCCGTTCGTATTCGATCCGATTAATTACACCCCTACTTGAGGCCATGGAAATAAGAAGAGCAATACTTAAATCTGACTCTCAAGTAATCATAGGTCAGGTTGACAAAAGCAGCAAGGCAAGGGATTCGAAGCTTGAAAAATATCTTGATATAGTTCGAAGGATGGAAGCCTACTTCGAAGGATTTTCAATAAAAAAATCTCCCAATAGGGGATAATGAACAAGCAGACTTGCTAGCCAAATCAGCAACACAGGGGCTCCTACTCCCCCTAGAAGTGTTCGTTAAAACTCTTAAAGCACCTTCGGTTGAACTCATGGAAAGGGTTGTGCTTACAATTTCGCCTGTGCATAGCGAAGACTGGAGAACAGAAATTGTATCCTTCCTCCAGGGCATTTACCCTTCGGATGATGAAGCTTACATAAAAAGGATTCATGCCAGAACAAGGCCATATATGATCATAGAAGGGGAATTGTTTAAGCAAAGAGTATGCTCCCCATTGCTAAAATGTCTATCCAGAGTCGAAGGTCAAGAATTGATGAAAGAAATACACTCAGAAATATATGGAGCTCACATCGGATCCAGGCCACTCCTTGGCAAGGTCTTTAGACAAGGTTTCTACTGGCTGAAGGCTGCTTCAGATGCAACAGATCTAGTGCAGAAATATGAGAATTACCATAAGTGTGTCAGGGACTAGAAGCAACCTTTATCTCTAACACAATTAATTAAGCCCACTTGGCCATTGCAGAGATGGGGACTTGATTTACTGGAACCACATGAAAGGGAAATGTGCCATTGGGTCATTTCTATAATTGTTTTGGTGATTAAGTGTCCAACACAAATGTTTTGAACTCTTACGTGATAAACAAGCAAAAGGTGCAAATCAAAGACAAGGTATGTTTCTAGACTTAGTGAATTGTTTTTTAGTACTAACATGGTTATCTAAGTGCTAGAAACAGTGCCGAGGAAAGGAGAAATGAATTGGAAAAGAGTTGGCTCCAGCTCGGCCTGGCACACCGGACTGTCCGGTGGTGCACCGGGACAGTGTCCGATGCCCCAGGCAAGCCTCTGGTGAAGTAGCCGATCTCGGGAAGCGACGCAGGCGTACGGCTATAATTCACCAGACTGTCTGGTGAGTCATCCGCGGCGAACTCATCGCTCTCGGGAAAAGCAACGGGGCGACGTGGCTATAATTCACCTGACTGTCCGGTGGTGCATCGGATTGTCCGGTGAGCCAACGGTCGCCATCGCCAACGGTCGACCATGCGATCAACGCGCGACACGTGGCTGCTCCAACGGTCGGTTGGGTGCATCGGATAGTGTCCGGTGCGCCATCTGACCCGCGGGAGCAACGGTCGACTGTGCCCGATTTGGAAGGAGATCATGCACCGGACAAGCTACAGTGGCTGTTCGGTGGCGCACCGGACTGTCTGGTGCGTCACTCGACAGAAGGCAAGGATAGCTTTCCATGTTGATCTCCAACGGCTCCTAACTGCCTTGGGGCTATAAAAGGGACCCCTAGGCGCATGGAGCCATACACCAAGCTTGCAAGAAACATTTTAAGACTCCTAGACTCCGCCTCCCCGCATTTGATCGATTGTGTTAGTGATTTGAGCTCCGTTTGAGTTGCGTACTCCCTATGCTGTGTTTTTGAGCTCAAGTCTTGGCTTGTGTGCGTGTGTGTGCTGCAGATTTGAGTCTTGCATGTGTTGCTCTCCCTCTCTTACCACTGTGATTCTCTTGTGACAAAATTGTAAGGGCAAGAGACTCCAATCTGTGGAGATTCCTCGCAAACGGAAGAAAGACAATAAGGAAGAAAGCCGTGGTATTCAAGTTGATCATTGGATCACTTGAAAGGGGTTGAGTGCAACCCTCGTCCATTGGGACGCCACAACGTGGAAGTAGGCAAGTGTTACTTGGCCGAACCACAGGATAAAAATCGCGTGTCTCGTGTGTTGCTTCTTGTGATTGCTTTATTCACACGAGCGTGTTCCTTAGCCACTTGATTACTCTAACTCCTTAACAATCAAGTTTGTGGCTATTTAATGTTTAATTTTACAGGATCACCTATTCACCCCCCTCTAGGTGCTCTCAATTGGTATCGGAGCCGTACTCTTCACTTAAGGGACTAACCGCCCGAAGAGATGGATCATAAGGGAAAGGGGATTGTGATTAACAACAAGGAGGAGTCCCTCCTCAACGAGCCAAGAGACGACAAGCCTACCGACTCAGGCTCAAGTCACAAGAAGAGGGACGGGAAGAAGAAGAGACGCATCAAGAAGATCATCTACTACGACAGTGATACATCTTCTTCTTCACCAAGGGACGACAACGACGACGACTCTTCAAAGAAGAAAACGGTTAATCAAAACTATTCATTTGATTATTCCCGTATTCCGTTCAATTCAAATGCTCATTTGCTATCAATTCCACTTGGAAAACCTCCACACTTTGATGGAGAAGACTACTCTTTCTAGAGTCATAAAATGTGTAGTCATTTATTTTCCCTCCATCCTAGTATCTGGGAGATTGTTGAAAACGGAATGCATAGTACTGACAATCCCATTTTCATAAATGAGCAAATTCACAAAAATGCCCAAGCTACTACTGTCTTACTAGCTTCACTTTGCAGGGATGAATATAATAAGGTGAGTGGCTTGGACAACGCCAAGCAAATCTGGGACACCCTTAAGATATCTCATGAGGGAAACGATGCCACTATGATTACAAAGATGGAACTAGTGGAAGGCGAGCTGGGGAGGTTCGTGATGATTAGGGGAGAGGAGCCAACACAAACCTACAACAGGCTCAAGACCCTGGTCAACAAGATACGAAGTTACGAAAGCACAAGATGGACGGATCATGATGTCGTCCGACTCATGCTAAGGTCTTTTACTGTAATTGACCCCCATCTTGTCAATCTTATTCGTGAAAATCCTAGGTACACCAAAATGATGCCCGAGGAGATCCTCGGAAAATTCGTAAGCGGGCGCATGATGGTGAAGGAGGCTCGATACATGGACGATGCTCGAAACGGTCCACTACCCGTCTACGAGCCACAACCCATTGCTCTCAAGGCAACTAGCAGCAAGGAGACGCTACCAAGCAAGGTAGCACAAGTGGAGACTGCTGGGCTAAATGAAGATGAGATGGCGCTTATCATCAAGCGCTTCAAGACCGCACTCAAAGGACGCAAGGAGTACCCCAATAGGAATAAAAAAGGGGGAAAATGCTCCTGCTTCAAATGCAGTAAGATTGGTCACTTTATTGCTCAATGTCCCGATAATGATAATGACCAGGGACAAGAAAAGAGCGGGAAGAAGGAGAAAACGAAGAACTACAAGAAGGCTAAGGGCGAGGCGCACCTTGGAAAGGAATGGGACTCGGACTGCTCCTCTTCCGACTCCGACGACGAAGGACTTGCTGCCTCGGCTTTCGATAAATCCTCACTCTTCCCCAACAAACGCCATACATGTCTTATGGCCAAGGAGAAAAAGGTATGTATTCGGGACACACCCAAGTACACTTCATCTAGTGATGAAGAATTTTCCGTTGATGAAATAGACTACACTGTTCTGTTTAAAGGACTAGATAGAGCCAAGGTAGATAAAAGTAATTAATTGATTGATGCTCTAAATGAAAAAGGATAAATTGTTAGAAAAGCAAGAGGACATTTTGTATGAGGAACATGACAAATTTGTTGCTGTGCAAAAATCTCTTGCTTTAGAAACTAAGAGAAATGAAATGCCATCTTCTGAGTTATCTGCTTGCCATGAATCTATCTCTAGTTTAAAAAGTTTAAATGATGAATTAAATGCTAAGCTAGAGGAAGCAAATGAAACTAGATCATGTGTTGAGCATGTCATTGTTTGTAATAGATGTAAGGACTTTGATGTTGATGCCTGTAATGAACATCTTACTTCTATTGCTCAACTAAAAGATGAGGTGGCAAGTCTTAATGCTCAACTTAAGACTTGCAAGGTTGATTTTGATAAACTAAAATTTGCTAGGGATGCCTACACTATTGGTAGACACCCCTCAATTAAGGATGGACTTGGTTTTCGAAAGGAAATCAAGAATTTAACAAGCCAAAGGACCCCCGTTCTCAACAAGGAGAAAGGGAAGGCCCCTATGGCTAGTAGTCCTTAAAGGAACCATGCATTTATTTATGATAGGAAAGTTGCTAGTCGTTCTCACTACAATAAGAGTTATGATCATGCTGCTCATAATTCACATGCTATGTTTGCCTCTAGTTCTACTTTTGTTCATGGTAGAAGCAGGCCTAGGAAAAATCATGTTGTGCCTCATGTGCCTAGGAGAATGTGTAAAGAACCTTCAACTATTTATCATGCTTGCAACACTTCTTTTGTTCTTTCATGTAAGAATGTAAAAGTAGTTGCCAGGAAGTTGGGATCCAAATGCAAGGGAGACAAAACTTGCATATGGGTTCCAAAAACTATTTTGACTAACCTTATAGGATCCAACAAGAGTTGGGTACCTAAAACCCAAGCTTAAATTCCTTGTAGGTTTATGCATCCGGGGGCTCTAGCTGGATAATCGACAGCGGATGCATAAACCACATGACGGGGGAGAAGAAGATGTTCACCTCTTGCGTCAAGAACAAGGATTCCCAGGATATGATCATCTTTGGAGATAGAAACCAAGGCAAGGTCAAAGGCTTGGGCAAGATAGCCATCACTAACGAGCACTCCATATCGAATGTATTTCTAGTAGAGTCGCTTGGGTACAACCTTCTATCTGTAAGTCAATTGTGTCACATGGGTTACAATTGTCTTTTTACAAATGTTGATGTATCTGTCTTTAGAAGGAGTGATGGTTCATGAGCTTTTAAGGGTGTATTAGACGGCAAACTCTACTTAGTTGATTTTTCGAAAGAGGAGGCCGATCTAGATGCATGCTTAATAGCTAAGACTAGTATGGGCTGGCTTTGGCATCGCCGTCTAGCACATGTTGGGATGAAGAACCTTCATAAACTTCTAAAGGGAGAACATGTGTTAGGACTAACCAATGTTTGTTTCGAGAAAGACAGACCTTGTGCAGCATGTCAGGCAGGGAAACTGGTGGGAAGCACTCATCACAGCAAGAATGTGATGACAACATCAAGACCTCTGGAGCTTCTTCACATGGACCTCTTTGGACCCGTTGCCTACCTTAGCATCGGGGGAAGTAAGTATGGTCTTGTAATTGTTGATGATTTTTCCCGCTTCACTTGGGTGTTCTTTTTGCAGGACAAATCAGAAACCCAAGGGACCCTAAAACGCTTTCTAAGGAGGGCTCAAAACAAATTTGAGCTAAAGGTAAAAAAGATAAGGAGCGACAACGGGTCCGAGTTCAAGAATCTGCAAGTTGAGGAGCATCTTGAGGAGGAAGGCGTCAGCACGAGTTCTTCGCTCCCTATACTCCACAGTAAAACGATGTAGTAGAGAGGAAGAAGAGGACGTTAATCGACATGGCGAGAACGATGCTTGGAGAGTTCAAGACGCCCGAGCGGTTTTGGTCAGAAGCTGTGAACACAGCCTGTCACGCCATAAACCGGCTCTATCTGCATCACCTTCTCAAGAAGACCTCCTACGAACTCCTTACCGGTAACAAACCCAATGTCTCTTACTTTCGTGTATTTGGGAGCAAATGTTACATTTTGGTGAAGAAAGGTAGAAATTCTAAATTTACTCCCAAGGCAGTAGAAGGGTTTTTACTAGGGTATGACTCAAATACAAAGGCGTATAGAGTCTTCAACAAATCATGGGGTTTGGTTGAAGTCTCTAGCGACGTTGTATTTGATGAGACTAATGGCTCTCCAAGAGAGCATGTTGATCTTGATGACATAGATGAAGATGATGTTCCGACGGCCGTAATGCGCACAATGGCGATCAGTGATGTGTGAACACAGGAACAGCAGGAGCAAGATCAGCCATCTTCCTCCACAATGGTGCATCCCCCAACTCAAGACGATGAACAGGTACCGCAAGAAGGGCATGATCAAGGGGGAGCACAAGAAGATCAAGCAATGGAGGAAGAAGCACCATGGGTCCCTCCAACTCAAGTCTGAGCAACGATCCAAAGACATCACCCCGTCGATCATATTCTGGGTGATATCAGCAAGGGAGTAACTACTCGCTCACGTTTAGCTAATTTTTGTGAGCATTACTCGTTTGTCTCTTCTATTGAGCCTTTCAGGGTAGAAGAGGCCTTGCAGGATCCAGACTAGACGTTGGCCATACAGGAAGAACTCAACAACTTCAAGAGAAATGAAGTTTGGAGCCTGGTGCCACGTCCAAAACAAAACGTTGTGGGAACCAAGTGGGTGTTCCGCAACAAGCAAGACGAGCACGGGGTGGTGACAAGAAACAAGGCTCGACTTGTGGCAAAAGGTTATGCCCAAGTTGCAGGTTTGGATTTCGAGGAGACTTTTGCCCTTGTGGCTAGGCTAGAGTCCATTCGAATATTATTAGCCTATGCCGCTCACCACTCTTTCAGGCTATTTCAAATGGACGTAAAGAGTGCTTTCCTCAACGGGCCAATCAAGGAGGAGGTTGTTGGGGGCCTTCGTCCTCCGAAGGTCCTCAAAAACATGATTTGACAATATTTTCCAAGTGAATTATATGAACAGGTATCTTCGGACTCAGATCATGAACATGGAGTACGGTTAGAACGAAGCCCAAGCTGTACGAAGCTGATTACCAAGCTGTACGAGGGATGGTGCACAGCCGAAGCTATGCGCAGAAAGCTTCGTCGCGATAGCAGAAAGGGGAACCGACTTAAAGATGAAAAGACTACTTAGGCCTTAATAGATTCCCATAAGCCATTAGCAAATGTAATGGACATGGATGTAATTTTGCATGGGCTACGTCCCACGCCTATAAATAGATGAACAGTACTCCCGTACTGTTCACGCTGACCTGGCATTTGCTTTCCGTCATCCTAGTACTTTTGCCTTCCTGCAATTCGAAGGTACACTTGTAATCTGAAGTCATTTCTATTGTTATATGTTAATAAAATAGAAATGACGTTGTGATAATATTTAAATGTTCATATTACTTTTCACGTTGCATGTAAGTTCTTAATCATAGTTTATTGTGCTTACGAAGATATGTTGTTTGTGCCCTTCGTCCGAAGCACATTATATCCCGAAGGGAAATAATGTTTCAAAGGACGAAGGGTTTTATCATTTAACACTTTTTATGTTTCCTTGTTCTTAATTCGAAGCATTTGAGAACAAGTCCCCAACATTGGCGCCCACCTCCGGTGAACTCACTTCCACTCTTTGAGTTTTTGAACGCCCTCGGCGATCATCAACCTTCGCTATGGCGCCGAAGAAAGCTTCAGCAACTGGCACTGCAGTGCTACAACCGCTGGACCACAATCAGGAGACTGTCTCTCTTCGGGAGGCCCGAAGCCAGAAGAGGAAGGCTGTCAGCCCGACGCCTCAAGAGGATGAGCTAGACCAAGAGATCAGAGATATGGAGATGCTTCATCAACAGGTGCAGAGGAAAAAGGAAAAGATGGCCAGGCTAGCTGAACTGCAAAGGCAGATAGACGAAGCTTCTGAAGAAGTTCGCCATCTTACTCATGATGAGCAGAACCGAAGGCCTCAACAAAAAGACCTTCATCAGGAGGGTTTCTTCAACGAAGATGACTGGTATGACAATTTCCATCATGGAAATTTTGTTTTCGATGATGCTTCTCCCTTGTCCGCTGAGCTGCAGGCTACACCTTGGCCTCCGTCCTATAAGCCGCCCCAGCTTCCCATATTCGATGGCCATTCAGACCCGAAGCAGTTTTTGATGAGCTACGAAGCAACGGTATCTTCGTATGGTGGCAATGCTGCAGTCATGGCAAAGTCTTTTGTTATGGCTGTCAGGAGTGTTGCTCAAACCTGGTATTCCTCCCTTCGACTAGGAACGATCACTTCATGGCAAAAATTGAAGGACATGTTGTTAACCAGCTTCCAAGGGTTTCAGACGAAGCCGGTCACTGCTCAGGCCCTGTTCCAATGCACTCAGGATCATGAAGAATACCTTCAGGCATATGTCAGAAGGTTCTTGCGTTTGAGGGCGCAGGCACCAACGGTGCCCAACGAAATTGTCATTGAGGCCATGATCAAGGGACTTCGGCCTGGACCTTCAGCTCAATACTTTGCTAGGAAGCCTCCTCAAACTTTGGAGAAACTGCTCCAGAAGATGGACGAGTATATTCGTGCCGACAACGATTTTCGCCAAAGAAGGGAGGAGGCTTTCAGGTTTTCTGAAATGACCAGGGGCTTCGGAGGAAGATTCTATCCGAGGCATGTCAGGTCCATCCACAACTCTACTCAAAATGATGAAAAGGGGAGTCAGCAGAACAGGCCGCAGTGCTCCTCACAGGCTTCGGGGCAACAGCAAAGTTTCTTCCGGCCGCCAGTTCCAAGGGGCAGAGGCGCCAGGGGCTTCGGCGGAAGATTTGGAGATCAACCAAGGAGAGTATTTTGCTTATTCTGTGGTGAAAACAAGGGCCATACCACCAGGATGTGCCATGTTACCATCCAGAAGCAAAAGGAGATAGCCGAAGCTGCAGCGCAACAAGCTCAGCCGAAGCAGGTCATGCATACTGCTTCGTACCATCCGCCTTACATCCCAGAATACATGGGCAACCACCCTGCAGTTTCTGTTGCTTCGGCGAGTCAACCTCAAGCTTCCTGGCAACAGCCTCCGCCTCCACCACCGTTGCAACAAGGCCAACAGCCAGAAGGGAGCCAATATGCTCCACATCAAAGGGATCTCAGAGAACAATCCGAAGCTCGCACAGTCAATAGCACTGTGCCAGAGTCGAAGCACATCTATTGACAAATATGCTACCAGTTTTTTCCATTCAGTTCTATTTTCTGTGTAATAAAGGACACTTTTTAGTTTTCATGTAAAAGTTTCTTTGCTTGCTCCAAGAAAAATGTATCTTCTCAGGCTTAAGTTGCTGAAGCTTAAAAATTTACGATAACAAGGAGGACTTTCGAATTATCGAAAATCCTTCGAAGCAACAAAAAGTCGTTCTAAGGAACGCAGTGTAAGTTTTCTGCTCCAAAGTCGTTCCTAAGGGAATGCAGAGCATACAGCGAAAAGTCAACGCTGATACCGTCTAAGTAAAGGGCGAAGAAGCTCCAAAGTCGTTCCTAAGGGAATGCAGAGCTTACAGCGAAAAGTCAACGCTGATACCGCCTAAGTAAAAGGCGAAGAAGCTCCAAAGTCGTTCCTAAGGGGATGCAGAGCTTACAGCAAAAAGTCAGCGCTGGAACAAAAATATTTTGTGTTTTACGGGGACATGTGTGTGTATCTTCGGAACAAATGTCATCTACATAACATAACATCATCACATCATTTTGCATAGCATAAGCATCATACATCATGTTGCATATGGCAAAAGAAGGGAACACGGTATCAACCTTCGGGAGGATACTTTGAGAAAGTAAAAATTGTGCTAAGTCACAAGGGGACACAATATTGATCTTCGGAATATAGCTTCGGGGAATATTTTCATGAAGCCTGGATATCCTTCAACAGAGCACTATGAACATTGTCGTGATACATAAGTTTTTCTATCTTCACGAAGCATGAAAAGAAGGGAAGGTGTTTTTTCGCCGAAGGCTCAAAAACGGTACGTATGTAAAGTTTCATGCATCGTAAAGAATCGGATTATTAAAAGCAAATATATCACAGGTTTACAAGATGTCACACATATTTCATTACAGAAGTCTTTACAAAAGTGCTTAATCTTCTTTCAAAACAGCTTCGGCAGCTTCGTTCAGGAGCCGGTTCACAACTTCATCCATAATAGCTTCAGTCATCTTTTTAATTTCGTCGTCTCCTTTCGGGTGAGGGCCCGGAGACGTTTCAGTAGGATCTGAAGGAGGACATGATACGGCCATATTGCTATTACAAATTGCGAACGAAGTTTAAAATCAAAAATTACAACACAATAAAAACCATTAGCTAATACCTATTTGCTCTTCAGGCTCTGAAATTTTGTCAGCGGCCTTGGCTATTTCTCTAGCGTCGTGAATGCCCTTCTCACTTTTCTGAATAATTTCTCGGGCCATTTCTCGGCCACCATTGTCCCAGACGTCGGTGAAAAATTTTCCACCAGCCTGGCTAGCTTCGGCCAAGGGGTCTTTAATATCTTCAGGGGATAAGCTGGCTTCGGATTGTGCAAGAACCTTAACATGATCGCAGCCTTTTGTCTCCAGTATACTAGCCATCCCCCTGGCACCCGAAAAGGCGCAAATGTCTCCACGACTGCTCAGAATTTCTTCGAAGGCTTCAGCTTCGTGGCAGATCCATTCGATCGGTTCTTCAGGGTTACCTCTCACAAACTCTTCTTCACTAGAAAATGCGCCAACACTGGCGAAGCTGGTTTTTATTTTCTTTACGCATTCCATGGATTTTTCGTAGCATCTTTTCTTAGAAGACCGAAGCTCTTCAACGGTTCCTTCCAAATGATCAGCCCATTGGTCGCTACATTCCCGTCTTGTTTCTTCAAGTATGCGTTCTTCTTTCGCCCGGGCCAATTGCTTGCGAAGATCGTCAATCTCGTGCTTTTGAGCTGCAATTTGTGCTTTGGATGTAGCTTCGTTCTCCTTTACTTTGTCCACTAATGTAACTAGAATCTTGTCCTTTTCCAGGGCTTCATTCCTTAGTTTGATAACCTCTGTTCGAAGGTTGTTGAAGGCAATTTCATAGCTTTCTTCTTCGGCACTCTTTTGCGCTCTCAGCGCGTTGCTTAAAATTAAACCCTACATGTAAAAAATTAGTATAAGAATAAAACAATAGATTTCGAATCATAAAGTTTCCAAAATGCGCAATTCTCGCACCTTCAGGCTATTATATGCGAGGCTATCCGCAAGATCTTCCTTCGTCATAGCACATAGTCCAGCTTCAAGCTTCGGAAACCCCATACTCCTAGCCATCTCCCGGCAGACAGATAATTCTTTGTTGTCAGGGAGGCAGTATAGGAAGTCATCTTCGTTTGTCCCATTGAACACTAGTGCCCCCTTCGGATATTTTAATTCTCTGGCATAGTGATTGGCTTCATAAATCTCTTCTTCAGATAATTTTTTACCCGAAGCATGTCGCACAATGTAATCACGTACGGCGGAAGGTGCTTCGGGGGCCGCTGTGTCAATTTCTTCAACCAAAATTGGCTCTGGCATTTTTATTTTTTCTTCGGCTTCCAAAGGTTGTTCCTTGGTGGGCTTTGGAGGCCCAGCTTCAGCTTCAGGTTGTTGCTTCGAGGTTTCAGCAACTGAAGCTTCAGCAGACACTTCAGAAAGTCCAACAGTCTTCTTTGGAGTTACGCTTGAAGACTTAATTGTCTCCAAAACATCTAGCACGTTCACCATTCTTTTTCTTTTTGGGGTCACCGATGGGCCCTTTTGATTTTTTATTGTTTCAACATTTGCTGAAGGACTTAAGATTTCCAATATTTTTGGTCCTTCAATTCTCGGTTTTTCTGCCTTCTCTGCTGAAGGCGCTTCAGTTTTTTCTTCTATCTTCGGCACTGGAGCTGGTTCTGTAGTTTCAGTGGCCAAAGAGACTTCACCAATAAATTCAGGCACTGTGGCCGGCTCAATAAAACGCGCCCGGTGGGTGAGCACCTTCATCTTTTTTCTTTGCGGCGCTGGCTCACTAGAGGCACTTGTGGCAACTTCTGTTGCAGGAGAAGTATTTTTTCTTTTGCGGCCCAGCACCGGATAATGATAGTCAGGGTAGACAAACCCGATTGCATCAAATAACCGGTTGAGCCTCTTCTTCTTTCGGCCTCCGAAGGCTGCCGATAATGCAGTATTCTCGGCCTTCGAATATACCCCAAGCAGTTCGTCACTTAATGTTTCAATGCTTTTTAACCAGTCGTCATCAGGTTCAACAAATTTATCCCCGTATTTGAATGAGTATTTTAGTCTGACTAGTCCACCTTCGTCAGACTCTTTGATGGTCTCCTTCGGCATTTCCCACTTTCCTGCAAGTGGCCACACCCTGAAGGCAATATGCTCTTGGACCAGATCCCTTGTCCCAATAAAAGAGCAGACTACGCCGAAGGCTCTTTGGCATTCTTCGGCCGCTTCATCCATTTCAACCTTCGGCTTTCGGAGTCCGAAGCGTTGCCAGATGGGGCGCATAATGATACTTTTAACATCTTCCTGCGCTGTCAAGTCATTCTTTACATAAAACCATTCTGTCATCCAGGTACCGGGCCACCTCTTCCGAAAGGTTGGCACAGGGCGGCTTGACCCGGAGCGGGCACCGAAGCTGTAACAACCAAAGTTGTTGTGATATTGTTCTTTCCCCCAGGGCTTCGTCTCATATACCAACTCATGAATTTTGCAAAAGCTTTTAGCATTTGGTTCTAAACCTTGGCTTCTCACAGCCCAGACAAAGATTCCCATTCTTATGATAGCTTCGAGAGTAATTTGATGAAGGTAGATTTGAAATGTCTTCAGGACTTCGACAACAAAGCTGCTTAGGGGGAACCGAAGCCCGGCCTTAAGAAAGCTTCGGAAGATCACGACCTCATCTTCTTCGGGGGTGGGAGAAGTCTTTTCTCCAGCGTCAGCCCTCACAATATATATATCTCGAAAATATCTCCCCCTCGTATTGTCAATATGACTCAGCTTAATAGTAGTTTTCCCAAAAACCGAGTGACTTGGCCGCCATGGTCGATCTTCAGACTCTCCCCCGCCGCTTTCTACATCATAACTGTCGCTGTCACCAGTATCTTCAGATAAACCTTCCAAAATCTCTTTGGTAATCTTTTCTGTATTGGTCTTCGACATTGCCTCAAGAAAGCCCTGGTTCTTCTCTTCAGAAAGACTTAGCTTCATCTCGACAACAGCCTTCTTCTCCTCAGACATCTCTTCGGAGATCCTACTTCTTGCTCCCGAAGCTTAAAACTAGGAAAGAAAACAAATATTTTTGGGCAGAAAGTTTTATAAGCAGGAAAGACAGATGGCAAAGGGAGCGTGCCAAATCAAATGTGGCGGGCTCCTATTTATACACTCGATATGACGGAAACTGTGTGGTCCCAGGTGTCAGTGACTTTTGCTATTCTAGCAAAGGAAAGGTGTTTTTTTCGGACCTTCGGCTTAAGGCCTTCGTCCATATCGCAATCTGAATTTATCATTAACAAATTAATATTGCGAGGGGCTACTGTTGGGGGCCTTCGTCCTCCGAAGGTCCTCAAAAACATGATTTGACAATATTTTCCAAGTGAATTATATGAACAGGTATCTTCGGACTCAGATCATGAACATGGAGTACGGTTAGAACGAAGCCCAAGCTGTACGAAGCTGATTACCAAGCTGTACGAGGGATGGTGCACAGCCGAAGCTATGCGCAGAAAGCTTCGTCGCGATAGCAGAAAGGGGAACCGACTTAAAGATGAAAAGACTACTTAGGCCTTAATAGATTCCCATAAGCCATTAGCAAATGTAATGGACATGGATGTAATTTTGCATGGGCTACGTCCCACGCCTATAAATAGATGAACAGTACTCCCGTACTGTTCACGCTGACCTGGCATTTGCTTTCCGTCATCCTAGTACTTTTGCCTTCCTGCAATTCGAAGGTACACTTGTAATCTGAAGTCATTTCTATTGTTATATGTTAATAAAATAGAAATGACGTTGTGATAATATTTAAATGTTCATATTACTTTTCACGTTGCATGTAAGTTCTTAATCATAGTTTATTGTGCTTACGAAGATATGTTGTTTGTGCCCTTCGTCCGAAGCACATTATATCCCGAAGGGAAATAATGTTTCAAAGGACGAAGGGTTTTATCATTTAACACTTTTTATGTTGCCTTGTTCTTAATTCGAAGCATTTGAGAACAAGTCCCCAACAGAGGTATACGTGGAACAACCCCCTGGCTTTGAGGATGACAGGTATCCCAACCACGTGTTTAAGCTCTCTAAGGCGCTCTATGGACTTAAGCAAGCCCCAAGAGCATGGTATGAATGACTTAGAGATTTCTTAATTACTAATGCTTTCAAGGTTCGGAAAGCTGATCCCACTCTCTTTACCAAGACTTGTGATGGTGATCTCTTTGTGTGCCAAATTTATGTCGATGACATAATATTTGGTTCTACTAATCAAAAGTCTTGTGAGGAGTTTAGCAGGGTGATGACACAAAAGTTCGAGATGTCGATGATGGGCGAGTTGACCTACTTCCTTGGGTTCCAAGTGAAGCAACTCAAGGACGGCACCTTCATCTCTCAAATGAAGTACACTCAGGATCTTCTCATGAGGTTTGGGATGAAGGACGCCAAGCCCGCGAAGACATCAATGGGAACCGACGGGCATGTTGACCTTAACAAAGGAGGTAAGTCCGTTGATCAAAAGGCATACCGGTCCATGATAGGTTCATTACTTTATTTATGTGCTAGTAGACCAGACATTATGCTTAGTGTATGCATGTGTGCTAGATATCAATCCGACCCCAAGGAATGTCACCTTGTGGCCGTTAAGCGAATTCTTAGGTATTTAGTTTCTACGCCTTGCTTCGGGATCTGGTATCCAAAGGGGTCTACCATTGACTTGATTGGATACTCAGACTCCGATTATGCTGGTTGTAAGGTTGATAGGAAGAGCACATCAGGGACATGCCAATTTTTAGGAAGGTCCCTGGTGTCCTGGAGTTCAAAGAAACAAACATCCGTTGCCCTATCCACCGCTGAGGCCGAGTATGTTGCCACAGGTCAGTGTTGCGCGCAACTACTTTGGATGAGGCAAACCCTCCGGGACTTTGGCTACAATCTGAGCAAAGTCCCACTCCTATGTGACAATAAGAGTGCAATCCGCATGGCGGATAATCCTGTTGAACACAGCCGCACTAAGCACATAGACATCCGGCATCACTTCCTGAGAGACCACCAGCAAAAGGGAGATATCGAGGTGTACCATATTAGCACCGAGAACCAGCTAGCCGATATCTTCACTAAGCCTTTAGATGAGAAAAGGTTTTGTAGGTTGCGTAGTGAGCTAAATGTCTTAGATTCGCATAACTTGGATTGATAGACAGCATACATGTGTTCTATGCCCTTGATCATGTTACTTTGTGCATCTCAATCAATTATTGTTATTTATGTTGCTCAAGTTGTAAAAGTGATCCCCGGACCTCACAAGTCCATATGCGAGTGATGCACATATTATGGGGGAGATGTGCTACAACTTGACCCTTTGAGACTAACATGTTTGTTTGAGTACACTTGATGTAGTCTCGAAGGTGCATTGAAAGGGAAAAGTGAACTTGGACGCTGAAAAGATTTCCACTGCACTCCGGTATTAGTGTACTTACTTCCAAGTTCATACTTGCAATCTCATTGCCTTTTTGCTCTTAATTGGCATTTTTGGTGAGGCAATGAGGTTAAAGGGCCAAAAATGATCCCGTTTTGGTGCTTAAAGCCAAAGGGGAAGAAATTAAGGCCAAAGCAACTGGATCAGCCAACCACTTGAGAATTTTGAAAATAGTAGAGTTAGAATTTGTGATTTTTCCAAAATGCTCTTATTGCAAAATTTGATCACTTGTGGGGGAGAATTTTGATTATGGGAAAAGGGGGAGTTTTTGGCACTTGATCAATTTTTCTCTTGGAATATCTCTCGATTTGCCCAAACAAGTGTGTTTGACTTAGAGATAGGAAAAATAATTTGATTTACAAAAATAAACCAAGTGGTGGCAAAGAGTGATCCAAATATGCCAAATCATAAGCAAAAATAATTTGGTCTTCAATTGCAATTGATGTTGCACTCTTTTTATTGCTTTTTTATGTATTGGCATAAATCACCAAAAAGGGGGAGATTGAAAGGGAAATGTGCCCTTGGGTCATTTCTATAATTATTTTGGTGATTAAGTGTCCAACACAAATGTTTTGAACTCTTATGTGCTAAACAAGCAAAAGGTGCAAATCAAAGACAAGGTATGTTTCTAGAATTAGTGAATTGTTTTTGAGTACTAACATGGTAATCTAAGTGCTAGAAACAGTACCGAGAAAAGAAGAAATAAATTGGAAAAGAGTTGGCTTCCAGCTCGGCCTGGCACACCGATTGTCCGGTGCCCCAGGCAAGCCTCCGGTGAAGTAGCCGGTCTCGGGAAGCGACGTAGGCGTACAGCTATAATTCACCGGACTGTCCGGTGAGTCATCCGCGGCGAACTCATCGCTCTTGGGAAAAGCAACGGGGCGACGTGGCTATAATTCACCAGACTATCCGGTGGTGCACCGGACTGTCCGGTGAGCCAACGGTCGCCATCGCCAACAGTCGACCGCGCGATCAACGCGCGACACGTGGCTGCTCCAACGGTCGGCTGGGTGCACCGGACTGTCCGGGGTGCACCAGACAGTGTCTGGTGCGCCATCTGACCCGCGAGAGCAACGATCGACTGTGCCCAATTTGGAAGGATATCGTGCACTGGACAAGCTACAGTGGCTGTCCGGTGGCGCACCGGACTGTCCGGTGCGCCACTCGACAGAAGGCAAGGATAGCTTTCCATGTTGATCTCCAATGGCTCTTAGCTGCCTTGGGGCTATAAAAGGGACCCCTAGGCGCATGGAGCCATACACCAAGCTTTCAAGAAACATTCTAAGACTCCCAGACTCCGCCTCCATGCATTTGATCGATTGTGTTAGTGATTTGAGCTTCGTTTGAGTTGCGTACTCCCTGTGCTGTGTTTTTGAGCTCAAGTCTTGGCTTGTGTGCATGTGTGTGCTGTGGATTTGAGTCTTGCGTGTGTTGCTCTTCCTCTCTTACCAATGTGATTCTCTTGTGACAAAATTGTAAGGGCAAGAGACTCCAATCTGTGGAGATTCCTCGCAAATGGGAGAAAGACTATAAGGAAGAAAGCCGTGGTATTCAAGTTGATCATTGGATCACTTGAAATGGGTTGAGTGCAACCCTCGTCCATTGGGACGCCACAACATGGAAGTAGGCAAGTGTTACTTGGCCGAACCACGGGATAAAAATCGCGTGTCTCGTGTGTTGCTTCTTGTGGTTGCTTTGTTCACACGAGCGTGTTCCTTAGCCACTTGATTACTCTAACTCCTTAACAATCAAGTTTGTGGCTATTTAGTGTTTAATTTTATAGGATCACCAATTCACCCCTCCTCTAGGTGCTCTCACCACTACCACCAGCCCAAGGGAATCTGAGATATGTTGTAGTAGCAGTGGAATATTTCTCAAAATGAATCGAAGCTAAACCACTAGCTACAATAACTTCAGCCACAATTCAAAAGTTTTTTTGGCAAAATATCATTTGCCGGTTTGGGGTGCCGAAGGCCATCATAGTTGATATTGGAGCACAGTTTGACTCCAAAGCATTTACAACATTCTGTGATCAGATTGGAACAAAGATACACTTCGCTTTGGTAAGACATACAGAATCCAACGACTTAGTAGAGCGAGCAAATGGGATCATTATCACAGGAATAATGAGATCAATCTTTAATTTGTCAAAGGGAAAGTGGCAAGATGAATTAGTAAACATGGTGTGGAATCATAATATTGTCGTTTCAAGATCAACTGGCTTTACCTCGTTAAAATTTCAGTTCAACGATGAAGCAATAACTCTAGAAGAAGCAAAGACAGGATTAATAAGGACTTTAGCTTCGGCAAAGGACTGAAGACACTTACAAAGTGTCAAAAGACTCTATAGAAGGGGTCACGCTTGAGGTAATAGATCAGATTAATAAATATCAAGCCGAAACAGCAAAGTGGTGGGACAGAAAAGTTAGATTAAAGAACATTAAGCCAGGACATTTGGTGCTTCACATAATAGCTAACCCAGAAACAGTGGGAAAGCTACAACTTAAGTGGGAGGGCCCCTTCTTGGTAGCATCTTCATCAAGACCAGGATCATACAGATTAAAAGACATAGATGTGAATGATATTCCAAGGTCCTAGAACGCAGATGAGCTTCGGAGATACTATGTGTAACAATCATGTAACTTTTCTTTTCCCATGGTATCCTTTTTAACTTTCAAGAGGGGAGAAAGGTTTTTAACGGGGCCATAGGTTGTAATTTTTATTTTCTTTTCACAGCCCTATTCAATAGAAGGGTAAATTTCCCCATATGTAAAATGTAAAAATCTGAGATTACACCATCGAGTGTAAAAATATGAAGAAGCTCCAAAGTCATTCCTATGAGGATGCAGAGCTAAGATACCACCTAATAAAGGTGAAGAAGCTCCAAAGTCGTTCCTACGGGGATGCAGAGCTAAGGTACCACCTAATAAAGGTGAAGAAGCTCCAAAGTCGCTCCTAAGGGGATGTAGAGCTTAGCTCCAAAGTCGTTCCTAAGGGGATGCAGAGCTAAAATACCACCAAATGAAAGTGAAGAGACTCCAAAGTCATTACTAAGGGGATGCAGAGTCTGTGTGCATGTTTGTGTGAATTTTGTTATCTTCGGCATGCACTTGCATATTACATCACATGATACTTTCGCATTCATCCAAGCATTTATTAGACATTTCTAGCTTCATCGCATCATGTCACTTCGCATGAGAAACTAACGAGAAGTCTAAAATGCTTCGTTGTGAATGAAAAAGAAGGGAAGGTGTTTTTCGCCTTCGGCTCAAAAAATGGTAACTGGTTTGGTCCAAAGCAAAGCAAGTAACAGTAGAAGAAAGGTAATATTGCAAGGTAGTCATAAATGTTTACATAGATATTACATTCTTCGATAAATTTTTTGTTGGGATATAATGTTTTTCATTTACAAAAAGAGCTCTAGGAACATCTTTCAGGACTATTGGCAAAATTACAAGACAGTCTCGGAGCATTCTTCAGGACTATTGCGATAAGCTTCGGTTCATCAGTCTTCATCAGCCTCACCCTGGAAATAGCAATGTGTCAAAAAGATATTATGAAACATAATGTGATAAACGCGAAGAAGCATGAAAGCAGGAGAATCTTCATACCTTGTTAATTAGTGCCCGAGCTTCATCTCCAGCAACTTCATAGCCACCCTTCGTCCAGATTTGAGTGATAAATCTGTCGCCTACGCTTCTAGCCTCGTTTGGGATGTTGTCCAAGTCTGATGCTGAAAGGGCGAAGGTTGGTTTATTGACAATTTTTAGGTGGTTGCATCCAGCCTTGGCGAAAACGACGGTTGTTCCACGAGCAGCCACTAGTGCACAGAAGTCACCATGGCAAACTATAACTTCATCAAGATCTTCAATTTCTTTTTCAATCCATTCAATTGCCTTTGGAATATTTTTGGCAGAATGACTGACTTCCTCGGATGTAGCCCCAACAGAGTTAAAAATGCTCTTTAACCGAGAGGAACACTGGGTTGCGAAGCCGAAACATCTGTCTCGAAGTGTTTTTAGTGTTTCGCTAAGTTTAAAGTTCTTTTTGGCTTCGGCTTTGAATTTTAGGTTTAAAGCTTCAGATTCACGGTTGAACTGACTTGTGCTGCCTTGCAAAGTTGTTTTTGTTCTTTCCAGCTCTTCGTTCAACCTTTCAATTATCGCGTCTTCATCTGAAATTTGAATGCTTTGTTTCTCGCTTCGAAGACGAGCTTCAGTGAGAGAGCCTTCGGCAATACTGAGCAGAGAGTCTTTTTGCTTCAAAGAATTTTCAAGATTTTCAATCTTTTTCTCCAAATCGTTGATGATAAACTCGTTCTTCTTATCTTCATTCTCTTGTTGTAATTTCAAAGCTTTGCTCAAAAGTAGACTCTATGGCAAATACGAAGTTGCATTAGGTTTTCATTTTTAAAACATTAAAGCTAGTTGGATGAAGGAGGAACAACAGAAAATCATACCTTAAAATTTGAGTAAAAAAGCTACCGATGATATGTTGTTTTCTATAATTGTTAATGTCCCTTTCAAGCTCCAGGAATCCGATACTCTTTAGCAAGGTATTCACAATTTTTGCTCCAGCACGATCAGGGATGCATCCCAAGATTTCTTCGTCTACTCAGCCAAAGAGAACGGATCCAAGCTGGTAACCGCCAAATACAACAAATTCTTTTAACTCTGATATGTCCTCTTCGGAAAGCTGCTGGCCTCCCAGGTGCCATAAGTCAAAGCTTCTATTTTTTGAAGAGGCTTCTTCAGTTTTCTTCCCTTTTGATGCCAAAGATTTAGGTGCAATCGCCCCCTCGGTATTCCTCCCAAGCTCCACGCCAGCAATAATTTTGTCAATCTCTGATAAGGTTGTCCCGATACCGAGAGGACCGCCACTACTTTCAGCCTGTTGAGGCGCTTCAGCAACTTCGTCAGTGATAGAGGGGCAATCCTCTTTTGAACTGCCGGTGGGGGGTATCAAGAACGACCCTCATCACAGTCATCATACGATGCTTTTTCTAGGCATTTCCCCCACCGGGTGCCGAAGGACCCTTTCCTGTTTCTGCTTCGGCAACTTCCCTAACATCTTATTTCTTTGGTTCTAATAAGCATGTTAGCTCCGATCCTAGAGGGCTTAGCATGGTGAAAGGCAATGGTTTAGTAATTACCTCTAAGATTTCTGTTACGCCAATGGAAGATGTCGAAGGAGTTTCGATAGAGCGCTTTGGTGGAAAAGACTTTTCTTCTTCATCATGGCTCGACTCCACATTTTTCTGTTTCTTAGGTACCGAAGGTTTCGACGACATCTTAGAAATTTCAGTTTCATCAGAATCCTTCAGTCTTTTTGATAGCTTTTTCTATTTATCCTTCTTGATGGATCTTATTGCTTGTCTTTCCAGGATACTTACAACTCTTTTCTTCTTCACTCCCCCGACCTCTTCGTCAAGTCTATCATAATCAGGATATTAGAAGCCGAGGGCATCCATCACTCATTTAACCTTCATATCTTTCGTGTGCCGAAAGCAGCAGTCATCAACTGGTCTTCCTTCTTAGTATAGTTCCCAAGGATTTCATTGCACATTGTTTCGATAACTTCCAACCATTCAGCACAACCGCTGAATGATCTTTGAAATTTAAAGTGATATGGCAGTCTTACAAGTTCAAAATTTTCCCTTCATATTTTCTCTTCGGCATTCCCCACCCACCTGATGTGGGAAAAGTTTTGTTGGATAGGTATTCTTGCACTAAGTCCTGAGTACTGATGTGCTCGGCCACAACTTTGAATTCTACTTCAACCAACTGGCATGGGGAGCCGAGTTGCATGTTGCACCATGGCCTTGTCATGCCGAAGCTTAACTTCAAGGGACTCATCACCATGCTCATAAGTTTCTCCCTTCTCTTCTCGTCAGCCTTTACATAAAACCACTCGTTTGTCCAGCCAGTAGGCCACTTGGTGCGATACCCAATCACAGGAGCCTTCGTGTCTTTTCGGTATGCAAAGTTGTAGCATCCAAAGTTTTTGTGCAAACCATCTGCTCTCATCTTGGTCTGGTAGTGGAGTTCATGGACTCTGCAGAATCCTTTAGCATTAACACTTTTTCCTTGGCTTCGGAGAGCCCATATGTAGACGCTGAGCCTGACTATAGCATTTGGTGTCAGCTGAAGAAGATATATATCAAATCTTTTTAATACTTCACCAATCATCTCGTACAAGGGGAATCGAAGCCTAACACGGAAGAAGCTTTTGAAAACCACCACCTCATAATCCTTCGACTTTGGAACTATTTCGTCACCTGTGAACCTTATCGAGTCATCATCGTTCTTTCCGAAATAACCAAGCTTCTTCATTAAAACTAAGTCATCTGGTTTCATAGTGGATCTGCCAAACTCAATATGGCTGAGCTTGCTTGGACTCAGGATGCCATCATCTTCTTTGTCATTACTTCTAGCTTCGTCAATAACGTTTTTAGCTTCGGCATTAGCACTGTCCTTCTTAAGAAAAGGTTCTTCTTCCTCTTGAACAACCAAATGAGAGCGCTTCATAACTTCTGAAATTGGAGCTGTTTCAGTGGCCTTAGTCTCTCCACCCTCATTTGTGAGTCTAGCAGTAGATCTAATTCTAGCCATTTCAGTTCTTGAGACAAAGCTAACTTTCAATTGATTTGACGTTTGTTTGAAGACCAGTCACCAAATGCACAGAGCACAGATAACTTCGGCTTCAATAAAAATTTTCAGCAGCACAACGATGCAATAGCAATGAATGATGTGGTAACTTCTTACCAACCCATCTGTTTATATAGTCCTGCAGGTGAAGAAGGAAAATCGCCGCGTCGCTCATAGTAACTGATCGGTGGACCAGCACAGGCCATAACTTTTTATTCGTTTTTTAATGACAAGCTCAGAGAATGTGTTTTTCGGACCTTCGACATTCATAAGCCTTCGTCTGTTTCACAGATTGAGCTCATTATGAAAAAAACGACCTAGCACCACAAAGGGATACTGTTGGGGGTCTCCTTCTTTGCCAAAGGTCATCAGGATAAAGGAATTGTTTGCAACTAGATGGACTGAGCGCCGAAGCTGCAACAGGAGCAGCGCAAAACGCCGAAGAGTTAGAGCTTTGGCTCAAGATGGACACAAAGGTTATATGTGACATTGAGTCAGCAAGGAAAAGACTCGTTTATCCTTGATATTTGTATTAAAGTAATGTGTAGATGTTAGGGCCATAAATGTACTTTTGCTTGGGCTATGTCCCTTGCCTACAAATAGATGAACAATACCCCGTACTGTTCATGCTGATTGGAGAAATTGTATTTACACTTTTATCTTCAAGCAAGCTGAAGGTACAAATGTAATATACATTTGTATCATTTTTATTAATGTGCAATATGTATTATAATATTGTTTTGACATGTGATATGAAATGAATAATTAATATAATGTTACATTATAAGATTATGTATATGAGTAATGAAGACTTGTTCTTCATAACCTTCGTCCGAGATTCATTATCCCTGAAAGAGGATAATGTTTCGAAGGACGAAGGTCCTTAACGTTTAACATTTGCGTTGCCTTATTTTTGGTTCACAACAATCAAAAGCATATAAACAACGGAGCATTTGTGGGCATGCATGGAAGTATGGGTTAAATGTGAACTAAGTTATGAAGAACTCCTAAGTTATTTGTCATTATGTATTGTTATGTTTACTTTCACATGTAAAGCTAAGTAGTGTGTTTGTATTGGTTTTCTCATTACGTCTAATGTTATGTACCGATAATGGTCGATTGAAAACATTTGTAGTGTACATAAACTGTGCTTGATCGTATGAAAGAGACGACTCCTTTGCCTCACAACATGTGTGCTTACACATGGTATAATTTATGCCACATTTATTCAAACAATATTCTAACATTAAATGAAACATGTGCAATGTTTGTAGTACAACGACTCAAAAGTAAATAATGACAACACTTAACAAATGATGACACCGAATTACAACTAAAGGTAGAACAAAGTTTGACACATAAACAAACGTGGTTCGACTCACACTGATGAAAAAACATGGCACGAGTTTCCTGAGAAGGAATCATTCTCTACTCCTATAAATGAAATCCTGCAAATCTATTTTAGCCATCATCAATTTCCACACTTCTGGGTCTTCTTCATCCTGGCGAGCAGCAAGTATCTTCTCCAACCATTGTTCTGCCTTATCTAGTTCCTCAAGCTTAAATTCTCTCTCCCGAATGGCTACCTTTTTGGCCTCCAAGTGTAACCTTTGCTTTTCAAGTTCTCTATCATGTTCCCGTTGGATGACTTTCATCTCTCCCTTTTTTTGCTCCTCTGAAGTTGTTTTTCATTTAATTCATGGAGGTGGCTTAAGTACTCGGTGGTGTTAGAAGTAGCCGATGCAGCCTTCTTCCTTTCACTTTTAGAGGAGTCCCTTTCGAGGGACCTTTTACATGTCAAACAAGATGAATCACTATCCATGTTGGTAACATGTAAAGGGTCGAAACTGGCACCCATTGCTGTTGCATGTGTGCCTCGAAACAAAGACGATTGGCATATGGCCTCCCACTTTGGTTCAACTTTAAGCTTATGCCAGCAATGCATGAGGTGGAAAGGTTTGTTCTCTTCATGAGCAAACAATGTTGCTGCATTAGATGTCTGAAAGAAGATATGTGATTTTAGTGCACATTTACATGTCATATAATTGAAATACATATAATAAATACTTAGCTATGTAGTTGTTAGTACAATTACCTTATCGTCGCCAGCCAGAACACTTTGGTTCTCCCAAAGTACTCTGGCTTAGTAACCAGAATACTTGCCAACATCGGTCTGATTTTTACCCACCTATTACTAAGGGTTTTGTTCAGTCTACATGGGAAGTCTCCCCTTTTCTTGTTGTATCTTTTCTCTATTCGTGACCAAAGTCCTTCCTTCCTTTGCCCCGTGTGAACCACGGGATCACTACTAATTTGGAGACAGGTTGTACACACCAACATGTACTCGCCAGCAGTAAAATGTTGTCCTTTAGCTTTCTTAGGATTAGGTATAACTGTAGGATTTTTGGATGGTGTAGGAAACGGTGATGTCTAAGAGTGGGTGAATTAGGACTTCTAAAAACTTCGTTCTAGCCTAGGTCTCAATTAAATCCACAGAACAAAACTTATGTAAATAAGCAATCTAGAATGCGTAAACTAGATTTTGTCTAAGTGTTGCTATCTCTACTACAAAATCTAAGTTCCAATCCTAAATATTCTAACTAGAAAGGACAGATTGACACTTTAGTACTTAATGTAAATGTGAAAGGTAAAGACCTAGTAGAGAAAGCAAACTCTCGTGGACGATGCCGGTATTTTTACTGAGGTATCTGGAAAAGGTCACGCGAGGGCCAAGCACCACGATCGAGTAACTCCGTAGAGAAACACGGGCCTTCTCCACGAGCAAGTGGTGCTCCACTTTCGGCTCCTCTCGGATGCTCCACGCAATCTCCACTATCGAGCTTCTAGCCAAAACGTCGTGGGCCTCATACCCTCTGGTACACGGTGGCAGCCGTGACACAAACTCGGTTGTCACGGTCTCGCAAGACTCTCGCCCTACTCGGTACAATTACAACGGCTCACGCAAGAGCTAAGGAGTTTTGTGTGTTTTTCTAAACTCACTCGAATATCTAGGATTCACCTAGAGCAAGCACATAAGCGATCTAACTAACTTAAGCACTTCACAAAGTACCTACGCTAATCACTGAGTGATTCTATAAAGCACTTAGGTGTTTGAGCACTTGCAAAAGTCTATAGCATGTATTGGTATGTTGCTTGGGTCCCACATCTTCAGATGCTCGGTTGGGTGAAGTATATATAGGACCCAACTCAAAACTAGCCGTTGGAGAAAAGTTGTTGCTTCTCTGTGGCACACGAGATAGTATGGTGGTAGGCACCGGATAGTTTGGTGCTCTGTCCGATGCGCCACTAGTCGTTGGATCTAACAGTTGCAGGTCACTGTTGTCGTGTGTAGCCTTGCACCAGATAGTCTGGTGGCTCTCCTCCATAGTGCCACTAGGAACTAGCCATTGAACTATTGTTCCCTAATGCACCTGACAGTCTGCCAATGGTAACACTTTCTTCATGTCTTGGACTTTGCTTGATACTTGTTGATCTTCACTTGTGGTCTTCATAATGTATTCTTTTGAGGTGTTGCTTCCTCAATGCCTTAGTCCAAGTCACTTTAGAATCCTGTGAACTACAAATACAAACACTAGCAAACATATTAGTCCACATGTTATGTTGATCATCAAACACCAAAATCATTTAGTCAAATGGGGTGAGGTCCATTTTCCTTACAATCTCCCCCTTTTTGGCGATTGATGACAATACAACCAAAGCAAGCAAATATAACAAATGTTTTGGTGAAAATATGCAATCTACTTGCTAGGATGCATGAATGTCCCCCTAATATGATATTATGGACTTGAGCCTCCCCCTAACTCCATAATCCATATACTTCTTATTTTAGACCAAAACCACTTGTAAACTCAAGATTTTAAAATTTTAAATTTGGTGGTGTTTGGTGTTTGATATAATTTGAAATGCTTTGGTCCCTAAAACTTCTCCCCTTTAGAATCACACACCAAAAAGGAAGACACTAAAAGCATATATGAAGCAATTAAAAGACTTGCTCTCTAAAAGATTACTCCCCCTAAAAGAGTGTTATCCCCCTTTGAAAGAATATTCCCCCTTCGTATGAAAGAAGACATATTCCCCCTGTCGAAGATCCTCTACTTTAGGAAAAGTACGTGAGAAAGAGAGAAGACAAAACATGATTGACTAGACTAACTCCCCCTTATGCATAGGTAAAAGATATATTTTAAGTACATACACATTTATGGTAACCTGGAAAGCATAAGATATGAAATATAGTCTAATCAAAATTTGGAGAAGACATGTAAATGATACCGATAGTGGAATAAAACCACCTGCGGAAATACTTGTAGATTTGAGAGTGGAAGCTTATTGTCTTTCTCCTAGGGACTCCATTTTCCTTCAATGAGACTACCACACACATGATAGACTTAAAAGCAGGTGTTAGTCTTAAAGACTTAGATTATAGAGTAACCTCCCACCTAAAGATGTGCATACAAGTTTTTGAATACTTGTAGGAGACATGCACTTTGATTTTGAGATCAAAGGAGGCAAATTATCTATTATCCGAGCTTTGGCACATATCAAGCAAGATGACACCACCTGGAAAATAGATACACTTGTAGAATATAAACCTTGAAGCAAAGCATTAGTGTCATCTACTTAGGGTGTCAAATAATCTATGTATCGTGCTTAATCTATACTACTCTATTAAGAACCTAATGTGGGCACCTGGTGCTACCACAACTTCACCCTCCGCGCTGACACTTCGAGCCCGTCCCACGCGCCCGCCTCGGCGCCTTCTCTCAGCTACCTAAGCGCTGACACACTAGGGCCGTTCCACACGCCGCGCCTCGGCGCCATCTCTCAGCTACTGCCTTGTGGACCGCCAGCACCCTCGTAGCCAGCTATTGCGCCTGCCTAGCACCCAACCCCGTCAGCACAACTACCACACTGTGCAAAAAAATAGTGCAAAGCAAGCACTCGAACCCACGCCTCCTTGCTCTAGAAATTTGGGGCTAACCACTAGACCACACATACCTTAGTGTTAAGAAATAAAGAAAAATTATATTAGAATAAATATCTCAATACCTATTCATATGATATATAACAACTATAGCAAAGCACGGGCAACTGGCTAGTTAAACATTTTAAGCCATGTAGGTTTGCTCAATGATATGAATTGAACACGAGCATGCCTACCATATGATTGACTGAAAGTCACCTAGAGGGGGTAATAGGCGTAATATGAAATTTACAACTTAAAACACAAACTACAAGACGGGGTTAGCGTTAGAATTAAATCCGAGTCCGAGAGAGAGGGGGAAAACAAATCAACCAAGAAATAAAGCGGATGAACATGATGATTTGTTTTACCAAGGTTCGGTTCCAAAGAACCTAGTCCCTGTTGAGGTGGTCACAAAGATCGGGTCTCTTTCAACTCTTTCCCTCTCTCAAACGGTCACTTAGACCGAGTGAGCTTTCTCCTTAATTCTCATGGGTCACTTAGACCCCACAAGGACCACCACACAATTGGTGTCTCTTGCCTTGCTTACAAAACACTTGGGAACAAGAATGAGGAAGGAAGAAAGCGATCCAAGCAACAAGAGAGCAAAAAACACGAACAAACTCTCTCTCAAGTCACTAGGTGGTTGGAATGAATTCTAGACTTGGAGAGGCTTTGATCTATTGGAAATGTGTCTTGGAGTGAATGCACTAGCTCTTGTATTGAATGTGGAGTGCTGGAAACTTGGATGCTTGGAGTGGTGGTGGTTGGGGGTATTTATAGCCCTCAACCACCAACAAGCCGTTGGGGCAGGCTGCTATCGATGGGTGCACCAGACAGTCCGGTGCGCCAGCCACATCACCCAACCGTTAGGGTCCTGGAGCATTTGACCGTTGGAGGCTTTGTCCTCTAGTGGCACCGGACAGTCCGGTGCCGCACCAGACATGCACTATTCACTATCCGGCACGCCTCTGACATGCGGCTCTGACTCTGTGTGCACTGTTCTTCACTGTTCATCTGATCACCGCGCTTTTGCAGTCGACCGTTACGCGAAGTAGTCGTTGCTCCGCTGGTGCACCGGACAGTCCGGTGGCACACCGGACAGTCCGGTGAATTATAGCGGAGCGCGGCTGCAGAAACCCGAGAGTGGCTAGTTCATACTTGTACGGTCCTGGTGCACAGAACACTGTCCGGTGGCACACCGGACAGTCCGGTTCGCCAGACCAGGGCACACTCGGTTTCTTTGCTCCTTTATATTTGAACCCCTAACTTGAATATTTATTGGTTTATGTTGAACCTTTATGCACCTGTAGAACATATATTCTAGAGCAAACTAGTTAGTCCATATATTTGTGTTGGGCATTCAACCACCAAAATTAATTGTGGGAAAAGGTTAACCCAATTTCCCTTTCAATCTCCCCTTTTGGTGATTGATGCCAACACAAACTAAAGCAAATATTAAAGTGCAGAAATGAACTAGTTTGCATAAGGTAAGTGCATAGGTTACTTGGAATTAAAACCAATATAAAAGACTTATTACATAAGTATAGGAGTGAATGGATTGCTTTCTTTTATTTGACATTTTGGACCACTTTTGCACTACATGTTTTGTTTTTGCAAATCTTTTTCAAAGTCTTTTCAAAATTCTTTTGCAAGTAGTCAAAGGTATATGAATAAGATTGCAAGAAGCATTTTTAAGATTTGAAATTTCTCCCCCTATTTCAAATGCTTTTCCTTTGACTAAACAAAAGCTCCCCTTGAATGAAATTCTCCTCTTAGCTTTCAAGAGGGTTTTGAAATGGATACTAATTTTGAAATCTTATTTTTATAAGCATAGGTACCAATTTGAAATTATCTTTAGTACTAATTGAAAAACAAACATTTGTGAATACCAATTATAATGTTTCATTTCGAAAATTTGGAAATGGTGGTGGTGTGGTCCGTTTGCTTTGGGCTTAATATTTTCTCCCCTTTGGCATTAAGCGCCAAAAACGGAGAACATTGGAGCCCTTTTTATATTTTCTCCCCCCATTGATAATATAAATATGAGTGAAAGAGTATACCAATCGGAGAGATGGCGGAATACCGACAAAGAGTAAAGAGTACCATTGGAGTTGAGTGGAAGCGTTTGTTTTTGTCGAATACTCCATTTCCCTTTCAATCTATGACTTAGTATAGAAATATACTTGAAAATACATTAGTCGTAGTTTTGGCACAAGAAGAATAAGAAGTATGCGATTGTACCAAAAGAAAGAGATATGATCAAAGGTATATAAATGAGCTATGTGTGCAATGTCTCAATCAAAATTCCGAGAATCAAGGATATTTAGCTCATTCCTAAGTTTGCTAAAGGTTTTCTCATCTAGTTGCTTGGTAAAGATATCGGCTAATTGATCTTTGTTGTTTACATAAGCTATCTCGATATCCCCCTTTGTTGGTGATCCCTCAGAAAGTGATACCGAATGTCTATGTGCTTAGTGCGGCTGTGTTCAATGGGATTATCCGCCATACGGATTGCACTCTTATTATCACATAGGAGAGGGACTTTGCTCAATTTGTAGCCATAGTCCCTAAGGGTTTGCCTCATCCAAAGCAATTGCGCACAACAATGACCTGCAGCAATATATTCGGCTTCAGCGATGGAAAGAGCTACTTAGTTTTGTTTCTTTGAAGCCCAAGACACCAGGGATCTCCCTAGAAACTGACAAGTCCCTGATGTGCTCTTCCTATCAAATTTACACCCTGCCCAATCGGCATCGGAATAACATATTAAATCAAAGGTGGATCCCCTGGGATACCAAAGCCCAAACTTAGGAGTGTAAACTAAATACCTCATGATTCTCTTCATGGCCCTAAGCTGAACTTCCTTAGGATCGGCTTAGAACCTTGCACACATACATACAGAAAGCATAATATCCGGTCGAGATGCACATAAATAGAGTAAAGATCCTATCATCGACCGATATACCTTTTAATCTACGGATTTACCTCCCGTGTCGAGGTCGAGATGCCCATTGGTTCCCATGGGTGTCTTGATGGGTTTGCCATCCTTCATTCCAAACTTTGTGAGTATGTCCTGAATGTATTTAGTTTGGCTGATGAAGGTACCTTCTTGGAGTTGCTTGACTTGAAATCCTAGGAAATACTTTAACTCCCCCATCATAGACATCTCGAATTTCTGTACCATGATCCTACTAAACTCTTCACAAGTAGACTTGTTAGTAGACCCAAATATGATATCATCAACATAAATTTGACATATGAACAAGTCTTTTTCAACAGTTTTAGTAAAGAGTGTAAGATCGACTTTACCGACTTTGAAGCCATTAGTGATAAGAAAATCTCGCAGACATTCATACCATGCTCTTGGGGCTTGCTTGAGCCCATAAAGCGCCTTTGAGAGCTTATACACATAGTTAGGGTACTCACTGTCTTCAAAGCCAGGAGGTTGCTCAACATAGACCTCTTCCTTGATTGGTCCATTTAGGAAGGCACTTTTCACGTCCATTTGATAGAGCTTAAAGCCATGGTAAGTAGCATAGACAAGTAATATACGAATTGACTCAATCCTAGCTATGGGTGCATAAGTTTCACCGAAATCCAAACCTTCGACTTGTGAATATCCTTTGGCCACAAGTCGGGCTTTGTTTCTTATCACCACACATGCTTGTCTTGCTTGTTGCGGAATACCCATTTGGTACCTACAACATTTTGATTAGGACGTGGAACCAAATGCCATACCTCATTCCTCGTGAAGTTGTTGAGCTCCTCTTGCATTGCCACCACCCAATCCGAATCTCTTAATGCATCCTCCACCCTGTATGGCTCAATAGAGAACACAAAAGAGTAATGTTCACAAAAATGTGTGACTCGAGATCGAGTAGTTACCCCTTACGAATGTCACCAAGAATGGAGTTGACGGGGTGATCTCTTTGAATCGCTTGGTGGACTCTTGGGTGTGGCGGTGTTTGACCCTGTATCTCTTGTTCATCTTCCTTGTCTTCATTTTCTTCATCTCCCCCTTGATCATTGCCCTCCTCTTCAGGTGGCTCATCCTCTTGATCTTCATCTTCATTACCTTGAGCCTGATCCTCATCTTGGGTTGGTGGAGATGCTTGCATGGAAGATGATGGTTGATCCTGTGCTTGTGGAGGCTCTTTGGATTCCTTAGGACACACATCCCCAATGGACATGTTCCTTAGTGCGACGCACGAAGCCTCTTCATCATCTAGCTCATCAAGATCAACTTGCTCCACTTGAGAGCCGTTAGTCTCATCAAACACAATGTCACAAGAAACCTCAACTAATCCAATGGATTTGTTGAAGACTCTAAATGCCCTTGTGTTTGAGTCATATCCTAGTAAAAAGCCTTCTATAGCCTTAGGTGCAAATTTAGATTTTCTACCTCTTTTAACAAGAATAAAACATTTGCTTCCAAAGACTCTAAAATATGAAACGTTGGCTATTTACTAGTAAGGAGTTCGTATGATGTCTTCTTGAGGACTCGGTGAAGGTACAACCGGTTGATGGAGTAGCAGGCGGTGTTAATCGCCTCAACCCAAAACCGATCCGTTGTCTTGTACTCATCAAGCATGGTTCTTGCCATGTCCAATAGAGTTCTATTCTTCCTCTCCACTACACCATTTTGTTGAGGTGTGTAGGGAGAGGATAACTCATGCTTGATGCCTTCATCCTCAAGAAAGCCTTCAATTTGTGAGTTCTTGAACTCCATCCCATTATTGCTTCTTATCTTTTTGATCCTTAAGCCGAACTCATTTTGAGCCCGTCTCAAGAATCCCTTTAAGGTCTTTTGGGTCTGAGATTTTTCCTGTAAAAAGAATACCCAAGTGAAGCGAGAATAATCATCCACAATAACTAGACATTACTTACTCCCGCCGATGCTTATGTAAGTGATCGGGCCGAATAAATCCATGTGGAGTAGCTCGAGCGGCCCGTCCGTTGTCATTATGTTCTTGTGTGGATGATGGGTGCCAACTTGCTTTCCTGCTTGACATGCGCTACAAACCCTATCTTTCTCAAAATGAACATTTGTTAGTCCCAAAATGTGTTCTCCCTTTAGAAGCTTGTGAAGATTCTTTATTCCAACATGAGCTAGTCGGCGATGCCATAGCCAACCCATATTAGTCTTAGCAATTAAGCAAGTGTTGAGTTCAGATGTGTTCTCATTAAAATCAACTAAATATAGCTGACCCTCCAACACTCCTTTAAATGCTATTGAATCATCACTTCTTCTAAAGACAATAACACCTACATCACTAAAAAGACAATTGTAACCCATTTTGCATAATTGAGAAACTGAAAGGAAGTTATAATCTAAAGAATCTACAAGAAAAACATTGGAAATAGAATGGTCAGGAGATATAGCAATTTTATCAAGTCCTTTAACCAAACCTTGATTTGCATCCCCGAATGTGGTAGCTCGTTGGGGATCTTCGTTTTTCTTGTAGGAGGAGAACATCGTTTTCTCCCCTGTCATGTGGTTTGTGCATCTGCTATCAATTATCCAACTTGAGCCCCCGGTTGCATAAACCTGCAAAACAATTTAGGCCATGTTCTTAGGTACCCAAACGGTCTTGGGTCCTTTCACATTAGAAACAAGCACCTTGGATACCCAAACACAAGTCTTTGAGCCCTTGTGTTTGGCCCCAACATATTTGGCAACTACCTTGCCTGATTTGTTAGTAAGCACATAAGATACATCAAAAGTCTTAAACGAAATGTTAGGTTCATTTGATGCAGCAGGAGTTTTCTTTTTAGACATTTTAACATGAGTAGAATGCCTAGAGCTAGATGCCTCATTCTTATACATAAATGCATGGTGAGAAACATTATGAGGTTTTCTAGCATGAATCCTCCTAATTTTGTGCTCAGGATAATTAGCAGGATATAAAATATAGCCCTCATTATCCTGAACCATGGGAGCTTTGCCCTTTACAAAATTAGACAATCTCTTAGGGGTATTAAGCTTGACATTGCTTCCCTGTTGGAAACCAATGCCATCCTTAATGCCAGGGCGTCTCCCATTATAGAGCATGCTACGAGTAAATTTAAAATTTTCATTCTCGAGCTCATGCTCAGCAATTTTAGCATCTAATTTAGCTATATGATCATTTTGTTGTTTAATCATAGCAATGTGATCATTAATAGCCTCTGCATTAATATCTCTACATCTAGTGCAAATAGAAACATGCTCAATAGTAGATGTAGAGGGTTTGCATGAATTTAATTCCTCAATCTTAGCAAGTAAAATAGCACTCTCATTTCTAAGACTGGAAATAGAATCATTGCAAACATTTAAATCTCTAACCTTAGAAATTAAATCATCATTTTTAGTTCTAAGATTAGAAATTGTATCATTCAATTTGTCAATCTTAGCATTTAAACTAGCATTTTCATTTCTATGACTAACAGTTGAATCATGGAAAATGCTAAACTCCTTAGTCAAGTTTTCATTTTTCTCTACTTCCTGAGCATAAGCATTTTTACTTTAACATGTTTCTTGTTTTCTTTAATAAGGAATTCCTCTTGGCTATCCAAAAGTTCATCCTTCTCATGAATGGCTCCTATCAATTCATTTAATTTTTCTTTTTGTTGCATGTTAAGGTTGGCAAAAAGAGTAAGCAAATCATCTTCATCATCACTAGAACCTCATCACTAGATGTAGTATACTTGGGGTTGGTTCTAGATTGTACCTTCTTTTTGCCGTCCTTTGCCATGAAGCACTTGTGGCCAACGTTGGGGAAGAGGAGGCCCTTGTTGACGGCGATGTTGGCGGTGTCCTCGTCGGAGGAGGAGTCGGTGGAGCTCTCATCGGAGTCCCATTCCCGACACACGTGGGCATCGCCGCCCTTCTTCTTGTAGTACCTCTTCTTTTCTTTCTTCTTCCCCTTCTTGTCTTCGCCCCTGTTACTATCACTAGACATAGGACACTTAGCGATAAAATGACAGGGCTTACCACATTTGTAGCACACCCTCTTGGAGCGGGGTTTGTAGTCCTTCCCCCTCCTTTGCTTGAGGATTTGGTGAAAGCTCTTGATGATGAGCGCCATTTCCTCATTATCGAGCTTGGAGGCGTCGATGGGAAGCCTACTCGATGTAGACTCCTCTTTCTTTTCTTTCGTCGCTTTGAATGCGACGGGTTGCACCTCGGGTGTGGAGGTGGCGTCTTGCTCCAAGTTGACGATGTGTTTGGAGCCTTTGATCATTAGTTCAAAGCTCACAAACTTTCCTATTACCTCCTCGGGAGACATTAGCTTATATCTAGGATCACCACGTATTAATTGAACTTGAGTAGGGTTACGAAATACGAGGGATCTAAGAATAAACTTGACCATTTCATGGTCATCCCATTTTGTGCTCCCGAGGTTGCGCACTTGATTGACCAAGGTCTTGAGCTGGTTGTACATCGCTTGTGGCTCCTCTCCTTGGTTGAGGACGAATCGACCGAGCTCCGCCTCGATTGTCTCCCGCTTGGTGATCTTGGTCACCTCATCTCCTTCGTGCACGGTCTTGAGGACATCCCAAATTTCTTTAGCGGTTTTTAATCATGCACCTTGTTATACTCCTCTCGACACAAGGAGGCGAGGAGTATAGTAGTTGCTTGGGATTAAAGTGCCGAATTTGGGTGACCTCGTCCGAGTCGTAGCCGTCGTCCCCCACCTTAGGTACCTGCGCTCCAAACTCAACAATGTTCCATATGCTCCCGTGGAGTGAGGTTAGATGATGCCTCATTTTATCACTCCACATAGAATAATCTTCACCATCAAAACATGGTGGCTTGCCTAATAGAACGAAAAGTGATGGAGTGTGCTTAGAAATGCGGGGATAATGTAGGGGCATCTTACTATACTTCTTGCGCTCATGGCGCTTAGAAGTGACGGACGCCGAGTCGGAGCCGGATGTGGAGGGCGACGAAGAGTCAGTCTCGTAGTAGACCACTTTCTTCATCTTCTTCTTGTCGCCACTCCGATGCGACTTGATGTGAGGTGGGGATCCCTCCTTCACTTTGGTGCCGAACTCCCTTGATGGAGCCTTCCCATGGCTTGTGGGCTTGTCGCTGGTTTCTATCTCCCTCTTGGTGTGGTCTCCCGACATCACTTCAAGTTGTTAAACTCTAATGAAGCACCAGGCTCCGATACCAATTGAAAGTCGCCTAGAGGGGGGATGAATAGGCATAATCTGAAATTTACAACTTAAAACACAAACTAAAAGCCAGGGTTAGCGTTAGAATTAAATCCGAGTCTGGGAGAGAGGGGGAAAACAAATCAACCAAGAAATAAAGCGAATGAACACGGTGATTTGTTTTACCGTGGTTCGGTTCCAAAGAACCTAGTCCCTATTGAGGTGGTCACAAAGACCGGGTCTCTTTCAACCCTTTCCCTCTCTCAAACGGTCACTTAGACCGAGTGAGCTTTCTCCTTAATTCTCACGGGTCACTTAGACCCCGCAAGGACCACCACACAATTGGTGTCTCTTGCCTTGCTTACAAAACACTTGGGAACAAGAATGAAGAAGGAAGAAAGCGATCCAAGCAACAAGAGAGCAAAGAACACGAACAAACTCTCTCTCAAGTCACTAGGTGGTTGGGATGAATTCTAGACTTGGAGAGGCTTTGATCTATTGGAAATGTGTCTTGGAGTGAATGCACTAGCTCTTGTATTGAATGTGGAGTGCTGGAAACTTGGATGCTTGGAGTGGTGGTGGTTGGGGGGTATTTATAGCACTCAACCACCAACAAGCCGTTAGGGCAGGCTATTGTCGATGGGCGCACCGGACAGTCCGGTGCGCCAGCCACGTCACCCAACTGTTAGGGTCCTGGAGCATTTGACCGTTGGAGGCTTTGTCCTTTAGAGGCACCAGACATGCACTGTTCACTGTCCAGTGCGCCTCTGACCTACGACTCTGACTCTGCGTGCACTGTTCTTCACTGTTCATCTGATCACCACGCTTTTGTAGTCGACCGTTGCACGAAGTAGTCGTTGCTCCGCTGGTGCACCAGACAGTCCGTTGGCACACCGGACAGTCCGGTGAATTATAGCGGAGCGCGCCTGGAGAAACCCGAGAGTGGCTAGTTCATACTTGTACGGTCCTAGTGCACCGAACACTGTCCGGTGGCACACCGGACAGTCTGGTGCGCTAGACCAGGGCACACTCGGTTTCTTTGCTCCTTTGTATTTGAACCCCTAACTTGAATATTTATTGGTTTGTGTTGAACCTTTATGCACCTGTAGAACATATATTCTAGAGTAAACTAGTTAGTCCATATATTTGTGTTGGGCATTCAACCACTAAAATTAATTGTGGGAAAAGGTTAACCCTATTTCCCTTTCGTTGACCTAGTATGTATGCAACACTAATCAAAAGTAAATATTTCATGTAAAACTAGGCATGTAAGGTAAAAACTAGATACAAGAAAATAGATATGCATATCTAAGAACAAGGAAATGCAATAAGTCTAGTTACCTTGGTCATGGGTGGGGAATTTGGGTCTAAATTATTCATTAACCCACTTGGCAATAAACTTGATCTGATGTGATGTGTTGGGGACTTGTTCTCAAATGCTATTAATTAAGAACAAGGCAACATAAAATGTTAAATATTAATGTCCTTCGTCCGCTGAAGCATTATCTCCCCAAGGATTTAATGAACTTCGGGTGAAGGTCATGAGCAAAATATTACGAAGGACACACCTTCGTAATCAGACTTATAAAACAATGAAATACAAAATATAAAATATTAGAGAAAAATATACCAAAGACAGATAATTTCATTCACATATCTTATTATACAAACCTAAACATTATACATAATATTTAAGTATATTTATACCTTCGCCTTGGCAGAAAACAATACTTCCAGCGTAATGTGTCAGCGATTACAAGATCGCGTGAACAGTATAGGCGTACTGTTCACCTATTTATAGGCACAGGGCGCATCCAGTGTAAAATTACATTTATGCCCTTTACAATCGACTACAATAATGACACAAAACATCATGGGTCTTTAAGTCATTTCATCTTTAAGTCGGTTCACCCCTTCGTCTTGAGATCTGTCACCGTGCCGAAGCTTTATAGGTGATAGCTTCGGCGCTGCTTCTGAGAAGATCTGCCGAAGGTATTCTCTTTCTTTAGGATCTTCGGCTACGAAGCATACCCCCAACAGTAGCCCCTTCACGGTGCTAGATAGTTTTTTTGTAACGAGCTTGATCTGTGAAAAAGTCTTCCTGGCTTCGGGATGCCGAAGATCCGAAAACACCTTCCCTGAGCTCGTTGGCGAGAAACGATTAAAATAATCCGCGCGCGACGTGGCCTCATCTTGCAGCAGTTAAGCGCGTCCTGGCGATTCACCTTCTCGGACCCTGTGGCCCACCGTTCAGTGAGTACGGGTGGCTATTTGCCCAGTGCGGAAGACCTTGACGATTCACCTTTCCACCTGCGGCACTATATAAACAGACGGGTAGGTGTGAAGCTACCACAACATTCATTGCTATTGCACTGTTTTGCTACCAAAATATTAACCAAAACCGAAGGTTGTTTGCTGCATCCTCAACCGAAGCTATTTACTTTGCTCAAGCTTCGTAACAAGAAAGAGCTTCGGCAAAATAAAGAAAAATTTTCAACTTCATTTGAAAAAACAAGAAATTCAATCATCAGATGGCCAGAGTGCGTTCCACAGCTAGGGTTATGCATGACGGAGAGGAAGCCAAAGGTGCTAAAACTGCCCCAATCTCTGAAGTGATGAAGCGCTTAGGGCTGGTAGCATCGGAGGATGCACCTGCCGCTGAAACAGAACAGGCTGATGTTGAGGAGACTGAGTCTGAAGATGATTACAGCGCGGTGCCAAGTAAACCTAGCCACCTGGATTTCGGGAAATCCACCATCTCCGAAGATGATTTGCCTAAGCTGTTGAAATTGGGCTATTTCAGTGAAGCGAAGAAAGAGCTGGTTCATTTTGGTGGGGAAGAGACTACTCCGAAGCCAAGAAAGGATGAAGTGGTAGTCTTCAAAAGTTTCTTTAAGGCTGGCTTAAGATTTCCTTTGAACAAGATGATTCCTGATGTATTGAAGAAGTTTGGGATCTACCTTCATTAGCTAACTCCTAACGCTATTGTCCGGCTTAGCGTTTATATCTGGGCTCTCCGAAGCCAAGGGGTGGAGCCATTTGGCGAAGGCTTCTACCGAGTGCACGAGCTTCATTATCAGACAAAAGCTAGAGGAGATGGGCTACATGAAAATTTTGGCTGTTACAATTTTGCCTATCGCAATAACACAAATTTTTCCAGTGATTAGCTACCGAAGCACGTGGCCAACTGGCTGGAAGTCTGAGTGGTTTTACGTCAAAGTTGACGAAGACAAGGAGAAGCTGGTCCAGAGTCCGCTAGAATTGATCTTCGAAGAGACCAGACCCCGGTGCAACATGACACCAGGGAGTCCAAGCCAAATTGCCCTGGCTAAATTTCGAGTTATTGCAGATCATATCGGCACTAGGGACTTAGTGCAAGAATTTTTGGCCTTCAGAGTGTTCCCAACTTTGAAGGAGTGGGACATGCCGAAGCTGAAGGGGGAAAAGAAGAAGGGGGAATTTATTCGGTTGCCTTACCATTATAAATTCAAGAAACATTTCAAAGTGCCCTGCCAAGAGTGGCTGGACACGATCGAACTAGTGTGCAATGAAATACTAGGTAATTACTCTAAAAAAGAAGATCAATTGATGATTGCGGCCTTTGGCACCCGTCCGAAGCGAAGGCTAAACCGAGTAATGGATGCTCTGGACTTTGAGTATCTCGACTACGAGCGGTTAAACAAGGATGCCGAAGGGCAAAAGAGAAAGAGAGTGGATGGGATTCTGAATAAAGACGATGAAGAACAATTAAAAAGAAAAAGCTAGCGCCTGAGCCACAAACAGATGCTTCGAAGAAGAGAAAAGCTACAACTCTGAAGCAGAAGGTAATCGATGAAGAAGAAGAAACTGCTGCAACACCCTCTGCCACCGACGTGGAGGAAATTCTAAAGGTAATGACTGAATCTTTGCCTGTCAAGCTAAGTCCACTGGGGCCACATTTGATGAAGCTTTTTCAGAAGGAAAAGGAGCCCGCAAAAACGAAGAAGGCAGCTAGGCAAAAAAGCAAAGAATCATTACAGTGACAGAAGTCATCGAAGGGACACCACTTGGAGCTTCAGCTCTGAAGGCGCCAGCTGTTGAGAAGACGACAGCCACCGAAGCTGCACCTGCAGAAGCCACAGCTACCAAAGCTACCACAACCGAAGATATTCATTTAGAGTGCACGATTGCCGATATTGATAAAATACTGCTAAACATGGCCGCAGAAGAAGCTGCTGCAGCCACCGAAAAGACTATGACCCCAGAACCCGAGAAGGAGAAAGAAATAGCCAAAGACACTTTGGAAGATGAAATTTTTAACTTTCAAAACTTAGTTGGTCAAGAGCTAACAAAGGCTGAAAAAGAAGAGCTAAAAGAATATGCTATATCTTGCGGATATCAGCAGGGAGCACTTCTCTTCGGTGGCATCGATGACGAAAAATTGGGCTGCATCCGGGATCAGACCGGAGCGAAGGTTATCGGTACTCTATCAAAGAGTATTGGTTTCTCGAAGCTCGAAACAGATATCAGCCGCTACCGATGACAACACATCGTCGGTAGATTATTCTATTCCAATTTCAAGGTAAACTTTTCTTTAACTTTTATTATTTCAATAACGAAGATGTTTTCTTACGATGGTTGTTTGTATGCAGAGTATGCTACTGAGTAAAGCTTTGAAAATGCAGCAAGATTTGGAAGATAAAAAACACGAAGTTATAATTGAAAACTTAGAAAGCAAGATAAAAGACCAATCAGCTGCTCTTGAAAAGAAAGACTTCGAGCTTCAGACAACCGAAGGCTTATTGGCAGAAGCTGAAGCTAAAGTAGCAGAATTAAATACGAAGCTTCTCTCCCAGTCAGAAAGCTTCGAACAAGAAAAGCAGAAGCTTAATGCAAAATTTGAGGCCGAGGTCCAGAAAAGTTCAGATTTGAAAAAATCATTGACAAGCCTTCAAAACAAATGTCTGGAGTTCAGTAATCGATGTGTTCAACGGCTGAAGCAAGTCTTCTATTCGGTTGGAGCCAGCTGCGAAAAATTTAATCCTTCGTCTGAAGACCTGCCAGGGGCCTTCGAACATATCAGAGGTGAAATTGATGACCTTGAAGAAGTTATAGCTGGACATGGTGACTTTTGTGCCCTGGTAGCTTCTCGGGGTACAGCTGTCGCCTTCCTGAAATCTGGCTGCGAACATGGAAAGGTTATCAATAGACCCAATTTCAGCTTATCACCAGCAGACCTGGATGATATTCCCAACCTTGCCCAAAGCATAGCAAATAGATTTATAAAACTGGTATGGACAAAGGGTGGACGAAGCAAAGCTGATGATGAAGCTCGGAGTCATCTTAAGCCGGTAACAAAAATCATACCTTGTGCTTACCTCTTCCTTCGAACTTGAATTTTTCTTACAATACTTAAATACGTACAGGATGATGAAGCCGAGGCCGAAGCTAAAGAGTAAGAAGACGAAGCCGAAGTTTAATGGATGATGAAGTCGAAGCCGAAGCTCAATGGACACTAATGAAGCTTGAATAGATAACTGTAGAAAAAACTCTAAAAACCCTTGTAATAACCTTTGTAAAGAACAATGTAGTTAATTTTTACTTTGTAAACTTTGTCCATACCTTGTAATATATTCTTACCTTTCCATCAATGTATAAAGTGCTTTGGTGTGAATGAAATTAGCATTTTTGAGCCGAAGGCGAAAAACACCTTCCCTTCTTTTCGTACACAGCGAAGCATAAAGACTGCTTCTTTTTCTTTTTGCCGAAGCCTTATCTTTAGAGCCGAAGCAACTGCCTGTGTTATGATGATGATGATTCTATGTATGCCTAAATGAATGTTTATGAATGCAAATGTATGATGTAATGTATGGTGCAAATGAATGTCCAAACACACACATACGAAGCCACAACCATATCCTTCATTCCCAAAGTTTCTTTGCCGTTTATTTTTCGGCTTCACCGCTTATTTTTCGGTGTATCAGCACTGACTTTTTGCTGTAAGTTCTGCATCCCCTTAGGAACGTCTTTTGAACTTCTTCGCCTTCTATTTCGACGGTATCGCGTTGACTTTTCGCGCTTCGCCTTATATTTCGGCGGAATCAGCGTTGACTTTTCGCTGTAAGCTCTGCATTCCCTTAGGAACGACTTTTGAGCAGAAAACTTACACTGCGCTCCCCTAGGAACGTCTTTTTGTAGCTTCGTCGTGCTCTGCATCCCCTTAGGGACGTCTTTCGAGCTTCTCCCTGCTTTTTCTTTTCTCTTTGCACTCGATGGTGCATGCTCAGCTTTTACATTTACATCTTTGGGGGATATTGCTCTTGTAGAGCTGAAATAAGAAAAAGAGAAATTACATGCTATGGCCCCATTAAAAACCTTTCTCCCCCTTTGGAAAGGAAAAGAGTGCCATAGGAAAAAAATAAAAAATAAAAAAATTACATTAAGCTACACATAATATCGCCGAAGCTCATCCGCATTCCAAGATCTAGGAATGTCGTTGCCGTCCATATCCTTCAATCTGTAGGAACCGAGTCTTGACGAAGATACTACTAGAAAAGGTCCTTCCCACTTCAACTGTAACTTGCCTACTGTATCTGGGTTGGCAACTCTCTGAAGTACCAAGTGCCCTAGCCTGATATTTTTTAACCGAACTTTTCTGTCACACCATTTTATTGTTTCGGCTTGGTATTTATTGGTGTTCTCCACAGCCTGAAGCCTGATCCCTTCTATAACATCTTTTGCCACAGAATAATCAGCCTCGTCCTCTGCCGAAGCCACTGTTCTTATTGATCCTGCTTTAGCTTCTTCCGAGGTTATTGCTTCGTCACCAAACAATAATTTGAATGGTGTGAAGCCTGTTGACCTTGACACTGTTGTGTTGTGGCTCCACACCACTTTGATCAATTCATCTGGCCACTTTCCTTTGGGCTGATTGAAGATTAACTTCATTATTCCTGTCATTATAATGCCATTAGCTCTTTCGACAAGTCCATTTGACTCCGGATGTCTAACCGATGCAAAATGGATCTTCGTGCCAATTTGTTCACAGGAACTCTTTGAAAGCTTCGGCATCAAACTGTGTTCCGTTGTCCACAGTAATAGCCTTCGGCACTTCGAAGCGACAAACAATATTTTGCCAGAAAATTTTTTGAACAGCGACCGAAGTTATTGTGGCTAAAGGCTTCGCCTCAATCCATTTGGAAAAATATTCTACTGCCACCACAACATATTTTAAGTTTCCTTGTGCTGGTGGAAGTGGGCCTAACAAATCAAGGCCCCACCTTTGCAACGGCCAAGTGGGCTGTATTGGCTGAGTCAGAGATGAAGGATGTTTTTGATCTCTTGCACATTTTTGACAACCTTCACACTTTTGGACTAATTCTGCTGCATCCGAAGCTGCCTTCGGCCAATAAAATCCTTGACGAAAGACTTTTCCCAGCAAGGGCCTAGATCCGATGTGAGATCCACACAGACCTGCGTGTATTTCCTTCATCAATTCTATACCTTCAGCTCTGGATAAACATTTGAGCAATGGAGAACAGACTCCATGTTTGTACAACTCCCCTTCTATTATTACATATGGTCGGGCTCTGGCTTCTATTCTCTTATTATAAACTTCGTCATCTGAAAGGCAATTGCCCTAGAGAAAGGATATAATCTCAGTTCTCCAATCTTCACTATGAACAGGAGATATATTGAGCACTGCTCTTTCAAGAAGTTCCACCGAAGGTGCTCTTATTGTCTCAAAGAATACTTCGGAAGGTAAAGGCAGCCCCTGTGCCGCTGATTTGGCTAACAAATCAGCGTGCTCATTTTCTTCTCGTGGAATATTCTTGACAGAAAACCCTTCGAAAGAAGCTTCAAGCCTTCGAACTGTATCCAAGTATTTCTCAAGCTTCGGATCTCTTGCTCTACAACTCTTGTCAATATGCCCAGAAATAACTTGGGAATTGGTTTTAAGAACCACCCTTCTTATCCCCATTGCCTTTAACTTCCGAAGCCCCAAAAGCAAAGCTTCATATTCAGCAATATTATTTGTGCAGGCTGAAATCAAGTTTTACTGCATAACATGTTCTGACTTTGGAAGGTGCAACTAAGACAGCAGCTACACCTGCCCCGAAGGTTCCCCAGGAACCGTCGCAGAACACTGTCTAAGCTTCGGCATCTTTACTTGCTTCTTCTTCCTGAGCCCCTGGCGTCCAGTCAGCGATGAAGTCTGCTAACGCCTGGGACTGGATCGAGGATCTATGCACATAATCAATGGTGAATTCGTTGAGTTCCACAGCCCACTTTCCAATCCTTCTAGTAGCTTCTCTGTTCCTCATAATATCCTTCAAAGGCTATGATGAAGGAACAATTATATGGAATGCTTGAAAGTAATGCCGAAGCTTCCTAGAGGCCATTAAGACAGCATATAGCACTTTCTCCAATTCTGTATAGTTTTTCTTTGATAAGCTAAGGACTTCGGAGACGAAGTATACTGGGGCTTGCTTTTTGATTTGTCCTTCAAGCTTTTCCTGCACAAGCGCTGCGCTTACTGCAGAATGCGAAGCTGCCACATATAGTAACAGAGGAGCCCCTGGCGTGGGTGGAGTTAACGTTGTTAGGTCTATCAGGTACTGCTTCAGCTCTTCGAAGGCTTTCTGCTGAGCTGATCCCCATTGAAAGACTTCGGCCGACTTCAGCACTTCAAAGAATGGTAAATTTCTCTCTGCTGATCTAGATATGATTCGATTCAGAGATGCCAGTCTTCCTATCAGCCGTTGGGCTCCCTTCTTTGTGCTTGGCGGCTCCATTCGAAGAATAGCTTCGATTTTATTTGGATTAGCTTCGATCCCTTTTGTTGAAACTAGACAGCCAAGGAATTTTCCCTTCTTTACTCCGAAGACACATTTTTCTGGATTCAACTTGAGGCCAGCTTGCCTAAAGTTGGCAAATGTTTCCTGCAGATCAGCAATGTGATTTTCTTGCTTCGTGCTTTTTACTATGATATCATCAACATATGTTAGCACATTTCTGCCTATCTGGGAATGAAGGACTTTCACTGTCATTCTGCTGAAGCTTTCTCCAGCATTCTTGAGCCCCTTAGGCATTCGAAGATAACAATATGTACCACTGGGGGTTATGAAGCTGGTTTTTGGCTCATCTTCCTTCTTCATCCAGATTTAATGGTAGCCTGAATAACAATCTAGTAGACTCATGAGCTCCGACGAAGCTACTGCATCTACTAGAGAATCTATCCTTGGTAATGGAAACTCATCCTTCAGACATGCCTTATTAAGATCAGTAAAATTGATGCACATTCTCCATTTACCATTGGCCTTCTTCACCATAACAGTGTTAGCTAGCCATTCTAGGTATTTTACTTCTCTGATGACTCCAGCACTAAGAAGTCTTTTCACTTCATTTCGAGCACCTTCGGCTTTGTCATCAGACATTTTCCGAAGCCTCTGCTTTCTGGGTCTGAAGGATGGATCGACATTGAGCGAGTGTTCAATGACATCCCTGTTGACACCACAGAGATTGTTGGCGGACCATGCGAAGACATCTTTGTTGTTGAACAGAAACCTTGTTAGGTTTTTCTCCTGTTCCTCAGACAATTGAGATCCCAGCAACACCTTCTGCTCTGCTATATCTTCACATAAGAGCATGGGCTTCGGCTGATCGGCCGAAGCAGCCTTCTCCCTTCTGTACTTGTATTGCTCACAAGCTTCGGCTCCATCTATATTATGGATTGCTTTTGAATCTGTTTAGTTTCCTTCAGCCTTTCTGGCAGCTTCCTAGCTTCCATGAATAGCAATAGGCCCTTAATCCGAAGGTATCTTCATGCAAAGATATGCTGGATGAAGAATTGCTTCAAAAGCATTGAGTGTCCCACGACCAATGATTGCATTGTAGGGGTACTCCATGTCGACAATATCAAACACAATTTGCTCAGTTCTTGTATTGTTGACAAATCCGAAGGTCACTGGCATCGTGATCTTGCCGAGCGCTATAATCTGTCTTCCTCTGAAACCACAAAGAGGGTGTGTAGCATCATGAATCTTATCCTCTGGCTCTTGCATCTATCTGAAGGCCTTAGCAAATATAATATCCGCTGCACTGCCTGTGTCAATCAGAACATTGTGAACCAGAAATCCTTTGATAACACAAGAAATAACCATAGCATCATTGTGAGGGTAATCCTTGAGCTGAAGGTCCTCTTGGGAGAAGGTAATTAGGATATGGGACCATCTTGACTTGATGAAGGGTCCCTGCACCCCGACATGCTGTACCCTTCTCTGTGCCTCCTTCTTCTGCCTCTTGTTGGCCGGCTCTGAGCATGAACCGCCTGTTACCGGGAGTACCAACTTCGAAGCCGAAGCAGCTCCAGCTTGGTTGTTGAACGAAGCCATCAGCTCAAAAAGTGGAAGTGAGTTCACCGGAGGTGGGCGCCAATGTTGGGGACTTGTTCTCAAATGCTATTAATTAAGAACAAGGCAACATAAAATGTTAAATATTAATGTCCTTCGTCCGCTGAAGCATTATCTCCCCAAGGATTTAATGAACTTCGGACGAAGGCCATGAGCAAAATATTACGAAGGTCACACCTTCGTAATCAGACTTATAAAACAATGAAATACAAAATATAAAATATTAGAGAAAAATAGGCCAAAGGCAGATAATATCATTCACATATCTTATTATACAAACCTAAACATTGTACATAATATTTAAGTATATTTATACCTTCGCCTTGGCAGAAAACAATACTTCCAGTGTAATGTGTCAGCGATTACAAGATTGCGTGAACAGTATAGGGGTACTGTTCACCTATTTATAGGCACAGGGCGCATCCTATGTAAAATTACATTTATGCCCTTTACAATCGACTACAATAATGACACAAAACATCATGGGTCTTTAAGTCATTTCATCTTTAAGTCGGTTCACCCCTTCGTCTTGAGATCTGTCACCGTGCTGAAGCTTTATAGGTGATAGCTTCGGCGCTGCTTCTGAGAGGATCTGCCGAAGGTGTTCTCTTTCTTTAGGATCTTCGGCTACGAAGCATACCCCCAACATGATGCATCCCATGATATACATCCCAATTTTTCCAATCTCCAAATTCCCCGCAGTCCTTCAGAGTTCTCACTTCCCTCTTGGGATCCAAACCTTCTTGGTGCTTTTTATGGTTGAGATAATATACTTTGGCACCCAGATGCGTTTGGTACCTTTTCCTTTGTTGGCCTTGATTGCTATCACCTTTCCATTCTTTTTTCTTCTTGATTAGATATGGTGTAGCGACCTTTTTTGTCCACCTTGTTGATGTACGTGTTGAAGATTTTGATTGTTGGCTTTTTATTTTGCTTTTCCCCGGTATTCGCCTTGCATTAGGAAAACTTGTGGCCTTCCTTGTGGCATAGCCTACAAACCACAATTTCTTCCTCTACAAGCTTGTTCACTCCCGTAGTGGTGTTATCCTGTGGAGATTGGGTTTGTTTGGCTTTGCCTTTCTTGTCATACAAAGCCTTACCTAGGCAAGCCACCTCTTGCCTTAATTGCTCATTCTCCATTGCAATCTCATTCGAACATATTTCTATAACAACATTCTTAACAATACCTTGATTGCAGTGACTAGAATCATTAATTAAATCAAAATAGGAAGTAGAATCATCTTTCTTAATAGTTTCAGAAATTTCAACTAAATATGCTCCTGGGGTGCTACCGATGCTCTCTACCTTACTAGTTAGCTCATTATTATGTATGCTAAGAATTTCCATTTTCTCTACTAAGTTTTCAATAGCTTCTTGAGAGCTAGGTATCTTAGCCTTAAGTTTTTCATTCTTTTTGACAAGGCTATTATCACTAGTTGAGGATGAAGCATTAGACTCTAATTGCTCAATTTTAGTTGTTAGCTCATAGTTCAAATTTGCAAATGTTTCATTTTTTCTAGCAAAGATTTATAATCATTTTGAGAGCTAAGCAACTTATTTTTAAGGTTTTAAATTGAGCCTTTTGTTTAGTGCACACATCCTCAAAAAACTTAATGGCATGCACAAGTTCATCTACGGAGGGCTTTCCCTTACCCTCACACCCATTATCACTATCATCACTAGAGGATGGGATACTTGTTTTACCTCTTGCCATAAGGCATTTGTGAGATGATCGTGAAGAGCGTGATGAAGAGCAGTGGCTGCGAGTCCTTGGAGGATCATCTTCACTTGAAGAATCATCACAAGTCATGACACTTGTGAGTGCCTTGCCTTATTTGCTCCTCTTTGTGGGTTCGACCGTATTTGGACAGTTGTCCCTGAAGTGGCCCTTCCCCCCGCATGCGAAGGATCCTCTCTTTCTTTGCTTTTTCTGTCAATGTTAAAGAGAAGATCCTTGACCTACAGGGGCACACCCTTTAGATTAATCTTGTGAATCATCCCCATTACTTTTCTAATGCGTCGAACTGTCTCTTCATCCTCGTAGGATGATGTTGAGGGTTGATCATCTTTGTTGGGGACTTGTTCTCAAGTGTTATGAGTTAAGAACAAGGCAACACAGAAAACGTTAAACGTTAAAGCCCTTCGTCCTTCGAAGCATTATTTCCCTTAGGATATAATGACTTTCGAACGAAGGTAATGAAGGACATACCTTCATCAACATAACATATAGAGATGAAGAAAGAATCACATAAAACATAAAAGATAATGTAAACAATCATATATTATTATTATCTCATTTCTATTTTATTACTATGGAAAAATAGAAATGATATCAAATTGCAAGTGTACCTTCGACTTGAAAGAAGGTAAAAGTACCAGCGTGGCGCAAGGATCAATGCCTAGTCAGCGTGAACAGTACGGGGTTACTGTTCATCTATTTATAGGCACAGGACGCAGCCCATGCAAAATTACACTCATGCCCTTTACATTTGCTAATAACTCTATACTAATCCATCGAGGTCTAAATAGCCTTTTCATCTTTAAGTCGGTTTCCCTTTTCTGCTATCACGCTGAAGCTCTCCTGCGCACAGCTTCGGCTTTGCGCTATCCTTCGTACTCCTTCTTATGCTTCTTCACGCTGTGGTTTCAACTCAAGTCCGAAGGTACCTGTTCATGCATTATACTTCCAGGAATATTGTTAAATCATGTTTTTGAGGACCTTCGGAAGCCGAAGGCCCCCACCAGTAGCCCCTCACAATATTAATTTGTTAGAATGATAAATTCAGATTGCGACAAGGACGAAGGCCCTGAGCCGAAGGTCCGAAAAAACACCTTCCCTTTGCTAGAATAGCAACAGCCACTAACAAGCGGGCCCTCCAGCATGCAACGCACCAGGCGTATAAATAAGAGCACACCACGAGCTCATTTGGAACGCTTTCTTGCCATCTGCTCTTGCTTACTCAATTTTTAGCTCTTGCGCACCAACACTTGCTTGGCTTTTTTTAAATTTTTAAGCTTCGGCTTTGAGAGCACTTTCTCAGCATTTTTGAAGATGTCTGAAGATAAAATAGCTGTCGCTGAATTGAAGCTGAGCCTTTCTGAGGAGATGAATCTTGGCTTTATTGAATCAATAGCAAAGACAAATGCAGAGAAGATTACTAGGGAGATTTTGGAGGGTTTATCTGAAGACACTGATGATAGTGACAGCTATGATGTGGAAAGCGGCGGGGAAGACTCCGAAGATCGACCCTGGCGACTGAGCCATGCAGTTTTTGGAAAATCAACTATTAAACAAAGTCATCTTGACAACATGAGGGGGAGATACTTTCGGGATATGTCTATTATGAGGGCTGACGACGGAGAGAAGACTTGTCCTACTCCAGAGGAGAATGAAGTCGTGATCTTCCGAAGCTTTTTGAAGGCTGGGCTTCGGCTCCCTCTGAGCAGCTTCGTAGTCGAGGTTTTGAAGATATTCCAGATTTACCTTCACCAGATTACCCCCGAAGCCATTATAAGAATGGGAATCTTCGTATGGGCTGTAAGGAGTCAGGGCTTGGAGCCAAATGCAAAAAGTTTCTGTAGCATGCATGAACTGTTATATGAGACGAAGCCCTAGGGTAAAGAACAGTATCATAACAATTTCGGCTGCTATAGCTTCGTTGCCCGTTCTGGCTCAAGCTCCCCAGTACCGACTTTTTCGAAGAGATGGCCCGGAGACTGAACGAAAGAATGGTTCTATGTAAAAAATGATTTAAAGGCACGAGAAGACATTAAAGAGATAATCATGCGCCCTATCTGGCAACGCTTTGGGCTCCAGAAACCGAAGGTAGAAATTGACGAAGCGGCCGAAGAATGTCGCAAGGCCTTTGGTTTAGTCTGCTCTTTCATCGGGACAAGGGACTTAGTTCAAGAGCACGTGGCCTATAGAATATGGCCATTGGTAGCCAACTGGGAGATGCCAAAAGAATCCATCAGCAATCCCCACGAAGGTGGTTTGGTTCGACTAAAATATACCTTCAGGTTTAGAGACCAGTTTATCGAGCCAGACGACGACTGGCTGAAAAGCGTCGAAGCTACAAGCGATGATCTGCTTGGGCTGTACTCCAGAGCAGAAGATAACGCATTATCTGCGACCTTCGGGAACCGGAAAAAGAAGAGACTAAACAGAGTTTTCGATGCTCTTGGGTTCATGTATCCTGACTACCGTTACCCGCCCCGGGGGCAAAAAAGAAAAAGTGGAGTTTCCGGGAGAGATGATGTTTCAGCCGCTCCGAGCGAGCCTGTGCCGAAGAGGAAAAGGGTGAAGGTCCTTACTCATCGACCGTGCTATATTGAACCGGCCACAGTGCCCGAATTTGGCGGTGAGACCTCTTCGGTGACCGAAGGCAAGAAACCTGCGATTACGTAGAAAATTGAAGAACCGTCTGTATCGCCGAAGGCATCATCAGCCAAATCAGATTAGCCGAAGGCCATTAACATTGAAGAGATGAAGGTTGAGAAAACGAGGATATTAGAAGTAATAAGTCCTTCGGCAGAGGTGACAGTGCCGAAGGCACAAAAGAATCTTTCAACGACTCCCAAGAGGAAGAGAATGGTCAACGTATTAGATGTGCTAGAAACAATAAAATCTTCAAGCTCTACTCCGAAGAAAGCTGCCGAAGCTTCGGAAACACAAATTGAGGCCGAAGCTACCAAGATCCAAGTCGAGACCGAAGCTGGGCCTTCAGAGCCCGCCAAGGAGAAATCCTTGGAAATCGGAGAAAAGACGGAGAAAGAAGCTGCAGAAGTAATTCTAATTGGAAAAACCGCCATTCCTATTCCCGAAGCATCATCCGGAGCTCCTGATTATATTATACGACATGCTTCGGGAAAAATATTATCTGAGAAAGAAAAGCGAGAGGCTCAATTCTATGCTCAAAGATTGAAATATCCAAAGGGGGGCACTGGTATTCAACGGCAGCGGGGAAGAAGACTTCTTGTACTGTCTCCCAGACAGCAAAGAGATTTCTGTCTGCCGAGAGATGGGCAAGAGATTCGGGTTCCCGACACTAGAAGATGGGCTCTCAGTGTTATCAAAAGATGAGTTGGCCGACAGCTTAGCATACAATAGTTTAAAGGTGAGAAAATGAGATTTTTGTATTTAAAAACAAAATTTCCATTTGCTTACACTCAATACCGCATTTCTTGCAGGGCCTTATCCTTAGCAACGCCCTCAGGGCGCAAAAAAGTGCTGAAGATGAAGGGTATACCATAGCCTTAAACAACCTTCGTTCTGAAGTAATTGAACTAAGGAACGAAGGTCTTGAAAAAGATAAAATATTAAACTCATTGTTGAACAAAATAAAAGAAGACGAAGTTGCTTCCAAAGCCCAAGCTGAAGCTCAGAAATACGAAATCGAAGATCTTCGGAAACAACTGTTCGAAGCTAAAGAAAAATGCGGTCTTGCAGAGGCTGATCGAGATATTAGTGTATATTGGAGGAACCACTTACAAAAAACAGTAGATGAACTTCGTGCATCCAAGGAGAGGTGCTATGAAAAGTCTATAGAGTGTGTTAAGAAAATAAAAACTAGCTTCGCCAATGTTGGCGCATTCTCTAACGAAGACGACTTCATAAGGGGTGATCCTGAAGGCCCAATTGATTGGATCAACAACGAAGCTGAAGCTTTTGAGGAAGTTTTGAGTGGTCGTGGGGATATCTGCGCTTTCTCGGGTGCCAGGGGAATCGCAACTATTTTAGAGAAGTCAGGCTGCGACCATGTGAAAGCTTTTGCTCAAGCCGAAGCTACTTTGTCTGTTGAAGATACAAAAGATCCCTCGGCCGAAGCAAGCTTAATTGGCAGAAATTCTTTACTAACATTTGGGAGAATGGCGGCCGAGGGATGGCACACGAGATGATAAAAAAGAGCGAAAAAGATTCCCATGATTCAAAAGAAGCGACGAAGGCAGCTGAGAAAGCGGCGGAACTTGAGAGGCGGATAGGTATTGCTTGATAACTTTTTAACTTTATTTACTAATTTTGCAACTTCGGACTTATTTACGTTTTATATCGCAGCTGAACTATCTCCTCCTCAAGAGCCCTTTGAGCCGATGGCCAACCCAGAAGTAGAGAAAGAAGATGAAGTCACTAAAGTGGCCGAAGTTATTCTGGACGAAGCTGTTAATCGATTGCTAAACGAAGTTACGGAAGCAGTTTTAAAAGAAGAATAGCTTTTATTGTAAAAACATTTGGAATGTAACATTTGCTGAACAAAGTGCATAATACTTTTATAATTTTGAATGTAATATTTAAGCTGCTTGTAACTGAATTCTTTACGATGCATGAAACTCTACGTACATACCGTTTTTGAGCCTTCGGCGAAAAAACACCTTCCCTTCTTTTCATGCGTTGTGAAGAATATCCATATTTCGTAAAAACATCCAATCTTCGTAAAATCATTATGCTTCGTAAGCAATAGATCTCCTTTTCATTTTAGAGTTTGACGAAGCTATACTTCTTCAATACTTATTTTGTGAAACAATCTCCGAAGATCAACATTGAATCCCCTTCTTGCGCCATTGATGCAATATGATGTATGATGTTATGCTATGCAAAATGATGTAATGATGTTATGCTATGCAAAATGGTATTTGTGCCGAAGATACACACACATTCCCTCAGTAAAGCACACAATCTTTTTGCCGTTTATTTTTCGGCTTCACCGCTTATTTTTCGGTGTATTAGCGCTGACTTTTCGCTGTAAGCCTCCCTTAGGAGCTTCTTCGCCTTTTACTTCAGCGGTATTCGCATTGACTTTTCACGCTTCGCCTTTTACTTCGGTGGAATCAGTGTTTATTTTTCGCTGTAAACTCTGCATTCCCTTTGGAACGACTTTTGAGCAGAAAACTTACACTGCGCTCCCTTAGGAATGACTTTTTGTTGCTTCGGGAAACTTACGCTGCGTTCCTTAGAACGACTTTCTATTGCTTCGGCAAAACTTGTAATGTGATTGTGAACCCCGCTCTCTCTTGAGAGCAACTTTCGTGCTTCACCAACTTTTTGGACTTCGTGAGTCTGTAAAAGAGATACATTTCCACTATGGCCAAAACGAAGCTATTACAAGGAATTGAAAACGACAGGAAAAACTTAGGCTTTCAACGATTGTTCTCTATTAAAAAAGAAAAAATGATAATGAATGCCATAACTGTTTCAGAAGTAGGATATCTTCTAGTAGATGTGCTTCGATTCTGGCACAGTACTGTTGACTGTGCGAGCTTCGGACTCCTCTCTGAAGTCTCGTTGCTGATGAGTGTGCTAGCTCCCTTCTGGCTGCTGGCCTCATTGCAATGGTGGTGGAGGTGGAGGCTGTTGCAAAGATGCCTGAGGTTGGCTTGCCGAAGCAACAGAAGCTGCAGGATGGTTACCCACATACTGTGGAATGTACGGTGAGTGGTACGAAGCAGTATGCATGACTTGCTTCGGCTGGCTCTGTTGGGCTGCAGCTTCTGCTATCTCTTTCTGTTTCTGGATGGTGACGTGGCACATCCTGGTAGTGTGGCCTTTGTCCTCACCGCAAAATAGACAATAAATTTTCCTGGGCTGATCCCCAAACCTCCCTCCGAAGTCCCTGGCGCCTCTGCCCCTTGGAGCTGGGGGCCGAGGATAGCTTTGTTGCTGCCCTGAAGCCTGGGAAGAATATTGCGGCCTCTGTTGTTGACTTCCCCTATCGTCATTCTGAGTGGAATGAATTGATCTGACGTGCCTAGGGTGGATTCTCCCTCCGAAGCCCCTGGCCATTTCGGAGAACCTGTAAGCTTCCTCCCTTCTCTGTCGAAAATCATTGTCAGCGCGGATGTATTCATCCATCTTCTGAAGCAGTTTCTCTAGGGTTTGAGGGGGTTTCCTGGCGAAGTATTGGGCTGAAGGTCCTGGCCGAAGCCCTTAATCATGGCCTCAATGACAATTTCATTGGGCACTGTTGGCGCTTGTGCCCTCAGACGCAAGAACCTTCGGACCTACGCCTGGAGATATTCCTCTTGATCTTGCGTGCACTGGAACAAGGCTTGAGCGATAACCGGCTTCGTCTGAAACCCTTGAAAACTGGTGTCGACGTTCCGAGACCGGGGGGGTCCCTGGGCCGACGAGTGAATATCGCCGCGTGCCCCAACCCAGATGGGTCGAGCGCGAGGGCGAGCGCGAAGGGGGGAGAGAGAGGCGGCCGGAGACCGGCGTGAGAGAGGTGGGAATCCCGCGGCCCTCGTGTTCGTCCCGCGCCCAGGTCGGGTGCGCTTGCAGTAGGGGGTTACAAGCGTCCACGCGGGAGAGGGAGCGAGCGGCTCCAAGCGAGCGCCTGTTCTCGTCCTCGTCCCCGCGCGACCAACCCTCTCTAAGAGGGCCCTGGTCCTCCCTTTTATAGGCGTAAGGAGAGGATCCAGGTGTACAATGGGAGGTGTAGCAAGGTGCTACGTGTCTAGCGGAGGTGAGCTAGCGCCCTAGGTACATGCCGTTGTGGCAGCCGGAGAGATCTTGGCACCCAGCTGGTGTGATGTCGTGGCCGTCGAAGGAGCGATGGAGCTTGGCGGAGGGACAGCTGTCGGAGCGGTTGAGTCCTTGCTGACATCCTCTTGCTTCCGTAAGGGGGCTGAGAGCCACCGTCGTCATAGAGCATGCGCGGCGCCATCATTGCCTATCTGGCGGAGCGAGCCAGATGGGACGCCGGTCTTGTTCCCTGCGGCCCGAGTCAGCTCGGGGTAGGGTGATGATGGCGTCTCCTGTTGACGTGGCTGGTCTACGCCCTAGGTTGGGCGATGTGGAAGCTCCTCCGAAGCCGAGGTCGAGTCCGAGCCCCCGGGTTGGGCGAGGCGGAGATCGTCGTCTTCTGGGGCCGAGCCCAAGTCCGAGCCCTGGGTCGGGTGAGGCGGAGATCGTCGTCTTCTGGGGCCGAGCCCAAGTCCGAGCCCTGGGTCGGGCGAGGCGGAGATCGTCGTCTTCTGGGGCCGAGCCCAAGTCCGAGCCCTGGGTCGGGCGAGGCGGAGATCGTCGTCTTCTGGGGCCGAGCCCAAGTCCGAGCCCTGGGTCGGGCGGAGTTCGCCGTCTTCCGGGACTTAGCCCGAGTCCGAGCCCTGGGTCGGGCGGAGTTCGCCGTCTTCCGGGACTTAGCCCGAGTCCGAGCCCTGGGTCGGGCGGAGTTCGCCGTCTTCGGGACTTAGCCCGAGTCCGAGCCCTGGGTCGGGCGGAGATCGTCGTCTTCTGGGGCCTAGCCCGAGTCCGAGCCCTGGGTCGGGCAGAGCGGAGCTTCCTATGGTGCCTCCGGCAGGGCCTGACTGCTTGTCAGTCTTACTCTGTCCAGTGGCACTGTAGTCGGTGTGGCGTAGGCGGCGCTGTCCTTCTGTCAGGCCGATCAGTGGAGCGGCGAAGTGACGGCGGTCACTTCGGCTTTGCTGGCGGGGGGCGCGCGCCAGGATAAGGGTGTCAGGCCACCTTTGCATTAAATGCTCCTGCGACTTGGTCGGTCGGTGCAGCGATTTGGTCAGGGTTGCTTCTTAGCGAAGGCAGGGCCTCGGGCGAGCCAGGAATATGTTCGCCACTGAAGGGGGGGGGGGGGCCTCGGGCGAGACGGAAATCCTCCGGGGTCGGCTGCCCTTGTCCGAGGCTAGGCTCGGGTGAGGCGAGATCGTGTCCCTCGAACGGACTGATCCCTGACTTAATTCGCACCCATCAGGCCTTTGCAGCTTCATGCTGATGGGGGTTACCAGCTGAGAATTAGGAGCCTTGAGGGTACCCCTAATTATGGTCCCCGACAGTAGCCCCCGAGCCTCGAAGGGAGTGTTTGCACTCGCTTGGAGGCTTTCGTTGCACTTTTTTGCAAGGGGACCAGCCTTTCTCGGTTGCGTTTCGTTCCGGTGGGTGTAGCCCCCGAGGCTTCGGAGGAGTGGTTTCACTCCTTCGAGGTCTTACTGCCTCACGTAGTGCTTCGGCTGGTTTGGTCGTTCCCTCATGCGAACTGGCCGTAGCCCAGGTGTACGGTCGGGTCCCAAGTTCTCAGGCTGGTATGTTGACGCTGTCAACGGTTCGGCCGGAGCCGGGTTCGCGAGAGCAGCCCCTGAGCCTCTGCACAGAGCGAGAGGGCAGTCAGGGGTAGACTCGACTTTTTTACATACGCCCCTGCGTCGCCTTTCCGCAAGGAGGAGGGAGGAAAGCGCCATGTTGCCCTCGATGGGCGCCGAACATGGTGTCTCCGACGAGCTGCAAGCGGGTAATCCGAGTGGACGTCCGTGCCCCATTCGTTAGGGGTCGGCTAGGGGCCCAGAGGCACGCCCAAAAGTACCTGCGGGTGATCTGCCAGACCCGGTCCCCTGGCGACGGGGTCCGAGGGCTCGATGCCTCCCTCTGGTGGGATTCTGTTACAAGATCGTTCCCGCCGGTCTCGGAAATGTCCTAGGGTACCTCGGGAGCGCAGCCCGAGCCTTGGTTATGTATCGAACGTACCCATGGTCATCCCTCGCTCGGCGTCTGAGGCGGCTGTGAACCCTTCGGGGGCCAGCCTTCGAACCCCTGATCAGTATTGGGCGCGGAGCCCGAGTAGCCTGAGGCGGTCGTTGAACCCTTTCGAGGGGCCGGCCTTTGAACCTCTGACCAGTAGTGGGTGTAGGGCCCACGCGATCTGAGGCGGCTGTTGAACCCTTCCGGGGGGCCAGCCTTCGAACCACTGATCAGTAGGGGGGCTCGGAGCCTGGTTCCTTCTCGGGGAAGGATCCTTTTTGGGGTATCCCCCTTTCCCGGTCCCTGTTGCAAGAGAGAGAAAGAGGAAAAACAGAAAAGGATACAAAATCGAACGACGCGATGTACCTTTTTGGACGCGTTCATTTTGGCGAAGGGGAAGCATCGCCCGCTTCTCCTGCCAGAGGCGCCGCGTGTCCCATCGCGGAGTTAATGCGACGGGGCGAGTGGTTGGAGGGGCGACTATTGCGTGTGCGCGAGCCGCTCGAGGAACGGCTGTTTTGCTTCGCGTTTTTGAATCCCACGTCCGGTCCGGGCGGAACGTTTGAACCGGTCTTGCCTTGGTCTTCATATACTCGGGAGAGGGCCGGGCGATGGTTCTTTGCTCCGCTTCTTGTTTCCCTCTTGGGTTTTTTGCAGCCTGAGAGACTTAGCCAGAGAAAAGGAAACCGCCCTCCCTGTCCTTTGCGCCGCCACCCCTTCCGCTCGGCGATGGCTGACCGGGTGACCATCATCTCGCCGCTCGACCCATGGCCCTTCTCCATGGTGACGGCGAGTGATCTGGAGGATCTCGTTGGCGAGGGTTTACTTCGCCCTCTCACCGATGAGCAGCGACAGGAATGGATCCCCCCCGTGGGCGGAGCCGCTCCATCCCCACCGCCGGGGTACATCGTGAGCTTCGTCTCCTTCCACGAGCGGGGCTTTGGTGTGCCGGCGAGCCGCTTTATGCGGGCGATCCTGCACCACTACGGGGTGGAGTTGCACAACCTCAGCCCCAACTCGATCTCGCAGGCCGCCATCTTCGTAGCAGTGTGCGAGGGGTACTTGGGGATTGCCCCCCATTGGGATCTGTGGACCCATCTCTTTTTCGCGGAGCTTTTTGCCTCGCCAACAGGGGAGAGGAAGGTCCGCGCAGCGGTGCGGGCCAGCGGCTGCACCCTCCTGCTGAGGCAGTCGCGGGCGTCGCTGTATATTCCCGCCATCCTCGCGTCCTCGAACAAGGGGTGGCAGCGTCGGTGGTTCTACCTCCGGAATGACGGCGAGTTGCTCCCACCGTTCTCTCAGCGAGTAGTCACCACCGCCGCTGATGCTTGGAGCCACGGGACCCCTCATGAAAGACAGAAGAACCTCGAACCCCTCCTCAAGGCCTTAGAGGTGTTGCGGAAGGGGGGACTCACCGCTGCCGGGGTTATTGCCGCCATCCACCGCTGGAGGGTGCTTCCCTTGGCGGAGCGACGGCTGCCGCTTTGGGAAATGACACCGGAGGCGGAGTTGGAGGGCTCACGGATGTCCTCTGATCCTCTTCCCCCCGACATCCTCCACGGGCGGGTGTCCGTTGCATTGGGGAAGCCAGACCCCAGTGCCCTCTCCCAGCCTTTGATGCGCCCTGACCAAGGGTGCGTGACTCTGGTGAGTGTCCACTTCTTTCTTCTAGCGTCGGGTTGCCCCTGGTTTCTAAGGCCAGGATTTCCACCCGTCTTCAGGAGGTAGGGTGGCACAAGTATTCCCTGCCACGGGTCCCACAAGATGCGGCGGACCGAGCAGCGCGGTGGGTCGCCGCGGAGGAGAAGAAGAAAAAGAAGGACGCGGAGAAGGCCCGGGCCCGCGAGCGGAGGCGGGCTCGGGACGCCTTGGAAAAGCTTCGTCGCCGGCAGGAGAGGGAGGGGCTCCCGAGGGAGCCGTTGCCGGAAACGCCCGACGACGATGACGATGACGAAGATGATGACGATGAAGACGACATGGCTGCCCGCCTTGGCCTTAGCCCCGGCTTGGGGTCAGGCCAGGAGCCATCAGTCCAGCCCCCGAGCGGGTTGACGCTGTCGGTCCTCGGAGTCGGGACGCCGGGGTCCCGGCCCGAGGAGCGGGGGCAATCCGGGAGGGTACTTGACCCCTCGGCTGGAGGAGCCGAAGCGACCCCGGGGAGCCAGGCCGGGGCGTCTGCTCCCCGAGAGCCGCCGCCCACGCCGACAGCGCAGGGGAGCGGCCCCCAGGTCGTCGTGGCGGTGCCTGAGCAGCCCGCCTCCCAGGCGTCCAGGGCGCCCAAAGCAAGGGTGATGCCGAGGCCACCGGCGAAGCGGACCTCGGCGGCGTTGCCGGGGGTCGAGGTCCGAGAGACCTCCCCCCAGGCACGGTTGATCATGGCCCGAAGCGGGTGAGTATCCTGGAATGTCTTCGCCCTGGTTTTTCTTCCGTATGTACTGGCCGTGATTTTTCTTTTCCCCAGCAAGCGAAGCCATGGGCTGACTGACCTGGCGCCCCGAAAGGCCCTTAAGACGACACCGGCTCGCATGGCCAGCGCTGCTCCGGGCCCTGCCGCTCAGGTGACCTTCTCGCAAGGCGCCCCACAGCAGGGGGCTCAGGCGGCACCAGTCGCCGTGGAGCGGGTTCCCGAGGCTGGCGCTTCTGTTGGGGCGGCCGTCGTGATGGGGGTGGCGGCCGACGCGGACGTGGCCCTGGGCCCACCGGACGTGCCGGCGATGCCGGCACCTGTCGCTACCGAAGTCACCGCCGTCCCAGTCGGGGAGCGACCGGCCGCTGCCGACGTCGAGACGGCTGAGGCGTCGGCGCTCGGTGCCTCGGAAGAGGGGGGCGTGGAGGCGCGACCCATCCCACCGGGCGGCAGCCTCGTCGCTGTGCGGCGGAGCTCCGAGGGCCGGCGCCAGGGATGGCAACGGATAAACTATCCACGGACAGTATCTCTGGACATCCATATCCGCAACTTATATCCGATATCCGAACCCGTACCCGTTACCGGCTGCGAATAAAACATAGTATCCACATCCGTTACCCACGGGTAATGGATATCCACGGATATATCCGTTTGCCCACTACACATACAACATATTTAAATCCAGCAAATTCAAATATGATAACATATTTGTCCAGCAAATTTAAATATGATAAAAACACGATTGAGGATTTGGGGAGGCTAGACGGTCAGGAGATGGGCGAGCCGCGATGGGACTTGGGTTGGCCGTGGTCCGTGAAGTGGTTCCAAACTCCAGTGACCCCACATGTCAGGTTACTTTAACGGATATTCGGGTATTCGGGTATGGATACTGATTTTTCGTACCCGTTTTAAAAATATCCACGGATATCAAATGCTACCTGTATCCGTATCCACGGGTACAAACTCGTACCCAAAACCGTGCCTAATGAGTTTTTTATCCGCGGGTATGCGGATAAATCACATCCATTGCCATCCCTAGCCGGCGCCAGTTGCTCCGGTTCCGGACCCGTGAGGCCTCGGATCCCGGCTTTGTTCTCGACGATGAGCGGGAGGACCAGTCCTGGGACGAGCTCCGCGAGTGCGCCGAAGCAACGGTGGGGTCGCTCCGGTCGTCGCTGGAGGTTTTCTGCAGGGATGTCCCCAAAATCCTCCAGGTAACGGTTTCAGGCATACCTTTTCTCTTTCGTGACCAAGGCGTCTTTCGTGACGCCCCGTTTTCCTTCCCTCAGGATCTGACGGATCAGAGCGCCGCCAAGTCGTCGTTCATCCGCCGCGAGGTCGACGTCTGGGGCTCGCTGCGATCCCTGAGGACCTCGCTTGCCGGGGCTACTGCGCGCCTCTCCCAGTAGGGTGCCGAGGTGGCGGACCTTCGGTTGCTCTGCACCGATCTGAGAGCCGAGGCGGCAGCGGCGCGCGCAGAGGCGGCCGCGGCGCGTGCAGAAGCGCAACGACAGCAGTCGGAGTTCGCCCGGGTCGTCAAGGAGCGGGACCAGTCTCGGGGCCGGGCTGCCGAGGCCGAAAGCCGGGCCGAAACCCTTGCGGCCGACCTAACCGCAGCCTAGGTCGCAGCCTCGGAGCAGCGTACCCGAGCTAGAGGTACGCCTTGGCCATCTTCGGTTTTCGTTTCTGCTTGTTTCCTCTGCTTGTGTTTGAGATCCTTCCTTTGGCTGTTCGCAGAGCTCAAGTCCGCCCTCGATGAGTCCGCCAAGGCGCTTGCCGAGGCGCTTGCCGGGGCGGTCGAGCAGAGGGAAACCGACCACGCGGCCATGTCCGAGGCCGTCTCGGACGTTTACCGGGTCCTTGGCTCCGGCGACGTCCCCTCAGGAAGCTCCCCTCGAAGCCGCCTTCAAGCCTTGGGCGATCATGTGCGCGACAGGCTCCGCGAGGCGTTGCACCACGGTGTCAGGCGGGCCTTCGCCGTACTCGCTTCCCACTACGTTGTGGACCTGGAGCGGGTTAGCGAGGGGTATTGCCTTCCCGACGAAGATGAAGCCGCCCTGGCAGAAGTCCAGAGGCTCGACGTGGCCGCCGCGGGTCCGAGCGCAGTGCTGGCGACCACCTTTGAGGCAGAGATCCTCCCACCTGCGCCGTCGCCGGAAGCCGGGATGGACTTTGCCGATGGTGGGGATGAAGCCGAAGGTGCGACTCCTTCCCAAGGCGACGCCTAACTCTGTTGGATCAGTTTCTGTCGGATGCACGTGTGTCCTTCTACAGCCGCTGAGGCCTGAACACTTTGTTACCGTTGCATGAAGTCGTACTCCTTTCCTTTTTGCGTGTCCAGCTTCGCCTGTTTAGTAACAGGGTGGTTTTCCCAAGTAGGGGTCACTTTTCGCGGCGGGCGACGAGTGAGGTGTTCCTAACCCGAAGGCGTAGGAGTCCCTCGGCCCAGTCGGCCTTGCCGCTTACATGCACCCGCGTTCGCTCCTTGGGGCCTTGCTTCCGACATAGCCGGGGGGAACACAAAAAGCTTCTTTAATTTGAAAATCTTGGACGCAAAGAGGTCCCTCAATTTCGACGCAGAGGGGGTTCCCCCCTTTTAGCCCCCGAGGGAGGGTCGGGCTTTGCCGAGGCGAGGCCGACCCTTCCTTGATGACTAAACTTTGCGTGGGTGCGAGGTATATGATCAACTTGAAAACATCTTAAGGGTAGAAGCGACGTAGCTGTTGGATGTTCCAGGCGTTGTCATAGACCTCGCCTTGGCTGTTGGCCAGCTTGTATGTTTCGGGCTTCAGAACCTTGGCGATGACGAATGGCCCCTCCCAGGGAGGCGTGAGCTTGTGCCGCCCTCGGGCGTCTTGTCGCAATCGAAGCACCAGGTCGCCCACCTGGAGGTCTCGGGACCGGACCCCTCGGGCGTGGTAGCGTCGCAGGGACTGCTGGTACCGCGCCGAGTATAGCAAGGCCTGGTCCCGAGCCTCCTCCAGCTGGTCCAGTGAGTTTTCTCGGCTGACTTGGTTGCTTTGGTCGGTGTAGGCCCTCGTCCTTGGGGAGCTGTATTCTAAGTCCGTGGGCAAGATGGCTTCGGCCCCATAGACTAGAAAGAACGGCGTGAAGCCTGTGGCTCGGCTCGGCGTTGTCCTCAGACTCCAGACCACCGAGGGGAGTTCCTTCATCCATCGCTTGCCGAACTTGTTGAGGTCGTTGTAGATCCGAGGCTTGAGCCCTTGTAGAATCATGCCGTTGGCACGCTCCACCTGCCCATTCGTCATGGGATGAGCCACGGCGGCCCAGTCCACCCGGATGTGGTGATCCTCGCAGAAGTCCAGGAACTTTCTGCCGGTGAACTAGGTGCCGTTGTCGGTGATGATGGAGTTCGGGACCCCGAAGTGATGGATGATGTTGGTGAAGAACGCCACCGCCTGCTCGGACCTGATGCTGTTCAGGGGTCGGACCTCGATCCACTTGGAGAATTTGTCGATGGCGACCAGCAGGTACGTGTAGCCCCCGGGTGCCTTCTGCAAGGGGCCGACGAGGTCTAGACCCCACACCGCAAAAGGCCAGGTGATGGGTATCGTCTGCAGAGCCTGAGCAGGCAGATGGGTCTGCCTCGCGTAGAATTGGCACCCTTCACAGGTGCGGACGATTCGGGTAGCGTCGGCCACCGCCGTCGGCCAGTAGAAGCCTTGCCGGAAAGCGTTCCCGACAAGGGCTCGAGGCGCTGCATGATGGCCACAAGCCCCCGAGTGTATCTCTCGCAGGAGTTCCTGACCTTCGGCGATGGAGATGCATCGCTGGAGGATGCCTGAGGGGCTGCGGTGGTAGAGCTCCTTCTCATCTCCCAGCAAGACGAACAACTTGGCGCACCGCGCCACCCGCCGAGCCTCGGCTCAGTCGAGGGGTAGCTCTCCTCGGTGGAGATATTGCAGGTACGGGGTCTGCTAGTTTCGATTAGGCGCGACCCCGCTTTGCTCTTCCTCGACGCGCAGTGCCTCACCCTCGGGGGCCGAGGGTACCTCGGACTGAACCGAGGGCGCCTCGGGTCGAGCTGAGGGTGCCTCGGACTGGGCCGAGGGCACCTCGGGTTGAGCCGTGGGTGCCTCGGACTGGGCCGAGGGTACCTCGGGCTCGGGTGTGTCGTCAATCTTGACGGAGGGTTGATGCAGGTCTCGGGAGAAGACATCCGGGGGAACCGTCGTTCGCCCTGAGGCTATTTTAGCCAGCTCGTCCGCAGTCTCGTTGTAGCGCCGAGCGATGTGGTTGAGCTCGAGCCCGTAGAACTTGTCTTCCAGGCGCCGAACTTCATCGCAGTAGGCCTCCATCTTCGGGTCGCGGCAATGGGAGTTCTTCATGACTTGGTCGATGACGAGCTGCGATTCACCACGAGCGTCGAGGCGTCGGACCCCTAGCTCGATGGCGATCTGCAACCCGTTGACCAGAGCCTCATATTCGGCCACATTGTTGGACGCCGGGAAGTGGAGGCGTAGCATGTAGCGTAGATGCTTTTCGAGGGGTGAGATGAAGAGTAGGCCTGCGCCGGCCCCTGTCTTCATCAGCGACCCGTCGAAGAACATGGTCCAGAGCTCCGGTTGGATCGGAGCCATCGGTAGCTGGGTGTCGACCCATTCAGCCACGAAGTCCGCCAAGACCTGGGACTTAATGGCTTTCCGAGGAGCGAACGAGATTGTCTCGCCCATGATCTCCACCGCCCACTTTGCAATCCTACCCGAGGCCTCTCGGCACTGGATGATCTCTCCCAGGGGGAAGGATGACACCACAGTTTCCGGATGAGACTCGAAGTAGTGTCGCAGCTTCCGTCGCGTTAGGATCACCGCGTACAGCAGCTTCTGAACTTGTGGGTAGCGGATCTTCGTTTCGGACAGTACCTCGCTGACGAAGTAGACTGGCCTCTGAACGGGCAATGCATGCCCCTCTTCTTGCCTCTCGACCACAATCGCGGCGCTAACCACCTGGGTGGTCGCGGCGACGTAGACCAGGAGGGCTTCTCCGGCAGCTGGGGGCACCAAGATAGGCGCCTTTGTGAGGAGCGCCTTCAGGTTCCCGAGGGCTTCCTCGGCGTCAGGGGTCCAAGTGAAGCACTCGGCCTTCCTTAAGAGGCAGTACAGAGGTAGACCTCTTTCGCCGAGGCGTGAGATGAAGCGGCTCAGAGCCGCGAGGCATCCCATGACCCTCTGTACGCCTTTCAAGTCCTTGATGGGCCCCATGCTGGTAATGGCTGCGATCTTTTCCGGGTTGGCTTCGATGCCCCGCTCGGAGACGATGAACCCCAAGAGCATGCCTCGGGGCACCCCGAAGACACACTTTTCGGGATTGAGCTTGACACCTTTCGCCTTGAGACATCGGAATGTCGTTTCAAGGTCGGAAAGGAGGTCGGAGGCTTTCCTCGTCTTGACTACGATGTCATCGACGTAGGCCTCGACTGTGCGGCCAATGTGTTCGCCGAACACATGGTTCATGCACCGTTGGTACGTTGCGCCCGCATTCCTCAAACCGAACGGCATGGTGACATAGCAGTACATGCCGAAGGGTGTGATGAAAGAAGTCACGAGCTGGTCGGACTCTTTCATCTTGATTTGATGATACCCTGAGTAGGCATCGAGGAAAGACAGGGTTTCGCACCCAGCAGTGGAATCCACGATTTGGTCGATGCGAGGCAGAGGGTAGGGAACCTTCGGACATGCTTTGTTGAGACCAGTGTAGTCTACACACATTCGCCATTTCCCCCCTTTCTTTCTCACAAGCACAGGGTTGGCAAGCCATTCGGGATGGAATACCTCTTTGATGAACCCTGCCGCCATTAGCTTGTGAATCTCCTCGCCTATGGCTCGGCGCTTCTCCTCGTCGAATCGGCGCAGCGGCTGCTTGACGGGTCGGGCTCCGGCTCGGATGTCCAGCGAGTGCTCGGCGACATCCCTCGGTACGCCGGGCATGTCCGAGGGGCTCCACGCGAAGACGTCGGCGTTCACGTGGAGAAAGTCGACGAGCACTGCTTCCTATTTGGGATCGAACCCGGAGCCGATCCGGATCTGCTTGGAGGTGTCACCGCTGGGGTCGAGGGGAACGGACTTAACTGTCTCCGCTGGCTCAAAGTTGTCGGCGTGATGCTTCACGTCTGGCACCTCCTTAGAGAGGCTCTCCAGGTCGGTGATGAGGGCCTCGGACTCGGCGAGGGCCTCGGCGTACTCCACGCACTCCACGTCACATTCGAACGCGTGTTTGTACGTAGGGCCGATGGTGATGACCCCGTGGGGGCCCAGCATCTTGAGCTTCAGGTAGGTGTAGTTGGGGACGGCCATGAACTTCGCGTAGCATGGCCACCCCAGTACCGCGTGGTAGGTTCCTCGGAATCCGACCACCTCGAACGTCAGGGTCTCCCTTCGGAAGTTGGAGGGTGTTCCGAAGCAGACGGGAAGGTCGAGCTGTCCGAGGGGTTGGACGCGCTTCCCGGGGATGATCCCATGGAAGGGCGCAGCGCCTGCCCGGACAGAGGACAGATCAACACGCAGGAGCCCGAGGGTCTCGGCGTAGATGATGTTGAGGCTGCTGCCTCCGTCCATGAGGACCTTGGTGAGCCTGACGTCGCCGATGACGGGGTCGACGACGAGCGGGTATTTCCCCGGGCTCGGCACATGGTCGGGGTGATCGTCTCGGTCGAAGGTGATGGGCTTGTCGGACCAGTCTAGATAGACTGGCGCCGCCACCTTGACCGAGCAGACCTCCCGACGCTCTTGCTTGCGGTGCCGAGCCGAGGCGTTCGCCGCTTGCCCACCATAGATCATGAAGCAGTCGCGGACCTCGGGGAACTCTCCTGCTTGGTGATCTTCCTTCTTGTCGTCGTCGCGGGCCTTGCCACCCTCCGCGGGTGGCCCGGCCCTGTGGAAGTGGCGCCGAAGCATGACGCACTCCTAAAGGGTGTGCTTGACCGGTCCCTGGTGATAGGGGCACGGCTCCTTGAGCATCTTGTCGAAGAGGTTGGCACCTCCAGGGGGCTTCCGAGGGTTCTTGTACTCGGCGGCGGCGACGAGGTCCGCGTCGGCGGCGTCGCGTTTCGTTTGCAACTTCTTCTTGCCCTTCTTCTTGGTGCCGCGCTGAGTTGACGCCTCGGGAGTACCTTCCGATGGGCGGCCCTGGGGCTGCTTGTCCTTTCGGAAGATAGCCTCGACCGCCTCCTGGCCGGAGGCGAACTTGGTGGAGATGTCCATCAGCTCGCTTGCCCTGGTTGGGGTCTTGCGACCCAGCTTGCTCACCAGGTCGCGGCAGGTGATGCCAGCGAGGAACGCGCGGATGACATCCGAGTCGGTGATGTTGGGCAGCTCGGTGCGCTGCTTCGAGAATCGCCGGATGTAGTCTCGGAGAGACTCTCCCGGCTGCTGTCGGCAGCTTCGGAGGTCCCAGGAATTCCCGGGGCGCATATACGTGCCCTGGAAATTGCCGGCGAAAGCTTGGACTAGGTCGTCCCAGTTGGAGATCTGCCCCGGAGGCAGGTGCTCCAACCAGGCGCGAGCGGAGTCAGAGAGGAACAGGGGGAGGTTGCGGATGATGAGGTTGACATCGTCCGTTCCACCCAGTTGGCAGGCCAGACGGTAGTCCGCGAGCCACAGTTCCGGTCTCGTCTCCCCCGAGTACTTTGTAATAGTAGCCGGGGGCCGGAACCGGGTCGGGAACGGCGCCCGTCGGATGGCTCGGCCGAAGGCTTACGGACCGGGTGGTTCGGGCGAGGGACTCCGATCCTCCCCGCTGTCGTAGCGTCCCCCACGCCTAGGGTGGTAGCCTCGGCGCACCCTCTCGTCGAGGTGGGCCCGTCGGTCGCGGTGGTGGTGCTCGTTGCCGAGGCGACCCGGGGCCGCAGGCACGGTGTTGCGCGTGCGCCCGGTGTAGACCGAGGCTTCCCGCATGGATCGGGAAGTCGCAGCATGAGGTTCCGAGGGGTACCCCTGCCTTCGGGAGGCAAAGCTCTCGGCCCGTCGGACCGCGGCGCCTTCCAGGAGATTCTTGAGTTCTCCCTGGATTCGCCGCCCCTCGGTGGTTGATGGCTCTGGCATCGCGCGAAGAAGCATTGCTGCTGCCGCCAGGTTCTGGCCGACCCCACTGGATGCGGGTGGTAGCCTGAGCATGACGTCGTCGGTGATGCGGTGCTGGAAACCCTGGGGTAGATGACGTATTTCTCTAGCCGGAGGTTGGCCCGCCCATGCCTGCCCGACGTCCCGACGGATCGGCTCCAGCGCTCCTGCTCCCTCGTCGAGCCTGGCCTGCACCCCGCAGATTTGCTCGAGCTGTGGGTCATGACCCCCCGCCTGAACGGGGACCACAACTAGCTCCCGTGGGATGTCAACGCGAGGCACCGGCCTAGGGAAGTCACCGTCCTCCGGCACGCCGAGATGGTTGCCTTTGGGGGGACCCCCTAGATCGACGTGGAAGCATTCGCGACATGGGCTGCGATCCTCGTCGCCGAGGCTTCAGCTACCGTCGGAATAGTCGAAAAGGCAGTAGTCGCATGCGGTCATGAAGTCCCGCATGGCACTGGGGTTACCAACTCCAGAGAAATCCCAACAGATGCTGGGTTCGTCGTCTTCTTCGGACCCAGAGGGCCCGTAGGTCGAGACGTCCGTCAGCCGGTCCCAAGGTGACCGCACACGAAACCCTAGAGGGTCTGGATTTGCCTCTACGAGAGCGCCCGCCAAAGTGAAGTCGCTAGACGGGTTGAGGCTAAACCCGAAAGACGCGGGATGGGAATCGATCGGTACCTTTTGGTCGACAGGCGGCGATAAGGTCGCGTCGGGGACTGACTGCGCCGTCGTCTCAGGTACAAGGGTGACGTCCAGTAAGCTTTTCGCGAGCGTGCTGGCGTCGTCCGCTTGCTCGGGATTGGCGTGTCGCGGGGAGACGGCGCTCGCCTTCGTCTCAAACGCGAGGTCGACGCCTGGTGCGCCCCCCATTGGGGTGCTAGGACCGTCGACTCGCTCGACAGCCGACGAGGCGCTGCCTCCTGCTTGGCCTTGGTTGCCCCGCCTCCTCCTCCATCGACGGGGGAGAGGACGGGGTGAGCTCGAAGGTTGTTCTTCCACCATGCGGGGAAGACGTCGCCGATTCCGCCGCCGGCAGGCGGGTTGTCGGCTGCCACCGTTGTTGTCGCACGGCGGTGGAAGGAGTATCATGTCGTAGCTGCCGTCGAGGGATATGAACACAAGACTCCCAAAACGGAGCACCGTCCCGGGTTGGAGAGGTTGCTGGAGACTGCCCATCTGGAGCTTGAGGGGAAGCTGTTCGTCAACACGCAGCAGGCCCCTACCTGGCGCACCAACTGTCAGCGTTCTGAGACCAGGGGGTCCCTAGGCCGACGAGTGAATGTCGCCGCGTGCCCCAGCCCAGATGGGTCGAGTGCGAGGGCGAGCGCGAAGGGGGGAGAGCGAGGCGGCCGGAGACCGGCGTGAGAGAGGTGGGAATCCCGCGGCCCTCGTGTTCGTCCCGCGCCCAGGTCGGGTGCGCTTGCAGTAAGGGGTTACAAGCGTCCACGCGGGAGAGGGAGCGAGCGGCTCCAAGCGAGTGCCTGTTCTCGTCCTCGTCCCCGCGTGGCCAACCCTCTCTAAGAGGGCCCTGGTCCTCCCTTTTATAGGCGTAAGGAGAGGATCCAGGTGTACAATGGGGGGTGTAGCAAGGTGCTACGTGTCTAGCGGAGGTGAGCTAGCGCCCTAGGTACATGCCGTTGTGGCAGTCGGAGAGATCTTGGCACCCAGCTGGTGTGATGTCGTGGCCGTCGAAGGAGCGATGGAGCTTGGCGGAGGGACAACTGTCGGAGCGGTTGAGTCCTTGCTGACTTCCTCTTGCTTCCGTAAGGGGGCTGAGAGCCACCGCCGTCACAGAGCATGCGCGGCGCCATCATTGCCTATCTGGCGGAGCGAGCCAGATGGGACGCCGGTCTTGTTCCCTGCGGCCCGAGTCAGCTCGGGGTAGGGTGATGATGGCGCCTCCTGTTGACGTGGCTGGTCTACGCCCTAGGTTGGGCGATGTGGAAGCTCCTCCGAAGCCGAGGTCGAGTCTGAGCCCCCGGGTTGGGCGAGGCGGAGATCGTCGTCTTCTGGGGCCGAGCCCAAGTCCGAGCCCTGGGTCGGGCGAGGCGGAGATCGTCGTCTTCTGGGGCCGAGCCCAAGTCCGAGCCCTGGGTCGGGCGAGGCGGAGATCGTCGTCTTCTGGGGCCGAGCCCAAGTCTGAGCCCTGGGTCGGGCGGAGTTCGCCGTCTTCCGGGACTTAGCCCGAGTCCGAGCCCTGGGTCGGGCGGAGTTCGCCGTCTTCCGGGACTTAGCCCGAGTCCGAGCCCTGGGTCGGGCGGAGTTCGCCGTCTTCCGGGACTTAGCCCGAGTCCGAGCCCTAGGTCGGGCGGAGATCGTCGTCTTCTGGGGCCTAGCCCGAGTCCGAGCCCTAGGTCGGGCGGAGCGGAGCTTCCTATGGTGCCTCCGGCAGGGCCTGACTGCTTGTCAGTCTTACTCTGTCCAGTGGCACTGCAGTCGGTGTGGTGTAGGCGGCGCTGTCCTTCTGTCAGGCCGGTCAGTGGAGCGGCGAAGTGACGACGGTCACTTCGGCTTTGCCGGCGGGGGGCGCGCGCCAGGATAAGGGTGTCAGGCCACCTTTGCATTAAATGCTCCTGCGACTTGGTCGGTCGGTGCGGCGATTTGGTCATGGTTGCTTCTTAGCGAAGGCAGGGCCTCGGGCGAGCCGGGAATATGTTCGCCGCTGAAGGGGGCCTCGGGCGAGACAGAAATCCTCCGAGGTCGGCTGCCCTTGTCCGAGGCTAGGCTCGGGTGAGGCGTGATCGTGTCCCTCGAACGGACTGATCCCTGACTTAATTCACACCCATCAGGCCTTTGCAGCTTCATGCTGATGGGGGTTACCAGCTGAGAATTAGGAGCCTTGAGGGTACCCCTAATTATGGTCCCGGACAACTGGTGACCAACATGTCCTTCAGCTTCTGCCATGATGTGATTGTTCCTGGCCGAAGAGAGGAGTACCAAGTTTGTTCAACATTTTTGACTGCCATGACGAAGGATTTTGCCATGACTGCAGTGTTGCCACCATACGAAGATATAGTTGCTTCGTAGCTCATCAGAAACTGCTTCGGATCTGAGTGTCCGTCATACATGGGGAGCTGGGGTGGCTTGTAAGACGGGGGCCAGGGCGTAGCCTGCAGTTCTGCTGACAGAGGAGAAGCATCATCAAAAGCAAAATTTCCATGATGGAAATCCTCATACCAGTCATCCTCGTTGAAGAAGCCCTCTTGGTGCAGCTCTCTGTGGTGGGGCCTTCGGTTCTGCTCATCTTGAGCAAGATGACACACTTCTTCGGTAGCTTCGTCAATCTGCCTTTGCAGGTCAGCTAACCGAGCCATCTTCTCCTTCTTCTTCTGTACCTGCTGATGAAGCATCTCCATATTCCTGATTTCTTGGTCCAACTCATCCTCTTGTGGTGTTGGACTAGTGGCCTTCCTCTTCTGGCTTCGGGCCTCCGGAAGAGAAAAGGTCTCCTGGTTCGGGTCCAGCGGCTGCAGAGCGGTAGCCCCTATTGCTGAAGCTTTCTTTGGCGGCATGACGAAGGTCGATGCTTACCGAAGGTGGTCGAAAAAGGGTTCACCGGATGGTGGGCGCCAATGTTGGGGACTTGTTCTCAAGTGCTATGAGTTAAGAACAAGGCAACACAGAAAACGTTAAACGTTAAAGCCCTTCGTCCTTCGAAGCATTATTTCCCTTAGGATATAATGACTTTCGGACGAAGGTAATGAAGGACATACCTTCATCAACATAACATATAGAGATGAAGAAAGAATCACATAAAACATAAAAGATAATGTAAACAATCATATATTATTATTATCTCATTTCTATTTTATTACTATGGAAAAATAGAAATGATATCAAATTGCAAGTGTACCTTCGACTTGAAAGAAGGTAAAAGTACCAGCGTGGCACAAGGATCAATGCCTAGTCAGCGTGAACAGTACGGGGTTACTGTTCATCTATTTATAGGCACGGGACGTAGCCCATGCAAAATTACACTCATGCCCTTTACATTTGCTAATAACTCTATAGTAATCCATCGAGGTCTAAATAGCCTTTTCATCTTTAAGTCGGTTTCCCTTTTTTGCTATCACGCCAAAGCTCTCCTGCGCGCAACTTCGGCTTAGCGCTATCCTTCGTACTCCTTCTTATGCTTCTTCACGCTGTGGTTTCAACTCAAGTTCGAAGGTACCTGTTCATGCATTATACTTCCAGGAATATTGTTAAATCATGTTTTTGAGGACCTTCGGAAGCCGAAGGCCCCCAATAATCTTCATCTTCATCATCATCATCATCATCAACTTCTTCTTCATCCTCTTCTTCACTTGAGCTTGGAGCCTTTTTCTTGCCCTTCATCTTTTTATGTTCATCACATGCAAAAGCATATGACTTTGAAGAAATTGGCTCCTCTTCTTGACCCATTTTCTGCGACATCCCAAATGACGAAATCTTTCAAATCATAATCGTTGGGGTCATTTGGCTCATGTCCTCAAGATTGTGAAGAATGGTGATGATGCTCCCATATCTTTGTTGTGGTAGAAGGAAGATGATTTTCCTCACAATGTCTGCATCACCTAGCTTATTAATTCCAATATAGTTGAGCTCATTAATCTCAAGATTCAAGTGAGAATACATGTCTCTAGCAAGCTCATTTTTTATAGCAAACGAATTATGGTCATTTAAAACTAGGCAATGTTTTTGCTCACGGACAATAGGTGTGCCGTCATGGAGCTCATGCAATTTTATCCAAATATCATTAGTAGTTTTCAAGGTATATACTTGATTGAAAATTTCTATGCTAAGAGATTGATACAAACAATATTTGGCTCCAGCATTCAAATGAATTTCTTTTTTGTCACTTGTGGTGAGCTTCTTAGGATTCTTAGGTGGTTTAATCCCATCACGAGTGCCTCTCCAAACACTTAGATCAACAACTTCTAGGTAACAAGCTATTCTAGCATGATAGTATGAGAAGTTATTGCCGTCGAAGTGTGATGGCCTATGGGTATCCATCCCTTTCTCTAAAAAGCATCGTCTCAATTAGCGGTGAAGCTAAAACGTTTCAAATGAGCCAAAACGAGCTCCGATACCACTTGTAGGAAATGGTTACGCCTAAGAGGGAGGGTGAATTAGAACATAAAACTTCTTTCTAAACTAGGCCTCAAATAAATCCCTAGAACAAAACCTATGCAAATAAGCAATCTAGAATGTGCAAAGTAGCTTTTGTCTAAGTGTTGCTATCTCTACCGCAAAACCTAAGTTCTAATCCTAAATATTCTAACTAGAAAGGAGAGATTGAAACTTAAGTACTTAATGTAAATGCAAAAGGAAAAGAGCTAGTAGAGAAAGCAAACTCTCATGGACGACACACGTATTTTTACCGAGGTATCCGGAACCACGTAAGGTCCCGACTAATCCTCGTTAGTGCCCCTACGCAAAGAGTAGCCCACGCGAGGGCCAAGCATCCCAGTCGAGTAACTCCATAGAGAGCCTCAAGCTTTCTCCACGCACAAGTGGTGCTTCGCTTTTGGCTCCTTTCGGATGCTCCCCGCTGTCTCCACTATCGAGCTTCCGACCAAAACAATGCGGGCCTCGTTCCCTCGAGTACACAATGGTGGCCATGACACAAACTCGGTTGTGACGGTCTCGCAAGACTCTCGCCCCACTCGGTACAATTACAACGGTTCACACAAGAGCCGAGGGGTTTTATGGATTTTTTAAACTCACTCAACTAACTAGGATTCATCTAGAGCAAGCGCATAAGCGGCCTAACTGCCTAAGCACATTGCAAAGCACCTACGCTAATCACCGAGTGGTTCTATTAAGCACTTGGGTGTTTGAGCACTTGGAATGTCTATAGCATGTATTGGTATCTTGCTTGGGATCCCACACCTTCAAATGGCAGTTTGGCTAAAGTATATATAGACCAACTCAAAACTAGTACTTGGAGAAAAGCTAATGCTTCTCTGCGGCACACAGGACAGTCCGGTGCACCACTAGCCATTGGATCTGACAGTCCGTTGGCTCTCCTCCATAGTGCCACTAGGAACTAGCCGTTGAGCTACTGTTCCCTAGTGCATCGGACAGTCCAGTGCTATCAGCCAGACAGTCCGCCCATGGCAACACTTTCATCATGTCTTGGACTTTGCTTGATACTTGTTGATCTTCACTACGGTCTTTATAATGTCTTCTTTTGAGGTGTTGCTTCCTTGATGCCTTAGTCCAAGTCACTTTAGCATCCTGTGAACTACAAATACAAACACTAGCAAACATATGAGTCCACAGGTTATGTTGATCATCAAACACCAAAATCATTTACTCCACTAGGGCGAGGTTCATTTTCCTTATAGATGGACTATTTAGCTCTTGAACAGTTTGGTCTGCATCTAAATCCAAGTTAACTGGTAACTCAGTATGGCTGTTAGAACTCTGCAAGGGTGTGTGGTAGTGCTGGATGCTCGTAAGGAGGCCCCAAACACATTCGCTGGAGGATTAGCATAAGGATTTAAGAATGTTCGTGTATGGCGCCCAATACATAGCTGATTGTGGTAGCAGGCAGTATGGTCGATTGGGAATTAGTGTTACCAGACTACATTGCCGCCCACATGGTGGTAGGACCATGGGATGGGTTAGGGAAATGAATGTTTGACATAAAGGTGGATTCAACATGTGGTTGCTGAATGAACGCTCTGTGCCACAGGGGAGGCTGCATAAAAAGGTTATGGGCTGGGGCATGGTGTCCCTCATGTTGAGAACTTGTGTCGTGTTTGTTTGGGTCCTTTTTGTGAGCCATGCAAAAACATAGCAAACATAAGTGAATAGTAACACATAACACAAATGTTGTACACAAGAATGTAAATTGCTAATATGAAATAGAGTGAAATATTGGCATTGATCATTCATTATTGTAGTAACTCAAAGCAACCATATATTTCATAAGGTACACATATAAGTGATATGACAAAGTATGTGGAATACATAATAATAGGTGAGTTCTAAATGGTTCCAGAGCTACATACATTGATGACTTAATTTATCATTGCTACCATTAAACAGACGATGGCAGAAGAGTGAGACAAAAGCCACCTTGCCTAGATTGATAGATAGTATAAGGACCTAAACCATTTAGGAAACCCTAGGACGGTCTGTTACACAAAAGCCACCTTTGTAAACTTTGATAGGTAGTCAAAGGCCTTAAAACATGTTCTAGTAGCTAGTCCTAGTGGACCTATCAGAGTCGGTGAAGTACGAGTCATCGCTAATATCAGGGCCATAGAACTCATCTTCATCCGAGTTATTGGGTACTGTGGGTGGGGTCGATGGAGTACTTGATTCTGGACTAATATCATCTCCTTCGTACTTCGGTCTCTGGAAAAGTTTGAGCTTTTGCTTCTCAGGCATCTTGTTCCAGCAACTCAAGCATTTCCTTCATTGCAAAACAAGGTCCTACTCAAGATCTCTTCATCATGCATGTGTTCTAGTGCATGCTGAACTAAACCCCCAAGTTGTTGTTGGTATCCTCAAGACATGCTACAAGGCATTTGAGTATAGCTTCCGTGGCTTCTTCTTTCAAGGATGCCATGGGAACAGAGATCTAAATCCCTTTCAACATAGTCTGGTGTGAATCATCTAGGCTACTTAGTGGTGTTTTGGTAATTAATGACAATTGCTTGTGGACTAACAGTTCTTGGAAAAATAAGAATACAGGATTGGACCACAGGAAACAGGAAAGTCTTTGAGACTTATAACCATTTGTTGTGGATCAAGTGAAGGCAAAGGTATAACGTAGGTTTTGTTTTTGCTGGTCTTTAGGAGTTTAGAGAAGTAATTGACCAAATTAGTAGGCTAGTTAGCCATACTATTAAGAGGGGTCAATGAACTTGATCAGTGTAAAACTTAGTGCCTCATAGAGCATAAATTGTTTCATTTGCATGAGGATTAACAACACTTCAGTTTTCAAAAGTCAAAGTCTTTTGATTAAAGCACAATCTAAAATTATTGAATTCTGTGGACGACGGACTGTCCAGGCTAGGAGGTCGGACTGTCCGTGACTCTACCAGAGGTGTCAGCTGGCGCACATGTCCTTGTGTTCCTACGCGGATTGTCCGGCCAAGGTCGCCGGACCGTTCGCATGAGCCAAAATGAGTTTGAGTAGGGATGGTGTATTTTTGAGTCATTGTACTACTAACTGTCCGGGGGTTTTACTCGGATAGTATGTGGTCCTAGGGCGGACTGTCCGACCATGGTTGGTAGACAGTCTGCTCGTGTTCTTCAATTTGGTTAGTGCTCTAGCATTTCATATTGATAGGTCCTAGACCGTTCGGCCTAGGCTGGCGATCGTCTGGGCCTGGCCTTTTCTGACAGCATGGACAAGTTTGAAATGGGCATTATAACCGTTACTGGTACAATGAACCATCAGGCCATGGGGCACAGACCGTCCGCGTGTGCATAGACTTGTGCTAGTTGCACGTAACGGCTAGCTTTGTGTTGGGGGCTATAAATTCAAGTGGAGCTCATGTGTGAGTGCTCTCTTGGCCATTCCTAGCATACATTGAGCTCATTTGTGATCCTCTAACTCAAACTCTCACACTTGTTGCTTGAGATTGCATTCTAGTGAGTGATTGAGAGCTTCTAGTGCATTTGCATCTATTGTGATCTTTTGAGGCACTAGGTGGTACACCGAGCAAGCATCATCGACTTGTTACTCTTGGAGGTTGCCACCTCCTATATGGCTCGGGTGTTGTCTCTGTTCAGCTCTTCATGAAGATTGTGGAGGAGTCGCGATGTTGATTGTGAGGGGTTCGCGCCCACCTCGCCAGAGTGGCAAAGGTGACGCTAGTGGAATCAAGGTATTAAGTGAGTTCTTGTCCACTTGGCTCAAAGATCAAGTCATTTCTTGATAGAGGAGCAAGTGAGAGCTTGAATTCCACCTTAACGTGGATTAGGGGTGATCGGCAAATCATCGATACCATGGGAAAAATTTCGGTGTCATTCTCTCACTCTTTACTCATTACTTGCAAGTAGTTAGTAATTTGTGTATTGTCTATCATTTGTAGTATTAACATAAATTGCCCATCATATTTTGTTAGCCTATCAAAGCTAGAAAATTTATATCTCTTGTTGTTTTGATTAAATTTCTCTGGTGTCTTTGATTTTAGTTAAAACCGTCTATTCACGTCCCTTTAGCTGGTGTCCTAGATCCTACATCTGGTCAACGAATTAATACATGTATGAGGTTAGTTGGCTCACATAACACTTATAGTAGTAACTAGCGTTGGGAACTAAGTTAAAATGTACAAGTAGGGAATATGGCAAAGTTGTTTTAGTAGGAAATGGAACATATACACATGAAGAAAACAATAACACAATTATTTTGAAGGCAAGTCAATTTCTGCCCTAGATGACCCATAACCATGGTGCATAAATATAAACCCTAAAAATGAATTATGAGTTCATGTATTCCTTCTATGTATTTTATAGGAAGTAATACTAAGAAATTGAGTAAACATAAGATAAAATAGAAATATCTTCAATCTAGTAGGATAAGTTATTCTCCTCATTAAATTTAAAGAATGCTCTTAAATAAAAAATATATTCAAGATTAAGTGACTCTCGGTAAAACAGAATACATTATTTTCCCCTAAATAAGTAAAATAAAGGATATTTATTTTTTTATTAAATTAAAATTTGATCACATACTCAAGATTAATATTCCTCCTAAAATAAAATGAAAGTTTGCATGGCACATTTTGAGCCTTTAACTAAACAAGGGAATAAAATATTTAATATAAATATATAAGTTTATAAAAATATATACTTTGCCTTCATGCCGCTATTTTGGAAGTTGCATTTAGATTAGAATTTGAAACTCATATTTGAATTTGAATTTTGAATGTGGGAATTAAAATAGAAAAGAAAACATAAATAAGAATAACAAAAAAGGAAAGGAAGCCATACCTGTGCTTGGGCCTTTTTCCTGAAATCAGCCCACAACCACTGCAAGCCCGCTCGGCCTAGCCGAATAACGTGCCGCACCAACAGGAGGGCCCCGCCTGTCCGCGGCCTGTTGCGCACGCCACAACCGGGTCGGTCTCACTGACGAATTGGGTCCCCCGCGTCAGCCGCAGCCTGCGCGCTCTCGCGCACACGGATGTCTCACCAAACCACGGGGCCCGCTGCTCAGCTTCCCAGGTTTCCTCACACCCGTGTGCCCCCTCTCTATCTATCGCCGACTAGTGGGGCCCTCCTGTCAGCTATTTCTTCTCCCCTTTAACAGAACATGACTCGGCTCCACAAATGCGCGAGCGAAACAACCTCCTCTCGATCTCCCCGATTCCGTTCGGATGCTCGACCATAGGGCTATAAGACCCGGGCACTCGCGCCCCCTTTGGCCAGCCCCTTTCCCCCCTCTGCTATGCATATACGCAAGGAACCGAGTCGCCATGTATCAAGCTCATAGGGAAAGAAGAAGATCTCCGCCGCATACAAATACTCCAATCCAACCTTGCGACGTTGTCGGAGTCTGGCCAGAAGGTTCGCCGGTGGTCACCAAAAGCTTCTGCGGCACAATTGGGAGATCGAGGCAAGCAGAACTCCTCATCAACGTCCGGGAATCACCATCATTCGCAGTCTATCGTGGGAGGAAGTCTCTGCGTCTTGGTCAGCGGTGAGACCTCATCTACCCTACTTGCCTCTTCCGGTTCTTCATGAGGCACCACTTGTGATAAGTTTTGTGCATGCGGGGGTACGACACCGCTCCTCTCCGGTGAGTACGCCACCGGGCGAGCTCTGCTCCTCGCGCTGGAAGCACCATCGATTACGAGAGGTGTATCCACCGTCGATCAGGTTTACAACGGCTGGATAGGTTGTGGCCGTGCGATTGTCTTCGGTCGGCTGGATTTTGACGCTGAGGTAGCCCTTTGCCACATTAAATCTATACCGTCGAGATCAGATTGGTCATGATCGGTGTAAGGTAGTTAACAGACCGTGGATCTCTGATCCAACAGTTAAGTTTGTGTACTGGTTCAATAGGATTGCGAGATCTAATCTATGCCATCTATTTCGGATCCAACGACTTATCTTCGCCAATACCCCTTTGAAAGGGAAATAGGGTCAAACCTTTTCCTATAAATAATTTTGGTGGTTGAATGCCCAACACAAATATTGAACTAACTAGTTTGCTCTAGATTATGTATTCTACAGGTGCGTAAAGGTTCAACACAAACCAATAAAAAGATCAAGTTAGGGTTCAAAAGAAAGGAGCAAAAGAAACCGAAGAGAACCCTGGTCTGGCGCACCGGACTGTCCAGTGTGCCACCGGACAGTGTCCGGTGCACTAGGGGCCGTACAGTCTGAACTCTTCACCTTCGGGTTTCTTAGACGCCGCTCCGCTATAATTCATCGGACTGTCCGGTGTGCCACCGGACTATCCGGTGTGCCAAGTGGAGCAACGGCTAACAGCGCAACGGTCGTCTACAAAAGTGTGAACATGCGCGAACAGTGCGCGTAGAAGTCAGAGCAGGCATCAGAGGCGCACCGGACAGTGAACAAGACCTATCCGGTGCAGCACCGGACTGTTCGGTGCGACATGAAGTCAGCGCTCCAACGGTCAGAATCTTCAGAACCCTAACGGTTGGGTGACGTGGCTGGCGCACCGGACTGTCCGGTGCGCCCTTCGACAGACAGCCTCCCCAACGGCTATGTGGTGATTGAGGGCTATAAATACCCCCAACCACCACCACTCCAAGCATCCAAGTCTTTCAGACATCTTATTCAATACAAGAGCTAGTGCAATCAATACAAGACACAATTCAAAAGAATCAAAGCCTCTCCAAGTCCCAAATTCACTCCAAACACCTAGTGACTAGAGAGAGTGTTTTGCTCATGTTCTTTGAGCTCTTGTTCTTGTATCGCTTTCTTCTTCCTCATTCTTGTTCTTCAAGTGACTTGTAATCAAAGCAAGAGACACCAATTGTGTGGTGGTCCTTGTGGGGTCTAAGTGACCCGTTTGATTAAGGAGAAAGCTCACTCGTTCTAGGTGACCGTTTGAGAGAGGGAAAGGGTTGAAAGAGACCCGGTCTTTGTGACCACCTCAACGGGGACTAGGTTCTCAAGAACCGAACCTCGGTAAAACAAATCACCATGTCATCCGCCTTATTTCTTGGTTGATTTGTTTCCCCCCTCTCTCTCGGACTCGGTTTTAATTCTAACGCTAACCCCGGCTTGTAATTTGTGCTTAAATTTGTAAATTTCAGATTCCACCTATTCACCCCCCTCTAGGCGACTTTCAATTAGTATCAGAGCCCGGTACTTCATTAGAGTCTAACCACTTGAAGTGATGTCGGGAGATCACGCCAAGAGGGAGATCGTGACCGGTGACAAGTCCACAAGCCACGGAAAGGCTCCATCAAGGGAGTCCAGCAACAAGATAAAAGAGGGATCACCTCCTCACAAGTCGCATCGGAGTGGCGACAAGAAAAAGAAGATGAAGAAAGTGGTCTACTACAAGACCGACTCTTCGTCACCATCCACCTCTAGCTCTAACGCACCATCCGTCACTTCTAAGCGCCATGAGCGCAAGAAGTATAATAAGATGCCACTTCGTTATCTGAGATCACCTAGAGGGGGGTGAATAGGTGATCCTGTAAAAATCGACAACTAAATAGCCACAAAACTTTGTTAAGTGTTAGTACGGCTAAGTAGGTAGTTCTTGCGACCACAAGTATCACAGAAAATCAATCACACAAGACACGCGAGTTTATCCCGTGGTTCGGCAAGTATAACACTTGCCTACCTCCACGTTGTGGCGTCCCAATGGATGAGGGTTGCACTCAACCCCTTTCAAGTGATCCAATGATCAACTTGAATACCACGGTGTTGTTCTTGCTTATCTCTTTTCCGGTTTGCGAGGAATCTCCACAAGTTGGAGTCTCTCGCCCTTACAACAAAGATCAAAGTGAAAGCACTAGAGTAAGGGTGGGAAGCAACACACACAAATCCGCAGCAATACGCACACACACAGCCAATACCTGAGCTCAAATGAATCGCAACAAGTTCACCACTAGAACGGAGCTCAAATCACTAACAAAGTCAATCAAGTGCGTGGAGACGGAGTGTGGAAGACTTAGAATGCTCAAAGTATGCTTAGGTGACTCCTCTATGCGCCTAGGGGTCCCTTTTATAGCCCCAAGGCAGCTAGGAGCCGTTGGAGGCAACTTTGGAAGGCAAATCTTGCCTTCTGTCGAGTGGCGCACCGGACTGTCCGGTGCGCCACCGGACTGTCCCTGTAGCTGTCCGGTACGTGATCTCCTTCCTTTTCTGACGCATCCGACCGTTGCAGATTTGCGGCAGTTGGCGCACCAAACACTGTCCGGTGCACACCGGACAGTTCGGTGCCCCCTGCCGACCGTTGGCGCGCCCACACGTCGCGCGCGGATTGCGCGGCCGACCGTTGGCGCAGTCGACCGTTGGCTCACCGGACAGTCCGGTGCCTCACCGGACAGTCCGTTGCCTCACCGGACAGTCCGGTGAATTTTAGCCGTACGCCGTTGAACGTTTCCCGAGAGCGACGACTTCGCCGCGGACGACTCACCAGACAGTCCGGTGCACCACCGGACAGTCCGATGAATTATAGCCGTACGCTGCCGTTAAGTCCCGAGAGTGGCCTGCTCACTGGAGGCTAGCCTAGCGCACCGGACACTGTCCGGTGTACCACCGGACACTGTCCGGTGCACCCAGACCGAGGTGCATTTGGCTGTACACAGCCAACTCCATTCCAAACCAATTTCTCCTGTTTCTAACACTTAGACACAATACATTAGTACTCAAATCAATGTACTAAGTCTAGAAACGTACCTTGTAATATGATTTGCACTTCTTCACTCTTTGGCACAAATTAGCACTTAGAGAAAATGTGTTAGACACTTAATCACCAAAACACTTTGGAAATGGCCCAAGGGCACATTTCCCTTTCAATCTCCCCCTTTTTGGTGATTTATGGCAACACATCAAAAAGCTACTAAAAGAAGTGAAATATCAATGCGATTGAGAACAAGAATTGTTTTGATTCAAATTTGGCATATTTGGATCATTCTTTGCCACCACTTGGTTTGTTTTTGAAATCAAACTCATTTTTCTATCTCTAAGTCAAACACACTTGTTTAGGCATAAAGAGAGGTATTCCAAGAGAAAAATTGATCAAGAGCCAAAAACTCCCCCTTTTCCCCATAATCCTACATTCTCCCCAACTTTTGACAATAAGAGACAATAAGAGTATTTTGACAAATCAAAAAGTTCTAACTCTACTCTTTTCGAAATTTCACAAGTGGTAGCTGATCCATTTGCTTTGGCCTTAATTTCACCCCCTTTGGCATTAAGCACCAAAACGGGATCATTCTTGGCCCTTAAACCCCATTGCCTCACCAAAATTGTCAATTAAGATAAAAAAGGCAATGAGAGCATAGATATGAACTTGGAGTTATCACCGGAGTGCAGTGGAAGTCTTTGCATGGTCCAAGTTCACCTTTCCCTTTCAATCCACTTTTGAGACTAAATCAAGAACTCAAATACAAAGGTTAGTCTCAAAGTGTCAAGTTGTAGCATGCCTCCCCCTACATGGACTTGTGAGGTCCGGGGATCATGTTTACAACTTGAGCACCACAAATGAACAAAGATAGATTGAATGCATAAATGACATGATCAGAGGCATAAAACACATGTATGCTAAAGATCAATCCAAGTTACGCGAATCTAAGACATTTAGCTCACTACGCAACCTGCAAAACCTTTTCTCATCTAAAGGCTTGGTGAAGATATCGGCTAGCTGGTTTTCGGTGTTGATATGGTACACCTCGATATCTCCCTTTTGCTGGTGGTCTCTCAGAAAGTGATGCCGGATGTCTATGTGTTTAGTGCGGCTGTGTTCAACAGGATTATCCACTATGCGGATTGCACTCTCATTGTCACATAGGAGTGGGACTTTGCTCAGATTGTAGCCAAAGTCCCGGAGGGTTTGCCTCATCCAAAGTAGTTGCGCGCAACACTGTCCTGCGGCAACATACTCGGTCTCAGCGGTGGATAGGGCAATGAAAGTTTGTTTCTTTGAACTCCAAGACACTAGGGACCTTCCTAGGAATTGACACGTCCCTGATGTACTCTTCCTATCAACCTTGCACCCGACATAATCGGAGTCTGAATATCCAATCAAGTCAAAGGTAGACCCCTTTGTATACCAGATCCCAAAGCAAGGCGTAGCCACTAAATATCTAAGAATCCGCTTAACGACCATAAGGTGACATTCCCTTGGGTCGGATTGATATCTTGCACACATGCATACGATAAGCATAATATTCGATCTACTAGCACATAAATAAAGCAAGGAACCTATCATAGACCGGTATGCCTTTTGATCAATGGACTTACCTCCTTTGTTGAGGTCGACATGTCCGTCGGTGCCCATTGGTGTCTTTGCGGGCTTGGCGTCCTTCATCCCGAACCGCTTGAGCAAGTATTGCATGTACTTCATTTGGGAGATGAAGGTGCCATCCTTGAGTTGCTTCACTTGGAACCCAAGGAAGTTGTTCAACTCACCCATCATTGACATCTCAAATTTCTGTGCCATCACCCTGCTAAAATCTTCACAAGACTTTTGGTTAGTAGAACCAAATATTATGTCATCGACATAAATTTGGCACACAAATAAGTCACCATCACAAGTCTTAGTGAAAATAGTTGGATCGACTTTCCCAACCTTGAAAGCATTAGCAATTAGAAAATCTCTAAGGCATTCATACCATGCTCTTAGGGCTTGCTTAAGTCCATAGAGCACCTTAGAGAGCTTACACACATGGTCGGGGTACCGTTCATCCTCAAAGCCAGGGGGTTGCTCCACGTACACCTCCTCCTTGATTGGCCCGTTGAGGAAAGCACTCTTCACATCCATTTGGAACAACCTGAAAGAATGGTGAGCGGCATAGGCTAACAAAATGCGAATCGACTCTAGCCTAGCCACAGGAGCAAATGTCTCCTCAAAGTCCAAACCTGGGACTTGGGCATAACCTTTTGCCACAAGTCGAGCCTTGTTTCGCGTCACCACACCGTGCTCGTCTTGCTTGTTGCGGAATACCCACTTGGTTCCCACAATGTTTTGCTTGGGACATGGCACCAGGGTCCAAACTTCATTTCGCTTGAAGTTGTTGAGCTCTTCCTGCATGGCCAACACCCAGTCCGGATCTTGCAAGGCCTCTTCTACCCTGAAAGGCTCAATAGAAGAGACAAACGAGTAATGCTCACAAAAATTAGCTAGACATGAGCGAGTTGTTACTCCCTTGATTATATCACCCAAAATCTGGTCGACGGGATGATTCCTTTGAATCGTCGCTCGGACTTGAGTTGGAGGGGCCTGTGGTGCTTCTTCCTCCACAACTTGGTCTTCTTGTGCTCCCCCTTGATCACACACCTCCTCTTGAGGAACCTGTTCATCATCTTGAGTTGGGGGATGCACCATCGTTGAGGAAGAGGGTTGATCTTGCTCTTGGTGTTCCTGTGGTCGCACATCTCCAATCGCCATGGTGCGAATTGCGGCCGATGGAACGTCACTTCATCTACATCATCAAGATCAACTTGCTCCCTTGGAGAGCCATTAGTTTCATCAAATACAACGTCGCTAGAGACTTCAACCAAACCCGATGATTTGTTGAAGACTCTATACGCCTTTGTATTTGAGTCATAACCTAACAAAAACCCTTCTACAGCTTTGGGAGCAAATTTGGAATTCCTACCTTTCTTCACTAGAATGTAACATTTACTCCCAAATACACGAAAATATGAAATGTTGGGTTTGTTACCGGTTAGGAGTTCATACGAGGTCTTCTTGAGGAGGCGATGAAGATAGAACCGATTTATGGCGTGGCAAGCTGTGTTCACAGCTTCCGACCAAAACCGCACGGGCGTCTTGAATTCTCCAAGCATCATCCTCACCATGTCTATGAGCGTCCTGTTCTTCCTCTCCACCACACCGTTTTGCTGTGGTGTGTAGGGAGCGGAGAACTCGTGCTTGATTCCTTCCTCCTCAAGGTACTCCTCCATTTGTAAGTTCTTGAACTCGGACCCGTTGTCGCTTCTTATCTTCTTCACCTTGAGCTCAAATTCGTTTTGAGCTCTCCTTAGAAAGCGCTTTAGGATCCCTTGGATTTCTGATTTATCCTGCAAAAAGAATACCCAAGTGAAGCGGGAAAAGTCATCAACAATAACTAGACCATACTTACTTCCCCCCGATGCTGAGGTAGGCGACGGGTCTGAAGAGGTCCATGTGAAGTAGCTCCAGAGGTCTTGATGTAGTCATCACATTCTTGCTGTGATGAGTGCTTCCCACCTGTTTACCTGCTTGACAAGCTGCACAAGGTCTATGTTTTTCGAAAAAACATATTGGTTAGACCTAACACATGTTCTCCCTTTAGAAGTTTGTGAAGGTTCTTCATCCCAACATGTGCTAGACGGCGATGCCACAGCCAGCCCATGCTAGTCTTAGCAATTAAGCATGCATCTAGATCGGCCTCCTCTTTTGAAAAATCAACTAAGTAGAGTTTGTCGTCTAGTACACCCTTAAAAGCTAGTGAACCATCACTCCTTCTAAAGACAGACACATCTACATTGGTAAATAAACAATTGTAACCCATATTACATAGTTGACTAACAGATTCAACTAAGAACACATTAGATATGGAATGCTCGGATGAAATAGCTATCTTCCCTAGTCCTTTAACCTTGCCTTGATTCCCATCTCCAAAGATGATCGAATCTTGGGAATCTTTGTTCTTGACGTAGGAGGTGAACATCTTCTTTTCCCCTGTCATGTGGTTTGTGCATCCGCTATCGATAATCCAGCTTGAGCCCCCGGATGCATAAACCTGCAAGGCAATTAGGCTTGGGTTTTAGGTACCCAACTCTTGTTGGGTCCTACAAGGTTAGTTATAATAGACTTTGGGACCCAAATGCAAGTATTGTCTCCCTTGCATTTGGACCCCATCTTTCTAGCAACCACTTTTTCATTTTTACATGTAAGTACATACTTAGTGTTGCAAGCATGAAATATAGTAGTAGGTTTATTATACACTTTCCTAGGAGCATGAGACACAAAATTTCTCCTAGGCCTATCATTAAAATTAGAACATGAAGCAATCATAGCATGTGAGTCAAAAGCATTATAACTACTATTATAATGAGAATTTCTAGAAAATTTTCTATCATGGTACATGAAAGCATGATTCTTTTGACTACTACTAGCCATAGGGGCCTTCCCTTTCTCCTTGTTGGAAATGGGATCCCTTTGACTTGTTAAGTTCTTGGCTTCCTTTTGAAAGCCAAGTACATCCTTAATTGAGGGATGTCTACCAACGGGTTGGGGCATCCCTTTGACTTGTTAAGTTCTTGGCTTCCCTTTCTCCTGGCAAATTTTAATTTATCAAAGTCATTTTTGCAAGTCTTAAGTTGGGCATTAAGACTTGCCACTTCACTTTTTAATTTTGTAATAGAGGTAAGGTGCTCAACACATGCATCAACATTAAAGTCCTTACACCTATTACAAATGACAACATGCTCTACACAAGAATTAGATTTATTAGCTACTTCTAGCTTAGCATTTAAATCATCATTAATATTCTTTAAGCTAGACATAGTTTCATGACAAGTAGATAATTCAAAAGAAAGCATTTCATTCCTTTTAACCTCTAAAGCAAGAGACTTTTGCACACTTACAAATTTATCATGCTCTTCATATAAAAGATCCTCTTGCTTTTCTAAAAGTCTATTCTTTTCATTTAAAGCATCAATCAATTCATTGATCTTATCAACTTTAGTTCTATCTAAACCTTTGAATAAACTTGTGTAATCTACTTCATCATCAGTAGAGTCATCATCACTTGAAGTAGTATACTTAGTGGTATCTCGAGCGCTTACCTTTTTCTCCTTTGCCATGAGGCAGGTGTGGCGCTTGTTGGGGAATAGAGATGACTTGTTGAAGGCCGAGGCGGTGAGTCCTTCGTCATTGGAGTCGGACGAAGAGCAATCCGAATCCCACTCTTTGCCTAGGTGCGCCTCACCCTTCGCCTTCTTGTAGGCCTTCTTCTCCCTCTTCCCGCTCTTTTCTTGTTCCTGGTCATTAGCATTATCGGGACAATTTGCTATGAAATGACCAGTCTTACCACATTTAAAACAGGAGCGCTTTCCCTTTACTTTGCTCTTGTTGGGATGCTCCTTTCATCCTTTTAGCGCCGTCTTGAAGCGCTTGATAACGAGGGTCATTTCATCTTCATTTAGCCCGGCAGCTTCAACTTGTGCCACCTTGCTAGGTAGCGCCTCCCTGCTACTGCTTGTTGCCTTGAGTGCAACGGGTTGGGGCTCACAGATGGGCATTGGGCCATTCAATGTCTCATCAACGTATCTTGCTTCCTTGATCATCATATGCCCGCTTACAAACTTTCCGAGTATTTCCTCGGGCGTCATCTTTGTGTACCTAGGATTCTCAAGGATTGAGTTCACAAGATGAGGGTCAATGACAGTAAACGACCTGAGCATAAGTCAGACGACGTCGTGGTCTGTCCATCTCGTGCTTCCATAGCTCCTGATCTTGTTGACCAGGGTCTTGAGCCTGTTGTAAGTTTGCGTCGGCTCCTCCCCCTGATCATCACGAACCTTCCTAGCTCGCCTTCCACCAACTCCATTTTGGTGATCATGGTGGCGTCATTCCCCTCATGTGAAATCTTGAGGGTGTCCCATATTTGCTTGGCGTTGTCCAAGCTGCTCACCTTGTTGTATTCATCCCTGCACAATGATGCTAACAAAACAGTGGTAGCTTGTGCATTTTTATGGATTTGTTCGTTAATGAATACAGGGTTATCCGTACTATCAAATTGCATTCCATTCTCAACTATCTCCCAAATACTAGGATGGAGAGAGAAAAGGTGACTACGCATTTTGTGACTCCAAAAAGCGTAGTCCTCTCCATCAAAGTGTCGAGGTTTACCAAGAGGAATAGAAAGCAAATGGGCATTGGAATTATACGGAATACGAGAATAATCAAAAGAAAAGTTTGAGTTAACCAGTTTCTTTTTCTTATCGTAGTCGTCGTCTCTTGGGAAGAAGAAGACTCGTCACTGTCGTAGTAGACGATCTTCTTAATGCGCCTCTTCTTCTTCCCGTCCTTCTTCTTATGACTCGAGCCAGAGTCAGTGGGCTTGTCGTCCCTCGGCTCGTTGAAGATGGACTCCTTCTCCTTATCATTGACCACCATCCCCTTTCCCTTAGGATCCATCTCTTCGGGCGATTAGTCCCTTTCATGAAGAGAATGACTCGGATACCAATTGAGAGCACCTAGAGGGGGGGGGGGGGTGAATAGGTGATCCTATAAAAATCGACAACTAAATAGCCACAAAACTTTGTTAAGTGTTAGTACGGCTAAGTAGGGAGTTCTTGCGACCACAAGTATCACAGAAAATCAATCACACAAGACACGCGAGTTTATCCCGTGGTTCGGCAAGTATAACACTTGCCTACCTCCACGTTGTGGCGTCCCAATGGACGAGGGTTGCACTCAACCCCTTTCAAGTGATCCAATGATCAACTTGAATACCACTGTGTTGTTCTTGCTTATCTCTTTTCCCGTTTGCGAGGAATCTCCACAAGTTGGAGTCTCTCGCCCTTACAACAAAGATCAAAGTGAAAGCACTAGAGTAAGGGTGGGAAGCAACACACACAAATCTGCAGCAATACGCACACACACAGCCAAGACTTGAGCTCAAATGAATCGCAACAAGTTCACCACTAGAACGGAGCTCAAATCACTAACAAAGTCAATCAAGTGCGCGGAGACGGAGTGTGGAAGACTTAGAATGCTCAAAGTATGCTTAGGTGACTCCTCCATGCGCCTAGGGGTCCCTTTTATAGCCCCAAGGCAGCTAGGAGCCGTTGGAGGCAACTTTGGAAGGCAAATCTTGCCTTCTGTCGGGTGGCACACCGGACAGTCCAGTGCGCCACAGAACAGTCCCAGTAGCTGTCCGGTGCGCGATCTCCTTCCTTTTCTGGCGCATCCGACCGTTGCAGATTTGCGGCAGTTGGCGCACCGGACACTGTTCGGTGCACACCGGACAGTCCGGTGCCCCCTGCCAACCATTGGCGCGCCCACGCGTCGCGCGCGGATTGCACGGTCGACCGTTGGCGCAGTCGACCTTGGCTCACCGGACAGTCCGGTGAATTTTAGCCGTACACCGTTGAACGTTTCCCGAGAGTGACGACTTCGCCGCGGACGACTCACCGGACAGTCCGGTGCACCACCGGATAGTCTGGTGAATTATAGCCATACGCCGCCGTTAAGTCCCGAGAGTGGCCTGTTCACCGGAGGCTGGCCTGGCGCACCGGACACTGTCCGGTGCACCCAGACCGAGCTGCATTTGGCTGTACACAGCCAACTCCATTCCAGACCAATTTCTCCTGTTTCTAACACTTAGACACAATACATTAGTACTCAAATCAATGTACTAAGTCTAGAAACGTACCTCGTAATATGATTTGCACTTCTTCACTCTTTGGCACAAATTAGCACTTAGAGAAAATTTGTTGGACACTTAATCACCAAAACACTTTGGAAATGGCCCAAGGGCACATTTCCCTTTCATTATCCCCGTATTTCTAAGCACGCTCCTTTACTTTCCGTTCCATTAGGCAAACCACTATTCTTTGATGGTGAAGATTATTGTATGTGGAGTGACAAAATGAGACATCACCTAACGTCACTCCACACAAGTTTTTGGGACATTGTTGAATTTGGAGCGCAGGTACCATTGGTGGGAGATGAGGGCTACGACTCGGACGAGGTTGCCCAAGTCCAGCACTTCAACTCCCAAGCCACTACTATACTCCTCGCCTCTCTATGTCGAGAGGAGTATAACAAAGTGCAAGGGTTGAAGAGCACCAAGGAGATTTGGGACGTGCTCAAGACCGCGCACGAGGGAGATGAGGTGACCAAGATCATGAAATGGGAGACGATCGAGGGGGAGCTCGGTCGTTTCGTCCTCAACCAAGGAGAGGAGCCACAAGCTATGTACAACCGGCTCAAGACCTTGGTGAATCAAGTGCGCAACCTCGAGAGCACCAAATGGGATGACCATGAAATGGTTAAGGTTATTCTAAGATCACTCGTTTTTCGCAATCCTACGCAAGTTCAATTAATACATGGTGATCCTAGATATAAGCTAATGTCTCCCGAGGAGGTTATAGGAAAGTTTGTGAGCTTTGAATTGATGATCAAAGGCTCCAAACAAATCATCAACTTGGAGCAAGGAGGCACCTCCACACCCAAGGTGCAATCCTCGCATTCAAAGCGACGGAGGAGAAGAAAGAAGAGTCTACACCAAGTAGGCTCCCCATCGACGCCTCCAAGCTTGACAACGAGGAAATGGCGCTCATCATCAAGAGCTTTCGCCAAATCCTCAAGCAAAGGAAGGGGAAAGATTACAAGCCCCGTTCCAAAAGGGTGTGCTACAAGTGTGGTAAGCCCGATCATTTTATTGCTAAATATCCTTTGTCTAGTGATAGTGATAGGGGAGATGACAAGAAGGGGAAGAAGGAGAAAAAGAGGTACTACAAGAAGAAGGGCGGCGATGCCCACGTGTGTCGGGAATGGGACTCCGATGAGAGCTCCACCGACTCGTCCTCCGACGAGGACGCCGCCAACATCGCCATCAACAAAGGCCTCCTCTTCCCCAACGTCGGCCACAAGTGCTTCATGGTGAAGGATGGCAAAAAGAAGAAGGTAAAATTTAGAGCCTCCAACAAATATACAACATCTAGTGATGAGGCTAGCTCTAGTGATGATGAAGATGATTTACTCACACTTTTTGCCAACCTTAACATGCAACAAAAAGAAAAATTGAATAGCCAAGAGGAATTCCTTATTAAGGAAAATAAGAAGCATGTTAAAGTTAAAAATGCTTATGCTCAGGAAGTAGAGAAAAATGAAAACTTGACTAAGGAGCTTAGCATTTGTCATGACACTATTTCTAACCTTAGAACTGAGAATACTAGTTTAAATGCTAAGGTTGAAAAATTAAATGCTTGTAATGATTCAATTATCAGTCTTAGAAATGAAAATGATAGTTTAATTGCTAAGATTGATAAATTGAATGCATCACTTTCTAGCCTTAAAATTGAGAATGATAAATTAATTGCTAAGGCTAAAGATTTGAATGTTTGCGATGATTCTATTTCCAGTCTTAGAAATGAGAATGCTATATTACATGCTAAGATTGATGAATTAAATGTTTGCAAACCCTCTACATCTACTGTTGATCATGTTTCTATTTGCACTAGATGTAGAGACATTAATATTGATGCTATTCATGATCACCTTGCTTTAATTAAACAACAAAATGATCATATAGCTCAATTAACTACTAAAATTAATGAGCATGGAATTGAAAATGAAAAATTAAATTTGCTAGAAGCATGCTCTATAGTGGGAGACGCCCTGGCATTAAGGATGACATTGGTTTCCAACAGGGAAGCAATGTCAAAATTAATGCCCCTAAGAGATTGTCCAATATTGTTAAGGGCAAGGCTTCCATGGCACAGGATAACGAGGGTTACATTTTATATCCTGCTGGTTATCCTGAGCACAAGATTAGGAGGATTCATGCTAGAAAACCTCATACTGTTTCACACCATGCTTTTATGTACAAGAATGAGGCATCTAGTTCTAGGCAATCAACCCATGTTAAATTGCCTAAAAGGAAATCTCCTACTGTATCAAATGAGCCTATTATTTCATTTAAGACTTTTGATACATCATATGTTTTAACTAACAAATCAGGCAAAGTAGTTGCCAAATATGTTGAGGCCAAACACAAGGGATCAAAGACTAGTGTTTGGGTACCCAAGGTTCTTGTTTCTAATGTGAAAGGACCTAAGACCGTTTGGGTACCTAAGAACAAGGCCTAAATTGTTTTGCAGGTTTATGCATTCGGGGGCTCAAGCTGGATAATTGATAGCAGATGCACAAACCACATGACAGGGGAGAAAAGAATGTTCTCCTCCTACAAGAAACACCAAGATCCCCAAAGAGCTATCACATTCGGGGATGGAAATCAAGGTTTGGTCAAAGGACTTGGTAAAATTGCTATATCACCTGACCATTCTATTTCCAATGTTTTTCTTGTAGATTCTTTAGATTACAATTTGTTTTCTGTTTCTCAATTATGCAATATGGGCTACAACTATCTTTTTACAGATGTAGGTGTTACTGTCTTTAGAAGAAGTGATGATTCAGTAGCATTTAAAGGAGTGTTAGAGGGTTAGCTATACTTAGTTGATTTTAGTAGAGCTAAACTCGACACTTGCTTAATTGCTAAGACTAATATGGGTTGGCTCTAGCATCACCGACTAGCTCATGTTGGAATGAAGAATCTTCACAAGCTTCTAAAGGGAGAACACATTTTGGGACTAACAAATGTTCATTTTGAGAAAGACAGGGTTTGTAGCGCATGTCAAGCAGGAAAGCAAGTTGGCGCCCATCATCCACAAAAGAACATCATGACAACGGATAGGCTGCTCGAGCTACTCCACATGGATTTATTTGGCTCGATCACTTACATAAGCATCGGCGAGAGTAAGTACTGTCTAGTAATTGTGGATGACTATTCTCGCTTCACTTGGGTATTCTTTTTGCAGGAAAAATCTCAAACCCAAGAGACCTTAAAGGGATTCTTGAGATGAGCTCAATATGAGTTCGGACTGAGGATCAAGAAAATAAGAAGCGATAATGGGACGAAGTTCAAGAATTCACAAATAGAAGGCTTTCTTGAGGAGGAGGGCATCAAGCATGAGTTCTCTTCTCCCTACACACCACAACAAAATGGTGTAGTGGAGAGGAAGAATAGAACTCTACTTGACATGGCGAGGACCATGCTTGATGAGTACAAGGCACCGGACCGGTTTTGGGCTGAGGCGATTAACACCGCCTGCTACTCTATCAACCGACTCTACCTTCACTGAATCCTCAAGAAGACATCATATGAACTCATTACCAGTAAAAAGCCTAATGTTTCATATTTTAGAGTCTCTGGTAGCAAATGTTTTATACTTGTTAAAAGAGGTAGAAAATCTAAATTTGCTCCTAAGGCTGTAGAAGGCTTTTTACTAGGATATGATTCAAACACAAGGGCATATAGAGTCTTTAACAAGTCTACCGGACTAGTTGAAGTTTCTTGTGACATTGTGTTTGATGAGACTAATGGCTCCCAAGTGGAGCAAGTTGACCTTGATGAGCTAGATGATGAAGAGGCTCCATGCGTAGCGCTAAGGAACATGTCCATTGGGGATGTGTGTCCTAAGGAATCTAAAGAGCCTCCACAAGCACAAGATCAACCGTCATCTTCCGTTCAAGCATCTCCACCAACCCAAGATGAGGATCAAGCTCAAGGTGATGAAGGAGAAGATCAAGAAGATGAGCCACCTCAAGAGGAGGACAAGGATCAAGGGGGAGATGAAGTTGATCAAGACAAGGAAGATGAGCAGGAAATATAGGGTCAAAGACCGCCTCACCCAAGAGTCCATCAGGCGATTCAAAGAGATCACCCCGTCAACTCCATTCTTGGTGATATCCATAAGGGGGTAACTACTCGATCTCGAGTCGCTCATTTTTGTGAACATTACTCTTTTGTGTCCTCTATTGAGCCATACAGGGTGGAGGATGCACTAAGAGATTCAGATTGGGTGCTGGCAATGCAAGAGGAGCTCAACAACTTCACGAGAAATGAGGTATGGCATTTGTTTCCACGTCCTAATCAAAATGTTGTAGGTACCAGGTGGGTATTCCGCAACAAGCAAGATGAGCATGGTGTGGTGATAAGGAACAAAGCCCGACTTATGGCCAAGGGTTATTCACAAGTCGAAGGTTTGGATTTCGATGAAACTTATGCACCCGTAGCTAGGTTTAAGTCAATTCACATATTACTTTCCTATGCTACTTACCATGGCTTCAAGCTCTATCAAATGGACATGAAGAGTGCCTTCCTCAATGGACCAATCAAGGAAGAGGTCTATGTTGAGCAACCTCCCGGCTTTGAAGATAATGAGTATCCAAACCATGTGTATAAACTCTCAAAGGCGCTTTATGGGCTCAAGCAAGCCCCAAGAGCATGGTATGAATGCCTACGAGATTTCCTTATCACTAATGGCTTCAAATTCGGAAAAGCCGATCCTACTCTCTTTACTAAAACTGTTGCAAATGATTTGTTTATATGCCAAATTTATGTCAATGATATCATATTTGGGTCTACTAACAAATCTACTTTTGAAGAGTTTAGTAGGATCATGGTTCAAAAATTCGAGATGTCGATGATGGGGGAGTTGAGATATTTCTTAGGATTCCAAATCAAGCAACTCCAAGAGGGCACCTTCATCAGCCAAATGAAGTATATTCAAGACATTCTTAAGAAGTTTGGAATGAAGGATACCAAGCCCATCAAGACACCCATGGGAACTAATGGGCATCTCGACCTCGACACGGGAGGTAAATCCGTAAATCAAAAGGTATAACGGTCGATGATAGGATCCTTACTCTATTTATGTGCATCACGACCGGATATTATGCTTTCCGTATGCATGTGTGCAAGGTTCCAAGCCGATCCTAAGGAAGTTCACCTTAGGGTCGTGAAGAGAATCTTGAGATACTTAGTTTACACTTTTAAGTTTGGGCTTTGGTACCCCAGGGGATCAACCTTTGATTTAATAGGATATTCCGATGCCGATTGGGTAGGGTGTAAAATTGATAGGAAAAGCACATCAGGGACTTGTCAGTTTCTAGGGAGATCCCTGGTGTCTTAGGCTTCAAAGAAACAAAATTTCGTAGCCCTATCAACCGCCAAAGCCGAGTATATTACCGCAGGTCATTGTTGTGCGCAATTACTTAGGATGAGGCAAACCCTCAGGGACTATGGCTACAAATTGAGCAAAGTCCCTCTCCTATGTGACAATGAGAGTGCTATCCGCATGGCGGAGAATCCCGTTGAACACAGCCGCACTAAGCACATAGACATTTTGTATCACTTTTTGAGGGATCACCAACAAAGGGGGATATCGAGATAGCCTATATTAACACCAAAGATCAATTAGCCGATATCTTTACCAAGCCTTTAGATGAGAAAACCTTTAGCAAACTTAGGAATAAGCTAAATATTCTTGATTCTCGGAATTTTGATTGAAACATCGCACACATAGCTCACTTATATACCTTTGATCTTATCTCATTCATTTGCTATGACTAATGTGTTTCCAAGTGTGTTTATATGCTAAGTCGTAGATTGAAAGGGAAATGGAGTACTCGACAAAGACAAGGCTTCCACTCCACTCTACCCGTATCATTTATACTTCGTCGTTGCTTCACACCACTCTCCAATTTGGTATAATCTTTCACTCATATATTGTTTACCAAAGGGGGAGAAAAGGTTAAAGGGCTCTCAAATTCTCTGTTTTTGGCGATTAATGCCAAAGGGGGAGAAAGGATCTAGCCCAAAGCAAAAGGACCGCACCACCACCAAATTTTAAAATAAAATTTCAAATTAGTATCTTAATGTGTTTTCAAAAGGGGGAGAAAGTCTTTAGTATTTTTCAAAATTGGAAAAATCCTCTTGAACACTAAGGGGAGAATTTCATTCAGGGGGAGTTTTGTTGTAGTCAAAGGAAAAGCATTTTAAACAGGGGAGAAATTTCAAAATCTTGAAAATGCTTCTTGCAATCTTATTCATATACCTTTGACCATTTGCAAAAAGGCTTTGAAAAGAATTTCCAAAAGAATTTGCAAAAACAAAACAAGTGGTGCAAATGTGGTCCAAAATGTTAAATAAAAGAAAGCAATCCATACATATCTATTGAAATTATAAATTAGTTTAATTCTAAGCAACATATGCACTTACATTATGCAAACTAGTTCAATTCTGTACTTATATATTTGCTTTGGTTTGTGTTGGCATCAATCACCAAAAAGTGGGAGATTGAAAGGGAAATAGGGTCAAACATTATCCTATAAATAATTTTGGTGGTTGAATGCCCAACACAAATATTGAACTAACTAGTTTGCTCTAGATTATGTATTCTACAGGTGCATAAAGGTTCAACACAAACCAATAAAAAGATCAAGTTAGGGTTCAAAATAAAGGAGCAAAAGAAACCGAAGAGAACCCTGGTCTGGCGCACCGGACTGCTCGGTGTGCCACCGGATAGTGTCCGGTGCACCAGGGGCCGTACATGAAGCGCTCCAATCCTCTGGGACTCAAATGTGATACAATTACTAGTCCTAGGAGGCTAGTAAACACATTTATACAACAGATGATTCCAGATCTGCTTAATCGAGACAAACCTATAAAGGTGGCGATCAACTTTAAGAGTTTGTCCACAACTCGGGACATATCATCAGAGTGGGGCTGAAGCAACCCGATATATGCAGCGAAGCAAATCAGCGGTCCAACAGCCACAGGCAAGGTTGGGAACAGGTGTAACTCTTACCCGATCTCCTTTTTCTGAAAAACAACAAATAAGCAAGGGTGAGTACAAATGTACTCAGCAGCCCACCTTCACCCGCGGAATGGGGAAATCAGATATAATGCATGGAATATGTGGAGCTCAGGATATTTGCAGAAACATCAATATTTTATGCAGGGTTGTTTTGAAAAACATTTTGTATTTTGCAAAGCGCATCCTTTCCAAAAGGAGCATGAAGTTTTTCAGTATAGAACGAAATCCCATGGACTAAACCATCCAGGTATCTTAGCAGTTTCCCACTGGTTTTCATTTTCAAAAACAGCTACTGGACTTCCCGTCCACCATAGCTCACGGCTCAACCGCTGGACCTTTTAAAAACCACTTTTCTCAAAATCATCTTTTTTTGGAAAACAAAACATTAATTGCCATACCACACCAGACTCGTCCATACCAGTGGACATGGACTATTCGAATAGGTTTGAACTCTGCGCAGAGGGGTACACTTTACCCACTAGTCCGGTTTCTGCGATCTCGCCGTCGTGAGACCCGAATGCCGAATCTCTATCTTTCCTCGCACGTCCTAACCTTAATGGTTATACCGGAAGGAGTCAGGCCACCGCCATGCCCAAACCAGATAAAACATTCCCCCTCCTTATCCTCCCGGTGCTCCCCAGCCTTCATAACCCTAGGGTTGGACCGTACGAGTTCAGATTGAGTGACTGCCCACACAGTCTCGAGTGGTTGTACTTATCATGAGTACAGGTAGTGAAGGATGACAAACCGGTCCTTATATGAGGGGACAATCCTTCTGCTCACACCTAAACCAGCTGAGCCATCACCTTAGGCCCTCCCCTAAACCAGGGAGTCCCTAATCATCCCTACTCAAAGGTGATAAGGGTGAAAACCCTTCATCATACACATTTTGAAAAGCATTTTCTTTTGAAAACTCACACCTTTCCTCAAATCATTTGTAACAAATATATCAGGGATTGATTGCGGCAAGCGGCTGGGTGGCCATAATAACTTGTCTCAAAATCATATCATGCATAAAATAACAGGCTGAGGGTTGTGGTTGAAAAATCCTAGGTAATTTATGCATCAAAGGGATCTAGTGAGCTTGTCGTGCTTATCCGGCGAAGGGGGAAGGGGAGCTTGCGGAACTGGCTTCTGGCTCCACTTCCTGGCGTAGACATGCAGATCTGGCCTCCACAAGATGGCACGAACGCTCCGATAACTATGCAACATGAACAAGCAAACAACAAACCAGCAAGTATACCAACAAATATTTAGTATAGTGGTTAGAATAGCGATATATGGATGGGTAGCGTCTTGAGTAGAATCTGTGTCATGTGGTGTTGAGATACTACTAGTGGTGGAGCAGAGGTGCTTACCAGGAGGGTGGACTGGAGGTGAAGCGACACTATGCGTGTAGCCGGCAGAGCGGAGTAACTAAGTGGGTGGGGTGTTTGCCTTGGCTGAGGGTGTTGATTGTGTGGAGTGGGAGAGGGTAACTGGGTGTATTTATAGTTGGGTGTATGTGGTATAGCTCAGTGAAGTTCACTATTGGTGATAATAGTGATGAAAGAATCGTCTGACTTAGCATGGACAGGAGAGTTATAGGCAGAATATGGGACAAGAGTATTTTGGGAGTTTTCTGGAATATGAACCATGCTTAAGGGATGACATGGTTGGATAGGGAATAGTTTGACAAGAATTTTAGAAACAAGAATGACTAAAATCTGAGTTTTGATGGAGGAGTTTGGATTTTATAATCATAGGGAGAAAAGGAATAATCTAGAATTTGAATATTTAGAGATATTTGGAAAATAAAAATACAAATGTATTTTTGAGCGGGGTGCGAGGAATTATTTTTGGGCTTTTCTTGGGCAGAGGTTTATGTTGGTGGAAACTGTTCCTACCTACTGTGTCACATCAGACAATAGTAAGGCGGGACCCAAATAGCTGAAATGCTGTGGTATTCTGGTCCGAGTGGGCTGTGGTATCTTGGGCCAGGTTGTATAGGGATTGAAGACGTATCCATACAAACATGGTTCGCCTTTCTATTTGGAAGTCTGGCTTGAAAGAATCCCAAAGTTAAGCGTGCTCAACTTGGAGAAATATGAGATGAGTGACCAGATGGGAAGTTCCCTACTAGAAGGAAAATCACAGTCACCGGAGTTTGTATGACTGGAATATGGGTCTGGCTGGTCTTAGGTGGATTGGACAGCATGACAGATGAGTAGTTGAAATCTGGGGTGATCAGATGATCGATGAATAGTAACGATGAATAGTGACGACAGAAAAGTGATTATAGGTATCATCGATAAATAGTAACGATGATAAATAGTAACGATGATGAATAGTGTCGGTGAATAGTAACGATGAATAGTAACGGTGAATAGTAACGGTTGATAGTGATGGTGAATAGTCTGTATGAACGAACGATGAACGATGAATAGTGATGATGAACGAATGATGAACGATGAATAGGAACTATGAACGAACGATGAATGATCGAATGATCGAACGAACGAACGATCAGAATTTCGGCAGCATAACAACAGGAAAAAGATTATTTGGACGAACGAACGATCGGACGAACGAACCACGAAGGATCGGACGAACGAACCATGAACGATCGGACGAAACGATCGAACGATCGGATGAATGAACGAACAAACTAAGAACAGGTGGACGAACGATCGAAGAACGACCGAACGATCCTTGTGCTAGTGTGTGCTTGTGTGGGAGGTGGAGTGGGAGTGGGCGTGTGTGTGTGTGGGGGGGGGAGAGGGAGTTGCCATGAAATGGCTTGGGGTGGGATGAGAGGAGGCCCCTTGCCCCTCTATTTATAGCCATGGTGGGGGGATTAGGGGGAGGGATGAGAGGATTAGTGGGAGGATGAGAGGATTAGTGGGAGATTAGCATGGATTTGTCTTATGTGAGTGTAATTAGCTTGTAGAGCTCACCGTATGACACCGGAGGCATACATATACGTATGAGCATGAGGAAAGTTATGAAGAAAATATTTGTAGGGACTTCAAAAATGATTCTGAAGGTATTTCTCAAGAAGAAAATACTTGGAGATATATCGGTGGAATATTTGGGCAGTATTTCTGAAAGAGTTTGAGGGTGATCACTGGGGAAATATTTGTAGGATATTTTGAGGAGGATTTTAGAGAGAATATAGACCACTATAATTTTATTTGTTGATATCAACTCACAAACAAACATTTTGCAATGAAATTTGAAATTCATTTTGAATTTAGAGCGAATTTGAGAAAATTCCAAGATTTGAATTTTTGGGATGCTACAAATCTACCCCACTTAAAAGGAATCTCGTCCTTGAGATTCGGCTTAGAAGGGTTTATGGGTATAGCTTTACTTCAGCTACATATCTTCACTTTGCAGACTCTTCGAGGAGATGGAGCTTCAACAAAATCTGGCCTTTCAGGAGCATCCGGTTGCTGATTGCAAACGCTGATTCTGGCTACTCAAGATCATCTTCAGGCTTCTAGCTTTCGCTTGACAGCTAGCTTATTGAAGAAGCATCGATGCCAACACGCAAACCTTTCTCTTACGGACTCCCACATGGATTCCTTCCTTGATTGGTCTTCTGGTGCTTTATTAACAAGACTTGGGTGACCAGTTCTCATCCAGAGACTCATAAGCTTTGATGATCTGGTCCTCCACAAGCTTGCTACAGGCATTCTTCTTTTTCTCCATAGCAGGAACCTTACTGGAACACTACCCCACTTAAAATGAATGAGGGTAGAACTCTTGAATCTTGGGGATTTGAACTCCTTGAAGTACCTCATAACACGAGTGTTACGGGGCCTTCTTCTGCTGTTGCCTGCTTGAGTAGGCTGCAGAGAAATGACTGACACAAGGTGATTCTGGGAGAACCTTCTTCTTATCTTCTCTTCACTTTCTTCTTCTCACTGACCCTTTCTTTCGATTTGCTCTTCCTACTGGAGGATTTTATCAAAGAGTATTACCATCATACAGAGGAGGAAACCGAAGATGTTGAACCATGTACAACAGTCTTCAACCCAAGAATCACCAAGCATTGTGATCTTAGTGGCGAGGGAGTGGAAAATGGAGTTTCTTGCTATTTGGCAGAGGGGATATTATCGGGAGTGTTTTGCTTTGAGATGGGAACTGAGGGAGCTGGTGTGGGGGTTTTATAGGTGAGTGGGGGTGTTCGGTTGCGGAGTGGTGGTGATGGAGCAGGTGCCACATGGCAACAAACACGACAAGGGGAGGGGGGACGGTGTTGCTGGCGGTGATGGCGGCGGTGGGTGTGCTGCAAAGGGGGTGTGGGGCGGTGGTAGTGCGCTGTAAGGGGAGTGGGGCGGTGGTTGGAGGTAGGGCACGCGTGCGGGGGGCACGGGTGGGTGGTGGGGTCGATGACCCTGATGTTTGTGGACTTTGGTTCCAAGAATCTTGGCCTCTCTATATGGTAATAACTCCTTTTGTCCTCTTTTTCTCAGGGGCAGTGCTTTGATTCTCACAGTCGGTCCTTTTGACTGAGCGACTGGACAAGTTTCTTCTGTAGCTTATTCCAGGCTTCAAAGGTAAGCTTTCCGGTATCTTCTTAGGTAAGGTGCTTTTCTCTTGAGATGGGTTAAGGGAAGAATGGAATAATAAGGTGAGGATTAGATCTAATTTGTGATCTATGTTTTTAGAGAAAACCTTTTTAAGGAAAAGGAAAAAAAGCACACAAGCTCAGCAATGATAAGCAAACAAATCAAATGTTTTTGAATAAGGGAAGAATAGAGTTTTTTCAAAGCACAGACTACTCAGATTCTGGGGCTAAGCATAACTACTATTGCTTGGCTCCTGAACTGAGAACTATGCTAAATAGGACTTATGAGCACTAACGTTAAACTATCACATATGCACTCAAAGGGAAGAAAACATCGAGCGAAATTCATTTTGAAATGCCCTAGGGCCACACAATTAGAGTTTTGCAAAACACGAGTCTACACAATTTCCTCTCATACATGCAGGGCTCTAGCCAAAGTGAAGAAAAACTTCACTACCCAATGCATGCAGAGGAGTGGGCATAACTAACTTCAGACTAGGCAGCCACTCTTCTGGCAAGGCTGGCGCACAACTTCAATCTGAGATATCTCCTAGATGGGTCAAGAGGGAGCCGATGTTGATGACTTCTTCTGGCGGCGACTGAGATGGCAAGACGGGGTTGAACTCTTCTTCAAGCGGGACTGACTCTTGTAGCTCCTCAGCGGGCGGCGGTGCTGGCGGGGTGCTCGCAGCCTCTTCTTTGATCTCACGGGACGGTGCTGGAATCTTCTTCATGGTGAGGGGCTGAAACAACTCTGGCGGGGGATCTTGGGATGATTCAGGGTGCTCTTGCTTATCCATAGCCTGAGGGAAGACTGGAATTCCTTCCAAGACTATGGCTCCTTCCGGTAGTTCCCAAGCCTTCTTATCTCCTCTAATAGAGACTGAGTGACCTTCAAGAATCTGGGGATCTTTAGCTCTCATGGGTTGAACTGGGTTGGATGGAGTGGGCTCTTGGATCCGCAGGGCTCTACGTTGGTTATGGGTTACCATGTAGGCCTCCATCAACTTCTGGACATGCTCATCCTTGGCTTGCTTCAGGGCTTCAACATCATTGACTCCACGACTTTCCAAGGCACTTGCACGGGCTTGAGCTGAGGTGAGATCCACATGGAGCTTACGGTTGCGTTTCTCTGCATCTTCTGCTCGGGCAATCATCTGACGGTGGTGCCGAGCCAAGAAATCATACTGTGCATCTAGGGTGAGCAGGTATGCAGTGAGGTACATGACTGAGGGGTCGTCCTCAAGCAGCTGCGACCCTTCCAATGCACGCATCCTAGCCATCCAAACGGGACGGTTTCTCTGAAAGGACGGAAAGAATCTGAGCGGGGTGTCAGCCACTTCTTCTTCATAGATCTACACAGGGCCCTCAATGCCTTGCGAGCGACGACTTGGCAGGTGTCTTTGAATCTGTGCCCAGTAGTAGTGACACTCCATTCCACATGGTGCGGACTGGATCCAATGTATACAGTCACGACACACTTCTCTATGCCATGCTTGACGAATTCACGACCATCATACTCTGGCTGGCTCCTGATTCCGAGGCGAATTGTGCATGCTCTCAGCAACTTGGGGAAACCATCTTCATTCTAGCAAAAGCTGGTTTGGCAGCGAACCTCCATCTGACTTCTGAGAGAAGGAAAGGGGAAAACCATTTTTGAAATGAAGGGATGAGAGCAAGATTTTTTTAAGAAAATAGTTTGGACTCAAAACTTTTGGATCAGGCTAAGGGTTACGTCCTGTGGCCAACCAAACAGTTCTGATACCACCTGAAGCGCCCCAATCCTCTAGGACTCAAATGTGATACAATTACTAGTCCCAGGAGGCTAGTAAACACATTTATACAACAGATGATTCCAGATCTGCTTAAACGAGACAAACCTATAAAGGTGGCGATCAACTTTAAGAGTTGGTCCACAACTCGGGACATATCATCAGAGTGGGGCTGAAGCAACTCGATATACGCAGCGAAGCAAATCAGCGGTCCAACAGCCACAGGCAAGGTTGGGAACAGGCGTAACTCTTACCCGATCTCCTTTTTCTGAAAACAACAAATAAGCAAGGGTGAGTACAAACGTCTCAGCAGCCCACCTTCACCCGCGGAATGGGGAAATCAGATATAATGCATGGAATATGTGGAGCTCAGGATATTTGCAGAAACAACAATATTTTATGCAAGGTTTTTTGAAAAACATTTTGTATTTTGCAAAGCGCATCCTCTCCAAAAGGAGCAGGAAGTTTTTCAGTATAGAACGAAATCCCCTGGACTAAACCATCCAGGTATCTTAGCAGTTTCCCACTGGTTTTCATTTTTAAAAACAGCTACTGGACTTCCCATCCACCATAGCTCACGGCTCAACCGCCAGACCTTTTAAAAACCACTTTTCTCAAAATCATCTTTTTTTGAAAACAAAACATTAATTGCCATACCACACCAGACTCGTCCATACCAGTGGACACGGACTATTCAAATAGGTTTGAACTCTGCGCAGAGGGGTACACTTTACCCACTAGTCCGGTTTCTGCGATCTCACCGTTGTGAGACCCGAATGCCGAATCTCTTTCTTTCCTCGCACGTCCTAACCTTAACGGTTATACCGGAAGGAGTCAGGCCACCACCATGCCCAAACCGGACAAAACATTCCCCCTCCTTATCCTCTCGGTGCTCCCCAGCCTTCATAACCCTGGGGTTGGACCGTACGAGTTCAGATTGAGTGACTGCCCACACAGTCTCGAGTGGTTGTACTTATCATGAGTACAGGTAGTGAAGGATGACAAAACGGTCCTTATATGAGGGGACAATCCTTCTGCTCACACCTAAACCAGCTGAGCCATCACCTTAGGCCCTCCCCTAAACCAGGGAGTCCCTAATCATCCCTACTCAAAGGTGATAAGGGTGAAAACCCTTCATCATACACATTTTGAAAAGCATTTTCTTTTGAAAACTCACACCTTTTCTCAAATCATTTGTAACAAATATATCAGGGATTGATTGCGGCAAGCGGCTGGGTGGCCATAATAACTTGCCTCAAAATCATATCATGCATAAAATAAGAGGCTGAGGGTTGTGGTTGAAAAATCATAGGTAATTTATGCATCAAAGGGATCCAGTGAGCTTGCCGTGATTATCCGGTGAAGGGGGAAGGGAAGCTCGCGGAACTGGCTTCTGGCTCCACTGCCTGGCGTAGACTTGCATATCTGGCCTCCACGAGATGGCACGAATGCTCCGATAACTATGCAACATGAACAAGCAAACAACAAACCAGCAAGTATACCAACAAATATTTAGTATAGTGGTTAGAATAGCGATATGGATGGGTAGAGTCTTGAGTAGAATCTGTGTTATGTGGTGTTGAGATACTACTAGTGGTGGAGCGGAGGTGCTTACCAGGAGGGTGGACTGGAGGTGAAGCGACACTATGCGTGTAGCCGGCAGAGCGGAGTAACTAAGTGGGTGGGGTGTTTGCCTTGGCTAAGGGTGTTGATTGTGTGGAGTGGGAGAGGGTAGCTGGGTGTATTTATAGCTGGGTGTATGTGGTGTAGCTCAGTGAAGTTCACTATTGGTGAGAATAGTGATGAAAGAATCGTCTGACTTAGCATGGACAGGAGAGTTATAGGCAGAATATGGGACAAGAGTTTTTGGGAGTTTTCTGGAATATGAACCATGCTTAAGAGATGACATGGTTGGATAGGGAATAGTTTGACAAGAATTTTAGAAACAAGAATGACTGAAATCTGAGTTTTGATGGAGGAGTTTTGGATTTTATAATCATAGGGAGAAAAGGAATAATCTAGAATTTGAATATTTAGAGATATTTGGAAAATAAAAAATACAAATGTATTTTTGAGCGGGGTGCGAGGAATTATTTTTGGGCTTTTCTTGGGCAGAGGTTTATGTTGGTGGAAACTGTTCCTACCTACTGTGTCACATTAGACAATAGTAAGGCGGGACCCAAATAGCTGAAATGCTGTGGTATTCTGGTCCGAGTGGGATGTGGTATCTTGGGGCAGGTTGTATAGGATTGAAGACGTATCCATACAAACATGGTTCGCCTTTCTTTTTGGAAGTCTGGCTTGAAAGAATCCCAAAGTTAAGCGTGCTCAACTTGGAGAAATCTGAGATGAGTGACCAGATGGGAAGTTCCCTACTAGAAGGAAAATCACAGTCACCGGAGTTCGTATGACTGGAATATGGGTCTGGCTGGTCTTAGGTGGACTGGACAACATGACGGATGAGTAGTTGAAATCTGGGGATCAGATGATCGATGAATAGTAACGATGAATATTGACGACAGAAAAGTGATTATAGGTATCATCGATAAATAGTAACGATGATGAATAGTAACGATGATGAATAGTGTCGGTGAATAGTAATGATGAATAGTAACGATGGATAGTGATGGTGAATAGTTCGTATGAACGAACGATGAATGATGAATAGTGACGATGAACGAACGATGAATAAGAACTATGAACGAACGATGAACGATCGAATGATCGAACGAACGAATGATCAGAATTTCGGCAGCATAACGGCAGGAAAAAGATTATTTGGACGAACGAGCGATCGAACGATCGGACGAACGATCGAACGATCGGACGAATGAACGAACAAACTAAGAACAGGTGGATGAACGATCGAAGAACGACCGAACGATCCTTGTGCTAGTGTGTGCTTGTGTGGGAGGTGGAGTGGGAGTGGGCGTGTGTGTGTGTGTGGAGGGGGGCAGAGGTAGTTGCCATGAAATGGCTTGGGGTGGGATGAGAGGAGGCCCTTGCCCCTCTATTTATAGCCATGGTGGGGGATTAGGGGGAGGATGAGAGGATTAGTGGGAGGATGAGAGGATTAGTGGGAGATTAGCATGGATTTATCTTATACGAGTGTAATTAGCTTGTAGAGCTCACCATATAACACCGGAGGCATACATATACGTATGAGCATGAGGAAAGTTATGAAGAAAATATTTGTAGGGACTTCAAAAATGATTCTGAAGGTATTTCTCAGAAGAAAATACTTGGAGATATATCGGTGGAATATTTGGGCAGTATTTCTGAAAGAGTTTGAGGGTGATCACTGCGGAAATATTTGTAGGATATTTTGAGGAGGATTTTAGAGAGAATATAGACCACTATAATTTTATTTGTTGATATCAACTCACAAACAAACATTTTGCAATGAAATTTGAAATTCATTTTGAATTTAGAGCGAATTTGAGAAAATTCTAAGATTTGAATTTTTGGGATGCTACAGTATAGTCTGAACTCTTCACCTTCGGGTTTCTCAGACGCCGCTCCGCTATAATTCATCGGACTGTCCGGTGTGCCACCGGATTGTCCGGTGCACCAAGCGGAGCAACGGCTAACAACGTAATAGTCGTCTGCAAAAAGTGTGAATAGTGCACAAACAGTGCGCGCAGAAGTCAGAGCAGGCGTCAGAGGCACACTGGACAGTGAACAAGACTGTCCGGTGCGACATGAAGTTAGCGCTCCAATGGTCAGAATCTTCAGAACCTAACTGTTGGGTGACGTGGCTGGCGCACCGGACAGTGGCACACCGCACTGTCCAGTGGCGCACCGGACTGTCCGGTGCGCCCTTCGACAGACAGCCTCCCCAACGGCTATGTGGTGGTTGAGGGCTATAAATACCCCCAACCACCACTCCAAGCATCCAAGTTTTTCAGACATCTCATTCAATACAAGAGCTAGTGCAATCAATACAAGACAAAATTCAAAAGAATCAAAGCCTCTCCAAGTCCCAAATTCACTCCAAACACCTAGTGACTAGAGAGAGTGTTTTGCTCGTGTTCTTTGAGCTCTTGTTCTTGGATCACTTTCTTCTTCCTCATTCTTGTTCTTCAAGTGACTTGTAATCAAAGCAAGAGACACCAATTGTTTGGTGGTCCTTGTGGGGTCTAAGTGACCCGTTTGATTAAGGAGAAAGCTCAATCGATCTAGGTGACCGTTTGAGAGAGGGAAAGGGTTGAAAGAGACCCGGTCTTTGTGACCACCTCAACGGGGACTAGGTTCTCAAGAACCGAACCTCTGTAAAACAAATCACCATGTCTTCCTGCTTATTTCTTTGTTGATTTGTTTTCCTCCTCTCTCTCGGACTCGATTTTAATTCTAACGCTAACCCTGGCTTGTAGTTTGTGCTTAAGTTTGTAAATTTCAGATTCCGCCTATTCACCCCCCTCTAGGCGACTTTCACCCTTCAGTTGGGTATTTTCTTTAAAGAGTCCTCGAGTTTGGAATAATATACCTGTAGTCCGATTCTGGTCAATGACCATTACAGTAAGGTCCTGAAACTTACAAAGTAGACCCTGGATTTTAATGAAATAATGGCCGCAGTCCAATAGTCGTGTCTGATTATAAATTTAATATGAAAATTGCTTATTAGGTATGAAAATAAATCTAAGAACCTAAGAAACTCATAACTTCCCATACTAGCTCCGATTTGATTCGTTCAAATTGCACTAGATCCATAATAATTTTGTCTACGTAGCACAACACTGAGTTATGCCATATCCCATACTTTTATAAATGGAAAATCATTTAACCTATGTATAGTAGATTAATCTTCCTGATTAAAGCTAAGTATGATATCTTAACTTGGTCCTAATTTAGTTGTAAATTAGAATGTGGATGAACTATCTATTTCTTAATAAATCCCTCCCCAAGAATGACATTAATCAATATAGAATATAGTTTTATTTATTTAAATCGTGAAACTCTTCTGAAAATCATAACTCTTTGACCGTAACTCCAATTTTAGTCGTTCTTGAACCCACGATCTTGTAGCGACGCGTAGAGCATTATTATACAGTTTGTTCTTATGATTGGTGTGATGTTAATTTTGCCTATAGCATGTTTGTTTGTATTGCTATGAATAGCAGTGAGGTCACGAGAATCTAAAGATCATCCTGGTACCTGGAATCTCGAGTCTCAGGCAAGTTGTGCCCTTGATCACTCTTCTTTACCTAATAATGTTCTCTGTTAATCACTGTGACATGCTCAGGTTAATCTGATGGGACCTAATAGGTTTCCCTAGACTTGTTTATCCCACACCTTGTTTACCACTGAACTTTTGGATAGTTTTGCTATTGCTCTACCTGGTTTTGGGATTAATATTACATTATGATCATGTTCCAGTT